>CM053789.1:51571612-52969112 GCA_028749045.1 Cupressus sempervirens | reverse complement strand
TGATTCACTATATAAAGAATCCAGTTAAGGCTATTGACCCTGTTAGGAGTCTATGAAGAATCTACAGTATCTCAAGTTCCTATGAGGAGACTAGGCCTTGTTAGAAGCCTCAACCTTGTTAGGGGTTTCTTTAACCCTATTAGGAGTTGGTAGACCATATACAAAGGTGTGCAAGAAGAGCCCACTGCCCTAACATACACCCATACAATTAAGTTCTTCTAAAGAATAGATATACATACAATACTGGATCACTTGTTCCACTTCACAATTCTTGTAATTATTATATTTTTGTACAAGCCTTTAGTAGACTATAGAAAATCTTCTGTCCAATTTTCTCAATGTCATAAACAAGAAGTAAGTACACATATATCAACTTGCATCATATCTCACATTATCATATCATATCTTGTCAGGTCACACATTTGTAACTTCAAAAATGAAGTTCTTTACTTATATCAAACATATTAATAAATCCTTCCTTAGTTAGCTCTCATATCATCCTTAGAATCAACTCCTCAAGACTTAATAATCAAAATAATTCTTTAACTCATATAACTCAATTTGATGACTTGTTCTATTCTGTATTATGAAGTATCCGCATTGATATTTCCTTGATAAATTAAACTTGGTTATCCATACATACATGTCAATTGGTATACATTATCAGGATGACATCATGCATCACTAGTCAACTACACAAGAGAATATTCTTAAGGAATATTTTGATATCAATAGAACTCATCATGTTGTTGTATCATTGTCCAATACTTAGACAATTTTCCATCACAAATAATCATAACTATACTATAAAACATATGTTGCCATAAATGATAACCACATATCTAATCTTATTTGATTGATTGGTCACATTGCCAACAATCTCCGCCTTTGGCATTGATGGCAACATTTTGGGAAAATTGGCTAAGTTCCCAAAAAAAATGTTTTCATGCCAATTAAAATAAATATACAAAACACACTATTTCTTAGATTAAATCTAAAAGATTACATCTCTTATAACTTTGATTACAAAACTTTCTTGAAGCAAAGCTTACTACAATACTTCAAAATACAACTATGCAAATTACAATTACAATTTTCCTTATTTCTCCCTCTTTGACATCAATGACAAAGGTTTCAGCAAAGGAAAAATCCTATCAAAATTTGAAAGCTACATTAAAATCTAGAAAAACAATCATTGAAGTCAGTCTTCAACTGTATAAGGTGTTTCTCCCAATTGTCTTTTAGTGCATCTAACACACTTATTAGTGCATATAGGGCATATGTGACTAACTCTGTTGCATTCAAGTCTATAACCAAAAACTTGTCATATGAAGTTTTAGCTACCAAGCATTCCTCTAACTGATTCTGTAACAATGTAATCTATGGGGATAAATGGTTTCTCAAAAGTGAAAATACTTTAAGGGCTTTCTCTTTTTCTACTTGTATATCTCGGATGCTATCATGAATTGCTTCTATTGTATGCTCAATTTTTTCTAACTTCCAATCTTGTTCCAAAAAGTTATCAGTAAGTATCTGTAGCTCAGTTATCTTTCCTTTGATCTATTCATCAAAACTATGAAGGTAAAGGTATGCCAAGTTGCACTTAGCATATATTTGCTTCCCTTCCTCCATACTCTACCTCAATACCTTAATACATATATTTAATGTTACTATATCATTCCTTATATTTGTACACCTAATATTAAGAAGATTAGCATCTTGCTTAGTCTATGCTTGCACTATAGCAACATTAGCAAGTGTTGCAAACTCATTGTCAAAAGTTTTACATAAAATTGCTACTCTCTGCTGAATGTATGCAGATGTATCCACAAAACTTATTGTCTTCTCTAATCTATCCAAAACTAAGGTTGAAGTCTTCTCAAATGACTTTATTGATTTCTTCTTTTCAAAAAATTTACTTAAAGAAGATATAAGGTTTTGTGCTTCAGCTTCATCATCTGATTGTGCTGATTTGGTGACCACTGCTACCTATGTAGGTGGTGTAGAGGGTTTCACTATCACTATGGCTATGGGCACACTTGGAGTAGCTACCTTAGTGCTGGTTGAAACAGTTTCAAATTTATTTTTAGAAAATACATCTTCTTTCTTTTACTCCTATTCATCCTCTTCATCAATAAAGTTGTTGTAGCAACAATATTGCCAACAATTTCATAGCCAAAAAAATTGAATGGATCTTTAGTTTTCCACTATAACGTTAGTGCTATCCACTTGGATGGATTCACTATCAATGGTAATGTGTGGTGGTGAATCACTTGGAATTGAAGCTCCATCTAGTTGCTCAAAACTATGAGAAGGAATGACTACTACCACAATAGGGTTTGTTTCCCCTGATTGTGCACTCTTCTCAGTCCCCTTAGGCAAAGTAGACATGTATGTGACTATTGCCTTTTTAGTTTCCATATTTACTTCTTCATAATTTTCTCCTGTAAGAAGAATGGATCTCTTCTTATTCCTTAATAAGGATGCTATACCGTTCAAAATTACCTTTAACTCTTCTTCCTTGTTTACTATACATAGCTTTTCACCATATTTATCCTTATTTATTTTTCTTCCTCAATTACTCTACCCTTTCTGTTTCTCAGTCTATTATACAAATCTTCTGGGATTTGACCTTTTATGCTATCAAACCTTTTATCTTTTACAATCATATTTCTAACTACAACATTCTCCAACTATCTCCTATCCATGTTATTGTACAAATCATAACGCTTATTTAATTGCATAAAATTGTTGTCATTAATAATTTTCATATTAAGATTTTATGCCTTAGGTTTCCATGGTCTGCTTCCTATTGAAGTCTTTACTTCCTATTCTATAGGCTCTACTAGTCTATCACCAGTCTCTTGTTTAGATTCTAAGGAACTGATTTACAAGGTTTTCTTTCTCTTACTTGGTCGACTTGTTGTTTTCTTAACTATCTTATTAGGAGAGGGGCATTACACAAGTTTTTTCTTCTCAAGTCTTGTAGACTTTATTGGCATTGATGCTTCATCTATTTTCTTTTCTACTGATTCATTTTGGTTCCTCAAGGGTTGCTACTGCATATGGCACTATAGGTACTTGCACACTTGTATGTGCAACTGTGACCTCTCTAGTAGGTTTGAGCATTGTAATAGGTATAGGAGTTATTATTTTAGTTTGATTGCTAGCCTTCATCTCTAAGGCTATCCCTTTCCCCTCTTCAAATTCTTTCCTAGACATCCCTAATTCTTTTAAATTAGAATCAATTACTTTATCTACCTTTTTCGTGATGTCCTTATCTATTAGATTTGTTTGAACCTCTTTCATCTTCTTAGTATATGTACCCCATCTAGGGCATCCAAGATCTACTTTAAAATGTAAAATTGTTTGCACATAGCATTCAATTAGTTCATAGATCATTTCATGACCCATAGGTTTAATGAACTTTACTTAAAGAACTACTATACCCATGCATGTAAAATCTATTTCTACCATGAAAAATATTTTATCCTTATATTTCTCTATCAGCGCAAGTGGTATCCTATACCTCTACTTCATTTAAGCTTGGAATGATTTCATTATTCTATCAATATCATTATCTCTGACTATTTCCAATTTAGATTTGTAAACTTGAGTGATAATTTACATTGCACACTTGCTTCCATTCCAATTTGAAATACTAGGAAACTTCTTTTTTGTGTAGAAGAATATATGAGTCAATAGGGATTCAAACCTAAAGACTACACTCTTTGACTTATTGATCTTTGTTATTTATCCAAAAACTAAGTTTGGATAATATCACATAAGTTAACATTTTCACCCTTTACTACCATCACTAAGCTACATGAAGAAATCTAGATGGAACTAAATCTAACCTAGATCTATGGTTGAATTTATAATCCAAATTTTTTCTGAGGAGTCTTACTCCATCATATTGAATGGCGTTAACCTTCATGTTTCTACCATCAAATCTTGTGTTGAGATTTGTTTCAACTATTCTGTATACATTCTTTATGTTCATGGGATCACATCCTTCATTGCTCAAACTAATGACCTTGTGAATTAGGTCATTATCAATGTATACAAGTGAATCTCCTAACCATAGAAGGTCATCATGAACTCTTCTCAAAATGATTCTTGTCCACTACTAATTTTCAAAGTCCATATAGAACATGTACTTAACTAGGTTAAGTGGTTCCAGGTGTGGATATTTAAGTTTCAATGATAAACATTTTCTCCAATTCTTTATGGATCTCAGTATCTCCTATGCTTTCTATCTTATAGTGAATATAACTTTGTATTTCCTCGACATGAAGAGCATTTTTTAGGTAGTTGCAAAAATGCTCTAATGGGATCATTAACTAGAAAAATAAATGGGTGTTTCTTGAAGGTATATCTAGGTCTATCACTAATGTCAAACACTTCTTCTATTACCATAGCTGACTTTATTGAAAATATGCTCAATAAATTTGGAAAATACCTCAACTTCATGTTTAGCACTTTCAAAAATCATGCCTATCTACAAACTTCTTCAACACTTCAAATAGCTATTAAATCACTCTTCAATACTACACTTAAGATTTCAGACAAGAAAATGATGCTCATAAATCAATTTGCATCCTTTAAATCTTTTACAATCTGTACTGCACATTAAATGCATATCTACCAAAAATTCAAATTACTCTCTCTATGTAACATAGAGATTATATTTTGTATAACCTCATACTGATTATATCAAGCAATGTGCACTTTACTATAGACTTCTCTCAGTGTCTAGTATATACTGTTAACTACGCAACTTGTGATATTCTCTCTAACATCATTTTTCATTTAACTGATGCACTATCTTACTAAGAATGCTCAATTCATGTAGGATGAGTCATAGATAATAAGTGACTTTACTATCTTATTAGGTGCATTAGGATGTACTTCTTCCAGAACTATATGAGAACTTCTAGGTTCTTTTTCCTTTACAAATGTGTCCTTGAAATCTTCTGTCCGCTCCTTTATTTCTTCCTTCAGAATATCACCATTTCTTCTATTGTTCCTTCTATTATTTTGATTCTTGTTCAGGTTTCTTCTATCCATTCTACAAAATTTTGCAATTTGTCCAAAGTTATTACATAACTGACATATAGGTACATTACTTCTTTGTTAATTATACTAGTTAATAGGTGCTATGTAATTCATTGCAATGTGTCCAAGATTATAACATCTATAACAAAAGATTTGTCTTATTTCTCCACTCTCATTATTGTGAGATCTTCTTCTATTGCCTACACAATTAGTGTTCCTAAACATTCTACTATTTGCATTATCATTATCAAATTTATGTTTCTTACAATCTACTACATGATGTCCATGTCCATGACAATTATGATGATAAAAATTTGAAATAGCTTTAAAAGACTTACCTTTGCAATCATCTCCAATATGTTCAGGTTCATAACATATAAAACATTTAATATGAGATTCCTTAGTCATTTCTCTATTTTTTCCATCTTGATCAGATTCTTTAGATTTGTTAGAGTGAATAACATTCTCTTTATCTTTAGATGTATCATCAAATTTTTTCATGTTTAGATCTTTCTTGACTTCAAGAGGATCAAGTTCATTTCTCTCAATAGATTTCTTGGAAAATTTTCCAAGAATCCAAGTCCAGTCTTATTGTAGGGTTTCCATAATAGGTCAAGATAATAACACCACTATTCCTTTCTCAAGGAAACTATATCCATTTTAAGAACTATGTATTCCATTATGAAAATACATTTGAATTTTCAACCTAGGGGTGTAGGACTTGAAATGGGTTAGCACAGTAAGTGCTCGAAGTTTCTTAAAGAGTCTCAACACCTATGCTATAGGAAAGTAAATGGATGAAAGTAATCTATATTACTAACACAGAACATTAAACACACTTAGAATATCAATAGATAACTATAGAAACTATAGAAATGGGAATTCAAAACTAGTTAAAAATTCAAACATCCACTATCATCATTTTTCACAAGTGTTACAGGATCTTTCATAGTAACTATGCTACAGGACAAATAAAATAAATCTATATTAAAATGGAGAATTACAAGGAATGAATCTACTCTACCTAGATCTATTCCACCTCCTAAATGGGCCCCCTTGGTTGGCTTCAACTAACTAAGAACACAAGAAGTTGTCCAAAATTACTTTCTCATTAGAATTCTTCTTTTTGTTACATGACTAAATAATTCATAGAGAATAGAAAAGAGAAACTTCAGAATCCCTCTCACTAACTAACATTTCCCTCTCCTTACTTATATATAGAGGATTGGAACTTATTACAAACATAACATAAAAATCTGTGAGAAAACATTGTTAGAAGAAAAAGTTAGAATGTCAACCATGACTTCAAAACATTGATTGAGCAATAGAATAAAAGTCGACAAATAATTTAACAAGTTGAGTCTCCTAGAATAACTCTTTTTGCAGACATGGCTTATCACTCAGAATTGACTTGCACTTCTCATGCTATGATCGGTCTTCATTACTCCTTCTTTAACATAGTGCTCACCACTCTTTGTTCCACTTCTCTATTTCCTAAAAATTAGAAACTTTTGAACACATATGCACAACATAATTTATACTCTTATTCAAATATTAGAGCATAGCTTAAAATATTTATATGAAATATTATAGTTTATATATAATATTAAGAAAGATATGTCATATTCACTATCCATAGGTTTAATAAGTTCTAGCAGTATCCAACATAAGTTTACAAGACATTTAAAAAAAATATGTTGAATTTTTTTTTTTCACAAGGCTCAAAGAGTAAGTTCAGACTATATAAAAACTATATCAAATTTGAGACATTAATATGCCTCATCATCTACCCCCCACTATGCAAATGCTTGTTCTCAAGCATTGTACTTATTTTCCATTTCTCTAAAATCTCCCACTACAGTCTTCCCCTATTTCCCACTTCTAAAGGCATATAAATATCCTTTGGCTCATCTCTGATGCTCACCTAAGTGTTCTTCAACTAACGAGTCTAACCTAGTAGCATTATTTTCATACAAGGGCTAGAGAAGTGTACAAGGTTGAAAAGTTAGTGGTATCTATAGCTCTTTCCTAATTTGCCTTCCCAATTACATATATTTAGCTACTCTATTAACTGATGCCTCAAAATTAATAGGCCTATGTGGTTCAGCCTTCTTGAAAGGTTCTGGTAGTCAATTCCATATATTTATAAGCCTTGCAATTGCTCTTTGTTGTGTGAAATTAGGAAGTGTCTGATATTCTCTGTAAAATTTTCCCCTTTCATCAAACACTTTCTCTCTGATTTGTGGTTTTGGCCTTCCACAAGTTAATCTAAACCAATCTCTCAAGAGGTCATAAGGCTTATCTAATTCAGCTTGGAATGGCAGTGGTTCAGACTTTTCAAGATCTCTATAGGTATCCAACTATCTATCATAATTTGTTTCATTGTGCATCCATGACATTAGAGCTCTTAAGTAAACATCCCCTATATAAAGCAAATAATTCCAATTTGTTTCATGTGAAATTATGAAATTATGCAAATAGAGCTTACACAACACATTCTTTTCCCATGAAAATCTCAAGAATTCTTCGATTCGCAATCAGTATTTCTCATTGTATCATCAACTGAAATAATAGAAACTATTCTTTCAAACATATAGCATACACCCTTGGAGGTGGTCTACAAGCCATAACCTGATCAGCTATCTTCAAAGCTTTATTCATTTGTTGCTTCTATTTTTCTAGTTGCTCCTTTACTTATTCAATTTCCTCATCTATCTCAAATATTAGCTTCTACATCTAGTACCTTTCTTGCTTCCACAAGGTTTTCTGAAAAATAAAATGATTGTATAGACCAAACAATATTGACTGAATTGTAGATGATAAAATTTCTTGACCTTTAGATTTCATTTTTTTTTCTTTCGCAACTTGTTGGAAATGTTGGGTGTACCAAGAAGATTTATAAGGTATAAGAGAGACATTGCAATATTCAGGGACTAATAGCATGGAAGGTTGACCATTGCTAGGGGCTTTTTCTAGAACAACAATAGGATTTGATTTGCACATTTCCTAATTCTCTTGTGGTGTCTCATTGATAGGCTCTTTTTCATGCGTTTCCATATTTTGGGGTTCTATTTGCATAGGAGAATCATTTGAAATATTTTCAACTACTGATTTTATGTGAGACTTTTAAATTGGGGCATTTGGGTTTTCAATAGAAGCTAGAGATACTCAACCTTTCATATTAGGGATTCTACACACAGGAACTTCTTTAACTTCGGCCATTTTATAAGTTTGTTTTGGTTTAGGCATGACTAGAGTAGATGCTATAGAAATGGTTACTGCAAGGACACACCCTTCCTTTTTGTTACTTTAACAAAGGGGTTTCGTACTTCCTTTTCAAGGTTAGGGCTAACATTACGCTTGTCTTTACCCTAGAAGAGCTCGGTATATCATTCTCTAAATTAGGCTCAACAGGCTTATTAGGAGAGGGTTCTTTTTCCATCTCAACTAGATTTTGAATTGGCTTTGTGGTTTCTTCCTCATTTTCTAAGTTTTGAGGAACAGGGTTGGCTTGATTTTGCAGAGTTTTTAGTTCAACAAATTATGTCCATGATATAGGGGAAGAATCCCTAAGAGATCTTTCAACTAAAAGTTAAATCAGGTCATGATGGGAAACATAATTTGCCTTTCCTTTTTGGCTTTATTCATCACTAATATTCAACATATTATAAAGAAAATTAGGGACATTAACTAGCAAGTTATGTCTTATACAACTGAGCAATTTAAAATGATGAGCATGCAAGTTCAAAAACCTACCTTCATAGGTTAAATACTTGATAATGTGGGTTGCTAACTCTGGATATGGAGGTGGAAGAGAAAGTCTCTTAGATCCATCTTTTGAAATGTCTAGTTGAGGGTCATGTGGTTGAGTGAACTGTGCCCTTGAGGACTTGGCATCATGTTCATTTGCATAATGCTCCCCAATTATCAGTATTCCTATGACTTCTGCTATCCTCTCATTGGTAGAAATCACTCTTAATCCCTGCACTAACACTTCCCCTTCATCAAATTTCATCATGAACTTCAATGCCACTTCTCTATCGAACTCTATTAATTGTAAGAAATAACCAGGCCATCCACAAGCATGAAATCACCGAACTGCTTCAATGTCTGTGAGTAAAACATTATGAACAATTGGCTCATACCTCTTTCTCTATCCCCCCATCTTCAAAATGTCTATCTTCCACTCTCACCACTATCATAAATTTTTTCCCCTTTTGTTGGAATTTCTTAATGGGAAGAGTGCTTCTGAGAGGGGGTGGGGTGGGTGTGTGAATCAGAAGTACTAGCCTTTTCTCTTGTTTTAAATCCTTAATAACATATAACTGAAATTAACATGCATGCATATAAACACTAAAAAATCAAGGGAAGCAAACATGCATCGCCACATAGCACTTGAGATTTTGGTGACCCAGAAACCCTCCAAGAATAAGAAAGTAAAACTGGGGTGGGGATGATACCCACAAAATTACTGTAGGAATTGATTTCAACCACTTCTAATGGTTTTCCCTATTAAAGGCCTGCCCTATTAAAGGCTTTACACACTGTTAGATGTGACCTATTAAAAGGATTTACAAACAATTCACATGAAGTGTCACCCTATTAAAGGATTTACATAAGGCTATTAAACCCACCTAACTCAATAGGATTTCCAAATTCCTAATATAATTATGAGAGAGTATTAGAATAATACACCTGATTTAATGTAATCTCTAATGATGATCTCATGCTCTTGATTTGTTCTTCTATAACTAATCTTTGCTAGATCTGATCTGCTAATTGTGTTCCTTGGTCCATTCTAATCAACTAGATGTGTAAATGACATCTTTTCCACTAAATCTTTTACACCAAATGTTTTTCAATGACCTTAATAATAGGCTTTGCTTTTCCTTCTTCTTTTCAACTCTCTGTTCAATGACATAAAGACTCCTTTACATGGATTAGTGATTTGTTATGCATCCTTGATTCAAGTGTTCCCAATCAAATCCTTGAAATTCACCGATTGGCTGCATGCAGTCTCTAATTTTTTGATTGGCTGCATGAGGATTGCATAGGTGGTTGGGAGGATTTGATCTTATCCTTTTATTCTGTCATGAGTCATGCATAACCATTGCACATCATGGTTTGCGATTACACAAACTTCCATGTTGATCCCACATTGCTCGGCACATGAAGTAATACTGATGCTCAACACCATCTATTCTTGATTTCTCGGCATCCATTGTATTTCTTGGTTACTCAGCTCTTATAGAATTACTATGTCACTCGGTACCTATGGAATTCCTATGTTACTTTGCACCTATTAACTTCCTGTGGTACTTGGCACCTATTAACTTCCTGTGTTTCTCGGCACTATCTATGACTCGGCACATATGGTGAAAAATGGTTAAGTGTGTTGACACTCATTTGTCAATCTTATTTATTTGATGAACACCTTGTACCCCTGCAAATTCCCTCTTTCTTTGAATTTCAAACTAATCTTTATGAAAAATGTCATTACCACTTCTCTTAACAAGACCCCTTTGTTTATAGTGTGTAAAATAATGATACATTAATAATGAAGGACATCAAGGCCTTAACTAAAGGTGTTCTCATAATAACTCTTAGTCCTTTCAATCATACCAAGTACAAGAAATCTTTTCCCAAAAATCACAATAGAAAGGTAAGATCGATACAAAAAGAGTTTAAAAATTAATGAAATGAAAAAAATATTAGACTACCACCAAAGTACATCCTATAATGTAGACATGACTAGGATAACATGGAGATGACATTTGGAAATTAATACACTTTCTCAACCCTCCACTAAAATTTGACAAGTGTACTTACTTTAAAATTTTTGGTATAGGAAGGAGAAACTGGCTTAAGTCTTATATGATATATATAATGTAGTATTACATATAAATATCGAAACCTATGCTCTAAAAATGAATAAAGAGAAAAAAATTTGTTGTACCTAAAAAATGTGAGATTGTACTTCTACACACAAGTTGATGAGGTGGCAAAGTCTAATGACTATAGAAAAGGTGTTGACAAAATTGTTTATTGAAAGTAGTAAAAATAGAATGTGTGGGTGATGTGGAGTGTGGGTGGATGGTAGATAGAGAAATGAGATGGGTTGATATGAAGAAAGAGAAAAGTGAATGGAAGAATGGACCTCATATCAAATGAGGTTTTATTATGAAGGTTTCAAGAAATTTTATCATGGAATGGTTTTAGGAAGAAGGTTTTCACCCTCTTCTATAGGAACTTAGCTTTAGTCTATGGTTTATGATAGAGACACATCCTATGGCCATTTACAAGTAACTTAGACTCGACAGGATCAATGGTTGTTATTTACACTATGCCATTGTCAAATACATGCTATATTTCATAAGGCCCTAATCATCGACTTTGCAATTTCCCTAAATTCTCTTTGAAGTGAGAATCATATAGGAGAGCCCAATCTCCTACTTGGAGTTGTTTATTCCTAATATGTGCATCATGCCATTTCTTTTGCTGCTATTGAATAATTTTGGTTCTTTCCAAAGCCATCTTTCTTATTTCATCCAACAAATTCAAGTGGAGGAGTCTCTCTTGTGTTGTAGGAAGACTGATGTTCAGTTCTAAAGTAGTGTGTAGTGTTTTATGTTCAAATTCAATGGGAAACATTGTTTCTTTACCATAGATAGGTTCAAATGGAGTGAATCCATTTGTTTTTTTCCATGTGGTTTGGTATGTCCAAACAACTTCAATCAATCTACTTGTCCAATCCTTCTTGTGTATGTCCATTGTCTTAGTCAGAATAGCTTCAATTTCTCTATTGGTGACCTATGTTTGCCCATTTTCTTGATTGTGATAAGGACTAGATTTATAGTTCTTTATATTGTATCACTTCATAACCTTAGTGATTAAGTTTGATGTAAACTGAGCTCCTTGATCTGTGACAAGTTCTCTAGGCACTCCATAATGGGTGAATATTTCTTCATATAGGAACTTATCTACTTTCTCATCTCTTGCATTTTTCATTGCTCTAACTTCCACCCATTTAGTTACATAATTTGTCCATACTAAGATGTAGGATTTTCCACTTGATGGTGGATCAATTGGACCTATGAAGTCCATGCCCCACCTATTGAAAGGTGTGACTACTATCTATTTAGTAAGTGGCATCTCATAAGTTTTGGTTGGTCAGCCCATCCTCTGGAATTTGTCACAATTGGTTGTATAAGTCATTGCATCCTTATGTAAGGTTAACCAATAATATCCAGTTGTAAGTACCTTCAGTGCTATTCTTTTCCCTATGAAATGGCCTCCACCTAGTTCATCATGACAAGCATGTAATATATCATATATCTCATCTTCCCTGACACATCTCCTCATGACCTAATCTGGTCCTACATAGAAGAGGTTGTTATCTATCCAAGAATATTGAAAACTTTTCTTTGCTATCTTTCTCCTTTCTTTGTGAGAGAAGTCTGGGGGTAGTCTATTTGCAACAAGATAATTTGCTCTGTCTGCATAGCATGGTGTATTAGTTTCTATATGTAACAAGTACTCATCTAGAAAGGTATCTTCAATTGGAGTTGGATCTTCATGAGAAATGGTCAATCTAGACAAGTAATCTACAACTATGTTGGATTTTTCTAGCTTATCAATAATAGTAATATCAAACTCTTGTAACAAGAAGAGCCATCTTGCTAGTCTACTAGTGACAACTACTTTGTTCATTAGGTACCTTATAGTTGATTGATCAATATGAATAAAAATAGGATATCCAGTTACATCATGTTTGAATTTTTTCAATGTATAGACTATAGCTAAAAGTTCCTTTTTAGTTATTATGTAATTAAGTTTAGGTCCATGAAGGCTTTTACTAATACAGTAAATGACATTTTCAAGATTAGCAGGCTTTTTTCCTAATACAACTCCTATGACATAGTTTGATGCATTAGTATGAATATGAAATGGAATTGACCAATCTAGTCCCTTTAATCATGGTGAGGAGTTTCTTAAGTTGTAGGAAGGCTTTATTACATTCGGGTGTCCAAATGAATTTAGGTTCCTTAGTCAACAATGTATACAAAGGACTATCTATTTTATTGAAATCTTTTATGAAATGCCTATAATATCCAACATGACCTAAAAAAGATCTTACATCTTTTAGTTTTTTAGGTATGGGAAATGTCAAAATTACCTCTATTTTAGCTAGATCCACTTGTATTCCTATAGCTGATATGAAATGACCAAGGACCACTCCTTCCTATGTGAGCATGAAATATTTCTCACTATTGACTGATATATTATGTTCTTTACATCAGATAAGAACCTCTTCAAGATTCATTAGGGCTCCTTCAAAGGTGACTCTGAATGTTGTGAAAGCATCCATGTATATTTCCATGCAATCATGCAATATATCAACAAAAATGTTGATCATAGTTTGTTGAAATGTTGCAAGGGCATTACATAGGCCAAATGGTAAAACAAAATATGAAAAATTACCCCATGTGCATGTAAATGTGGTTTTGTCTTGATCTTCGGGAATGATGCTTATTTGATTATAACCACTGTACCTATCTAGAAAAGAGAAATACTTATATCTAGCAAGAGTGTCTAGAACTTGATCAATGAATGGTAAAGGAAAGTGATCCTTTTTTGTTTCCTTATTCAATTCTCTATAATCTACACAAATCCACCATTTCCCTCCCTTTTTAGGCACTATGACCAGAGGTGACTACTATCAGATATAGGATTTATAAAACCAACATGAAGTAAATTTTGCAATCAGTTTTAACTATTTCTCTAAGGGTTGGATTAATCCTTCTCTGGGGTTGATTGAGTGGTAGGCACCCTTCATTTATGTATATTCTATGAGTGTGTAATGTAGGACTCAACCCTTTCTTATTCCCATAGTCCCATGCAAATGTCTTTTCATGTTTTTTGAAGAATTTTTGTTAACTCTCTCATTTGTGTGGAAGATAATTTGGATTGACATGGAGATTATTACCTTTTGACAAATCAATAGTAGTTGTAGAATTAATTATAGTAGCTTTAGAGATTGAAATTGTATCTAATTCACATGGTAAGAGTTGATGAATAATGTCTGGCTCTTTGAGAAAAATACAACTCTCATTACATTCCTTATATGTGGTTAATTCTAACATAGAACTATTAGATACATCTTTTTCTACCACACAAGTATTATTAAGAATACTTTGAATTACTAAATCTTCTTCCTATAGCTTTAGAAAATATTGTCAATGTAACATCATAATTTGTGCTCTAGAGTTTAAGTCTTCTTCTCAATCGCCTAAATCTAGCCATACAGATGTGCTTAAATCTAGTTGTGGTTGTGCTAGAGAATATATATCAAATTTCTTTGTTGCTTGACCATTAGATATGGTCATATTTTCTAACCTACAAATTATATTTCCATTAGCTATAGCTAACCATGGTCATCTTAGAATGACAGGGTAACTAGATAAATTAACTATGAGAGACAGAATCATGAAATTTGTAGGGTACTCTAGAGAGTCTAGGTTTATGACTATGTCTTCTATCATCACATTAGGAGTGATAGTAGAACTATCTACAAGTTGTAGAATTGTTGGGGTAGCCCTTGATCCTTCTATATTCAACTTTTTCATAGTATCCTTAGTCATGATATTTATAGCAACACCAAGATCAATTAAAGCATTTTGAATAGTCTCACCATTTATAATCACATTCAAAACTAGACTTCCTAGATTAGAATATTTAGGAATGATCAATTTTCCCAACATAATGTTAGCCAATTTTCTTACAACATGGACTATAATTGGGTCCTTTTTCTTCATCCTAGGCTTTTTTAGATAGGATTCTCTAATCGCTTTGCCATAGATAGGAACATCTTTAATAGCTTGGAACATGGGTATTTGGACATGCATATTCTTTAACTGATCAATAATATCAAAAGATTGTCCCTCTATTTGTGTAGGTTTACTTTGTACGAGCTTCTCTAGAAAAGGAGGTTCAACTACTGCTTGAGCTTGAGCTGAGCTAGTGGTATTGGTTGGCCCAACCTCTTTAGAAATTGTGGTTTATGATGTTGTAGGAGTATCTAGTATTTTAGTTATGAGAGGTGGTGTAGGTGCTAGTAGGGTTGTACCAAGTCTCAAATTTATATTTGCAACATTTAGAGCATACGAAAGGTATTGTTGAGGATCAACGTAGTACATGGTTTTTTGTGACTACTAATTTTTTGGATTTGGCTAAGATTGTACAGGTAACTAGGTGTACTTTTGAGGTCTAGGACTTGTAGGTGGTGATATTAATGTAAGTTGTTGGACTGAAGGTGGTAACTGTGGTAATTATGGATTACCAATATTTTGGTTAGGCCATTGTTGAGGTCCTCTCCATTGATTTGTATATTTCCAATTCCCCTAGGGTGGTTACCATTGATTTTATTAATTCTTCTATTGATTATTCTATTGCTTTGGCTAGGAATGTTGGAAATTTTGAGGCCATTGAGGCTGTTGTGGATTATTTTGCCAATAATTATTCTAATTAGGTTGACTATATTGTGGAGGACCTTGGGTATTATACTTTTGCCATTGATTACCATTAAGATTTTAATTTTGCGAAGGGTCCTGAGGCATATCTTAACATTGGGCCCATGGCCAGTGTTGAGCAATGAAGAATACTTGGTCATCATCTCTATCTATTTTGATGTACTTAGTTGGAACATGCTAGTTTTTCACACTAGCAACCAATTTGCATTGGAAATATTTCTTCTACTTCCGGTAGTGTGGGAAATACTTAGCTAATTGTACCTCATCTTCTCCATGCTTCTTCTTTGCATTCATTGTATCAAGATTTGTAGTGACATCATTTGTAATGTCCTACTTCAAATCTGAGAGTAGATTAGATATCTCAAGCTTTAAAATACCTTGATTGATTCATTTAGTAGTTGTGATCTAGTGTCCCCTTCCTTTCTTCATAGTTGACCTTGAGTAGTTCATATAGATTTCTTAAGGTCATCACATGAAGATTGATATACATCTCCACTAGCCATCAGTTCTAATGCTTTTGGACAATTATCATTCATACCTCTCAATAAGACTAACTTTTGCAAATCCTTGACAACACATGCTAAGGTTTCTTCTACAATGTATACAAGAAATGTGAAACATAGTCTTCTAATGTTTCCTCCTCCTTTTGTGATATTCAAAAGATATCATCTCCTCTTGAATCATTTTCTTTGCAATACTCTTTTTATTTGTCCAAAAACAAACTTTTCATTCCATGTTAAGTACTTGATGTATTGGCTCCTAAACCCATGAACCATCATAAAGTTAACTCTTTTAGTGTTTCTAGAAATAACTTGAGCTTATGAGAATCATTGTTGTAGTCAAAGCTATGATAGAATATGTCAAAATAAAACAAGAAAGTATTAGGATCTTTAGTTGCAAGGCCATTAAATTTTGGAAGAGAATTTGGAGGTATATTTTTTAGATTAGCATTGGTTACAAGGCTTGGGAGAGGAAATGGAAAAGTAGATTGTACCATTACTAGAGGTATTTGATTATGGGGTTGCTCTTGAAAAGGAACATTGGGTACTAGATTGTTAATGACTGGTGGATTTGGAGCAGCACTATCAAGGAAACTAGCCAAAATTTCAGCAAAAGGTTTAAGACCACTTGTATCCAAAGGTTCTACTCTTGAGGATGATTCTATAGGAAAAATAGGGCTTCATCCACAAAAGAAAACTTAGCTTCTTCTTCAATTTCTTTGTTCATATTAATAGACTCCCATGAAAGAAATCTCTCATATTCATCTCATTATCTTCCTTTTCAATGCATGCAATTAAATTGGTGACTTGTTAATCAAACACAAAATATTGTGGTTTCTAACTAACTCGCTAATCTAAAAATAGAGGACTCCTAAAGGTTTCTAGTTTGACATCGACCCCAACAATGGTGCCAAAAATGTAGAGTTTCCATAATAGGTCAAGATAATCACACCACTATTCCCTTCTGAAGAATACTATATCCATTTTAAGAACTATTTGTTCCATTATGAAAATACATTTGAATTGTCAACCCAAGGATGTAGGACTTGAAATGGGTTAGCACAGTATGTGCACTAAGTTCCTTAAAGAGTCTCAATACCTATGCTGTAGGAAAGTAAAATGCATGAAGGAATCTATACTAGTAACACAGAATAGTAAACACACTTAGACTATCAATAGATAAATATAGAAACTATAGAAAAGGGAATTCTAAACTAGTTAACAATTCAAACATCCACTATGATCATTTTCCACAAGTGCTACAGGAAATTTCACAGCAACTATGTTGTAGGACTAATACAGTAAATCTATCATAATATAGGGCATTGCAAGGAATTAATATACTCTACCTAAATCTATTCCACCTCCCATGTGGGCCCCATTGGTTGGCTTCAACTAACTAAGAACACAACATGTAGTCCAAAATCACTCTCTCATTAGAATTCTTCATTTTGTTACATGATTGAATAATTTATAGAGAACAGAAAAGAGAAAGTTCAAAACCCCTCTCACTAACTAACTCTTCCCTCTCCTTCCTTATATATAGAGGATTGGAACTTATTACAAACATAACATAAAAAATTCTGAGCAAATATTGTCAGAAGAAAAAGGAAGAATGTCAACCATGACTTTAACACATTGATTAAGAAATAGAATAATAGTTCACAGATAATGTAGCAAGTGGAGTCTCCTAGAATAACTCTTCTTGTAGACATGGCTTATCACTCAGAACTGACCAGTGCTTCTAATGCTAATGATTGGTCTTTATTATTCCTTATTTAATATGGTACTCACCACTCTTTGCACCACTTCTCTATTTCCTAAAAATTAGAAACATTTGAACACATGTGCACAACAACATTTCTACTCTTATTAAATATTAGAACATAGCTTAAAATATTAATTTGAAATATTGCACTTTATATATAATATTAAGCAAGGTATGTCATATCCAGTCTTCATAGGTTTAATAAGTTCTAGATGCATCTAGCATAAGTTCACAAGAGATTTAAAACAAGTATGTTGGAAATATTTTTTTCACAAGGCTGAAAGAGTTATTTTAGACTATATAAAAACTATATCAAATTTGATACATTAATATGCCTTAGCACTTATCATAACTAGGTCTTTGTATAGATATTTGTTCTTGAATCTTTTCACTATTGGTATATAATTTCTCGAGTTGTTTAGTTTGCACCAATTCACTTTTCACAAAAGTATTGTATTTTTCTAATTTTGCATGTTCCAACTTGATAGATTCTAACTCAGATGTTACATTTCTTAACTAGGATCTTAAATATGTATTTTTAGCTTTTATTTTAGAATCATTCTTACCTCATCTTTTCTTAAGACTGAGCTTATGTTTTACTATTTTTAACTCATGTTTCAAAATCACATTTTCCTTCTTTCGATCTTCAATATCATGATCAGTGTTCTACTCACTAGGTCCCTTTTTCTTTAGATTATCTATATTGTCCTTTAGTTTACCAATATATGCTTTTGCATCTTCATATCTATCCTTTAGGCCATCTCTTTCATTAGAAGGAGATCAATTTTCTCAAGAGCTTCTTCAAGATTCTTCTTCAACTATTGCATATCCATAGGGATTTTATTCAAGTTTTAAGCCTTTTTTGAATAACCTTTCTTTGATGCCAATTGTTAGAAATAAATAATTTTGAGACATGGTTGGGGGGGGGGGGGGGGGGGGGGGGGGGTGTTGGCGGTTGGCGGTGGGTGAATTAGTATTTTCAATCTTTTTGCCCACAACTAGATATTATTAGTTACTTTTCCAAATGCATAAGAAAGTAAACCAATAATAATGAACAATATAAACAACCATACAAAAAGAGGTTTGATAACACCATAATTTTTCAACTAGGGAAACCCTTGCCAAGGTAAAACCCCAATGGGGATGCAACCCACAAGATGATTCACTATATAAAGAATCTAGTTAAGGATATTGATCCTGTTAGGTGTCTATGAAAAATGTAAAGTTTCTAAAGTCCCTGTTAGGAGACTAGGCCTTGTTAGAAGCCTCAACCCTATTAGGAGTTGGTAGATCATACAAAAATCTACCTTAACATGAAACTATACATAAGTTCTTCAAAAGAATAGATATACATGCAATACTAGATCACTTGCTATACTTCACAATTATTTTGATTATTAGATCTTCATACAAGCCTTTAGTAGATTGTAGTCAATCTTCCCTCCAGTTTTCTTAATGTCATAAACAAGGAGTAACTATGAATATATCAACTTGCATCATATCTCACTTTATCATATCATATCTTGTCATGTCACACGTGTAACTTCACAAATGAAGTTTTTTACTTAGATCAAACATATTAATAAACCCTTCCTTAGTTAGCTCTCATATCATCATTAGAGTTGGCTCATCAAGACTTAATAATAAATATAATTCTTTAAGTCATACAACTCAATTTTCTAACTTGCTCTATTCTGTACTGTGAAGTATTTGCATCGATATTTCCTTCATAACTTAAACTTGGCTATCCATACATATATGTGCATTGGTATACATCATCAAGACGATGTCACGTATCACTAGTCAATTGTGTAAGAGAATATTCTGAAGAAATATTCTGCTATCAATAGAACTCATTGTGCTATTGTATCATTATCGAATACTTAGACAATTTTTTGTCACAAATAATCATAACTATACTATAAAACATATGTTACCATAAATGACAACCACATATCTCATCTTATTTGACTGATTGGCCATATTGCCAACACATGTTACTTCTCCCCTATCAAAAGTTGCAACAACAATAAACCTTGATTAGGTACTTTTTGTAATTGTTTGTTAACTACATTTCTATACTTTAACTTTGAATACCAACTTTATTTAATGCTCACCCTTGTCACTGATAGGTATACTTGGCTCTAGGCATCAGGAAATACAATACACCAATGTAATTTGAAAAATCATCTATTAAATGTCACTACAAATTTATGAATATCAATATTGCATTTTACATTCTCTCTTTTACACTTTTATAATCATTCTTTAAATCACATTTGGGATTTTCCATTTATTTCAGGGGAAAGTAGTAGCTAGGGATTTGAGGCTATGGATCTGTAGATTCTTCTAGGACTTAAAAGGATGTTGATCTTTAATTACTAGTGAGCATATAATAAGTTTTTAATATATGATTGTAAATATTGAATAAATGAATTAAGAGTATCCATTTGAAGTACACGTTCACTACAAAGGTGTTGCAGAGATAGTATTGGATCTTTACATCACATGGATGGAAAACCATGTTGTAGTGTAAGAAATATTCTTTTAAAATTTTGTGTTGCTAATTATATATGTACTTCTCATAGACATAATGCTTTTTAAATATATCATCTTCATTGACCTTATAGCTTCCTCTATTTCTTATTGTATTATGAGAAATTCAAGATAATTATTGACGCTATCATGTAGGATATGGCTTCCTATATTAGTCTTTCCTGTATTCATTGTTGCTGTCTATGGTTCTTGTAGAGCAGTTATGATTATAGTTGCTACATACTTGATCTCATCTAGTATTTTATGAAACTCTTCCACCATAGTAGTAGTGATAATAAGTCTATAAAATTTTCTTTTAGCATGCCAAACAACTAGAATTTCATGGGAAAAGTTTGGTTTCCTCACAATTCAAATTACTGAAAACTCAACTCATTTATTGTGAGAAATTATTCTTAAGAAGGATCTACCTTCCTCAATAGAAAAAACACCAAAACTCTCTAATTCTATATTAATTTTATTTAACTTTGCAAATAGTGGCAAAGCCCATGATTATATGCAACTAGAGTCGCGATCATTGTTGTCTTTAGTAATGAAAGGAAGATTTGATAGATTTCTCGTGCTTTTCCTTCTTGACCTTTCTAATTGTAACTCAAGCATTATTTTTCTTTGCCTTCACCTCAAATAGTCAATGCATTTTTCAACAATTACATTTCATAACTATTTTTGTGAATGTGTGGGAAATGCTAGTATGCAGAATCTAAGTGAAAATGACAAGTTTCATTACTTTTAAGGAAGAAAGGTGCAACTATTAGAAGCATGAAAGCTAATGATATTCCTATGGAGGAATATTTTAGATATGTTACTATGATGATATGTTACATTCATGACTAGTTTTTCATTGATGTTAAAATAGCAGTCTTTTGTGGTATCTGACAGAAGAACAATAGAAAGATCAAATAGCTATGGAAATCTAGTTGAGTATTTTAATTATTCAAGGTTATGGGAGATACTCTGGAGTATCTAATATATTTTGTTAATGTCGAGTGAATAAATTTTAAGTATGGAAGAAGTTATGTAAGTTTTGGTATACATTGTTCTAAGATAGAGTTTATAGAGGCATGTTGTGGTAAACTTGTTATATCTCTTATTAAAATTGTTATTCTATGAATTAAGGTTGAGGAAGTGAATAAGCTCATGTTGGATATGACATGGCTATGCTCACTCTTCATAATATTATGTGTACAAAAAGATATTCAAGTTGCAAGGTGGAAGATTAATGATCTCGCTAAGTGTAAAATGTTCTTAATATGGTCCTATAATAATTAATTGAGAAGGTGTAACAATTGACTTAGAGAATTATTTTATGGATTTTGTATAAAGGAATAACATTTTCCTTTATCAAATATGACATGTTGAAGTGATTGTAAGCAACATGAAGTGAAAAATGTGAAGTTGAGTAGAGTAGATTAGAAGTGAAGGAAACTTCATTACTAAGGTTTTATTGTGTGATCTGAGGTTTGATATTTGGATCCAAGGTTCATGACCTAGTCTACAAGGTCTAACAATGATTATTTTAGTTGATAGAAAAGATGAAGGAGGAACTTAAGAGAAGATTATTTGTTTGAGAAATGACATTTTCTTGTAATTGAAATTGAATGTTTGGGCAGTGGGCTCTTCTTGCATACTTCATACTACAACTCCTATCAGGGTTGGCACAACTCCTAAAAGGGTCGAAATCTCCTATCATGGATTCCAAGTCTCCTGATAGAGACTCTTTGTACTAAATTTTGTAATAGAATCCTAACAAGGTCCATCCTCAAAAAAGGAATATTTATATTAGTACATCATCTTGTGGGCATCATTCCCATTGGGGTTTCCCCTAGTTAACATGTTTGGTGTAATTGTCAATGTGCATCATGTTATGGTTGATGTTTACTTTGGTTAAATTGTTAAGATTGTTTAAGGTTTATGAATTTTTTAATTATTAGATAACTGATTCAACACCCCTCCCGCTCTTAGTTATCTTGGTGGACTATTGTTTCTAATAGTAACATACAATATATTTGAACTTGTTATATTCAAAGGTAGAATGATAATTGTTTGTAGTGGATTTGAACTCCAACAACATCTACATACTTTGATTTTTATGAATTTGATGAGTGTAGTTTGTAGTAGGGATCTAAATATGAAACTATTAATGAATTGACCCAATTTGTTGAGGAAGGCGATATGACTTTCAATGGAGGGGATTATATTTGGGTAAATGACCAGAACCTTGAAGGCTCTATCAGATCTAACATTCGTATTGATTTAGATAATGGGGAGGTGAATGAATTGGTAGGAGTATTCGATTATCATGGGATATGTTATGTATCCATGCCCTAATTAGGTTTTTCCCATATGCTAATTAGGTTTTTTTCATGCACTCTTCTCTCATTGGATTTTCATTATTTCCTGAACTAATGAAATCTAAGTGCTTCTGTAGCACTCTTCTATTAGTAAATGTTTAAAATATTAGATTTATCATGTTTAGATTACAATTGGATATATCAAGTTCTATTACCTTGCAATTGGATTTTTTTTTTGTTATATCATTTTTACTATCATAATGTATGTTGCTTATTTATTTTAGGCTAGTGTGATCTTATCTTTATTGTAATATCAAAATAGATTGAAACTGTCATATTTTATTAGGAATGATAGATAATTTATAACCAAATAATGCTAGTTTCAGACTAGATGTAGAAGTTCACACAGTTTTTAGGTCATTATATGTGATGAAGAGAAACCATGTCATAAAAGACCAACACCATGTGTTTTACAAACTAGCTGAAATTTGTCTTCTTTTACTCTCTTTCATAGTTCTCTTTTAATTTTTTGTTCCCTTGTTAATGCAATTCAATAGTCAAGTTTGCATTGTAGGTTCTTGTGTATTGTATATTATTGTATAACTTACAATGTTAAATTGATAATGGATGATAGGGCATGAATATTATCTTTCATAAGTCAAAATTACATGATTTGAGATTGCCAAGTGAAATTCATTGCTTAAAACTAGTTATTTAAGCCATAAAGCTTTCCATTTTATCACCTCAAATAGTCCATGCATAATTTTCATCTTCAATGATGGAACAAGTACATTTACTACTCGTGCTTCTTGTTCCTTGCCACCCATCCTTTCATATTCTTTACATGTAATAATAACTAAAATATACCTAGATAAAAAATAGTGGTCATTATAGCATCGATTTTCCTTTAAATGGTCTCAAACTATTTAGATATCAAATCAATCTCTAGAATATCCAATCCATAATAACAATATCCAAGTTGTTTTTGCTCCCACAAGAATGCCTATGGATATATTCTTTCACCTCCATAACATCATATCCACCAATATTCAAACAAAACAATACATAAAACCATTAAAGCCACATTATAGGTTTTTTTACTTTAATTAGCACAAGAATTTGAGTTTGGATACATCTGATAGCTTGACTAGTATACATTCAAAATCATCTAATTTAATAAAATACATATTATTTCATAGTTAACAGTCTTGGTGATCAATAAATAAATAATTTTGATCTAAAACATGTATATGAAAAATAAAGATGAGATTTTTATCTAGATGTTTCAAACACAAAATGTCACCTAATCCTCCACCCAGAACATCATGAATGTTTGTTCAGTTGAAGAGCCAAGAAAAATACCTATCAAAAGCTCACAAATTGGTAGAGATTTCAACCATTAAAGTGTTGGAAATATAAGAGGAGTAACTAAGAGGGGAGGGGTGAATTAATTACTACTAAAATAAATCCTAGATCCCTTAGATGTCAATACAAATTATAATCTACAAACTGAATGTTGTTGATGCTTGGTAAACATAGAAAAAATGCAGTAACTCAATAAATGCAAAATGTGTTATCTTTGTAGAAGTTAAAATATTGTCAGTGATTACTTAATCTTAATTGCAAGCTTGAAAACAATAACATGAACACATATAACGCCAAGATTTAATGTGTAAACCCAATTTGGGAAAAACCACCAATTGTAACTAGTTATTGTTTTTCACTCTTCTAAAGTGAACCTTGATAGGAGAAAACCCTGTTAAAGGTTACAAAACACACTATTAGGTGTGACCCTATTAAACGATTTAATCACCCTATTAGGAGTGGCCTTGTAAGAGGTCTTGAAACAATTCAATGGAATTGCCACCTTATTAGAGGATTTACAAATGGCTATTAAACTAACTATGTTAAGATATTTTTTCTCACCACCACAATGGTTAGAGAGCAAAAATGGAATGACTTGGTTGAGATGTAACTAAATTCTTGATTATAGATCTCTATTTTGGCTTATACTTGATCCTTCCCAATTCAATGTCACTTTTCTACTCCACAAGGATACCTGCTTATCCTTCCAGTTTGCTTCCCCTTTTATCTCTTCAATTCATACAATACTTCATGCATACTTTGAAATCACAAATTGAACTTTTACTTATACCTTCCATATTTTCAAGTTAGCTCAAATAAAAATTAGAATAACCAATATTCATTACCATAGTTGGCTAGAATCAATAGGTAAAATAATTAAGCTTTACATACCAAACTAAGAAAATCCTTCATTAGCTGACCCAACTTGATAGAAACTAATTCTGAAGTGATTTCTTGTGTTAACCAATAGAGGCTTAGTTACCACTACAAACTTACAAAATACCTTTGGTAATTGAGTGAACTCGGTTAACACTAACTTTGTTCAACTTTCTTTCATTAATTGAGCGATCTTGGTTAACACTCTTTTCCTACATGAATTCCTTTAATGCTCGAGTGAGCTCAATAGACATTGTCTTTATATAGAGTAAACTTAGGAATGCTCGGTAGACAAGGAAAACTATCTTCACTGACCAAGTGAGCTCGACATGCACTGACTTCAAACTGATATGAAATTTGTGTAACATAAAATACAACACACAATTAGTCAATTATATCCAACAATCTCCCTCTTTGGCATTGATGGAAACACAACATGTCATAGCACAATGAAATTTTGAGAACAAGAATCCTTTTACCAAAAAAATTCTCCTCTTTGATTTTACACAAAAAAATTCTCCTACATCCCAGTATTCTCCTTCTATGAACTCCTTCTTGGAATGAAAAAATTTCAGAAATATATGATAGTAGACTTCTCCCTCTTTGAAAACACATGCCAAAGACAATTCTAATTAGTGTCAATGTACCTTGAGTACATATTCATCTACAATACGTCCTTGTCAATACTGCATCAACTAATTGATTTTCAACTTAGTTATTGTTGATGCATCACTAAACTTTATTTAGTGAGCTTCAAATAGGAGAATGACCCCTAGCTTACCTCTTAAATACAAAAATGCATCCTTAGGTGATGGATTGGTGAATATATCTACAATTTGTTCTTTTGTATGCATATATTTCAATCTTATTTCTTTTTCCTATACTAATTCTCTTACAAAGTGATATTTTATAGCAATGTGATTCATTTTGGAATGCATCAATGGATTACTTGATATGTTAATTGTGCTAGTGTTATCACAATAGATGACTATTGGCTCTTTGATTTCAACTTCAATTCCTTCCAACAATTATTTGAACCAAACAATGTTAGAGCAATTTACTACTATTGCCACATATTCTGCTTTTGTTGTGGATTGAGATGTTCAATTTTGCTTCTTGCTTGTCCAATATACCATATCAAGAAAGAATGCTCCACCACTAGCGCTTTTTCTATCATCAAATTTTTTTGCCCAATCAACATTAGTAAACACTTTTAAGTCAAGATTGCCTCCAACTTTGTACCATAAGCCATAGTATTCAATACCTTTTAGGTATCTCAAGATTCTTTTGATTTCCATCATGTGGTTTTATCTAGATTTTTCTAAGAATCTTGCCACTATCCCAACTACTAAGGCAATATCAGGCCTTATATGTACTGCATATTGTAATTTCCCAATCATTGATCTATATAAGGTCTGATCTATTTCTTTGGAGTCATCATATTTGGTAAGCTTAAGTCTAGTACACATGAGGGTTCCAACTAGTTTTGAATCTTCCATTCCAAACTTCTTGAGTGTCTCTTTGATATATTTAGATTGAGTGATATAGATACCATTTTTGTTTTGTTGTATCTACAACCCAACAAAGAATTTTATCTCACCAAACATGGACATCTCAAATTCTTTATTCATTTGTTATGAAAATTCTTTGTGTAAGTCATCATTTCCTATAAATAGAGTATCATCAACAAATATTTCTACCAATACAATATTCTTATTTAGTCCTTCCTTGATATATAGACTATTGTTATCATTTGTTCTTTGAAAACCAATCTGTATCAAATAGTTATGTAGTCTTTGAAACCAGGCTCTAAGAGTTTTTTTGAGACCGTATAGTGCTTTATGTAATTTGTAGACCATGTCCCTTTTATTAGAGTCAACAAAACCTTATGGTTGTTCAATGTAGACTTCCTCATCAAGAATTCCCTTCAAGAATGCAGATTTAACATCCATCTGATATACTTTGAATCCTTTATGAGTTTCATATGCCATTAGAGTCCTAACACCTTCTAATCTTACAACAAGGGAAAAAGTCTCACCATAATCAATACCTTCTTCTCAAGAATAGCCTTTACATACCAACCTTGCTTTATTTCTTGACACTTTTCCATCTTCATTCAGCTTAATTCTAAATACCCATTTTGTGCCAATCACATTTTTATCCTCAGGCCTAGGAACAAGAGTCCAAGTTTTATTCTTTTCTATTTGTTCTATTTCTTCATTCATAGCCTCAATCCAACTTTCATTTTTCAGTGCATCCTTAACACTTTTAGGTTCAAATTCAGTAAGTAAACATGTACCTTTTAGTTTTCTGTTTTCCATTGTTCCATCTAATTTATCTCTAATGAACTAATTAGGTGCATGATGCCTTTTGACATATTTAGCCAATATAGGTTCTTTGACTTTTGAATGAATTGCACTGTCTTCATTTTGAATCTCAAATTTAGGCTTGGGTCCTTCTATCTATGGCTTAGGTCCTTTAGACTCGGTATGCACTAACTCTGTAGCCTCTAAATGTGACTCAGGTCCTTGTGATTTGGTAACTATTGGAGATTTGGAAATCTTGGAAGATGAAGTATCCTTTTTGTGAAATATGTCTGGCAATGTATCAAGCTCATAATAAACAAATCTTCTGTAATCTTCTAGCTCCTTTCTGCTTTCTTCTTCACTCTTTCTGGAAAACTCATCAATTCTCACATGTGCACTTTCTATGATCTTGTGAGTGGACAAATTCAAAGATTTATATGCTTTACTTGTGTAGGAATATCCTAGAAATATACCCTCATCACCTTTTACATCAAATTTTTCTTTTCTAGATTCTTTCAAGATATAACATTTGCTACCAAATACTTCTAAGTAACCTACATGGGGTTTGTAGCCAAACCATAGTTAATAGGGAGTTTTTTATGAGTCCTTCTTCAACTTAACTTAGTTCAAAGTATGAGCTGCGATGCCAATAGCTTCCTTCCAACATTTTATAGCTATATTCTTTTCAATCATTAGTGTCCTTGCACAATCCATGATGGATCTATTTCTTCTTTCTACTATTCCATTATGCTCGGGAGTACCAAGGGCTAATAATTGTCTTTTGATTCTTCTTTCAATGTAGAAATTGTTGAATTCATTAGACATGAATCCACCACCTCTGTCTGATCTTAAGCATTTCAATCTCTTTCTAGTTTCTTTGTCTACTCTTACTAAA
The DNA here is from genome assembly GCA_028749045.1 of Cupressus sempervirens. Taxonomy (NCBI): domain Eukaryota; kingdom Viridiplantae; phylum Streptophyta; class Pinopsida; order Cupressales; family Cupressaceae; genus Cupressus; species Cupressus sempervirens. Next base: position 52,940,971 of record CM053789.1, on the reverse strand, counting down.
TACCATTTGAATTTTTCAAATGCTTCTAAGTTTTCTTTTAGATACATAATAGTCATCATTCTAGAATATTTATCAACAAAAAGAATGAATAATTTTTCTCCACTATAACTTTCTATTTCAATGGGTCCACATAAGTTAGTATCCACAATTTACAAGACATCTTCTGACTAACAATTTTTTCTCTTAAAACTAGTTTTTCCCATTTTACCAATTTGGCAATTTTTGCACAATCCAACATCAAGTTTCTTCAAATTAGAGATACCTCTGACTCTTTTGAGTTTTCTTATCTTGACTATGTTATCAAAGTTTACATGACATAGTCTCCTATGCCATAACCAAATTTCTTCTACTTTAGCAATGAAACATGAGCAATCACCAAGATCAAGATAGAATAGGCTACCTTTTGTTTGCTTACTTGATCCAATTAGATTTCCTTTGTCATCCAACAATCTTTCCTTGCCATTGATGAACTCTACCTTGAATTCAATGTTGTTCAGCTATGCCACACTCAGTAAATTATGTTTTAGTCCTTCAACCAAATAGGCATTGTCACATACAAGCTCATTGGTTAATGAGATACAACCTTTTCCTTTTATGTAACAAGGTTCATTGTTTATAAATCTTACACTACCTCCACCATAGCATTCAAAATGTTCAAACTTTTTTTTTTATCTCTAGTTATATGGTCTAAACATCCACTATCTATGATCCATGTATCATTTTTACTAACATGAGAGACAAGTGCAATCTTATCTCCTTCATCATTAGATTTATCTTTTACAACAATATAGCCATAAAACAAGATTTCTTACCTTTGTCTTTGTAGGATTTTTGACCTTTGAATTCCTTCTTTCCTTTGATTTTATGACTTTGCTTCTCATCCTTGCTTTCCTTGTTTGGACACCTAGCAACAATATGAACAATTTCTTCACAAAAAAATAGATTAAAGGGATTTTACCTTTGTACTTTCCTCTGTTCCTAGAATATTTGTTTGCAAGTAGGGCTTCAACAATTTCAAGATCACTATCAGAACTTTCTTTAGTTTCTTCCTCACTTCTCAATTAGTTGTCTTTTATTTTCTTGCCCTTTTCTTTGAGTGAGAGTTTAGCTTCAAATGCAGACTAAATATTCTTAGAAGTAGGAACATAGTTTTCAAAGTTGTCTAGTTCAAAAGTTGTCAGTCTTCCTACTGGGGTATCCAAACCTATCTTGTTATTTGGATCAAATCTCCTTTCTTGAATAGAAGATACTCTAATTGTATAGATAGGAAGCAAAGTTTTGAGTATTTTACTTACAATATTTCCTCTTTGATTTCTCGTCTAGATGCTCTAATTGCATTGACACTAGCCTTGATTCTTTCTACATATTTTGCAACATTTTTATCTTCTCTCATCCTTATTTGATCAAATTTTCCTCTAAGGCTTTCTTCTTTGGCTCTTCTTACATTGCCATCTCCTCCATAGATTTCTTTCAGTTTATTCCACATATAAAAAACACTCTTATAGTCTTTGACCTCATCAAATTTAGCATAACTGAGACTATATGCAATATCAATCATCATGATGTTATGGTTCTTTTTCTTAGCAATATCTTCAATTGATAATGTTCTAGTGGGAGTTTTGTATTCTTCATCAAGATATTTGCAACCTGAATCACTGATGGTAGCTAGATGAAGCCTTGTAAGTCCTTTCCATGCTGCAAAGTTTTTTTTGTTCAGCTTTGGAATCTTTCTTTTTTAAGACATCCTGATCTTTAGCTTAGGTCCTTGAAACCTTCCTTGCAAGCACCAAAAGCCCTAATACTAATTGTTGGAAGTATAAGAGGAGCAACTAAGAGGGGAGGGGTGAATCAGTTACTACTAAAATAAATCCTAGATCCCTTAGATGTCAATACAAATTATAATCTAAAAATTAAATGCTGCTGATACTCGATAAACACATACAAAATGTAATAACTTGGTAAATGCAGAATGTGTTATCTTTGTAAAACTTAAGATATTGTTAGTGATTACTTAATTGAAAGCATGAAAAAAATAACATGAACACATATGACACCAGGATTTAATGTGGAAACCCAATTTGGGAAAATGACCAATTGTAATTAGTTACTATTTTTCACTCTTCTGAAGTGAGCCTTGTTAGGAGCCAACCTTGTTAAAGGTTACAAAACACACTGTTAGGTGTGACCCTATTAAAGGAATTAATTTCCTTGTTAGGAGTGGCCTTGTAAGAGGTCTTGAAACAATTCAATGGAATTTCCACCTTGTTAGAGGATTTACAAATGGCTATTAAACCAACTATGTTAAGAGATTTTTGCTTATTGCTACAATGGTTAGAAAGTAACAATGAAATGACCTAATTGAGATGCAACTAAATTGCTAATTATAGATCTATGTTTTGGCTTATACTTGATCCTTCCTAGGGTATGTACAGGATCATGGTGTGCCAAAAAGTCGCAATGTGAAAAAAATAGAGTTTGAACACGTCTAAAAGTGCTTCAAAATCCGCTCTGACTTTTTTTCACCTATCCAGGTACCAAACCTGGAAAGTAAGGCCCAAGCCTTATCGGATATCCGATATGAGATCGGATATCGGATCTCATATCGGATATTGGATCTCATATCGGATATCCGATATGAGATCCGATATCCGATATCGGCGGCATAAAAATTGGAGGGAAAAGGGACAAAAATTAGAGGGAAAAACAAATTTGTAAGTGATATAACTAATTTGAGTTATGAAATATGTAAAGATATAATATATAATCTATAAATATATAATATAATAACATAACTATTATATATAAAATAATATATAATCTATATATTATATAATAATATAATATAATATTATATATATATAATGTAATGTAAAGATATAATATATAATCTATTAATATATAATAATATATATTATTATAATATATTATTATTATATCTACTATATTTTTATTAAATATAATAACGTAATATATTATATATATGTTATTAATACATATTATTATTATTATCATATATAAATTATAATCTATAATATATTATTATTATTATTATCATATGTAAATTATAATATATAATATATTATGTTATTATTATTATAATCTATAAATTATATATATATGATTGTTATACTATATTATTATTATTTTTACTATATTATTTCTAGTGGAGTCATTTATATGGATCAAAAGGGCTCATAGGATGACCTATGACCCCTTTCGACACATTCCATGATGACATATGTCCCTAAGGGATCCTAGGACCCCTAGGGACATATTAGAATAGTTTATATGGGTCGAAGGGAGTCACAGGATGACCTATGAACCCTTTCGACATATTATAAGATGACATTTGTCCCTAGGGGTCCTAGGACCCTTAGGGACATATTAGAATCATTCATATGGATCGAGGGGGGTCATAGGGTGACCAATGACCACCTTCAACACATTCCACAATGACATATGTCCTTAGGGGTCCTAAGACCCCTAGGAACATATTAGAATCATTCATATGGGTCGAAGGGAATCATAGGGTGACATATGACCCCCTTCGACACATTCCACGATGACATATGTCCCTAAGGGTCCTAAGACCCCTAGGGACATATTAGAATCTTTCATATGGTTTGAAGGGGGTCATAGGGTGAACTATGACCTCCTTCGACACATTACATGATGACATATGTCCCTAGGGGTCCTAGGACACCTAGAGACATATTAGAATGCTTCATATGGGTCAAAGGGGGTCATAGGTTGACCTATGACCCTCTTTGACCCATTAAATGATGACATATGTCTGTAGGGGTCCTAGGACCCCTAGGGACATATAGAATCATTCTTATGGGTCAAAGGGGCTCATAGGGTGACCTATGACCCCCTTCGACCCATTAGATGATGACATATGTCCCTAGGGGTCCTAGGACCCCTAAGGACATATTAGAATCGTTCTTATGGGTCAAAGGGGGTCATACGTTGATATATGACCCTCTTCGACACATTACATGACGACATATGTCCCTAGGGGTCCTAGGACACCTAGGGACATATTAGAATGCTTCATTTGGGTCAAACGGTGTCATAGGTTAACCTATGATCCCCTTCGACCCATTAAATGATGACATATATAGCTAGGGGTCCTAGGACCCCTAGGGACATATTACAATCATTCTTATGGGTCACAGGGGGTCATAGGTTGACCTCTAACCCCCTCTGACCCATTACATGATGACATATGTCCCTAGGGGTCCTAGGACCCCTAGGGACATATTAGAATGTTTCATATGGGTCAAAGGGGGTCATAGGTTGACCTATGACCCCCTTCGACCCATTAAATGACAACATATATCCCTAGGGACATATTAGAATCTTCAACCCATTACATGACGACATATGTCCCCAGGGGTCCTAGGATCCCTAGGGACATATTAGAATCATTCATATGGATTAAAGGGGGTCACAGATTGACCTATGACCCTGTTTGACCCATTCCATGATGACATATGTCCCCAAGGGTCCTAGGATCCCTCGGGACATATTAGAATCGTTCATATGGGTCAAAGGAGGTCATAGGTTTACCAATGACCTCCTTTGACCCATTAAATGACAACATATGTCCCTACCGATCCTAGGACCCCTAAGGACATATTAGAACTGTTCTTATGGATCAACGGGGTCATAGGTTGACCTATGACCCCCTTCAACCCATTAAATGATGGCATTTGTCCCCAAGGGTGCTAGGACCCCTAAGGACATATTATAATCATTCTTATGGGTCAAAGGGGGTCATAGGTTGACCTATAATCCCCTTTGACCCATTACATGACTACATATGTCCCTAGGGGTCCTAAGACCCCTAAGGACATATTAGAATCCTTCTAATCGATCAAAGGGAGTCATAGGGTGACCTATGACCCCCTTCGACCCATTACCTGACGACATATGTCCATAGGGGTCCTAGGACCCCTAGGGACATATTAGAATACTTCATATGGGTCAAAGCAGGTCATAGGTTGACATATGACCCTCTTCAACCCATCAATTGATGACATATCTCCCTAGGGTTCCTAGGACCCCTAGGGACATATTAGAATCATTTTTATGGCTCAAAGGAGGTCACAGGTTAACCTCTAACCCCCTTCGACATATTACATGATGACGTATGTCCCTAGGGGTCTTAGGACCCCTTGAAACATATTAGATTCTTTCATATGGGTCAAAGGGGGTCATAGGTTGACCTATGACCCTCTTCGAACCATTAAATGATGACATATGTCCCTAGGGGTCCTAGGAGCCCTAGGGACATATTAGAATCATTCTTATGAGTCAAACGGGGTCATAGGTTGACCTATGACCCCCTTTGACCAATTACATGATGACATATTTTCCTAGGGGTCCTAGGACCCCTAGGAACGTCTTAGAATTGTTCACGACCCATTAAATGATGACATAGTTCCTAGGGGTCCTAGGACCCCTAGGGACATATTAGAATCTTTAATATGGGTCTAAGGGGGTCATAGGTTGACCTATGACCCCCTTCGATCCATTATATGATGACATATGTCCCTAGGGGTCCTAGAACCTGTAGGGACATATTAGAATCGTTCATATGGATCAAAGGGGGTCATAGGTTGACCTATGACCCCCTTCGACCCATTAAATGATGACATATGTTCTTAGGGGTCTTAGGACCCCTAGGGACATAATAGAATCGTTCATATGGGTCAAAGGGAGTCATAGGTTGACCTATGACCACCTTCGACACATTACATGATGACATATGTCCTTAGGGGTCCTAAGACCCTTAGGGACATATTAGAATGCTTCATATGGGTCAAATGGGGTCATATGATGACCTATGACCTCATTTTATCCATTAAATGACAAGATATGTCCCTAGGGGTCCTAGGAACCCTAGGGACATATTAGAATTGTTCTTATGGGTCAAAGGGGGTCATAGGGTGACCTATACCTCTCTCGAACCATTACATGATGACATATGTCCTTAGGGATCCTAGGACCCCTACGAACATATTAGAATGCTTCATATGGGTCAAAGGGGGTCATAGGTTGACCTACGACCCCCTCCGACCCATTAAATGATGACATATGTGCCTAGGGGTCCTAGGACCCCTAGGGACATATTAGAATAATTCTTATGGGTCAAAGGGGGTCATAGGTTGACCTATGACCACCTTTGACACATTACATGATGATATATGTCCCTAGGGGTCCTAAGACCCTTACGGACATATTAGAATGCTTCGTATGGGTCAAACGGGGTCATATGATGACCTATGACCCCCTTTTATCCATTAAATGACAAGATATGTCCCTAGGGGTCCTAGGACCCCTAGGGACATATTAGAATTGTTCTTATGGGTCAAAGGGGGTCATATGGTGACCTATGACCCCCTTCGAACCATTACATGATGACATATGTCCTTAGGGATCCTAAGACCCCTACGAACATATTAGAATGCTTCATATGGGTCAAAGGGGGTCATAGGTTGACCTATAACCCCCTTCGACCCATTAAATGATGACATATGTACCTAGCGGTCCTAGGACCCCTAGGGACATATTAGAATCATTCTTATGGGTCAAAGGGGGTCATACGTTATCCTATGCTCCCTTTTACCCTTTAAATGACGACATATGTCCCTAGCGGTCCTAGGACCCCTAGAGACATATTAGAATCATTCTTATAGGTTCAAGGGCATCATAGGTTGAACTATGACCCCTATGAACCCCTTCAACAGATTACATGATGACATATGTCCCTAGGTGTCCTAGGACCCCTAGGGACATATTAGAATTGTTCATATGGGTCAAATGGGGTCATAGTTTGACCTATGACCCCCTTCGACCCATTACATGATGACATATGTCCCTAGGGGTCCTACGATCCCTAGGAACATATTAGAATCATTCATATGAGTCAAAGTGGCTCATAGGTTGATTTATGACCCTCTTCGACCCATAAAAATGATTCTAATATCTACCTAGGGGTCCTAGGACCCCTAAGAACATATGTCATCATTTAATAGGTCAAAGGGGATCATAGGTACCCCTATGGTCCTCTTTGACCCATAAGAACGATTCTAATATGTCCCTAGGGTTCCTAGGACCCCTTAGGGACATATGTCATCATGTAATGGATCGAAGGGGGTCATAGGTCAACCTATGACCCCCTTAGATCCATAAGAATGATTCTTATATGTCCCTAACGGTCCTAGGAACCCTAGAGACATATGTCATCATGTAATTAGTCGAAGGGGGTGATAGGTTATCCTATGACCCCCTTTGACCATATGAACGATTCTAATACGTCCCTAGGGGTCCTAGGACCCCTTGCTATATATGTCATCATTTAAGGGGTCGAAGGAGGTCATAGGTCAACCTATGACACCCTTTGACCCATATGAAGCATTCTAATATGTCCCTAGGTGTCCTAAGACCCCTACGGACATATGTCATCATGTAATGTGTCGAAGAAGGTCATAAGTCAACCTATGACCCCCTTTGACCGATCAGGACATATGTCATCATCTAATGGGTTGAAGGGGGTCATAGGTCACCCTATGAGCCCCTTTGACCCATAAGAATGATTCTAATATGTCCCTAGGAGTCCTAGGACCCCTAGGGACATATGTGGTCATGTAATTGGTCGAAGGGGGTCATAGGTCAACCTATGACCCCCTTTGACCCATAACAACGATTCTAATATGTCTTTGGGGGTCCTAGGACCCCTAGGAACATATCTTATCATTTAATGGGTCGAAGGGGATCATAGGTCAACCTATGACCACCTTTGACCCATAAGAATGATTGCAATATGTCCCTAGGTGTCCTGAGACTCTTATGTACATATGTTATCATTTAATTGGTTGAAGGGCGTCATAGGTAAACCTATGACACCCTTTGATCCATATGATGCATTCTTACATGTTCTTAGGGGTCCTAGGACCCCTAGGGACATATGTCATCATGTAATGTGTCGAAGTGGGTCAATTGTCAACCTATGACCCCCTTTGACCCATAAGAACAATTCTAATATGTCCCTAGGGTTTCGAGGACCCCTAGGGACATATGTCATCATGTAATGTGTCGAAACGGGTCATAGGTCAACCTATGACCACCTTTGACCCGTAAGAATGATTCTAATATGTCCCTAGGGGTCCTAGGACCTCTAGGGACATATGTCATTATGTAATGGGTCGAAGGGGATTATAAGTCAACCTATGACCCCCTTCGACTCATATGAATGATTCTAATATGTCCCTAGGGGTGCTAGGACCCCTAGGGACATATGTCATCATGTAATGGGTCGAAGGGGGTCATAGGTCAACCTATGATGCTCTTTGACCCATATGAATGATTCTAATATGTCCCTAGGGCTCCTAAGACCCCTAGGGACATATGTCATCATTTAATGGTTCTAAGGGGGTCATATGTCAACCTATGACCCCCTTTGACCCATAAGAATGATTCTAATATGTCTCTAGGGGTCCTAGGACCCCTTTGGACATCTATCATCATGTAATACGTTGAAGGGGGTCATAGGTCAACCTATCACCCCCTTTGACCCATAAGAAGCATTCTAATATGTCTCTAAGGGGTCTTATGACTCCTAGGGACATATGTCATCATGTAATGGATCAAAGGGGGTCATAGGTCAACCTATGACCCCCTTAGACCTCTAAGAATGATTCTAATATGTCCCTAGGGTTTCGAGGACCCTTAGGGACATATGTCATCATGTAATGGGTCGAAGCTGGTCATAGGTCAACCTATGACCACCTTTGACCCATAAGAATGATTTTAATATTTCCTTAGGGGTCTTAGGACCCCTAGGGACATATGTCATCATGTAATGACCTATGACCCCTTTTGTCCCATAAGAACGATTCTCATATGTCCCTAGGGGTCGTAGGACCCCTAGGGACAAATGTTGTCATTTAATGGGTCGAAGGGGATCATAGGTCAACCTATGACCCCCTTCGACTCATATGAATGATTCTAATATGTCCCTAGGGGCCCTAGGACCCATAGGGACATATTTCGACATGTAATGTGTCGAAGGGGGTCGTAGATCAATCTATGACACCTTTTGACCCATAAGAATGATTCTCATATGTCCCTAGGAGTCCTAGGGACATATGTCAAAATTTAATAGTTCAAAAGAGGGCATAGGTCAACCTATGATCCCCTTTGACCCATATGAACAATTCTAATATGTCCCTAGGGGTCCTAGGATCCCTAGGGACATATGTCATCATTTAATGGGTCGAAGGGGGTCATAGGTCAACCTATGACCTCCTTTGACCCAAATGAACAATTCTAATATGTCCCTAGGGGTCCTAGGAGCCCTAGTGATATATGTCATCATTTAATGGGTCAAATAGGGTCATAAGTCAACCTATGACCCCCTTTTACCCATATGAACAATTCTAATATGTCCCTAGGTGTCCTATGACCCGTAGGGACATATGTCATCACGTAATAGGTCAAAGGGGGTCATAGGTTGACCTATGACCTCATTTGACCCATAAGAATGATTCTAATATGTCACTAGGGGTCTTAGGACCCCTAGGGATATATGTCATCATGTAATGTGTTGAAGGGTGTCATAGGTCATCTTATGACCCCTTTTGACCCATAAGAATGATTCTAATATGTCCCTAGGGGTCATAGGACCCCTAGGGACATATGTCATCATGTAAATGGTCAAAGGGGGTCATAGGTCAACCTATGACTCCTTTTAACCTATAAGAATGATTCTAATATGTCCCTAGGGTTCCTATGACCCCTTTGGACATATGTCATTATGTAATTTGTCGAAGGGGGTCATAGGTCAACCTATGACCCCCTTCGACCCATAAGAAGCATTCTAATATGTCCCTAGGTGTCCTAGGACCCCTAGGGCCATATGTCATCATGTATTGGGTCAAAGGGGTTCATAGGTCAACCTATGACCCCCTTTGACCCATATGAATAATTGTAATATGTCCCTAGGTTTCCTATGACCCATAGGGACATATGTCATCATCTAATGGGACAAATGGGGTCATAGGTTGACCTATGGCCTTGTTTGAGCCATAAAAATTATTCTAATATGTCTCTAGAGGTCCTAGCACCCCTAGAGACATATGTCGTCATGTAATGGGTTGAAGGGTGTCATAGGTCACCCTATGACCACCTTTGACCCATAAGAACGATTCTAATATTTCTCTAGGGGTCTAGGACCCCTAGGGACATATGTCATCATGTAATGCATTGAAGGGGGTCATAGGTCAACCTATGATCCCCTTTGACCTATAAGAATGATTCTCATATGTCCCTAGTGGTCATAGGGACATATGTCATCATGTAATGGGTCAAAGGGGGTCATAGGTCAATCTATGACCGCCTTTGACCCATATGAACAATTCTAATATGTCCCTAGTGGTCTTAGGACCCCTAGGTACATATGTCGTCATTTAATGGGTCGAAGGGGATCATTGGTCAACCTATGACCCCCTTCGACCCATATGAACAATTCTAATATGTCCCTAGGGGACCTAGGACCCCTAGGGACATACGCCGTCATGTAATGTGTCGAATGGGATCATAGGTCAACCTATGACCCTCTTTGACCCATAAAAATTATTCTCATATGTCCCTAGGTGTCCTGAGGACATATGTTGTCATGTAATGAGTCAAAGGGGGTCATAGGTCAACCTATGACCTCCTTTGACCCATATGAACAATTATAATATGTCCCTAGGCGTCCTAGGAACCTTAGGGACACATGTCATCATTTAATGGGTCGAAAGGGTTCATAGGTCAGCCTATGACTCCCTTTGATCCATAGAACAATTCTAATATATCCATATGGGTCCTAGGACCCCTAGGGACATATGTGATCATTTAATGGGTCGAAGGGGTTCATAGGTCAACCTATGATCTCCTTTGATCCATATGAATAATTCTAATATGTCCCTACGGGTCCTAGAACACCTAGGGATATATGTCATCGTTTAATGGGTCGAAGGGGGTCCTAGGTCACCCTATGACCTCCTTTGACCCATATGAACGATTCTAATATGTCCCTAGGGGTCTTAGGAACCCTAGGGACAAATGTCTTCATGTACTGGGTGGAAGGGTGTCATAGGTCAACCTATGACCCCCTTTGACCCATATGAACGATTCTAATATGTCCCTAGGGGTCCCAAGACCCCTAGGGACATATGTCATCATGTAATGTGTCAAAGGGGGTCATAGGTTGACCTATGACCCCCTTCGACTCATAAGAATGATTCTAATATGTCCCTAAGGGTCCTAGGACCTCTAGGGACATATGTCATTATGTAATGGGTCGAAGGGGATCATAAGTCAACCTATGAGCCCCTTCAACCGATATGAATGATTTTAATATGTCCCTAAGGGTGCTAGGACCCTTAGGGACATATGTCGTCATGTACTGGGTCAAAGGGGGTCATAGGTCAACCTATGATGCCCTTTGACCCCTATGGACGATTCTAATATATCTCTAGGGGTACATATGTCATCATTTAATGGGTCGAAGGGGGTCATAGGTCAACCTATGACCCCCTTTGACCCATAAGAATGATTCTAATATGTCCCTATGGGTCGTAGACCCCTAGGGACATATGTCATCATTTAATGGGTTGAATGAGGTCATAGGTCAACCTATGACCCCCTTTGACCCATAAGAATGATTCTAATTTGTCCTTAGGGGTCCTAGGACCCCTAGGGACATATGTCATAATGTAATGCGTCGAAAGAGTTCATAGGTCAACCTATGACCTATTTCGACCCATAAGAACGATTCTAATATGTCACTAGGGTTCCTAAGACCCTTAGGGACATATGTTGTTATGTAATGGGTAGAAGGAGGTCATAGGTCAACCTATGACCCCCTTTGACTCATATATATTAATAATATACATATATATTAATAACACACACACACACACACATATATATATTTATATATGTATATATATATCTATATATATGGTTATTATATTTAATAAAAATATTACGTTATTATATATATATTAATAACATACTTATATATATATATATATTATAATACATATTTACATAGTAATATAACAAAAATAATTTATAAATCATAAGCTAGAAGTCTTAAATTCGGTTTTCCCTCCAAAATGGATTGGGATTTCAAATTTTCCACCAAAATTCACCTAGCCATATCGGATATCCGATTTCAAATCGTATATCCGATTTGAAATCTGATATTCGATTTCAAATCTGATATCCAATTTGAAATCCGATATCCGATTAGGCTTGGTATTTACCAAGCCTACCCGGTCAACCCAAAAGACGTGTTTGAAGAGAGTTTTAGTGATACTCAGACTTCGGGTAGTCGTCTGACAATGTTATTTTGATTGAAATTGAATGAAATGAAAAGGGTTTTTTAATATCACTCTGAATATTCCATCAATATAATTTCTGTCAAATTTTGAGATCGATAACTATTTATTAGTTAATTATCAATGAAGATTATTGTAAAGTGCTGATTGGCATACTGATTGAAAAACAGCTATAATTTTCAAACGGTATAACATTTTTTAAATCTAAAAGTTGCGTCACATTCTATGCTTCGTCTAGTATAAGAAAAAATAAAATAAAATAAAATTTGGTAAAATTTTCTATTAATTAAGGTGGTCAGACACGGGACTTTTTTTTTTTGAAAAAGTTTTGGTAAAAAATTCATATTTAATTATTTATTTGGAATAAAAATATCAAAAAATATGCGTCACATCCGAGCATGAGTCTACTTTTCATATCTATAATTATATTAAAAAAATATTATCATTTGATTTTGATTAAGGTGGTCAAACATACACCTACTTTTTATTTTTGCCCTAAAATTTTTGTAGTACTGCATTAAAATTCAACCTTTTGACCAATCAATTATTTTTTTCTCCTAATAAGGCCTAGTAGTTTAGAAACTAAATTCAATTTTTTACAAATTATTTTCTTAAAAATTTTTGATATAAAGTCCATAACCACTTTAAAATTATGTGTCAAGTTGACATAACCCTGATTTTCGGATTTTTCACTGCCACTTAAGGCCATAGTTTGGTACACCATGATCCTGCACATACCCCCTAATTGAATGTCACTTTTTTGCTCCACATGGATACTTTCTTATCCTTCTTATTTATTTCCTCTCTTATCTCTTGCAATTCATACAATTCTTCTTGCATACTTTGATATCACAAATTGACCTTTTACTTATACCTTCCAGACTATCAAGTTAGCTCAAATAAAAATTTCAATAACCAATATTCATTACCATAGTTAGATAGAATCAATAGGTAAAATAATTAAGCTTTAGATGCCAAAATAAAAAAATTCTTCATTAGCTAACCCAGCTCAGTAGAAACTAATTTTGAAGCAATTTCTTGTGTTAACCAATAGAGGCTTAGTTAACACAATGAACTTATGAAATACCTTTGGTAACCAAGTAAAATTAGTTAACACTAACTTTGTTCAAATTTCCTTCATTAATTGAGTGAGCTTGGTTAACACTCTTTTCTTGCATGAATTCCTTTGATGCCTGAGTGAGCTTTGTAGACACTATCTTTGTATAGAGTAAACTTAGGAATGCTCGATAGACAAGGAAAACTATCTTCACTAACCACGTGAGCTTAGCATGCACTAATTGCCAATTGATATGACATTTGTTTAACATCAAAGACAACACAAAATTATTCAATTGTATCCAACATAAAGTACATTCAAAATCTCACTTTGAAACCTAGATCTATCATTAAGTTTCTCAACCTCTAATCAAATTACTTCCCCAATTTTACATGTGACTAAAATAGAACCAAGGATGAATCTTCCTTCTAGATCGAGTAATTGTGATCAAGTGAGTAACTTGGGATGGAGATCTATGCATATATTAGGTTCTATTCTTGAATAAAAGACCAATTGTTTTCTTCATAGATCGATTCAAATTGCAAATGTCTGACTTCAAACATTGTGATTTGTATCCTTTTCAATAGTTGAGGCTTTCATTTTTATTTTCTTTCTGTTTCATTTTACTTCTCACTTTTTTAATATCACGTATAATTTGGACTTTCATGAAATGGAAAATAAAGGATAGGGGAATAATGATATTGAATTTGGAAAGATGAAAGAAAGGTTGGCATTGTTCTAATCTGAAGTATTTTCATGATGTGGGTGGCTGAGAGATATTAAGTGAATGGGCTACTAGAGAAGGAGCACCAAGTATGGAAACAACTAGAGTTATGGAAATAGCTCTTAGTAACAATAATGTTTTAAAAGAAAATAAGTCTTTGAATTTATGTGTCCATGGAGTAAATAAAGTAATTTTGAAGTAAAATAAATAAAAACTTGAAAGTAAATAAGATAACTCCAAGCTTATATATGTTCCAAATTTGTAGATATATGTATTTAATATATTTATCTAGCAATATTATGTTTCATTAATTTTATTTATAGATGCATGTCTAGGGGAGCATATCAATGGTTTATTCTACTCATTTTTGTATGTTATCTGATGTGATTTACAATAAACTAGATTCTCATAGTTGATATGCTAAGAAAAAATACTATCAACAAATTGAGATCATCTAATATTTGATAAAAATAACTAGTGAAAATTTTAATGTTGATCTCAGATTGGTTTTGATATATGAGTGTCTATACACTTAAGTCATTTACAAGTTAGAACTTAGTTTATGCTGACTAAGTAATGCATGTCAAGCATAGCATGTTAAATAGTGCATGCCGAGTGAGATACTCAGTAAATGTTGAGTAAACAGTTAGTGTTAGGTCACTCAAGTGCTAAGTAGCCAGTATGTGTCAAGTCATTCAGATACCGAGTGACATCAATGAAGTTGAGTTGATGTCGATCATCAGGGACTTCAGATGTTAAATAAAATAGCTTTGACATAGTTGTTTTTAATGGCACAAACTACTATATAAACCATTTTAGAGATGACTTAAGGATTTTTTTGCAATCCTAGATGATAAGAATGAATCTTAGTTGAGAATCCCTATGTAGTACATGTAGCAAATCATTTAAAGTGATCAATTGAACATCTAGATGGATGAATTACAATTTTTGATTCATACCTAACTCTAGTGACCTAGATCTTCTTAAGGAAGGTAAATGCTAAAAAAAAGGTGAGCAGAGAGAGAATTTTGCATGCACAAACAGAGCATTTAGGTGTGACTAAGGAAGAGTGATCATAGTGTATGAATTGTAGAATTAGATAAAGGAGAATAGAAGAAAGGAATTAGAGGATAGAAGAGATACATTTGATCAGAGAAGGATCAAGGATACATACAAAGAGGTGATATGTTATCTAGCAGCAGAATGCTAACTGCAGGATCATTGTTGAGACATTCTAAGAAGTGAATCAATTAAATCTCTTAATAGAGTAGTCTTAATAGGCTATTATCTTTAACAGGGTGCTTACTTCATTATAAGTTGAATTCCTTTAACTAGAAACATTCTAATAGGGTGTTGAAATCCTTTAATAGGGTAAGATATAACAATCTTCTAAACCTTTAACAAGGTAGACCTTTCACAAGGTAGATCATGTTTCATGATAAAAAATTGTAACCTTCATTGGATACACTTTACAGCTACAGTAGTGAAGATTTGTGGGTGTCATCCCCACCCCAGTTTTACCTTCTCATTGGAGGATTTCTAGGTAATCATATCTTGTGTCATATGTGTGAATGTTTATTTTTTTTTATGATATGAATGTGTATTCTTAATTTGGTATTTCGATTTACATGCACAATTTTGAGATGGATGTGTGGTCAATGATTCTACGGTTGAAGTCATGATTCTATGGTTGAAGTTTTTAAGTGTTGATTCCCTCCACTCTCAAAGTTTAATTTTTCTATTGTATTTTCAACAATTGGTATTAGAGCGTTGTTCTCTAGAAAGTAAAGCTTTTTAGCTTCGAGGAAAGATCTTGGAGATGGAAGTCTATAACTCAAGAAAGACTATTGAGAACCAAAGGATTAAAATACAACTTATCCTACATCAGCTGAATGAAGCAAGAGATGATCTAAAACATTCACTTACGAAAAAGGAAATATATAGCTATTGAAGAGAATGAAACACACTACAAAGAGATTGACACTAATAGACTGTTTATGGAGGGAAACTCAAATCAATTTGATGTAATAGTTGTAGATATGATGGAAAAGAATGGAACCCTAGCTGAAGAGGTCAAAAATCTAAAGATAGAGCAAGAATCAAAAGCCATATTGCCTTATGAGGTAACTAAACATAAAAATAATGTTGTAGAAGAAAAGTTATGATTGAGGATGACAAAATCATAGTGACTAATAGATTGGAAGAAAAGACATCAGAAGTGCAAAGGATTGCTAGCATGCAATTGGAGACAATGAATCAAGTCATGATTATCAATCATGAATTGGATGATAAAGACATTGTGGTAACAACCCTGAAATTAAAGAATGAGCAATTGCGTAATGATTTAACAAGGG
The DNA here is from genome assembly GCA_028749045.1 of Cupressus sempervirens. Taxonomy (NCBI): domain Eukaryota; kingdom Viridiplantae; phylum Streptophyta; class Pinopsida; order Cupressales; family Cupressaceae; genus Cupressus; species Cupressus sempervirens. The sequence continues at coordinate 52,924,438 of CM053789.1, read as the reverse complement.
AAAAGGAGTTTTTTGAAAGTTTCAACAAACCAAGTGAAGCCATCAAGTACTTTGAAAAATTGATGAGATCCCCTAGATGCAAAGACAATACTACTAGATTTGGATACACCAGCATTGAAGAAGGAGAATCATCTAAAAGTGGTGAGGAAAGAAGCAACAAAGGTAAGAACTCCAGACCTATTCATCATAATTATGGATAATTTGGACATACTGCTAATGTTTAGAGGAGCAAGACAACAAATCAAAATCCTAAGCAGAAGTTCATGGATCACTTCCACAAGTGCAACAAGTAAGGACATTAGGCACATGAATGCAGAACCAAGACCATGAGTATTTACAAAGATTTGAAGGATGCTATTATAACTATCAAAAGTATGGATATAGAGCATATGAGTGTAGATCCAAGCCCAACTGGTCATCAAACAAGGAGACCAAGGTACAACACAATGAGAACTCATATAATTGGGATTAAAATACTAGGTATTGTTCTCACTATTATCAAAAGTATGGACATGTTCCTAAGAATTTCATAAGAAAACATTTTAGAAGTGATTATAGTAGATGGTTAAGTTAGACTACATGTTTTAGTTGCTTAAAGATTGGTTACATAAGTAGACATTGTCTAAAAAAGTCAAAGGCATCAAGTAGTGAGTTCAACATTGGCAAAGGAAAGGCAGATGTTGAAGAATTCAAAGTTCTGATGAAAAAAACATGGAAGAAGAAGAAAGATTGTAGTATATGAAGTTTAGATGAGATCACTTCACCCAATGGGTTAGGTGATCACACCATCTCCCAGTACGAAATTAAGAGGTATGTGTGGGATTGATATTTAAATGATATACCATACATCAATTCCAAGGATTTAGTTTTGAAAAGATTATATATGCATGAAGAAATATGCGAAGTGTTGGTCATAATCTGGAAGAAATATTTAAGCTTTGTTAGTTTTCATGTTGTTGTCAAGCATGAAAAGTTTTTCTTAACCTTCCAAGTGAAATCTAGTTCATGCCGAGCTATCGTAGGTTATAGTGTTGGCCAATCTCATGGTGATTGCTGAGCATGAAGAAAATTACATGGAAGCTGAGTGAGATGGAATTTGTATTGAAGTCGAGCTTATAGCTATGTAAGCACTAAGCATTAATTACAAAGTTTTAAGGGCTATATGATCAATTTTTTACTCATTTGACATCATTCAAATTTGGAGAGAGCACAAAGAGCTTAAGGTGAATTGAAAAGATCATTCCAAGTGCTTACAGATTGGACTCAACCATTGTTCAACACCATTCAATAGATTTGCAAAGGTATTTATCATGTGACAAGCTATGTTGTTTGAATTTTTTGCAAACCCTAGGTAATTGATATGGCATCTAGTTATTTCACTACTAAGTTTGAAAAGGAAAATGAAGTTTTAAATGTTCAATTAAGCAGTAATGAGATCAGATAACCAAACTTTAGAGAAATTCTTGACATTGGATACAAGCAATACCCTACTAATGTGCTATCGATGGTACCACCACAAATTTTAATGATTCAAGATGTAAGATGTTATTACACATGTAAGATGGATAGCATAGGTGACGTGGAGATCAAATAGCTATATGGAAAATTATGTGAAACTAAATATTGAAGGAGGAATATAAGATTGTAGAAAGAAAAGGGTTAACTAGTGCCCTAGTTTTCCCCAACATTTTCAAGATAGACTGGATACAGATTATATTGAGGAATCATGAAAACTCTATGTGGTTAGAGGATGGACCTATCAATATTATCAAGAGGATTATATAGAGGGTAATAGGATATCAAACCTGACATAGATCTAATACCATGGGAAGTGATGCAAAAGAGGTTATTGAGAAAAACACAGGGGTAGTGTGGTATAAGAGAGAAATGACAACTGACACCATCACAAATCCCCTACTTACTTTTTTAGCAAAGATAATTGCATACAAATTCTTTCAATCTAGAATATTGAACAATATACCTTATATTTTTGTGGACTTAGGCTACACGATAGTCAAGAAGGATCATTCTTATGACATTGCCAAGTTACAGTTATAATAGTTATAAAAAAATGTGGGAGTTGTTAGCTATATTGTGAGTCAACATATTCCAAACTTTTCTTAAATTTTCCCGTCCAATTACTGAAGCTTCCTATCATTATTTTGTGTTCTCTTGGTCATCAAAAGCATTGTACAAATTTTCTTTAAGCTTCCCATCATACCTTGTATTTTTTAACCTCTTTGAACTCCTCTGAACCTCACTTCAAAGTAGTTCAAATTAATTCAACCAAAGGGATTTATAATGACCTTTCTTCTTTCAAGTAATGTGGGCCTAGGCTACAAAGTGTTATTTTGATCTACTTCAAACCCCTTTGAATCTTGGTTCAAAGTAGATTGAATTTGTTCTAGAACTAAGGCTCTTTTATGGAAATTGATTGTGGTTTGCTAAAAGATCACTAATTCCCAATGCATTAATGGCCACATCAGAAAGTAATGATTTAAAAGAGTGCATTCATTACAAGCATGAGAAAATCATCATCATGATTTAAAGTGGGAGATCTTTTGCCCGAAAAGAAGATTGGATGTCAGAGGAAGCTAATAATTGTTAGTACAACTGCAAAGGGAAGTTATTTAATAAAAATGTCATATTAAAAGGTTTCAAACATGTGAACCTAGTTGCAATTCATTTGTCATGAATGCCTCATTATGAGGTTGCACTTTCACACATATGTTTTCTTTCCCTTTAAAAAGAGATAGGTTTCCCTTTGTTTATTGTTTAAAAAACTAAAAGAATTTGAAGGAGAAGCTATTAAGGAACAAGGGAAGGGAAGTTATTTTCTCGACAAGTCACAAGTGAGAACACATAAAAACCTTCCTTTTGCTCTACCGTCTGTGTGCATTTCAAGATAGTATCAGTTTGAGCCTTTCTTTCTTTGTTTAAGATGAAATATGTATTACATTTCTTTGGGAATGTTTCGAGTTTGGAATGCAAGAGACCCATTATTAGTGATACGAATTTAGAAGGTGTTACGTTGGAAAAGTCATAGATGAATTTCCTTGAGTAGGACAATGAATTGAATGGTTGTATGGAGATTTTGACTAGTGGTCTGATTGAAGCCATAACCTTCCCTCTTGCCCTGTTAAATCTTGAGATGCTTCAACTCTGCATTGATCATTATGATGTGAGGAGTAAGAGTATCTTAAACAAAGATGGGGAATCTGTGCTATCAATCTCTAGGAAAACCATTGCTTGATGTTATGTCTACTAGAAGGAACATTTGCTACATTTTCTCCCATCCAATACCTAGCTGAGTACCAAGAAACCCCAAGCAAATACCGTAACATCCTAGCTAGGAAGTGAATAGAAACTAATTATGGTAGAGGTTCAAGGCTACCTAGGATAGTCACCAAGGACCATCTAAAACCTGATATCCATGACCTTGCAGTGCTGCTACATCAATTTAAGGGTTCAACCAATGTCTTCCTTTTTGAAGACTAGATGTTTTGTTATGTAGAGATTATTCTAAAGGGACAACAATGGATGTATTTGGCTGAAATAATTGCTAGCTCATTAAGAACATAACTCAAACATGCCAAGGAGTCTAAAAAAAGTTTCTATATGGCCTCTTATCTCACATACTGCATTGCTTGTGTTAGTAATCTTACTTCTCTCCCTCATGAAATTTGGAGTGAGGAAATAACAGTCTATCAATATTTTCCCCTACTTCAAAAGGACAAATTGTTAGAAAATTTTAGAAAAGTACATGATGTACTAATGGAAAGTGTGCATCTAGCCCTAAAAATGGCATTCATGCCTAGATTATTCTTAAAAGCCTAGAAACTAATTCAACACTATGGAAGTTATTTCATACAATTCCCTAAATTCACCTCTTTGAGGGTGGATGAGTTCGAGTATGTGCCAATGAAGCTACAATGTTACGCACTTGACTATTTTATTTTGGCTAAAGTCTGTAGATAGTTGTTTCTTATCATTAAGGATAATCTACCTGAAGAGAATTAGGAGTCAGTATTTCTTATGAAACTTGCCTCTTTGACTTGTAGTAGCATGATCAACTCCTCAGTCATAGAAAGTAATTTCCTTGGTTTTGGTTTTGGGTCTTATCAAGGAAGAAGAGATTTTGATAGTAAAAGATTTGTGGCTCAAGTTCTTTGTTTTAAGGGTCATTTGTTCACAATTCCACATTTGGAAGACTTGTGGCAATATTGTAAAGATGAAGAAGAGGTGTTGAAAAGAGATCATTCAAGATTAACACTACAATAGATTAATTCCCTCAAACTGAAATTTCAACTAGAAGGAATAATCAAAGATGGTTTAGACATTGTTGAACCAAGATTGGAGGAGGCTAGTGAGTCAAAGCAACTGGAGGTAGAATTGAATTGCAAAGAAGAAGATGACTTAAATCTAAGAACTAGATCTATCCTCACCCATATTGACAACTGGATAAGGAGATAGAGCATGAAATTATTCAATGAACTATCATCTGGAAGATCTCCAAAGTTGGTTTCTTTTTTTGAACTAGTGAATTATGACATCCAAATTTCATCTCCAGTTGCAAGTAGTGTGTCGACTTCTGGTAGGTAAAAATAGATGCCAACTCATACATAGAACATAGCTCCTCAAACTAGATCTAAAACCAAGTTTAAACCTCTCATCCACCAAGAAGTTCAGAAGGAAAAGATATTGACCTAAGAATAGGATTTAGGTGATGGTCTTAGTTTCACAGACAATCTTGATGGTGACGTGTAGTTCATTGAAGCTCCTAGATTAGATAAACCTAAATTTATGACTCCTACCCAAGGTGCTCAAACAATCTCTACTAATCCCATTGTTCCATCCTAGTTATCTAACTTAGTCAATAACAAGAGGAATATGTAGCTAGTATGTACACCAATGAAAGGCATTGTAACTAAGTATGTAGGTCATGGTTCCAACGTTAAAAAGCTAAAAAATGATGCTCATTTAGTTAAAGATCTAGTAACTGGAAAAATCACAGTAGAAGTAGCCACATATAAACAAAAAATTTAATCTGGAGAAATTGATAGCAAAGGCTTCAAGGTTACTTTGGTTAAACCTGAGACCATCAACAGGAATATAAGTAATAACTTCTTCAAGTTTTATGTTGATCATATACTAAGCTAGTTGGAGAAAGATAGTAGGAAGAAGAAGGAACTCAAAGCCTTAGTACTGACCATGGCCACCTATATATATTGAATAATGAATCTCAGGGCTCTTCTATTTATTCAAACTCCTTAATCTTTTGATCCTAATTCTACAGATAACCAACAAGTAGTTAAATAGATGCAAAAAGGTAAGTTTCTTTTGGATGCAATGCAAGATTGGGTGAATTCCATCATTAAAGAAGGTAAAATATTCATCCTAGATTTTACCACTATGTATGCTGAAGGAAAAACACTCTAGGGTGAAATTCAAACCCTTACTTTAGGATGTGAAACTAACCAGAGTCGATGCCAGGCCATTGTGTTCCAGGTGACCAAAGTTTGAAAGTATGGAGTGCTCAAATTCCTAGGTGAGAATCCTATGAAAACTGTAGATCCTTGTATGTTGTTCATTTTGAAGAATAATATAGTCTAGAAAGAATCAATTTACAAGGAAGCAATTAAAGAAATGCAATCCATAAAAAAAAAGATTGTAAGGATGCATGAAGAGCTTTCTAAGGATATGAACATAGTGAATCCTATACAAATTTTATAGTTCAATAATGGAAACATGGACTCTGAAGCATTAACAAAAAGCTTCAATAATGCTATTGTAAAGATTAAAGACTCTGACATGCCTACTACTAGTGATTTCACCACAATAGTAAATATTGAATCCATGCTATATTTTAACAGGAACCTCATGCAGTGGTAGAGTCTGAAGATCAAAGAATTTAAATGGAAAAAGGATGCATGTAGGTCTAAGCTATTGAGTTTTAAGAATCCATTTTCTCATTCAATGTAGGAATTTATGAAGACCTTCAAGAGTTGGAAGTTGGTAAGACAAACTATAGGCGAGGAGGAAAAGACTGGTGATGAAGCTTGATCATGATAGTTACTTCTAGTTGTATCTTTTGCAACCACTTTAAAACTATTTCAACCAAAAGGTTAGGCTTTAATGGAGGCCTTGTGGATATGCAAAAAAAATAAAAAAAATGTTGGGCATTGAAATGGTTAAGGGTTAGAATTAGAAACTAGAGAATACTCTAATAAAATAGGTTCTTTTGAAATAGCAATAGATAGATAGTATATGTGTGTCCATGTGTGTGTGTGTGTGTGCGCGCGCGCGCGCTCTTTTGGATGATAGTGTGTAGAAAAGAACTCTCTCTCTCTCTCTCTCTCTCTCTCTCTCTCTCTATATATATATATATATATATATATATATATATATATATATATATATATATATATATATATATATATATATATATATATATATATATATATATATATATATATATATATATATATATATATATATAACCTTTGATCATGGTTTGAAGTTTTGTGTTTGAAGTGATTTAATCATTGTTACTTTGTGGGCATATGATTAATTGAGTGGGATATATGTTGTTGTTTTCATACGATTTATACTGTTCAATTTCCTTGAATGATTATTCTGAAAATGTTGTGGTATTTGTTTTCTTTTGAATAATTTATTTTTAGTGAAAAGACTATGGCATTTTCATTCCTTATTTTATGAATGGATTTTCACCTCACTACCTAAGAGTACGTGAGTGTACCTTATGCACTTTCTAGTAAAAGTGTTCTATTGATTTTGAATTCATTGATAAATCTCATAAAGGAAGTTGTACCTATAAATATAGAGAGAAAAAAAATAATATGAAGTTTTCTCAAATATTGTGAAGATTATTATATTTTCTAAATCTTGGGCATAGAGTAAATTATCATTGTATATTAAGAAAGACAATCTATTCACTAATAGATTTTTGGTGACTCTGTTGGGGAGAGTCCCTAAGAAAAAGGGCTAGACCCTTGAAGAAAGAAATGAAATACAATGGTCCTCACACATAATGGGGTGTTTCTTTTATTTCAGCCTAATCTTAGATTTGAGGATACATAGAAAGATACAATCTCAGATCTAACTGCAACCATTTGGATATTGCATCAAAATAATCAACAGTTTCAACAAGCATTGAATGTTTTTGAAAGAGAAGAAGAGCGAGGTGAATTATTAACAAGAAGAGGTAGTATTTAATAGGCTTGCCCAAGCACCTACAAGACCTTCAATAAAGAAGTGAGAAGTAGATCTGGCTACTAGGAGATATACAAGAGAAGAAAGAGAAAAGGAAATCTTAGACAAAAACTTTGAACCATTATGGAATTTGAGTTTCCTATCAGATTTCAATGAAAAAAAGAAGAAAAAGACTAAGTCTAATAGTAGGCCCAATTCACCACCAAAAAATCCTCTTTTCTCACCATTATTGCAGTCTTTACTTCCATTAAAAGCTCTTGTTCCCTCTCATTTGAATATCCAACCACTACAAGTTATATTATCAAACATGGCTATAAATCAACCATGGGGGTACAACATAGGTCCATTGAACCTTGGTGTTAATCCAGTAGCATTACCTAAAGGTGCCAATGAAAAATTGCTAAATTTAGTGGAGATGGTAAAGTCTCAATAGAAAATCACTTGAGTGCCTTTCATATAGCCTATGGAATTATAAGTGTCCCTACACAAGAAATTGATGTCCAATTGTTTGTCCTAATTCTAACTGATGTTGTTGCTGATTGGTTTAATCATCTACCCCAAAATTCTATCACTAGTTGAATGATATGAAAACTACATTCAAAAATAGGTTGAAACTCTTGATAATGAGTTCTCCCTATTGCTTTAGAACTAATTGAAAAAGGAAATTCACAAACCTATGAGAGAATTTGCAGAAAAATTCAATAGGTTAATTCAATAGATTCCTATGGCATCTAGACCTAACAGAGAAAACCAGAAGATATTATTCATCAATGCTATTCCTCCAAATGTAAGTTTTCATCTCATTAAAGAGGTAGTTGTGGATTTGATCATTGCTAAAAGGCTTGATATTCAATTGGAGGATGTGTTTATTATTGCTGGCAAATGGAGAAGAGAGGTTCAAACATCTAGGACCACTTCAACCTCTGCTCCTATAGATCCTATCATGTAGAGGTTGATGAATGACATGGAAATCATAAAAGGAAAATAGAATAAGTCTCATGGTCCCTACCAATATCCTTATCAGGACATTCATGAGCATCAACAACCCCAGAGTTATGGCAAAACTCTCACATTGACCGGCCCTCAAACAAGATGACAAATTGAGGAGCTTCCTAAAGAGACAATGTGTTCTTTTCATCTTACCATAGATCATGATGGATAAACTTGTACCAATTAGCTAAGATATGCTCAACTAGAAAAAGACACTCTTCAAGCAGAACAACCACTTGAAAGTGAAAAAATAGAAAGTGAAAGTGCAGGTGTTCAATAGCTAGTATGTTAGCTTTTGATATTGTAGAATTCTATAAGTCTTCTTCTATATCAATTTCTCTAGCTGAATATTTATGGTTTAATCCTAAAGAATTAGATAAGTTGGTCCAATATGTAAAGGAAGGTTCTGCTACTAATGTTAAATTTACTAATAATGTGGTCGAAAACCCAAATGCTTCAAGTAAACTATTTTTTTATATCGAAAGGATACATAGAAAATGCTCCTTATATAGAGCTAGTGGCCAATACTATTGAAGGGGAAACAAAAGAAAGGAAGCCCAATCCTTTCTATGTGTCCTTATTATTAAATGGGAAAAAACTCAATAATTGCATCATTGACTCCAGAGCATCTGATAACATTATGCTAGCCCCTATTGCTAAAGCACTTGGCTTAGATCTTACTAAAACTTTTGGGCATTGTTATTCCATGGATGGGAAACAAGTACCCCTGGTTGGCCAAGTAAAAGATGTACAAGCTGATCTTTATGCCTGTCCAAATAAAAGACTAAAACTTACCATCCCAGTAGCTGACATACCAGCCAGTTATTGTATGTTTCTCAATAGAACCTTTTGTAAATATATGGGTGGAGAAATCAAAATGGACTAGTTTGAAGCTTACATCCTAGTAGGAAAGAAAAAGATAAAGTTGGAGCAAGAACCAAAAAATAAATACACAGTTGTTCCTTCAAATAATCCTAAAGCCTAGATACTATATGAAGAGTGCTATTTTGGAAACTATGTTATCTTACCAAAGAAACAATGTAAAGAGAATGGAAAAACAAACTATGAAGAGACCCTCTGGATTTTGGAGTTTAATGGAAGCTATTCTAGTTAAGGGTTAGGTGTGGGGGTTGTTCTGATCTCTCCTATAGGAGACATATTTCCATTTTCCTTTAAATTGGTTTTTCAAAGCAAAAAGGGTGAAATAACTAAAGGTGAGAGATGATATTGAACTCAATGTAAAACAATTAAGAAAACAATTTTTTGTAAAGAATAATAAGCTAAAACAAAATAGAAATTGAGTTTGGGATGAGATTGAGTCTTTTGAAGCTTTTTCTATTGAATTTGTGCTTCACTCTCAAAAAACTAAAGCTAACTCCTTAGCTATTTTAGCTTCTTTGTTGTTACCACACCCAGAGTTCAAAAGTGACACCTATAGAATTGAAATGATTTATAGACCTAGAGTCGCAAATAATGTGAATCACTAGTAGGTTTTTGATAGTGACACACAATTGAAGGATTTCATCGAATGCGTTGGAAATTTTGCTAATATTTTCTTTGAAGGATCAAGCAATGATGGTGAACTTGTCAAAGAATAATTAACCCAATTAGGAGAAGTCATTCAATTGAAAGGTAATTAAATTGCAAAGGGATTTGTCTTTAGAACATCTTTTCAGAAGAAAGGATGATAGCACCATGAACAACTAGGTTGATCCTAATAAAAATATAGAGGAACATGACAAAATAAACATCAGAGATGACAAAAATCCCAAATGGATTTCTATTGGCTGAATCTACTCCAAGAAAGAGAAAGATAAGTTATCTAAACTTCTTGCCCAGTATCAAGATGTTTTCGCCTAGGGAAAAAAAGATTTGAAGAATTTTAGGAATGGGGAATTTGTGCGTCACATACCCTTAAAACTAGAAGCTACTACCTTTAGACAAAAACTCAGAAACTATAATCCGAAGGTATCTAAGGCTATTTTTAAAGAAGGTTGAAAAGATGTTGAAGGCCTGCATAATATATCCAATCCATCACTCAACTTGGGTAGTGAATATTGTCCTTGTGAGAAAGAAAAATGTTAAATAAGAAATGGCATGGATTTTAAAAATCTGAATCAAGCTAACTGTTTTCACTTAGGTTTGCACCCTTGTCCAAGGCGTATGAACGAGGACAACCTAGTGAAACTTGGAAACAACCTCCAAGCTGTGGGACTTGAACTACGAGGTTGGGTCTCCGGAGAAGGCCGGCTTCCTCTTACTATCAGGGTGCACCTATCTACTCTTGGAGAGGAAAAGGGAGAAGGAGAGCATGAAAGAAAATCTACCTAGTCTAATCTAAGGAGTTGATGCACCAAAATAGAGTGTTCAGACTTCATTTCTCCCCATATATGCACTACAAAACCAAGATAACATTCAAGAGACATACACACCCAAACTTATGTCAATCAATAACCACATACAGATCAGGAAACCAAGCTGAATAACATAAGGAAAAGGATTTCACTTATAGATTATCCAATAGGCTGAAAATAGACATAGTATGGAAGCCACAGATCTCAACAATACACCAATGAGAGTCAAGACAGATGCACATACACATCGATAGCTGAAGGAGATGATATAGAATGTTATACAGCTCAGAGACAAAGGGAATTTTACACTACAGACCTACAAGCAGTAGTAGAGAAATTAGAAAAGGAGTCCCCCTTACAAAATTTACAAAATTTTCCTTTATAGTTCAGGCATAACTGAGATCTTTCCCTACTAAAGTGACCTTGCAACTACCTACCATTAAGTCCTATGGAGGACAATCATGGAAATCTGAAGAAAATTTGATCCTTGTTGTAATAGGTGTCCTAAGAGGATCAAAAATGGTGCCATCGATGTTCTGACTAGGTAGATGGATCGATTGAGATGGTGGAGTGTTCTTTCTCACTCCACATTCATTTTGGGTAGGTCGAGATTGATCATGAAGATCAGATCACACAACAAAATTGATTACCTTTGCTTCTTGGTTCATGAATCAGTAGGGTCAATGAGGTCAAACGGTTCTACATGCCGACTGGGCCACGTGGGCCAATCACATGTTTTCATTCTGCCACCTGCAAAGTCCTCTGTGGTTGACCTTCCTTTTATTGAACTAACTGTGCCACCCTTCAAACTGTTATTACTAACCATAATGATCACACAAACTATTGTGACACTAATTGCCAGCTGTTAGCCATCAACTTTGGCCGAGCCAACAAGACACGTGTCAAAAAAAAGCTATGTTGCCATGGTAAAGATCACACAACTTCACCATAGTGAGATGGTGTCATCTGTCGATCAGCTTTAAATCTAACGATCGTGAAGACTCATTGTACTACCGCTATCCTTACCTTGGGCCCATCATAGCTGGCACCACCTCAGCAACTATGCCACACTTGAATGACACTTGGCGTACTTTGGTGAGACTTGGCCCCATTGATCCACGTGGTAGAAGGGCATTATGTCTCTATGGTAAAGATCGCACAACTTCACCATAGCGAGATGGCACCTATCATTGATCAGAACCAATCTAACGATGAGCAAGATAGATCATTCCCCTCAGTGCATCAATGAATAGGAACTGGCCACATACCGATTGTCTGACAGGTCCTCTCTGACATCTGACGAAGCACATAGGCCCACTAGACACGTGGCAGGAGGGCGTTATGTCACCATCATATTCGTCGTGCAACTTCTAAAAAGTGACATAGTGTTGACCATCAATCTAAACTAATCCTATAGCCACAAAAGACTTGCCCTGATCCTACTGATCACATTAGAACCCTGGTCCCATAACACATGTGGCGACTCCACACTGGTCCGCGTAGCATCATCCTAGCGACCTGTACTTCCTTGACCCATTGAGTAGCCTTTTCTCGTAGATGTGGCATGTTTTGATTTGTTAGCGTGGATTGAGGACCCTTCCAACTAGGCAAATAGAGTATGAAATGGGACCCAACTCGTTTGCCTGAAGTTCTTTTCTGTGGCAACTTTTCGTTAGGCACTATGTCACTATTGGAAAACTCATGAGTTTTTTGATGGAAACATAGTGCCTCACTGGCATTTCTCATCTCTGGCCCATGAACTGACCACTCATCGTAAAACCTTTTCCATCAAGTGCTATGTCACTATGAAGATTTTTTGGCCAACACATGATAGTGACATAGCACCCACGGTGTCGTGGAACTTTTTTGACCCGTCAAAATTAGATCTACCCGACAAGTTGGACCCACCGGACACGTGTCATCAGGGTGCCATGTTGTGAATCTAAATCTCGTGCAGCTTTCGATGGCGAGATAGCGCCAATCGTCGATCTCCCTAGATCTGACAATGGAGAACTTGCGGGCCGTAGAAACCATGTTATAAGGCTTAGGCATTAAAATAATATTAACTTTGGGAATTAGCCATTGGACAGGCCAAACATTTGAAATTTGAATCTTGGCGGGTGAATAAATGATAACATTTTTGGTGACTCACAGGGGGCATGAGCCTGCTCGATGCATGACCAATGCCTGTAAACAATCCATTAGGCCATGGAGTCAAAAAAGTTTGAATCTGAGAACTGCAAAACCCTAACCTTTCTATGAGGAGATCAAAACATTGAAAACCCTAGCTCTGCAACTGCAACTGGAAACAAAAACAAAACTTCCTCTGCAACCTAAGACACCTCAAAATCTACTACCTCACAGGGAGGCGGCTGTGCCCGTGCACTTCTTGAAAAGCAGGAAACAACAAAAAAGAAACTAAACTAACAGGGCTTCAGATAGATCCCATTGACTGGAATGGGCAAAACCTCTCCATTTGGCCTTCTCAACTGAAATGCATTGGCCTATTTGCAACTGGCAATCAGATAGGGGCCACTCCATAGTGCGTCAAATTTGGAATGTCTTCCTAGTTTTGCCCTATCTGCATCCCACTTTAGGACTAAATCTCCTTCCCTGAAGGTTATGACCCTAGATTTCTTATCAAAATTCCTCTTCATCTACTGCTGATGTATCTCTAGAGTTTGCATAGCCTTATTTCTCTTTTCTTCTAATTCAATCAACTCTACCATTCTTACTGACATGGCATTATCTTCAATCAATTCCAGCTGATGAGCCAACTCCAAGGATGGGAATTCCAATGAAATTGGGAGTCTGGCCTCCCTACCATATACCAGCACAAAAGGTGAATTCCCAATAGATCTCTTAGGTGTTATCCTATCAGCCCACAGAGCAGTTCTTAATTTCATATGACAGACCCTTTGATTGTCTTCTGTTGTCCTCTTCATGATTCTGATCAGATTCTTGTTGGAAGACTCAGCCAAACCATTACCCTGGGGATAGTAATTTGATGATGTGCTTAGGTAGATATTGTGATTCATTGCCCATGCACAAATTTGGGTTCCAACAAAAGGCCTAGCATTTTCCGAGATGATAGTAGAAGGAGCACCAAACCTAGATACAATTCCATCAAGGAATTCAACAACTGATGGTTCTGTGGCATCCTTCAAGGCAACTACCTCTGTCCATCTAGTGAAGTAATTAGTAGCAGCCAAAATCCATTTATGACCTACACTAGATGGAGGATTAATGGGGCTTGTAAAATCCAACCCCCATTGAGTAAATGGTTGATCCACCTGAATAGGACGAAGGGGGAGAGCTGCAAGCCTTTGTTTGCCTGAGAAGAAAGCACACTTCTCACATTTCCTCACATATCCATAACAATCATGGAATAGAGATGGCCAATAATAACCAGCCCTCATGATCTTCATGGTAGTTTTTCTTGCAGAGAAATGGCCACCATCAGGGCCATCATGAAGTTCCTTAATCATCCTCTCAGCTTGATCCTCTTCAATGCATCTCAACAGGGTTCCATTAAAATCCCTCCTGAATAGGATACCATCAATTACAACATAGGGAATGGATTGCAGTCTATATTGTCTTCTTTTAGCTTTGTCCAATCCCTAAGGGTATCCATTCCCTGACAAGAAGCTCTTCATATCATTTATCCAGCTCCTTGGACCATTAACATTTCCTTCTTCATGCTGCTCTGTTAATACCATAGCAGCCTCTTCATCTAAATCCTGGCCTGATAACATTTCTTTGCACAATCCTCTCCCTCTTACCATCTTGGTAATGTGAATATCAACATCATACTCCATTACCTTAGTGATCCATCCAGCTCTCTTTTCACTGATATCCTTTCTTAACAGGAAGTCCTTTACACCAGCATGGGGTACCAACAAATGGATCCTATTGTGGGATAAGAGGTGCTTGAATTTTTTCAAGGCTCTAATGACCACAAGGGCCTGCTTCTCAACAAATTTTTACTTATCTTCATATTCCTTGAGTCCTTCACTAAAGAAGGCTATGGGCTGCTCCTCATCCTTGCCATTTGTTTGAGTCAAGATAGCAAAGATACTTGACTCACCACCTAGAGTGTAGAGGATGAAATCTTTTTCAAAATTTGGGTTCATGAGAGTAGGGGCTGAGGCTATGGTTGTCTTGATCTCTTCAAAACTCTTCTTCCCTTCCTTGGTCCATGAGAAGACCATACCTTTCTTAAGCATAGTTGTAAGAGGTTTCACCATGGTAGCAAGATTAGGAATAAACCTTCTTACAAAATTTATTCTACCAAGGAAACTTTGCAGCCCCTTCTTGTGTTTAGGAAGAGGAAGGGCAAGTATTGCCTTTTTTCTCTCTGGATCAATGGTCAACCCATCCTTAGATACAATGTGTCCCAATAATATTCTTTGGCTTGTAGCAAAGACACACTTGGCTAGGTTAAGGGAGACCCCAAAATCTCTACATCTTAGAAATACCTGCCTTAGATGATCAAAATGATCTTCTATATTTTTCAAATATACAGTTATATCATCAAGGTATACTAAGACAAACTTGTCAATTAATTTTTTGAAGGCCATCTCCATTGCCTTCTAAAATGTGGTACCTACATTTGTTAGTCCAAATGGCATCTTGCAATAGGCATAGGTGCCCCATTTAGTAGTAAATGTTGTCTTATGTCTGTCAAATTCTTTAACCAGCACTTGATTATAACCAGAGAATCCATCAAGAAAAGAGAATCTCCTTGAGCCACTGACCTTGGACAGAATTTGCTCCATGGAGGGGAGAGGATGGTGATCTTTAAGAGAAGCCTGATTAAGATCCCTAAAGTCCACACACAGTCTGATTTCTCCATTCTTCTTTCTTACAGGGACAAGGTTAGCTACCCATGATGAGTGTTTGATAGGAAATATTATATTGGCATCTATCAACTTGGATAGTTATTTTCTCATTAGGGGCTCAATCTTAGGGTTCACTGGCCTCTATTTTTGCCTTACTAGTTTGGCCTTATCAACTAAATTTATGGTATGCTGAAACAAAATAGGGTCAAACCCTTTTAATTCATCATATGTGCAAGCAAATACATCATTAAATTCTTGACATAAATGAATGAAGTTTTCTTGCTCAGTTTCGGAACATACTTTCCCCATATTCAAAAATTTTCCATCAGCAATTGTAACTGGGGCATAATCATCCTTTTCTATAGCTAGATTCATTCCTTTGCCTCTTGTTTGATCATCAGGATTAAAGACACTCTCCAAGGTAATGAGACCCTTGGGCAACTTGTTAGAACTAAGGTGAATGATCTGATCACCATACTGATCTTGCAATCTTGATTGGTTTCTATCTGAGAATTTTGCCTCATTCTACAAGAAACTCACAATTTTCTCATCAGAATCAAACACCTGCCAATGAGTGTTATTTTCAAGGATGGCAGGCCTCACTACCACCATTATTTGTTGCTTCTTCTTCTCCTCAAGATTCCCTAGTACATCATAAGCTACACCCACTACTGCAAGTCTATCAGCATGTTTATTTTCTTTCCTAGGAATGCTCTAAATACTAAATGCATTGAAGCCTTCAAGAAAATCCCAGACTTTGTATTTGTAAGACTTGAGCAGGCCATTTTTGGTGATATTTTGGTTTCTCACTTGGTTAACTACCAACTCACTATCCCCATATACTCTCAAGGCTTGAATTCCTCTCTTTTGGGCAAGTAAGAGACCTTGAATCAAAGATTCATACTCGGCCACATTATTGGTGCAACTGAATTGGAGCCTAAAGGAGAAGTAGTATCTTATTTGTGTAGGAGAGATCAACATAACACCAGCCCCTGATCCATTTCTATTCCTTGAGCCATCAAAGTACATACTCCATGTTCCACTTATATCCTCATTAGTCCCAACAAGATTAGGAACTTGAGAATCTTTCTCTATTATGCAATATGTACTAAGGCCTGTCTCAAGAGTCTCTGACATAGGCTCAAACTGATATGCGTTTGCCCACTCATCCAAGAAGAAATTAGGAATCTCTTCTATGGAAGTGACATTCTCATTTACTATGTCATTTTCATCCATCTCTAGAATAGGGCAATTCATGTTGATGGGATTGGGGGTGTAAGAGTTAGTGTGATGAAGGGCTTGAGGTTCTGCTCTAATTGAGGCATTGGCTCCATATCTGGTCCTAAATGACATATATGACCAATCAGTAGATATGAATCCACCAATTTGAGCGGTGAATTCTCTTGAAAGACAGATAGCAAAATAGGGCTTGACTTTAGCAACAGATATGTCTTGAATCACAGTGCAACCAGGGCATGCATGTAGGGTCATCTCCACATTCCTAAGGATACCTATAATTTTGACAGTACTACCATCTAATTGTAACACATCCCTAACAATGGGCTCATACTTCATTCCTAAAGCATCAGCGACACACCTAGGCATTACTGAGCTACTAGCCCCTGAATCTATCATGCAATTGTTGACTAATTTGCCCCCTATAATTAGAGAAACATAGAATGGAGGAGGTCTAACCTTTTTACTTGTCTCCACATCCCCTACTGGTTGTACTAGACTTGTGACACTCTCCATGGTAGATGGTTGATCCTTGAGTTCAATCTTCTCTAATTCTTGCTGCATTATCCTCTTCTGCATTGGTATGGTAGCAACAAAATCCCACATAGAAATGTTCACATTTGTCTTCTTCATTTTCTCTACCACACTGAATGGTGTATTAGGAACTTTGGTAGAAACTTTGGGAGCTGCACTTATAAGAGGTTGAGATGGGGCTAAAGATCACTTACATCTTTCCTTCTAGAATCTTGCTTTTGCTGCTGTGAAGCACTTGTTTGTTCATTTTCTGCATGTGCATGAGGTGCAGCATTTGAAGTTGAGGCCTGCTTAGGAGAAGGAGGGGAAGCATGTTCCATAGCTCTCCTCTTACTTCTTGTGCTATGAGCAATGGAATCCTGGTTTACATTACAATGCTCCCCAATCTGATGATTCATGAAAGAGCAATCATGTCCTTGAATATATGAGGCCTCCTTGGGATGATCCTCCTTGTATGATTGCTTTGTTGCAGGTTCTTGGTCAGTTAGGGCCAAATAAGATTTCGCCTTTTGGCACATGCAATAGGCATAAGAATAGTTGCAGGAAGGACATAAATCTTGATCTTGGGCCAAGTTATTTTGAGGGACTATAGCTCTGTTCTAATTTGAGCTTGAAGCAGAAGCATGACTATTTTGCCTACCCTGATCAAAAGAGCCATTCCACTAATTATGAGGCCTACCACCATTTGGAGCTTGATATTGCAGTTGGGGAGGCTCGCCACCTTGAGCTTTCTACCTTTCTAAGGCCACCACTTTGTTACTCATTTTTTGTATTATAGAAAAACTATCCTCTAATTTTTTTCCTTGGTCCTTCAACTCCCTCCCCTACTCTTGCAATTTTTTATCTAGGGTCTTCTCTCTCTTCTTTGTATTTAGCACTAGATCCTGGAGCATCTCTTTGAGTTCATCTATCCCATTTGAGGATGTGGAAGCTTGAGGGACTGGAGAAAGGGCTTGTGATGTACAAGTTGTAGGAAGAGGGGCCACTGCTGGTTGGTGGTTGGGAACATCAGGAAAGAAAGGCATAGGGGGGCTTGGAGCCAACTTTCCTCCTTGTATTAGGATGTTCTCAACTTTTATGGCTATCTCATAAGCATTAGGCAAGGTATCTCCTCCCATAGTTTGGATTGTAGTGGCAATATCACTGTTAAAAGCTCTAAGGTAATGCAAGAAGGCATTACCAAGGGTAGGTTTCACTGTAGTAGGTATTCTATCCCATGTCTTTTGAAATCTATAGTTAAAATCAGTCATACATTCATGGGGGGCCCTTTTTATAGTAGTCAACTACTTTAAAAGTGACAGATGGTCACTTCTATCCTCAAAATGTTTGCATAACCTTGCTCCTAGTCCATCCCAATTAGTTATAGAGCCATGAGCTAAGCCTCTATACCACTATAATGTTTTTCCTTTTAAAGATAAGGCTAGAAGTCTGATAGCAACATCATCCTCTATAATACCATGAATATTATAGACATTTGCTACTTCTTGGATATGCTCTAAAGGGGAGATGGAAGTTTCACCAGTAAAATCAGGTATACTTTTGAGTGCAGATATTGGTATGTCATGTCTTTGGGCTAACAATATAGGACTTCCACCATTAAAGGTGGCAAAAGCATGAACTCTTGGCTATGCCATGTAAACAAGTGCTCTATTGATGAGTGTTGATGGCAATCTAGGCTAAGTTTGAAAAGTGGGAGGAGTAGAGACTGATCTTACAGGTATATTAACTATTATTACACCCCTAACTAGTGATAATGAAGTTATAGTCCTCCTTCTTCTAGGATTTGAAAGAGAAAGCTCTTGATATTGAAATTTACCTCTAGGAGACGCCCTTGTTTCAGCTATGGGCATGAATCACTACAACTTTGGCCTGGAACTAGATATGTATTTGAAGCTCAGAGTTGCCAAGTACTTTGAAGAATCAGCCTCTTGAAGGCTTGAATACTAAAGCCAACACTACCTCTTCAGTATTAATCTCTGAAACTCTTTCTTCTTAACACCAGCAGACTTTAAATTTTTTTTGAAGAGTGTCCCACTGGGCATGCCAAAAACTATTTTCACTTAGGTTTGCACCCTTGTCCAAGGCCTATGTGAGAGGACAACCTAGTGAAACATGGAAACAACCTCCATGCTATGGGACTTGAACTGCGAGGTTGGGTCTCTGGAGAAGGCCGACTTCCTCTTACTATTAGGGTGCACCTATCTACACTTGGAGAGGAAAAGGGAGAAGGAGAGCATGAAAGAAAATCTACCTAGTCTAATCTAAGGAGGTGATGCACCAAAATAGAGTGTTCATACTTCATTTTTGCCCATATATGCACTACAAAACCAAGATAACATTCAAGAGACATACACACCCAGACTTATGTCAATCAATAACCACATACAGATCAGGAAACCAAACTGAATAACACAAGGAAAGGGATTTCACTTATAGATTATCCAATAGGCCAAAAATAGACACAGTATGCAAGCCAAAAATCTCAAAAATACACCAATGAGAGGCAAGACGGATGCACATACACATTGATGGCTAAAGGAGATGATACAGAATGTTATACAGCTTAGAGACAAAGGGGATTTTACATTGCAAACCTACGAGCAATAGCAAAGAAATCAGAAAAGGAGTCCCCCTTACAAAATTTACTAAATCTACCTTTATAGTTCAAGCATAACTGAGATCTTTCCCTACTGAAGTGACCTTGCAGCTACCTTCCATTAAGTCCTGTGGAGGACAATCATGGAAATCTGAAGAAAATCTGATCCTTGTTGCAATAGGTGTCCTAAGAGGATTGAAAATGGTGCCATTGATGTTCTGACTGGGTAGATGGATCGACTGAGATGGTGGAGTGTTATTTCTCACTCCACATTCATTTTGGGTAGGTCGAGATTGATCATGAAGATCGGATCACACAACAAAATTGATTACCTTTGCTTCTTGGTTCATGAATTAGCAGGGTCGGCGAGGTCAAATGGTTCCACATACTAATTGGGCCACGCGAGCATATCACATCTTTTCGTTCTGCCACCTGGGAAGTTCTCAGTGGTTGACCTTCCTTTTATTGAACTAATCGCGCCACCATTCAAACTATTATTACTAACCGTGACGATCACACAAACTACTACAACACTAACTGCCAGCTATTAGTTGTCAACTTTGGCTGAGCTAGCAAGACACATGTCGAAAAAATGCTATGTCGCCATGGTAAAGATCGCACAACTTCACCATAACGAGATGGTGCCATCCGTCGATCGGCTTTAAATCTAACGATTGTGAAGACTAGTCGTACTACTGCTGTCCTTACCCCAGGCCCATCATATCTGGTGCCACCTCAGCAACTGCACCACACTTGAATGACACTTGGCATACTTTGGTGAGACCTGGCCCCGCTAATCCACGTGGCGGAAGGGCGTTATGTCACTATGGTAAAGATTGCACAACTTCACCATAGCGAGATGGTGCCTATCGTTGATCAGAACCGATTTGACTTCAAGCAAGATAGATCATTCCCCTTAGTGCATCAATGAATAGGAAATGGCCATGTACTGACTGTTTGACGGGTCCTCTCTGACATCTAATGAAGCACATAGGCCCACTAGACACATGGCAGGAGGGTGTTATGTCGCCATCATATTCATCGTGCAACTTTTGAAAAGTGACATAGCGCTGACCGTCGATCTAAACTGATCCTACAGCCATGAAAGACTTGCCCTGATCCTATTGATCGCATTAGAACCCTGGTCCCATAACACACGTGGCGACTCCACACTAGTCTGCGTAGCATCATCCTAGCGACCTGTACTGCCTTGACCCATTGAGTAGCCTTTTCTTGTAGATGTGGCATGTTCTAATTTGTTAGCATGGATTGAGGACCCTTCCAACTAGGCAAATGGAGTATGGAATGGGACCCAACTTGTTTGCCTAAAGTTATTTTCTGTGGTGACTTTTTGTTAGGCACTATGTCGCTATCAAAAAACTCATGATTTTTTTGATGGTGACATAGCGCCTCACCGCCCACCATAAAACCTTTATTGTTGAGCACTATGTCACCATGAAGATTTTTTGGCCAACACATGATAGCAACATAGCACACACAGTGCCGTGGAACATTTTTGACCAGCCGAAATCAAATCTGCCTGGCAAGTTGGACCCACCAGACACGTGTCATCAGGGCACCATGTTGCAAACGTAAATCTCGTGTAGCTTCTGATGGTGAGATAGCACCAACCATCAATCTCCCCAGATCTGACGATGGAGAACCTGTGGGCCATAGAAACCCTGTTATAAGTCTTAGGCACTAAAATAATATTAACTTTGGGAATTAGCCATTGGATGGGCCGAACATTTGAAATTTGAATCTTGGCGAGTGAACAAATGATAACACTAACCTCAAGGACAATTATGCACTTCCCACTATGGATCATATTTGACAAATGGTTTTTGGGCCTGAAGTTATGTCAATGCTTGATGGGTGCTCAAGATACAATCATATTAGTGTTGCACCAAAAGATCAACATAAGATAGCCTTCATCACTCTCTAGGGCACTTTTGGCTACAATCGAATGCCATTTGGTCTAATCAACATGTAGGAGAAACTTTCTAGAGAGCAATGAATTCTTCCTTTAAATATTTGAGAGATAGAATAATTATAATATATCTTGATGACTTGACTATATACTCTAAGAGGAGGAAACATCACTTGAGAGATCTAGAAGTGGTGTTGGGCATATGCAAACAACACGATATATCCTCAATCCTAGAAAGTTTATATTCTTTGTAATGGAAGGTAAATTTCTTAGACATATTGTCTCTAAAAATGGTATGAGAATTGACCCAGATAGAGTGAAAGAAATAAAAGGCTAGATTTTCCCACTAATAGGAGCAATTTGAAGTCCTTCTTTGGTTAAATCATTTTTTTGAGAAGCTTTGTTCCTGAATTTTCTGAAAAGGTGAGACATATGTTGAGTATGATGAGAGAGAAACACCCCTTTAGATGGCATGATGAGGGAAAGAAAGCTTTTGAAGATATTAAAATAGCCATTTCAAATGCTCTCATCCTAGTGAGTCTAAATTTTAAAAAAGATTTCATCATCTACTGATATGCTTCAGAACATACTTTGTCTAGTATTCTAACTCAAAAAGATGATAAAGATGATGAAGCCCCAATTGATCCCATGAGAATTCCCTTGAAGAAGCATGAATTAAACTATACCCAATTGGAGAAACATGCATTCATTGTGGTGAAAGCATTGAATTAGTTCAAGTATTACATTTTGCATTCACATTCAATTGTTTATTTGCCAGAAACAATAGTAAAAAGCATATTAACTTAGTAGGAAATTGGAGTGAAAAAAAGAGGTGTATGGGTGACTAAGGTTTAGGAATATGATTTAACCATTAAACTTACTTCTTTAGTAAGAGGACAAGGTTTATGCAAATTGATGGCCAAAAATAAAGAATCATCTCCTAATAATACTGAACAAATGCCCGTTGTTTTGTCGGTAAGTTCAATAGATCCCTAGTTCTCCAATCTAGCATACTTTTTGACATATGGGGAATACCCTCCAAACATGAGCTATAAAAAAAAAATGGAATCTTAGGTTGAAGGCTACAAAATATTTAATTTCCAATGGCATTTTGTATAAAAGAGGGATGAATGAAACCTTTTTGAGATGTATAGATGCAGAACAATAGAATAAGTTGTTAAAAGCATATCATTTAGATGTATTTGGAGGACTTTTTTTTGTCTATGGTAACTACTTTTAAAATCCTCAGGACTTTCTTCTACTAGCCAAGTATGTTTAAATATGCTTACAAGTTTGTGAAAAATTGTGAAAAATGTCAACTTTTCACTAGATACCCTCAACTGCCAGCCTTACCCCTTCGGCCAATAGTGATTGATGAACCTTTCCATCAGTGGGGTATTGATTTCATTGGACCACTAAATCCTCCATCAAGTGTTTGGCATGTGTATGTATTAATAGCTACTGATTATTTCACTAGGTGGGTGGAAGCTATACCAACTAAAAAGGTCAATTCTCAAGTGGTGTGTGAATTCTTGTTTGAATATATCTTTGTCAGGTTCAGGATTCCTCAAAAGATAGTTTCAAATAATGTAACCTATTTTTCAATTGACAAAATCTCCCTTTTCTATTATGAACATGGCATATCATTGGCTCATTCTTCAGATTATTTTCCTCAAGGTAATAGGCAGGCATAATCTAGCAATAAAACTCTAGTTGCTATAAGGAAAAAATTGGTAGTCGATAATCCCCAGAATTGGCACAAAAAGCTTTATGAAGGATTGTGGGCTGATTGAATTGTTCCTAAAAGAGCCATTGACATGGCTCCATTTGAGCTAGTATATGGAATTGGTGCTCAAGTATCCCTTCCTCTAGAGTTGTGTGCTACAAAGTTGCAATCTATGATTGAGGATCATTTTTTTCAAGACTCTCTAGAGAAGAGAATAATGTATTTGAACAAATTAGAAGAAGAGAGAGAAAAGCTTGTTGATCATATTGCTGAACATTAGATGAAGGTGAAGCAAATTTTTTATATGAGAGCTAGGCTTCATAGTTTCCTAAAGGATGATGAAGTTCTTTTGTAGCATAAGAGGAGAGAACCTAAAGGAGCACATGGAAAATTTGATTCCCTCTGGAAAGGACCATTTATCATATCTAAATTTTTTGGTCCAAACACTTTCTATATCAGTCACCTAGATGGTACAATTCTATCCTTTACTTATAATGGGTAGGATTTGAAGTTAACAAAGATATAATGACTAGAAAGTTTCTAATCATGTACATACCCTTGTTTTTGGCTTTGCCCTTATTTTTCCTTCCCCTTTCTATTGTTTTCTATTTTGGTTTTGGTGTTTTTTTGTTTCTAGTTTTCTGAGTTCTTTGTGTACTCTGTGTACCCAGTCCTTAGTTAGAGCCCCTATTAGCTATTTTGCGAGTCACCATATTCCAAGCTTTTCCTAAATTTTCCCATCCAATTATTGAAGCTTCCTATCATTATTTCATGTTTTCCTAGTCATCAAAAAAATTGTACAAAGTTTCCTAAAGCTTCTCATCATACCTTGTATTTTTTAACCTCTTTGAACTCCTTTGAACCTTGGTTCAAAGTAGTTCAAATAATTTCAACCAAAGTGATTGATACTAACCTTTCTTCTTGTAGGTAATGCATGCCTAGGCTACAAAGTGTTCCTTTGAACTACTTCAAACCCCTTTGAATCTTGGTTTGAAGTTGTTTGAATTTGTTCTACAACTAAGGATCTTTTACAAAAATTGATTGTGGTTCACTAAAATGCTGTCATTTATCAAGGCATTAATGGACACATTAGAAAGTAATGATTTAAAAGAGTGCCTTGATTACAAACATGAGAAAATCATCATCATGATTTAAAGTGGGAGATCTTTTTCCTAAAAAGAAGATTGAGTGTCAGACAAAGCTAATCATTGTTAGTATAGCTGCAAAGGGAATTTATTTAATGAAAAGGTCATATCGAAAGGTTTCAAACATGTGAACCTAGCTATAGTTCATTTATCATGAATGCCTCATTATGATGTTCTACTTTCACATGTATGTTCTCTTTCCCTTTAAAAAGAGCATAGGTTTCATTTTTTATATTGTGTGAAAAACAAAAAGAATTTGAAGGAGAAGCTATTAAGGAACAAGGGAAGGGAAGTAATTTTCTCGATAGGTCACAAGTGAGAATACAAAATAATATTCTTTTTTCTCTACCGTCTATGTGCATTTCAACATAGTATCAATTTGAGCCTTGCTTTATTTATTTAAGATGAAATCTGTATTACATTTCTTTAAGAATGTTTCAAGTTTGGAATGCAAGAGACCCATTATTAGTGATATCAATTTAGAAGGTGTTAGGTTGGAAAGGTTGTAGATTAATTTCCTTGAGTAGGCCAACGAATTGAATGGTTGTATGGAGATTTTGACTAGTGGTCTAATTGAAGCCACAACCTTCCCACTTTCCCTATTAAGTCCTGAGTTGCTTCAACTCTATATGGATCATTATGATGTGACGAGTAAGAATATATTAAATAAAGATGGGGAATCTGTGCTATCAATCTCTAGGGAAACCACTACCTCAATGTTATGCCTACAAAATGGCACATTTGCTACATTTTCTCTCATCCAATCCCTAGCTAAGTACCAAGAAAGCCCAAGAAAATATCATAACATCCTAGCTAGGAAGTAGACAAAAACTAATTATGGTAGAGGTTCAAGGCTACCGAAGATAGTCACCAAGGACTATCTAAAACCCCATAGTCATGACCTTTTAGTGTTGCTACATCGAGTTAAGGGTTTAGATGATGTCTTGCTTTTTGAAGACTAGATGTTTTGTTATGTAGAGATTATTTTCAAGAGACAACAATGGATGGATTGGGCTGAAATAATTGTTGGCTCATTAAGAACATGGATCAAACATGCAAAGGAGTCTAAAGAAAGTTTCTATATGGCCTCATATCTCATATACTGCATTGCTTGTGTTAGTAATCTTACTTCCCTCCCTCATAAAATTTGGAGTGAGGAAATAACAATCTATCATCATAGTCCCCTACTTCAAAAAGGAAAAGTGTTAGAAAATTATAGAAAAGTACATGATGTATTGATAGAAAGTGTGCATCTAGCTTTGAAAAAGGCACCCATGCCTAGATTATCATCAAAAGCCCAAAAATTGATTCAACACTATAAAATCTATTTCATAGAATTCCTAGAATTCACCTATTTGAGGGTACGTGGGTTTAAGGATGAGCCAATGTAGCTACCACGTTATGCACTTGATTGTTTTGTTTTGGTTCAAGTCTACAAATAGTTGTTTTCTATCATTAAAGATAATCTACCTTGGGAAAATTGGGATTCAATGTTTCCTATTAAACATAGCTCTTTGACTTGTAGCAGCATGATGAACGACTCAACCATAGGAAGTAATTTGCTTGTTTTGGTTTTGGGTCTTACCAAGGAAGAAGAGATTTTGATAGTAAAAGATTTGTGGATCAAGTTCTTTGTCTTAAGGGTCAATTGTCCATAATTTCACATTTGGAAGACTTGTGGTAGGACTGTAAAGATGAGGAGGATGTGTTCAAAAGAGATCATTCAAGATTAACACTACAATAGATTAATTCCCTCAGACTAAAATTTCAACTAGAAGGAATAGTCAAAGATGTTTTAGACATTGTTGAACCAAGATGGGAGGAGGACAATGAGTCAAAGAAACTAGAGGTAGACTAGAATCAAGAAGAAGAAGATGACATAAATCTAAGAAATGGATCTATCCTCAACCATACTGACAACTTGCTAAGGAGACAAAGCATGTAAGTAGTCAATGAACCATCATCTAGAAGATCTCCAAAGATGGTTTCTTTTTTTGAACTGCTGACTTCTAACATGCAAGTTTCATCTCCTATTGCAAGTGGTGTGTTGACCCCTAGTACGTAGAAAATTATTTCAACTCATACACTGAACACATCTCCTTGAACCAGATCTAAAACCAAGTTTGAAGCTCTCATGCAGTAAGAAGTTTAGAAGGAAAATATGTTGACCCAGGGAAAGGATTCAGGTGATGGTCTTAGTTTCTCAAACAATCCTAATGGTGATGTGTATTTCATTGAAGCTCTTAGAGTAGATCAACCTAAATTTATGAATCCTTCCCGAGATGCTCAAATAATCTCGGCTAATCCCATTGTTCCATCATGGTTATCTAACTCTATCAATAAC
This sequence comes from Cupressus sempervirens, assembly GCA_028749045.1. Taxonomy (NCBI): domain Eukaryota; kingdom Viridiplantae; phylum Streptophyta; class Pinopsida; order Cupressales; family Cupressaceae; genus Cupressus; species Cupressus sempervirens. The sequence goes on along the minus strand of CM053789.1, from coordinate 52,897,509 downwards.
AAGAGGAATATGCAACCAATATGTACACATGTGAAAGACATTGTAACTAAGTATGCAATTTTTCGTTCCAAAGTTAAAAAGCTAAAAAATGATGCTCATTTAGTTAAAGATCTAGTAACTAGAAAAATCATAGTAGAAGTAGCCACATATAAACAGAATTTTGAATTTGGAGAAATTGACAGTGAAGGCTTCAAGGTTACTTTGGTTAAAATTGAGACCATCAACATGAATATAGGTAATAACTTCTTCAAGTTTTTTCTGATCATATGTTGACCTAGTTAGAGAAAGATAGTATGGAGAAGAAAGAACTCAAAGCCTTAGTGGTGACCATGGCCACCTATATAGATTCACTAATGAATCTTAAGGCTCTTCTAGTTTTTCAGACTCCTTAATCTTTTGGTCCTAATTCTACAAACAACCAACAACTAGTTAAAGAAATGGAAAAAGGGAAGTTACTTTCAGATGCAATGCAAGATTGGGTGAATTCCATCATTAAAGAAGCAACAAATTCATCCTAGATTTTACCACTATGTATGCTGAAGGGAAGACACTCTTGGGTGAAATTCAAACCCTTACTCCAGGATGGGAAACCAACCAAAGTTAGTGCTAGGTCATTGTATTCTAGGTGATTGAAGTTGAAAAGTATGGAGTGCTCAAATTCCTAGGCGAGAATCCTCTAAAAATTGTAGATTTTTCTATGTTGTTCATTTTGAAGAATAATATGTGCTAGAAAGAATCAATTTACAAGGATACTATTAAAGAAATGTAATCCATCGAAAAAAAGATTGCTTATATGCATGAGGGGCTTCTTAAGGATATGAACATAGTGAATCCTACAAGAATTCTATAGTGTGATGATGGCAACATGGACTCTGACGCATTAACAAAAAGCTTCAATGATGCTATTGTAAAGATTAAAGACTGTGACATGCCTACTACTACTGATTTCACCACACTAGAGAATATTGAATCCATTGTATGTTTGAATAGGAACCTCATGCCATGGTAGAGTCTGAAGATCAAAGAATTCAAATGGAAAAAGGATGCCTATAGGTCTAAGCTATTAAGTTTGAAGAACCCCCATTATCACACAATGTAGGAATTTATGAACACCTTTAGGAGTTGGAAGCTGGTAAGACAAACTATGGGCGAGGAGGAAAAGACTAGCGATGAAGTTTGATCGAGATAATTACTTCTGGTTGTGTCTTTTACAACCATTTTAAAATTGTTTTTATTTTACCATAACTATTTGAACTAAAAGGCTAGGATTTAATGGAGGCCTTTTAGATATGTAAAAAAAAAAACTATAAATGTTGGTGCATTGAACTAGTTAAGGGTTAGAATTAGAAACTAGAGAATAATCTGATAAAATAGATTCTTTTGAAATAGCAATAGATAGATAGTATACATATATATTTATGTGTGCTCTTTTGGATGATAGTGTGCAGAAAAGTAGTTTCTATTATAGTGTGTAATATATAAATATATATATATACATATACATACATACATATATATATATATATATACACACACACACACACACACACACACACACACACACACACACACACACATACATATATGTATAGATACACACACACACACACACACACATATATATATGTATGTATACATATACATGTATATAGATATATATGTATATATATATATATATATATATATATACATACATATATACATATATGTATATATATATGTATATATATATATATATATATGTATATGTATACATACATATGTATATATATACATGTATATATATGTATGTATACATATATGTATATATAGATATATGTATATGTATACATACATACATATATATAACCTTTTATCGTGCTTTGAAACTTGGTGTTTGAAGTGATTTAATCATTGTTACTTTATGGGCATATGATTTATTGAGTGGGATATCTATTAATGTTTTTATACGATTTATACTATTTGATTTTCTTGAATGATTATTCTAAAAATGTTGTGCTATTCATTTTCTTTTGAATAATTTTTTTTCAGTGAAAAGACTGTGGGATTTTCATAACTTATTGTATGAATGGATCTTCACCCCACTACCAAAGAGTACATGAGATTACCTTATGTGCTTTCTGGTAAAAGTGCACTATTAATTTTGAACTCATTGATAAATCTCATAAACAAATTTTCACCTATAAATATAGAGATAAAAATAATAATATGATGTTTTCTCAACTATTGTGAACATTATTGTATTTTTTGAATCTTGGGTGTAGAGTAAATTATCATTGTATAATTAGAAAGACAACTTGTTCACTAACAGGAGCCATAAGGAAAACCAAGAGTGCATAGTCAAGTTTGGTTCAATACTTGTTTGTATATTTTTCTATGTGCAAAACACATTTCATACTTTTGGTAAAGTTTCATGGAAGACAAATAGATCTATTGTAGTGCAGATAGGTGAATACATTAATCAACTTGTAGAAAATTTTGAGCCTATAATGACTAGCCACTTTGAAGACTTTAATAATTCAATGAAACAAAGAATGAGATTGCCAGTGTCACTAGTTGAGAAGCATTTCAATGATGTTTTTTTTCTAGTTGATACTAACTTCACATATGTTCAAGCTAATGTTCCAAGGATGAGATGGCTAAGTCCTCTAGGTTATGAGATAAATGTGGATGAGACATCTACAACAATTATTGGTTTGATAGTGGAAGACATAGATAAGAAGGCTACAACCTTTGGTAATTATGATGTAGCTAATTCTAAGATAACTATGGACTTGAAGACAACCTCTATAGTGAGGAAGAAGAACAAAATTGTTAAGAAGCTCAAAGAAAGACTTGGTGATGGGGTAGAAGAAGATGCTAAAGAAGAAGACAATGAAGATGATGATGATGAAGAAGGTGAAGATGTACTTGCCCAAGGACCACTTTCCATAACTCAAGTTCATGGAGAATACCAAGGTGGAGAGGAAGCATAAATTGAAGAAGGTGTCGAGGGAGAAGAAGCCAATGAAGCACCTGTAGCCATAGAGAAGAAGAAGAGGATATATACAAATATAATAGTAAGAAGATCAAATCAGGTTGTATAACCTACACAACCTAGGCTTACAGTTCCTACTTCTAGGGCCAACACAAGAGCTACTGCTAAGAACGCTCAAGAAGTAGAAAAGCCAAAGGGAAAGAGAGCTATAATAGCTAGCTGAGAATGTGAGTTTGATAAGAAACAAAGAAGAAAGTACATTGATCCAAAAAAATTAGATGATGAAAAGATAGAATTTGATGACAAAAACCAATTCAAAGTGGTAAGTCATAGTGCTTCTTCATATATGGACAACTTGTGTGAGAATCTAAATAATAATTTAGACTTATCTAGATTCACACATGGGTTTAATAAACTTGGAATGGTTGACATGAACCAAGTAGAAGAGTCTATCTATGCCATGATTATAACATTAAAAAAGACTCCAATTGAGCTTTCCAACTTTATACCCAAAATCCTATATGATACAATTGAGTGAAAATGGCAGTTTAGTCTCAATATAGAAAGAAAAGTTAGAGAGACTACACTAGAAAGTGTGATGCTAGAATTGGATAATGTCATAATGAAAAAGGCCATTAAGATGTATATAGGGGTATTTGCTCCTAAATAAAGGGAATTCTATATTTTGAAAAATGATACTAAGGATGTTGTTTAGGAGTCCACCCAAATATGGAAAGTAATATATGGACTGACAACACCTAAGGCAATTAAGAAGGCACCTGTTGAGGTAGGTGTAGACAAAGGTGATAAAGAAGTAAGTGAGGTTACTAAAAATGACACTAAATAAGATGCACATGTGGAAGGTGCTAAAAAGAATACAAATATATAGGCAAAAACTAAAGTTGAGTAGAAAAAAGAATAGAGTATCCAAGTATACTAATGTCGAGTACAAGTCCACAACATGGGTTAGAAGTAGAAACAGATATATTAAAGATCACAGATGTTTTTGATAGTGTCATTCAGATCATAAATCCCCTAACAGAGGAAGATATGAAGAAGATATTGGTAGATTCCACCACCAAGGTACCACTATATAATCATCCTATATTGGTGAGTGTGGATGAGATTGAGAAGGTAGACATGGCATCTCCATGGGAGAAAACAACAAGACAAGAAATATTTATAGCCCCTCAATTTATAGTGATACAACCTATAATTTCTATTGAAGTATATTAAAGGAAGGAGACAACAATATCTAATGTCAACACAATGGTGTAAAATGCTCCAGTACCATTAGTCTCAGTAGATGAACAGGATGAGGAAGATGAAAATGAAGACAAATGTAAGGAAGATGGAAAAGATGAGAAAGATGGGACACAAGTTCAAACAACTTAGGAAGATACTCTTGTACCTATAGGACAAACTCAACATGCAACTAAGATTGAAAAGAAAGAATAGAATAGGACTAAAGAGCTGGTATTGACTAGCAATCCTAAGGAGCAATTAGCAATACAAGCATAGGTTACTTTTCCAAAAACTAATACTCCTCCAAGTCAAGCTCTTCGTAGGTTGAATGTAGAAGCTACACCATTGTAGTCATCAAGGCCTATTCCTAGCACATCCAAGGCAGATGAAATTACATTATTTGGTGATGTTAAATTGGATGAAGTGATTATGTTGCCAAAGTTTGATCTTGCAACAATCTCTATTGAAAAGATGAGCATAATTTAGGATGTTGTTGCAAGGAAAAAGCACCAAGAACAACTTAGAAGGAAGCATAGGAAGAAGAAAGAATTGAAAGATATCATGGACATTTTTCTTGATGCATTTAGCCTGCCTACACCCAAAGAAGACAATCCTATCATGGAGTAGTTGTAAAACATAGCATAAAAGATTAATGAGACAAACCTGGAATCAAATGTAAAACCACTTGAATGGTATAAAAGGAAATTTCAAAGAAAAGTCAATGAAAAGATATCAAGTGCCATTACACTTAGTCATGTTGAATTATTAACCAAGATTGATAGTGTAAAGAAAGTATTAGAGAATATTTTTTCTTTACACCAAATTGTGTGATACAACTCTATTCACACAAGAAGTGTAGCAACATATTGATAATCTAGAGGGAGATATGAAGAAAATGGACATTACTTCACCCAATTCTCTAGCTTAGAGTCAAAATCACTTCAGGAATTTGATGAACTCCCAAGGTCAGTTGGTAGCCTTGCATGCTTAATATGCAAACATTCAAGCTATAGTGATCAACATCTAGTCCATCTTGACCACATAGATGGAGATACTACACAAGGAACTAGCCTTTGTAGAAATAATGAAGAAGAAAGATCCCCATCTTTCTACTCATGAACACTTAGTTCACCTTGTCATGAGTTAGTTATCCAAATCAAATCATTGGAGGTAGCATGTGATAACTCAAATACACCTTTGAAGATAATACTTGAGGTCCATAAAAATTTCATGGACAAACACATTATACATGTTATCCCTTTAACATAAGTTTCAAAAGGGGGGAGAAATAAGTAAGGGGAAGAAATAAGTTTTGGGGAGAAATAAGAAGAAGAAATAAGGAGATGGGCGAGAGATATTATATATATCATTTTTTAGAGAGATGATGACTACAAGGAAAGAATGCATATAGTTTTGGAAAAGACCAAACAAAGGGGAAGTCAAAGATAGAAACATAGTACAACATAGTTGAGCATATGCATATTTACTCAGCAATAGTATTGGTTCAAATTTAAAACATCACAATCAACTCAGGGGGAGTTATGATTGTTAAGTCAAGTTTTACAAAATTTTGAGGTATGACTGTTAAGTCAAGTTTTACAAAATTTTGAAAATTTTAAGTTTTGTACATATACCAAATAGAGATAGTGAGTATCCAAGTTATGCTCATAAGTTAAGATCATTCATGCATGACCAAGTGTTTTTCGATTCATGTGAAAGGGGGAGATTTTTCATCTCAAATTGGTTTTGACATATGAGTGTTGATACACTTAAATCATTTACAATTTAGAACTTATCTCATGCTGAACAAGTATTTTATGTCAAGCATAACATGTTAGATAGTGCATGTCAAGTGAGATACTTAGTAAGTGTCGAGTAAATAGATAGTGTCAAGTCACTCAAGTGTCAAGCAGTTAATATGTCCCGAGTCATTTAGATGTTGAGTGATAGCATTGAAGTTGCAGTTGATGTTGAGCATCAAGGACTTCAGATGCTGAGTAAAATAGTTTTGACATAGTTGTTTGTAATGGCACAAACTACTATGTAAACCATTTTGGATCTGACTTAAGGATTGTTTTGTGATCTTATATGATAAGAATGAATCTTAATTAAGAACCCCTATGAAATAGATGTAACCAATCAGTTAAAGGGATGAATTGAGCATCTAGATGGATGAATTGCAATCATTGATTCATACCTAACCCTAGTCACCTAGATCTTCTTAAGGAAGGTAAACTCTAAAATAAAGGTGAGTGAAGAGGGAATTTTGCATGTACAAACATAGCTTTCAAGTGTGAGTAAGGAAGAGTGATAATTGTGTATGAATTATAGAATTAGTTAGAAAGAAAAAAGGAAAGGAATTAGAGGATAGAAGAGATACATTTAATCAGAGAAGGATCAAAATAACATGAATAGAGGTGATTTATTATCTAGCAACAGAGTGCTAACTATAGGATCATTTCTAAGACATTCTACTAGGTGAATTAGTTAAATCTCTTAACCGAGTAGTCTTAACAGGCTGTTGTAAGTCCTTTAACAAGTTGCTTGCTTCATTGTAAGTTGAATTCCTTTACCCAGAAAAATTTCTAACAAGGTGTTGAAATCCTTTAATAGGGTAAGATCTAACAATCTTGTAAGCCTTTAACATGGCAGACCTTTCATATGGTAGATCATGTTTGATGATCAAACATTGTAACCTTCGTTAGATACACTTTACGATTGTAGTAGTGAAGATTTGTGGGTGTCATCGCCACCCCAGTTTAACCTTCCCATTATAAGGTTTTTGGGTAATCATATCTTGTTTCATATGTGTGAATGTTTTTGTTTTGAGCTATGGATTTATATGCTTAACATTCTATTTCAATTTACATGCATAATTGTGAGATTGATGTGTGGTGAGTGATTTTATGGTTGAAATTTTGAAGTGTTGATTTAAACCCCAAACCCCCCCCCCCCCCCCCCCACCCACACACACACCCCACCCCCCACCTCTTAGAGTTTACTTTTCCAATTGTATTTCCAATACTTAAACCATATTGGGATGATGAAGAATTATAAAATCTTACAAATATTGTAGAGTTGGTTTTACTATAGAATATTTTGTAATCTTTCCTATGTCAGTGATTGCTTGATAACTACTTTGATGAAATAAAATTCATAGATCAAAGAATCAACCAAACTTCCATAGATCATATTCACAAATTAGTTCCAACTACATTTGAATGTATTACCTACATAGAGGTTGTTAAACTATTAAAGAAGGTTATACTTATTTTGCAAGTAGTTATAGGGATATATTATAATTTACATTTCTTGACTTATCAAACTTTAAAGACAATAAGGATTTGATAATTTTGTATCTATTTGCAAATAAGTAGGACACAAATAAGAAATTTGAGAACAAGGTAGAATGGGGCATTGATTTAGCATCAGAGCATGAAAGGTATGGAAAGAATAAGATTCCCATATGTTTTGCTAGAATATGCTAGAATCGTTGTCAAAAAATATCATTATACTTGCACTATCCACTTTCATGAGAGTGTTGGATCTAGCTTTTGGGAAAATGTATGATATTTTTAGTACCCAATTGATCCAGATGTTTAACTAAGGTGATATTTAAAAAGCCATTTATTATGTATAACTATCCAAAAATGATCAAGCTATTTTACATTTGACTCAATGAGGATGACAAGACTCTTGTTGTCATGGATGTACTTGTACCAAAGGTAGGTTCCTCATCTCCTTATATGTTTAGGTAGTGAACCTAGACATAAGAAATAAAATGGACATTAACCATCATGTAACTCTTTGGGATTGAGCTAAAACCAATGAATCTACATATGTCTAAGCCTATGATTACAACCAACGTCTTTTGATCATAAGTTAAGCTTATGTGCACTACTTCATAGGTTGGGGAGCTAATAGGTGGGGGCCAAAGGGAGGAGTGATTGGATGTTATTGAGAAAAGGTATGTGGTACAATGGGTTATCTTTTTTCATTCTTTGTAAAAACATTTGTTTGAAAAATACATTTTCCCTTCACAACTTGTTTTTGATGTATGGTTGTAGCACTGCTGAAGAGCCATCTTAAGTTAACAATAATTGATTGTATCCTAATTTGAGATAGCTACTTTTACTTGGTTATTAGAAAAAAAATTCATATTCCATAAAACCAATGGAAGATGAGAGTTGAACCTCCTTTTCAATCTATATGATACTTTTATAAAGATAATTACATGGACTTGATTGTGGAATAGGTCATCTCAAGAAGAAATGTTTCATTATTGTCTCTAATTGTGACTTGGCCTAAAACATTTCACTTTTTATAAGAATTAATATCATTTTATACTATACTGTGTAAATTGAGTTGTACAATTCGATAATCTGAATTACTAGGGATATAGAGGATGGTAGATAAATTTAATCCAAAATATGAAATTTTTTCAATTATCTTCCAATACTAAAGATGCTTAGATGTCTCAAAGTGCCCAAGGCACAATTTTTATCGGTGTGATTATATAAGTGTTGTAACCCAATGTACTTTCAATAACATTCACAAAGAAAATTAGAGGTTTGAGATGTAGCTAACAAGGACATGGTGTCGAATTATGGCAGGAGTTGCTATAATATATGTTTCTCTTTTTCTACTAAAAATCCTTGCAAGTTCTAATAACAAGAACCATCTTCCTCTAGGCCCAAGTGGTATTCTCCTAATTGGGAATTTTCATATTCTTCTTGATGATAAAAGGCCAATTCACTAGATCTTCACTTCTCTTGCTAAAAGCTATGGGCTAGTTATACATGTCAAATTTGATAGGCATCCTATTTTGATAATAAGCTATGTAGAGTTAGCAAGAGAGTGTTTCATAGTGAATGACAAGACTTTGGGATCGAAGCCCTAGCTTTCACAAGGGAAAAATTTGGGCTACAATTTTTTCAATGGTTGCTTGAGCTCCATATGTCCACTTTTGGAGAATTTCTCAAAGGATTTATGTTCTTGAGCTTCTCTCTCCCAAGAGAATCTAGTCTTTTGTTCCTGAGAGATCCCAACAACTTTGCAAAGGAGTCACTTCTCTGGTTGAGTAGGTTTAGCTATAGAATAGTGTTAACATGAAGAGGTTATTCTCCTTGAACTTCAAGATTTTCATTTCTATAATCATTAATGAGAAATATTTTGGAGAGGAGTCAAGGATATCAAAGGATATTATTTCCAAGATGTTGAGGAGTCTTTTATGTATCATGAAAAGTGTTAATATTGGGGATTATAGTGCTTGGTTGTAGTGGCTTGATTTGCAAGGGTGAGAGGGTAATGATAAAGTTACAATCACATTTGTACTTATTTATGTAAACAATATTGTAGAAGTACATGAATATTCTTATTAGTGGACCTTTGTGGTGGGTAGATCATTTTATGAATATGATATCAAGTGTGGCGGGTACCCTCTATTTTGTGTGTGGATTCAATCATGTTTGTTCTGGTTTACCTTTGACATATTCTACTCATTCAATGTCTAGTCTTAGTTCTAAATATGTATCAATGGTATTCATAGAAAGTTCATTTTTGAATATGTTGAATTTGTTTTGAATTCTCTAGTTTCTATAGTCACCTTCGCACTTGCTTTCATATAGAGAATAGGAGAGAGTTTCAAGGAATTCTCTATCTATATTCAACTACTTACTACATACAGTCAAACCTACCATAGAAAAGTAAGCACAAGCTACTTGTAGCATTTGATAAAAATATTTTGGACAGTTGTGCCCTTTGTTATGCTCTTATACATTAATGGTTATTGGTGTTGTGGAGGCCATGAAAGAGATTCACTTTTTCATTTCATGGTGTTTGTTCATGATGCTTCCTATCAAATATTGAAATCATGGCATGGCTTCAATTATTGTGAGTGGAATGGAATCCAATTCTGTCCTCACACACACCATGTTATTTGCCTCGATCTCCACAATTTGGAGGATGCTCATGATGATGGTATATCTTTGTCTAATCAAACTGAGGATGTTATTTAAACATTTTTCAATCTAGAACACCTAGACCACCTTGATATCAACTTCAATGACTTCTCTAGAGTTCCCATGCTTACTGGATTTCCCAAGATCAGGAGTTTGTACTACTTGGACTTAGCACAAGATGGGTTTAGTGGAGATGTTCTCACAAACATTGGAACATCTCTACTTTGTAGTACTTGCATTTCTCTGGGCTTGGGTTGAGATTGGTGGACATGAAAATGTGGATGAGAAACATAAGAGATTTAAGGGATCTTATCTTGATAGAAGTGGATATGTCAATAATAGAAAGAAACAAGTTGGAACAATCTCAACCCAAGCCCAAAGAGTTGATAGTACTACAAAATAGAGATGTTCCCCATGTGTGTGGGAACATCTCTACTTTGTAGTACTTGCACTTCTCTAGGCTTGGGTTGAGATTGGTGGACATGCGAATGTGGAGGGGAAACATAAGAGATTTAAGGGATCTTATCTTGATAGAAGTGGATATATCAATAATAGAAAGAAACAAGTTGGAACAATCTCAACCCAAGCCTAGAGAGTTGCAAGTACTAAAAAGTAGAGATGTTCCCCATGTGTGTGGGAACATTTCCACTAAACCCAGCTTGTGCTAAGTCCAAGTAGTACAAACTCTTGAGCCTGGACAATCCAGTAGGGATGGGAAATCTAAAGAAGTCATGGAAGTTGAGATTGAGGTACCCGAGGTGTTCTAGATTAAAGAATGGTAAAAGAACATCCCTAGTTCAATTAGATAGAGACACACCATCATCAAGAGCACCAAATTTTCATTTAAAAAAAATAAACTAGGTTGGTTAAAAAATTGATCAACGCTACACTCATCAAAAATTTGACCAAGTTTGGTTGAATTGAACTTTCAACCAATTTATCAGCCAAGATGTCATCATGGGTTTGGCATCCTAGTTGACGAAGAATTAGAAATGTTTGAAATTTTGACCAAACTTTGTCAAATTTTTGACAAATCCATCCACCAATGTTCTCAATGAAAAGTACATTTTTGACCAACATGTGCATTGATATTTTGATGCTCACTAGGCTTGGTCAAAATTTTGATGATAAAAATAGAAAAAAAAATTATTTGTCAAAAACTCAACCAAGATGATTTGAAAATTGGACCAATTTTGGTCAAAAAGAGTCAAAATATACTAGTGACATAATAATAAGTCTTGGAGTAAAATGACTACAATGATTATCTAACATTGTTCATTCAACTAGGTAAGTACCAAGTGAAAGATATATATATATTGCGCCTCTTATCAATGAGTTGCTGATGCTATGGAATGGTTTCACTACATATGATATCTCTAGAACAATTAGAAATAATCAATTTCAATTTCATGAAATGCTTCATGGACAATTCATGATGCCCCAGGGTTGACACATTTTTGTGGTGTGTTATGTTGAAATATAGCTGTACATGATAATACTGATTCCAAAAATGATCATATTTAGTCCAATTAGATCATTATCTTGTAGGTCTTCAAACAAAGGAAAAATTTTCCGGTCCAATGTGTGGTCCAAAGATTAAATATTTTCATTCCAAAAGTTTAAGAAAGTATATATATATATATATATATATATATATATATATATATATATATATATATATATATTGTGCCTCTTATCAATGAGTTGCTGATGCTATGGAATGGTTTCACTACATATGATATCTCTAGAACAATTAGAAATAATCAATTTCAATTTCATGAAATGCTTCATGGACAATTCATGATGTCCCAGGGTTGACACATTTTTGTGGTTTGTTATGTTGAAATATAGCTGTACATGATAATACTGATTCCAAAAATGATCATATTTAATCCAATTAGATCATTATCTTGTAGGTCTTCAAACAAAGGAAAAGTTTTCCTGTCCAATGTGTGGTCCAAAGATTAAATATTTTTATTCCAAAAGTTTAAGAAAGTAGGCATTTGATGAGAATAGGCACTTCCTCTACAAAAAACATAAGTATCAAAGTGTCAAAAAACATCTTTTCAATGGGAAAGAAGAGACTACATCAAAGCCATGATAAATGAAACCTCACCTCTGGTCATTAGAATATAGTAGAATTCAAGGTCTTCAAGGAATCAGTACTAACCATCTTCCAAAGGGAATAAAATGTTATCCCAGAGAATTTATTAGGTTTCCCTACTATGAAAAGCTACAAATTGTGCATTTTTTTGATACCATCCATATTGGAAACAATGCAAGAGAGATGCTATGGAAAATATTGGATGTAAGGCGTGTCAAAGAAAAACCTGCCAAAATTTTCTAGTGACATTCATGATTCTAATCATGCAATCAAAATTATCATTGAATCAAATAGAAATGGAGACCAGATTAATGCAAGTGCCCTTCCTTGGTTATTAATGGAGTAGAAAAGTAATGTCGTAAAAGAAGTTATACAAAAAAAAACATTCCTATAGGATTTTCTGAAAATATAAGCAATCTCATATCAAAGAAAAGTGAATTTGGCCCATGGTTAAAAACACATAATTAGAATACCTTCATCAAGGTAAGTCATGATCTTTTGTATTTACGACATATTTATGAAACTACATTCGATTTTTATTTTATTACATTAGAAAAGAATGAAATGATCAATGGGTAATTATTGTAGTATGTGCTACCCGTATCATTCCCAAACACCTTCAACAATAATATCAAACAAGTGATACATGATCTTGGAAAATACATAAGGTAAGCAATGATACTCAATATCTTCCTAATCTTGTAGCAAAGACCCATAAAGATTGCATTTGGGATCTCGACTCCATTAAAAAATTAGAAGGAAAGTACTTGGTGGGGAAAGGTAGATTTAGGAAATTCAAAGGTAATAAATTATGAGATGTTATTATAGTTAATTAATTCTTAATCTTCAAAAAAAATCTATTGTAAGTCATCTATTTACTTTTGTACAACTACTAAAGAGTGGGATGCAATACATTTGTTTATTGCAAACAATCAAAGATTGGATGATGGTATGGATTGAATGATTTCAAAATTTTGGTCATGGATTAAAATGGAAATATGTGTCTTCATTGGTTAAACAAGCTCATTGTAACGGAGATCCCAATGTTACACAAAATAAAATAGATTTAGCATATGGTTTAAGAGATCTCTAGGTACTTATAAGTTTTTTAATCAATCATATGTTGTTGAACTCGTGATGGAATAATTTATACATGTTTGACATTATTGTAGGTAAAAAACCACAAGAATATGTTTTAAAATGGTTATAAATTTTTCATCAAAGATTTAGATGACACGAAGAGAACTTGTGATCTAGGATAAGTGCAGTCTTCTAGGTGACCAATATTTAATCTAGAAATGACTTACATCCTTGAGAATCTCAAAATCAATACTATGGAATTTTGGTTCATATACTTGATTGTGACTTTAATTCCTTAAATTAGTTCTCTTCATTGTCAAATGTTACATACCATGACTCAATCAAAATGATCCTGATAGAAGTATTATTGAGAATTGGAATGAATTTCCAATGATTAATACAAGGTTGTTTGAGCCGGTTGGGGATAAGCCCTATTTTCTTCCAAGATAATGTGAGCAAGTATTTTACTCATAGGTTCTACATAGGTTGGTTATTTTTTGTTAGACATAATCCAAGAAAGAAACCGATAAAGTATAATGTGATGGAAGAAGAAGATATCGAGGAAGAGAAAGAAGTGGATCATGCCCAATAGTTAGTCTATGATGCTCCTAATGAAAATGATGCTACTATTGATGATGATGATGATGATTATTATTATTATTAATATGACAATGATGACGATTACCTCGATAGTGGTGGTGACAATGTTGATAATGACAATGATCTTGACATTGTGATGGATGAATAAAAATGTCAATGACAAGGGGGTAGATTGATAACCTAACATTGGAGGAGGGTTTGATTATCAATTAGAAGAATGAAATGTATAGTTATGTGATCAGTGGATCCTAGTACTCAAGGTATATATTTCTTATTCAATTTTTTATTTCTAAATTATTAATACAAGAAAAAAATTTAAATTGAATTTTGTGTACTAATACATAATTTAACTATAATATGTGTTGGGGGTGCAGAGGTTGTTCTTGATGAGAATGTTGAGGTCCAAGATGGTAGGAAAGATGATGTGGTTGGACAAGGTAAAGAGTGCTACAATATTCTTTAAAATATTTAATTTTTTTTTAAATTTAACCCTTTTATTTGTTATTGCAGAGGACCAACATTTCCAAAGCACAAAGAGTGCATGTATAGAGGTGAGAAGAAGTATCAATGATGACATGGATATGCCTCTGCCACAATATAGGGAAGGACAAAAAAAAGAAAAAAAGAAATGTTGCATGTGAACTTATGTAACTTATTTGATAATGATTGAAGTTTATGTATATATGTTTTATTTATGTTCTATTGAATGTGAATGTGAATATTCTAATGAATCTTATGTTTTAATGTTAATGTTAAACTTCTAATGAAACTAATGTGTTAATGAATTTTATCATGTGATAATTCATGAATGTTACAGTTTATTTAGAACAAATGAATTCTAGAAGTTAGTAGGGGTTGTAGATGTTCGGGGGGGGGGGGGGGGTTTGTGGTTGTGGTAGTGGGGGTGGGTGAAAATGAGCTTCCACCTTGATGTGGTTGGCATTGAGTAGTAGAGAATATTAAACTATTCTCAAAACCATGTGATGCTCAACATTAACCTATGATTGCATGACAATTAATTGTGTGAATCTCTTGGTTTTAGGAAATGTAGAAGAACACCATAGTCAAACTCATTTATTTATGAAATTTTGTTACAATTTATGAATTATTCAAAATAATGGATTTCAATGGGATTTATGCAAATTATTTCTCTCCAAGGTATTATATTGTTTCTATTTATCCACAATCATGTTTGATTGCATTTAATAATTTTTTTGTAAATTGGGTGCATGAAGATGAATTTGAAAAGTAGAAACAAATGATATTAGAAAATTCTAAAGTACACATTCCTTCATGAACTATTCTCATTATTTATTTTGAGTGTAGTGATATGTTGAATAATATTACACGGAGGAAGTAGAGGATCCTAAAGTCTGGTCAAAGATTTGTCTTCAAAACATGGCCAAATTAGCAAAGGAGGCCATCACAATACACCTGTACTTAAACCTATGTTTGATTTTTTTGATAGTGGAAAACATTAGTCCCTTCAAAATGGACTCACACTATGTGTTATATATGAAATATAAAGCTTAATGGATAAAGAAGGTAACATTTATATTTTATATATTGTTTCCAAATGCCAAGTTCACCTTTTCATTTTAATATTTCATGTTTTCTCTGTTGGTCAATTTGTAGGGCTTTGCAAGGTTCGCAAAACTCCCATTTCCTACCAAATAACAACACTACAATAACCACTCTTCAATTATAAATTCCCATGTTATGTGTTGAGAAAAAAATTAGATATAATTTGGGTTTTGAAATTCTTTTTGCATCTTTTCAATTTTAATACAATCAAAAGAAAAATACATTAAGAAAAGTTAGAATCTAGTTTCTTACCCACAATAAAGGGCATAATTGTCCATCCAAATTTATAGGAATCTTTCTTTTTCACAACATAATCATCATTTCTTGAACATGATTCTTCCTACACTCTCAATGGGGAAAATTGCACTAATATATCCATTGTGTCCATTACAAATAATCTTCTTCTTGAGTATATAAAGATTGTTGTTACACTTCAATTCATGAACAAATCATTAATATTATTATCACAATGTTGGATTAATGAATGCAATTTGATATATTCATGGAAACTAAATTGTTACAGAATCTAATTGAGAAATAACATTGCTTAATCATTACCCATAATTTATGTGTACACAATCTAGAACAACCACCATTCAACCTTTCAAATTCTGAATTTGGTTATTCTAAATCAACTTCTATGATTGTTATTCTCAAATTATTGCTAAATCAATTTTTATAATTGTTATTCTCAAATGATGGCTACTTATTTTGAACATCAAACTCAATGCAACAAAATTTCCTTGTCAGGATTTTGTCAAGAAACATATTTATAGATATAAATAGCTATCATGTTAAAATTCATCTATCTCTCTCTCTCTCTCTCTCTCTCTCTCTCTCTCTCTCTCTACACATGCATGCACGCATGCACACACACACACACACACAACTATCATATAAAAATCCATTCTTGTATTTATGAACATATATATATATATATATATATATATATATGTTGACATCCATTCTTGTATATAGGGGCACACAAGAACATGGCTATTGGAAGGCCTATATTTGATAAATAATTTGTACATAGGTATTTGTATTTATGTCTTCTCTTTATAGATTAAATTCATTTATTTTTGTAGGCATTTTAAAGGATTTGGACTGAATTGTCATATAGATTATGGTAAGCATGGAAGTAAAATCATTTTTCTTAAGAAACTATAAATGTTTGGTATAAAAGTCTTTCGTGGATTTTTTTTATTAAAATTAATAACAATAGTATGAGATGTAAAGAAGCTTTAGTTATGTGTTATATAATTAATATGTCTTTTTAATATCTTATAGCAGATGATTTATTTTTACCAAATATTTAACTTGAGTATAACATATATGTATAAGCTTGAAGAAGAGATGCACAAAATTGTACTTGTGCCATTTCCATATGATAATTTAGAAAATTTAGTCCTTGGAATACCACTTTATCCATTGGCTAAGTACTGAAATAAGAGTACTACATTTTGGATAGTTTTTGAAATCTAATTAAATTAACCTCTATTGAATATTAGTGTGATCTATTGACATTATAGTCAAGTTTGTTTATTAGTGACACATAGAATTAATCAGATGGTTAGTAGCTATCAATCTTATCTTGTAGTTTACAATGTCAAACAAGTAATTTAGGCTCTACCGAGTTCTACAGTTGCTACCGAGTTCCAAGAATAGTATTCAATTCACACCAAGTAGTATCTACCAAGTTGGTGATTATCAATGTAAACCAAGCTTCATAGTGTTTTATGAGTTTCTCAGTGCAAATCAAGTTCTCTAGTGTTTACCAAGTTCCTAGCTCTAGTTATGTGAATCTAGTGTTGACTGAACTACACAGTGTCAACCAAGTGTTTCACTTTATATCGAGTTCATATTGATAGTGTTCACTGAGCTATGTAGTGTTAACAAAGTGATTTAGTTTATATATGTGTTTTCATAGTGTTTACTAACTCACCAATGTAGACCAAGTTCAAACTAGTTGGAAGTAATAAGTATGAGCTGAGCTTCTATGTCTACCAAGCGCATGATGATGTCAAGCATTGACAATGGTTACCAAGTGTCAGAACCTCATCGAGTTTGTCTTTAGAACTAGAGTTCTTGTGGTTGGACCAACTTTTTGTATTTTGGTGAAATTTGTGTTGTAGTTGACTTTGATGAATTGTAAATTGGATTAATATATATGTAATGTATTGTATCACATCCAAGAAGAAAGCATGATGAAATGATAAGAAAAAGTATAAGTGCAAAGTGAAAAGGCTACAAGCCATATAAGGAGTAGGAAAGATTTATCTAGCACAGTAAGGTGATCATTACAAAGTAATCTCATTCAAAAAATCAAAGTTGGAAATAAGAGATCAACCCCTTATTCATTCTAATAGGTGGAACAGATAAATCCTTTTACAATGTAGACTTAATAGTCTTTTGTAAATCTCCTTACCGAGTGCATACTTCAATGTATGTTTATAAATCATTTTGCAAGGAGGAACTAGTAGTCCTAATTGCTCCTAATAGGGTAGATAATTAGAAGTGATCATTGTAAGCCTTAACAAGCCAACTTTATACTGTACTACTAAAGCTTGTGGGTATTTTCCGCACCCTAGTTTTACTTTCTATTTGGAACATTTATGGGTTACCATATAGTGTGTCAAAGTGTTAGAATCTTTTAATGCTTTTAGTTTCTCATGCATGCAATTAGATCAGAATACAGATGAAGGATTAATTGGTGAGTTAAGATTAAGTTTTATTGGTCCTTCATTCACCCCTCCCCTCTTAGTAACATAGCCTATATTATATTTCCAACAATTAGTATCTAAGAAGATGAATTAAGAAGAAAAGATCTTGCATTATAGATGAATGATAAACTCTACACTAAAGAAAGAATTAAATATATCCATTCATAAAGTAATGCATATGAAGCTAATGAAGCAATTAGAGAACTATTAGAAAAGAATGGTACACTTTAAAAAGAAGTAAGAAAGTAAAAAAGAGAGCAAGAAATCTAGTCAGTAAGATTGTGTGAAGTCATGGAAGAGAAAAAAAAAGATAAAAGAAGAGATAGAAAGAAAGAACAATGAAATTCAGCATCTATCCCTTTGATAGGAAGACTTCATTGATCATATTACCAATGCAAATGAATAAATCATGAATCTAAGACTAGAGAATAAAAGATTGCAAAATAATCTAAACATTGAAAATAAAAGCAATGAAAGGATGATGAAATCTCAAGCAGTCATGAATCAATTGAATGAGAAAAACTAATATAGATAGAAAGGAAAAGTAGGAATTAGATATATAGAAGAAGGTGAATCATCCAAGCAAGGAGCTCAAAAAAATCAAAGACCTACTTTCAATCACTATGGTAAGTTAGGTCATACAACAAAAAATGTTGGAGTAATGGTAAAGCTAAATTCAATGGAAAATGTTACAATTGTAGTAAGCATGGTCATAGAGCTAATGAAAGTAAAGAGAAACCTGAATTTTAAGGAAAATGTCACAAATGCAATAAGCATTGGCACAAATCTTTTGAATGCAAAACCAAGATATTGAACCCAACATAACAGATTGTAAAAGCTATATTTAGTTAAGACTACAATACATGGTGCAGATATCACTACCATGGAGAATTTGGACACAATGTAATAAATTGTGTGAAACATCACATGAGGATAACATACACCACTAGAAGATGTTTTATTTATACAGAACTTGGACATCCTTGCAAGAAATGTATGAATACTGGAAGAATTAAAGATGAATAGAAGGCCAAGCCTGACAACATCAAAAAGTAGATTAGACAAAAATAGATTCTAAAATCTTTTGAGAATGCAAGTCTAAGAAATGAAGCACCTATTGCTCAAGAATTGGATGACTCAAGTATTTCTATTTGATCTACCATAAAGATAACTAGAACTAAGATTCTGAAGTAGACATCTTACATTAATTCTAGTTAGCTTGAAGGAAGTATCCATTTCAGCATTCAAGATGCAAAGGGATCACTGAGTGTCTAAGGAAATTATATACCTTACTAAACTAAGTCGGGTTGAAAGACCCTATCAAGAAAGGTCGGGTGTAACTAAACCATTATGTGGACATTGAGTCATGGATGAATCTTCTAAGAAATTAGATCAAACTAAGTGGAAGAGAATCTATCATCAAGAAAGTGAATGTACTAACCATTTATGGTGATTAGAAAGTGAAATTTGTTAAAAGGATGAAATCTAATTCATTTGTCATCGTGAATTTTCAAAGAGCGATTTCTGTGCATCTAAGCAATCTGTGCGAATTTTTGTTAGAATTTTTTGCATTTTTTAAAACCCCACCGAGCAAAGGCATCCTCCAATAGCAAAGCCAAGAAGGGCTCTGAGATGTTGATTCAAGGAGTTGAGTGGAATACACCAGACTTCAAGTTAAGCCTACTAATTGTGGAAGCACTTGATCCAATAGGAGCTCAGAAATAGATTCCACCAAAGGTACTACTAGTTAATGATATTCAATCACATTTTTGTTTTTCGTTTCAAGACATTGGAACCATAGAAATTGATGAAACTCTAGAAAATTTGTGTCCAAATAGTGCATTGAAACCCAAGGATCAACACTTGGAAGGAAAGGGTTTAACCCACATTCCACATATGCCTTGACACTTTCAGATAAAATGGATAAGGTTTATCCTTAGCCATGTACACAATGGGAAGTTATGGTTGGAGTAGCATATCCTCATAATGAAGAAAATGATTCATCTAATCATAGGGCTCCCAATGTTGACCAAGGAAAAGACTACCAAAACCCTAAGTTGGGTAGAACTGGAAAAGAAAACTCTTGCTAAAAGGGATGGAAGAGGTATGAATATCAGCTATGTAGCTAATATGGAGTTGAAGCTTAGAATTCATGTGATAGCACATAAAATATGTAGCTCTAGTCATCTCAACAATCTATCATGTGAGGTAGTTGATCTAGCTCTCAAGGTGATGAAGAACAACATGTCCCTTGACCTTGTCAAGCTAATGTTGAACAAATTCAACAAAAACATGGAAAGCATCAGAAATTTGTAGAATAACCTATGTAAGTTTGGTTCACTTTTAACATTTTTATTCTTCTTTGTGCAAAAGTTGTTCCCTTTAAAATGTACAGTTGTATGTAGAAAGGTTGTGCCTATACTATATTAGATCAATGAGTGTATAGTAGAGATAGGTGAGAAATATGTTACTATCATGGGTAATTATTTTGACTCATTCAAAGAAAAGATGAACAATAGATTCATAATTCCCAAGAAAAAAGTAGAAGATTAGAAGGATGATGTTTGTATAATGGTAGAATGTGACAAGGTATACATACAAGTAGTCAAACTAAGAGTGGTGTGGGTTAAGCCTCTAGTCTATGAGGTTAACATTGATGACACTACAGACATCATTGAGGCATTTTTGAATGAACCTTTAGATCCCAAGACTACATATTTCAGAAAATGTGATGATACCAAAGCTAGAATTGAAATGGAAAAAAGGTTCCTCAAGTTGCCAAAAAAGGAAAGAAGAGGATAGAAAAACTAAGGCAAACTAGTTCTACTCTCCTATTAATAGAATAAAAAGGAGATGATGTGGAAGAAGATGATGTAGAAGATGAGGCAAATGAAACTAAATTCGAAGAAGAAGACCCAATCAAGAAGAAAGGTAAGGTTATCATAACCAAACCTACCAAATCATCTACTATAGTATTCACAAGAAGAACATCTAGAAAGAAATTGAAATTGGGTGAAGAAGTAGAGGATGTTGTTTTCAAATGACCTCCACCTACATTTCAAGAGAAATTAAAAGGGATTGATTCTAGAGCTGACATGGAAAATTTTAAATCATTGAGATATGAGACCACAAATGTAGAGGAGAAGAATCAAGTTGAAGACATGATTATGTCTAAGATAGGTAAATAGAAATACTATGTTGATAAACTTGCATAGAAAATTCCCAATGAATTGATGGAAAGACTCAAGCCAAGATGGGATCATGCCAAGAAAAGTGCAAAGGATATATATGAGTAGACTCTAAGGAAACTCATGCTGAGTCTTAATGACAAAGAAGTAAAAGATTCTATGAAGTAGAATGAAGAAAAAATCACTTTGAGATTTAACACTTGCTTGATATTAATTAATGACATTGAGCATGTGGTGAAGCATGCTACTAATAAATTGAAGAATATCTACAATCCTCACTAGAGGAGTGATTTTTTTGTTCATGTTAGTGATAAAGATGATGATGAAGATGACAATAAAGAAAAGGAAAATGATGATGAAGAAGAAACAAATCATGATAATAAAGATGATGAGGAGAAAGAATAGGAAGCTACCGAGGAGAATCTCCTTGAGATTCAGAGCATTGAGGAAATTGATCTTGAGAAGATTGTAACAATGGTTATGGCCTCATTTCCTCACTCTCTAAGCAAAGATTTAAAGCCATCAAGATTAGAGAAAGCTTCTTTAGAGTTGGTTGTGGAAAACACTACAAATCCAAGCACTCAACCAATCTTTGCACCCATTCAGCTAAGTATTTCATTGACTACAGTGATCAGCACTTCATCAACTGAGTAGTTAGTGCTCCCTCCTTCATTAGATTTGGCCACTTAGCTACTACATATTTCTATAATCAGTGCAATATCTACTTTTTTTGCTAGTCCTTCTATTTCCACTATTTTTACTATTCCTAGTGTACAAGTAGTTAGTATAAAGACACTTGAGAGCAAGTCTCAACTGAGCACTAAGGTTTCTTGCAAAAGAAAAGATAAGGAAAAAGACATTGATCTTGATGAAGATAAATTTATCTTGAATTGGGATATATCTACTCTGAATCCTTATCAAATGTATACAGTAGGTGAGATTTTGCAAAAGAAAGCTAGGAAATAGAGGCTTAGAGAGGAGAGAAACAGAGAAAATCAAGTGCTAGAAGATGCAAAGAACATTCTTGTAGATGCACTCAACATCGAGGTTGATACTTCACAACCTATTTTGGCTCAATTAGCAGAAGTTGTTTAGAAGTTTGATGAAGATATGAATGGGCAAGAAATTTGTTTGCAAAGAGAAGAGAAGAAATTTCAAAAGAAATTATTGGAAGTAACTACACAAAAGATTGCAATATATCAAGTAGACTTGTCTACTATTCTCAGCTCACTGGAAACTTCTACCAACAATGTCACTTCTATATTCAGTAATGTAAGAATCTACTATAGCTCTAATACCATGTAAAAAATTTCCTAAGGCAATAATTCAACACCAAGATCAAGAAGCTCAATAGATAGCACAAGAGAGACTAAGGATGATCAAATGATAATGGATATCAGATGATTGGATAATTGGATGAATACATCATAGAGGTTGTTTGTATACAAGGGAAATCGATATGTCTAGAAGTCACACAAGATATAAGGATTACAACTGAGCACATGTCCACCAAAGGTGGATTATCCTCCATTAAGAACAAGAGTTTGTGTGATGATGAGAGGATAAATTTACATAGGTGTATCTTATAAAAAGATGTCAAGTAGACACCATGTGCTCTAATAAGTTGCTAACTCCTATGTTGTCACAAAGAAAACTCATATGACTATGCATATTCCTAAGTAAACTTAAGTAAAGTGTAATAATAAATAATTATTTAAACTAACACTCTCCTTAAGTGCAACTTTAGGGAATGCACTTAAGCTTACAAAGATAAATGCAAGATGCAATGTGTGTCCCGACTACTAGGCCATGTGAGGTACCCATGTACAAGTGAAATGAAATACATACAATGCGATGCAATGCAATCTCTCTAAAAACATAGAAAGAGGGGAAACCTTGTGGGAAAAACCTCCTCTAAAAAGAGAGATGAAGAAATACAAGATGCATACAAGGATGGAGTAATCAAGACCCCCCTAGTATGAAATACATCATACATGTACAAGCATATATTCCCCCATAAGAAAAATTACATAATGGTATCCCCCCATATTGAATAATATATTGCAAGGATGACATGAAGACAAAAAAGTATCCAATGCCTACAAACCACATTTCTCCCTTTAGGAAGAAGATACACTAAGTATAGTTGCAAGTATACTTCCCATTGTGGATAGGAAGATTGATGAAGAATCCATATGTAGTATGCTATGGATGTTGCCTCTAAAGTCTTCTCATATGTTGACAAGTCCTTGAAGAATGTAGATGCCACAAGCCAATCTGGTGGATGCCCAAAAGAAGGTGGAAAAAAAGGTAACATGTCAATGTATGAAAGTGAATCAAACTCTAAAGACAACAAATCATCATTATAGGAAGATATGGAAGAGAAAAAATGTAGCCCCCCCTCAATGATGAATACACACCCATGAAAGAAGCTCCTTGATGACTGAAGAAGCTACACCATGAAAGCTAAATGATGTTCATCCTTGTAGGAAGAAGTAGTACCATATGTCTAGTAGAGAATGCTCCCCAACTAGTAGAAAGAATCCTCAAAAGATATGATGTTTGAGAAAACTATAATATAATCTCCAAAGACTTATATGTCTCCTTTTAAGTAAAGGAGTCCTTCTCCAACTACTAAAAAGAAGTATCCACAATCATGTCAGTCTCAAAAGAAAGAGCAAGTGGTTGAGGGTCAAACTCTTCCCTAGCAACAAGTGAAGAAGAATTCTCCTCAACAAAGAGAAGATGGATGTCATCAATAATGTCTACCACATCTTCAATGTAAGACTAAAAAAACAACAATACAATGTGTTGAAGGAAGTCATCCCACAAAGCTAAAATAGGAAGACATGGTGTTTCCTACTATACTTAATTAGGAGCATCTACGGCTAGAACTAGATCAGTAGAAGCAATAGGAGCATCATGAGGTATGATCTCAACTAGAGTTGTAGGTACCACAACTGGAGTGACTAGAGGTAGAATGTCCTCTGGTAATGGAGGGACTCATGGATCTCCATATGCTTCCCAAAGACACATCCAAGCTTCATGAGGACTACTTGCCTTACTAAGAGGAGAAAAAGATTCCTCACTCATACTATTATACATAAAGTGAAGAAGAAAAGAAAGATGTCCCCAATTAGTATTAGGTAGAAATATCTTCGAATATAGATAAGGAAACACTTCCTTATGTTCTCTTATATGATCAATCATCAAAGCACTCCATTTCTGATAGTTCCTTTTTGTCAATTTGAATCTTAAACCAAAGTTACACTTTTGACATGACTCCATGAGATCAAATAATGTACACACCCCCAAAATTCAAAAAAAAAAAAATCAAAGAAACCCCCCCCAATGAATGATTTGGCACTTTATATTTAGTGTGATTACAATGACCACTTGCCAATTTAGGGCATAAGTGGACATCTAATTTTGATGGTTACAACAACAAATATGAAGCTATATCAAACACAACAAGGCAAGAAAGATGACCTCTCGAGGATCTAATTAATTACAAGTGCCAATAGGCCAGAATGAGACCAAAGTTTGAAAGTACTATGTCTACTCAAAATTACTCCAAACTAATACCAGGTCTAGGAGTAGACAAAAAAATATGCACTCTAAAAAAAATAGCACCTGAATATGTGTCTAGATGAATCCAAATTAAGCCTTTGAAGTTTTAAAAATTAGGATTGGTAATTTTCAAAAAAATTCAGGAACAAAGGTCTCAAACAACCTACACTAATGTGTAGATTATGAAATTCTACACCAAAACAAAAAAAAGCTCAAAAAATGGAGTCCGTATGAGGGAGATATCATTGTTTGAAAATTACCTTTGTAATTATTTTTCTAAATTTTCACTGTCACACCTCCAAAAATCATCTAACTCTATATTTCACCTTAGATGTCTAATTTTGATGAAACAATAGTCAATTTGTAGTTTCTTTGAACTTCTACATTTGATGCCAATATCTGATTTGCACTAGGAAGCTCCAATCTTGACCTACAAAAACAAATCTCTCCATTTTCTATGCAATAAAACTCCTATGGCTCTAATACCATGTATGAATTTTCCTAAGGCAATAATTCAACACCAAGATCAAGAAGCTCAATAAATAGCACAAGACAGACTAATGATGATCAAATGATAATGGATATCAGATAATTGGATAATTGGATGAATACATCATAGAGTGTGCATGTATATAAGGGAAACTGATATGTCTAGAAGTCACACAAGAGATAAGGATTATAACTCAGCACATATCCACCAAAGGTAGATTATCCTCTATTGAGCATAGGAGTTTGTGTGATGATGAGAGGATAAGTTTATATAAGTGTATCTCATAAAGAGATGTTGTAGATCCCATGTGCTCTAATAATTTGCTAACTTTTGTCTTGGCACCAAGATAACTCATATGACTATGCATATTCCTAAGTAAACTTAAGTAAAGAGTATACATTTTGGCATTACCATATACCATACACCTTTGGCATTTATGTCAAAAAGGGGAAAAATATGTAAAAGGGGAGAATATGTGATGAAAGGGGAGAAGATGAGAAAATATAATATAAAGACATGAGATATGTGTATATAACATATAAACTATATTGTATAGGGGAGCATCATAATATTATCCATGTACATGTATAGATATTTAGATAAACATCTCTTCCAAAAGCAATTTTGAAAAATCTCAAAAATTGAGTATGTTATCAAGTTGATAACATAGGATGGAGACTAAAGATTGTTTTTGAACGTTTTAAGAATTCAGTTTTGATTGAATAAGTGTTTTTGTCACTAATTCCAAAGGGGGATATTGTTCAAATTAGCCTCAAGTTTTTTTTATTAGTGAAACACACACTTAATCAGATGGTTAGTAGCTACAGAGCTTACCTTGTAGATTATATTATTAACCAAGTAATTCAGGCTCTACTGAGTTCTAGGAATAATATTCAATTCACACCAAGTAGTATCTACCAAGTTGGTAATTATTAGTGTAAACTGAGCTTCATAGTGTCTTCCAAGTTTCTCAGTGCAAGTCAAGTTCTCCAGTGTTTATCGAATTCAAAGCTTTAGTAATGTCAATCTAGTTTTGACCAAGCTACATAGTGTCAACCAAGTAATTTAGTTTATATTGAGCTTTCATTGGTAGTGTTGACCAAGCTATGCAATATCAACCAAGTGCTTTAGTTTATATTTTGAGTTTTTCAATTTTTATCGAGTCACCAGTGTAGATCGAGTTCAAACTACTTGGAAGTGATTAGTATGAGCTAAGCTTCTATGTCTATCAAGTGCATGATGATGCTAAACACTGACAATGGTTGTTGAGTGTCAAAACCTCACGACATTTGTCTTTAGATCCTGAGTACCTACAGTTGGGCCAACTTTGTGTATTTTGGTGAAACTTGTGTTGTAGCTCTAGCTTTGATGAATTGTATATTGGATTGATATGTATGTAATATATTGTACCACATCCAAGAAGAAAGAAGCATGATGAAATGATAAGCAGGTGTAGAAGTGTGAAGTGAAAAAGCTACAAGCAATATAAGGAGTAGAAAATATTTATCTATCACAGTAAGGTGATCATTACAAAGGAATCTCATTCAGCAAATCAAAGTTGCAGATCAGAGATCAACCTTTGGTTTATTCTAACAGGTGGAATAGTTAAATCTTTTTACAAGGTATACTTAATAGTCTTTTGTAAGTCTCTTTACTGAGTACATACTTCATTGTATGTTTATAAATCCTTTTGCAAGGTGGAACTAGCAGTCCTTATTGCTCTTAATAGGGCATATCATCAGAAGTGATCATTGTAAGCCTTAATAGGCCAACTTTATATTGCAGTACTAAATCTTGTGAGTATCATGCCCACCCAAGTTTTACTTTATATTTGGAAGGTTTCTGGGTTACCATATTGTGTGTCAAAGTGTTATGAATGTTTTAATGATTTTATTTTCTCATGCATGCAATTAGATCAAAATACATATGAAGGATTAATTGGTGAATTACGATTAAGTTTTATTGGTTCCTAATTCACCCCTCCCCAATTAGTAAGCTAGCCTATCTTATATTTCCAAAATGATTTGTGTTCTATTCAATGAGCCTTGTCACAACATACTAATTCAAAGATGGAATACACATGCTTGTAGAGTTCAAATCTTAGCAACCACAAGAACAACCACACCAACAAAAGTTGCAACCAAAACCATATGAGAAAGAGAAACCTCCAAGTAAGAGATGAGAAAGGAATACACACATCCCCCATTGGAAAAACAATAGGCAGAGTGGACATGACATTGCAAGGACCAAGGAAAGGAGCTCTGGTGACACCATCAACAACAACAAGAGGAACTCAAACCATGATAGAACATCTAGAACCATCACAATAGGCTCTTGAATCACAGGATCTTCTACATAATGTTGTGACTTATTAAGCATGATTTTAAGATCATACTCAAAATATGTTACTATACATTATTTAGAGGCAAGTGATTCTTGGAAAATACTCCACAAAATCACATTCATTGCTTATTGATTTTAGGGGATACTTATATAATTCTATGCATTATACATTTTGTGTGCGCCATTAGTTGATTGAGGACTTGACATGAAAACAAGTGGACCACCACCAAAAGGCCACTTGGAAACATTTTCCCTTGCTACGACTTTCAAAATCAGATTTCTTATTCTATCATTGCCCTTACAAAGATACATTTTGAGGAATATTTTGAGGATCTCTATTTTCACCTACACAATAGGCTAAATAGGTACATTCTTGTTCCTCTTCATATTTTTCCTAAAGTTATGTGTTTTTTCATGACACTCCTCTTGATGGTAGATGTCTTGTACAGAAAATCTCTTCCTTTCATGGATCTCTTCTCATTTTGCAACATATCCATTCATAATTTATCTATTTTGTAGCTTATAAGAGTTCATAATCTTTATTACGTTTATGATATACATTTTTTATAAAGGATATCTTCTTGTTGATATATGTAGTTATCCTTGATTCTCTTCCTTGCCATGTCTAAGGCTACATAGTCATCTTAAGGAAGGGGGCATTGATATGCCCTCTTTGTACATAGTTTCCATGAAACACAAATATGGATTCTAAGTTTGATTTGGAGTACTTTAGTCTCAAGCACTTGGTAAGATTTCTAGTTCACCCTCAAATCTATGCATTGTTTCTTCATGTCTCTTTGACACACACAAGCACATATGCTAAATCTCATACTTATAGGTAACATGTGCACATTTTCTAAATCCTCTACAACATAAATGCCACTTATCCATCCCAAAGAAACACACCTTTTCATTTTTTGATAAAACCCTCCTAGGGTAACTCACACACATTTTCACTCTACAGTGATACCAATAAATTGATCTACCGGTGGAAACATTGCATGCATAAGCCACCGACAGGCATACATGATTGACTATGGGGAACACAAAACTACTAGACCATTTGATCTTGGTTTTCTTTGGGGTTTTTTCAAGATTGGTCCTATTAGAGACACAAACCTTTTAGAACATTCAATCTTACCTCATTTTGATTCATTGTAAGGGACACAAACCTCACTAGGAAAGATAATCACTTTAATTTTATGCTTTCATGTTGGTGGGATAGAATCATGAGGGATGCAATGCTTTGTGGTGTTGGAGCCTTTACTATATAATCTCTTGTGTTTTTTAATAGCCTTCTGAAAATGATATTAGTTAACAAAACTAATATGTCTTCTTAGCTAAGGTCTCTTTCACTAGTTGATTTGGGATTTTCTACTAACCATTTTTGTGTCTTTTATCTTTTTTTTCTTTATCTTTTTATTTTGAACTCTTATGCATAGGGATAGAGTTAGGATCCTAGGTTTGATGGATTATGTACTTAAGCATGGTGATGTTCTACCTCAATGTGTCATTGTCTTTCTTCTCTTCCTTCCTTTACCTAGAGTATGACTTGCCTCATAGTCCCCTAAAGTGGACGCTAAATATACCATCTTAAAAGTAAAGCACTTAATTTTGAGACCTTTTAGCCCTCCTTAGTTTGGTTTTGATATCTTTTTATCCTCTATTCTTTCATTTCATCCTTCTTCTTCATCTCCTATTTTCTGAAATGGTCTTCTAGGTGTTATTTTGATACCCTATTGATTGTATCTTATGTTTTGTTCATTATCTTCTAATTTCACTTTTACTACCTCTTGAAAATTTCTATAGCCTTTCTAACCTATCCACTAGGACTAGGTCAGCCCATGTTGATCTAGTCTTTGGTGATGATGTAGTTTGGCACCCAATAATCCTTGAGTTTTCCAATTAATTTAATTACCTCTCCAATCGACCTGGGTTATTTTCCTAGCAAGTATAAAAGGAGGCTTGGGGGCTTCATTTGAAATATCACATATTCCTAAGACATCCAAAAGAAAGAAAGAATTCAAGGCATTCTTCTTCAAGCAAGCAACTTCAAGTATTGAAGTTTAAGCATCTACTTCTTTCATCAAACTTTTTCCTTCAAGGTAGTAGTGGAGTTTGGCTCTAAGGAGAAGATTCATCATTCTAATCCATTTAAGATCTTCTATTATTCATCTATGGCATGTCACATACATTTCCATACATGAGGTTTTGGATTCTTTGATTTCTTTATGGTTTCTTTGAATTAAGGTTATTACACTTACATACTTGATCACATATCAAATTAGTTGCATCTATCAATTTAAATGTATCTTCCACTTGATATTATTCAAATCTACTACATGCAAGAATTTTCTTTACATTTACATTTTTCAATTATTGTTAATTCCTTAACCTAGGACTTGATCGAGGAAAGCCCTCATCAAACCCCAACCCTAAAACCTTTATTTTTTGTGTGGATTTGTAGGTTAGGAGCGAAAAGGATTACACATCTAGAATGTATTATTCACAATCTTTCTGGAGTCATTAGTTTTAGGTCGCCAAACAACATTAAACTAATTGTAAGACATCTTCCCAAGTTGACCTAGTCCTCTAGTCTCCATTTTTTAGGAGACTTCTAGGTTTCATTCCTTTTTTCATTTTATTTCAAGAATTGTAGATGGATATTTAGATACAGTTTAGATGTGCGAGTTTTGGACAAAAAATACATCTCCATCTACACATTTCAAGGTGTCATTTCTATTTTATTTCCTTTCATATCTTTACCCTAGATTTACATCTTAATTGGGCTAATTGTCTTTACCTAACATCTAGATTTACATTATTTAAGAAATTAGTTTAATTCCACATTCTCAGTATCTTATTAAGGACCACAGAGAGTACATTTCTTTTTATAGCATTCATCTTTATAATTTGAATTTAGTGTGTAAATAAATGCCACATTCTTCAATGATTAGGAGTGTATTGCAGTATTTATTTGAATAATGATTGTGAAAGACTTCTTTTGTCATCCACTTTTGTATATGTGCCACACATGATTTTTTCTGCATCTTTCATCTGCATTACTTCCATTTCCTCAACATAGTCAATTGAAAATATTGCATTCTCCACAACTTTAATTATATTTTAGTGTGTCTCTTTAATTATTTGTCAGCATTTATTAAACTTTGTATCCAATAAATTATTTGACGCCACTGAAGTACTTAGGCTAGTATCAATAATGTTTGATTCTCTGTTCAAGGCATCCATATCTCAAATATTAACCTACAAATTTATAAACAAACATCAACATAAAAAAAAATTAAAATAAAAAAGTAATAGAAATTAACATAAATTATTTCAAATGAATAATGTTCAAAACAAGGTAAATAAAACTCAGAACTATTTTGAATGAAACATTTAGATTGTAATATTAGAAATAAGGTGACATTGCCTTCAAGTTTTCAAACATTATATACAATTTTTTTAGTAAAAAATACTTAAATAAAATACATATATAATCTAGTTTAATAATGACAAAATAAAATTTAAATATATGATTTTATCTATTTTAAATATAAATTTCATTGATATGGCGACATTGCCATCCACATTAATGATATCATTTAATTATGAAACATGAAAATATAAATTTTTTGAAACATGCAAATGTAAAACTACCATGAAAGATAAAAATCTAAAACATGCAAACCAAAACCATTTCAAAATATGTAAATCTAAAACTAATATCAAACATGAAAATCTAAAACTAATTTGAAATATGTAAATTAAAAATATGCAAATGAAAAGTATTATAAAATATATAAATCAAATAGATTTTGAATGCAATTATAAATCTAAATCAAACATTCAAGGCTAAACTATTATATGCAAATCTAAACAATCTTGAAAGCAATTCCAAATCTAAATGAAACTAATTGAAATTGAAATCTAAATCAAAGTAGAATACTACAACTAATTTTAAAAATAAACCTACATCTAAATTTAAATACATAACTAAATCTAAAACTAAATGCAAAACTAAATTAAAAATTTAAAAAAAATAAAAGTAGAAATCTCACTTGCTAAAAAGGTTCTTCAAAAACTTCAATCAATTCCTCTTCAAAAACTTCAATCTACTCCTCCAATAATCTCCACATTTTTCTCCCTCCAAACACAAAATGAAAGTGAAGTGATGAGCCTTTTTTATAACTTGTGAGCGGCTTCTCATATCCCCCAATGGATGTCTCTTCACATTCCATGAATTTGTTTAAAATTTTACCACTCTCCAAAAAAAAGAAGCATGAATGTGCATGCAAAAAATAATTTAAAATAAATAAACTAATATTTAAATTTTAAATAAAATTATTTAAGCCCTATTTTTTTGACCCCTATTTTTTAGGGCCTAATATTTTAGCCTCCATTTGGCTTCCTATTATTTCATCTAGCTATTATTTTAGGAATGCTTTGTAACCACTCCATTTTCTTTCTTAAATTGATTTCGACATATAAATTTCATTTGTAACTCCCATCAAATTTATTTTTTATTTCTATTTGTTAATAATTATGATCGTCAAATTGTATTACACATTTGAATTTGATTTTTAACATTTTTGTGAATGCCAAATAACATTTTCTATTTTAAACCAATTTTCAAAATTAAATTTCATTTGTAACTCCCATCAAATTTATTTTCTATTTCTATTTGTTAATAATTATGATTGCCAAATGACATTCCATATTTTAATTTGGTTTTCTTTTTGTGAATGCCAAATGGCATTTTTTATTTAAATTTATTTTTAAAAGTGAATTTCATTTGTAAATCTCACCAAATATTTTTTCCTTACACTGATTATTCCTTATAATATTCTTGTGCTAAGAATTCTTGCTCCCATTGTATAATGATTGTCAAATGGCATTACACATTTTAATTTGGCTATTAACATTTTTTCGAATGCCAAATGGCATTTTTATTTTAAATTGATTTTTAAAACTAAATTTCATTTGTAACTCCCATCAAATTTATTTTCTATTTCTATTTGTTAATAATTATGATTGCCAAATGGCATTCCATATTTTAATTTGATTTTTTTTTTGTGAATTTCAAATGACATTTGTTATTTAAATTTATTTTTAAAAGTAAATTTCATTTGTAACTCTCACCAAACCATTTTTCCTTACACGGATTATTCTTTGGAATGTTTTTGTGCTAGGAATTGTTGCTTCCATTGTATATGCCTCATGACATAATAAAATTTGTAGTCCATGACATATAAATGTCAACATTTGTTAAAGAGAACAAACAACGTATAGTTTCAAGAAAAACTTTTAATCAATGACAATTAGAAATGATTAGTAAAAGAAGATAATTTATCCAAAGATGCAGCTAAAGTGTCATGACAGTCAGAAATATAAAGACTAGTCAAAGAGGACAAACTACTCATGGACTTAGGTAAAGTTTTTAATCTATTGCACCTTAAAATGAGAAGATTGTTCCAAGAAAACAAATTACCTATACAATCATCTAAACTATTTAACTCATGACAATTGGAAATGTTAAGACTACTTAAAGAGGAAAAATTACCAATAGACTCAGGTAAATATATGAATTCACCATGTGATATAAACAATTCAGTTAAGAAGATCGAAGATTGGTCAAAGAGGATAGATCTCTGCACGATCAAATCAAAAATTTGAAGATAGGTCAAAGAGGATAAATTCCCTATCAAATCAGGTAAAAAAATTATCTCTGCACAATCGCAAATAAAAATCAAGTTAAGAAAGTCAAATTCACAATAGACTCGGGTAATGTTCTCAACTCTGCACAGTTATTAATCAAAAGACTTGACAAGGTGAACAAATTACCTATAGGTTCTAGTAAAAATTCCAACTCTGTACAATTAGAAATCGTCAGAAATACTGAAATAAGTTAGGAAGAAAAAGTCCCAGTAGACTCAGGTAAAAATTTAAATTTTGTACATTGGAAAAGAATGAACTTTGTTATGGAGAACAAATTCCTTATAGCCTCGGGTAATGTTTGCAACTCTTTGCAATTGTCGATGTATAAAATAGTCAAGGAGGACAAATTCCTAATAAATGTCGGCAAGCTTTCCAAGAACTCGCTCCCTGTTCTTAGCTCCTACAATTTACTTAGTTCCCTAATGTTAATTGGCAATTCCCTTAACCTCGTCTCTTTCATATTCAAATGTCTCAGCGACAACTGATTTGTGATATGCTGAGGTAGCTTATGCAATATTTTACACCCATAAAAATCCTAAGTGTCCAACTTTGTCACATTTTCCAGAATGTACTCATTCTCTGACATTAAGGTGAACTCCTTGCAATCATGGAAATTGACATACTCTAGATTTCTAAGTTGCTTAAATGAATTGGGAAAAATCCTCAGCTTCCAGTCTAGGTGTTGTAGGTTTGACAAATTGCCGAAGTTACCAGGCAGTGATGTTAGCTTTCGGCATAAACTCAAGTCTAGATGTCGCAGATTTGTCAAATTGCCAAAGTTGCTGGGAAGTGATGTTAGCTGACCACACCTACTTAGCTGGAGGTACTCCAACTATTGAAAAAACCCTTTTGGAAGACTTTCTATGGGATACTCTGATAGAAAAGGATATATCCTTTCTGTGCAGGTCAAGGATATCTTTTTCAAATGTTTAAGACATCCTATTGAAATCAAAAACATGAAGAATTTGATGGCATTTTAAGATTCAGCTCTCTTAATTGCAAAGGAGGCTACAACCACGTTACATTTCAATTCAAAGAAAACCCTAAAACAATTATGAATCACCTAACTAGATATATGATTTATTAAGTATCGATAGAAGGCAAGGAAAGTACTCACATTAACAGTATTTTACCACAATTCTTCCACGTAAGGACCATCTAGAAGCTCTAAAACTCCTAAATTATTCAACCTTAACCATGAGGGAAGAGCTACGTCTGGGAAGTTGATCCATCACAGCTAGAGAAGCATTGAGAACTATGTTGCTAATTCCTTTGTAAAATAATTCCTCTTTGTTGGAATATTAATTGCAATTGATGTTTGCCCTTAGAGCCAAATGTCCACCTACCACCCCTAATAGATTGCAGAACAGACAGAAAACATGAATGCGGTAGGTGAGTTTTTTGAAATTTTGAAAAGAGCGGAAATTTTTTTGGCAAAGACAAAAAGGAATGTTCTATTCCATTTGACTAGTAGAAGCAGTTGAAGTTGAAGAGATTAGAAATTACAGAGAGAAGTGATCAACAGATCTAGTCATTAGAGCGTAGAGACAGAAGGAAGTTCATTTCATGCCTACATATGCATGTGTTTCTTCTCTGGTCATTCTGTAAATTTATTGTTTGTTGAGTTCATCCTGTTGAAGCAATGATTGCTCCAGGCACTATTGTATGCAGCCATTAGAGCTGCAAGTTTAAAGTTTTGAAGTATTGAAGTTGTTTAAAGTTTTAGCATTATTTTAGGGTTTCTCTGGTTGAAGCCGAATGCTCCTAGATTTTGTAATGGTTTAATCAAAGTTGAATAGAAAACAAGGAGGCATACTAGAATACATTGTTCTTCTTCTATTCATTGCATTTGAGAAGTTTGTTTGGAAGTTTCAAGATTTTGGTTCTCTAGTTTTAATGGTGGAAAAGTTCATGTTATAGTTCTATCACTCAGTATTGTCTTTGGTAGAAGTCATTTTCTGCAGTGGCTACCAAGTTCACTCGGTACCTTCTTCTATCGAGCTCCACCCTCGAGTGGCTACCAAGTTCACTTGGCATCCACACTACCGAGATCACTCGGCATCCATTGTTGTCGAGTTGTTCTTCATCTACTGAGCTCACTCAGTATCCATTGTTGCCGAGTTGTTTTCACCTACCGAGCTCACTCGGCACTCTCCTGTGACTCAGCTCCTTTAGGTGCCGAGCAAAACTAGCACTCGGCAATAGTTTTTGCCAAGCATTATTTAGGGTTGAGAAATTATTTTTTTAGGGTTGGTAATATATTTCTCACATGGTATCAGAGCTTTGAGGCCCCACATCCAAAGTGAGTTAGGGCAAGTTTTTCTTGGGATATTTGACATGGTAGGAGATGCAAGAAAGATATGGCAGCAACTACCACCCTTCAATGGACAAAACTATGGTACATGGGCAAAGAAAATAAAAACCATAATGGTTGCAAATGATTTATGGGAGTTTTTAGTTAATGGGTTCAATGATGTGACAGACCCAACATAATATGTTGCTCTCACAAATGCACAGAAGACTCAGTTGAAGAAGTCAAGGAGGAAGGATGCTAAGGCATGTTTGATTGAGGCCGCAATGACAAAGACAATTTTTTCCAAAATTGCAGCAGGAAATTATGCAAAGGAAGCATGGGATATCCTTGAGACAAACTTCAAGGGGACAGATAAAGTCTATACAGTAAAGCTACAAAATATAATGAGCTAGTTTGAGAACCTTCATACGAAGGAAAATGAATCAGTTGTAGATTTCAGTTCAAGGACCTCCAATGTAATTAACCAACTAAAATTAAATGGAGAAAACTATTAGGAGCAGACGATAGTGGAGAAGATATTGAGGAGTTTACCTCATAAATATGACAATTTGGTCATGACCATAAAAGAGGCAAAAGACCTCACTGTTTTGACAATGGATGAGTTGATGGGTATTCTTAAAACCCATGAGCATAGGATCAACAGATCTACATCTTCTTCTTCCCAAGAGCAAGCATTCAAGGCTCAGTCAAATTAAAGAGGAAGGGGGAGAGGAAGAAATGGCTCAGGCAGAAAGTCTACAGGCAGAGGCCGAGGTAATAGAGGACAAAGAAATGCTGTAGTAAAAAGTTCAAGAAGAGCAGATGGAGCAAGTAGCTCATAAAATACTCCAAGAGGTAAGAAAAACTACAACTCAAATAGGAGTAATGTAGAATGCTACTATTGTCATAAATATGGGCATCATGCAAGTGAATGCTAGAAGAAGCAAAATGATCAGTCAGGACAAGCAAATGTCGCTGATGTGAACATGGGAAGTGGAAACAATGTCACTGCCTTCATCATGTGTAATGTTGGTGAAGAAGAAAGCCCCGAGGTTTAGTACCTCGATAGTGGATGTAGCAAACAGATGAGTGGTAACAAAACTTTGTTTTCATTTATTGACAATAGTTTCAAATCTAAGATTAAAATGGATATCAATGGAACCCTACCAGTAGTAGGCAAAGGATCTATTATGATCTGCACCGAGCAAGGTGAGAAGAAGGAAATACAGAATGTGTATTTTTCTCCTGGTATGAAGCACAATCTGATGAGCATCGGTTAGCTCATTCAAAATGGATACAAAGTGCTGATAGAGAATGATAAGTGTGTCATTCATGAAAAGGATAGGAGCAAGAACTTATTTCCAGTAGTTCAAATGACAAAGAATAGAATGTTTCTCTTGATAATAGAGAGATGTTTCTCATCTCAAGTTGATATTGCACCTCCCACACAATCAGCTTTAAGGAGTTTGATTGAAGACCCTTCACAGCTATGGCACCTCAAGCATGGTCATCTTGGCTATGCTGGTTTAAATTTGTTGTCAAATAAAAGAATGGTAGAAGGTTTTCCAAGAATAGGAAATTCATGTGACGAGTGTGAGGCTTGTATTTTTGGGTAAGCAACATAGGCTTCCCTTTAATTCTTGAAATTCTAGGAGGGCCAGATATCCATTAGAGTTAGTGCATACTGACGTAGTCAGTCCTATGCAAGTTACTTCCATTAGGGGGAGTACTTATTTCATGAAATTTATTGATGATTTCAGTCGTAAGACGTGGGTTTATTTTTTGAAATCTAAATCTAAAGCATTTGATAAGTTTCTTGAGTTCAAAGCCCAGGCTAAAAGAGAATGTAGACACTATATCAAGTTCCTAAGATCAGATAGAGGAGGGGAGTATACCTCCAATTCTTTTGTAAATTTTTGCAAGAAACAAGGCATAAAGAAAGAGCTCACAGCCAGCTATGCACCACATCAAAATGGAGTGGTGAAAGAAAGACTAGGACCATTGTTAAAATGGCAAGGAGCATGATGAAAGAGAAAGGTCTCCCAACTGAATTTTAGGGAGAGGTTGTGGCAACAGTAGTTTACTTAATAAATAGGTGTCCTACAAAGGCAGTCTGCGATAGAATTCCAATGGAAGCATGGTCATGAGGAAGATGGATAGTTGAACACCTAAGGGTGTTTGGATGTGTTGCATATGCACATGTGCCTAAAGAGAAGAGGTAGAAATTGGATGACAAAGGTGTGAAGTGCATCTTCACAAGGTACAGCATAGAATCAAAGGCATATAGATTGTATGACCCATTGAATAATAAGATGATTCTCTCAAGAGATGTGAAAATCAGTCATGGTATGGACCAACTGATGAATCACCGAGCACCTCAAGTAAAGTGCCATTTATGAATGAAGGAGATGCTGATAAACAACAAGAAGAAGGAGCAGATAGAAGAAAAGGAAAGCAGCCTCAGTCATTGTTGAGCTCCTCTAAGCATGAGCGAGTGTTAGTGCCAAGTAACAGTGTAGACCGAGTTGGTCAGCAAACCAACAATAGTGAAGATTTTGATCCCACACTCTCCTTCCTGTTACCAAGAAAGAGCAAAAGTCTTAGGGAGATATATCAAGATGAAAGGTATGAAGATTATGACGAGAGTGTTAATTTTGCATTATCTTCTCATATTGATCCAATATATTTTAAAGAATTTGTTATGAAGAAAAAATGGTGTAAGGCCATGGATGAGGAGATAGATGCTATAAAAATGAATGAGATATGGGAGCTAACTGAATTACCTCCAAAAAGAAAAGTGATTGGAGTGAAATGGGTCTACAAGAACAAATGCAATGCTGAAGGCAAGATTGATAGGCATAAGGTAAGGCTAGTAGTCAAGGGCTACAAATAGTAGTATGGAAGAGATTATGATGAAACATATGCTCTAGTTGCAAGAATGAAAATGATGCAGGAGCATCCAGAGGTATAAGGGCAATCCTGTGTCACCCAAAAAAATGTACTTAGACTTAGTTTCTGCTTCATGTCTTTACATTTTTGGATACCCATTCGGCTCAAATAAAGGTTCCAACTCTCATAGTTCAACTATCAGTGCATTTTAAAATCCCAAAAAAATAGGAGCATGTATTTGGGCCATCATTTCGGTAAACTAGAAGGTGTGAATTGGCCAGATGAATGTAATCATGATTTAGAGCATTCTAGAAAAAGAATCAGGTCAATAGGCCCCACGGTTTGAAAGTTATTGCAGTTTTTTGAGTTTTGTAGACCTCCTAAGAATGCTTCAAAGTCAGGTTTGGGGCATTAAATGACCTCAAAAAGGGTCAAAAAATGGGGGACGAGCAAAGCTTGTCCATAGGGCTATAGAGCGCTTCGAGATCTTTCTGAAAATGTAAACGGTTCGTCAATCGAAGCTACGGTTCAAAAGTTATGCCTCCCGAAAGTTCGGCTACCATTTCTGGATTCTTCTAGATTTGCACCGACTTCTAACGCAGCTTCTGGAACCTTCTTTTTTGTCGGTGGATGCCTACTAGCACTTTCTAGAATCTACTCCTAGTCCTTAACCCTCCAGGGTCTATTTAAGGAGATTTTTGGCGTTGTAAAAGGCAGTTCGGAGTGGAGTTTGAGAGGAGGTGCTAAAAGGAGAAATATTCTCCAGATTTATGCTATTGTAAGCCCTTAGGGCATGTTTTGAAGTTTATTTTCTCTGCACTATTTGTACTAGCTTATTTTCTCAGTTAATATAATTTCCCTTTTCTAATGTGTCCATTTTGTTGTTGGGTTGTGTCCCCATTAAGTGGTATCAGAGCGAGTTTTCCTGAGTGTGTAGACAGAGCGCCGACTGTGAGGTAGGTTGCACCAGGACTGTGTGGTTGTGGGTTCGAGTTAGAAGATGCCTCCACAAAGAGAGCGTGGTGGAAGGGCAAGAGCTATTGATCCTGATGAGGTTAGAGCCCTCCGAGACAGGTACAAGCATTGCAAGAGGAGCTTCATAGAGGAGCAAATGTTGCCGCAGATGACAATAGTGAGGATGACAATGAAGAGGAAGTAATGAAAGTTGACGGGGAAGTTCTGAATCCTATAGAGGAAAGGCTTTTTAGGGCCATTACTAAGTTTGGGAAAAGGTCTACAATTGAAGTGGGTATATTTTCAGGAAATTTGAAACCAGATGAGTTGATCGATTGGATCAATGAACTGGAAGAATACTTTGACTATGAGGATATAAGGGACCTAGATAGGGTTAAGTTTGCAAAAGCCAAACTGAAAGGCCATGCCAAAATCTGGTGGCAAGAGATTCAACTGGGAAGACTTAGAAGAGGAAAGGAGAAGATCACAAGATGAGATCGCATGGTGGACAAATTGAAGAAGCAGTTCATTCCTGTGGATTACGAGCTTGATCTGTTTAAGAAGATGCATGGGTTAAAGCAAGTAGGAAGATCAGTCCAAGAATATACACAGGAGTTTCATTGACTCTTGATTAGAGCGGGGCATGCAGAAGCAAGTAAGGAGAAGGTTTCTCGTTATATCAGTGGGTTGCGACCTAGCATCCAGGAGGAATTAAGTCTAGTAAGATTGACCAGCGTTGAAGAAGCATACCAGTTTGCCCTATGAGTTGAAGAGAAGCTGAGTAAAAGGTTTGAAGGAAGACAAAGAGGGCACGGTCAAGGAGGAAGGGGAAGCGGTAGATCATCTAGAGGCCGCAATGAAACTCAAAAGAAAAATGAAGATGAGGGTACTAGCAGGAACTAGAGGAATGAGGGTTTCAACCGCTCCCATGATCAAGACTTTGGAAATCAAAGAGGAAGAGGTAGAGGACGTGGACAAGGAAGAGGAGGTTTCCATGGTACCTATTTCCATTGCAATGAAGAAGGTCATCATGCCTTTGAATGCCCTCAATGACAAGGAAGGACAGATAGGAGAGCTGAGGGCCAAGCTAGGGTTGCTCATGTGGATGAGGATGCACAATCATCACATTCAGAGGATGCAGAAAGAGGAGAGACCTTGGTAAATGAAAGAGTCGTACTAAGTGGTGAGAATGAACCAGGACAACAGAGG
This sequence comes from Cupressus sempervirens, assembly GCA_028749045.1. Taxonomy (NCBI): domain Eukaryota; kingdom Viridiplantae; phylum Streptophyta; class Pinopsida; order Cupressales; family Cupressaceae; genus Cupressus; species Cupressus sempervirens. The sequence goes on along the minus strand of CM053789.1, from coordinate 52,856,582 downwards.
AGTTTGTTCCGTACCAGATGCAAGTGTGAGGATAAATGTTGTGATGTGATCATTGATGGTGGTAGTACTGATAACTTGGTATCAGAAGAGATGGTCTCTAAGCTGAAGCTCAAGAGGGAGAAACATCCCCAGCCCTATCAGATTTCTTGGGTAAAAGATGATCATAAGGTCCTGGTAAGTGAACAATGTTTAGTAAAATTCAAAATTGGGAGTTACCATGATGAAGTTCTCTGTGATGTTATTTCAATGGATGTTTGCCATCTATTGTTGGGTAGACCATGGCAGTTTGATAGACATGCAATACATGATGGACATGCAAACACATACTCTCTGACAAAGGATGGAGTTTGCCACAAATTGAAGCCCATGAAAAAGGAAGGTGAAAAGGTATGTAGCAGTGTTAGGATTTGTCTTGTTGATGGAAGGAAGATTTTAGATGGCGTGAAAAATCATCGTATGTGCTATGCTTTGATTCCTAGGAAAGATAAAGAAGGTAGTAGTGAAATACCTTTTGAAGTTTCAGATTTACTAGGGGAATTTGGAGATATTATCTTTGATAATGTTCTAGATGGATTACCACCAGTAAGGAAAATCAGTCATCAGATAGATCTGATTCCAGGAGCTAGTTTGCCTAACAAGGCTGCTCACAGGATGACTCCTACTGAAACAGAGGAGCTAAATAGACAGGTTCAGGAGCTATTGAGGAAGGGCTTGATTCGAGAGAGCCTGAGTCCATGTGCAGTACCTGTAGTACTTGCACCAAAGAAGGACGGAGAGTGGAGGATGTGTACAGATTTTTGAGCTATAAATAGGATAACCATCAAGTATCAGTTTCCTTTACCAAGGATGGATGATCTTATGGACTGCTTGAGTGGAGCTTAGTACTTCACAAAGATAGATCTGAAGAGTGGCTATCATCAGATACGGATTCGAGAAGGAGATGAGTGGAAAACAGCCTTCAAGACCAAGGAGGCTCTTTATGAGTGGTTAGTCGTGCCCTTTGGATTGACGAATGCCCCAAGCACCTTCATGCAGCTCATGAATGAGTTACTTAAGAAGTTCTTGGGAAAATTTGTTATTGTCTATTTGGATGATATTTTAATTTTCAGCAAGACTTTGGAAGAACATTTACTACATATTCGTAGTGTCCTTGAAAGGCTAAGGGAAGAGAAACTGTTAATTAATCTAAAGAAATGTGTCTTTGCAAAAAGGGAGTTAGTCTATTTCGGATTTGTTATATCACTTGAAGGTCTCAAAATGGATCCAGAGAAGGTAAAAGCCATCTTGGAATGGCCTACTCCAAGGTCTGCTACTGAGGTAAGATCATTTCATGGTCTGGTTAGTTTTTACAGGAAGTTTATTAAGAATTTCAGTGGCATATGTGCACCTCTAACTGATACAATAAGAGGGGATAGAAAAGAGTTCAAATGGACTGCAGCAGCTGCGAGAAGTTTTGAATTGCTGAAGAAGAAGGTGATTGAATAGCCTGTGTTGGCACTTCCATATTTTAGAAAAGTATTCCAGGTGGATTGTGATGCTAGTGGTAGTGCTATTGGGGCTGTATTAAGCCAAGAAGGTAAGCCTATTGCATGTTTTAGTGAAAAATTGAATGATGCAAAGAAGAAGTATTCTGTTTATGATCAAGAGTTCTATGCAATAGTTCAAGCCTTAAAGAAATGGAGGCATTATTTATTGCCAAAGGAATTTGTTTTGTATACTGATCATCATGCATTACAGTACCTAAATAGCCAAGGTAAATTGAATCAGAGGCATATGAAGTGGGTAGAATTCTTGAAGAGTTATACATTTGTGTTGAAGCATAGAAGTGGAAAATCTAACAGGGTTGTAGATGCATTAAGTAGGAGACAGTTGTTGCTTACAACAATGCAGGTTAAAGTAGTTGGGTTTGATGAACTCAAGAATTTGTACCCCGAGGATCCTAATTTTGCTGAAGGATGGAAAGCTTGTAAAGAACCTGTTGCTGTAGATAGAACCAAGTGGTTAGACTATTTGATTTAGGATGGCATGTTGTTCAAAGGTAGTCAATTGTGCATTCCAAGGAGTTCCATGAGGGAAAATCTGATTAAGGAGAAACACAGTGGAGGGATGGCAGGACATTTTGGTCGGGATAAGACCATTGCCATTCTTAGAGAACATTGTTTTTGGCCTCAAATTACACAGGATGTGAAGAAGTTTGTATAGAGTTGTCAGGTTTGTCAAGTTTCCAAGGGGTTTAGTCAAAATACTGGCCTATATCAGCCATTGCCTGTTCCATCAAGGCCATGGGAGGACATAAGTATGGATTTTGTTCTTGGATTGCCAAGGACACAAAGGGGTAATGACTCAATATTTGTGGTGGTTGATAGGTTCTCCAAAATGGCACATTTCATTCCATGCCACAAAACTCATGATGTTGTCCATATTGTAGACTTGTTTTTCAAAGAGGTGGTAAGACTACATGGTCTTCCAAGGAGTATAGTTTCTGACAGAGATACTAAATTTGTGGGGTATTTTTGGAGGACATTGTGGAAGAAGTTGAGAACAGACTTGAAATTCAGTTCCACGCATCACCCACAGACTGATGGCCAAACAGAAGTGGTAAATAGAAGTCTGGGCAATTTGCTGAGATGTTTAGTTGGAGATAAGCCCAAGGGATGGGATTTGATTCTACCATAGGCAGAGTTTTCTTATAACAACTCTGTAAATAGGAGTACTGGAAAATCACCATTTCAAATTGTATATGGGAATAGCCCAAGGACTGCACCAGAATTGAGGAAGATAGAACAAGGGGAGAGGACAAGTGTTGAAGCTGAGGAATTTGCTAAACACATCAAGCGTCTACATGAGGAGGTTCAAGCACACATTATCAAGATGAATCAAGAGTATAAAGCTAGGGCTGATCAAAGGAGAAGACATAAGGAATTCCAAGTAGGGGATCTAGTCATGGTGCACTTACGAAAAGAAAGATTTCTAGCTGGTACTTACAACAAGCTAAAAATGAAGAAATTTGGCCCCTGCAAACTTTTGAAAAAACATAACTCAGGAAATGCATATGAGGTGGAGCTGCCAGATGGTATTCACATTTCTCCCATTTTCAACATTACAGATTTAACAGAGTATCATGATGATGGTGCAGATGAGGAGCTGGTTTTAGAGCCATGTCCAATTCCTGCTTCTAAGAAGGAGGAGATAGAAGACATTCTAGATCATCGTGTGGGTAGGAGTACCAGATATAGGCAGTATGAAGAGTATTTGGTCAAATGGAAAGGACGGCCGATCGAGGACTCAACTTGGATTTCAGAAGCTGAGGTTTCCCATTTGGGATTTCCTCTACCATTCATAAAGTGACAGGGTCACTTTTCAATCTACCCTAGCTGTCTGATGCAGGAGCATCCAGAGGTATAAGGGCAATCCTGTGTCACCCAAAAAAATGTACTTAGACTTAGTTTCTACTTCATGTCTTTACATTTTTGGATACCCATTTGGCTCAAATAAAGGTTCCATCTCTCATAGTTTAACTATCAGTGCGTTTGAAAATCCCAAAAAAATAGGAGCATGTATTTGGGCCATCATTTCGGTAAATTAGAAGGTGTGAATTGGCCAGATGAATGTAATCATGATTTAGAGCATTCCAAAAAAAGAATCAAGTAAATAGGCCCCACGGTTTGAAAGTTATTGCAGTTTTTTGGGTTTTGGAGACCTCCTAAGAATGCTTCAAAATCAGGTTTGGGGCATTAAATGACCTCGAAAAGGGTCAAAAATGGGGGACGAGCAAAGCTTGTCCATAGGGCTATAGAGCGCTTCGAGAGCTTTCTGAAAATGTAAACAATTCGTCAATCGAAGCTATGGTTCAAAAGTTATGCCTCCCGAAAGTTCGGCTACCGTTTCTGGATTCTTCTAGATTTGCACCGACTTCTAACGCAGCTTTTGGAACCTTCTATTTTGTCGGTGGATGCCTACTAGAACTTTCTAGAATGTACTCCTAGTCCTTAACCCTCCGGGGTCTATTTAAGGAGATTTCTGGCATTGTAAAAGGCAGTTCGGAGTGGAGTTTGAGAGGAGGTGCTAAAAGGAGAAATATTCTCCAGATTTATGCTATTGTAAGCCCTTAGGGCATGTTTTGAAGTTTATTTTCTCTGAACTATTTGTACTAGCTTATTTTCTCAGTTAATATAATTTCCCTTTTCTATTGTGTCCATTCTGTTGTTGGGTTGTGTCCCCATCAGAAAATCATGTGTGCTGTAATAGCAATTGCAGCTTAGCACAAATGGAAGGTATTTCAAATGGATGTGAAGTCTGCTTTCTTGAATGGTGTATTGAAAGAAGAAGTCTATGTGGAGTAGTCATCTAGTTATGAAATTACAGGTCAAGAACACAAGGTGTATAGATTGAAGAGAGCTCTTTATGGGCTCAAGCAAGCTCCACGGGTATGGTACAGTAGAATTGACTCATATTTGATGAGCAATGGCTTTAGCAAAAGCAACAGTGAGCCCACACTTTACATCAAGGCAAAAAATAGAAATGTGTTGATTATTGTCTTATATGTAGATGATTTAATTTTTACTAGTAATGACAAGGCTCTAATTGGTGAGTTCAAAGAGGTCATGAAAAATTAATTTGAGATGACAGACCTTGGTCTCTTGAAGTACTTTCTAGGCATAGAAGTAAAACAGATGCATGATGGCATCTTCATCTCTCAAGAAAAATATGCAAGGTAGATCTTGGAGAGATTTAAAATGTAGAACAGTAAGGCATTTCCAACACCGACAATAATAGGTTTGAAGATGAGCAAGGAAGACTCTAGCAAGAAAGTGGATCCAACACTGTACAAGAGTGTGGTTGGAAGTTTAATGTATTTGACTATAACTTGGCTAGACTTGATGCATGCAGTAAGTTTGATTTCCAGATTTATGGAAACACCAAAGGATTCCCATTGGCAAGCGGGAAAGAGGATCCTAAGGTATGTGAAAGGTACCAAGGGATTTTGAATTTTGTATACTACAACAAATGAATTCAAGTTGGTAGGTTATACAGATAGTGATTGGGTTGGAAGTATAGATGATAGGAAGAGCACTTCTCGATACATGTTTCATATGGGATTGGGTGCAATTTCATGGGCAACCAAGAAGCAAACTATTGTTGCTCAATCTATAGTAGAGGCTGAGTATATATTAGCAAATGTAGCAGCATGTCAAGCTATTTGGTTAAGAAGGATCTTGACAGATTTGAATGAAAGGCAAGTGGATGGAACCACAATTTATTGTGACAACATCTCATCTATTGCATTGTCCAAGAATCCAGTCTTCCATGGGAGAAGCAAACATATAGAAATTAGATATCATTTCATCAGAGAGTTGGTGGAAAATGGAGATATCAAAATGGAACTGTGTAAGTCTAAGCAGCAGCTAGCAGACATTTTCACACAAAGTCATTAGACATAGGAACTTTTGTACACCTAAGAGAGTGTCTTGGTGTAGTTGATGTGGATCAGCAGTGATCCTTGCTTGTTTGGCTTGGGACAAAGGGGAAGTGTTGGAATATTAAATGCAGTTGACATTTTCCCCTGGACCCAAATGCCCACCTACCACCCCTAACAGATTGCAAAACAGACAGAAAACATGAATGCAGTAGGTAAGTTTTTTTTAATTCTAAAAAGAGGGGGAAAAATTTTGGCAAAGAAAAAAAGGAATGTTCTATTCCATTCGACTAGTAGAAGCATTTGAAGTTGAAGAGATTAGAAATTCTAGAGAGAAGTGATCAACAGATCCAGTCATCAGAGTGCAAAGACAGAAAGAAGTTCATTTCGTGCCTGTAGATGCATGTATTTCTTCTTTGGTCATTCTATAAATTTATTGTTTGTTGAGTTTGTCCTGTTGAAGCAGTGATTGTTCTAGACATTATTCTATGTAGCCATTAGAGCCGCAAGTTTAAAGTTTTGAAGTATTGAAGTTGTTTAAAGTTTTAGCATTATTTTAGGGTTTTTCTAGTTGAAGCCAAATCCTCCCAAGTTTTGTAATGGTTTAATCAAAGTTGAATAGAAAACAAGGAGGCATACTAGAATACATTGTTCTTCTTCTATTCATTGCATTTGAGAAGTTTGTTTGGAAGTTTCAAGTTTTTGGTTCTCTAGTTTTAGTGGTGGAAAAGTTTACATTATAATTCTGTCACTCAGTATTGTCTTTGGTGCAAGTCATTTTCTACAGTGGCTACCGAGTTCACTTGGTACCTTCTTCTATCGAGCTCCACCCTCCAATTACTACCAAGTTCACTCAGCATCCATACTACCAAGATCACTCGGCATCCATTATTGTTGAGTTGTTCTTCATTTACCGAGCTCACTCGACATCCATTTTCGTCGAGTTGTTTTTCATCTACCGAGCTCACTCGGCACTCTCCTACCACTTAGCTCCTTTAGATGCCGAGCAAGACTATCACTCTACAATAGATTTTTCCAAGCATTATTTAGGGTTGTGAAATTAATTTTTAGGGTTGGTAATATATTTCTCACACCCTTGACAACATGTATATAAGTTGTCAATAGCCTCTTGAACTTTGTAGGACAACCTCTCAGAAGCTCCATGCACCTTTCATAAGGTGTACCATCATCATATGAGGACTCTTCATAAAAATCATCTAATGTCATTTTAATCCCTCTTATTAGTTGATCTTGATGATCTATGTCATCCAACACAATAAGTACCTAAAGAGATCTCAATTTTCATTTTAGAACTGCCTTCCCCATCTCTGCATTATCAAATGACAAATCATTATATTCCTTGAACCAAGGTCTTCCATCAGAATTTTTTTTCTAATCATGCAAATTTTTGTTAGCTACTATTTCTCTTATATCAGAAAGTAAACTAAATTTATAGGAGGATAGTTTCCTATTATATTATTTTGCAATAGTAGCTTTCCCAATCCCCTAAAATACCCTAAATGCAAACAATACAAAAAAAATTTATGTTCTTGGAATCTTCAAGAGAATTCTCTTTAAAGTCTTTTACGACTTTATCAAGCCCCATAGAATGATTGACATTTATCGACGAAATTTCATTCAACTTCTTCAATACATAATTTACAATACTCTTCAACAACCTTCCTTCATCCCTGGAAAAAAAAAATCACGACAACATAATCATAATTATCATTTAGATGGAAAATAAATTTCAAATCTTAAACCGCTATAAATAAAACTTATTTAGCATAATTATTCATGTTCCATTTTCTAAGATCTTTTTTAATTCAATCATGTTGACCATATAGGAACAATGTCACAATCCTTCCTCGTATTTGTTCACCTTTACTTTCTTATATTTTGGACCTTTAATTATTATTTTCCTTCATTATAAACAATATAAAACATTGGCATTCAAATTATTCTTCCATACAAACTCAAAACTATTTCTTATCTAATTATCTATGGTTGTCAGTGCTACTATTTCTTTTTCATTACTTTTTCTTATCTTATATATCTTCGCTAATCCCTTCCCCTTTCAAAATAGAACATTATCACACAGTAGAACATTTCTCACACAGTAAGTTTCTAGATCCTTTTGCATTATATCCATAAATGAATTTTCATTGTCTAGCATAAAAGTACACTTTGAAAACAATGATGTAATTTGAATGATTTCCATATAATCTCAATCATTTGTTATGTCCTAGATATAAAAATTTCATTACGTATATACTTATTTCAATTCAGATTACTTTGGTCACCACCTACACTCTAAAATATGAGGCATAATATTACAATAATTGTTACATTTCTATCACAAAGAATATTTCAAAAAAAAAAAAGTTCCAATATCTTTAGATTGTAGCTAGAAGTGACACATACTAATAAATAATTTAAAAGATAAACTTTCAAGTTGTCTCATCTTTCCCATTGTCCTAGTTATAGAATCTGGTTATATATCTACTTCAATTGAATTTAGACTTCTATTATTCATAGGCCCTAATATTATACTATTTGGAGCATCACCTCTCCTAATACATACAGTCAAAGTATTGGACTAAAATTAAATTCAAACAAATCCCTTCTTTCTACATTTTCCCTACACAACTTCCCTATTCCCACCTCTTTATTTTTTTTCTTATCTTGCACATCCCAAAATTTAGTTGTTCTTCCTATTCATACCTTAGCCAAGCATGCTTTCATTAGTCCTACTTTTTTATCATAATTAGGTAGTTATAATTTCTTGTCCAAAATTTCTACTTCCATGTAAATAAAAAAGTTTTGGTGTTTATTCTTTCATTTTAAATTGTTTTCAATCTCCTAAACCTAGAAATCAACCTTAGGTCTAGCCCATGCATCATTCTTTGTAAGTATTTCCTATATCCTCTTCTCCAATGCTACTCTTTCTTTTACCATCCCAATTTACCTTGTAGTTCACACTTCCATCATAGCTAACTATACTTGTGCTTGTATTATTAAGGCATCGCCTCTTCCTCTAACCTTCTCATTAGTCAATTATCCCATAATATGGAATTATACAAAACTAAATGCCTTCTTCTTGCATTAAGAAAGCCACAACACTTCTCCATAAACCCCTTTCTGTATATTTTAAGTCCTTTTATTTTCATCCTTCATCTATTGCCCCTTAATTCAAGATGTAGAGTAACAATGGGATTCTGAATTACAAGTCCAATTAGTCTATTTTGTTTGAATTCAGATTTCACTTTTGAAGATAACTTGCAAACTAAACTATCTTCCCACATTCTAAAATATCATTTAATGTTAATGTGATTCTCTTCTATTTATTAACCCTTGAGCATTTGTAAGATGAGAGTTCCCAAGCCTTTGTCCGACATTTCCAAAAAAAAAATAGTTTTTAATAATACGGACATACAAGTTGTAAATAAGATTCTAAGCATTAAATCATTGATTTTATATTTTGTTCCAAGGTATTATTTTTTGAAAAAAATCCCTTTCATTGATGGCAACAAATGGTACATATTTATTTATATGAGATCTAACAAATATTTGCTAGGTCATCCTCATAAAATATACTTCATTCCATCCACCTTTGTGGCACTTAATGTGATTATGAGAATGCAAAAGGCTGAGATAAGCTTTTATCTACTTTTCACATGTTGTTTCCTATATTTTATCTTCTCTTGCTCCTCATCCTTCTTATTTTTCAAAGTATATCATGGAAACAAAAGAAAATAACAATATACCATTAATTAAACTAAAGATTAAATATGTGTTAATCGATTAGATGTAGCAAAACTTCTTGTAGCTCATTCTTGCTATTTAGTATTTACAAACCAAACAAATCTAAATCATGAACTCAAATGCAAATTCTCTTCTCTTGGTCTTCTAGTAGATTCCTACTAACAATCTCAGGTGTCTATCTTATTTCACTATTGGATATTTTTCTAACTCCACAAAGAATATATGATATGAAAGCCTACTTATAGTATCAATGTATACAAGGACACAATACTAAGGGGTATATGTACCCATGTCACCAAAGACAAGATATCTTAGATAACAAAATCATGAATATTGAAGACGTTGTTAATTGTAGAGCTTGTGCTTCCTCAAAATGAAATGAAATCCAAAATTAAGAGGATTCAACTTTGGAACAAACAATATCTCTCTTGGAGGTCGATTAGAAAGATAATCAAGATTCATAACAAGTTTTATCATTAAAGGTAACAAGCCAATGACTCCTATCATGGAATTGTAAATTTCTACTAGACTTTTCCTTTGTATAACTCAACCCGTATTGTAGCACTAGTGAAATTTTTTGCACTTTCATCAACTACATGCATAGTTTCACCTTTTGATTCTCCCAATTTCCTTGAATTCTTTGAGCTTGACAATTTCATTAACCTATACCCTTCTTCTTATAGCTCTACTCAAAATCTTATTACCTTTTGAACTTATTATTCCAAGTAATGGGTCATTTAAAAAGCTTTCCATGGACATGGATCTTATTCAAAAAAGAGTTGATGGGATTGTAATGAACCATACAATGTACTAACAATAACAAGTTCACCAAATTCCATATTTTTGTATTTATCACATATATTAGTGTCATAATGCTAATACAAATTGTGTCCAACATGTATACGTGTCATTTTACCATAATTCTTGAGTATAGCTAAATAAGCATTACCTTTCATAGATTGATTCTATAGAAGTTATTTAATATCTAATCCTCAAATACATCAAGTATATTAACCAAAATTATGTGGTCACAATTCTCCAACATGAGTTTTAACGTCTTTTTTGAAGTCAAGAATGATCTCACAATACAAGATGGGTCTCCACTATTAGACTATGTTAGGAAGGCATATTAAAAAAAAAACAAAAAAACACATAACAATCTACACATTCCATTCAAAAATGATACAATCCATCGACAATTGTTCGTAAGATACGCGCAGCTTTCCCTTCTTCGCCACTCTCCAACAACACCCAAAATACCTTCTTCAATATTCCATTCTCTCTTATATCGTGTTCAATTTTCGTATGGGAATACCCGGAGTTACAAACCATTGTGATTATCCATTCTCCTTGGCGCACATTAAGTCCCAAGTTAAAGCTGGAAATTTGGCCAGGCGAGGTAATTTTTGTAAGACATGAAAGTGATCCATTTATATTCTCTACCAAAGCAAAGCTATCTACTTGGACCACAAAGCATACAATTATTCGACACCATTTGAAACTTAGGTTGCCCCAGATGCGAATAATTGAATCTCTATCAGCAGCACAATGACAATCAGAAAACAGATCTTGGTTTAACGTTGACTCAGCTCCGTCCACTGCCCTTCCAATAAAAACAGTAGGAGAACGGAACCATACATTCTGAGATAAAAGACCAAATACTAAGTTAAAATAAAGTAACTTCTTTTCATTTACAATTCACCAGAAACATTACTCACGAAAATAACGTTGCAAAAAAGGCAAAAATGTTACATAACGACCAATAATTCAAAGAGCATTCACTTCAAAGCAAAACTGACGATTGTCTGTTAAAGCGGAGCATTGAAATCATTACCTTAAATTTACGAATGCAACTCCGTATTACTTCATTTTTGCAATCACAGAGTCTCATGTAATCTGATACATACCATTCTTCGCTACCTGTAATCGCCTGCAGCTTCTCACAGCCTTGAATTTCAACTACCCTCAACTGGTTTAATCCGCCAGAACGCACCTACTCAAGCTCAGGACAATTTATAATATGGAAATGTCTAAGCTCAAAGTTACCTGACACACTTTTCAGATTTTCACAACCACTCAACTGAAAACATCTGAGCTTTCCGCATTCGTTAATTGTAATCCTTTCCAGGCAACTTGGGCCCTCGAAAATCGGCAACTTCTTAAGCTCTGGACTGCCTCGAATCCTTAATTCTACAAGTTCTTTACAGCTAAACTGTATTATTTTCAAATTTTGAAAACCATCATATTCAAAATGTTTCACCTTTACATGCCTATCAAATATCATGCTCTCGAGACACTTCATATCACTGAGACACAAGTGATCAAATTCTAGCTTCCCACAACCACAAATTTTCAAATCTATAAGCATTGCAAGATTAGATATTCCTAACACACTTTTTCAAATTTTGACAACCATCCAATTGAACATTTTTAAGCTTTCCACATCCATCAATTATAATCTTCTCTAAGAGACTTGGGCCTCTAACAATTGGCAATTTCTCGAGCTCTGAACAGCCCTGAATACTTAATTCTACAAGCTCTTCACAGTCAAACTGTATTGTTTTCAGAATTTGACAACCATCAAATTCCAAATATTTTGCCTTTACATTTCTGTCAAATGTCATCCTCTCGAGACACCTCATACCACGAAGACACAAGTGATTGAACTCTTGTTTCTCACAACCACAAATTTCCAATTCTACAAGCTTTGCAAGATTAGATATTCCTAACACACGTTTTAGATTTTGATAGCTATCTACTTGAAGACTTTTGAGCTTTCCTCATCCATTAATTTTAATCCTCTTCGAAAAATTTGGGCTTCTAAAAACTGCTATTTTTTCAAGCTCGGGACAGCCAAAAATGCTTATTTCTGCAAGCTGTTCGCAACCAAGCTGTATTGTTTGCAAAAATCGACAATCATGCACTTGAAGGCATTTCAACTTTTCACATCCATCAATTCTGATTCTCTCCAAGAAACTTCGGCCTTTGAAAACTGGCAATTCTTCAAGCTCCGGAGAGCCTCGTATGCTGAATTCTACAAGCTCTTCACAGCCAAACTGTATTGTTTATAAATTTTTATAACCATCCAAATCAAAATATTTAAACTTTATTAGTCGATCAAATTTAATTCTCGCAAGAGACTTCAGACCACTAAGACACAAGTGATCAAACTCCTGGTTAACATGTTGGAATATTTAATGCGGTGGTTGTCTTGCCCCTAGAGCCAAATGCCCACCTACCACCTGACCACTAGTAGAAAAGACAGATAACATGAATGCGGTAGGTGAGATTTTCAAATTTGGAAATGAGAGGGGAAAATATTTTAGGTCAGAAGACAAAATGAATGCTCTGTTCTATTTGACCAGTAGAAGGAGAAAAAGTTGAAAAGCTCAGAAGTTGTAGAGCAGAGAAAGAAGGAAAAAGTTGATCAATAGATTAGTCGTTGCAGAGACAGAAGGAATCGTTGTCATGCTTGCAGTTGCACGTGCTTCTTCCTGTCGTTTTGTAAGTTTATTATTTGTTGGATCTGTCCTATTGAAGTAGTGATTGCTCCAGGCACCATTGTATGCAACCATTAGAGCTGTAAGTTTAAAGTTTATTGAAGTTTGAAGTTTTACTAGTTTAGGGTTATTTTAGAGTTTTTTGGTTGAAGCTGAATGCTCCTAGATTTTTTAATAGTTTAAATCTCAGTTGAATAGAATAGCAAGCAGGCATACTTGAATCTATTGTTCTTCCTCTTCTATTCATTGCATTTGAGAAACTTGTTTGAAAGGTTAAAGCTTGGCTCTCTGGTTTTAATGGTGAAAGCATTCACATTAGAATTTTTTTAAGTTATAAATTTTTTCAGTTGGAGTCGAGCTTACTTGGCATCCATTGTTGCTGAGCATTTTTTCTTTGAGTGCCGAGCTAACTCAGCACCTACTACATTCTTCTTCAAGTGTCGAGCATCCTGTCACTCAGCACCTATTACCTGGCACTCAGCACCTTCAAGTGTCGAGCAATCTATCACTCAGCACCTTCAAGTACCGAGCAAAAAATTTTAGGTTTAGAGTTGTGAGTTTTAAATTGAATTTTATATTTCTCACATAGTATCAAAGCTTTGAGACCCCACATCCACAGTGAGTTTGGGCATTTGTTTTATTGGGATATTTGACATTGCAGTAGATACAAGAAAGATATGGCAATAGCCACCACCATTCAATGGGCAAAAATATGATACATGGGCAAAGAAGATGAAAACCATTATGGTTGCAAATGATTTATGGGAGTTTGTGGTTAATGAATTCAATGATGTGACTAATGCAACTCAATATGCTACCCTCACAAATGCACAAAAGACTCATTTGAAAGAGTCAAGGAGGAAAGATGCAAAGACATTAAGTCTTATAGAAGCAATAATGATAGAAATAGTATTCTCAAAGATTGCAGCAACAAATTATGTAAAGGAAGCATGAGATATCTTTGAGACAAACTTCAAGGGGACTAATAAAGTCTGTACAGTAAAGCTGCAAAATATAAGGAGGGAGTTTGACAACCTTCAAATGAAGGAAAATGAATCAGTTGCAGACTTCAATTCAAGGACCTCCAATGTGATTAACCAACTAAAGTCAAATAGAAAAGACTATCAAGAGCAAAGGATAGTGGAAAGGATATTGACGAGTTTACCTCATAAGTATGACAATTTGGTCATAACCATAGAAGAGGAAAAAGACCTCACTGTTTTGACAATGGATGAATTGATGAGTACTCTTCAAACCCATGAGCATAGGATCAACATATCTACATCTTCTTCTTCCCAAGAGCAAGCATTCAAGGCTTAGTCAAATCCAAGAGGAAGGGGGAGAGGAAGAAATGGCTTAGGTAGAAACTCTAGAGGTAGAGGCCGAGGTAATGGAGGATAAAGAAATGCTACAGCAGAAAGCTCAAGAAGAGCAGATGGAGCAACTAACTCACAAAATACTTCAACGGGAGGTAAAAAAACTATAACTCAAATAAGAGTAATGTAGAATACTACTACTATCATAAATATGAGCATTGTGCAAGTGAATGCTGGAAGAAAGAAAATGATTAGTCAGGACATGCAAATGTGGCTGATGTAAACATGGGAAATGGAAACAATACCACTGCCTTCATCATGTGTAATGTTGGTGAAGAAGGAAGCCCTGAGGTTTGGTACCTCGACAATGGATGTAGCAACCACATGAGTAGTAATGAAATCTTGTTTTCATTCATTGGCAAGAGTTTCAAATCTGAGATTAAAATAGGTAACAATGGAACCCTACCAGTTGTGGGCAAAGGATCTATTATGGTCCGCACCAAGAAAGGTGAGAAGAAGGAAATAAAAAACGTGTATTTTGCCCCTGGTATGAAGCAAAATTTGATGAGAATTGGTTAGCTCATTCAAAATGGATACAAAGTACTAATGGAGAATGACATGTGTGTCATTCATGAAAATGATGGGAGCAAGAACTTACTTGCAGCAGTTCAAATGACAAAAAATAGAATGTTTCTCTTGAAAATAGAGACATGTTTCTCATCTCAAGTTGGTGTTGCACCTCCCACAAAATCAGCGCTAAAGAGTGTGATTGAAGACCGCTCATGGCTATGACACCTCAGGTATGGTCATCTAGGCTATGCTGGTTTAAATTTGTTGTCAAATAAAAGAATGGTAGAAGGTTTTCCACATATAAGAAATTCATGTGACAAGTGTGAGGCTTGTATTTTGGGTAAGCAACATAGGCTTCCCTTTAATTTTGGAAATTTTAAGAGGACTAGATATCCATTAGAGTTAGTACATACTGACCTAGTCGGTCCTATGCAAGTTACTTCCATTTGAGGGAGTACTTATTTTATAACATTTATTAATGATTTTAGTCATAGGACATGGGTGTATTTCTTAAAAAATAAATATGAAGCATTTGATAAATTTATAGAATTTAAAGCCCAGGCTGAAAGAGAATGTGGACACTATATCAAAGTCCTAAGATTAAATAGAAGAGGGGGGTATACCTCCAATTCTTTTGTAAACTTTTATATGAAACATGGCATAAAGAAAGAGCTCACATCCAGCTATACACCACAGCAAAATGAAGTGGCTGAAAGAAAGAACAAGACCATTGTTGAAATGGCAAGAAGCATGATGAAAGAGAAAAGTCTCCCAACTGAATTTTGGGGAGAGGCTATGGCAACAACAGTTTACATAATTAATAGTTGTCCTAAAAAGGCAATTCGTGATAAAATTTCAATGGAAGCATGGTCACGAGGAAGATGGATAGTTGAACACCTAAGGGTGTTTGCATGTGTTTCATATGCACATGTGCCTAAAGAGAAAAGGCAGAAATTGGATGAGAAAGGTGTGAAGTGCATCTTTACAGGGTACAGCTCAGAATCAAAGACATACAGATTGTATGACCCATTGAAAAACAAGATGACTCTTTCAAGAGATGTGGAATTTCTTGAAAATTAGTCTTGGTATGGTCCAACTGATGAATCACCAAGCACTTCAAGTAAAATGCCAATTATGAATGAAGAGAATATTGATGAATAGCAAGAAGAAGGAGAAAATAGAAGAAAAGGAAAGCAACTTCAGTTCTTGCCGAGCTCCTCTAGGCATGATTGAGTGTTAATGCCGACTAATAGTGAAAATTGAGCTAGTCGGCAAAGTAGCAGCAGTAAATATTCTGATCCCACACTCTCCTCCTTGTTACCAAGAAAGACCAAGAGTCTTAAGAAGATATACCAAGATGAAAGGTATGAAGATTATGATGAGAGTGTTAATTTTGCATTATTTTCTCATAGTGATCCAATATATTTTCAAGAAGCTATTAAGGAGAAGAAATGGTGTAAGGCCATGGATGAGGAAATAGATGCTATAGAAAGGAATGAGACATGGGAGCTAACTGAATTGCCTCCCAAGAAGCAAGTGATTGGAGTGAAATGGGTCTATAAGACTAAATGCAATGTTGAAAGAAAGATTGATAGGCATAAGGCAAGGCTAGTAGTCAAGGGCTACAAATAGTAGAATGGAAGAGACTATGATGAGACATATGCCCCTGTTGCAAGAATGAAAACTGTGTGTGCTGTCATAGCAATTGTAGCTCAGCACAAGTGGAAGGTATTTCTAATGGATGTGAAGTCGACCTTCCTAAATGGTGTATTGAAAGAAGAAGTATATGTGGAGTAACCACTTGGTTATGAAGTTGCAGGTGAAGATAACAAAGTATATAGATCAAATAGAGCTCTTTATGGGCTCAAGCAAGCTCCAAGGGCATGGTACAGTAAGATTGACTCATATTTAATGAGCAATGGTTTTAACAAAAGCAATGGTGAGCCTGCTCTCTACATCAAGGCAGCAAATGGAAATGTGTTAATTATTGTCTTGTATGTAGATGATTTGATTTTTACTGGTAATGACAAGGCTCTAATTGGTGAGTTCAAAGAGGTCATAAAAAATGAATTTGAGATGACAGACCTAGGTCTCTTGAAATACTTTCTAGGCATAGAAGTAAAACAAATGCATAATGGCATCTTCATCTCTTAAGAAAAATATGCAGGGTAGATCTTGGAGAGATTTAAAATGTAGAACAGTAAGGTAGCCCCCACACCAATAGCAATAGGTTTGAAGTTGAGCAAAGAAGACAACAGCAAAAGAGTGGATCCAACATTATACAAGAGTATGTTTGGAAGTTTAATGTACTTAACTGCAACTCGGCCAGGCCTAATGCATGTAGTAAGTTTGATTTCTAGATTTATAGAAACACCATAGAATTTCCATTGGCAAGCGGAAAAGAGGATCCTAAGGTATGTGAAAGGTACCAAGGGATTTGAAATTTTTTATACTAAATAAAATAAATTCAAGTTGGTAGGTTATATTGATAATGATTGGGCTGGAAGTTTAGATGATAGGAAGAGCACTTCCGAATACATGTTTCATATGGGATCGGGTGCAATTACATGGGCATCCAAGAAGCAACCTATTGTTGCTCAATCTACAACAAAGGCTGAATACATAGCAGCAAATGTAGTAAGATGTCAAGCTATTTGGTTCAGGAGAATCTTGACATATTTGAATGAAAGGAAAAAGGATGGAACCACAATTTATTGTGACAACATCTCATCAATTGCATTGTCCAAGAATCCAGTCTTCAATGGGAGAAGCAAACATATTGAGATCAGATATCACATCATCAGAGAGTTGGTGGAGAATGGGGATATCAAAATAGAATTTTGTGAGTCTAAGCAGCAGCTAGCAGACATACTTACAAAGCCATTAGGCATTGGAACTTTTTTCCAACTAAGAAAGTGTCTTGGTGTAGTTGATGTGGATTTGTTGTGATCCTTGTCTTTGTTTGGCTTGGGACAAAAGGGGAGTGTTGGAATATTTAATGCAGTGGTTGTCTTGCCCCTGAAGCCAAATGTCCAGCTACCACTTGATGACCATCAGAACAGACAGAAAACATGAATGCAGTAGGTGAGATTTTCAAATTTGAAAATGAGAGGGAAAAATGTTTTAGGTCAGAAGACAAACGAAATGTTCTATTCCATTCGACTAGTAGAAGGAGAAGAAGTTGAAGAGCTCCAAAGTTGTAGAGCAAAGAAAGAAGGAAAAAGTTGATCAGTAGATCAGTCATTGCAGAGACAGAAGGAATCGTTGTCATGCTTGTAGTTGCACATGCTTCTTCTTGTCATTCTATAAGTTTATTGTTTGTTGGATTTGTCCTGTTGAAGCAGTGATTGCTCCAGGCACCATTGTATGTAGCCAATAGAGATGTAAGTTTAAAGTTTATTGAAGTTTGAAGTTTTACCAGTTTAGGGTTATTTTAGAGTTTTTTGGTTGAAGCTGAATGCTCCCATATTTTGTAATAGTTTAAATCTTAGTTGAATAGAATAGCAAGCAGGCATACTTGAATCTATTGTTCTTCCTCTTCTATTCATTACATTTGAGAAACTTGTTTGAAAGGTTAAAACTTGGCTCTCTGGTTTTAATGGAGAAAGAATTCACGTTAGAATTTTTTTAAGTTATAAATTTTCTCAGTTGGAGCCAAGCTTACTTGGCATCCATTTTTGCCAAACATTTTTTCTTTGAGTGTCGAGCTAACTTGGCACCTACTGCATTCTTCTTCAAGTGTCGAGCATCCTGCCACTCGGCACCTATTGCCTGGCACTTGGCACCTTCAAGTGTCAAGTAAAACTCACACTCGCCACCTTCATGTGTCGAGCAGTTTTTAGTGCTGAGCAAAAAAAAATTGATTTAGAGTTGTGAGTTTTAAATTGAATTTTATATTATTTACATAACACAACCACAAATTTCCAATTCTAAAAGCTTTGCAACATTAGCTATTCCTAACACGCTCTTTAAATTTTGAGAACTATCCACTTGAAGACATTTGAGCTTTCCACATCCATTAATTATTATCCTCTGTATGCAATTTGGGCTTCTAAAACATGTTACTTCTTCAACCTTTGCACAACTTTGAATGTTTAACTCTACAATCTCTTCACAGCCAAATTGTATTGTTTTCAAATGTTGACAACCATCCAGCTGAATATATTTGAACTTTCTGCATCCATCAATTACAATCCTCTTTAGGGGGCTTGGGCCTCTAAAACCTTGCAATTGCTCAAGCTTTGGACACCCGTGAATGCTAAGTTCTACAAGCTCTTCACATCCAAACTATAATATTCTAAAATTTTGACAAACATCTAATTCTAAACATTTAACCTTTACAAGTCTATCAAATTTCATCCTCTCGAGAAACTTCATACCACCAAGACAAAACTAATTGAACCTGAGCTTCTCACAATAAGAAATTTAACTCTACAATCTCTTCACAGCCAAATTGTATTATTTTCAAATGTTGACAACCATCCAGCTGAATATATTTGAACTTTTTGCATCCATCAATTACAATCCTCTTTAGGGGGCTTGGGCCTCTAAAACCTTGCAATTGCTCAAGCTTTGGACACCCGTGAATGCTAAGTTCTACAAGCTCTTCACATCCAAACTATAATATTCTAAAATTTTGACAAACATCTAATTCTAAACATTTAACCTTTACAAGTCTATCAAATTTCATCCTCTCAAGAAACTTCATATCACCAAGACAAAACTAATTGAACCCGAGCTTCTCACAATAAGAAATATCTAGTTCTACAAGCTTTGTTAGATTAGATAACCCCAACACACTTTTCAATTTTTGATAATTACTGATTGTGATTCTTTCAAGATAGCAAGGACAAGCAAGCATTAGCTCCTCAAGGCTTGGGCATTGATTAATCTTTAAAACTATCAAAAATAAAATCACAACTTTGAAAATTTTCACTCGGCACTAACTATTGCTGAGTGCTAATTTTGCTTGGCACATTAAGGAGCCGAGTGGCAGGAGGGTGCCAAGTGAGCTTGGCACATGTAGGAGCCGAGTGATCTTGACACGTGAAGGGCAACTTGGCACCAATGGATGCCAAGTGAGCTCAGTAGTGTGGATGTCGAGTGAGCTCGATCAACACTGCAGGGTGGAGCTCGATAGAAGAAGATGTCGAGTGAGCTCGCCTTAAAGTGCAAAGTTTCAACTCAGACAAAGACCAAGCTGAGTAACCAAGATTATAACATAAATGCTACCACCATTAAAACCAAAGATCCAAATCTTAAAATATTCAACAATAAACTTCACAAATGCAATGAATAAGGAAGAGCAATGGATTCACATATGCCTGCTTTCTTTCTATTCAACTTCGATTCAAACTATTACAAAATTTGGGAGCATTTGGCTAAAACTAGAAAACCCTAAAATAATGCTAAAATTTCAAATTGATGAAACTTCAACCTTTAAAATTCAAACTTGCAGCTCTAATGGCTGCATACAATAACACCTGGAGAAATCATTGCTTCATAGGTCAAATCAAACAATGACAAACTTACAAAATAACCAGAAAGGAAAACACTTGCAACTGTAGACACAACAACAATTCCTTCCATCTTCTAAACCTGACTTGATCTACTGATCAACTTCTTCCATAGCTCTACTATGCAACTCTACTACTCTTCTTCTCTCTTTGATCTGCTGAACTCACCCGAATGAGAGAGTGAGACATTCCTTTTGTCTCTCTTCCAAATATTTTCCCCCTTCATTTCCCAATTAAAAAATTCACCTACCGCATTCAATTTTCTATCTATTGTGTAGGTCGTTAGAGATGGTAGGTGGGCATTTAGATCCAGGGGCAAACAACTATATGTCTTTAATATTTCAACACTCCCTCTTTGTCCCAAGCCAAAAAAACAAGGATCATTACTAATCCAAATCAACTACACCAAGATACTCTCTTAGGTGTACAAAAGTTCCAATCTCTAATGGCTTGGTAAAAATCTCTACTAGCTACTGCTCAGACTTACAAAATTCCATCATGATATCTCCATTCTCCACCAACTCTCTGATGAAGTGATATCTAATCTTTATGTGTTTTCTTCTACCATGGAATACTAGATTCTTGGACAATGCAATTGAAGAGATGATCTCATAATAAATTGTGGTTCCATCATCATGTATTTCATTCAAATTTGTAAAGATCCTCCTTAACCAAATAGCCTAACATGCTGTTGCATTTGCTGCTATGTATTTAGCCTTTTTTGTAGATTGAGCAACAACAGATTGTTTCTTGGATGCCCATGAAATTGCACCCAATCCCTATATGATACGTGTATCTAGAAGTGCTCCTCCTATCATCTAAACTTCTAGCCCAATCACTATCTGTATGACCCACCAACTTGAAATCATTTGTTGTAGTATACAAAATTCCAAATCCCTTGGTACCATTCACATACCTTAGGATCCTCTTTCCTACTTGCCAATGGGAATCCTTTGGTGTTTCCATAAATCGAGAAATCAAACTTACTGCATGCATTATGTGATGCAGAGCACATAGCATAGAAGGTTAATGAACCCAAATCAATAATATAATCTGATATCTTCTATCAGATCTCAAGTAACCAAACATCATTCATTGTGCAAACAATTCTATTCATTCAAAGAAATTCATACTTTTGCAATATCTCCCTAATGATAATACCCACAATACAAAGTCACCAACATTTGATGGACATTCCCTGTCTTAAGGTTCCTTCATAGTATGAAAAAATTTAATGACCAATCCTATTAACTTGATTGTAATTAATTCAAGCAATGCATAGAACATTTTCTTGGAATTATTTCAGTTTTAACACCTTTGGCTATTTAGTAATGTAATGAATCTGAACATAATCAAGATTTAATCATTATTCAATTCAAAAGAAACTCGATGCCTAATACTCAAATCATCTGCCACCTTCCTCCAAGTATTTCAAATGTCAAATTCACTCATAAGGATCTTTAAGAGCTCTTATTACTTACTGCATTGCAATCATCAAGTGGGCGCATCCTTTCTTTGCTATTGTCTTTCACCACCTTTTTCACATTGCAAATGCTAAATAGAAATCATAACATTGTCGTTAATCCTCAAATCCTTCCTTATGATAAATACAGTGCTCATGGTTCTACCACACCAATACAGTTTCAACTTAAAAATGATGTATAACAATCAAGCCATTTACATTTCATGAAGCATAGTTCCACAACCTGATTACAACTTAGCAATTTATATCCATCAAAATAGAATATTCTTCATATCAGTTCAAAACATCTGAACCTGATTCCAATGATCTCAACAATCTCCAAAAGAAAATAATATTAATTAATAGTCATGAAAACTGTTCACAATTATTGCACTCAATCAAAATAACAATCTATCTATCCTAAATCTATCAGTGGATTGATTTCCCATCAACATGAGCCATAGGAGAAATTTTTAAAAAAATAGAGAATGTTAAAACATTAACATTTCTCCATCAACATCCAACCATTCCACTAGTCCATTCAAACATCACAATGCCAATTACAAATAATATTAAACTTCTTTGATAAACCCAATAGAAACCATTGTCATATTATTCTTCAAAGAGATCAAAACTAATTCAATAAACAATACAAAAGAGACAATAAGTAATTTACAAATAGAGAAGTGTCAATAAGGAATTAAAGAACTGAAGTTGTTTTAACAGAAAATTTAACTCTTGTATTCATTCTCCTCCTTTGATTACATTGTTCTCTTTTTCAATCATCTCTCAACCACTACCATTCTATTGCCTCCCTCTTGGGTTCATGAATTATAAATATAAAGATCTTAAAACCCAATAACATCTCATAATCAAAAACCACAATATTTCAGCTTCTCTAATGGTTGTCATCACCGATTAGAGTAAGCTTTAATCTCATTAAACAAACTAGGAAATAGATCGTGGAGTTGACAATGTCAACTACATGATGATACATAACATTCATTTAATAAAAACACTTAATTCTACTCCACTAAGACACAACCCTAAATTATTAAAATTAACCATTTAAAATGGAGACTCAAGCCAACCATTATATTATTAAAATAATCAAATGAAAGGCATATAGAATCCTAGAGCTAGGAAATAATTGGAATCTCCGGATGACCCTACATCATACTCCCCAAGACAAAAGAATTCAAGTCCCTTTGAATTGACTTCTTTCGAGACTTCCAGTTCTAGGGTGGTATGAGGCCTCTAGCAAGAAAATTTGTTGTCAATATCTTGTGTACATATTCTCCCAAAGGAAAAATATTGCTCAAAACCAAATCTTCAAAGTCTAGGCATACACCAGCAAAAAGATTCACCAAATAGGTGTCTTCATTACCTACATAAAATATGTCAGAATAAACCAATATTTCACCTCCAGCAAGATGAAAACTGAATTGATCCTCCAAGCAAATATCTTCATCATCATTTACAGCCATTGAAAAATATCTTGCATTGTGAACAATTTTCATGTCATCCTCCATTTGATCAGAGTGAACCGTGTTACTATCTTCAAACGTTTCTGGAATCATATTATTGCCACCCAAATCAATAATTATTTCAGCATCTTTCTCTTCAACTAGAACCTTTTCCACACAAGGCTCATCCAAAACCTTTTGCCCTTCATTAGTGTCAGTTTTCTCCTCTTGTCCTTTCAATGGACAAAACTTCTCCTTTATTTTTGCTTCTTCAAATGCTATTTGGGCTTCAATCAATTCTAGTATCCTTTGATCTCTTTTCTCCATCATATCTAACTTTAGTTCATATGCTGTTAAATCATCTTCCATCTTCTTTCTTCTTGCTTCTTCTTTTCTCTTTTTCTCCTGTGCTTCCTCATAGGCAATCTAGGCATCTCATTTCAACAACAATTTTGAAATCTTTTCTTTATCTTCCATATTATAACTTGTTTCTATTCTAGAACTTCTAAATGCTTGCAAAGGAGTCAAATCCAATTAGCCAAGTTGAATTAGGTCTCCCCCAACAATCATTCACAAATGGGTACATAGCACCTAGAAAATATTCTTTTAATTCATCTACACAAACTCGCTGCAAAAATAATCAAACATCAAAGAAAGTCTGAAAATATATTTGTAAAATCATGAAAACATACTGAAAAATCAAATGTATTTCTTCTTTGTTAGGTCCTAGTGTGATTCCATTGTCACACACTCAAGAGCTTCCTGTTTTGATACCACCTAATGCAGAGCGCATAGCATAGATGGTTAATGAACCCAAATCAATAATATAATTTGATATCTTCTATCAGATCTCAAGTAACCAAACATGATTCATTGTGCAAACAATTCTATTCATTCAAAGAAATTCATACTTTTGCAATATCTCTATAATGATAATACCCACAATACAAAGTCACCAACATTTGATGATTGTTCCCTATCTTAAGGTTCCTTCGTAGTATGAACAAATTTAATGACCAATCTTATTAAGTTTATCGTAATTAATTCAAACAATGCATAGAACATTTTCTTGGAATTATTTCAGTTTTAACACCTTTGGCTGTTTAGAAATGTAATGAATTCGAACACAATCAAGATTTAATCATTATTCAATTCAAAAGAAACTTGATACCTAATACTCAAATCATCTGCCACCTTCCTCCAATTATTTCAAATGTCGAATTCACTCATAAGGATCTTTGAGAGCCCTTATTACTTCCTGCATTGCAATCTTGAAGTGGACGCATCCTTTCTCTACTATCGGCTTTCACCACCTTTTTCACATTGCAAATGCTGAATAGAAATCATAACATTGTTGTTAATCCTTGAACCCTTCCTTGTGATAAATACAGTGCTCATGGTTCTACCACACCAATACATTTTCAACTTTAAAATGGTGTATAACAATCAAACCATTTACATTTCGTAAAGCATAGTTCCACAACCTAATTAAAACTTAGCACTTTATATCCATCAAAATAGAATATTCTTCATATCGGTTCAAAATAGTTGAACCCGATTCCAATGATCTTAACAATCTCCAAAACAAAATAATATTAATTAACAGTCATGAAAGCCGTTCACAATTATTGCACTCAACCAAAATAAAAATAGATCTATCCCAAATCTATGAGTGGATTGATCTGCCATCAACATGAATCATAGGAGAATTTTTTGAAAAAAATAGAACATTAAAACATTAACATTCCTCCATCGACATCCAACCATTCCGCCAATCCATTCAAACATCACAAAGCCAATTACAAATAACATTAAACTTCTTCAATAAACCCAATAGAAACAACTGTCATGTTCTTCCTCAAAGAGATCAAAACCAATTCAATAAACAATACAAAGAGACAATCAATAATTTACAAATAGAGAAGTGTCAATAAGGAATTGAAGAACCAAAGTTCTTTTAATAGAAAATTTAACTCTTGCATTCATTCTCTTCCTTCAATTACATTGTTGTTCTCTTTTCCAATCATCTCTCAACTACTACCATTCTATTGCCTCCCTCTCGGGTTCATGAATTGTAAATATAAAGATCTTAAATCCCAATAACTTCCCATAATTGAAAACTACAATATCTCAGCTTCTCTAACGGTTGTCATCACCAATTAGAGTAAGCTTTAATCTCATTAAACAAACCAGGAAATAGATCTTGGAGTTGACAATGTCAACTTCACAATGATACATAACATTCATTTAATAAAAACACATAATTCTACTCCACTAAGACACAACCCTAAATTATTAAAATTAACCATTTAAAACCAAGACTCAACCCAACCATTATATTATTAAAATACTCAAATTAAAGGCATATAGAATCCTGGAGCTAGGAAATAATTGGAATCTCTGGATGCCCCTGCATCATTATGTCTAGCTGAGTTGTAGTCAAATACATCAAACTTCCAACCATGCTCTTTGTCATGTCCCCAATTTTTGGTGACAGTTCGATTTAATTAATTTAATTAATACTGGTTGTCCAAGGACGACTAATTAATTATTTTAATTAAATAAATAAATAACTTTATATTTAATAAAGTGACTTGGAGTATTTAATAAAGTCACTTAAGAGATAAGATCAAAAAAGTTCTAGAAGTCTCTGGAGAGGATGGAGAGAAAAGAATAAATAGGCACCCCGGGGCTCCATTCGAATCAAGCAGTTGTGTTATCTCTCTTGTTTTCAGATTGTGATTCAATCATGGGTGCATTGTGAAACCTAGGGTTTCTACAATTGTCACAGTTGGCCATTGAGAACGAAAACTCTCAATTGGTACGCAATTTTGAGGGTGTGAAATATCATCTGAATTATTGCAGATTGGAGGTGACATTCAGTCATTTCATTAGGGCGACTATTTGTGGCTTAGGGCCAAATTTGGAAAGATTGAGTTTTGAGGATCACTTTGAGTATTGAGATTCGAAGATATAATCTATTTACAAGGTTCACAGGATCAGTGGCAGTTTTGGACAGAATAGGGAAGAAGGCAAGTTTCCTAGACAATCCTCCCAGCCAGCATTTTCGTATACATGGAGGAAGATTCGAAGGTGATTAATAATCCAATTCAGTTGCAAAGCATGTAAGAGCTTTGACATCCGGCAAGGCGGCCTCCCTCATTATAACATTGAGACCAGCATGGTACCGCAAGTTGGAAGTTCGGCGGGTGGTTGTATTATTCCGGGCAGAGGTTAAAGGTGGAACTCGAGCTGGAGTAGAATCACTCTAGACCACCCACATTCATCTTGGACTGCCGAAGGATAGCATAGACAGCACATTTCCAGTCAAGCGCTCTGCACACAACGCACTCTACTTCCACTCCCATATTCGGCAACGCGTTTTCACCTGGATCACAGCGGGGAACTATAACATTTGGGCGGGCTCAGTAGTGATTAACGGGCGCCAAGGTTTCATATCCTTTCTCCTCACGCATTTGGGAAATTGCATCATTTGTTTTGTCCGACGGCTAGTTCATTACACCCATCGAATTATTAAGAAGATTGGCAGTCCGAAAACCCTCTGTTTTTCGGTAGCAATTTAATGAAGATCCCGATCAGGAAGGGAGACGACTGCACGATTTGACATGACCCGGATATTAGGCGAGCCCCATTCTGCAGATTAAAAATGTGAGGGCAGAATATCCGCAAACTTGTCAAGGATGGCTTTGTTATCGGGAGGACTATGAAAATTTACTCTCGTGCTCGAGCTCGAGCTTTGGAAGCAGAGAGAAAGGGCGTCATTCTGGTTATGGTAAACAGAAGGGTACACGAGAGGCAAGATTGCCCACAAAGATTTTGTGGATGAGGCGTATGCGAGTTCTGCGTCGATTACTTCGCAAGTACAGGGAGTCAAAGAAAATTGACAAGCATATGTACCATGATATGTACATGAAAGTCAAGGGTAATGTGAGAGTCTAGATGGAGAGCATTTACAAATCCAAGACTCGTGGCGCAGAGAAAGACAGGAATGCGATGTGGAAATATCGTGAGCAGGTCTGAAAGCCTTCACCGATCACTTCGCTGATAATTTCCCTAAGAATTTGTGAAGACTCAATTGTGCTTAAATTGGTGGCTTCATGTCAAGCCAATCTAATGTGCCATATTGTTGTTTATGATCAGTATTACAGTCGTTCATGTATGCATACTGTAGTGGTCTGTATGTTGGGAGTTGTATCACATATTCTTGCAAAAGTTAAAGAGAGACCACGTATAGGCAAGGCTGTTAGTATTTTTATTGATATTTTAATAACTCTTTGTGAGGGTCATCATAGTGTTATCAAAGTCTGCCAGTGAACTGTTTGACAAAATGCCTAACCATTGAAGTTTTTAAGTATTTTGGTGTTTAAGAGGCAAATATCCTGTCGGGGATATTACAGTGGTATCAGAGCGGTTTTCTTGCCATCCTGTGGGGTGAGAACCGACTTACATGAGTGATCAGTGCTTTACTTCAAACAAGATGGACAGGTACAGCACAAAGTCTCCAAGGACACAATCTCGGACAAGTAATAGACAGAGTATTCAAAGTCGGAATTGTGGAAAGGAGGACTATTCAGGTATTCAGGATGAGCTCAGAAAAATCAAACATAACATGTCTGAACTGTTGGTTAAACACCACCGTATGCTTGACAGGCTGTCCGTCCCAGCTAAGGTGAATAAATCAACTAGATTTCGTTTTGACAAATCTTCTCACAAAGCGTTGACTGATACAATGAGAGATGCTACTAGGAACCTTAATGAGGAGTTTGAGAAACAAGTGTACAACCAGTCAGAGGCTTCAGTTCGGTCACAGGAAGAAGTGGTGAAGGATATTACGCTGATGGATAGTAACTGTCAACTTGACACTCAAGTTGAGACAGTTGAATATGAGTTTCCCAAAGGTGATGTCTCATGTACTCAGGGTAGTTTGGTTTCGACAAGCAATGATTTTAGTGAAGTGAGTTCAGATGACGATGAAGATGTCATTGTGCATGATGATGAGATACCTAGTGGAAATGAGCAGACATCGAGCATTTATGATTTTGCTGACAGAGAGTACCAGGCTCAGTTAGATGCTTCGTCACATGAGGATGAGAATGGCAGTACTTCACATGATTTGTCCAGCCAGCTGAAGGTAAGCAAAGATAGTATTGTGGCTTCTTTATCTCATCATGACAGGATGCGGGAGATGTTAGAAGAGCACATCCAGATGATTCAGTTACAAGGAAGACATAAGGGAGTTCAGGCAAATTCTCCTTGTTGTGACTTACATGCAATTGGTGAAGGAATGGGAACGACGAAGTTGAGTTATTTACATCTTCTATCAGATCGTGACCATCTTCTAAGCCTTGCCAAAGACTATTCAGATGCCTTGAGGAGGAAGGAGGAGGAAGTTGTCAAGCTTTCTTGCGAGCTTGAGGACACTCGAGCAACTTTGGCATTACAGGACTGGGAGAGACATGGGAATGAGCACGACATGGAGCTGAGCTTAAGTTCATCTTGCACTCAGTTTTTGACGGAAGAGGGATCATGTGAGGTTGCTGATAATGCTACGAGTTCATCTTGCTTTCACATCCAGGATACAAGGACAATGGCAGACAGTTATGTGGAGTTAGTTGGTATTGGTCGCATTACTCAGGTAAGGAGTTTGCTTGAGTTACCAGCTGTTCCTTGTTTACGGATATGGACTCGAGAATGTTTCAGGGGCATTTGGGATTTAGTTGACTGGAAAGAACTTTATGGTAGCCGTGATTATTTGGATGCTATCATGGATTTGATCAGCAGAGTATACGGTGTTGTCTTTCCTTGTGCCAGCAGAACATCCGATGTTGGTATTAGTTTTTATACACCGGTATTGGGTCTGGTTTATATATGTAGATGACCATTCTTGCTGAAGGGTGTTGAAGATTTTTCATATTTGGAAGCATGTACAGATGAGTCCCAGGATCGTTTTGACCTTGATGACATCCGGGAGAATGAAGTGAACAGTTTTGAAGATTCAACTTCCTTGATAGATTCTTTAGGTACAGAAGAGCTTGACAGCAGTACTACAATTTTTGACAATTTGGATATTGATATGGACCTTGGAGATGATTCGTGAGATATGGATGTTAATATTGAGGATACTCCTTTAAGAACTCCAGAAGAAGCTTGTAGGAGACAGTTCAGCCAGAGCCATCGTGTGACTAGCCAGTTGAAAGTTAGTGAGCGAGACATTGCTATCGCTTGTGAGCATTTTGATACTGCTCGCCAGTTGTTGGCTGTTACTGGTTGGGGTTCTTCTATGACAGATGAGTCCAGTGGTGGTTACTTTTCTTTGGCAGAGATTCATGCCTTGCATGAAGCTATTCGGATTTTGAAGTAGGATTATTTACGATTGCTAGCCGACCGTGATCACTTGGTTGAGTGGGGGAGTACAGCATATGAGGCACTCTTGGATCGTGAAGAGGAGGTGAGTGAGCTTTCCCAGGAGCTCATAGCGACTACTAAGGCTTTAGAGGACACACGGCAGGATCTACAGAAGTCGCAGTTTCAGTTGAAGGAGGTGACCGTGGAGTTGGAGCATTTGCGGTCAAAACCAGCTCCAGACCCAGTTCATTTGACTATTGAGGTGGATGATGGTAAGTACACTTTCGCAGTTGCTACTAAGGAGCATATTGTTGAGACTGACACACATGTTCAGGGTTTGGAAGAAGTTGGTCTTAATGAGTTTGGGATACCGGTAGAGTCAAGTCTCCAGGTTGATTCTTCTCAGATAGTTGATAGTATGGTACAATTGAGTATGCCACCCTTACAGGAGGACCAGTTGTGGTGTAATGGGGAGTATGTTAATGTTTCCTCATATAATTTTTACTGCACTGAACCGTTCATGAAGTATTTGCTGAATAATGCATGTGTTCATTCAGACTCGCATAAAGTGACAGAAGGTGTTCTCATCCAAGATACTAGTGTTATTTGCAGATTGGTTGAGAAGATTATAAGGGTCCTTTCTACTATGCTACCTCACAGGGATCTTGAGGAGGGGTTTGTTGAGCAGAATGCACGGGATCCTAGCCAGCCTACAGTCACTTGGAGTCAGAAAATGGAGCCATCTATTGATTCCCAGTTCAGTGATGATGAGCCAGCAACAGAGTTTGGAGGTTCTTACCGGCATTATATGGTAGGGTACGCTCATCATTTTTCTTTTGACACAGAGATAGAAGATTTTATTTCACGCAGATGTAGATTGGCTCCAGTTTCTTACCATCCAATTGGGGATAGCTTGGCACCATCTTTTGAAAATAAAGTTGGTAGTAGCAAGTTACTCAGCCTGCAGCATCGACACACCCAGAGCAATTTTTCAGAGATCGGATTTGATGGCAGTGATTCAGGTACCTATGGCTGTTGTCATATCTACAATGCAGTTGGGTGCAGGTGTCTTTTTGACAGGGGCTTGAGTTTTGATAGAGTTGATGTTTCAGTTGGCCTGAGTTCCGCAGAATGTTTTCTTCTACCGGCATCTACAGTTGGTTTTCAGATGATTTCATCAGAAGTGTCAGTTGCTTGGATGATGAGTACAGTTTCTCAGTTACTGGTATTGATGATTTCTCCACGGGAGTATGATGCGGATTGGGATGATACACAGATTTACATTTGGGATCCAGGCAGACTGATTGGGTCATGGTTCAGCCATTGCTTGGGGACAAGCAATTTCAGGAAGGGCGGACTGTCATGTCCCCAATTTTTGGTGACAGTTCGATTTAATTAATTTAATTAATACTGGTTGTCCAAGGACGACTAATTAATTATTTTAATTAAATAAATAAATAACTTTATATTTAATAAAGTGACTTGGAGTATTTAATAAAGTCACTTAAGAGATAAGATCAAAAAAGTTCTAGAAGTCTCTGGAGAGGATGGAGAGAAAAGAATAAATAGGCACCCCGGGGCTCCATTCGAATCAAGCAGTTGTGTTATCTCTCTTGTTTTCAGATTGTGATTCAATCATGGGTGCATTGTGAAACCTAGGGTTTCTACAATTGTCACAGTTGGCCATTGAGAACGAAAACTCTCAATTGGTACGCAATTTTGAGGGTGTGAAATATCATTTGAATTATTGCAGATTGGAGGTGACATTCAGTCATTTCATCAGGGCGACTATTTGTGGCTTAGGACCAAATTTGGAAAGATTGAGTTTTGAGGATCACTTTGAGTATTGAGATTCGAAGATATAATCTATTTACAAGGTTCACAGGATCAGTGGCAGTTTTGGACAGAATAGGGAAGAAGGCAAGTTTCCTAGACAATCCTCCCAGCCAGCATTTCCGTATACATGGAGGAAGATTCGAAGGTGATTAATAATCCAATTCAGTTGCAAAGCATGTAAGAGCTTTGACATCCGGCAAGGCGGCCTCCCTC
Source organism: Cupressus sempervirens (assembly GCA_028749045.1). Classification (NCBI taxonomy): domain Eukaryota; kingdom Viridiplantae; phylum Streptophyta; class Pinopsida; order Cupressales; family Cupressaceae; genus Cupressus; species Cupressus sempervirens. The sequence continues at coordinate 52,825,156 of CM053789.1, read as the reverse complement.
ATTATAACATTGAGACCAGCATGGTACCACAAGTTGGAAGTTCGGCGGGTGGTTGTATTATTCCGGGCAGAGGTTAAAGGTGGAACTCGAGCTGGAGTAGAATCACTCTAGACCACCCACATTCATCTTGGACTGCCGAAGGATAGCATAGACAGCACATTTCCAGTCAAGCGCTCTGCACACAACGCACTCTACTTCCACTCCCATATTCGGCAACGCGTTTTCACCTGGATCACAGCGGGGAACTATAACATTTGGGCGGGCTCAGTAGTGATTAACGGGCGCCAAGGTTTCATATCCTTTCTCCTCACGCATTTGGGAAATTGCATCATTTGTTTTGTCCGATGGCTAGTTCATTACACCCATCGAATTATTAAGAAGATTGGCAGTCCGGAAACCCTCTATTTTTCGGTAGCAATTTAATGAAGATCCCGATCAGGAAGGGAGACGACTGCGCGATTTGACATGACCCGGATATTAGGCGAGCGCCATTCTGCAGATTAAAAATGTGAGGGCAGAATATCCGCAAACTTGTCAAGGATGGCTTTGTTATCGGGAGGACTATGAAAATTTACTCTCGTGCTCGAGCTCGAGCTTTGGAAGCAGAGAGAAAGGGCGTCATTCTGGTTATGGTAAACAGAAGGGTACACGAGAGGCAAGATTGCCCACAAAGATTTTGTGGATGAGGCGTATGCGAGTTCTGCGTCGATTACTTCGCAAGTACAGGGAGTCAAAGAAAATTGACAAGCATATGTACCATGATATGTACATGAAAGTCAAGGGTAATGTGAGAGTCTAGATGGAGAGCATTTACAAATCCAAGACTCGTGGCGCAGAGAAAGACAGGAATGCGATGTGGAAATATCGTGAGCAGGTCTGAAAGCCTTCACCGATCACTTCGCTGATAATTTCCCTAAGAATTTGTGAAGACTCAATTGTGCTTAAATTGGTGGCTTCATGTCAAGCCAATCTAATGTGCCATATTGTTGTTTATGATCAGTATTACAGTCGTTCATGTATGCATACTTTAGTGGTCTGTATGTTGGGAGTTGTATCACATATTCTTGCAAAAGTTAAAGAGAGACCACGTATAGGCAAGGCTGTTAGTATTTTTATTGATATTTTAATAACTCTTTGTGAGGGTCATCATAGTGTTATCAAAGTCTGCGAGTGAACTGTTTGACAAAATGCCTAACCATTGAAGTTTTTAAGTATTTTGGTGTTTAAGAGGCAAATATCCTGTCGGGGATATTACACTCTTGTAAAGTGTTGGATTGAAACTTTTGCTGCAATCTTCGTTGCTCAACTTCAGGCCTACGGCTATTGGTGTTGGGGCTGCCTTACTGTTCTACATTTTGAATCTCTCCAAGAACTACCTTGCATACTTTTGTTGAGAGATGAAAATGCCATCATGCATTTGTTTTACTTCTATGCCTAAAAAATACTTCAAGAGACCTAGGTCTATCATTTCAAACTCATTTTTCATGGCCTCTTTGAACTCACCAATTAGGAAATTATCATTTTTAGTAAAAATTAGATTATCAACATAGAAGAAAACAATCAACACATTACTATTTGTTTCCTTGATGTATAGTGTGGGCTCACCATCACTTTTTCTAAAGCCATTTCTCATCAAATATGAGTCAATCCTAATGTACCATGCCCATGGAGCATGATTGAGCCCATATAGAGCTCTTTTTAGTCTATATATCTTGTTCTCTTTTCCTGAAATTTCATAACTAGGTGGTTGCTCCACATACACTTCTTCCTTCAATACACTATTTAGGAAGGTGGACATCACATCCATTTGATATACCTTCCATTTGTGTTGGGCTACAATTGCCATGATACCACACATGATTTCCATTCTTGCAACTGGGGCATATGTCTCATCATAATCTCTATCATACTGCTACTTGTACCCCTTGACCACCAAACATGCCTTATGCCTATCTATTTTTCCTTAAGCATTGCACTTGGTCTTATAAACCCTTTTCACTCCAATTACTTATTTCTTGGGAGGCAATGTAGTTAACTCCCATATCTCATTCCTTTCAATGGCATCTATTTCCTCATCCATGGCATTACACCATTTCTCCTCTTTCACAGCTTCCTCAAAATATATTGGGTCACTATGAGAAAATAGTGCAAAATTTACACTCTTATCATAATCTTCTTCATATCTTTCATCTTAGTATATCTCCCTTAGACTCTTGGTCTTTCTAGGAAATAGTGAGGCGAGAGTGGGATCTAAATTTTTAGTATTGTTGCTGCTATTGGTTTGCATACTAGCTCGGGGCTATCTTGAAGTGCTTGGAGCTATTGCTCGGCATATTAAGGGTTGCTTGCCTTTTTGCCTTTGTCTACAATCTACATTTGCTACTCCATCTTCTTAATGATCACCAATGGCATCTTCTTCTTCTTCAATGGTAGGCACTTTACTTGAAGTGCTTGAGGATTCATCTACCAAGCCATCCTGTGATTGATTTTCAAGAAACTCCACATCTCTTGAAATGATGATCTTCTTGTCAATTGGATCATATAGCCTACAAGCCTTTGATTCTGAGTTGTACCCTATGAAGATGCACTTCACACCTTTGTCATCCAGCTTTTGCCTTTGTTCCTTATGCACATATACATATGCTACACATCCAAACACTCTCAAGTGCTCAACTATCCATTTGCCCCTTAACCAAGATGCAAGAGGTATCTTATCACAAACTAATTTTGTAGGACACTTGTTGATCAAGTATACTGCTATTGCTACAGCTTCTCCCCAATATTCAGTTGAGAGCCCTTTTACTTTCATCATGCTCCTTTCCATTTCAACAATGGTCCTATCCTTTCTCTCAACCACTCCATTTTGCTATAGGGTATAATCGGTTGTAAGTTCTTTCTTGATGTCATTTTTTCTGCAAAAATTTACAAATATATTGGAGGTATATTACCCTCCTCTATTTGATCTAAGGACTTTAATATAGTGTACACATTCCTTTTGAGCCAGGGCTTTAAATTCAACAAATTTATCAAATGCTTCAAATTTATTCTTCAAGATATACACACATGTCCTATGACTGAAATCATCTATGAATGTCATAAAATAAGTACTCCTCCCAATAGAAGAAGTTTGCATAGGGCCTACTAAATCTGAATGCACCAATTTTAATGGTGCTCTAGCCCTTCTAGAATTTTCAGAATTAAAGGGAAGCCTATATATATTACCCAATATGCAAGCCTCACACTTGTCATATGAATTTACAATATTTGACAAACCTTCTACCATTCTCTTCTTGGACAACAAATTTAAACCAGCAAAGCCAAGATGTCCATAACTGAGATGCCAAAGCTTGGAGGGGTCCTCAATCACACTCCTAAGAGCTGATTGCTGGTGTACTATTGTACAGGCATGCTTGGGAGATGCAACAGTGACTTGAGAAGAGAAACATGTCTCTATTCTCAATGGAAACATCTGGTTCTTTGTCATTTGGACTGCTGTAAGTAATCTATTACTCCCATCCTTCTCATGAATGACACACTTGTCATTTTCATCAGCACCTTGTATCCATTTTGAATGAGTTGTCCAACACTTATCAAATTGTGCTTCATACCAGGGGCAATATCTACATTTTGTATTTCCCTCTTCTCACCTTGCTTGGTGTGGACCATAATAGATCCTTTGCCCTCTATGGGAATGGTTCCATTATTTCCCATTTTAATTTTAAACTTAAAAGTCTTATCAATGAAAGAGAATAAACTTTCATTACCACTCATGTGGTTGCTACATCCGTTGTCCAAGTACCATACCTCGAGGCTTCCTTCTTCACTAATGTTACACATGATGAAGACAATGGGATTGATTGCATTTCTCATGTTCACATCTGCCACATTAGCATTTTGCTTTGACTAATCACTCTGTTTCTCCTAGCATTCACTTGCATAATGTCTATACTTATGACAGTAGTAGCATTCAATATTATTCTTATTAGAGTTGTAATTCTTCTTACCTCCTCTAGAGTTTTTTTGAGAGGTGCTTGCTCCCTCTTGGTTGCTTGCTCTTCTTGAGCTTTCTGCACCAGCATTCCTTTGACCATTCCTTCCACAATCTCTACTTCTTGAGCCTCTACCAGAGCCATTTCTACCTCTCCCCCTACCTCTTGAATTCTCTTGAGCCTTGAAAGATTGCTCTTGAGAAGTAGTAGCTAACCTATTTATCCGGTGTTCATGGGTTTGAAGAGTTCCCATTAACTCATCCATGGTCAATATGGTGAGGTCCTTTGCTTCCTTTATGGCCATGACAAGATTGTCATATTTCTGAGGTAAACTCCTCAATATTTTCTCTACTATTCTCTACTCATCATATTCTTCTCTATTTGATTTGAGCTGGTTTATCAAAGTGGAGATTCGTGAGCTGAACTCTGCAATAGGTTCATGGTCCCTCATCTGAAGGTTCTCAATCTCTTTTCTGATCATCTATAGCTTCACTACTTTGACTTTATAAGTTCCCTTGAAGTTCATCTAAAAGATATCCCATGCTTCCTTTGCATAATTTTCTATTGCAATATTTGGAAAAACTATCTCTATCATTGTTGCCTCAATCAAACTTAATGCCTTAGTATCTTTTCTCCTTGACTCTTTCAACTGAGTCTTTTGTGGATTTGTGAGGGTAGCATACTGAGTTGGTTTTGTCACATCATTGAACCCATTAATCAAAAAATTTCATAAATCATTTACAACCATTATAGTTTTCATTTTCTTTGCCCATGTATCATAATTTTGTCTATTAAAGGATAGTGGTTGCTGCCATATTTTTCCTACATCTCCTACCATGTCAAATATCTTAGAAAAAATGCCCTAACTCACTATGGATGTGGGGCCTCAGAGCTTTGATACCATGTGAAACATAAAATCACAACTTAAAATTTTTTCACTCGGCACTAACTATTGTTGAGTGTCAGTTTTGCTCAACATGTTAAGGAGCTGAGTTGCAGGAGGGTGTCGAGTGAGCTCAGCACATGTATGAGCCGAGTGAACTCGGCACGTGAAGGGCAACTCAGCACCAATGGATGTCAAGTGAGCTCGGCAGTGTGGATGCCAAGTGAGCTCGATCACCACTGTAGGGTGGAGCTCGATAGAAGAAGATGCTGAGTGAGCTCAGCTTAAAGTGCAAAGTTTCAACTCAAACAAAGACCAAGCCGAGTAAACAAGATTATAACACAAATGTTACCACCATTAAAACTAGAGAGCCAAAGCTTAAAATATTCAACAATAAACTTCACAAATGTAATGAATTAGGAAGAGCAATGGATTCATCTATGCCTGCTTGCTTTCTATTCAACTTTGATTTAAACTATTACAAAATCTAAGAGCATTTGGCTACAACTAGAAAATCCTAAAATAACTCTAAAATTTCAAGCTAATGAAACTTCAACCTTTAAACTTCAAACTTGCAACTCTAATGGCCATACAATAACACCTGGAGCAATCACTGTTTCACAGGTTGAATCAAACAATGACAAACTTACAAAATAACCAACAAGGAAAACACTTACAACTGTAGACACGACAACAATTGCTTCTATCTTATGAACCTGACTTGCTCTACTGATCAACTTCTTCCACAGCTCTACTATGCAACTCTTCTGCTCTTCTTCTCTCTTTGATATGTTGAACTTGCGTAAATGAAAGAGTGAGTCATTCCTTTTGTCTCTCTTCCAAATATTTTTCCCCCTCATTTCTAAATTTGAAAACTGACCTACTGCATTCAATTTTCTATCTATTGTGTAGGTCGTCAAAGATGGTAAGTGGGCATTTGGATCCAAGAGCAAATGACTATATGCCTTTAATATTTCAACAAAAAGCACAAAATTTGTAAGATGGAAACTATTTATCAATCTTGTGAGTTTATTACAATAGGTCATGGTAAGTGAATTTAAGCTCTTTACACCTCTCAAATTCACTGCCATAAGACTTCCCATGTACTCAAGTGTAATCGACTCAAGGCTGGGATAGTAAGCTCCACTAATTGATATCCTAGATACAAAATGCTCACCACTGATGACTAGATTTTCAAGGCTTTCTAAAAATCCATTTTCTGGATCATCTTATATTTCTGTTAAATCGTGAAACTCTCTGAAAGAGTTTTCAAGAATCTGCAGCTCTTTCAAGCAGGATGGTGCCTGAAATTCTAGATAAGAATAAAATTTATATAAAGATTTCAATGAATGAAAAGAAAAAATCCCAGGCAACCATAACGTAAGGACCCGCAATAAAGTTTTGAGGGAATTGGACTTCGAAGTTAGAATATGAAAATACCTCTTTGTTATTCCCCCACAATGTTTTGAGCTGGCCAGAGCGGATTTCTAAATAATGCAAATTTTGAAGAGGAATCCACGAAGGAATACTTGAGTGTTCTTTGGAATTGCCCTCAAGCTTGAGCCATAGCAAGGAAGCTAACATCTCATCACAATTATGTGATTGGGTTAAAAAGAATGTAACTTGAGAATCCATGGCCTTGTCATAAATGGTGTGGAAACACCTAATATTGGTTTTGGTGAGGACATTTTTGAATCTCGTTGAAGCCTGCAGCCATAGATGCATCTAAAACCTCCATTACTTTAGTCAGGCATGAGTTAAAGATTTGTGACATGCGAGTAATACGAAGAAATCTGAGAGGTTTACTAACATACCAAAAAATTTAGATCTTGAGGACGCCATAGACGATGAGAAGAGCTGAGCTCAAGTGCCATCTCTCTTCCCAAGTCTCTCAGGTGGTCATTCATTCTCAAAAGAATTATATCTCCCCGAATTTCGCTGATTTCTTCGACAAGACATTTATCTTTGAGTGTCTCCAGTGCATGTTGAGCATTCCATCGTATGCCTCCCATACTTTTTCCGCTGTACTCTTCAATTTGCCCACAAAAAAATCGGCAATATCCATGAAAACCTGTTTTTGTTCATCATCTAATGCGTCAAAGCTTATTCTCAATCTTTGCTTTACATCTCGAGGCAGCATCATTCTAGCTTTAATCAATGGTGGCTTCCAGTAACTGTAAGCTCTACCATGAACATGTCGGCTGAGAACTTGAAGAGATAGAGATAGCCCTCCACATACCTCTACGAATTCATCAACCAGTGTCCTGTACCCAGCAGGTGGATGGGATTGGCCAAAGGCATGCCAACTAAAGAGTTTCCTCCCATGGGTTTTATCCATTCTCCTTAAATGATAACCAACAGTGATCCCCGTGGTTACAACCACCCTGACATCTCGGGTCGTGACAATCACCAGAGCTTTATTTATGGTAGATTTATTTAAGATATCCATGACCAGTAGATCATTTAACTGCTGCACATGATCAATATCGTCTACAACAATCAGGAAGCTTAAATGCCGAGGGCTCCTTTGTAGGCTATCTTTGAGATAGCATCTTCCTTCTTCTGTGCTTGTAAAACTCAGATGACGAAAGTCAAATAGATCTTTGAGAAGCCTAATTTGTAAAGAATGTAAGTCTCCTCTGAGAGATGCTTCTCACACATCAAATAGAAAACTTGTTTTAAAATAATTAGACATCTTTCGGTTAAATAATTCTTTGGCAAGAGTTGTCTTGCAGGATCTGCCTATGCTGAAAATTCCAGCTACCACAACCTTATAATTAGTCACAGTCTTTAGCCCCACTGGATATTCAGCAACATGTAAACATGTCTTCGTTTTTACTTCTTCTTGCACTGCTGCTACAATATTTTCATAGTCACTGGAGCTATATAAAATAAAACGTAGATCCCCATGAGAAAATTGTTAACCAGATTTGAAGGACTATCAAAATCAGATGTTAAAAAAATACATACAATTGAATTCAAAAACAAAAAACTCACATCAAATAGATTGTGGGAATATGATAATGTTGATGTTAAAAAAATATACAATTGAATTCAGAAATAAAAAATTCACATGAAATAAATTATGGAAGTCTGATAATGTTGAATCATAAATAAAACTCAAACCAAATGGATTGTAGAAATCTAATAATTTTAGAGAAAGATTACCTGTCAAATTCTTCCCCGGCTATAAATGAGAGAGACTGCAGGGCTTCCTTCCACTGGGTAAGCTTCTCGAGGTACCTACCCTTTTCTGCATATCTCTTGAATGCAGCAGCGTACACTCCCTTCTCAATGTGGCAGAGGTCGCTAGGACTCACTTGATAAAACATAGGAATGATTTTGGCCTTACTTTCCAACATGAGAACCAGCTCAGCCAGGCAGCCAGGCGACTCTGCATATCCTTTGTTAAAAATGACAATGTGTACCTTAGCAGAGAGGATCGCTATCTGTATAATAGATGGAAATGAATTTCCAAGTTCCTTCTCTTGCAAATCAAGAAACGCCCGGATTCCCGACTGGTGAAGAGAGTTGTAAAGCTGAGTGGCCAAAGTTTGTTTGACATCAGGGCCTCTGTGGTTGATGAAAACATCGAACAATCTCGAAGATTCAGAAACCCTCCTTCTTTTTGTGAGAAATATAAATTTAAATTTAAACTCAATACTCACAACTTTAAACTTAAAAAATCTGCTCGGCACTTAAAAAGTGCTCAGCACATAAGGTGCCGAGTGCCAATATTACTCAGCACATGAAGGCGCCGTGCCAGTTATACTTGGCACTTGCTTGGCACTTGATGGTGCTGAGTGACAGGCAACAGGTGCCGAGTGAGCTTGTCACACAAAGGACAAAGCTCGGCACTTGAAGGAGGATACAGTAGGTGCCGAGTTAGCTCGGCACACAAAGAAGACAATGGATGCCGAGTGGGCTCGGCGCCAACTAAAGTTTATAACTTAGAAAATTCCAACATGAATGCATTCATCATTAAAACCAGAGAGCCAAAGCTTTAAGCTTTCAACCAAATTTGTATGCTTGCTTGCTTTCTATTCAATCTTTCATTAAACTAATACAAAATCTGGGAGCATTCGGCTTCAACAGAAAATCCTAAAATAACCCTAAATTGATAATATTTCAAACAACTTTAATAACTTGCTGCTCTAATGGCTGCATACATGAATGCCTGAAGCAATCACTGCTTCAACAAGACAAATTCAAACAACAACAAACTTACTGAGTGAGGAGGGGAAACACGTGCAACTGCAGGCACAAACTTCTTTCTTTCTTCCTTCTCTGCTCAGCTCTGCAACTTCTCTCTGATCTGCTTGATCTACAAACTCTCTTAATGAATGAATGTAGAAACATTCCTTTTGTCTTCTGACCTAAAATATTTTTCCCTCTCATTTCCAAATTTGAAAATCTCACCTACTATATTCATATTTTTCTATCTATTCTGTTGGTCCTCATGTGGTAGGTGGGCGTTTGGCTCCAGGGGCAAGACAACCACCGTATTAAATTTTCCAACACTTTTGCCACAAGGTTCAATTCAGGAGAAAGCATTAGACTCCAGGTTTTTCTGTTGAGATGATGAAGAAAACGCCATTGATTCCATCGTTAACAGACTGCTGGTAAAAAATTGAAAGAAAGAAAAGCAGGGCGATTTGATTGCAGTATGCGGAAAGAAATAGAGTGACTTAACAGATTATTCCATGGGCGAATTCAATACGTTCCTTTAACCATTACTTTTTGAGAGTAAGGAAAACGCTTAGAAATTAGATAAACGCCCATCTATTAGAACATCCTAGAGGCGAGAGGGGGACGGGGAGCAGGGGATTATTTTCCAACTAGACGCCCCACTACATGGATGAAAATGTCCCATTCAGTTGAAAAGCAAAAAGCAAGACACGTAGCACCGAAACTTCGTTTAGGTCCCTTCTGGTGCCAACTATTATAAAAACTTTTTACTGTATATTTAATTTTAAATATCTACTTTCAAATAAATGATTTAATGATGATGTATTTATAAATAACATATTTAAATATGGCAGATTCCTTATGTTCCTATCATATTGATTTAAATGTTCTGCTCAAATCACAAAGTCATACAATTAATTTGTCCTTCGTTTATTTCAAAGAAGCTTACCTTACCAAAAAATATACCTTATTTAGTTTTTTAATCTTCACCTGTAAAAAAGAGCAATTCAATTACGCACTTCATATGTTTCACCATTGAACGAGGCCGTGTTTTATTTTTCCACACCATTGAGGGAGGCCGTGTTTTATATTTCATTTGAAATTTTCTATATTCAACATGTATTGAGAGAGATGACGCATTAAGAACAAGCACGCACCAGATTCGTTTTGTTTATATAAAACTAGGATCGCACCTTAATTTGTCTCCAATTGGTACGCGGATGAATTTTTGGATAAGAAAATAGTTAAAAGTAACAATTTTTAGTTTTGTATAAGAAGACAAAATAGAAGTGAGTTTTATTTAGAATTATATTTGTTAGGCAAAATGGTTTTCAATATACTGAATTTTTTTATAATGATATTGTAGGTATGTAATTTTCTATTAATTTTTTTTGTTTAAATTTTAGCATCTCTTTCAAATCTCAATCATTAATATTGCAATCAAATAGTTCTTATTTTTGACATGAAAGCACATGAGAATAGTTTTGTTGATCATGTCTAAACAAGAACATGGTTAGTGATATATTACTTATCCATACAAAATTGAATTGATCGTATATACATAAGAATGCAATTACTGATTTATTGATTGTACGTATGTAATTCAATTAAGAGAGTTATTTAGCTATTCTAAACATCATTTGATAGTTTGTTAGGATTGACATTTGAATTCTTTCATGCAAATAGGTTCTCAATGTCTTCTCATCTAGCACAAAGAGGAGGTTCTACAATAGTAGATATTCTATATTATGACAATTTGTTTTCCTTCTTTAACATAGCTATCATGTGCAATAGTAGCGCACTTGTCTCTAGCTAACAAGATTGCTTCAGTTTGTCCATTAATAAGAAGTTCCCTACTAGGTAATTATTTGCAAAAACTGATATAGATGCCTATTTTGGTGGGCACATTCATCCTCATTCATTTTCTTAATATAATTGATTATCTATTGTTCTTTCTAGGAATGTCATATTCTTACTCTACGCTAGCTAAGTAGTAGATAGTATAGTTGGATCGAGGATGTTGTTGGACCTAATGCAAAAGTGGTCTAGACTCAAAGAAATGGAAGAAGGAAGTGTATGTTATTGTGAAGGAAAAAGAATCCATTTTTTATATGGGCTAGGAATCGCTATGAGGAAAAGGTTGAAGGATTGAAAAATACAAGCTCTATGAATAGTAGAGTTATTTATTCTTGTCAAGTCGCTTCTATTTGTTGAAGCCATAGAAGACTAAAATGCTTTTAAATTCATTGAAATGTTGCAATCAACAATTGATTATATCGTATGAACATGTAATATTGATAATACAATTTTGATGTAAATTTAATAAAATAATCTAATTTATCAATAATTATATTTATTATAATGATTATTTAAGGAGTTTGACTACATGGTTGGGGTATTGGACACCACATTAGATACAAGTGTTTTAAAGAAGTTTGGTAAGCACTATAAAGAACTAGTGGACTAACTCAACATATACAAGAAATGTACGAAGTATTAGTTTAATGTGGTGATGTTGTACCTTAACTATTATTAATCAAGGAGAGAATGACATATATTGGAATAATATGATTTTATTAGACAAGGAGATTAGACATGTTTGTTTTAGACAAGTAAAGTATAATAAAATATTCAATTTTAAAAAATAAGATTTGCATATAAATATATCAACACCCTAACTATATGAAACTTAGGGGGAAGGTAGTAGAAAGATAACACATATGAGGTACCAATACACAATCTAAGTGAATACCAAAGTAGAAAGAGAGTATATTATCACATATTATGAAAAATGTCATCTTAAGGATATTAAATATAATGTCTTGAAATTACATCATGATAATGGGTGGGTTTAGCTAGATTAGAACAACAAAAAATATTAAAATAAAATGTAAATTTAAAGTAGCAAAAAATATTTACAATAACACATAAATGCAATGTGGTTTTCCCACTACAAGCTAAATCCATGGGGAAAATAGTTATTCACTTTCCTTCTTATCAAATAAAGAGAAAATTAAAAGATAATGATTTAAAATTACAAATAAACTTATTTATAAGGTATTTTAGCCTTTTCTGGTGACTTACAAAGGTCATCCCACATGTGAAAATAATAGTTGACACTTTTATCAAATAATGGGCATTTTTATTTTCTATTGGGAAATTTCCCTCAACCCTATGTTAGGGGAGCTTTCCCTAATATCCCCTATAGGGGTATTTCCACTAGAAATATTCTTTTGGCTCAACTCTAAGGACGGTATTGCCCCTAGAGTATTTTAGAAGTGGTTATATGACTCTATACTCTCATTAATTGACATGAGGGGAAATAATGGTTGATAAATTCATGAAAAAGAATACCAAACAACATCAACCTCCTTCTTAGAGGTTTATTAGGATCTAAACCATTTTTTTTGATAAAGTGGTATGACTAGTTGCTAAACACCACCGACCTCTTGCTTTTAGAGGCTTATTAGGATCCAAACCAAATAATATTTTAAAAGTACATATTTATAATGTAGGCCCCACAATATTTAAGCACTAAGCCTTTTTGGTGTTGGAATGGAATATTGGTATGAAGTAAAGTGATCATATTAGGATGGAGGAGAGGACTTATTCAAAGCATGGGTATCAAAAGAGTCAAATTGTTAGATACTAATTGGGTATCAAAAGAGTCAAATTGTTAGATACTAATTAAAAATAGAAGGGATTCATGTAAAAATAAAAAGAGTAGCAAAGGGTGAAGTATAAAAACTACAAATATAATTATGGTGAGTATCTAGAAGAACCAATAAATAGAAAAAATGTTGAGTATTAGTGGGAATTTAGTGCAAGTTGATAGTACTAGAATGATAGTATTCTATGACCATTCCATACTTTATTTTTGCATATAGACACTATAAACATGAATAGAATACAGAATATTAATTTGTTGTTTTATTATGGAACAAAGGTTTCAAAGAGACCCCAAACTCCTTCATTTATTTTGTCTTTGGAAAGTTATCATCATTTTTTCAAATATTATCTAGATTTATTTGTGTTGCAAACCATCGCATGTGGCTTCAATCACTTGGGATAGATAAACAATGACCTATACTTTTTAGTTGCACCATTGCTTCAACCCAAGTAATTACTTTGAAAGGAACAAGAAGATTCTAAAGAATCAAAATCATATCTTATGGTGCTCATTAAGGAACTAAAGAGAAAAAAATAATGTAAGAAGAAAGTTTCATTTCATGATAGTTTCATTGTATATTGTATCACCTTTAATTTGGATAATTTAATTGAGCCAATGTTTAGTTTGTGTACATTAAAGAGCCCTTAAAAGTTTTGAAATCTCCATTACATAAATGTCTAGCTTAATATAAAATGTAGAATTTATAGTAATATTGTCATCATGAGAGTATATTTGCATCATCTTTCTCCATGATTTCTAATTGAAACCTATTCAAATAATACAATAAAATAAAAAGAAATGCAAACAAAGATGAGAGCATCCAAAATACTGAGGACCATCCCTCTATATATGAACTATTGTGAGGACCTAATTTTTTCTTTTAAATTAGATCATCTTCTCTTAGCTAAGATAATTTAAAATATAAAAGAAATAAAATAAGAGAATATCCATTTAAATTTTTTAAGTTGAGTTGGTTTAATCAAGCCCATTTATAACTTGACTATTCATTGATACATCCTTGTGGATCAGAAATTGCTTCAAATCTTCCATACATTTCCCTAGCTTGATAAAGAGTTGAGATATTTTAGAAAAATTATTGTCATGGGAATACATGTATAGACTAACATTTCATAATAATAAAAAGTACAATTACTCACACCTACATGATTTATGAACAAAATTAGTTTATTCAATAAATGAATCTAAAATACTCTAAAGGATTGAATTTAAATTATGGGATAGAACACCACAAAGCAAGATAAACAAGCAAAAAAAATAACTCTAATACAGAGGAGGAACCTCTTAATCTTCACATTTATGAGAACCTATCAATCTAAAATAAGAGATCCTCTCTAGTAAAGCCAAGTTTAAATTATTTTGTTTCAAAGAACCACTGCTTCACATTTATTTTAAGGTTCATTATAGATGCTTAATTGAAGAATTAGTTTTAATTATTTTTTTTCAAAGAATCACTGCTTCACATTTATTTTAAGGTTCATTATAGATGCTTAATTGAAGAATTAGTTTTAAATTATTCTTGGTAGAAATGGTGAATTGTAGACAAATAGTAGAGCACTATATTTAAGTAGTTTATTAGTTCTATAGAAGATAAAAGAAAAAATGTATATTCAAACTTATGCTTCTTCTCCAAATGATTTTCTATCAAGGCTTTAAATTTCTCCTTGAACCAAGAAGATCTACTCTTGATAGCACTGGCAAAAGAATACATTCTTGGTTGGGAGGAACTTTAAGAAGGTTGAGAATTGACATTAGAACTATTATTGATATGCTTTTCAAGGGATTTGATAGCCATTTTCATGCCTTCTTCACCTCTATTAAATAGATCTAGCTCTTTAAAATATTCCACTTGTTTCTTGTGTAGCCAAAGTTTTGTCATTTTATTTTCAAATGCAAGCAAAAGATATATTTTGAAGTGGTTAAAAATTCTATTTCAATTTTAATCACAATCTCAACTCATGAATTGATCAAGCTATTTCATAGAATCTCCATTAGAAAGAAAAATTGAATTGTTGGTTGCATCAGTTAGGGGGCACTCTATACTTAAGTATTGCAAAGACTAAGCAGCATAGTATTTCCCTATTAGGAAAGCTACAAGTGGAAACACCTTCCAAATGTTAATTTACTGGGGAAATTATATAAAGATCAAATCTATTAAGATTCATAGGAAAAAAAAAGAACAGAGAAACTAAAGGTACACACAAGATAAAACACATTAGACAGAGATTTATGTGGGAAACCATTTTGGGAAAAACCCACCAGCCAAGAACCAGAGTGTTGCCCTTTATATTACAGTAATGCATAAAAACATTAATGGACTTAGGATCAGATTGTCTTTACAATCAACCTGACTACTACCACTATGACACTTTATCCTTCAGGATCACAACCACAACCCTCACAACCTCTACAACAATATAACCATTACTGTCAACCACAGATTTAGCGATATTTTGCCAAGCATTAGGCTTGTCCCCCCCCTCAACGAATCTTGCATACATTTATACACTATGCAATTCTTTATGGAATATGGTGTACTAGCTATCAAGGATAGAATGGTTACAATCCCAATAGTTACTCATCCATCTGATGGTCACTCTTCTATTTGGTAGTCCCTTGGACATTGGGTCACTCCCTTTGCCCTCTAAAACTCTATTTAGTATCAAATCCTTAGACACTCCCTTACCTCCAGTCTTTGTTGTACACAATATTACTTCGCCATACCATATGACACCACATTATTGTCTGGCACCGTCACCACCATACCATCTGGCACCATGATACTATCATACTGACTGACATCACCGTACACCACCATTTTGGAAATCATGGCACAAATATCTATCATTGTACAACTCAATCATAGTACAATTTATTCACCATACATTTTTAAAAATTATATATGTCACTGTATGGTGACATACCTCCATTGTTTGGTGGCCTCACCATATGGTGAGGCTACACCATATGGTGCATTTCATCACCATAACAATCTCCCACTTGATCAAGTAGCACCAACCATTCCAAAAAACACATCTCTAATCACAAGAGATAACACCATCATCCTCTAAGTTTCCATGAGCACCTGAAATTGATCAATCCATGCCAACTCTAAATACAACATTACAATATCATGAAGTATTTGAAAAATGATCAATGTACTTAGAACGAAGAAATTAAACCAAGATTAATGTCAAAATTCCAAACATGGCCTCATGAACATGAACATGACAACATGATCTAAACAATCTCAACCAAAGAGTTTAAATGCTCCATTTATTAAATGAAAACATAAACCACACACTTATCAAAGATTCTATTGATCACTCTAGATGTAAACATCTTCAGTCACATGAAGATTAACATCTCCAAATAGTACTTTAGCAAATGTGAAAAGATCCTTCTACAACATCAAAATCTTGCACCTTCAACATCTACAATGCTAATGAAGATCAAATCACTACATCATCACCAAAAAATCCCACTGAACAATGGTGATGAGTCACACATGGCACATACATCACTGCCATCAACTCCTACCATGTTGTAGTGTCAAGTCACTAATGGTAGCGTGACTATCATCTTCAAGAATGAAGATTGAATTATTTCAAATAGTCATCATCAAGATAACTAGTTAGCCAAAGTAGCACTGCTGGCATCTTCACCATCACTATCATAACTCTCAAAATCAGAAGAACTCTCCACTTTCTTCTTCTTCTTCTTCTCTTTGTAATCCTTTCATATATGACCAGTTTGCCTGCAATTCCAACACTTTGCTTTGGACTTTTTCCCAGAAGATTTAGGATTCATGTCCTTCTTGCTTTTGTCCTTCACTCTACCTTGAGTGATGAGAGCCTCCTTAGCCACCTCAAAAAAATTTCTCTACATCTCCTTTGAAAGAAGTGCAACAACCACTTCATCCATTTTTAATTCGGTGGTATTACTTCCAATGGCCATCACAAGATAATCCCATGAATTAGGCAACAAGCACAACAGTAGCATGCAATGCTCTTCTTCACTAATAGACACACCAATAAATGTCAATTGTTCAATCACCATATTGAATGCATTTAAATGATCTACCACAACCTTTCCTTTGTCCATCTTCAAGGAGTACAATTTTTTTCTCAGGGAGAGCTTGTTTACCAAGGAATTTTTGTGATAAATATCTCCCAACTTCTTCCACAAAGAATCTATAGTTTTCTCCTCATGAACATTCAAGAGAATACAATTTGCAAGACATGGCCTTATTAGTTCTTTGGCCTTTTGATTTGTTAAAACCCAATCTTCTTGCTTCATGCCTGAATGCTTGTTACTTGATATAGCAACCCACAGATCTCAGTTTACCAGCATATCCTCCACTTTGAGTTTTCATAACTCAAAGTTTGTACCATCAAAATTTTCAATCTCTATTCTCCCTATTGTACTTTCCATCTCAATTTCCAGATGAGCACTTTCCAAAGTCCCACCAAAACCAAATTGACACCAAATGACCAACCCTATTCAATACAACCAACTCTACCAACAAGATAATGGTAATGGGTAATGGCTTTAATATGACTTGTTAGGAAAGATACTAGTGGAAACACCTTCCAAATGTTAATTCGCCAAGGAAATTATATAGAGATCAAATCTATTGAGATGCATAGGAAAAAAAATAATAGAGAAAATAAAGGCACACACAAGATAAAACACATAAGATAGAGATCTATGTGGGAAACCCTTTTGGTAAAAACCCACTAGCCAAGAACTAGAGTGTTGCCCTTTGTATTACAGTAACACATAAATTACATTAAAACATTAATGGACTTAGGCTCAGATCATCTTTACAATCAACCTGACTACTACCACTATGACACTTTGTCCTTCGGGCTCACAACCACAACCCTCATAGCCTCTATAGCAATACAACCATTACTGTCAACCATAGACTTAGCAACATTTTGCCAAGCATTAGGCTTGTCCCTCCCTTCAATGAATCTTGCATACATTTATACACTATGCAATTCATTATGGAATCTGGTACATTATCTATCAAGAACAAAATAGTTACAATCCCAAGTTACTCATCCATCTGATGGTCACTCTTCCAATTGGTAGTCCCTTTGGCACCAGGTCACTCCCATCAACCTTTGAAACTCCATTCAGTATCAAATCCTTAGGCACTCCCTTACCTCCAATTTTTGATGTACACAACACAACTTCACTATGCTATCTGACACCAGCATATTGTTTGGCACTATCACCATTGTACTATCAAGCATCATGACACCACTGTACACCACCATTTTGTAGTCATGACACAAATATCTATCACTATACAACTCAATCACAACATAGTTCATTCATCGTACATTTTTAAAAATTGTATATGTCACTAAATGGTGATATACCTCCACCATATGGTGAACTCACCATATAGTGAGGCTGAACCGTATAGTACACTTCATCGTCATAACATTCCCTTTTGTTCCAATAGTAATTATAAATTTCAAAAAAAAATTCTAAAAATTTTTGGCATTCTTCATGATGCAGCTAGGGTAGTGATTTTATTGAATGAGCTAAACATTTTTGAAAATGAATAGAGGAAATTAAAATTGCACCACAATTTGCAAACTCATGCAAGAAAAAGAAGGAAAACAACTTTTTTGCTAAAAGAGAATACATAATCACCTTTAACCTTTAGACAAAAAACATATTCAAAGCCCTAACAAATCTCCCAAAAACTAGCAAGTAGATGAAGGAAAGATCTCAAGCTCTAGGCCAAAATAATACCTTTGGCGACATTCTTAGAAACAAATTGCTATCAAAACAAGAAAATTTGTAAATGCTCACAGAAGGGTAGAGATCTAGGAATTCAACCCTTAGCATCAAAAGATCCAAGAAAGAAAAAAATCTAGGATTGGATCATTGTAAAAATATACATATATTAAATGGAAATGTGTTGAAATGGCAAGGTTGTATATTCCATCACATAGAATAGCAAATCATAAAAAACCCAACACTGAACAAAGTCTCTAGTCCCATTCTATGAATTGGAAAGCTAAATCAAATTCTCAAATCACCTCTTATGGAGAAACTAGAAAAGGACATCAAGACAAAAGTTGAAGAAAAAGAATCCAAAGGGGGAATGGAAAGAAGAATATAGATCATGAACAAGACACCAAGACTGAACGTGAGAATGTTATCATTATAAGTAATGAAATTAGTGAAGAATGATGGAATGAATGTCAAATCTATGACATCTATGTGTATTTTAATGGGCCAAAATTTAAAAATTTAAAACTAGGGGAATGGCTAGAAGCATTTAAAATAGAGTAGGTAAGTATCCTCTCACTATCTAATTTTTTAGTTTGTTTACATTGCAAAAAATGAAACTATTAGAAATGAAATGTTATTAGTTTCTTCATGGTTTTACAAAGGTACCTTGTTATTTTCTTTTCAAATGGAGACCAAGCATGAATGAGAAAAAAACTACCACACAAAGATCTCCAACATGGATAGTAATCAAATCCATTCCCATATAAATTCTTCATTCTCACATTGAATGTAGAGACAAAAAGGGAATTTGATTATTAATAAAATTGAAACAAAAATTCATGGCTAATAATAAGATCAAAATTATAAAAGATAGATCATATTATGTACTACAATTCTCAAAATTTGAAGAGCATCTTAAGAATATTTCTTTAATTGATAAGGTAAACAACTCAAGATGAAATAACTTAAGTTTCAAGCAAGCACATAAATACTCTAACCTTAATAAAATGCTTCCTAGTCTAATGAAGAGGGGCTTAGACATGCATAGGGGGGCAAAAAAAGATAACCCAACCTCATTAAAGAATCAAAATTTTAATCAACATAATATTAAAGATTATAGAAATGAAATAGAGGAGGGAGAGATCATTAAAGAGAAGGTATGACTACAACCATACAATAAAAATAACATTGATGAGCAATCTTTAAAAAATAGAGGGAGAGAATATAATAAACAAAAAGCTTTGACACAAAATTTGGAAGAATGCATAATAAAAAGTAGAAACAAATATGAGGAGGGAATAGAAATTTGTAGCAATAGGAGTAATCTATAAAGAAAACCCTCTTCATAGAACACAAAAGAGGAAATTTGAAGATATATTATCAGCACATAAATGAATTCCTATTGATTCAAAAAAATATTGGAGATCAACTCACTCTATAGGAGGAATCTCATAAAGAACACTTGGACAATATATTAAGTAAATTAATTGCATTAGAAAATTTGAAAGCACATGAAAAGCCTTGTGAGATGGGTCTAGAAAATGAGTGACAATATGTGGTAATATTACTAATCCTAATAGGAGTTATCTAGAAGTAGCCAAAGAACCAAAAAATGAGATAGAAGATCATAAAAATTTAGAAGAGAAGATAAAGAACATTAATACTATAATATAAAATGAAGAAAATGAGATAGATAAAGAAATAGTGACAACTGGAAATGATAGTAAAGATCTTGCACTTGAGAACAAGTTGAATCAAACAATTGAAGACAATACTTATCAAATTGACAATATAATGGTAGTTCAACCATCTACCCTCACTTATACAAACAAAAACAAGATCATAGAAGACACAACAATAATAAATAAACTAGCTTTAAATGCAAGCTCAGAAAGAGACAATATGTGGAGAATGACACCAAAAGGAATAGCAAATGTATCAAGAAAAAAAAGGCTTTCTAAATTTTGGAAAACCCCATTAAATGAGACAAATCCACTTAAGGAAGACATAACATCACAAGCTCAACAAGTTGCAAATAAAAATTAAACCTTTATTAATAATAAAATCACTTTGGAGTTAGAAAATTTTATTAAATACATGTGGAATAAAGGGGAAGGCTAGTACAACTTTGATTCCAATGCTAGAAAAAATAAAGGGAAATGTCACATACATTAAAATTTTCTAGGAAGAATTTGGAGTTCATGAGGAAACAAAGAATGAAGAAAAATACTTCAGTAAGTTTCAAGACAATACAATACAACTAAGATTGAAAGAGGATATTGAAAACTTGGAGGATGATCCTAGTGACAGAATAATGCAAGAATTAACATAAGAGGTTGAGAAGGTAGATGAAACTATCTTAAGAAGTACTTAGAATGCAAGAAAAAATATAGGAAAATTGGGTATAATAGAAGATATAGAAGGTATTAAGAATCCTAGATGTGGTAAACATAAAAGGAAATGTGGAAGAAAATCACTAGCTAAACTCATGCCCACAACTGGTGAGGCAGTAAACCAAAAGAAGATCAATGATTTACTTAATGTAGGGAAAGAAAGTTCCTTCGCAAGAAGCCATGAGGACAACTACATGAAATGTTAGGGGCTTAAGTGCCCCTAACAAAAAATGCTTACTAAAGTGCAATTAGAAAGTTTTTAAATCAAGGATAATTTTAATACAAGAAATTAAATTAAAGAAAGAGGAAGGAGATAAATTTAGAAGGTCGATAGGATTATGGATAATGGAATTACATGAGTCTGATGGTGCCTTGAGAGGCCCAGGTATTATATGACACCCTAGAAAATTCAACTTTGAACTACAAAAGTCCCATAATAATTGGATGGGAGGAAAAGTAAATAATTTCAAAAGTGAACTAAGTTTTAGCCTTATCAATGTATATGGTCCTATACCAAATTCAGATAAAAAAATTATTATGGCAAAAGATTAGTACTTTTGTGGAAGTAGATTCGAATAAAATATTCTATCTTGGAGGAGATTTTAATGCTTTATTAACTCTACAAGAAAAATTAGGAGGGATAACAACAATTTCACAAGCTACGATAAACTTCAACGACTAGTTTATAGAAAGAAGGTTAATAGATATCCTAAACAAGAATTGGACATTTACATGGAACAACAAGAGAAAAGGTTTCTAGAACATAGCTAAAAGAGTGGACAAATTTATATTCAAAGGAGATCCAACCTCTTTCAACTTTACATTTAACACATCTATTCTACATCATTTAGGATCAAATCACTTTCTAGTAATATTAAATATAATAGAAGTAACAAAACCTTCTAGAAATATATTTAAATTTGAAAAAATGTAGTTTATTTAGATAAATATTTCCATTAATAGGATATAAAAAATCAAGGATACCAATGGAATTTTAATAGAAGAGCCTGATAAAATTTTAGAAGTTTTGGTTAACTATTTCAAAAAAATTATAATAACTATGAATCTTCAAACTTAACATCTCAAAATAACATGTTAGGTATCATACCAAGAATCATAACAAATGATGTTAACAAAAACCTAAACAAGAAATTCTCTAAAGAAGAGATTAAAAGGTTCTCTTTCAATTAAACCCAGACAAGTCACCAAGTCTAGACAACTTCCAAGCCTTTTTCTTCCAACAATGTTGGGACATATTAGGATAGGAACTGTGGGAAGCTATTGAGGCATCTAGAAACTCTAGATCATTATTAGTTGAAATCAATAACACTTTATTGACACTTATTCAAAAAATAATCAACCATGAGGAGCCATGAGACCTTAGACTGATAGAACTTTGCAATACAATATATCAAATCTTATCAAAAGCTATAGAAAATAGACTTAAATAAGCTTTTACCAAAACTTATTTCAAAAGAACAAATAGGCTTTGTTCCAAATAGATCAATTCTAGCTAGTATCATCATAATTTGGGAAGTTATTGATTTGACATAGATTAACAATGAACCTTTTATGATAATGAAGTTAGACATTAAAAAGGATTATGACAAAGTTGATTGGAGATTTTTATGCAAAATATTAAAAGTATTCAACTTCTCCCACCAATGGATAAACCTTATATTCAACTATATTTTGAAGGATTTGATGAGAACAAATCCATAGATCTAGTAGAACATCTGCGTGCAAGAACCTCTCATGGAGAAGAAAAATAAAAGAGAAGGCACACGTTTGGTTTTGAAAATATGGAAGAATATATTATCAGACTTAAGGAATGACTGAAAATATAATGGATCAATCCTAATAAAGGAGATCAAAAAAAACTAATAGGGAAAGCCTAAGAGGTAAATGACATTTAATAATTAATATTTAATTTTTAAATGGAAATGCATGTGCATAAAGTTAAATCTTAAGAGGGTGTAAAGGTAATTTAATAAATGAAATTAAATCAATCATTTACTCTAATATATTTCAACACCCAAAATACCTTTATTAGTTAATGGAACACCAGAAGGACACTTTGGAATAACAAGAGGCATAAAGCAAGGGGGTCCTATTTCACCTTTCCTTTTCATTACAATGGTAGAGGCCTTTGGAAGAGAAATTAAGGAAGAAAAAACGAATGGTGGAATCAAAGGGATACAAGCATCTAAAGATATCCATAAAGTAACCCATCAACAATTTGTGGACAATATGATCCTCCTTGGAGAAAGTACATTAGATGTAGCACAAAAATTTAAACAAATGATAAGAACCTATATGGAAGCATTAGGAAAAAATTCAATGCAAACAAATTAGAAATCTTCTTCCTGAATTCAAGTCCAAACATAGAAAACAATAGATTCAATGTTATGGGCTATGAGAAGGGCTCCTTCCCTTGTAAGTATTTAGGTATTCTTTTAGATAAAGGAACTAGGGATGGCAAGACCTAGAAACTATTAACTAAAAACATTAATAGGAAAATAGAAAGCTTCAAAGCAAAATGGATTAATATCATAGGAAGAACTACAATGATTGGATTTGTACTTTCATCTTTACCTAGATACCAAATGTCATTTCTTCCTCTTCTTGTAGGAACAATGAAAATATCATACATAAAGTTAAAGAACTTTTTTGGCAGGGGACAGAAGAGAAAAAGAAACAAACATTAGTAAAATAAAATAAAAAATGTAAACTCAAAGAACATGGAGGTCTTGGAATTAAAAAATTAAATTGGAAAAATAAAGCATTAAGAGCTAAATTGGTATGGAGAATGTACAAAAAATAAGAAAGAAAATGGGCCATGATTTTGCACTCAAAATATATAGACCCAACTGAGGCTTTATCTATTTTTAGGACTATTAATCTCCCTAAAGGGTCAAGAGTCTAGAACTTCATCATGGAAGCATGGCCTTTAATCACTACTAATCTGACTTAGGATATAGAAACAAGAGATGATGCTCTTTTACGAGAAGATTCATGGGACAGACTCCCCCAGAACCCCCCAATTGGACTCTTTGAATCATCCCAATGATATCAAAACAATACTAATTAATCTTTGGGGAATAAAAGTAAGGGATTATAAAATTAGAGTCAATGAGATTGAATATAAGGGTTGGCAATGGAAATCTCTTGAGGAAACTCAATTAACTCATCTAGAAAAATAAGCCTTTTAAGAAATTATAAACCAAAGATAGATAAATCATAAAGAATGGAAAGATATATTAATTTGAGGGGTGGTAAATACTATGTGAAAAAGAGATATGAAAGGATTATTAATTCCCAAAAATGGAAGGGAAATGGTATACCATTTAATTTATGCTGGGATCAGCCATGCCTCCCTAAAGTGGGTATTTTTTTATGGGCAGCACTCCAGAGCTGAATTTTATATGCAAACCATTTTGAAAAGATGGGAATGGAATAACCATCTAGATGTTCCTTATGTGAGTATGAATCTGAAATAGTGGATAACATAGTATTTAATTGCCCCTATACCAAATAATTCTAGTCTTGGTTATGCCAAAAATTAAATTGGAAAACAAGACTTCCAAACACATTATTGGAGTACTTAAAAAGCTAGCCTAAAAATGGAAACAACAGAGTTTATAATAATCTTTGGCTCATATCTCCATAAATTTTACTAGGGGAAATCTGAAAAGAAAGAAATAGAAGAATATTCAGTAATAAATCCATGAGGATTTCTTCCCTCCTCAATAAAGTGGAAGCAAGCATTAAAGAAGTTGGAAACAATAACTTAAGGAACACATATAAAGAAGAAGGGGAATTCATAAAATGGTATGCATAAATGTGTAATCATTGGACAAACCTAATCAATCCACCATTATTATACAATAAAACAAACAAACTGACTCAGGTAGAATGTAAATGGGGCTCCACCTCCTCCAAGATGGGTGAAATTGAATTTTGATGTATCCTTAAGAGGAGATCTAGGAACAGTTGGTTTAGGTTGTACCGTTTACTTGGACAAAGGAACTTGCCTCACAACACAAGAAAATCCTTTAGGAGAAATATCAAATAACCTAGCTAAAATGGATGCCCTAATAGAAGGTCTAAGTATTTGAAAGGAATTGAATATTACTAAGTTAATTATAGAAGGATACTCTCAAAATATACTATATGTGATAAGAAAGGAATGTACACCTAATTGATAGTTATAGTCTAAGCCAGACTATGCAATAACAAGACTTAAATCATTTAACAAAATAATGACTAAACACATCTTTCGAGAAGAAAAAAAAGAAGTGGATAAATTGGCTAATGTAGGAGTAGACGGGGAGGATAAATTGATAATAAATAAATAATAAGGAAAAAAGGACTATGAAAAAGATTTAGTATATAAAAATCATATTCCTTAAAACATTGTAATGTTAAAGTACCCTTGGATAAAGACAAATTAATCTAGAACTAGAACTTCATCAAACTTCTCTCTATTATCTTCAATTAGTATGATAATAGTTACAAAAAGTTTGAGCCAAATTATTATATATTATAGATTCTTGACCTCTTCCTATCTTTGTAAGAAGATAGAGTATTTTTTGTCCTCTTCTATAGTTTTTACTGGCTTTTCAATCAAGCTCCTTTCAAAATTCAAAAATAATTTAGGAATAAAATTTAAAAGGAACATACTCTTATATTTTAATACAAAACCAAAGAAATGATTAATGGAAAATAAATCAAACAACCTAAGTTAAATTAGGGATAAAATCAATCCACTAGATTTAATTTTTATTGATTAAATATTGATATAGCAACAAATAGAATATTTATGAAATCGACAAGCAAAGATATTCATATGCAATCAATCGATCCAAAAAAGGCTCCATACTAATCAGAACTTTAAGTAATAATAAAACTGTGAATATATAAATAAATTAAAAGCACTCCTAAATGCAAACAAAGTAGAAAAGGTAAAATGGGAAACTTAAAGAACTAACAAAAGAAATCAGGATCCTCAAAATAAAAGATTATTTCCTTTCTTTTTTGGTTAATCGTGGCTTATGGTTTCATGTGAGTTTGAAGTTTCATGTAAAAGATGAAAAAAAACAAAGGATTCTGACTTTACATCTCCAAAAGAGGTTAAATGCATCAAGGAAATAGAAAGAGGCTCAAATGTGGAGAATCAATCACTATATAAAATTCAACATAAGGGATCCATTAGATGCAAAGGAAGGAATAGTTTCCAAAGACCCCAACAAGGATAAGGGCACTTGAATAGAAAATCAAGAAATCCAAATTGGAAAATAGACGAAAGCATTGAAATTTCTTGTAAAGAAGGCTATATCTCTAGTTTGCTAGGAAAGTTGGGTTATGCCCCTTTTAATTTAGTACTTTGTATAGGACCTTGGTCTCAAGTAGGACTAAATGTTTTCTTCGTCCATTCTTGCCTACTAGTACCCATTTGAATGAAGGCTTTGTAATTTTTAATAATATAATCTATAGGGCTATGACCTTTTACTGATTAAAAAAAACCTCAAGGATTGGTTTTACACCAATTTCCATACCATGCATACTAACAACTAATAGCTCATCATGAAAGTAAGGCCTCTTCAATCTGTAATATACACGCTCACACCTACATACAGTTGAAAATTTCCACCAGGGGAACAAACTCCATAATGTTGACAATCAAATGTTGACTTTCCCTTGAATGCATATAGCTACTCTCAAGTCCACTTCCAAGACCAAATTATTTATTCTTATTTTGTTGAGGTGAGTTGACACATTCCAACCAACCCTAGTGATGAAAAGAAATTGTACAGATATAGAAAAATCTTCAAACTAAGAATCGAATACTTTGACTTATTAAAAGGGATCCCATGATGTTCCCATTAAATAAAACCTTATAACTTTTTGCTAAATGTGATTTAAATTAGTGAATTCTAGTTTCTATAGGCCTCAATCCTACACATTTCATTCTCTTAGTTTCCAATAAACCCCTACAAGAATAAAACCTATTGTTGTAGGTCAAAAACCCCAATAAATAACCAAGGAATTACACTACAATGTTGAACTTGAATTAATTAATCCCTTCAAATGGAAGTCTTTGTCCCTATTTTTGCTTACATGACTAGAAAATGCAATAAAATACTAGAACTATTCTAGAGCATCATAACACATGAACCTTATAGCATACAACATTTTTCAATTTTACATATAAAGGTAGAATGCCTTTAAGGAATGAAAAGGGGTTGGAGAAGAGGATTCACCTTTCAGTGTTGAGCATAGATGTTGGAAAACTCATGGAAATATATTTTTTAGTTTCGCTAAGACTAACTTCCTAATCCAATGTACCCATTAACTATTCCCAATTATTCCCCAAATAAGACTATAACCAATCTCAACCATTAATCATTCTATAGTGTAAAGTTTTTTGAGTTGCCTTTGACGTCCAAGATAACTACGTCATATAGCTTTCTATAAATCACCCAAATGAAGGTTCACAATAGAGCAACCCAAAATAAAAAATAAAATAAAAATGATAATTTTTTAGTTTTGAATCCTCGACTGATAAATTTTTTGTCTGAAATCCCTGACTCTTTTCTATGGAGATTGCTTCACATACCCTTCCTCTATCTTCTTCTACATGTCATTGATTAATACAAAAAATTTGTGAATTTTATCTTAATTATTTATTAGAGTCAGTGGAAATATTTTCTATTTTTTATTTAAAAAATAAATAAATAATAATTTAAATATTTAAGACAAAGTATTAAATTTTTCTTGAACAAATGTCTTAAAATGCCCCTTATTGTTGTAATGTATATGATATTGTCCATCAAATTAGAAAATAATATATAGCTCTTTGAATTGTTACAAATAAATTTATTATTTAATTTTTTATTGATTAGATTCTTCACCTAATTGTAACTGTAACTTAGAAATGCATCCGTCATTGATAATAGTTTAAAACTGATTACTTTTGTAGCATACCATCCATGTTCAAAAGAGGATAATTACCCTTTAACCAATAAATACTCAAATTTCTTAGGTTACATAATCTAACATATCCATATTTCTTCTCTAATGGTACTAAAATATATGGAGAAATTCAAATTGATCTAATAATATCTCCCGGTGTGAGGTCAATGAGCAACTTCTCTATATTTGGTGCTAATGTGAGATTAACAGATTTTTTCTTTTGCTTGAAGGGCTTAGCATCTAATTTGAGAGGAATTTCATGTTAAGAAAATTTTCTTTGTATGCCTTCATATCATCACTGGACAAAGAAAATGTGTGCACCATTCTCACTTATGAGCTCAATGACTTTCCGATATATTCCTTCTTAGACTTCGTACTCAATTTATTTCTTCTACATTGTTTTCATGTGTAGCAAGTGATTTTGCAATGTCTATCTATTCTGTCAAAGGATTCCATTTGCAATAGCTTTGCATATGTTATTTCAGAAGGTTGAAGAAAAGTAATTTATCTCTACATTGTAATGTTGTCTTCATTTCTCTTCCAAGAATTAATTTAAACAACACTTGATTTGATATATTAGCCCACGGATTCTTTAAATAAGACTCCTTTGTAAATTTACTTAGGAACATCTAAGTTATGTTTAAATAGACAACATAAGAAATGCTCACATAAAAAGCTTTTTTAAGTTAGCAAGATTCTTTTTGGCACTCCAAGTTGATTCCTTCTCGTATGAGACAAATTTGCATTGGTTTGGTCAAGTGTAGCCAATTCAATAATTGAAGACTGTGGTTGAAATAAGTGAGCTGAAAACGAAGACACGATAAATAAATGTAGAATATCATTACGTCGAGAGAGAGCTTGATTCTCGCTTGCTGCGTCAGAATGCGTTTTGCTTCGACTTCTCTTGACTCGCAGCTTCCCTTTTAAAATTATCTTCTTCTTCATCCAACGACTATAAAAAATATTTGTGACCTCACATGTCATAAGCGCAATAAGACGGAAGACTTGGTCTAAAATAAAAGTCTCCATCATAATAAAAGTTGAACGTATTGACTACGGCATTCATTTAATTCGCTTGTAAATTTCAAGAAGAGACTGGAGGAAGGCGGGTAATTCTATGCCTATTAATTTACTTTCTTATTTTAATATGGTGAAATTTGAATATTTATATTTATATTTCTTTTCCACCATCTATGTTCTTTTTCAATCTTTTTCCTATCAATGAAAAAGGTCATAAAAAGTTGTGGGAGCTATTAGATAAGCCTAACTATTAGAAAGTTTTAGTAGTGTTTGACTGACTTGTACCACCACCAATCAAAGGATGACTCTTATCTATCTCTTAACTAGAAGTGAAACCAACACTAGATGGAGAAATAGAATGTCAACATTACAAATCTCTTCTATTGTTATAGTGGTGGCAAGGGGCTTGAGAATGTGAAATGTATGAACAACACATGGAGGGGCTTGGGAATGCTAAGTGTAGCATTGTAAATTGTATAAATCTATACAGTTCCATTCTCACTTAAGTCTTATTCTTGCAATGATGTCTTCCATGTTTTGATCATGTTTGACTCCTTTTGCATTTACATCAAAATTACAACTTTATCTACCATTGGGTCAATATTCCTTTTTCTAACCCTAATTGATTGCTCAAAAGTTCTCCTAGGTGCCCTTTCCCTTGAAAATGGAATTATTGGGTGTTATTATCTCACTTAATGAGTCCGATATCAAAATCTTCAATAGTATAAACATGTAGCCGTGAATTAATATCTCCTGGTTGGCCCACTCAAAAAATTAAATATGTTTCATGAGAAAAGGTATGAAAGAAATCATTACACCCTCATTTTTAAGACATAACCATTCTAAAAACAAATCAACAATCAATTCTTATTACTAAGAAAGCAATAAATCATTATCAAGTATTAAAAGAGAACTAAAGCTCAAATTCGAAGTATTGGATATGGCAACATGATCAAGCCATTATGAAGTCAAGTATGCATTTCCACATAAAATATTTCATAAAAACTTAAATAGAGAGGAGGTTCATGAAAGTATAACATTTCATTTAGAATTTCAATATCAGATTGAACCTCTTTACTTTCAAGGAAAAAAATTAATTCGATTATATTTTAATTTTCATTATAGAGTTAATACCAAACTAGTAGTTTGATCTAGGATATCAACCAAATCACATCTTCTCTGTTTTGCATTTGTAGGCAATAGAATCACAAGAGACAAGTTTTAACTAAGGAAGACTAGATAGAAACCTACAAATTTGACTTTTGCAAAAGAACATCTTGATTCAGAATAAAAACAATTGTTTTCTATATCTGACACTCCTTGGATAGAGTCATGCAAAACTATCATTTTCTACCACTTTTATGTTCATATTTCAGAAAATTTTTCCTCTAATTCTGCTCTTCTAAGACCTATATTCTATGTCTTCATATGTGATCTCAAACTTTTTATTCATGTTAATTATTATCAAATTAAAATTTTTGGCCATATATCTAGCATTCAATTCACATCTTTCAATGTCTTAGTTTCAACTCAAATAAGACTAAATTCCTTTTGTGCCCAGTCCTTTTCAATCAAATATAATGTTGAGCCATCTAGATACATTCTTCTAAATGCAATCAAAATCAAAATATACTTAATTCCTAGTTTGCATGCGTACAATAGTGAACAACTTTCTCATCACATCACAAATCACAGTTCACACAAAATCATCTTTTTTGAATATGAATCATTTACTTATCACTCATTGGATCTAGTCAATGTTCACAAGGGTCGATTATTAGGATTTATTAGGATTTCATCCATGAAAGTACAAGTTTAAATCAAGCATTTTTATTGCTTTCGAAGAAAATATTATTGATCACTTTAATCTTATCTGCTACAAAGTGAGAGGAATTCTTATAGTGTCCCATGCATAAAACTTTTACAATCCTAATTTGACTCTTAAACATTTTAATGTAACAAAAAAAATATGTTGATAAAATCTACATAAGAAATTGAAAATAAAAGATTTGAATGTCAAAAATATTAAAAAGAAGTCCACAAAAATTCACTTCTTAAAATGAAGATAAAACTTCCAAATATCATACACAAATAAAACTAATCATAGAGCCTATGAAATGTACATTAAAATAAAATATGAAAGTTCTACAACAAATAACTTCACTTTAGAATTTGGAGCAATAAAATACACTATATATGAAATCTTATGATAACCATTGACCAAATTTCTTCAGTAAGTCTCATGACATACAAAATATCAATACCTTAAAAAATAGTGTGATGATTGCTTCATTTTGTGCTATTTAAACCACTTTTCTTGTAGCAATAGAAGCAAAATTTATATTCTAAAGAAAAATGAAATCTAATTTTTTTTTTATACTTCTATGATTTTTGAAATCTCGACTAACAACTTTTATTAGTAGTATTTTCTTACATGAAGCTTTATGCTAGCTCTATTAGATCACGTCATAGGAAAAAAAATTGCAATAGTGAAAGAAGACCTTGGCTAATATAAAGAAAAACTACTATGAAGTTTGTAGACCTTACACAATAAGAGCTAAACTTGATATTTAGCTTTGCATACATATAAATAATGCCATACAAGGGTAAGAAGAAAAAATAAATAGACCTATAATTCTATGTCAAAGACTAAAAACTACCATAACATTAGGTTTCTATGACACATACTAAATTGTTTCCCCAAATTGAAATGCCTCTAGAATCTCTTTCTATTTACATAAGTTCTGCTATATTTTAAAGTTGCATCCAATAGTTTCAGCTACACCAATCTACTTCTTTAAATCTTTATCCCAAGAATTTCAGAAAATAAAATCACGTTTAAATTTGGAAAATAGTTATATAGTGAAACTTAGTTCTAGGTAGAAGGTGATTAAATGTATAGTCTCACAAAAGAGAATCAAAGATTATAGAAAATTGGTATTGAAACCCATTCCTTGGTTTTGGGGAGCTTCGTGAAGCCTTGGAATTAGTAACAACTTTTCCTTGATTCATCAAATTGACAAGACCAATGTGTATCTTAGCTTTTTGTAAAGCAAAAATAAGGGCTTGTCCTAGTCCTACATTTCAACCATTGTTGTACCAAAAAATAAGGTCCAGAAAAAGAATTTATATTGTTGAAGTTCAATTTGTCAATTGGCTGCCTTAAAAAATATAAATGTTGTTCTAGACTATGGATTTAATCGAACTTGGAAGCTTTTAGAATTTTGTTGATGAAGCTTTAAAATTATTTACATTTGAATATGTTACAAATTTTCTAATTGTTCAAACCAATAAACTTAATAAAAAATATATATTTAAAATTATTAAAACTAAAAATTATTCAAAACAATTTAATTATATATTTCTATTAGTTAATTGAATAGGTCGAATAAAAAAATCTGAACTTAAAAGAAGGTAATAGTTTCCATCAGAAATAAATTTTTATTCTATATATTAAAATTATTTTAATTTTACAAAAATAAATAATCTGTCACAAACAATTAATTATGTAAAGAGAGAAAACCATCGGCACAGCTTCCATTCAAAAATGATACAAGCTGTCAACAATTGTTCGTAAGATACCCACAGTTTTTCCCTCTTCACCTTTCTCCAGCACCACCCAAAAAGCCTTTTTCAATATTCCACTGTCTCTTAACCGACCTTCAATTTCTAAATGGGAAGGGAGTTCGGAATAAATTATTGTGACTATCCATTCTCCTTGACGCACGTGAAACGCCACGTCAGAGTGCAGAGGACAGCTAAATATCTCAAGTAGTGATCGGTTTGAATTTTCTACCGAAGTATTGCTCTCAACATGAACCACAAAGCATCCAATTATTACGCAACGCGTGCGAGGAAAGAGCTCCTCCAGAATGCGAATAATTGAATCTCTATCTGCCGCACCATGACCGTCAGAAAACAGGTATTGGTCTAAAATTGACTCCGCTCCATTAACCGCCCTGCCAATCAAAACAGTACGAAACCCCTTTTTTGGCACACTCTGAGATAAAATACAAAATACTTAGTTAAAATCATCACATACTAAATGAAAATAAAACAAAAGTTCGATGATCAATAATTGTAAATCAACTCTTTATAAAATTAAAGTAATATTTGTAACTCCCCACAAAACGATATTTATTATTTTCCTCTTTAAAAAGACCATTGAAACAATTACCTTCAATTTTTGAAGGGAACTCCGTATAAGTTCGTTACTGCAATAACTGATATTTATATAAGTCCATACAAACCATTCTTCAAAACCTTCAACTATGCTCTGCAGCTTACCACAGTTTTCTATTTCAACTCCCCGCATGAAACGGCTCAATCCGTGAGTACGCACCTCCTCAAGCTCGGGACAATTTAAAACAGTCAGAGAATTAAGCTTAAGGTCACTCGACACGCTTCTCAAATGTTCACAATCATTCAATATAAGACTTTTGATCTTTCCACATTCATCAATTAAGATCCTCTCAAGACAACTTGGGCCACTGAAAGCTGGTAATTTCTCAAGTTCTGGACAGCCCCGAATCTTTAATTCTACAAGCTCCTCAAAACCAAACATTATTGTTTTCAATATTTGACAACTATGCAATTCTAAATATTTGACCTTTACAAGCCTATCAAATGTTATACTCTGGAGATACTTCATACCACTGAGACACAAGTGACCAAACTCTAGCTGCTTACAACTACAAATATCCAGCTTTGCAAGCATTCCAAGACTGGATATTCCTAATACACTTTTCAAATTTTGGCAACCATTCATTTGAAGATTTTTGAGCTTTCCACATCCATCAACTATGATCCTCTCTAGACAACTTGGGCCTTTCAAATTTGGCAATCCCTCGAGCTCTGGACATCCCCGAATGCTTAATTCTACAAGCTCTTCACAACTAATCTGCATTCTTTTCAAAGTTTTACACCCATCCAATTCAAAATGTTTCACCTTTCCATTTTTAACAAATGTCATGCTCTGGAGAAACTCCATACCGCTCAGACAGAAGTGATCAAACTGTAGCTTATCGCAACCAGATATTTCCAATTTTACAAGCTTTGCAAGATTATGTATTTTGTACCTGGGCAACTCTTCAAGCTCCGGACACCGCCGAATGCTTATTTCTGCAAGTTGTTCACAGCCAAGCTGTACTGTTTTCAAATTTGGACATTCATCCACATGAAGACATTTCAGCTTTTCACATCCATTAATTATAATCTTCTCTAACAAACTTGGGCCTCTAAAAACTGGCAATTCTTCAACCTCGGGACAGCCTTGAATGCTAAATTCTATAAGCTCTTCACAACCAAAATGAACTGTTTTTAGATTCTGGTAACTATCTAATTCAAAATATTTCAACTTTACAAGTCTATCAAATTTAATCCTTTCCAGACATTTCAGACCACTGAGACCCAAGCAATCAAACTCTTGCTGCCCACAACCACAAATTTCCAGTTCAACAAGATTTCCAACGTCACATATTCCCAAGACACTTTCTAAATTTTGACAGCTATCCACTTTAAGGCATTTGAGCTTCCCACATCTATTAATTATAATCCTCTTAATGCAATTTGGGCTTCTAAAAACTGTTACTTCTTCAAGCTCTGGACAGCTCTGAATGTTTAATTCTACAATCTGTTCAGACCCGAACTGTATTACTTTCAAATTCTGACAACCATCCAGTTGAATATATTTGAGTTTTCCGCACTCATGAATTATAATCCTTTTTATGTGATTTGGACCTCTAATTTGCAATCGCTCAAGCTCCGAACAGCCTCGAATGCTCAGTTCTAAAACATGTCCAAACTGTATTGCTCTCAAACTTTGACAACCATCCAATTCAAAATATTTCACCTTCGAATGCCTATCAAATGCCATCCTTTGGAGACTTTTCATACCACTGAGACGCAACTGATCAAACTCTAGGCTTTGACAATAATAAATTTCCAGCTCTACAAGCATTGTAGTATTAGATATTCCTGACAAAGTTTTCAATTTCTTACAATCACCAATAGTGATCCTTTCAAGACAGCTCGGATGAGCAAGGCTTAGCTCTTCAAGCTCTGGACATTGAATAATCCTTAATAGCACAAGATTTGTGAGATGATATGTTCCTGTCAATCTTGTGAGTTTACTACAATATTTAATAGTAAGTGACTTTAAGGTCCTTACAATTCTTAAATTCACTTCCATAATATTTTCCATATATTCAAGTGCAATCAACTCAAGGCTGGGATAGTGAATTCCACTAATTATTATCTTGGGTATAAAACATTCTCCGCTAATCACTAGCTTCTCAAGGCTTTCTAAAATTCCATTTTCTAAACCATTTGATAATCCCGATAAATCTGGAAACTCTTCCAAAGAGTTTTCAGAAATCCGCAGCTCTTTCAAGCGGGAAGGCACCTGAAATTCAGGATAAAATAAAATTTGCGTAAAGCTTTCGATGATTTATAAAATAGTTCCCAGGCAACCATAATATACGAACTTCTAGAAAACAGGTTCAGATGAATTTAATTTTTTGGCTTAGAATATCAAAATACCTCTATGGTGCTCTCCCACAACGTTTTGAGTTGTCCAGAGTGGATTTCTAAATAATGCAAATTTTGAAGAGGAATCCATGAAGGAATACTTGAATGTTTTGTTGAATTGCCCTTTATCTTGAGCCATAGCAAGGGAGCTGAAGTCTCGAGACAACTATTGGATTGGTCTAAAAAGAATGTAACTTGAGAATCCATAAGCTTCTCAAAAGTGGAGTGGAAACACCTAACATTGGTTTTAGTGAGGACATTTTTGAAACCCATTAAAGCCTGCAGACATGGAAGCATATCGATTTTCTATTAATATAGGCAGTCGCAAGTGAAAATTTTTAATATTAGAGTATTGAAGAAATCTGAGAGCGTAAGAAACATACCAAAGATTTCAGATCTCGAGGACACCACAGGCGATGAGGAGGGCTGAGCTCATTTGCCATTTCTCTTCCCAAGTCTCTGAGGTGGTCATGCATTCTCAATACATCTCCCTGAATCTCACTGGCTTCTTCGACAAGGCATTTTTCTTTGAGTGTCTCCAATCCATGTTGAGCATTCCATCCAGATGCCTCCCATATTCTTTCGGCCGTACCCTTCAATTTGCCCACGAAAAAACACGCAATATCCATGAAAACCTGTTTCTGTTCATCATCCAAGGCCTCAAAGCTTATTCTCAAACTTTGCTTTACATCTCGAGGTAGCGATTTTCTAGCTTTAATCAATTCTGCCTTCCAGTAACTGTGAGCCCTACCATGAACATGCCGGGCGAGAACCTGAAGAGACAGAGGTAGCCCTCCACATACCTCTACGAATTCATCAACCAATGCCCTGTACCCAGCAGGTGGATGGGATTGGCCAAAGGCATGCCAAGAAAAGAGTTTCATTGCATGCTTTTTATCCATTCCTCTTAAATTATAACCAACAGTGATCCCCGCAGTTACAAGTTACCCGACATCTCGAGTCGTGACAATCACCAGAGCTTTATGTATGGCAGATTTGTTTAAGATATCCATGACCAGTAGGTCATTTAACTGCTGCACATGATCAATATCGTCTACAACAATCAGGAAGCTAAAATGGCGAGGGCTCCTTTGTACGCTATCTTTGAGATAGCTTCTTCCTTCCTCTGTACTTGTAATACTCAGATGACGAATGTCAAACAGATCTTTGAGAAGCCTTATTTGTAAAGAATGTAAGTCTCCTCTCACAGATGCTTCTCGCACATCAAACAGAAAACTTGTTTTAAAATAATTAGACATCTTTCGGTTAAACAATTCTTTGGCAAGAGTTGTCTTGCCGGATCCGCCTATGCCGAAAATTCCAGCTACCACAACCTTATTAGTCACAGTCTTCAGCCCGCACTGCTTTTCAAAATCTTGTACAAGTTCATCAAGACAATGCTTTTCAAAGTCTTCCACAAGATTGTTAAGCCCCACTGGATATTCAGCAACATGTAAACTTGTTCTCCTCTTTACTTCCTCTTGCACTGCTACTACAATATTTTTGCAATCACTGGAACTTTATAAAACAAAACGTAGAGCCCCATGAGAAAATTGTTAACCAGATTTGAAGGAGGAAATAGTTGTATCGAATTCAGAAACAAGAAAAACTCATATCAAATGGATTTTGAAAATATGATAATGTTGATGATAAAAACAGGCACAATCAAATCTAAAAAAAAAACTCATTGTAGAAATCTAATAATTTTAGACAAAGATTACCTGTCAAATTCTTCCCCGGCTATAAATGAGAGAGACTGCAGGGCTTCCTTCCACTGGGTAAGCTTCTCCAGGTACCTACCCTTTTCTACATATTTCTTGAATGCAGCAGCGTACACTCCCTTCTCAATGTGGCGGAGGTCACTAGGACTTACTTGATAAAACATAGGAATGATTTTGACCTTACTTTCCAACATGAGAACCAGCTCAGCCAGGCACCAAGGCGAGTCTGCATATCCTTTGGAAAAGATGGCAATGTGTACCTTAGCAGAGAGGATCGCTGTCTGTATAGTAGATGGAAATGAATTTCCAAGTTCCTTCTCTTGCGAATCAAGAAACGCCCGGATCCCCGACTGGTGAAGGGAGTTGTAAAGCTGAGAGGCCAAAGTTTGTTTGACATCGGGGCCTCTGTGGTTGATGAAAACATCGAACAATCTCGAAGATTCAGAAACCTTCCTTCTTTTACCACACGGTTCAATTCCAGAGAAAGCATTAGACTCCTGATTTTTATGTTGAGAAGATGAAGAAGACGCCATTGATTCCATCATTAACAGACGGCTGGTAAAAAAATTGAAAGAAAGAAGAGCAGTGCGATTTGATTACAATATGCGGAAAGAAATAGAGTGACTTAACAGATTATTCCGTGGGCGAGTTCAATGCGTTCCTTTAACAGTTAGAAATTAGATAAAAGCCCATCTATTAGAGGCAGGAGGGGGAGTGGGGGATTGTTTTCCAACTAGACGCCCCTCTACACGGACGAAAATGTCCAATTCAGTTGAAAAGCAAAACGCGTAACAGCAAAACTTAGCGCGTTTTCCTTTAGGTGCCAACTATAATATAAAAACTTTTTGTGGTTTATTTATTTAATTTTAAATATCTACGTTCAAAGAAATGATTTAATGATGATGTATTTATAAATATAAAATATTTCTTATGTTGTTATTATTATATTAATAAATGGTCAGCCCAAACCACAAAGTCATACAATTAGTGTTGGCAGGAGTAATTTCTCCCACTGTCTAGAGCCGTACAACAGTCCACCATCCAGCCAAACTCAATCGTCCATCCACCATCCAGAGTAAATATTAGACAATGAAGCCGTCCACATTAAACAGCCATCCCAGCTACAGTATAGAAGCTGCCCATGTTTTTAATACATGAAATATTATAATATAATATAACATGTGTAAAATGTTCTATGTGTATTCTAGAGTATTCTTAGATCTCTATAAATAGAGGCATTATGTAAGGATTTGAGCATCAGATGTTTATCTGATCATGGTGGATCAGCAGAGCCCATTTTGGGTTTCTCACTGTGGATCATGAGTGGATGGAATGCTATAGCATTCTAAGGATTTGTAATAGATTTCAGTTACATTAATGAGTATGAAGTGTTGTAGCACAACTTGATGTCTTTGTGGTTTTCTTATTGATTTGAATGTTTATCATTGCATTCATGTTTGTCTTTGATCCACTCTATCCACCTCCTTCAAGTGGTATTAGAGCTAATGGGAGATGATCCTCGAGATCGTGGAGAGGTTGATGAGTTTATAATTGGTGAAGAGCGTTGTGACATCGTAGCCCAACAGGCAATGGAAATTGAAGTCATAAAAAGAAGGAAGCGAAAGTTGAAGTGTGTTTGAATTAGCATTGGAATTCATAGATTAGATGCATATGGAGCATCTTTGTGCAAGCGGGAGTGCTAGAGAATGCATACATATGGCATGGAAGATTTGGATCATGGAAATGTTTATTATATCTTTGTGTTTGAAGTATGCATGTTTGATTTTATAGAAGTGAAAGTAGGTTGTATTGGTGGTGAGTTGGTTGTCATGATGCAAAGGTCTGTGTGTGTGCTGATTAGATAAAAGTGTTGGGATCAGAAGTGAGAGAATATGTCTATCTAAATATGTTGTTGTCAAGATGTGGTCATATCCCCTCAATCAAGTGTTGAAGATTGAATTTGTAATGATTGTTAATGGGCTATGTGAATGTATGGGGTGCATTATCGGTTGTGCCCGACACCTCAAAGGTTTTTGGTTTGACGTATTGATGAACCATGTATGTGAAAAGGATTCCTATAGAACTAGCGAGTATAGCGGCTGGGCACCTATGTA
Organism: Cupressus sempervirens; assembly: GCA_028749045.1. NCBI lineage: Eukaryota > Viridiplantae > Streptophyta > Pinopsida > Cupressales > Cupressaceae > Cupressus > Cupressus sempervirens. The sequence goes on along the minus strand of CM053789.1, from coordinate 52,785,897 downwards.
TCTCGGTAGATGGATTTCTTTTTATATGGACTCAATAATTAGTTTGGTGCAGGTACACAAAGTGATGATAGTTTCCCTGTAGTGATGATTCATGGTCAGTAGAACCAATGAATGCTTGGTTTGTAAACCATTTGAATGTAAAGTTTATGGTGATCTTGAAACCATTTGTGTAATGTTTGAGAAGTTCGTGGTGAGCTTGAAACCACTTCAGAATTGCATTAGCTAGGGGTAAGCCGTAAAATCTGAAGTCATTATAATGAGGGAAAACAATATAAATGCAGTAGCATTAGTGACAGAAATTAAGGGAGAGTGTTGGCAGGAGTAATTTCTCCCACTGTCTAGAGCCATACAATAGTCCACCGTCCAGCTGAACTCAGTCGTCCATCCACCGTCTAGAGTAAATATTAGACAATGAAGCCGTCCACATTAAACATCCATCCCAGCTATAGTATAGAAGTTGCCCATGTTTTTAATACATGAAATATTATAATATAATATAACATGTGTAAAATGTTCTATGTGTATTCTAGAGTATTCTTAGATCTCTATAAATAGAGGCATTATGTAAGGATTTCAGCATCAGATGTTTATCTGATCATGGTGGATCAGTAGAGCCCATTTTGGGTTTCTCATTGTGGATCATGAGTGGATGGAATGCTGTAGCATTCTAAGGATTTGTAATAGATTTCAGTTACATTAATGAGTATGAAGTGTTGTAGCACAACTTGATGTCTTTGTGGTTTGCTTATTGATTTGAATGTTTATCATTGCATTCATGTTTGTCTTTGATCCACTCTATCCATCTCCTTCAATTAGGGCCCGTTTGGTTGCTAGAATAGGAAAAATGGAATTAGAACTGGTAATTTGAATAGGAATTGAAAATTGGACTGGGTATTGAAATTACTATTCCAAATTCGTTTGGTTCGACAAAATTAAAATCAGAATTCAAACCAGAAACTTGCAGACAATGTGAAACTATACTTGCAGACGATGTGAATCTCCATTGTGTTCACCTGGTTTGCTTACAAGTATTGGTTTGTGAAGCATTCTTATGCCAAGTTTAAAGTCTGTTGAGTTTCAACAAGATGCTTGGAATTTGTTTGCAAGGGGCCAACGAGATATCTGCATGAGGAAATCTGAGAGGCTCTAAATAACCCTCTTTGGCTTTTGCTTCAAATAATGAATTTTGCCAAGCTTGTGAGATTGTTTTATCAACTATTTCAGGGAATTTAAATGTGTTTTGTGTTTATTTGGATGTGCAAAACTTACAGAAAATCAAAGATGGCGTTAACTGCAAAATTTGAAGGGGTTTTGTCATCTCCCGTTGGAGTTTCTACTTGCTGTAACAACCATTGGTGTCTCCTCCAGTGAATTCTGCTTCTCTATATAGAAAATTAAAAACTTTTTCCCCAAACAGGCAGCATCCTCTGATGCTGCAAATGCCCGAACCCGACCGATTATAAATTTTGGACTAATCAAATTGGGAATGGAAATGGCCCATTCCAATTACAAGTATTTTTTGGAATGGACAAAAGCTCATTTTGGGGCTAAAATAGGAATACGAAATCCTATTCTCCATTCCTATTCCACGCACCAAACAAAGAATACAAATTATATTCTAATTTCCTATTCCTATTTCGGTTGTATTCCAGCAACCAAATGGGCCCTTAATTTGTCCTTCGTTTACTTGAAAGTACCTTCCCCAAGAAATACATTTTTTTTTTTAAAACTTCACCTTTGCAATCGGCATGAGAAATTCAATGACGCGCCTTCATATGTTTTAATGTTCCAGTCCACACCATTGAACAAAGCCTTTGTTTTATTTTTCGTTTGAAATTTTCTATATTCAACATGTATTGAGAGTGATGATGCATAAGAAGCAAGGGAGCACCAGGTTTGTTCTATTTATTTATATGAAACTAGGAAAGAACCTTCCTTTGCAATGGGTAAGTGGAAGAATTTTTGGATATGAAAATAGTAAAAAAATAATTTTAATTTTTTTATAAGAGGATAAAGTAGAAGTCAGTTTTATTTACAATTATATTTGTTAGGTAAAATGGTTTTCAATATAGAGTGGTTGTTTGGGTTTTTTAATTTCTTTATTAAATAATATTGTAGGCATGTAATTTTCTATTAAATTTATAGTTTTAAATATTAACTTTTCTTTCAAACGTCAATCATAAATATTGCAATTCAATAGTTTTTGTTTCTGACAAGAAAGTACATGAGAATAGTTTCGTTAATCATGTCTAAACAAGAACATGATTAGTGATATATTGCTTATGCATACAGAATTGAATTCATCATATATATACACAGTAATAAGATTAGTGATACATTGCTCGTGTGTGTGTGTGTGTGTGTATAATTCAATTAAGAGTGTTATTTAGCTATTCTACACATCATTTGATAGTCTGTTAGGATTGACATTTGAATTCTTTCCTGCAAAAAGGTTCTCAACATCTTCTCATCTAGCACGAAGAGGAGGTTGAAAGATAGTAAATATTCTATACTATGAAAATCTATTTTTCTTCTTTAATATGGCTATAATATGCAATAATGGTGGTTGTCTCTAGCTAACAAGAATACTTTTGTTTGTCCTTTAATAAGAAGTTCCGTACTAGGTAATTATTTACTTAAATTCATATGAGGGTCTATTTTGGTGGGTACATTCATCCCCATTCATTTTCTTCATGTGATTGATTATCTATTATTCTTCCTAGGAATGACATATTTTTTCTCTAAATAAGCTAAACATTAGTTTAATTAATAATTTATTCCCCTACGTGAACAAATAAATGTCTCTTGTATAAAGCCCCTGAGCCTGATGGCTTCCCTCCCACCTTCTTCTAGGAATTATGGGACATTGTAAAATATGATGCCATCCATGCTACTGGAGACTACATAAGAATAGGAAAGTTGATGAAGGAACTACACAAGACCTTCATTGTTCTCATCCCTAAGACTGAGGACCCATGGAGACTGGGAGACTTTAGACCCATCAGCCTTTGTAACACTATGTATAAGGTTCTGGCCAAGGTTATGGTGAATCGCGTCAAGCCACTCCTGGACAAATTCATTGGCCCATACCAAAATGACTTTATGCCTCAGAGGAAAATTCTCAATGTGGTTATAACCACCCATAAGGTGATTTATTCTATGGAAAAGTCTAAGATCCCATGTATGGCCCTTAAACTAGACATTTCCAAAGCCTATGATAAAGTCAGGTGTGATTTCCTCTTTTCTATACTTGTTAGACTTGGCTTCAGTGAGAAGGTTAATAGAATTATTAAAAATGTTGTTACCCCTGTTACTTTCTCGGTGCTTGCTAATGGAACCCCTGGCAACTTATTTTTTTCTTCCTAGGGATTGTCTCAAGGTGACCCCCCATCCCTACCTTTTTATTATTGTGGCAATATTTTTAAGTAGAAATGTAGTTTCTTTAACTAACTCTGGCAAAATTAAGGGCATTAAACCTGTCTCCCGGTGCCCCCCACAAGTTATCTAGCAGTTTGTGGATGACACTTTCTTATTTGGCATCTCATCCATACATGAAGCAAGAGAATGAAAGAACATTCTAAACCAGTATGCATTGATCTCTGGTCAACATGCATTAATTATCAGAAAAGAAAAGTTTATTTCTTCAACACCATTGCTTGTTTGAGAGAAAATGATACAAATATTCTTGGTTGCTAGGAGGCATCCCTCCCTAACACTTATCTTGGCCTACCGCTTACCATAAAGGAAGTCCCCAACCAATATTGGAATGGTCTAGTTGAACACTTTCAATGGAAGCTGGCAGGCTGGAAGGGAAATTTTTTGAGTAATATTGGGAAACTCTAGTTTCTCTCTACTTCTCTACGAGGTATCCCAATATATTTCCTCTCTATCTTCAAAATCCTAGGTAGATTTTGAGATATTCTTGAGAAAATACAATGAAGTCTTTTATGGTTTGGTACTAAAGAGAAGACCAGAATGAGCTTGGTGAGCTAGGAGAAAGTTTTTCGTCTAATTTAAGCCCTTGGAGGTTTGAACTTGAGAAGAATTGGCCACTTGAATAGGGCTGTCCTAAACAAAATTGGCTGGAATTTGGTGAACTATCAAGGAAGTTTGTGTAACATAACATTGGCTAAATATCTTGGAGGTTTGTCTCCTCACCAATTCCCTTGGGCACTGGCTCTTCCCCAAGGGTCCAAGATCTGGAACATTGTTGTTAATACCTGAAAGATCCTAAGAAAAGGGTGTCACTAGATTTTAGGGAATTGTAATTCTATTGACTTCTAGGAGGAAAAACGGATTCATGATAACCCCCTTAAGAAAACTAAGTTTTTACCTCTACGGGAGGGATGTACTAGACTATATGGCCCCTAGACCTAAAACTTTAGCACCATTGACAAACAATGGATTACCATCCAAAACCTTGAGCCGAGGGAGTTCGGCCTTGTTCATGAGTTGCAAGACCTCCTATGCAACTACATGATTCCTTTCGCCCTTGTGGAGGACTCCTTAGTTTGGAAACTCACACCATCGAGGGAGTTCACAGTTAAGTCTTCTTACCTCTGTGATCTCGATGGGGAGAGGGGCGGAAGAGGACAAGATGATTGGCAAAAAGCTTGGCACCCTTGGATCCTACCTAAGATAAACTTATTTTGGTGGATAGCCTTGCACTAGTTGATTCTCACTATTGACAACCTCTAGCATAGAAGGTGCAAACTTGCTAATTGATACATTTTTATGTCTCCATGAAGCTGAATCTATTATTCACTTGCTTATTCACTACCACTTTGCCAGAGAGGTTTGGAGGGAGGTTCTTTCTTCATGGGAGGTTTAGTGGTGTATAGATAGAGATATGAAAAAATTCCTTCACTAGGATGGCCCGACTAACCACCCATTCCTAAAAAAGTTATGGGCGATTCTCCCCCCATATATTTCATGGAATATCTAGAATTAGAGGAACACCAAAATTTTTAGGGACCAAGCCACTACCAGTTGGGGGGTGGCCCATCAAACTATAAGGCTTCTAAAAGAATGTAGCAAGATCTAGTGTTGGAAGACCCCCCTAGGTGAGCTTGACATGAAATGGGCTTTGGCTTGAAATGTTGGCCCAATAGTGGCTCAATTAGACAATTCCAAAGTTTTGGCTAGAAAGAAGATAGTGTGCAAGGTATTTTTTAGTGGCTAATTTTAGAATTTTTTGGCTAGTAATTTGGCTAATAATTTAAGATTTGATACAACCTAAATTGCTATAGTTTTATAAAATTTAGTTCTAGAATATTAAAAATCGCTCAATAATTTATTTTATTGAAAAATTTAAACTCAAATATTTGCCACAATATTCATTACATGATTAGATTTGAGTCACCTAAATATACTATATTATTGGAGAAATTAAATTGAACCCACCAATAATTATCAAAATTATTAGTTACTTTAGGGATATATCACCAATATTTAATTTTCACTATTGATTTGAAGTATATGTAACAAGCCTCATAATATTCCAAAAGGTAAAAAAATGTTCAATTTTGAATTGTTATATTCCAAGGTGATTAATGAACTTCCTATTATTATTGAGATTTGTTAATATTTTATACAAAAAAATTGTGATTAAAAAATAATCGCCAATATTAAACATATTTAGAATAAAATTTTTTGAGATTTGCTGATAAAAATATTATTTTTTTTCAAAATAATGAAATATTCACAAATACTTTATATCTTTTTTTGGAAGTGGCTTTCTTAAAGTTTACCTTGATGGTATGGCATCCCCCAGCAACTCCTAGATCAAGATAAACTTTGATGGTTTGGTTGTAATGTGTAGCACAACTACAAGAGCTATCCTTCATTATAGTATGTGAAATATTGCTATCGACTACATGGGTAACTATGGAGGAGGCTCTAACAATGAAGTTGAGGCATTGGTGCTACTTTGGGGGCTAAGAATTGTGAGAGCTCGAGGAGTCAATAAGATGGCAATTGAGGGAGACTCAATGTTAATCATTAAGGCTATTAAGGGTGAAGGCAGAAGCAACTGGTCGATTAAAGGTGTAATCAATGAAATCCGAAGGTTGATGGAATATTTCCAAGAGATTCACGTTGCCCACACATATTGTGAAGGAAATAGTGTGGCAGATGGGCCAGCTAAATTTGGCCACGGTGTCATGCACCTTGTAGAATGGGATGATGTCAGATTGTTGCCATCATCAACTCAAGTTGTGATGGAAAATAAGTGTACATTTATAAATACCATATGAATAATCAAAATATACTGCAAGCCTTCTTTTCTCTATGTAGGCATCTGAACAAGATGTTTCATAAAGGGATTTTTTGGTAAGATTATTTACTAATTTGTATTGTGGTTTTGGTTACCATGAGCATTGATTATTTCCATAGAATGATGAAGAGGTTGGATTTGGAAAGATGTAGTGAACTATCTAATAATGATCAAAATGACAAGTTAATAAATTCTCACACAAGATACAAGTGGTAATGACCATTTACAGATGGATAGAGAATGCTCACATGTGCTTTGAAGAGTGGTTTTTTGTTTTCAAGAAACATTGCACACTTATGATGGTCATGCAATGTATTTTCATTTTATTTTCTAAGGTTCTTCAATTTATATCTAGCAAAGTCAGAACCTACAACAAGGCTATGTCATCTGAAGAATTAGTGGTTGATCTGGGTGACAATATGGGAAATAGCAATCAAATTGAACTAGTGGGTGTGGAAGATAGCATTCATAGCATCAAGGTGGCAATGGTTTACTTGTAGGAAGGTGGCCTATTATAGTATATGGAGGGTATGGTGAAGCATGATGAGGTTATATCGATGTAGTTCTTCTATACTTGGAAGGATGGGAAGGTGATTCTTAATGGCACAAGTTTCAATATTTCAAAGGAAACCATTCTGAGGGTTGGTAAATTTTCTATGGAGGGAAAGAACTACTAGAGGTAGGCCAAGCTTAATGAGGAAGATATCCTATGAAAATTCTTCAAGGAAAAGGAGGAACTAAAGAAAATGCGTGGAGGTTTTTTATGAGAAACCCTTCGTAAGCCCTAAGATGTTGTCTGCTCTGTTATCATATGGTACATCACCTTGGATGAGTATTTTCAGGTATTATACTACTACCATTTCCCCATCCTAATTCATTTCAAGAATCTAGACCACATCTCCTTTCCATTTCTATTATTGTATTCGTTGGAGGATTATATTTTTAAGGTTGGGAGGAAACATGAGGAGGGGAAAACCTTCTACCTCATCCACCAGGGGCTGATGAATAAACTTTATATCTAGCATCTTTCCTTCAATCCATTGCTTTTGGTCAACCCTCTTGCCCCTGTCATGCCCCAAGCCTCCCTTGACCTTGGCCTTGGCCCTAGCCATACAAAGTTCAAGAAAACCCCCACCCCAGATGTAAAAATTAAACTTTAGGTTAAAATAAGCTTAATATAGTCAAATTCATACACTAGGAAGGGTAAGAAAAGTTCTAGGAGGTCCAACAAACATCTCTAGATGGGAAATTTTAAGTCACCCACATGCATGATTCTAGCTCTAACTCCTCTAAAAGTGATATCAAACCTACTAAAAAGAAGAGAATGCCTCAAGACAAAAAAAAAATACCCACAAGTCTATAAGCCCCTCCCATGTCTTTGACACTCTCAAGGCTACCCCAGCTAGAAGTCAGGGGTATGATATTACTTCCCCAAGGAAAGATACCCCCAAAGGTGTTGGGAAGAAAGGAAAGTATAACCATAACAAGGTGAGACTGGAAAGGTTGAAAAATTCCATGAGGGACCTAGTCGACAACCAAACTACTATCTGTCATAGGTTCAAAGCTTTGGTGGAGTTTTCCACCAAGGTCATGCACTCTGCGGTCATTGCCCTCTATTTTATGTAGGTGAACAAATAGGAGAAGGATCTAGGAAAAGTCACTGAGACCACTCAATCCATCTATAGGTTACTAGTTGAGGATTGGTTAAAGACAATGCTAGATAAATTGGTTAAAGCGGAAGGGGAGGATGGGGACAATGATGTGCCTGAGAACAATGACAACCATGGGTTGGAAAATGACAGTTAGCCCATATCTTTTTCTTATTTTTGTTGTGTTTATGATTATGCCTATGAACTTGGTACCCCATGGGTCTTTATATTTATGTCGATTAAGGGGACTTATAGAAGCAATTTTTTTAAGGGCTGCTATTTTATTTTATAGTCTATTATGCATATTAGTTTAAAGATTGATATTATTATTAAGCTGAGTATGGACATATATTGTGCTTTGAAGTTTAAAGTTTGTATTGATTAGTTGATAGGGAGCTTACATCTAGCTAATTTATCAGCCTTTTTGTACTTGGGGGTTAGCCCCCCGTCTTGTTGGCTATTATCAATTTCTTCAAAAAAAAAATGTCTCCTTTGTGGGGTGATAGGTGTTCACATTGTTTCTCGTAAATTTCCTTATGTAGCACATAGTGGTTGGATCTAGGGTATTGTTGGACCTAATACAAAAGTGGTCTAGACTTAAAGAGATAGAGGAAGGAAATGTATGTTATTGTGAAGGAAAAAGAAAGCATTTATATGTACTAGCAAGAGAAACCATATGAGGTAGCAACGCATAATCTAAGTGAATACCAAAGTAGAAAGAGGGTATATTCTCACACAATATAAAAAATATCATCGCAAGGATATTTGTAAGAATTTGGTATAGCTCTGATACCATGTAACAATTTACATTTAAGGAAACAATGAAATTCCAAGATCTAGAAGCTCAAGAGATAGTACAAGAGAGACAAGATATGATCAAATGAGAATGTATTAATTAGATAATTGGATGTTTATATCATAATAGTGCCTTGTCTATAAAGGCAACTGATATGTCTAGGAGTCATACAAGAGATAAACATAACAACTAAGTACAAGTCCACCAACAGTGGATTATCCTCCATTGTGCATGAATGTGCAACAATGAGAGGATAAAAATAAAAAGGGGTATCTCATAAAGAGATGTAGTAGAAAACATGTGCTCAATTGGTGTACAAACTACTATGTTGTCAACATGAAAACTGATATGAATATGAAAACTCCTAGGTGTCTACTTGACAACTAATATGAATATGCATAACCTAAGTAAACTTAAGTAAAGTGTAAATAGTTAATACTTATTTATACCAATAGCCCCCTTAAGTGTAACATAGGGAAATGTACTTAATCTTACAAAAGATAGATAATAATGCAATATGGGTCCTGACTACTAGGCAATGTTAGGTACTCATGTACAAGATGCAATCTCTCATAAAGTTGAGAAAGAGGGAAAACCACATGGGAAAATCCCCCTCTAAAAAGACAGATGAGTACAATAAAATAAAATGAGAGAGGACACCTCGTATGAGGAAAAAATTCACACCCCCCCCCCCCATAAGAGAGAAGAAGAAGAAGATAGACCAAGTAGCCTCCCCTCAATGTAGAATGTAAACCCATGGTAGATTCTCTAGGATTGATGTAGAAAGTGCTCCATGGGTGTAGAACAACATTTCTCCCCTTAGGAAGAAACAAAACCAAAGGTGTATGAAAGAAGCCTCCCCCATTTGTACAAGGAAACCTCAAAATGTATGAAATCTCTGAATCCTACTCAAGTGGACCCCCATGTCAATATTGAAAGGTGCCTCCTCAAAATTATGGGTACTATGCCACTCTTCTAAACAAAATGAATAAGGATCAACTGACAATGAATGTAGAACATGTATCAAAGACTCAAATATCTCCTCTAAAGAGAAAGTGACCTTCTCCAATTGTTGTATCAAAGGATCTACCGTCATGTCAACCTCAAAAGATTGATCAAGTAGAGAATGAAGATGAGGGTCAAAGTGTTCCCTCACAACAACTAAAGAAGGATCATCTTCACCAAATGGAAGATGAATGTCATCAATAGTGTCTCCCAAATTTTTAATGTAGGACTCCATAAACAAGCTAGAAATGTCTATTAAGTAGTCATCGCATGGACCTAAGTCTAGAAGACAATGAATGGCCTACTGCAGTAAATCATCTAAATCCATATCTATGTGGACAAAAGAATCATCAAGAACAATAGTAGATGGAATATCAGTATGAGGAGAAGAAATGACTGTCTCAAGAACTTGATCACATGTGAGAATACCCAAGTTCAAACAGCCAAAATTCTCCTCAAAATCTAAATCACCACTGGAAATGTGATCAAAATCTATTGAAAAATCACTATCATCATCATGACCAAAATCTAAGAAGTAGTATAGTTGAGATGCATGATCAACCACCCCTGTAGAAATGATCTGTCTAGTCTCCAAGTATTTGATGAAAACTAAATCAAGTATATATTCCACAGTTCTTCTTCTATCTCCATGAGTTAGCTAATAGATGGAAAGAAGATTATGACTTAGGTGAGGTACGCACAAAAAATATTTGAAGTATCCGTCCCCTTTATTAGTAGTTATTTTCCTCATCACATTCATGTAAGTATGATTTCCAATCAAAATCGGTGGAGTATGACAGGGATCAAATGATGAAAACATAGACTGTGAAGATGCCATATGATGAGAAGTCCCTGAATCTAGAATCCATCTCCCTGAATCTTTACTTGAAGTAGCTACTAAGGCTTGACCTTTGCCCATGTGATCCTTTACTTTATCAAAATATGAATGTGAACAAGAGGGAAAAGTAGTCATTCTTGAAGGTAAACTAATTTGATTCTTCTTGAGAAGATTCTTGAGTTCATCAATTTCCTTTTTGTAACAATGATGTTCTTCATGTCCATTCATCTTGCAATATGCACAAGTAAGAAAATCCTTGGTGGACGAATTACCCTTATTGCTGGAGTTGTCTTGTGATGAGGAATATTGTTATGTGGAGGTAGACTGATGTGTAGAGGAAGATTGTTGTGTGTCATCTTGTGGCTTAGCCTTCCATTGCTTTTGCTTCTTGTTTGAAATTTTACCACCTTGATTCCCCTTATTAGCCACCAATGCTTTGGACTTGGAAGACTAGAGAGTTCCCATACTCACTAACTTTTCATGTTCTAAGACCAACATTCTTGAAAATGACTCAAACGAAGGCTTTGTGAAGGCACTTCCCATTGTTTACTTGTGAGTATTATAACTTGAAACAAAGCTGCATATTTAGGAGGAAGATGAGTCATCACATGTTTAATCAACTTTCCATCCTTGATGGGTTCACTGCAATCCTTAAGTTGTGCCCTATACATATCTAATTGGATAAGATAATCTTTTATGGTGTCAAAATTCTTAGGATCCAATTAGAGAAGATTGTCCTCAATGGTGTAGGCCATATCTTCATCTACTATCCCATGCAATGCTTCAAGTTTATACCAAACTTTGATTGGATTGGTAATATTTTTTATATGATATTTGATAGGATTAGAGATATTCTTTAGCAATGTTCCTAAGGCCATCTCTTGTTTTGATTCCCATTCTTCTTTATGAGACTCATCATCATCATCATCAGGTTTCTTTGCAGCACTAGTTACATACCGTAGTAAACCTTTTTCAACTAATGCCTCCTTGATCTTTTCTTTGCAAGTAACATAATTATCTAGTGTTAATTTAGAAAAAGAACCCATAATGCAAAATAAAGAGCACAATATCAAAGAGACTAAAGAACATAAGACACCCCCCCCCCCCCCCCCTTTTCCCTCAATCAAAGAATCCTCACCCGAAAAGATATGATTTGGCACTTTATATTTAGTGTGTGTACAATTGATTACTTGTCAAAATAGACCAAAGTGGACTTCTATTTTTTATGGTTACAACAACAAATATGAAGCTATATATGAATCAACAAGATAAGACACAAGACCTCTCAAAGATCTAATTAATTATGTAAGTGCCAAAATAGGCCAAAAATTACCAAATGTTGAAAGTACTATGTCTACTCAAAATTACTCCAATCTAATACTAGATCTAGAAAGTAGACAAAAAATCATTCACTTTAAAAAAAAGAGAGCACTGAATATGTGTCCATATGAGCTCGAATGAAGCCTTTAAAGTTGCAAAAATTGGGATTTATGATTTTAAGAAAGATTTAGGAATAGGGATTGCAAGCAACCTAAAACAATGTGTAGATCACAAAATTCTACCCCAAAAGAAAAAAAATGCTTGCAAAAAGGAGTTTGTATGAGGGAGATATCTTTGTTTGAAAATCACCTCTATAATTATTTTTCTTGAATCACTATCGACGCACCTCAAAAAATGAAAGGACTCTAGATTTTACTTGAGATATCCAATTTTGATGAGACAAAAGTCAATTTGGGGGTTTTTTGACCCTTTGAATGTGATGTCAACATTTGATTTACAACAACAAGCTCCAACCTTTGTCCTGCAAAAAAGTCTCTCCAATGGCTATGCAATGAAACTCTTGTGGCCCTAATACCATGTAAGAATTTGGTATAGCTATGATACCATGTAAGAATTTGGTATAGCTCTAATACTATGTAAGAATTTAGTTAAGGAAAGAATGAAATGCCAAGATCTAGAAGCTCAAGAGATAGCACAAGAGAGACAAGATATGATCAAATGAGAATGTATTAATCAGATAATTGGATGATTACATCATAATAGTGCCTTGTATATAAAGGAAATTGATATTTCTATGATCCATACAAGATATAAGCATAACAACTAATCACATGTCCACCAAGAGTGGATTATCCTCCATTATGAATGAATTTGCACCCAATAATGAGAGGATTAGAATACAAAGGTGTATCTCGTAAAGAGATGTAGTAGACAACATGTGCTCAATTGGAGTGCAAACTACTATATTTTCAACATGACAACTCATATAAATATGCAAACTCCTAGGTGTCTACATGACAACTAATATGAATATGCATTAACCTAAGTAAAAGCAAGTAAAGTTTAAATAGTAAATACTTATCGACACCAACAATATTAAATATAGTATCTTGAAATTTCAACATGATAATGGTGGGTTTTGGTAGATTAGAAAAATATAAAACATTAAATAAATGACTATAGGTTGAATCCATGGGGAAATTAGTCATTCACTTTCCTTCTTATTGTAAAAAGAGAAAATTAAAAGATAATGATTTCAAATTAAAAATCCACTTATTTATAAAGTCTTTTAGCCTTTTTGGTGACTTGCAAAGGTCAATGCATATGTGAAAAGAATAGTTGACTCTTTAATCAAATAATGAGATTTTCTTTTTGTTTGGAACATTGCCCTTGAATCTATGCTAGGGGATATTTCCCTAATACCACCTATTAGGGGTATTTTCACTAGAACTCTTCTTTTGGCTCAACTCTAAGGAGGATATTGCCCCTATAGAATTTTAGGAGTGGCTATATGACTCTATAATCTCATTAATTGACATGAGGGGAAAGCATGGTTGAATTTTTTTTAAAAAGAACACCAAACACCATTGACCTCCTTCATAGAGGTTTATTAGGATCTAAACCAAGTTTTTTGATAAAGTGATATGACTTGTTGCTAAACACTGACAATCTCTTACTTCTAGAGGCTTAGTAGGATCCAAACCAAATAATGTTTTACAAGTGGATATTTATAATGTAGCCCCCACAAGCTATAAACATTAAGCCTTTTTGGTGCCGGAAGGAAAAATTGGTATAAAATAAATTGAGCATATCAAGATAGAACAGACTTATTGAAAGCATGGGAACCAAAAGAGTCAAATTGTTAGTCACTAATTAAAAATAGAAGGGATTGATGTAAAAAAGAAAAGAGTGGTAAAGGGTGAAGCATAAAAACTACAAAGATGATTATGGCGAGTATTTAGAAGAAGCAATAAATAGAAAAAAAAAATGTTGAATATTAGTGTGAATTTAGTGTAAGTTGATAATACTAAACTGATAGTATTCTATGACCATTTTAGTGTGTATATTTTCATATACATGATATAAACATAAATAGAATAGAGCATATTATTATGTTTGTTTATTATGGAACAAAGGTTTTAAAATGACCCCAAATCCCTTCATTGTTTGTTTGTCTTTGTAAAGTTCTCATCATTTTTTCCAAGCTTTTGCAAATTTATTTGTGTTGAATAACATCTCATGTGGCTTCAATCCCTTGGGACAGATAAAAAATGACCTATACTTTCCATTTGGAACATTACTTGAACCCAGGTGATTACTTGGAAGCAAACAACCAGATTCTAAAAAATCAAAATTATATCTTGTGTTGCTCATAAAGGAACTAAAGAACGAAAAAAATAATTCTAAGAGTAAAGCTTCATTTGATGATAGTTTCATCCTATATTGTATCACCTTTAATTTGGACCATTGAATTGAGCCAATGTGTAGTTTGTGTAACAAAGAGCCCTTAAACTTTTTGAAATCTCCATTGCATGAATGTCCAACTAAATAAAATAAAATAAAATTTATAGTAATAAACTCTCACCATGAGAGTACATTGCATCATCTTTCTTAATGATTTCTAACTAACATATGTTCAAATAATACAATCAACTAAAAGGAAACACAAACAAATATGAGAGCATCCAAAATACTGAGGACTGTCCCTCAATATATTGATTATTATGAGTAGCTAAAAACATTTAAACCAGATGGTATTCTCTCAACCAAAGATAATTTAAAATATAAAAGATAAAAAATAAGAGAACATCCATGTAAACATTTTAATTTGAGTTATTTTCATCAAGCCCATTTGTAGTGACTATTCATTTACACCTCTTTAGAGATTAAAATTCCCTTCAAATCCCAAATACATTTCTCTAGCCCAAAAAAGATTTAAAATATTCTAGAAAAATTATCATCATGGGAATACATGAATAATCTAAGATTGCATAACAAAGTACAAGTATTCACACCTACATGATTTCTAGGCATAATTAGTTTCGACAATAAATGAACCTAAAATACTCTAGGTGATAAATGATTGAATTTAAATTGTGGGATAAGATACCACAAAGAAAAAATAAAAAATAAAATAAATAGCCTTAATATAGATGATGAACCCCTTAATCTTCACATTTATGAGAACCTATCAATCTAAGCAAGGGGGTCTTCTTTAGTAAAGCCAAGTTAAAAGAATTTTATTTATTTAAAGAACCACTAGTTCACATTTATTTAAAGGTTAATTATAGATGTTTATCTCAAGTACACCTCCAAGAAAAAACTATTTATTCTTTTTTTTTTGAAGTGGGATGAAACATTCTAACTAGCCATAGTCATGAAAGGAAACTAAACAAATATAGAAAAATCTTCAACTTAAGCACCCAAGACTTTGACTTATTGAAAAAGATATGTCTTCCATGATATTCACATTGAATAAAATCTTATAAAGTTGTGCTAAATTTGATTTATTGGGTAAATTCTAATTTCTACAAGTGTCGATGCTACATATTTCATTCTGTCAATTTCTAATAAACCCCTCCAAAAATAAAAACCCATTTTTGTAGGTCAAAAACCCCAATAAATAAACAAGGAATTACATTGCAACATTGAACCCAAATTTATTAATCTTTTTGAATGAAAATATTTTGCCCTCTTCTACCTCAAATGACTAGCAAATGCAATAAAATACTAGAACTATTCCATAGCATTGTAAGACATGAACCTCACAGTAGATAACATTTTCCAATTTTACATATAAATTTAGGATAACTTTAAGAAATGAAAAGGGGTTAGAAAAGAGGACATGCCTTTCAGAGTTGAGCATAGATATTGAAAATCTCATGGAAATATTATTTTCTATTTCAGCAATTTTAACTTCCTAATCCAATCTACACATTAAACCATTACCAACTCTTTTCCAAATAAGGCTAGAACCAATCTCAAATGTTAATCATTCTAGAGTATAAAAATCTTTGAGTTTCATTTGACATTCAAGATATCCACATTAGATAGGTTTCTATAAATCACCGAAATGAAGGCTTACAATGAAAACCCAAGGGAAGCTGGTTGGCTAATTGGTAGAATATACTTTAAAAATAGAGTAGGGACTCTTATTATTAAATTATAAATGTAAAATTGAAATTTTTTTATTGTATTTTCAAATTGGAAGATTTTCATAATTATTTATAAAGTCTAATTTTCCTTCCAAGTTTATTAATTATTATAGTTGAAATCTCAAAGTAACAAATATCAATATCAACTATATTACAATTTATATTAACAAAGGATGGAGTTGTGTCTAACTTGATGTCATATTAGATTTGTTGTCACAGTTCAAAGATAATGATGGGAAATTTGTATGGTCAAATATTCAATCAAACAAGGAGTTAAGGAGTATTTTAAATTTATATCGAACGTCACATTTCCTAAGGAGAAAATTTTGGATGATACCACTTGAATGTGTATCAAAAAGTGGTGTTTACTTATAGGCAACTTCATGTTTGATTACTAGATAACAATTATGTTTTGTGTAAATGTCAGAGTAATAGTTAGGGTGATAACAAGATCTTAGTTGGAAGATATTATTGGATGTCCATGTGTTTTTCTTTCTTATGGAAGATTGGATTCTTTGTCAAATTTATGACACTCTAGCTATGTCCAATGTCAACAAACCTCATGCTAAAAGAATCAAGCACACATCTAAAAATAAAATCCATATCGATTGAAATGTATTATCTACATAAATTATGGTGAAAAGTTAAGTCCTGCATATTGTGTGGAGAAATTAAAAGAATATAAATCATATTTAAATATCATTATCAAGAGAAATATTAACAAATTAATATAATTAGATTATAAGTGTACAAAATAAGTTTTTCTTGAAGTACTATTTTATATTTTATCATTTAAGATTTCAATATTTCTTCAACACAATTTAAAATCATTAAATAAAGTTTTCAATCCTAGGATCAAGATTAATTTTCATTATGGACCTACTGTTATGGCTACCTGGCTAGGGATCAAGTGTTAGGTTTAAGATTTGAAGTTACAATTAGAATTAGGGTTTAACATTTAGGATTAAGTTTATTAATGATTAGGGTTAGGGTTGAAATTAAATTTATTAATTTTAATTATATAATTTGGTTAAACTTTTAATCAGTGTTAGGGTTAGGCTTATAGTTATGGTGAGAGTGAGATTTTACATCAAGGTTAATACTATGTTTATGGTTAGTGTCTAGTTTTATTTAAAAATATATGGTTTTAAGGTAAGGGAGCACATTATGTAATGCCTAGCCAAGGGATCCAAAGAACTAATGTAAACTTTTACTAAGTAAGCAATAACATAAAATAAT
This sequence comes from Cupressus sempervirens, assembly GCA_028749045.1. Taxonomy (NCBI): domain Eukaryota; kingdom Viridiplantae; phylum Streptophyta; class Pinopsida; order Cupressales; family Cupressaceae; genus Cupressus; species Cupressus sempervirens. Next base: position 52,768,661 of record CM053789.1, on the reverse strand, counting down.
ACATAAGAAAACACAAGAGATTACATTCCTTAAGGATCCCAAGATGTTGACTAACATTTAATTTTTAAATAATTATACTAGAAGTAAAATAATTAACACATCCACATGAAAGAATAACTACAAGTTCAATCCATTTAAATATTATACATTTGATTTGAATGCTACTTGGTATTAATTTAGAATGCACAATCATCCACTATACATGTCATAGAGTATGAAAGGCTGAAAGAATATACATTTATAAAATATAATACATCATCCCTTTTTGATCCATGAAAAAAAGTACAATACAATAAGTAAAATCATTAAATACTTAGTTTTGTGTTTGGATCCCTTGGCAGGGCATTACACATTAAATACTTAGTTTTATCTTTAGGGTCTAGATTAAATTATTGTATAGTTATGTTTAGGTTGAGGTTAGACTTAGGAATATAGTTAGTTTTATTTTCTTTGTTATATGGTTTACAAAGTAATTTATAATTAATTACTATTTAGTTGAAATAAATAGAAAATATTGAATGTAATTACATGTTTAAACAATCTAATTTACATCTATCTAATCTTTCAACATTATAATTTTTATTAAATATATTGAAACATCTAAAATAATAATTTTTAAATCAACATCTACAAATTTGAAAAGTTAAAATATATGAAACTATTTAAATGAACATATACAATAATCTAAAGATAATACTATTAATAATATAAAAGTATAATTTTACATATTAAAAGTGAAAAAAAATTAATAAATTGATGGAATTATAAACTGTAAAACTGAAAACAATGAAAGAAAATAGTAGAAAACAAAGTAAAATACCTAATATGCCGAAAAAGAGCAACAAGGGGTCAGTAGAATTTTGAAAATAATTTTGAAAATGGGCTCCTGTATCTTGTTAAAATTAGGTTCACATTTTGCAAAATGTAAAAATGAACAAAAAAAGCCTAAAAAATTGGCTTTTGTAGTTTTGCGAAATCGGGTACCCAATTTTAAAAACATGGTTTGGGCACCTGATCCATATTTAAAAAAATCAAGTACCCAATCTTTTGAGTATGGATCGGTTGCCCAAACTGTGCTTTTAAAATTGGGTACCCAATTGTAAGAAAATCAGGTACCCATTTTTGAAAGGTCTCATTTCACAGAATTACGACCCAACTTTGTGCTCTTACCCATAAAGTAGAGATTATTAGGTTAACAAAGAATAAATTATATATATAATTAAAATAAAATGACAAGGCACAATATTAAAATCCATAAGGCTAGATCTACACAAAGACACTCTTATAGAAAACTACTGTAAAGCCTATCTATATGGTCTTCTCAATCTACATCTCCTAGAACAGTCATTTTGCTAGAATTTTTTCCTGTTAAGAGAGGTGGAAGACCTAGAAAAATAATTAAAAGAAAATTAAACTATAAATTGTTTCATGAAAACATGAAGAGGAAATTCTAAAAGGCAATTCATAGTTTAACCTTTTTGTAGGGAAACTAACAACAAATATAAACTAGTATACAATTTCTTGATTTTTTGTCACCACTTGGAACAACATCACCACTCTAAAAAAGTTATGGAACAAAAGATAGCAAGTAATGGACTATACCTAATTATGACTATCCCTAGGAAACCAGTCCATAGGAAACAAGCCTCTTTAAAATAGCTATGTAGCCTACACAAATAATTAAACTATTTCTTAATATTTACAAAGGATAAGAACATATTGTTCCTATTTAGAAAAGAGAGAAAAAACATTCTACCTTAAACAACATATCACTTCACTTGAAGACATAGTGAAAAGTGGTTTTTTATTCAATACTTTCACCTTATAATGTTTTTTCATGGTGGTTGTTTTTTTGCTAGCACAAAGATGTAAGTATAAAACTGTACAAGAAACTTGCACCTCATTGCATGCAAAGAATGTCTATATTGAACATGTTTTATATTCTCTAGACATTTGTGTGTTTGGAAAATCACACTAATGGATACATATATCTCTTCTTAAACTGGCAATTGCCAAGCTCAAATATTTCACATAATATTTGCAAAGAGACAAGAAAAGGTCATCGATAAAAACAACAACAACTAATAGGATTTTTTATATTTTCATATATGTCATGAAATATGTCTATTATTTCTTACTGATTATAGTCTTAAATATTATAATCTCAAAAGGCACTATTACTAATGAAGGAAGCAACACTTTGAAGAATTCAAAAACTTTAGTGACAAGGACTGACAAAAGCTATAGGAGAGCACTTGAGTCTCTGTCTTATTTTACTAGAGAAACATAATATAGTTTTTTAATATTATAAAGTAGTAAATGTGAATACAAAGAGATTTTATTAGGTAAATTATATAATTAAGTAATTTTCAATAAATTTAATAAGGATGATTAAATCATCTAATATAGCAATGCTGAAAATATAATTTGAAATGATCAATATGTGTAATAATTAACTTGATATTAATAATGTAATGATGAAAAGTTGAGTCAATTAATAAATATATAAAAGATTTGTGAAGAAAATAAGGTAGACATTTGTATTGATATGTTATTTTGATTTTTGAATTAAAAAAACAAAACATAAAATCAAGTGTCATTCCTACAGTTTCACATTTTACATATCTTATAATCATGTTTCTAAATAAAATAAGAAAAAAAATTACAACAAGAACTAAGTTATAACTTTCAAGGAAAGCCTCCTTTGATTTTGACAAAGAAAATAAATAAATTTGAACTTTCTCCATCATTAAAATTAATTTAATTATTTAACTATATTTATTTCAAGAAAGAAATTAAATAAATTTTGAATGTTAAAATCTGATATTTTAGTTATATTTATGTTTAACATTTTCTATCCTAAAAATCTTTAACTTGATTAGAAATGAAAAATTATGTTCCTTTATTATGATAATTATAGTTATACAAAATGTACAAATGTTAAAAATCTAGCAATATCAATATTTATAAATATATACTATATTTTTTATCATTTATACACTTATATATATTTTTTAATTTTATATTAATTTAAATAAAATTAATTATTTTAATATTGGGCATGTGTAGATCATAGTCAACCAATTTATGCTCTTAAGTGGCAATAAAAACTTAGTGAATCAGGTCTATATCAACTTGACATGCAATTTTCTACTTGTTATAAACTTTATATCAAAAATTTTAGAGAAAAAACTCTCTAGGAAATTGATTGTAGTTTATAAACTACTAGGCTTTATCTGAAAAATAAAATAAAAAATTGTTTCGTCAAAATTTTGAATTTTAATGCAATAGTACAAAAAAATTAGGACAAAAATAAGAAGTAGACGTATGTGTACAACCTTAGTCAAAATAAAATGATACTATTTTTAATTAATATTCTAGATACAAGAAGTAGACTCATGTGTGGATGTGACACATATTTTTCTATATTTTTATTCTAACTAAATAAATATTTATTAATTTTCTAATTTAGAATTTTTTGAAATAAAAAATTCTCATGTTTCACTACCTTAACTAATTAAATACTCTACAAAATTTATTTATTTATTTTTCCTTATAGTAGAAGAATCATAAAATGTGATGCATCTTATGGATTTCAAAAATGTTGTACCATTTGAAAGTTATAGTTATTTTTCAAGAAGTGTGTAAATCAACACTTTATACATAACTCCATTTGAAAATAAGTAATAATTATTTACTAAACTCATAATTTGACAATCCTTACATTTATGGAAAGCTAAGAACATTCTTAAGAAACCCTTTTCATTTCATCATATTTTGGTGAAAAAAAGTCGCTAGCTGCATGTTTGAAGTATAAAACACACAAGAGTAGGCCAAAAAGACACATTCAGGACATCTTTTAAAGTTGACCATATAGGATTGGTATCAAAAAATATAGTAGGCCTTATAAAGGCTTAATTCTTTTTTTTTAGTATCAAGATGGGTGGGAAAAAGGTTGGAATAGATTTTGAAATTCTTTAATGTATTTTAGGATTACATATTTTCTAGATTGCCACTTTTTAGCACACTATGATCCTACACATACCCTATTATATGTTTTTTTTAAAATCTAAAACTAATTTAATTATATAATTCAAATTATTTTAATTTTAATTTACAAAGAGTTAAAAATTAAAATATTCATAATTAAAAGTAAAAGATATAATTAATTAGTGGCAATAAATATGTTTGTTTTGTATTATAGAAAGCAACAAGAGGGTGTTGACCCATGGTATAAGAAATACACACTAGACACTATAACACAACATATTAACAACACCTAGTGTCAGACATCTAGTAAACACATCAACTCAAGTCTACTCCTGTAAAAAAAAAAGAGGTACAAATGTGACAAGCTCACCAACCATGGTCTGCATTGGTAAGCATCAACATGGGATAAGTTCTCTTACTAGTTGCAATCTCAAACCAAAGATTGGAACAAAGGACCCAAGTGAGCCCTTTAAAACTCTTCTTTAAAAGGCCCAAAAACCAACCTTAGGCAACTTATAGCATGTTCCTCTTTTACCTTCATAGCCATAGGTCCCAACGAATTGAACCACTTGCTAAAATCAACATTCCCAAAAATCTTGCACCCCTTCGCATACTTCCTTCCCACCACACTAACAAATTGATCCACCTCCATAGACATAGGAGGTGGAAGGATCATAAATCCAATTCTAGGGGTGAGAAGCCTACAAACACAAGTCCTATTACTAATGGCAACCCAACTATCTTCTCCTCTAGTTAAAACTACCCTCCACCACCAAAATCTCAAGGATCTCCACCTCTATAGGATTTAATCTCACTATCAAAAACTTGGAGGGAGCAACCAACAAGCCTGAAGTCTACCCTTTAGAAGGAAGATTACAAATCCAAAAAAGGAGAATAATAGAAACTGTCATCCCCACATAGCTTCCTTCCTCCTTAATAAAAAGGAAGTTGGAAACTACAATTGGAACAATTTTGTGTTGTAATTGATGCCAAATCTATTGATAAGACAATTTGTTATCTGATCTAAATATCTTATCTATTTGATTGATGAAGAGGATTTGAGATGTTGTTCATAAAAAAAGGATCTAGAGTAAAGGTTGAGATATGAAGAGGAAATTAATTGATGGACATTTTATTAGTTAGACTTTGATAAAACAAAGTGATTCTTTAAATAAGATAGTGATGTTCAAGTGTTGACAAATTTGTAAACAAGGATAGATCATATATGTAGGCTTGATCGAGCAACAAAGTAAAAGACCAAGGAATTTCAACATACATGGTGAGTGATACTAGTGTCAACCAAGCCATAGAATGTGCCATGAAAATTCAATTTTGACTAAGCATCCGTATCAACTGAGTGATAGTGTGATGTCAAGCAAGAAGTTCTATAGCAACTGAGAAATTTAGTGATGATCAAGTGTCCAAATTTAGTGTTGGTCAAGGAACAACATTACAACTTTTTGCAAGAAATTGTAATTTCTAATCATTTATGTTGATTTCTTGGGATATAGAAAGCATGTTGAAGGTAAGGATCAATGAGTTAGATTATTTAATTTCAGGAGAGGATTAGGTAAATAATCTTAGCGATAAATACAAGGAGAAGTTTCTAGAAAAGAAGAGATAAATAGAATGGATATTAGATACATTGTATCTGATGGATCAAATCATATACCCTACTTTTATGGTATTGATTAAGTGGAAAAAGATCAGAACTACCTAGTTAAGGAGGTACAAAGGTGAAATTTCAGAGAGCATGCATTGAAGAGAAGAGAGCGGAGAAGATGTGTGCATTTGAAAGAGTTCCAAAAAGTTGGAGTTGTTACTAATGTTCTTGAATGGAGAATCTAAGTAAAAGGCTTAATTGAGTTGAGAAGACGTGAAGGGTGATTTGTTGAAGAGTTGCCAAGTGAATCTGAAATTGAGATGACAATGGAGGCCAAATAGTTAATCAGTATGAGGAGTTGAAAAGAGATTTGAACATGCAAAATGAGTTGCACTATGAAGATCAAACCTACTGTTACTTGCTAACTATTGTGAAAAGTATTTGAATTCCTTTAATCAAGGTTGACCTAATAGTCATAAGGGCCTATTAATCCATGTAACTCCTTTGACTGGGTGACATTCTAATCAAATGTTCTAAAGTCCTCTAACAAGGCCACTCCTAATAGGGTGATTAAATCCTTTAACAAGCTCACATTTAATAGTGTATATTGTAACCTTTAATAGTGTTGACTCCTAACAAACATCACTTTAGAAGAGTGAAAATTGGTGACATTTTGTTAGTGGTTTTTCCCAAATTGGGTTTCCATGTAAAATCATACTGTCAAACTTGTGTGATTGTGATGCTTTATTGCTTTAAGTTTACATTTTGCAAGTCAATTATTTTGAAGAAAAATGGATAGCTAGTTAATGTTGGAAATATCTTACAATAGAGGCCGAGCAAGGGAATTCTAAAATCTAAAATTGTTGAAGTGTTTGTTTGTTCAATTGGTAAATTTTGACCTTCGATAACTAATCCACCCACCCAACCTCCCCTCTCAGTTATTATAAATATTCTAACTAAGGATTACCACCTTAATAGGGATAATGGGGAGGAAGAGAATCACCAAAAAAGCCTTATGTTGAATCTATGCCACCTTCAAATCATTGGACTTTTAAGAGGAGTGTTCGACACACTATCAAAAATACCTGCACAATATATCATAACCTAAATAGATTACATCTCCACCTCAATTAAGAGTTGTGAGCTTAATAGACAGGAGAAGGGACCAACCCTCAAACTAGGAAGTCAGCCAAACGTACCTTTGAAAGTAAAGGTGAGATTTCATCTCTATAGAGATCTCTAGGGAGGAATGCAAGAGAAAGCAAAGAGGGCACCAGATACTTAGAAAAAAAAAAGCACTAGACTTTGTGGAGGAGAAGAACCCCTAAAAAGAGATCTACACTTAACCAAAAACAAAGAGCCAAAGAGGGTCCTTGAGTACTTAGGAACTAGTCCCGTTAGGCAAAGCAACTCCTGCACTAAAACATAAAAAATATTGAGCCATAGAGGCTCCTAAAAAAATTTCAACATCCTCTTGGTAGCAACTTAGAAGAACCCACTTATGAATCTGGAAAAGGACACATGTGAATTCAAAATATTGACAAAATCATAAAGAGTCCCATAGCTCAAAGGGAAAGAAGAAAGGGGGAAAATATAACTGCCCTCCAACTAAGAATTGCAAGGCATTCAATACCTATTGGACCTAAGTCTAAACACCCACCAAGGTTGTAGATTGTGTTCCATCCTACGAGGACCCAAACCAATGAGCTTGCCCAAGAAAGCACCAAAGACAATAACCAAAGGAGAAAAGTCCCAACAAAGCCCTCCAATCAAACAACATGATAAGTCCAAGGGAGGGGTAAGCCCAAAAATCCAACAAAAATAAATCCATAGGGCTGCCTAGAATAGAAGCTGCATCCACAAAAATCACTCACAAGATGGGTATGTGCAGGATCATGGTTAACCAAATTATGCCCTTAAGTGGCAATGAAAAATCAACATATCATGGTTATGTCAACTTGATGTACAATTTTCAACTTGTTATGAACATTCTATCAAAATGTTGATAGAAAAGAATCTCTGGAAAATTGAATTCTATTTCTAAACTACTATGACTTATCTAAAAAATAAAAAATTGATTGGTCAAATTTTTGAATTTTAATGCAATGGTAGAAAAAATTTAGGACAAAAATAAGAAGTAGACTAATGTATGACTACCTTAATCAAAATCAAATGATAATTATTTTTAATAAGATTCTAGATATAAGAATTAGACTCATTGATAGATGTGACACATATTTTTGGGTATTTTTATTCTAAATAAAAAATTAATTATTAATTTCCTAAAATAGTAAATTTTGGAATTAAAAAGATATTATGTTTGACCACCTTAACTAATTCAAAACTCTGTAAAATTTATTTATTTTCCCTTATAGTAGAAGAAACATAGAATGTGGTGCATCTTTTGGATTTTAAAAATACGAGAGGAGGCCAAAAACACATTTTTGGGACATTTTTAAAGTTGACCATGTAGGGTTTCTATCTAAAGATATCACAAGCTTTATAAAGGTAGTAGTTTATTGATTTGGTATCAAGATGGGTGCGAAAAAAGTTGGAATAGATTTTGAGATGCTTTGAGACATTTTAAAACTAAATAATTTTTAGGTTGCCAGTTTTTGGTACACCATGATCCTACACATACTCAGATGTAGAGTGTGACCCATCCCAAACCAATGACTCCAAATAGCTACCTAGGGAAATCTCTAAACTCATCAAAGACTGATCCCTCACTAAAAGAAAGACACCGTCGAGAAGAGAGAGACTATAGGCCATTCAACCATAGTCCCAATATCCAGATTACTCAAACAACTTTAGCCCCCAAATTCTCAACACTGAACAACCCAGGTTTGGATGTAGTAACCTAAGAAGGTACTGAATCTCCCCATCCTCCTACAGGATCGTTCTCATTTGACTCCCCACCTCCATTTCCATTGCTTGATCCTTTTACCCCTAAAACCCTAGCTACTCCATTTCAATCATTGCTCCTACCACCACTCTCTATTTCTCTTGTATAATTTTTTGTTATGTAAGAAATAAATGAAACTTTTACAATCCTAATTTGACCCTTGAACATTTTAATGTAGCAAAAAAAAGATGTCAACAAAACTTACATTAAGAAATTGAAAATAAAATATCTAAATGTCAAAAATATAAAAAAGAAGTCCACAAAAATTCACTTCTAAAATGAAGATAAAACTTCCAAATATCATACACAAATAAAACTAATCATAGAGCCTATGAAAAGTATGTTAAAATAAAATGTGAATGTTCTAAAACAAATAACTTCACTTTAGAATTTGGAGCAATAAATTATGCTATATGTGAAATCTTATGATAACCTTTGTCTAGATCTCACTTCTTCAATAAGTCTCATGACATACAAAATATCAATACCTTAAAAAACGGTGTGACGATTGCTTCGTTTTGTGCTATTTAAACCAGTTTTCCTATGGCACTAGAAGCAATCTTTACATTCTAAAGAAAAATGAAATCTGAATTTTTTTCTATACTCATATGAATTTGAAATCTCTACTAATAACTTCATCGGTAATATTTGCTTACATGAAGCTTTATGCTAGCTCTATCACATTATGTCATAGGGAAAAAAATTGCAATAGTGAAAGAAGATCTTGCCTAATATAAAGAAAAATTGCTAAGAATTTTGCAGACCTTACATAATAAGAGCTAAACTTGATATTTAGCTTTGCATACATATAAATAATGCCATACAAGGGTAAGAAGAAAAAATACATTGACCTATAATTCTATGTCAAAGACTCAAAACTACCATAACATTAGGCTTCTATGACACATATTGAATTGTTTCCCTAAATTGAAATGCCTCTAATATGTCTTTCTATTTATATAGCTACTATATTTTAAAGTTACATCCAATAGTTTCAGCTACCCCAATCTACTTCTTTAAATCTTTATCCCAAGAATTTCAGAAAATAAAATCAAAGTTGCAAGCACATTTAAATTTGGAAAATAGTTATATAGTGAAACTTAGTTATATGTACAAGGTGATTAAATGTATAGTCTCACAAAAAAGAATCAAAGATTATAGAAAATTTGTATTGAAACCCTTTCCTTGGTTTTGAGGAGCTTTGTGAAGCCTTGGAATTAACAAAAACTTTTCCTTCATTCATCAAATTGACAAGAGCAATATGTTTCTTATCTTTTTGTAAAGAAAAACTAAAGGCTTGTCCCAGTCCTACATTTCAATCATTGTTGTCCAAAAAATAAGGTCCAAAAAGAATTTATATTGCTGAATCTCAATTTGTTAATCGACTGCTTTAAAAAATATCACATATTCTAGATTATGGAATCAATAGAACTTGGAAGCTTCTAGAATTGTGTTGATGAAGCTTTATAGTTATTTTAATTTGATTATGTTATGAATTTTCTATTTTTTAATAATAAATGAATTTTCTAATTGTTCAAACCAATAAATATTAATAAAAATATATTTTTAAAATTATTAACAAGAAATATTATTCAAAACAATTTAATTATATATTTCTACGGGCTAATTGAATAGGTCAAATCAAAAAATCTGAACTAAAAGAATGCGATAGTTTCCATCAGAAATAAAAATTTATTCTATAAATAAAATTTATTTTAATTTTACAAAAATAAATAATCTATCGCAAACAATTAATTATGTAAAGAGAGAAAATCATTTGTACACCTTCTATTAAAAAATGATACAAGCTGTCAACAATTGTTCCTAAGATACCCATAGTTTTCCCCTCTTCAGCTTCCTCCAGCACCACCCAAAAAACACTTTTCAATATTCCATTCTTTCTTAACTGACCTTCAATTTTTAAATGGGAAGGGAGATTGGAATAAACCATTGTGATTATCTATTCTCCTTGACGCACGTAAAATTCCATGTCAGAGTGTTGAGGCTAGCTCTCAACATGAACCACAAAGCATCCAATTACTACTCATAGTGTGCAAGTAAAGAGTTCCTCTAGAATGCAAATCATTGAATCTCTATCTGCATCACCATGACTGTCAAAAAAATGTATTGTTTTAAAACTGACTCCGCTCCATTAACTGCCCTTCCAATTATAACTATAGGAAACCCGTCCTTTGACACACTCTAAGATAAAATAAAAAATAATTAGTTAAAACAACATATTCAAAAACAAAATAAAACAAAAGCTGATGAAAATAATTGTAAATCAACTCTTTATAAAATTAAAATAGTATTTGTAACTCACCATTGTTATGAAAGTGAAAGCATTAACCAGAAACCATATACTTTTAGTACAAATTAGATGCGAATAAATAGAAAGAGAAATATAAAATAATAACAATAGAAATGAGAATACACAGTCATACGTGGTAAACCTTTACAATATGTCAAGAAAACATCCACACGGCAAGTATTGGTATTCTTATTGCTTAGAAGAAATTCATTACATCTTCAACTTCACAGTTGTTGCTGCAATATTTCTATTCAAATAAAGAAAAAAGATAAATAACCTCTTGAAGATAAGAGAAAAAGTTCTCAACATAGAATAAAACTTGATTTATTCCTCAAAAACTTAAAGTTCCCTTTTGAAGATAAAAACTATTCTTTTTCTAAAATAGGAAAAAGTTTGTTTTCACAATCTTGTTTTTTCTACTTTTCTTCAATGGTTGTCATTATCTAACAATCTCCACCTTGACAACAATTTACCTAATACTTGCCCAAGCTCATGTATCACCCCTATTGCAAACCAAGAGAAGCCACACTCCATTTTAGCTTCTATATCAATATTGGTTTAGTAAACATATCTACATAATTTTTAAGTGTATGGACCTTTTCTAGAGATACTCCACCTTCTTCAATAACCTATCTTACAAAATAGTACTTAATCTTAATATGCTTAGTGTTATTGTGATAAGCTGTATTTTTAGCCAAATGGATAACATTTTGACTATCACAAAATATAATCACATTATCCTGCACTTTTCCAAACTCACCCAAAAAACCCTTCAACCAAATTGCCTCTTTACATGCATGTGAGACAAGCAAATATTCTACCTCAATTGTAGATTGAGCAACCATCACTTGGAGTTTTGACATCCACCTAATTGCTCCACTTGCAAGAGTAAAGATATATCCTGATGTAGATCTCCTTTTGTCCAAATCACCTGCAAAATTAGAATCAACATATCCACGCAAAGAATCACTACAACCGTTATAGGTGATACAATAATTACTTGTGCCCCTAAGATATCAAAGCACGCATTTCATTGCCCATTTCACTATTTCCTAGTGCTCTTTCCCTAGATTTGATATGTATCTACTGACAACACCACTGCATGTGAACTATATGGGTTTGTTCATACCATCACATACATTAAACTTTCTACTACATTTGCATAAGGTACACAAGACATATAATCCTTTTCTTCCTTAGTATTAGGAAATAAACTCGAAGAAAGCTTAAAATGAAAAGCCAATGGGATATTAACAAATTTTACATCTTGCATATTGAATTTGATGAGAATCTTCTCCACATATTTCTTCTGTGATAACCAAAGCTTACCATGTTCCCTTTCTCTATGCATCTCTATATGTAAAATTTGTTTTGTTGCTCCTAGATCCTTCATATCAAATGTCCTACCAAACTGAGCCTTCAACTTATTAATTTTAGCCATTCTTTTACTTGCTACAAGCATATCATCAACATATAATACCAAGATAATGAATAAGTCATTTTCTAAACTTTTGAAATAAACACAATGGTCATACTCACTTCTTACAAAGTTTTGGCTCACTGTGAAGGAATCAAACTTCTTGTACCATTTCTTGGGTAACTATTTTAGGCCATACAATGATTTTTTGAGTTTGAGTTTGCAAACAAATTTTCTATTTTGGTCTTGAAAAAACCCTTCTGGTTGTTCCATATATATATCCTCATCTAAATCTCCATGTAGAAATGTTGATTTAACATCCAGTTTCTCTAACTCAAGATTAATTAATGCAACTAATGCTAATACAATCCAAATAGAGACAAGCTTAATAACTTGTGAAAAAATCTCATGAAAATAAATACCTTCTTTCTAAGAATATCCTTTTGCTACTAGCCTTGCCTTATACCTTTCAACTTTATCATCAACACCCTTCTTCAATTTGTAGACCCACTTGCAGCAAACAACCTTTCTACCATTTGGAAGTTCTAACAAGTCCCATGTCTTATTCTTCTCTAAGGCATCCATTTCTTTTTTCATTGCTATTTTTTATATAGCATTACTCATTGCTTCCTGATAACAACTCGGTTCCCCATGATTAGAAATCAAAGTAATTGATGAAATGAAATCATCATACCTTTTAGGAGGATTCTTAACTCATATAGATCTTCTAAGAAATGGTTGTGTTATTTCCACAATTTCCTATATATTTTCTAAATCTACACCTTCTTCTTTTGAGAGATCTTCTTTCTCTTTTTCTTCTATAGAAGGATGAGTTTCTAGCTAAACTTGTTGATATTGTGGTACTTCTTTTTGTTCCAAGTTATTTTCTACAAAATCTGATTTTGTTAGAGAGGATTCACCAAATACTACATCTCTGCTAATGATAATTTCATGGGTAGTAGGATCCCACAATCTATATCCCTTAACACTATCACCATATCTAACAAAGGATTATTTCTTGGATTTGGGGTCTAACTTAGAACACTGAATTTTAGAAACAAGAGCATAAGTATCACAACCAAATATTTTAAGATTTGAAAAATCACACGAATGACCTATCCATACCTCTTCAAGAATCTTGCAATATATTGCAATTTATGGTGACCAATTTACCAAATAGCATGTTCTATTAACTATTTCTGCCCACAACTCTTGATGCAATTCGGCATTACTGAGTATACTTCTTGCTCTCTCTAGAAGAGTCTTATCTATGAATTCAACAACACCATTTTGTTGAGGAGTGTAAACTATGGTTTTATGCCTTACAATCTCAGCTTCTTTGCAATAGTTCTCAAACTCTAAAGATGTGAACTCACCTCCATTATCTGTTCTCAAATACTTGATTGAATTGCCTATACTATTTTCAACAAAAATTCCAAATTGTTTGAATACACCAAACACATCAACTTTACTTTTATAAAAAAGACCCATACTTTTCTTAAGTAGTCATCTATAAATGTCACAAAATATGATGTTCCTCCAAAAGAAACCATAGGGGATGGACCCCAAATATTTGAATGAATATAGTCTAGAATACCTTTGCTTGTATGGCTACTAGATTTAAACTTCTGTCTACATTGCTTTCCAAAGACACAATGCTTGCAAAAATTCAAATTCAATTATTTTAGATTTGGAAGCAACTTATGATTTACTAGTACCTTTAGCCCTCTCTCACTCATATGACCCACTCATTGATTCCATAAATGATTAGATTCATCACTTTGCCTTAGATACCAATATCACATGATTTACATTTGTACTTCTTTCCAGCCTATAAAGGTTTCCAACTTTGTAGCCTTCATCATCGCTAAAATTCTCTTAAACACTTTCTGAACTCCACCTTGCCAAGAGAATCTATAACCACCAGAAACTAAAACACCCAAGGAAATTAAATTCTTTTCTAGTTCTAGTACATATCTTTCCCCTATTAGTGTCTTTACAATACCACCAAACATCTTGATTCTAATACTCCCAATCCCAATAGTCTTACAAGAAGCATTATTTCCCATAAAAAAACACCTCCATCAATAGTTAGGTAAGAAGAAAACAAACTCCTATGTAGACACATGTGATCAGAAGCACTAGAATCTAAAATCCATTCATCTTGATTTTGCAAGACATTACAAATAGATAACACTTCACCAACTGTAACTAAATTCACCTAGCTAGACTCACTTCTTTTTGGATTCATCATTCTAATCCTTTCTTTTCCAATGTAGCTTTCTTGTCTAATTTATTTCAATACCAAAATTTTTCCTTACTCTTATTTCCTCTTGACATGGATCTAGATTTATCTCTCAAGCCTTCCCCTTTTTCTATGGAATGATCTCTAGCCACCATTGCTTCTAGTGTGGAGGTTTCTGTATTAGACTTCCTTTGCACCTCTTTAGACAACAAAGCTCCCACAAAAAAATCAAATTCAAGGGAGTCATTTGTACTAAAACTAATAGAAGTAACTAAGTGATTCTAGAATTTGGGCAAAGAACATAGCATTGTAACTGCTTTGTCTTCATCATCGATTTTTACATCCATACTACCCAATTGACAAATTAGAGTATTAAAAATATTTAAATAATCAAAAAAAATTATACCTTCCCTTATTCATAGACTATGCAATTTCCTCTTCAAGTAGATTCAATTTTTCAAAGACTTTTTCATATAAAGACTCTCCATTCTACCCCATAAACCTACACTTGTATCTTCTTCAATAATATTAAAAAGTATCTCATATGCCAAACACAACCAGATTGTACTCAGGGCTCTCATATCTAAATATTCTCAATCATCCTTTGTCATATTTATTGATTTCCTTGACTTCCCAATTAATGCCTTATGCAATCCCTATTGCATTAACAAGTTACGTGTCTTGAGCTTTCATAGCTCAAAGTTATTTTTGCCACTAAATTGCTCAGTAGAAACTCATTACATCTTCAACTTCATAGTTGTTGCTACAATATTTCTATTTGGACATTGATTATGCCTTCGTAAAGAAGAAATATATATAACCTCTTGAAGATAAGAGAAAAACTTCTCAACATAGAATAAAATTTAATTTATTCCTCAAAAACATAAAGTTTCCTTTTGAAGATAAAAATAGTTCTTTTTATAAAATATAAAAAATATTATTTTCACAATCTTGGTTTTTCTACTTTTATTCAATTGTTATCATTATTTAACAACCAAAAAATGATATTTATTATTTTCCTCTTAAAAAAGACCATTGAAATCATTACCTTCAAATTTTGAAGGAAACTCCGTATAAATTCATTACTGCATTAATTGATATTTATGTAAGTCAATACAAGCCATTCTTCTTAACCTTCAACTATGCTCTACAACTTCCCACAGTTCTTAATTTTAACTCTCCACACGATGCAGCTCAATCCATGAGTATGCACCTCCTCAAGCTCAAGACAATTAAAAGCACTCAAAGAATTTAGGCTAAGGTTACTTGATACGCTTCTCAAATGTTCACAATCATTCAATATAAGATGCTTGATCTTTCCATATTCATCAATTAAGATCCTCTCAAGACAACTTGGGCCTCTGAAAGCTGGTAATTCCTCAAGTTTTGGATAGCCATGAATTTTTGTGAAGAAATATATTACCAACCCAAAAAAAAATTTCACAACCCTAAATAATTCTCGAAAAAAACTATTGCCAAGTGGCAGTTTACTTGGCACCTTAATAAACTAAGTGGTAGGAGTGTGCCGAGTGAGCTTGGCAAATGAAGAACAACTTAGCACCAATGGATGCTAAGTGAGCTCAGTAGTGTGATTATTGAGTGAACTCAATAGCCACTGGAGGGTGGAGCTCGATAGAAGAAGGCATCGAGTGAACTCGGTAGCCACTGCAAAGAATGACTTCTACCAAAGACAATACTGAGTGACAGAACTATAACATAAACTTTTCCACCATTAAAATCAGAGAACCAAAGCTTGAAACATCCAAAAAAACCTCTCAAATGCAATGAGTAGAAGAAGAACAATGGATTCTAGTATGCCTCCTTACTTTCTATTCAACTTTGATTAAAGCTATTTCAAAATTTGGGAACATTTGGCTACAACCAGAAAACCCTAAAATAACTATAAAACTTCAAACAACTTCAAAACTTAAGAAACTTTGAACTTGTAGCTCTAATGGCTACCTACAATAGTGCTTGGAGCAATCACTGCTTCAACATGATGAGTTCAACAAATAATAAACTTATAGAATGACCACAGAAGAAACATGTGCACCTATAAGCATGAAATGAACTTCCTTTTGTCTCTACACTCTGACGACTAGATTTGCTAATCACTTCTCTTCTCTCTGCAACTTCTAATCTTCTCTACTCTACTGAGCTTCAACTTCTACTCTATCTAGTTGAATGAATCTAATCATTCCATTTTTTCTTATGACCTAAAAAAATTTTCCCTCTCTTTTTTGATTTCAAAAACTCACCGACCGCATTCATTGTTTATGACTATTGTGCAGGTCGTTAGGGATGCTAGGTGGGTGTTTGGCTCTAGGGGCAAACAACCTTTTGCATTTAATATTCCAACACTCCCCCTTTGTCCCAAGCCAAAAAAATAAGGATCGCTATTGATCCACATCCACTACACCAAGACACTCTCTTAGGTGTACAAAACTTCCAATGCCTAATGGTTTGGTAAAAATGTCTGCTAGCTACTGCTCAGACTTGCAAAATTCCATCTTGATATCTTCATTCTCCACCAACTCTCTGATGAAGTGATATCTAATTTCAATATGCTTACTTCTACCATGGAAGACTAGATTCTTGGACAATGCAATTGAAGAGATGTTGTCACAATAAATTTTGGTTCTATCCTCTTGCCTTTCATTCAAATTTGTCAAGATCTTGCTTAACCAAATAGCTTGACATGTTGCTGCATTTGCTGCTATGTATTCACCCTTTGCTGTAGATTGAGCAACAATAGGTTGCTTCTTGGATGCCCATGAAATTGCACTCAATCCCATATGAAACATGTATCCATAAGTTCTCTTCCTATAATCTATACTTCCAACCCAATCACTATCTGTATAACCTATCAACTTGAATTCATTTGATGTAGTATACAAAATTCCAAATCCCTTGGTACCATTCACATACCTTAGGATCATCTTTCTCACTAGCCAATGGGAATTTTTTGGTGTTTCCATAAATTTGGAAATCAAACTCACTACATGCATCAAGTCTAGCTGAGTTGCAGTCAAATACATAAAACTTCCAACTATACTCTTGTATAGTGTTGGATCCACTCTCTTGCTAGAGTCTTCCTTGCTCAACTTTAGACCTATTGCTATTGGTGTGGGGGCTGGCTTACTGTTCTACATATTGAATCTCTCAAAGATCTACCTTGCATATTTTTCTTGAGAGATAAAGATGCCATCATGCATCTATTTTACATCTATGCCTAGAAAGTTCTTCAAGAGACCAAGGTCTATCATTTCAAATTCATTTTTCATGGCCTCTTTGAACTCACCAATTAGATCCTTGTCATTACCAGTAAAAATTAAATCATCTATATACAAGACAACAATCAACACATTTCCATTTGATGCCTTGATGTAGAGAGTAGCCTCACCATTGCTTTTTCTAAAGCCATTGCTCATCAAATATGAGTCAATCCTACTATACCATGCCCTTGGAGCTTTCTTGAGCCCATAAAGAGCTCTCTTCAATCTATATACTTTGTTCTCTTCACCTACTACTTCATAACCAGGTGGCTGCTCCACATATACTTCTTCCTTCAATACACCATTTAGGAAGGCAGACTTCACATCCATTTGGTATGCCTTCTATTTGTGTTGAGTTTCAATTGCTAAGATAGCACGCACAGTTTTCATTCTTGCAACTGGGGCATACATCTCATCATAATCTCTGCCATACTATTGTTTGTAGCCCTTGACTACCAGCTTTGCCTTATGCCTATCAATCTTGCCTTCAAAATTGCATTTGATCCTATAAACCAATGTCACTCCAATCACTTGCTTCTTGAGAGGAAAATTAGTTAGCTCCCATTTCTCATTCCTTTCTATAGCATCTATCTCCTCATCCATGGCCTTACATCATTTTTTCTCCTTAATAGCTTCTTCAAAATATATTGGATAGCTATGAGAAAATAATACAAAATTAACACTCTCATCATAATCTTCATACCTTTCATCTTGGTATATCTCCCTAAGACTCTTGGTCTTTCTTGGTAATAGGGAGGAGAGTGTGGGATTAGATTCTTCACTGCTGTTGCTTTGCCGATCAGCTTGGTCTTCACTGTTACTTGGCACTAACACTCAGTCATGCCTAGAGGAGCTCAGCAATGATTGAGGCTACTTTCCTTTTCTTCTATCAGCTCCTTCTTCTTGTTGTTCATCAACATCTTCTTCATTCATAATTGGCACTTTACTTGAGGTGCTCGATTATTCATCAGTTGGTCCATACCATGATTGAGTTTTAAGAAATTCCACATCTCTTGAGAGAATCATCTTGTTGTTCAATGGCTCATACAATCTGCATGCCTTTGATTCTGAGTTGTACCTTATGAAGATTCACTTCACACCTTTTTCGTCCAATTTTTGCCTTTTCTCTTTAGGCACGTGTGCATATGCAACACATCCAAACACCCTTAGGTGTTCAATTGTCCATCTTCCTCGTGACCATGCTTCCATTGGAATTCTATCACAGACTACCTTTGTAGGACACCTATTAATTAGGTAAACTATTATTGCCACAACCTCTCCCCAAAATTCAATAGGGAGACCTTTCTCTTTCATCATGCTCCTTTCCATTTCAGCAATGGTCCTGTTCTTTCTTTCAGCCACTCCATTTTGCTATGGTGTATAGTTGGCTATGAGCTCTTTCTTTATGCCATGTTTCTTACAAAAATTTACAAAAGAATTGGAGGTATACTCCCCTCCTCTATCTGATCTTAGGACTTTGATATTGTGTCCACATTCTCTTTCATCCTAGGCTTTGAACTCAAGAAACTTATCAAATGCTTCAGATTTAGATTTCAAAAAATAAACCCATGTCCTATGACTAAAATCATCAATAAATGTCATGAAATAAGTACTCACCCCAATAGAAGTAACTTGCATAAGACCAACTAGGTCAATATGCACTCACTCTAATGGATATCTAGCCCTCCTAGAATTTCCAAAATTAAAGGGAAGCCTATGTTGCTTACCCAAAATACAAGCCTCACACTTGTCACATTAATTTCCTATTCATGGAAAACCTTCTACCATTCTTTTATTTGACAACAAATTTAAACCAGCATAGCCTAGATGACCATACTTGAGGTGCCATAGCCCTGAGTGGTCTTCAATCACACTCCTTAGAGCTGATTGTGTGGGAGGTGCAACACCAAATTGAGATGAGAAACATGTCTCTATCCTCAAGGGAAACATTATGTTCTTTTTCATTTGAATTGCTGCAAGTAAGTTCTTGCTCCCATCCTTTTCATGAATGGCACATCTGTCATTCTCCATCAGCACTTTGTATCCATTTTGAATGAGCTGACCAATGCTCATCAAATTGTGCTTCATACCAGAGGAAAAATACATATTTTTTATTTCTTTCTTCTCACCTTACTTGGTGTGGACCATAATAGAGCCTTTTCCAGCTACTGGTAGGGTTCCATTGTTGCCCATTTTAATCTCAAATTTGAAACTCTTGTCAATGAATGAAAACAAGGTTTCGTTACCACTCATGTGGTTGCTACATCCACTATTGAGGTACCAAACCTTAGGGCTTTCTTCTTCACCAACATTACACATGACGAAGGCACTAGCATTGTTTCCACTTCCCATGTTCACATCAGCCACATTTGCTTGTCCTGCCTGATCATTTTTCTTCTTCCAACATTCACTTGCATAATGCCCATACTTATGATAGTAGTAGCATTCTACATTACTCCTATTTGAGTTGTAGTTTTTCTTACCTCCTCTTGAAGTATTTTGTGAGCTACTTGCTCCATCTACTCTTCTTGAGCTTTTTGCTGCAACATTTCTTTGTCCTCCATTACCTCAGTCCCTGCCTTTGGAGTTTCTGCCTGAGCCATTTCTTTCTCTCCCCCTTCCTCTTGGATTTGACTAAGCCTTGAATGCTTGCTCTTGGAAGAAGAAGATGCAAATCTATTAATCCTATGCTCATGGGTTTGAATAGTACCCATCAACTCATCCATTGTCAAAACAATGAGGTCTTTTGCCTCCTATATGGTCATGACCAAATTGTCATATTTATGAGGTAAACTCTTCAATATCTTTTCCACTATCCTCTTCTCTTGATATTATTCTTCATTTGATTTCAATTTATTAATCACATTGGAGGTTCTTGAACTAAAATTTGCAATTGATTCATTTTCCTTCATCTGAAGGTTCCCAAACTCCCTCCTTATATTTTTTAGCTTTACCGTATAGACTTTATCATTCCCCTTGAAGTTTGTCTCAAGGATATCTCATGCTTCCTTTGCATAATTTGCTACTACAATCTTGGGAAATATTGTCTCTATCATTGCTGCTTCAATAAGACTTAATGCCTTAGCATCCTTTCTCCTTGGCTCTTTCAGATGAGTCTTTTGATTATTGGTAAGAGAAGCATACTGAGCTAGGTCTGCCACATCATTGAACCCACTAACTAAAAACTCCCATAAATCATTTGCAACCATTATGGTTTTCATCTTCTTTGACCATGTATCATAATTTTGTCCATTGATGGGTGGTGGCTACTACCATGTCTTTCTTGCATCTCCTACCATGTCAAAAATCTTAGAAAAAACTTTTCCCTAACTCACTATGGATGTGGGACCTCAAATCTCTGATACCATGTGAAGAAATATATTACCAATCCTAAAAAATAATTTCGCAACCCTAAATAATTCTTGACAAAAACTATTACCGAGTGACAGTTTACTCGACACCTTAATAAATCAAGTGGCAGGAGTGTGGTGAGTGAGCTCGAAAAATGAAGAACAACTCAACAACAATGGATGCTAAGTGAGCTCAGTAGTGTGATTATCAAGTGAACTCGGTAACCACTAGAGGGTGGAGTTTGGTAGAAGAAGGCACTGAGTGAACTCAGTAGCCAGTGTAGAGAATGACTTCTACCAAAGACAATACCAAGTGATAGAGCTATAATGTAAACTTTTCCACCATTAAAATCAGAGAATCAAAGCTTGAATCATCCAAAAAATCTTCTCAAATGCAATGAGTAGAAGAAGAACAATGGATTCTAGTATGCCTCCTTTCTTTCTATTCAACTTTGATTAAAGCTATTACAAAATTTGGGCACATTTGGCTACAACTAGAAAACCCTAAAATAACCCTAAAACTTCAAACAACTTCAAATATTAAGAAACTTTAAACTTGTAGCTCTAATGGCTTCCTACAATAGTGCTTAGAGAAATCACTACTTCAACAGGATGAGTTCAACAAATAATAAACTTAAAGAATGACCAGAGAAGAAACATGTGCACCTGCAGGCACGAAATGAACTTTCGTCTGTCTCTACACTCTAACTACTGGATCTGCTAATCACTTCTCTTCTCTCTGCAACTTCTAATCTTCTCTGCTCTCCTGAACTTCAACTCCTACTCTATCCAGTCAAATGAATTTGATCATTCCATTTTTTCTTCTAACCTAAAATATTTTTCCCTCTCTTTTCTGATTTCAAAAACTCACCTACCGCATTCATTATTTATGACTATTGTGCAGGTCATCAGGGATGGTAGGTGGGCATTTGGCTCCAGGGGCAAATAGCCTTTTACATTTAATATTCCAACAATTTTTAATTCTATAAAATCTTCAAAACCAAACTTTATTGTTTTCAATATTTGACAACTATTCAATTCTAAATGTTTCACCTTTACATGCCTATCAAATGTTATACACTGGAGACACTTCATACCACTGAGACACAAGTGATCAAACTCTAGTTGCTTACAACTACAAATATCCAACTTTGCAAGTATCCCAAGATTAGATTTTCCTAATACACTTTTCAAATTTTGAAAACCATACATTTCAAGATTTTTGAGCTTTCTACCTCCATCAATTATGATGCTCTCTAGACAACTTGGGCCTTTCAAATTTAGCAATCCCTCAAGCTCTGGACACCCCCAAATGGTTAATTCTACAATCTATTCACAACTAATTTGCACTCTTTTCAAATTTGTACAACCATCCAATTCAAAATGTTTCACCTTTCCATTTTTATAAAATTTCATGCTTTGGAGAGATGACATACTGCTTAGATATAAGTGATCAAACTCTAGCTTATCGTAGCCATATATTTCCAATTTTACAAGCTTTGCAAGATTATGCATTTTGTACTTGGGCAATTCTTCGAGCTCTGAGCAATGCTGAATGCTCAATTCTACAAGCTAGTCACAACCAAGTTGTATTGTTTTCAAATTTAGACAGTCATCCACATGAAGACATTTCATCTTTTCACATCCATTAATTATAATACTCTAAGAAACTCAGGCCTCTAAAAATTGGCAATTCTTTAACTTCGGTACAACCTTGAATGTTAAGTTCTATAAGCTCTTCACAACCAAAATGAACCATTTTTAAATTTGGATGACCATCTGATTCAGAATATTTCAACTTTACAAGTCTATCAAATTTAATCCTTTCAAGACACTTCAGATCATTAAGACCCAAATTTCTAGTTCTACAAGGTTTGCAACATTATATATTCCCAACAGACTTATTAAAATTTGATAGATATCCACTTCAAGAAATTTGATCTCTAAACCACATCTATTAATTATAATCCTCTCTAGGCAATTTGGGCTTCCAAGAACTATCACTTCTTTAAGCTCTAGACAACTCTGAATGTTCAATTGTACAATCTCTTCACAACCAAACTGTATTGTTTTCAAAGTTTGATAACCATCCACTTGAATAGATTTGATCTTTTTGTATCCATTAATTAAAATCCTCTTTATGTGAATTGGACCTCTAAAAAATTGCAATTGCTCAAGCTCTAGATAATCCCGAATGCTTAATTTTATGAGCTCTTCACAATCAAACTGTATTTTTCTAAAATTTTGACAACCATCCAATTGAAAACATTTTACCTTTACAGATTTATCAAATGTCAGCCTCTAGAGACATTTAATACCACTGAGATAGAATTGATCAAATTCTATCTTCTCACAATAAGAAATATCTAGTTCTACAAGCTTCCCAAAATTACATATTCCTAACACACTTTTCAAATTTTGACAATTTCTTATTGTGATTCTATGAAGATGACATAGGTGAGAAAGCCTTAGCTCCTCAAGGTCAGGTAATTTTTTAATCTTTGTAAGATGAGAAGTGCCTAACAATCTTGTGAGTTTATTACTATATGTAATAGCAAGTGACTTTAAGGTATTTACACTTCTCAAATTCAATTCCATCAGACATTCCATGTATTCAGGTAATTGACTCAAGGTTGGGATAGTGAGATCCACTAATTAATATCCTGGATACA
The DNA here is from genome assembly GCA_028749045.1 of Cupressus sempervirens. NCBI lineage: Eukaryota > Viridiplantae > Streptophyta > Pinopsida > Cupressales > Cupressaceae > Cupressus > Cupressus sempervirens. The sequence goes on along the minus strand of CM053789.1, from coordinate 52,744,893 downwards.
AAATACTCACCACTAATGAGTAGCTTTTCAAGGCTTCCTAAAAATCCATTTTCTAAACCATCTAATATTCCTAATAAATCTAGAAACTCTTTCAAGCAGGAAGGCACCTAAAATATAATATAAAATAAAATTTGTAGAAAGCTTGCAATGGTTTATAAAAGAGTTCTAAGGTAGCTATAACATAATGAAATTCCACAATGTAGTTTTTAAGTGAAGTGAACTATTGAGCTAGGATATAAAAATACCTCTATGTTAGTCCCCCACAATATTTGCAGATGTCTAGAGAAAATTTCTAAATAATGAAAATTTTGAAGAGAAATCCATGAAGGAATATTTGATTGTTCTATGGAATTACCCTCAATCTTGAGCCATAGCAAGGAAGCTCACATTTCAAAACAAATATGTGGTTGGTCTAAAAGGAATGTATCTTGAGAATCCATGGACTTGTCAAAAATGGAGTGCAAAAAAATGGAGTGCAAACACCTAACATTAATTTTGCTAAGGACATTTTTTATTTCTTTGAAGCCTATAGACATGGAAGCATATCAACTTTTTATCAATATAGACATTTAGAAGATAAGATTTATAATTTTATAGTGTAATACTTTATTTAGAAGAAGTGTGAGGGAGTAACAAAGATACCAGAGATTTAGGATCTCGAGCATGCCACATGCGATGAGGAGGGCTAACCTAACCAACCATTTCTCTTCCCAAGTCCCTCAGATGGTGATGCATTCTCAATAATTCTCTATGAATCTCGTTGATTTCTTCGACGAGGTATTTATATTTGAGTGTCTCTAGTGCATGTTGAGCTCTCAATCAAGATGCCCCCCATATTCTTTTGGTAGTACCCTTCAATTTTCCCACAAAAAAGCAAGCGAAATCCATGAAAACCTATTTTTGTTCATCATCCAATGCCTCAAAGCTAATTCTCAAAATTGTTTTACATCTAGAGGAAGTGTTTTTCTAGCTTTAAGCAATTTTTCCTTCCAGTAACTATGAGCTCTAACATGAACATGGTGGCCAAGAACCTAAAGAGAAAGGGGTAACCCCCCCACACACATCTACGAATTCATCAACAACTTCCTTGTACTCTCTCAGTGGATGGGATCGACCAAGGATGTGCAAACAGAAGAATCTCCTCCCATGGTTTTTATCCTTTCTTGTTAAATTATAATGAATACTAATCTTAGAGGTCACAAGTACTCTAATGTCATGGGTAGTCACAATAATTAGAGCTTTCTTTATTGTAGGTTTATTTAAGATATCCATGACCAGTAGAGCATTTAACTACTACACATGATCAATATCATCTACAACAATTAGCAAGCTTCAATGATCAAGGATCCTTTGTAGACTATCTTTGACACGGCTTCTCTCATCATTTGTACATGTAAAATTGAGATGACCACTGCTGAAGAGATCTTTGAGAAGCTTAAGTTGTAAAGAAGGTAATTCACTTTTTAGAGACGCTTCTCATACATCAAATAGAAAACTTGTTGTAGAATACTTAGGCATCTTTCGAATGAACAATTCTTTTGCAAGAGTGTCATGTCCCCAATTTTTTTAATTTAATAATTAAATTAAATTAATTAATTAATTGATCCCAAAATTTAAATAATATAAAAAGACCTTTAATTAGTTAAATTAATCAATATGGGCCCAAGTTAATATTTTTATTTGTTGTTTCAATTGATTTAATATATCTTAGACCTATTTTAATTTTTAGTTTCCATTGGTAAGTGTTGCCATCGACTATCTTGTACACCCTCGAAAAGGTTTCCCTAATAGGTATTATGCATGGCTTGTAGGTAGTGGTTGGGAAGCTATTTGGATTATTTTCTTTGTATTGTGAATTCTTTTTGGAGTTCTGTATTGTTCACCATTTTAGAAGTGAAATATCTTCTCTACTTGGCTTTCTAGTTTTAGTGGTCTTCAACCCTCACCCTATTTCATTTCTTGTAATACTACATTTGGATTTGACCAATTAGAGCACCATCTTTTTTTGTGAGTGTTAATTGGAGAATATCTATACTTAATATCTATTCATGCTTGACATTTATTTGATGGAGTTGTGTTCTAATATTATTTGCATATGAGTTTGTATGCTCTTTTCAACTTTTTTACAATACCTAACGTACTCCTCCGTCCACCTCCCTTTGTACCTTTCCCTCCAATCATAATCCTCCATCCATACTCCTCCCTCCATCCATCATACTACCTCCCTCCATCCATACTCCTTCATCCATCTCCCTCTTTACCTTCCCCTCCAATCATACTCCTCCATCTATACTCCTCCCTCCATCTATCGTACTACCTCCCTCCATCTGTACTCCTCCCTCCATATGATGTACTCCTCCCTCCATTTGACATACTCCTCCCTCATCCATACTCCTCCATCTATCCATACTTCCCTCAACATCTTCCATACTACTATCCTTCCATCCATACTCCTCCCTCCATCTATACTTCCCCCTCCATCTGCCGTACTACGATTTGTACTCCTCCCTCCATCCATCATTTGTACTACCTCACTCCGTACTCCTCCCTCTATTTACCTCTCTCTGTACTCCTCCCTTAACCCCTTCATACTTCTTCCTCCATCCCTCCATACTCATTGTATTCCTTTCGCCATCTTCCATTTGCAAACTTCCATTCGCCATCTTCCAACACCATCTTTCATCCTACCAAATTATTGTACAACACTCCATTCCTCTGTATGGGCATATCTATTCTACCCTATGACATCTTGCTCCAAATTAAACATTTCTCCCTTTAGAATTGGACAAATGGTAAGGCTCAAAAAAATAAAATTACAGTGGTATCAGAGCTGGTGATCTTGCCATTCTACTAGGATGATTGAGAGTTTTTGGTATTTGAATCACAATATGGCACTGGACAGTGATGGAGAGTGGTGGTTTAAAGCACTACAAAAGATTGGCAAAGAGCTCAGTGAGGGCATTGATCTTCCATTAGATATATTGGATGTTTGTTTGTGTCAAGTGAACTAATTACCTTCAACATTTATACAGAGAATCCTCTCACTAATTAAGGAGGCCTTAAGTCAAGCCAAGATTTTGAGATACCATGACAAGGATAAAAGATTGGCAGTTGCAACATGTCTTAGTGAGGACTTGAGAATTTTAGCTCCTAAAGCACCATATGATGATAACACCATGATAAAGATATTGGAATTGATAGTTGACAGATTTTAGAGTCTCAATGACTTCAATAGTGATCCTTTTGGTAGGAGATCTACAATATTGGAGAATTGTGAAAATTTTAATGTAAGTAACCTTCTCTTAGATATTGAATTGCAAAATTTTATCCATGTTATGTTTCATCACCTCTTGGTCATAATCAAGGAGGATCATGATACTAAGATTTTAGTTGCTATGGAGAGTCTTATGATTTGATGCATTGAAGAGATGGATAAGATATCCCAACCTATCACATCTATGTTATTGATTGTTCATAATTTAAAATGTATCCCCTCTATAGCAACATATAGATTGGTCAGTAATGTTTTCAAGCATTGTGAAGAAAAACTAACATCTCATTTGCACAAGTGAGAGAAACTAGATGACAATAATAAAGGTGATGCTTTACATGAGGAGAATGAAGGCATGATTACATGACCACTCCAAGAGGATTTTCTAAATCTTTCTACAACATGAACATGGGGAGAACACGAAAAGAATGAAGAGGTTTCTTACACGGATCTTGTGAAGACATGGACAGATCAAGTTGTGCCCATCACCAAAGTTGTGCCCAAGGTTGTGCCAATCATGAAGGAACTATCGGTTGAAGAAGTTCCATTAGTTACCAAAGCTATGTCCATCATAGAATCTTTTTATGTTGTTGAGGCTCTATGTCTATCACCAAAGCTATGTCCATCATCGTTGTCTTGTCTATTGTTGTGATTTTTATGTCTGTCACCATCACTGCGTATGCCATTGTCCTGTTCATCACAATCATGTCTGTCACTAATGCCAAGTCTATGTTTGTCATCAAATTTGTTCCTATCACCATCATTGTGTCTATCATTGTTGTTTCCATCACCAATGTTAAGTTTTTCTGCATTGTTGACACTAAGTCAATCGTCGAGTTTGTGTCTGTCACCATTGTCATGTCTATCACTGATGTTGAGTTTGTGTCTATTACCATCGTGTCCATCATTGATGCCAAGTTCATGTCCCTCATAAAGTTTTTATCCATCACCATTGTTGTGTCTATCACTAATGTTGAGTTCATCTCTATTACCATCGTGTCCATTGTGTGCATAAAAGTATCACATGTCTATAAACCATTGTTCTTGAGAAAATCCATTGAATAGGAAGTCTCAAGAGCTAGCTTATAGCTCTCTATCTATGACATGCAAAGGCTATGAGATGGTGGCTCTCAAATGAACTGAACTATGAAACCCTTGCAAGGAGCACCATAGAACAAGAGATTCAAAGAGTAGAGGCAAGAGTGTCAATATCTAAGAATCTAGAATAAAATGAAATGTAAATGCAAGCTAACAAAGAGAACTAAGCTAAAGCATAAATGAAACTAAGATAAAAAAGTATATCACAATGTAAGTAGAATGAGAGCTAAGCTAAAATGCAAAAATGCAAGAATGCTCCAAGTCTCCAAAGTCACCAAGAAAACCTATAGCATAACAATAGCATGCGAGACTAAGATTTTTTAAATGAGGAGAGCCCTCCCTTTTAAAGAAAAAATGGATGGTAGAGATTAAGAGGCAAAAGAGGAATAATCAAGGGGGGAGAATACATCTTGAGTGATCCATGTGTACAAGCATCTCAACCAATCACAACTAATGATTGAATTTTGAGAGGGTTTGAAATGTGTAGAGGAGTATTAAAGTTATTTTTAAAATAGAAGATTCCTCCCCCCTAGAAAATTGTGCATTCATGTGTAGACAAAAATACCTTTTCTTTTATTTCTAAAATAAGAATAATGCTTTATGGGTGCACATTTTGGATAAGAGATGAGTGGAGAATTTTATTTAATTAAAAGGGGGACATGTTCTTTTAATTAAATATGAACTTGGGATAAAGTGGCCATACAATAGGTTATAATCGAATAAATGGGTTTTTGAGGATTTGATCAAAAATAACCATTAGATAAATTATGAAAAAATGCTAGAAAGGGGGCTCATAGTCTAGGTGACCATTTTTAGTTGATTACATTTGCCCCTCTTTAACTAATGTTTGATTGGTTTGGGAACACATTATGTCGAAGAATGAAGAAACTAAGGCGATAGATAGATCTGATTGTGAAGAATGAAATGCAAAAAGTGATAGCAAGTCCTAAACCTATAGTCTATTAGAAACAATACTAAACACTAGGATAGAGATGATATCAGAACTCAAGAAGAGTACTAACACCAAGTAAAAAGGATACATCAAGAGAAAATATATATTTGTAGAAGAAAACAATTTGCAACAATGATAGAATATTCATGCCCCCTCAAGATTGAAATCAACATGAGATAGAGAAGATGCATAAATAAGCTAGATTTGATTAATTTAGAACAAAGAAAATTTCATGATGATAGATAAGATATTAAGACCAAAGAGTGACCACCAAGCAATGAAGATATGCCCTAGTTTGACTAACTTTGACCAAGAAAGATAAAGCATAAGAATTAGGTCAAATAAAGAAGAAAGATGAAATGAGATGAAATAGAAATGAAAGCAAAGAGTGCAAGAGAGTAGAAATGATGAAGAAATGAATAAATTATGATTTCCCCAACAAGATTCAAAGATTAAGCCTAAATAGGTCAGCCAACTAAATAGAAGAAGGAATAAATTTTGACTGTCAAGATGAACCCAAATTTGGATTTTGATCCCGAAAATGGATCCAAGATGTCAAGATTGGAAAAGATAGGTCAAAAGAATAGATGAGATGGTAAGATAGAAAAGAAGAGATAAGATAACAGAGAAGAGGCAAGAGAAGGATGAACATAGTTAGTTGACAAGTCCATGTAAGATAAAGAAGAGAGCTCTCTCAACATGCAAAATCTAAAGCTAAGCTAGAATGAACCCTAGAATGCAAGCTAGTATGAAAAGGTGCAATTGGAAGGGTTACATAAGTAGGTCCTAGTTTTTATCATCAAGCCTTATTAGGGACATCATAAGATCATACAATCATCACTAATACAACTATGAGTATATGAATATGATCTATGTGAGATAGAAATGTGGGAATCCAACTTAAGCATCAAAGACATATAGGTCAAGATGACTATGCAATTAGAATCCCTAAGTTTAATATAGCATGATTACACTTGTATCAAGGTATAAGCACTAGGATAACCCTTGAGTGTGGTGTTGCAAAAATAGACAAGGATGATACATTGTATGTCCAAAGTGTCAAGTAGGACAAGCATGCATTCTCTAAACACCTTAGACTAACAAAGTATACCCACAAGAAGAAAGCAAGTAAAACATACCCCATGCCCCATGCCCCCAGTCTTCTAGTCCATGACATCCTCAAAAGACTCATTAGGGAGGAAACACATAGCAAAGAAATCATCATAGATAACACACAAAGAAGATAAAGTTCATCATAGCTCAGTTGTTTAAATGTTTAAGTGCATGTGTGTAAGTTACCTAGCTATTTCATCTAGACTTGATTATGATAGTGAGAAATATCATGACATCGAAGGCTATAGGTAAATTATCTAAAAAGTATTGAGAAACACTTGATGTCAAGTTGGGCGAGTAGTGTTCAAAAAAACTATTTTCTGAGTTGCCAAAGTAACACTAATGCACAAGGAAACCTCAAGTAGGCCAAGTAGTTGTGCGCTTGAGATGAGGACAAGAAACCATTCCAAGTTAGGAAGTGTGTTACAAAGTGGGTGATTAAGACTGATAGACATAGGTGCAAGGGACTCAAGCAATGCCTATTTTCAGGTTTTCACCACTTGGTAGGTTTTTTTAGGACTTTTTTCAATTAATTTATTTTTTGTATTTTGAATTTTTTGATTTTTTTGGTGATACATCAAAGTGCCTATTGCTAGGATTTTACTAAGATGATCATTTTATTAGGACATTTTCTAATTTTTAGGACTTTTTAAACATCATATATGAATTTTTAGAGTTTTTAGAATGATTTAGAGATTCCTAGTTCTCAAGCAAGATCACATCATTTTCTCTCAATGTCTAGCGAGGTGTAGGATATGATGGAGCAAAAAGCTGGTGGATAAGCAAAGATGGATAAGAAAGGAGTATGAAGTAAGTGAAAGTGATCTTCAAGGACTGACTCCTCAAGAGTACCCAAGCTAGGGAAAGATAGCCATATAAAGTAGGTTTTGGATAAGCAATGGAAGCAATGAGCAAGATGTTGTATAGGATAAGTAGTGAAGCCAACAAGTGAGATAACATGAAGCATGTAGTCCAAAAGAGTAGTCATGTTAAGAGAACCATGTTTTATTTATTGTGATCAAGACCAAGGGGTCAACTATATAGGATAGTGATGGGACAGAGCAATAAGAATAAAGCTCAAGATGGAGGCTACGAGTGAATGAGAAAGCACGATAGAGAATCTCATGGATAAGATAGACAATATGAAAAGATAGCTTAACATTATCAAGATCAAAGAGAGAAGAGGGGATAGATGGATGATGGAAGAACTATGCATGATGCTTGTTTACCAAGTTTTCATCATGGTACTTATCCAAGGTGCCACAAGAAGTGGTTTTCACCAAGGAAAATTTTCATTTTATTTTTTTATTTTTTTAATTTTGTCTCTTTTTTTATAAAATTTTAGAAAGAGTTCAAGCTTTGCCAATTTAGATAGTGCTCCTATAGGAATAATAAGTCATGATAAGCTAAGACCATAGATAAGTATGCTCAAATATGCTAATAGGGTGATGGAAGGGAGATGATAGTAGGAGCATGAAGGATAAGGGTTCATGTCTTGAAAGAAATGAATGAGCATGGATAGCAAGTATAAGATTTAGAGGATTCATGAGACTAGCTGAAATATTGGGCAAGATCAATGTTGACACAAATCTTAAACGATATTTGAATGATGGACGAATCGTGGATGAAATAGCTTGATGTTTAGATGTATAAGGTGGCAAAAGGGATTTGGAAAAAAGTGGAGTGGAAGGATTTGGAATATTTTTAGGAAGATTTTTGGAAGAAGATGGAATCGAAGCCTTTGGAAACTTGAATGTCAACTTTGATTTCTTCTCAATGTTCAAGTCTTTCAAGAGATACTTGGGAATCCATATAGCTTTAGATTTTTCTTTAGATACTTCAAAACACATTTCTTCAATAATGGGTTTAGGAACCCTTTTTTTTTATAATATATCTTTGTAAATATATGCATTAGAGCAGAATTTCCCCAAGACCAAGGAACTCAAAACACAAGCACAAATAGACCAGAGTATGATCAGAATAACTGTATAGTATTCAACTCACTGTTGTGTCCAAGTACACTAGGAGTGCCTCAATATAAAGGCCTCTGAGATGCATCTAGAATGCCTAGGAATCAGCACCATGATAAGTCCAACAACGAGGCACATGTCCACCAGCTATGGGTTTTGCTCCATTATGTACGCAAGTAAGTGCGATGATGTGAGGATAAGCCTACAAAGGTGAGAACACGCACATTAGTGTTGTTGACAACATGTGCTAAATTAGGAGTGTGAAAAACTGTGCTGTCAACATGACAACTTAGGGAATGATGAAAACTCATGTGGTGTAGACACCATGTACATAATTAGAGTGGCGTACTTCTATGTTGTGTACATGACAACTGTAGAAGATGCACAAACTCCTAAGTGTCTCATAAAGAGAAATAATAAAATAATGAAAATTAATAAAATAATGCACTAACCTAAGTTAACTTAAGTAAAGTGTAAATAGTAAATATCTATTTACACCAACACCCCCCCTTAAGTGCAACTTAGGGGAATGCACTTAAGCTCACTAATGCATAAAGGGTTCTGTCTACTAGGCCATTTTAGGTACCCATGTACAAAAGCAATGCTAAAATGATGCAATGCAATCTCTCACAAAGCGGAGAAAGAGGGAAAACCTCATGGGAAAAACCCTCCTCCAAAAAGAGAGATAAGTACAATAGAGATTAGGAGAGAGAAGAAGACCTAAAGAAGGAAATCATCCCCCCCAAAGAGGAGAAGAAGGAGACGAGGTAGTCCCCCCACCCCCCTAAAAGAAGTGTGCCAAGTAGTGAGAAAGGCTTCGATGAAGAAGCTGATCCATGACCTCTGAATGATGTTCCTCCCTTTTGGAAGAAACAATGGAAAGGGTACCAATGAGAAGCATCCCCTAGATGGAGAAGGAATCTCTATGATGATCGATATCTCTAAAACTTGTGTCAGAACACCAACATTCTTCTCGAATGTGAGAGAGATCACCTACAAATGTTGGACATAAGTATCCACAATCACACCAACCTGAAATGATTGATCATGTAGAGAATGTACAATAACTGTAGAAGAATCATTCTCAACAAAGAGAAGCGAGAAGTCATCATGAAAGTCTCCCATGTCTACTGTGTGTGACTCTAAGAACAGAGTTAAAATGTCTAGCAAGAAATCATCACTTGGAAGACCATAAGTACCTTGAAGTGTTGAAGTACATGAATAGGTCACTGCGGCAAAATATGGAGTATCCACCTCAAAGAGAAGATAGATTTCATCAATGATGTCTCCCACATATTCAATGTGAGACTCCATGAACAACTGTCTGATGTCTGAAAGGAAGTCTTCACATGAAGGTAGTGTAGGAAGACATGAGGTGTCCTGTTGCACTGGACCCGAAGCATCTGTGGCTGGAATAGGATCAGTAAGAGCAATAGGAGCTAGAGGTGTGATCTCATCTGGAGTTGAAGAAACCAGACCTGGAGTGACTGGGGGTAGGTGGTCTTCTGGAGATGAAGGATCACATGGATCTCCATATGCTTCCCAAATAGACCACCAAATATCAGCTGGAAAATGGGCCAATTGAAGGGTTTCCCTACTCATACTGTTATGCAAAAATTGATTAAGGCTAGAAATATATGTCCAATCAACATTGAATGATAGGGAATAGAGATAAGGAAGCATTCCTAGATGTTCTCTTAGATGGTCCATTATCATAGTCCTCCATTGGTAATAGTTCCTAGGTGTCAACTTTGGTCTAATATCAAACTTACAAATGTGACAAGACTCCATGAGATCAATCAATGAACCCCTAAAGAATCAAAGAAATCCCCCAATAAAAGATTTGGGCACTTTATTTATAGTGCATTTATAATGGGCCACTTGCCAAAATGGACAAAGTGGGCTTTTTGATTTTGCTGATTACAACCTCTTTATAGAGTACAAATCTGGACTATTACAATGTAGCTCAAAACTACTTCAACTGTGAAGCATTACTATGCCAAACAAGACCTTTTTCTAAAAGTGATACTTTTGTCCAAATAAGACTATAATTTGACTCTAGATCTGAAAACTAGACGAAAAAATATGCACTTTCAAAAAAAATGGAACCTGAAAAGGAGTCCAAATGAGCCCATACGATGCATTTGAAGTTGCAAAAAGCAGGTTTAGACAGGTACAATCGTGAAAAACTACGATTTCTAACCAATCCGAGCACCAAAACCAGAAACAAACTACAGCGCTGAAAAGTTCAAGAAATTTTACCCAAAAAAAAAAAAAAATTGCACTTGATTTGGAGTCCGTATGACCAAGTTATGGCCGTTCAAAGTTGAGCTCCAAAATCACAACTGCAAATGAAGAGGGGTCTGCAGAGGAGAACACTATGTTAAATTTGACGTCCAAATAGTCGTCACAGTAGTTCAAAAATGACCTAGAATGATGATCATACGGCCGTTAATTTTAGGCTAGTAGAATGCTAACGTTAGCAAAAATAGGGCCACCTGGATGACATGGTAGCTGACTTGGATTTTTGTACTGTACAAAATGTATGGATCCGTATGGAAAAAGTCTGGCGTGTCTTGCTGCGTGTCAGTACAGATCTGACTAGGATGCTGATTGTACAAGGTGATGTGGTGGTGAGCTAGATTGCTGACTGGGACTGACATGTTTTGCAATTGGCCATGTGGCAGGACAAGATTTTCCTGCATGGAGGCTGCTCTGTTCACTGCTCAGGCAAATGAATGATCACCGTGTGGCGCAGTTGTAGGTGCCAAACTGTGTCGCAGTGACGTCCGAAAAAAATGTCAACTCCAATTTTTGTGCAGGGTTCGCCGCCGAGATGTGGGTTTTTAATCCCACATTAAGTGGGAATGCGCAATATGCACGATTTATATGGAGACTTCCATAGGTGTAATTGCAAACCGAGCCCCCACCGGGTATTGTGGGCAGCTGTCGCCTGGTGAACAGGGGAAATTGCTGGTTTTAGATTGTCTATCACTGGAATGAATTGAAGCCTGGCTAAAAGTTGTTTCACTGGTATGTGGTTGCTGGCCGTCGGTAACGTCTTCTACCCGCCAGTAGACGTTATCGGTGTATGGAATGTCATCGGTCAGCTAGGGAATTAATATGATGGACCCGCAGAAATAATTTAAAACACCTGTGAAACAGATAAAATATATTCTATGGGCTGGGATGTGACGACCCAGTGCAACAAATTTTTTTTTCTCCATTCTACAATAATAATTTCGAAAAAAATAATTCCAAAAATGCAGATACAGGAAATGAACGGTAGAACAAATAATGTTCAAATATGATAAATAATTAATTAGATCAAATAAAAATGATCATACCCGTACTTGCAAATCGGACCTTCGAGTTTTGATTTGCAAAAAAATTTTGCCTCCCGGTTGACTATGGCCTAAAATAGGCAAGTTTATAGTCAATTTTCACTGAATCTTTGCTCTGGATGCAATGGCAAGGTCTGCTTCGGCTCTAAATGCTCCCAATTGCAGCTGATACTTTGGATCTGGATCGGGTCTCTTAAAGAGATGAAGCAACAAGGTCTCCAAAGGCTATGTGATGAGTATCTCCCTCAACTCTGATACCATGTAAGAATCTGCATTAGAGAAAAATTTCCCCAAGAGCAAGGAACTCAAAACACAAGCACAAATAGACCAGAGTATGATTAGAATAACTTTATAGTATTCAACTCACTGTTGTGTCCAAGTACACTAGGAGTGCCTCAATATAAAGGCCTCTGAGATGCATCAAGAATGCCTAAGAATCAGCATCATGATAAGTCCAACAACTAGGCACATGTCCACCAGATATGGGTTATCCTCCATTATGCACGGAAGTAAGTGCGATGATGTGAGGATAAGCCTACAAAGGTGAGAACACACACATCAGTGTTGTTGACAACATGTGCTAAATTAGGAGTGCAAAAAATTGTGTTGTCAACATGACAACTCAAGGAATGATGCAAACTCCTGTGGTGTAGACACCATGTGCATAATTAGAGCGGCATACTTCTATGTTGTGTACATGACAACTGTAGAAGATGCACAAACTCCTAAGTGTCTCGTAGAGAGAAATAATAAAATAATGAAAAATAATAAAATAATGCACTAACCTAAGTTAACTTAAGTAAAGTGTAAATAGTAAATATCTATTTACACCAACAATCTTTTTTAATATTGGACCTTTGTGGTCTCTTGAATTTCTTCTTTGCATTCACATGTGGGTTAGATGGGACATAGTGATCTTCAATTTTCAATGGATTCTTATGTTTATTCTCCCTTCAAAAAGACTTGGGATTTTTGGATGAATAAGGATGATATGACTGGTTTAGATGGATAGATGTGTGAAAATTCATGAAGGATGAGTGTCTTTGTTGATCTTAAGATATGATGGGAGTGATAGGAGTGGAAAATGTAGGAGATGAAGGAATATAAGGTCTCAATATAGATGGAAGGTTTGAAGGCTTTAGCTTTGATGGATAAGGACCAAGGATACACTTTGGATATGCAAATGGATATAAAAGGGATATTGACATCTTTAGAGTGAGCAACATAGTCAAAGCCATCAATAGACTCATGAGTACCTTTGATAGGAACAACATTTTCAATAGGAGCAGTTGAAGCTTGAGCACAATTTTGAAGTGGATATGGAGAAGTAGAACATGAGGGGACACTTTGATCTTGACAAGTAGCTTTGGATAGCATAGGAAGAGATATTTTCTCATAATTTTTAGTAAGCTCAAGGGAGATAATGGAAGTGGTATCTTCATCATACTTGGGGGATGGAAAAGACATAGGATACGAAGGGGTGAAATTTTGAAGGAGATGAAAGGGTGCTTGATCTTGATCTTTCTTGACATTTATAGCTTTTTTATTTTTGAGAGTCCTCTTAAAATGGAGCTACTTCTTAGGAGAAAGGATAATGAAAATTGAATGGAGTGGTGGTTGGAACTTTTGTCTTAGTAGCATGGAAAATATTTGCAGCCAAGTGAAGGTTAGCTTGAGTTTCTTTTAGAGGTAGCCCTTGAGGATAGGCATAGTGTACATAAAAAGCATTAGGTTCTTTTTTTGATAGAGGCATGTTGGAAAGATTTTAAGTATTGGGAGATGTATGAGTGTTGGAAGAAGTGGAGGTATCAAGGAAACCATCACTAGACATAGGTTCACTAATATGATCTTTCTAAGAAAAGTATTCTCATCACATGAGTCATTAGAGGTATCAATAATCCCATTATCAATAAGATCTTGGATTTTATGTTTCAGCTCAATAAAATATAAAGTACTATGCTCATCATGTCGATGATAAGCACAATAGATATCCAAGAATGGGTTTCCATATGAGCTAGACTTAGGTAACGTGATGAGCTTGGTGCCAAGAAGTGTTTGCAAAGTGTCATCATAAGAATCTTCAAAGGGAGGAAAAGTTCTATCAAAATTATGTCTAGAGTCCTTTTTTTGTTTCTCAAGTGAATGGTATGCATCCATGTCTTCATCATTGTCTTGGTTAGAGATAGATCCATCATTATAGCTTAGAATAGGCTCAAAGGAGGTATCACTTTCTTTCTCTCTAAGGACATCTTTAGATCTAGAAGATGAAGATATTTGATGTCTTGGAGTAGAATATGTAGACCTTGAAGAAGATGAACCATGTGTATGTAAAGGTCTTAAGGAAGATATATATAAGAATGAAATCTTCTCCTCTAATATTTTCTCAAGTTTAGACTTCATTTCTATCATACACTTATAGAGATGAAGGTAAGAAAGATTGTTTCTATCTTCTAGTTCTTTATATTGATGATATAGATCTTGAAACTCTTTAGTGGCATGAAGGATATCATGATCATCTAGCTTTGGTTGAAGTGAAACAAGATAACTTGATAGCCAAATTAAAGAGGTAGAGTGTTCACTTGCCAAAATAGTAAAGATAGCATAAAGTGACTTGTCAAGAAAGTGTCCAAGAAACTTACAACACTAGTGACTCAAGACAAGATCTAGGCAAGAAGTCAAATAGCCAAGTAGATAGAGCAAGTAGGGTGACAAGTGAACAACTTTCCCAACCTAAGAGTGTAGTCAAGAAATCAAGGTAACCATTTTAGTAGAAATATAACTAGCAAGAGGACATAGACCATGAAGATAGAAAGACCAAGAGCACTAAGACCAAAGAGCCGCTTTAAGCATGTCCAAGCACTAGAGACATAGAAAAGAAAATTTAAATGATGAGACTCCCCTTAGCAAGCAACACAAGAAAAATGTTAAGACTTGATGCTTTGACTTGGTTGAAAATTTTTGACAATAGTTGATAGCATAGAAAGTTTGATGCTCAAAAACAAGCTCTTTCCAAAAAAGATAGTGACACATGGAGTAGTCTTCAAACAATCAAGCAAGGGAGAAAGCAACCTTGCATGATACAAGAATATGTGAGGTCTTAAAAGAAAGACCTAAAACTATCATCATGTGTATGTTCAAAAGATTTCTACATGTCTAGCACATTTGAGAACACATCAAGCAATATCTACCTAAAAGTCATGGTTCATTACTCAAGAACTTGGCCCACACTTGATGCTCCTTTGCCTCACACCAAGTATTTTTTCACAAGAGATATTGGCTTTGTCATGGAAGTGCAATGAGCACAACCAAGGGAACATAGATGGTGAGCGTAAAATCTTGGGGTGATCTAGGTAGTCCACTAGGATTGATCCTTGGACCAAGACGTTGAGTGGAAAAATAGGGTAGCTACTAACCTAGGGTGTTTAGAAGGGGCTTCCATTCATAATGTTCCTCTTGCATCCAATTAAGGGAAACCTCACATTGTGGTGGGTAATAAACCTCATGACCACAAGAGCACCTTAAGTGTTCTTGCCTAGTGATCTCCTTAAGGTCGAAATCCCATTAGTGATCGCACTAAGCGAAGACAAACACTATATCTACCAATGTTTTGAGTCCTTGATAGTGGGTTGGAAGAGTTGGGTAATTTTCTTGTCCCCAATTGGGTTATTCCTCTCAAGTTGTCTGGGCGCAACCCCTCTAAAGGATCCTAACTACCACAAAATGGATCCACTCTGAACGTTCAAGATTTATGATTCACCTCAAGAGTGAAGAGAATACTCCCCTATCTTGATTGCTTCCCCAAAACATGCCAAGAAGATCCAATTACCCCCTTGCTTTCAAAATCCAAAGGTGTGTCAATATTTTTAATTCACCGAAAGGGTGAAGAGTATACTCTCCTACCACCAAGGAATCCCAATTGCAAGTTTAATGTGCCTAAGAAATGAAAGAAACTACTAGAATTTCAGACATGGAATATAAGAAATACAAGAAAGTTTGGTTTCTATGCATTGGGAAGCCCTACAGACAATTTTTAGTAGCCGTTGTGCATTTGAAGCTTTGACATACATTCTTTTTAGTAATGAAAATGAGAAACTCCATACAAAGAAACCAAGGTTAGGGCATAAAGACAAAGTCAGACCTGCAAAAAAAAGTGGTTAGTTTCCTCAAAGACTCAAGTTATCTTCCAACCAATTGTATGCAAAGAAAGTGCAAGTTAATCACAAATGCTCTCATTTTTACTCTTTTCTTTTGACCTAGTCAACAAGATTGGACTATGTTTCTATTATTTTGAATCCAAAAATAGCAATGAAAAGAAGAGACCCCTGCTAAAAATAAGAGAGATTTCCAAAAATGAAAGAAAATCAAAAAAATCTCTTCATTTGTGCCCTAGGGACCCATTTTGTCAAAATAGACCAAATTTATCAAATCAAGTTTTTGAGGCTTAATATGAATTCCAAAATCAAAACAAAAAGAACAAAAACCATTTAGAATTCATAGACCTTCCTAAAAATGTAGCTTTTTCTTTAAAAAATCACTAATGTGCAATTAGAAATGATTTTTATGAAAAAAGAAAAAGAAAAATTCATAACAGATGCAAATCAACTCAAAAAAATCTAAAAATTATTCTGAGACATCTTAGACACATACTCAACTTACAAAAATAAAATTCAAACCCAAAATCCAAGTGGTTTAGGAGATATGATTGAATCTTTCAAAACTAAGGTTTTGGCCTTCAAACAAATCTACACAAGGTTTAGCGTAAAACCAAAGTAAGAAACTTGCAAAACCACTTGATTAGATCCAACAAATTGTTGTAACAAAATTAGAAATGATAATATAACCAATCCAAGAAAGAAAATGGAGCTAGAAACTTGGTTCTAGCCCCACGGTGGGCGCCAAAAATGTGTGCATAAAAGTGTCACACTTCTATAAACCATTATTCTTGAGAGAACCTATGGAAGAGGGAGTCTCAAGAGCCAACTTATAGCTCTCTATCTATGATGTGCATAGGCTATGAGATGATGGCTCTCAAATGAATAGAACTATGGAACCCTTGCAAGGTGCACCATAGAATGAGGGATTCAAAGAGTAAAGGCAAGAGTGTCAATATCCAAGAAACTAGAATAATATGCAATGCAAATGCAAGCTATTCTAAATGAAATGAAAACTAACAAAGAAAACTAAGCTAAAGCATAAATGAAACTAAGATGAAAAGTATGTCATAACATAAGTAGAATGAGAGCTAAGCTAAAATGCAAAAATGCAAGAATGCACCAAGTCTCCAAAATCACCAAGAAAACCTATAGCATAACAATAGCACGAGAGACTAAAATTTTTTGAATGAGGAGAGAACCTTCCCTTTTAAATAAAAAATGGATGGTAGAGATTAAGAGGAAAAAAAGGAATAATCAAGGGAGGAAAATACATCTTGAGTGATCCACGTGCACAAGTATCTCAACCGATCACAATTAATGGTTGAATTTTGGGAGGGTTTGAAATGTGTGGAGTATAATTAAAGTTATTTTTAAAATAGAAGATTCCTCCCACCTAGAAAATTGTGCATTCATGTGTAGAAAAAAATCCCTTTTCTTTTATTTCTAAAATAAGAATAATGCTTTATGTGTGCACACTTAGGATAAGAGATGAGTGGGAAATTTTATTTCATTAAAGGGAGGACATGTTCTTTTAATTAAATATGAGCTTGGGATAAAGTGGTCATAACATGGGTTATAATCAAATAAATAGATTTTTGAGAAATTGATAACAAATAAACATTAGATAAATTATGGAAAAATGCTAGAAAGGGGCTTCATATTCTAGATGACCATTTTTAGTTGATTACATCCATCACCAATGTCAAGTTTGTGTCCCTCATCAAGTTCATATATATCACCGTCTTGTTCATCACTAACACCAAGTCTATGTCCATCATCAAGTTGATTACCATCATTGTGTTCATTGTTGTCATCATCACTATATTTATCATTATCATTGTGTCTATTGCCATTTCTAACAACATCGTCATGTTCATCAGTGTTATCTTGATTCTGTCCATTATCATCACTACAGCCATGCCTATTGCCAAGTCCATCATCATGTGTTGAACCTATCAACCTTGTTGTGTCCATCACTGATGTCAAGTCTATATCCATCATCAAGAGTGTATCTATCACTGTAGTTGTATCCATCAATGACATCATGGTTGTGTTTTTCATCATTGTGTGTCCATCATTGTGACTACATCGGTCGCAATAGCTACATTTGTCACCATTAAGACATTGCTCATTGTCAAGGCTCTATCTATCATTGAGGCTTCAACCGAGGTTCTATGTACCATTGAGGTTTTAACGTCAGCTAAATCTTTTTTTCCATTGAGGTACTCTCCATAGAGGTTTTTTCTACGAAGGTTCCCTTTGCTGAGGTACTCTTTGTTGAGGCTCACATCATCATGACACCCTTCACCAAAGCTCATGTCGCCAAGGTTCTCACAGTCGAGCCTACTTCATTGACATTCTCACCACTGAAGCTCTCTTTATCAAGGTTTCATCCATCAGGAATATAATAGTGATTGTTGTAGTTGTGTCAGTGGGTAAATTTGTGCTAGCATCAGCAGTTGTATGCATGACCATACCCAAAGAGATTTTTGAACCATAATGACATGAAAAATTTCATCAATTTGTGTCATAAGGATCTTGGTAAAAGATACAAAAATGTTTATATCAGAGTGGTGCAATCGGTGCTTAATGATAGTGGGGTGCAAGGGATGTTTGATGACAATTCACTCATTTCACCAATGTTTTTGGTTTAGGATCCTAGTGACTTAGGATACGATAATGTTAATATTAGAGTGGCACAATGAAATTTTGATAGCAATGTGGTGCTATGAAGAATTGATGTCATTTCACTTGTCTTGCCGACACATTTGATTTGGGACCTTGGAGATGTTGGTGTTTCGTCAAATGACGAATTGCTTGAGGGCAAGCAATCTTTGGGAAGCAAGGATTTGTGATGTCCCCAATTTTTTTAATGTAATAATTTAATTTAATTAATTAATTAACTAGTCCCAAAATTTAAATAATATAAAATGACGTTTGATTAGATACTTTAATTAATTAATATGGGCCCAAGTTAATATTTTTATTTTTGTTTCCCATTGATTTAGTATATCTCAACCTATTTTAATTTTTAGTTTCCATTAGTAAGTTTTTCTATTGGCTATCTTTGTACACCCTCAGAAAGGTTTCCCTGATGGGTATTTAAGCACGGCTTGTAGGTAGTAGTTGGGATGTTATTTGGATTATTTTCTTTGTATTGTGAATTCCTGTTGGAGTTCTCTATTGTTCACCATTTCGAAAGTGAAAGATCTTCCCTACTTAGTTTTTCGATTTTGGTGGGATTCAATCCTCACCCTATTCCATTTCCTATAATACTTTGTTTGGATTTGACCAATTGGAGCACCATCTTTGTTTGTGAGTGTTAATTGGAGAACATCGGTACTCAATATCTATTCATGCTTGGCATTCATTTGATGGAGTTGTGTTCTAATATTATTTGTATATGAGTTTGTATGCTCTTTCACATTTTTGCACAATACCCAATGTACTCCTCCATCCACCTCCCTCTATACCTCTCCCTACAATCATACTCCTCCCTCCATCTACCATACTACCTCCCTCCATCTACCTCCCTCTATCCATACTCCTCCCTCCATCTATTGTACTATCTCCCTCCATCCATACTCCTCCCTCCATTTGTACTCCTCCCTCCATTTGATGTACTCCTCCCTCCCTCCACACTCCTCCTTTCATCTAATGTACTCCTCCCTCCATTTGTACTCCTCCATCCATCCATACTTCCCCCAACATTTTCCATACTACCTCCTTCCATCCATACCTCCCCCTCCATCCACCATACTACCCCCTCCATTTTTACTCCTCCCTCCATCTGTCATTCGTAGTACCTCGCTCCATCCACCTCTCTCTGTACTCATCCCTCCATGCCTCCATATTTCTTCCTCAATCCCTTCATACTCCTTGAACTCCTTCCACCATCTTCCATCTGCAAACTTCCATTCACCATCTTTCATCCTACCAAATTCCTATATGACATTCCATTCATCTATACAAGAGTATGCATTCCACCCTACGACATCGTGCTCTAGATTAAGCATTTCCCCCTTTAGACTTGGAAAAACGATAAGGTTTAGAAAATGAACATTACAAAGAATTGTCTTGCTACATCCGCCTATGCAAAAAATGTCAACTACCTCATCCTTATTCTTCACAGTCTTCAGCCCACACTGGTTTTGAAAATCTTGTAGAAGTTCATCAAGACAATGCCTTTCAAAATATTCCACAAGATTGTTGAGCCCCACTAGATGTTCAACAACATGTAAAAATGTTTTCCTTTCAAATTCTTCTTGCACTATTGCTACAATACTTTCGTATTCACTAGAACTTTACAAAAAAAAAAGTGGAATTCCATAACTATAATAAGTTAATCAAATGGGTCAAGAAAAAATAATTATGTGAAGGAAAATTAGAAATCAAATATTTCCATTACCATTAAAAGATTACCTATCAAATACTTCCCCTACTATTGATGAAATTCATAGAAGGGTTGCTTTCCACTTGCTAAGCTTGCCCAGATGCCTTCCCTTTTCTTCATATATCTTGAATGCCTTCGTGTATACTCCCTTTTCAATGTGGTTGAGCTCCCATGGTTGCACTTCATAAAACATTGGAATAATTTTGGCCAAACTTTACAACATGAGAACTAGTTCAGCTAGGCACCTAGGTGAAATCTTTTAGAAAAGATGGCAATGTGTACCTTAGTAGAGAAAATGGCATCTCAATAGTAGATGAAAATTAATTACCAAGTTCCTTCTCTTTCAAATCAAGAAACACCTATATTCCTAACTATTGAAGGGAGTTGTAAAGTTGAGTAGCCAAACTTTCTTTGACATCAAAGCCTCTATGGTTGATGAAAACATCAAACCCTCTTGATGATTCAAAAATTGACCTTCTTTTTGTTGGCGGTATTAATTTTGGCAACCACCCACCATCCAAAGTAATTGCACAATAGACAGTCTGCCATCCCATCTGTTCCAACCACTTTACATAGCTGCCAATATTTAATTATATGCAATATTATAATATATATTAACATGTGTAATAAGTTTGGTTTGTATTCTAGAGAGTTCTCAAACCTCTATAAATAGAGGCTTAATGTAATGTATTTCAACAAGGCAGAAAGACAATTAAATGAGTTTTATTTCTATGTATTTGTTTATCTTTGCCTTCACTTTCCCTAGCAAGTTCTATTCCAGAAAAAGCACTAGAATCCTAATTTTGCTTCTGCCATTATGAAGACACCATTGATCCCTAGATAAAAGATGATAAAAAAGAAATAAGAAGGGCGAATAGAATTTTATTGCAAGAAAATAAATAAGACTTATTGTTGACAAAGGGAAAAGTGAACTAAGTAATCCTGTAGTCGAATTCAATGCTTTCCTCAAAACTATGAAGAAAAGAAGAGAAATGTGAACGCTATGAATGTTGAACTTTGAAAGCAAGGAAAAATGAAGGAAAATGGTTTTGATGTAGAGAACTTGGTTCTGATTAGAAGTGAATGTGGAATATATAGGATGAATGCACTTGGGACCCATTCGGTGCCGTGCTTACTGGGATTATGATACGAAGAAGATTTTATGTAATATCAAGTATTTTGTAGAAAATAAGAAAAACATGTATAAATTATTCTTTCAATAGTTAAATTATGATTTTTATTTAATTTTAAATACTTGTTCATCAAGCTATTACTATATTTTATTTATAAATGTTCTTTATATTTATTAAGATTATTTTATTTTTCATTTATTTATTTATTCTTACTTTTTATTATTTGTACTTATTTTCACATATTTAATTTTTTTTAATTCTTAATTACATATATTTATATAATTTTATTTTATTTCTATTCACACATTTTGGTGTGGTTATTGTTGGATAAAATCTACATTTTTATTATAGATTTGTGTTTGTTGTCTAATAACCCTCTCGAGTTATTTTTGAATGTCATGTTAGTCTTGAGATTATATAGGCAAAGGTGAATTAGGGAAATCCAAGAGTAGAAGTGCATGTTAAGTATAATTAAATCCATACAAATGTAGGTATAGGTGTAGATGTAGATGTAGATGTGACTTAAAAATGTGGACTTGGTCTAAAACAAAGCATAAATCATATACTTAAATCAAGTCATTGGATGGATAAAATAAAGATATTAATTCTTCAATTAGTTTTCAATCAAATCCAGAAAAAATGATCATACTCCTACATTTTCAATTATAAATTTTATACCTCCTAACCATTTAGTGTACTAAAATAAATTTTAACAGAAAAATGTATTTATTTATAATATTACTAATATTCAATCTAAGTTAGTTTGTACTTACACATGTGCAAATCATTTTAATGAAGTAAATTGATAGATTTTGTTTACCTTTACATATTAATCTCTATACATTTTCCTTCTGGGCAAGTAGCCTAGTAACTGTTTGTCATGTTTATCCCTCAATTACTACTTTTTAAAAAGTCCAAAAATTAAAAGCACATGTACAAATAGCTTATCACACTAATCACATATGCACTAATAGTTGACCATTTTAAAAACTTTTTTGATAGGGAATTCACTCATTTGTCCACAGTATTGGGTCATTTCATAAAAACTAATGGGACACTTAGTCATAAGTATGACATTTTTGAGTGAACAACTATATGTGTAATAAGATAATATTATAGAGCCCGACACTTTTCAAATGTCACTTTTCTGACAGCCTTGCACTCGACAATCTCTACAATGATCTCTACATAGAGATTTGTGAATACCAGAAAGCCAAAACCTTGAAAGAAATCATAAGAATCTGACTTATAATTAAGAGTTCTATATCACCAAATTAGCCCAAACCACTAGTAGATCATCTCCCCTATAACATGTGTCATATTTAAGTTAAAAAAAATATTTCACAAAAAACAAAAAAGGATAAACTTCACCTGTTAGGGCAGCATGGTACTTTTTACATGAAGTAGATAATAATATTGATAGCTTTTACTAGTCAAAGTTCAAAGTTATATTACGACAATTTCATTCATGAGAAGATACACGATGCAAAGGTTGGATTGAGGAAGTCAAGCATTAGACTTCAATAAGTTTTGGGGTCAAAGTCATTGCATCGTTTAACTTTCCTATGTCATGCCCAAAATTTACTAAGATAAAACACAACCAATTTTTATTTTTTTTCTTTTTAATTTTTTTTTTTTTTTTTTTTAAAGGTGAACTTATAGGTAAAATATAAATCTATACATGATATGAACGTTCTAATGAATGGTAAGCAAATCATTTTAACCTATATTAAAGAATTTTTTTGCTTAACCTTAGATCTATCATTTAAAACTAACATGTATCCACATATATGACTTCGACACTTCCTTGATATAAATTTTCAAAAAAAAAACAAAACTTAAGTCATCGTTCATAATTCTAAAAATATATGAAATTCACAATCTAGTTAGGATTTTAAATAAAATTAAAATCCTCTTTAAAAGGAACAAATCTTAATATTATCTCACATAACCTTTAAGTTAAAACTTGAATTTATGACATTATGACATAATAATTTTATTATTATTATTATTATTATTTTTAAAATTTGATTAATGTTACTTGTTTTATCAAAGCATTACAACAGTTATTATATCATGATTATTTATCAACACACCTCTCTCAAATTCTAACTTCAATATTTAATCTTCTAGATATTAATAACATCATTACCTTATAATAATTAAGATTACCCTTTTAAAATTTATGTTACCTCATCACATTTTATACACTTATTAAAGTATAATAGAATTGCATCTAGAAAACACAACATATGACTACATGTCATAATATGTATATGGACTTGTTCAATAATAGCTATGTTATTATAAACTAGTTTTATATTATTATTTTATTACATTCTAATACCATTAACCTCCACATGCCTTGCATATTAAGCTTTACCACTACCAAATTTTATTGACAATTCCCATACACTAAGTGACATCTCCTTATACTTAAGACTTGTAATGAATACCAATTAATTATCTAATAATAAGAATTTTGAAAAGTGGATGACTATCTACCCTAAATCCCAATTCTTCTCTTACTCTTAGCAACACCATATTCCCTTCCTACACATGGTCCCACAAGGTCTCACGTGGGTCAAAATATTTGGCCAATTCAATGCCTAAAACATCTCCCATTTGGCTATCCCATTTGGAATGGAGATTTTGAAATTACTTTTACCTCTTATCTCTAAATGTGGTCAAGTCTGCATAACTTCTTTCAAAGCATCAAATTGAAAAGTTGAAATAAGACAAGACAATCAGGAGGTACCCTTGTTTCTAGGGAGGCATTAGTACAAGTGGTTATGACACGAGGGTCCTCCCAAGGCATGATGGAAATTTTTGATGGGGGAGAGCATTTACATATGCATTTAAACACACAATATTGGTTTTACCTTTCCCCAAAAAGATGGTGCCTAAGGGAGAGCATTGCATTTTCAGGCAATATAACCACGTGCCAAACAAGGGATAGTATGCCTAGAAAAGGTGGGGGCCATGGTTCTTGGCAAAAGTTTCTTTTTGAAACCTAACTTAATTTAGCTTTCAAGGGTAGGCATCAACTTGGCCTTCCAAGTGATGGTGATGGGTGAAGGTGGCGAATTCAATTGCCTGACCATGTCAGCACTACACATGCTTGGGAACTTCGACAAAAGTGGAACCCGTGTCCTCTAATCTTGCACTGGCCTTATGCTTTTATTCCTAGGTCACCTTTATCAAAGGTGTCTAGGGATCAAGGGCATTTTGATTGTGTCAGGGTGACATTTAATCATACATCAAACTCTTTTCTTCATGGTGTCATCACCTAGGTTGAATGTGTGTGTGGACCCCTGTCCCTATCACACTAAGTACTTTTACTTCATTAATTTATATCACCTAGGTAGTCCTTCTTATTATTTTATTGTTATTATGTTTTGTTTTCATTTCCTTACCTTCCTTATTAATTTAATAGAATGAATGTTCTTGGGTTTATTATTAGGTCTATGAATAGTTACCTAGACCTTCCATCATATTGACTTGACATAATCTTATTAAATATATGTATATTTATATTTTTTTTTGTTTTTTTATGGAATAGTGACACAATGGTCATGGGATTTGCATGAGACTTTACTTGCTAATTCTTATGGGCTAGGGGTTTATTTTTATTTTATTATTTTGTTTAGGTCTTATCTCTTATAGCATATGTATTGGTTTTTGCAAGATTCTAAGTATATTTTTGTTGAATAAAATATTAGACTGTAATAGGCATCCATTATATTTCTCATTTCAATACAAATTCCAGAGAGGTAATATGCATCTACAGCAAGTTTCACTAAGATTTTTATTACATTTCCTCCTATTCTCCATTTGATAGGATATGAGTGTGGGTTTAAATTTGGCTTAACCGGGCTATCCTATTTTATAAGATTATCGGTTCTATTGATGCTACTTGAAATAGTAGTAAATAAAACTAGAATCTAAAGAACTTTCCATACTATTGGTTTGATATATTGCATCAACTTTATAGCTTACATTTGATCATGTTCCATTGCAAAATTTTACTAAAGTATTCATTATAATGAAACCTTAATGAGAGTTCTAGCTTCTTACAATCACAATCAAATGCATCTTAAATTTGTTATTCTAAGATATAATTATGACTATTTCTTATCATGAAACTATCTCTTCTAAATATAATTATGACTATTTCTTAACATGAAACTATCTCATATATGACAGAGAAGATAGTCAACTCCTTCTATTCCAATAAAACACATAAAGATAGTCTTACAATGCATTTGGTTAAGAGAACCTCCAAATTATTTTCTCTGCCCCTGAACCCATACATCACAGTGGTGTATACAAATGGAGATTTGCTTTTATAGCTCAATACACAGAACAAAAAGAGTAGGAACTATACAAATACAACATTATTATAATGGATTTCTCTCCCATGACACTCTCATGAAACACAAAAGGTGGTATATCAACAGATTAAAATATACACAAGGAAAATATTTCTACTACCCATGAATTCTTACAACTTTTCCATTGACAATCAAACTAAGACAGCAGCTTTCCTTTACAATACATTTAGGCTCACATAACAAGATGGAGTTTTCTCTCTATCTCATCCCAATGCAATATTACCTTCTCTTCCTATGCAAATGGAAGATAACAAGGACTCCAAGTTTCCAAGATGTTTCTCTAAGAACCTAAAAATGCATCAAAACAAACAACAAGGACCATGGGTGCTTTCCACCCAACCATAGGCCTCAAAGAGGCCACCCCCGCGCTAGGGGAACAAGGCTCAAAATGGGTATCACACATACATCACAAAGTTTTGCATGAAGACACAACACAAAACACGATCAACACCCTTCCATGGCTTGCACAATGATTCACCATTGGAATCATAAAACGTTGGGTGAAGGTGGGCTCTTCAAGGAGGAGAAATTCTAACATCATAAGTATCATATTGCCAATGCATTTTGCCTCTTAAGGCCACCAAAACATATTGCCACTGCATTGCCTCTCAAGGCCTTCAAAACAACCATCTTCTCCCCATCCACCAAACCTCCTTGTACCTCCCAAACAACAAGATTCATGGCCATGATGGAGCCCATGCTCCATGATAATAACAACCTCATCATGAGGTAAAGACAAAATTTTATTTCTCACCTGCAATGTCAAGCCCAACTTATGCCCTTCACCCAAGGCTTCTCTGCCCTCCCAAGGGTGAGTGAAGCCTTCACACCCATAATCACAATCAACACTCACATTAAACAAGAAACAACAACCAAACAAATGAAGAACAACAAAACAAAACCAAGAAAGGATCTCCAAAAGCACAAAACACATTCACTTCTTCCCAACACAATGACAAACTCATAACACAAGATTTACAATGCAAAGCATACTCCATTGATTAACTCCACACTTGCAGATTTGCTTAACCATGCCAAGAGAAAGAAGTGGAAAGGAAGCAAGTTTGAGATACCAACCTTGGTCCAAGCTAGGGTAAGGATAGTTGTAGTAGAGCTCCCTTAATCTCCCTCCAAAACCTATCAGTCTCTAAAATTAGAGAGTGGGTAGACACCACACTAGTTTGGTCAAGACCCTCTAATAAAGCCTTCCCACTAACTTATAATAGCAAAAACACTAGCCACCACTTCTTACAAACTTGTCTCCCCTAATTTTTTCTATTTTTGACTTAGTGGAAAACATGAGAGAAGACAGATATGACAACTCCAAATTCGAATTGATGGAAGAATGCATGGGTAAAAGGGCCCTCTAGGCTATCTAGGTACTCACATGATCAAAATTAGGCCCCTAACTTGCTATACTATCATATGGGTAGCTTATTCTCTCATAAAAGACACTTTGAGACCACCTAATGATCCCTAAAAACCCTAGCCAAATCCAAATTCGAATTTCCTTTGATTGAGACTCCTCACAGCATTTTTTTCTATGTGAGGTTAACTTGGGTTTTTCATCGGGGTTAGGTTTAGGTTAGGTTACTTCTTGATAAACCTTGAATGACATGGCATCTCCACAAGGACAACACAAGTGTCAAGTGATACACACAAAACATCACATTACATTAAAAATGACTTATTTTACAATAATACATGAACTAGGCTACTATGCACACATACAATTCACATATACGAAATAAAACACATTACAATGAGGTTTGAATCTTTTCCACTGATTCAACCTTGGCTATGTCATTTTTGTAGTAGTTTGAGCCTTAATTCCCCTTTAAACCCATGGTCAAATTCCTACACAATAAACTCGAGTGTCAATAGTCCAAGAAAATCATATAAGCATATGTAAAATAAATCATTATCTCATTCAACATTAGGCTTGCATATATTTCATCATCTCAAATTAACTTTCCCTTTCTTAGATATCACATTCGACATTTGAGTTCCATACTTCATTTCTTTTAATTAAATTACTTTTTCTAATAATTTCTATGTAAAATGCTCAAAATACTATAACATCAAACATAACATGGTAAATTTAATATTCTGAATAACTTTATAGTCTATTTTTTTAATCATTGCAACAAGATGATAACTCTACAACTATTGAATCCCTAGGTATGCGAGTTAGGTCTCAATGCATAACCAAATTTATCTTTTAACTCTAATTTCCACTATAAAATTACCTTCTTACATTACAAGCATTTCTACCATTCAATTTCTATTAAAGCAATGTCCATAGCTTAAAACATGAATAGAATCATTAAATGCATCAATTAGGTCATAATATGCATAAGTAATTGTGAATCATCAAAATGCAGATATTAAAATGACATAACCCTACAGTCTCAAAAGTGTATCAAAACATAGGATTAAAATCACCGTAATGCAATTATCTCATTGGTACTATGATGGATCGGGTGAGACCTCACATCCTACTCGTTGTCCTCCTCCGAAGATTTTACCTCCCCTCTCACCTCTTATTATACCAGAATTGCGTGGTTTGTGCCAAGAAGAGTATAATAAGTTAATCGGAGGGGGCAAGAAAAAATATTTATGTGAAGCACAATTACAAATACCATTAAAAGATTAACTATCAATTATTTCCCGAGCTACTGATGAGAGACACAGAAGGGCTTCTTTCCACTGGTTAAGCTTGTCCAGATGCCTACCCTTTTCTTTATGTATCTTGAATGCCTTCCCGTATACTCCCTTTTCAATGTGGCGGAGCTCCCTGTTAATTATTGTTAGTTGGACAGCTATTATTTCTGACCCGGAAATAGCAGCACTATTTATGGGTAGCTTGGACAGCTGTTCGTCCTTATCTATGAATAGCGGTTGTATTTATGGGTGGTTTGGACAGCTGTTTGTCCACTTGCCAAAAATTAGTAAATGGTTATTATTTACTAATTTTAGAGATTCCCTTTTGGACACCTTGCAACCAATTCTATTATTGGCTGTTGAGTTGTCTTAATCTCAGTCGTTGGTTTGTTTTAATCTCGATCGTTGGTTTACCAATGAGAGTAGTATAAAAAAGGGTCTAGGGGGCATTTGGAGAGATAGGCAGGAAGCTTTGCAGGGTTAGCAAGGAAGCTTTTGGAGAAGCAGTTTGCAGTGTTAGCAAACAGTCTTGCAGTGTTAGCAGTGAAGCTTTGGTGAAGCTGTTTGCAGTGTTAGCAAATAGTCTTGCAGTGTTAGCAAGGGCACAAGAAAGAAGCGTTTTGGAGAAGGAGTTTGCAGTGTTAGCAAACAGTCTTGCAGTGTTAGCAAGGGCGCAGTGTTAGCGCAGGGAAAGGGACTGAGAAATATCAGCGGGAGAAATTAGGAGGTTGTCGGAGTTCTGCCAGTGTGAGGCAAGGAATTTTGTATCTCTTGATTTGCTAAAGTTTAATATAATTTCTCATCTGTAGAACTGGTTTTCCCTTAGGGGTTTTTCCAGGGACAATTTGTCTGAAAATATTGTGTTGATTCTGTTGCGCATTTCTTTCCGTATTTTAAGTGAAGTTGCAGTTGTGTTATTTTTCGATATTAGCTGAAAATTTATTTTTAGCAGTTTAATAATCATTTGTGATAGGAGATTAATAATCAGTGACTGCAATAGTTTGATTTTTCACATGGTATCAGAGCATTGTTAAGGGTAGAAGAGTTTTGCCCTAGGAAAGAAATTTTGATCTCTTTAGATTTATTATTGCTTTAAACCCTTGAGATGGCTTCAGCTGGTTTGAGAGATCAGGATAGATTGGATGGTGCCTCAAATTTTGGTGTCTGGAAGGCCAGAATTTCTTTATTGTTGGAAGAGAATGGTATCAAGGATTATGTTACCAGTGGTGTACCTGTACCAACGGATGCAACACAGCTTGCAGCATATAGGAAGGACGATGCCAAAGTGAGGAGGATTATACTTGATGGTGTCAAGGATCATATTGTTCCACATATCTCGGAGCTAGATACAGCAAAGAAGATGTGGGACGCCATTCTAAATCTGTACCAGAATGCTACCACTAACAGGAAGTTGATTCTCAGAGAGAAGCTAAAGAATACCCGGATGAATCAGGGAGAAGACGTCACAAGTTACCTCACCAGGCTCAGACTTGTCAAGGATGAGTTAGCAGCTATTGGAGATAGCCCTAGTGATGATGAGCTAGTGAGAATAGCCCTAAATGGGTTTACTAAACAATGGAGTGTCTTTGTTCAAGTTGTCAGTGGACGAGATACTTTACCGAGTTGGGATCGACTATGGACTGATTTCACTCAGGAGGAGTTTAGACTAAGTCTTGTCAATGGGGCCAACAAGAGTCAGAAAAATGAGGTGGAACAAGAGAACGTTGCCCTAGCGGGTAAAGGGAAAGCAAAGAAGGGATCTAGCAAAGGATCAAATTCACAAAGTGAAAAGAAGAAGAAGGACCTTTCTAAGGTTAAGTGCTTTGGATGTCATGAGTTTGGCCACTATGTCAGTGATTGCCCAGAGAGGAAAAAGGGTAAGAAGCAGGTGGCAGCTTCAGCAAGTGTGGAAGAACTCTCCAGCAGAATGGAAGATGAGTTTGCACTCATAGCTTGTATGGTTAGCTCAACCTCACAGTGTGTTTGGTATATAGATAGTGGGGCGTCATTTCATATGATAGGAGTTAGAGAGTACTTCTCCAGTTACAAGGAGGAGGACACCAACATCCAGATTTCTATGGGAAACTTGTCCAAACTCAACCTTGTTGGGAAAGGGACTGTTCAGTTTCAGAGGGAGAATGGAAAGATAATTCCTCTTCATGATGTGTTATATGTGCCGGGCTTAGGTATGAATTTGATTTCTGTATCTGTTCTTCAGGATAGGGGGTATAATGTACTCTTTAGAGGGACACATGTGTTGATTAAGCACAAGGATTGGAAATCACCCATAACTATTGGAGTTAGGAGTGGTCGCCTTTATAGATTGCAGTTTGATACTCCTAAGGCACTTATGAGCAACAATAATCCTAGAGATCTTGGAGAGCTATGGCATAGGAGGTTGGGCCATATTCATCATGGAGCACTTAGATTGCTTCGTGAGACAGTGACAGGTGTTCCGGATGTGAGCACAGAGCATGACGATACATCTAAGGAGAAAGATGTAGATCCCACTTTATATAGACAGTTGATTGGTTCGCTTATGTATTTGGTCAACACTAGACCAGATATAGCATTTGCAGTAAACTCTCTTAGTCAGTTCATGGTTGAACCAAAGAGAATGCATTGGATAGCGGCTAAGCATGTGCTACATTACTTGTGTGGTACAGTCGAGTATGGGATCAGATATGTTCGAGGTGAAGGTATCAGGTTGATAGGCTATACTGACGCAGATTGGGCAGGAAGTACAACAGACAAAAGGAGCACTTCAGGGTGTTGTTTCAGCTTGGGATCAGGAGTTGTATCTTGGTTCAGCAGGAAGCAGAAGTCTATGGCTCTAAGTTCAGCAGAAGCAGAATACATAGCAGCTAGCATGGCGACATGTGAAGCTATATGGCTTCGGAAGTTGTTAGTAGCCTTGTTTGGTCAGAAGGTTGAGACTACTATGATACATTGTGACAATCAGAGTTGCATCAAGTTGTCTGAAAATCCAGTGTTTCATGATAGGTCTAAACATATATATATTAGATATCACTTCATCAGAGATTGTGTACAAAGGGGAGTTGTTCGACTACAATACATACCTACAGATGAGCAGGTAGCAGACATTCTGACGAAGGCTTTGGGAAAGGCCAAATTTATCTTCTTCAGAGATAAGATGGGTGTCATGCAGAACAGCTTCCTCGCTAAGAGGGAGTGTTAATTATTGTTAGTTGGACAGCTGTTATTTCTGACCCGGAAATAGCAGCACTATTTATGGGTAGCTTGGACAGCTGTTCGTCCTTATCTATGAATAGCGGTTGTATTTATGGGTGGTTTGGACAGCTGTTTGTCCACTTGCCAAAAATTAGTAAATGGTTATTATTTACTAATTTTAGAGATTCCCTTCTGGACACCTTGCAACCAATTCTATTATTGGCTGTTGAGTTGTCTTAATCTCAGCCGTTGGTTTGTTTTAATCTCGGTCGTTGGTTTACCAACGAGAGTAGTATAAAAAGGGGTCTAGGGGGCATTTGGAGAGATAGGCAGGAAGCTTTGCAGGGTTAGCAAGGAAGCTTTTGGAGAAGCAGTTTGCAGTGTTAGCAAACAGTCTTGCAGTGTTAGCAGTGAAGCTTTGGTGAAGCTGTTTGCAGTGTTAGCAAACAGTCTTGCAGTGTTAGCAAGGGCACAAGAAAGAAGCGTTTTGGAGAAGGAGTTTGCAGTGTTAGCAAACAGTCTTGCAGTGTTAGCAAAGGCGCAGTGTTAGCGCAGGGAAAGGGACTGAGAAATATCAGCGGGAGAAATTAGGAGGTTGTCGGAGTTCTGCCAGTGTGAGGCAAGGAATTTTGTATCTCTTGATTTGCTGAAGTTTAATATAATTTCTCATCTGTAGAACTAGTTTTCCCTTAGGGGTTTTTCCAGGGACAATTTGTCCGAAAATATTGTGTTGATTTTGTTGCGCATTTCTTTCTGTATTTTAAGTGAAGTTGCAGTTGTGTTATTTTTCGATATTAGCTGGAAATTTATTTTTAGCAGTTTAATAATCATTTGTGATAGGAGATTAATAATCAGTGACTGCAATAGTTTGATTTTTCACACTCCCATAACTGCACTTCATAAAACACTGGAATAATTTTGGCCCTACTTTGCAGCTTGAGAACCAGCTCATCCAGGCACCAAGGTGACTCTGCATATCTTTCAGAAAAGATGGCAACGTGTACCTTGGCAGAGAAAATGGCAGTCTCGATAGTAGATGGAAATGAATTACCAAGTTCCTTCTCTTGCGAATCAAGTAAAGCTGCGCAGCCAAAGTTGCTTTGACATCAGGGCCTGTGTGGTTGATGAACACATCATACAGTCTGGAAGATTCAGAAACCCTCCTCCTTTTGCTGGCAGGTTCTATTCCAGAAAAAGCACGAGAATCCTGATTTTGCTTCTGCAAAGATGAAGACGCCATCGATCCCCAGATAAAAAAACATCAGAAAGAAATAAGGAGGGCGAATAGAATTTTATTGCAGGAAAAGAAATACGACTTATTGTCGACGGAGGGAAGAGCGGACTACGTAATCCTGCAGGCGAACTCAGAGGTTTCCTCAAAACTGCGAGGAAAAGAAAAGAAACGTGAACGCTACGAATGTTGAACTGCGAAAGCAGGGAAAAAGGAAGGAAAATGCTTTGGATGTAGACAACTCGGTTCTGATTAGAAGCGAACGTGGAATATGCAGGCTGAGTGCGCTTGGGACCCATTCGGTGCCGTGCTCAGTGGGATTATGATACGAAGAAGATTTTATGTAATATCGAATATTTTGTAGAAAATAAGAAAAATGTGTATAAATTATACTTTTAATAGTTAAATTACGATTTTTATTTAATTTTAAATCATTGTTTTCATCGAGTTATAAAACAAATGTGAACTTGGTCTTAAACAAAGCATAAATCATATACTTATATCAAGTCATTGGATGGATAAAATAAAGATATTAATTCTTAAATTGGTTGTCAATCAAATCCACAAAAAATGATCATACTACTACATTTTCAATTATGAATTTTATACCTCCTAACTATTTAGTGTACTAAAATAAATTTTAATGGAAAAATGTATTTATTTATAATATTACTAATAGTCAATTTAAGTTAATTTGTACTTACACATGTGTAAATCATTTTAATGAAGTAAATTAATAGATTTTATTTACCTTTGCAATATTAACCTCTATACATTTTCCTTTTGGGGAAGTGACCTAGTACCTGTTTGTCATGTTTATCCTTCAATTACTACTTTCTAAAAATTCTAAAAATTAAAAGCACATGTACTAATAGTTGACCATTTTTTAACTTTTTTGATGGGGAACTAACTCATTTGTGCACCACTGTTGGGTCATTTCATAAAAACTAATAGGACACTTAGTCATAGGCACTAACATTTTTGAGTGAATGACTATTGGTGCAAGAATATAATATTATAGAGAGACACTTTTCAAATGTCACTTTTGTGACAACTTTGCACTTGACGATCTCTACAATGATCTCTACATAGAGATATGTGAATACCCGAAAGCCAAAAGCCCAAAAGAAATCATAGAAATCCGACCTATAATTAAGAGTTCTATATCACCAAATTAGCTCAAACCACTACTAGATCATCTCCCCTATAACATGTGTCAAATTTAAGTTGAAAAAATATTTCACTGAAAAAACAAAAACGGGATAAACTTGCACTTAAGTTCACCTATCAAGGCAGCAGGTACTTTTACACGAAGTAGATAATAATATTGATATCTTTTACTGGTCAAAGTTATATTATCGAGCAGATACACGGTGCAAAGGTTGGATCAGACTTCAATTAGTTTCGGGGTCAAAGTCATTGCACCATTTAACTTTCCTACTCTTTGTCCTCCTCCGAAGATTTTACCTCCCCTCTCACCTCTTATTATACCAGAATTGAGTGGTTTGCGCTAAGAAGAATACTTTGAATGGAAAATGATTAAAGTAGAGTAGAATATGACATGAAGAAACACAATGACTCATAATACAGACAAATCATTTTTTAGACTTCATCTTTTGGCACGTCAAGGCTAAAATCATTCACTATTCATTTTTTGGAGGCACGCGAAAGTGGGCATCCGCTTTTCATATTCTTCACTTTTCGTGTAGCACACCATTGCATGTCACTTTTTATATGTTTTGGCCAGGCATTCCCCACTAATTTTGTCGTGTAACAGATTCTATTCTTAGGATAATAATAATTTGGTTGTCGACAGCTCTACGCATCGTACAATGTGACGTGAGCACTGACGACGTTGCTCGAAAGTGGAAATTCAAGTTCTATTATTTCTGAATTCACTTTAGATCAAAACAAATTACTCACTAATGACAAACCCTAATGAAATGCCCAGTACGGAAAAACCTTACACTTGTGATATTATAAAGGTGTCACGTTCCAGAGCAGAGAAATAATCCTGTACAAAATGGACACTGGGGCAAAATAAAACATATAAATTCATTGTTCCGAGTTGGATTTATTTGTAATAATAGGGTGGGGAAATATATCATAAAACTCATAATCAATTTTGGAAAACCACATTTTATTATCGGGTCTTTGGAATGTGTCAAGTTTTAAGAGGAAAATAGAAATTAAAACAAAAGATTTATAAATGTAAAAGTTAAGGTATCAAGTTCTAAGTTTCAAGACATAGAAGGTAATTTAAGAACAAGAATGTAAATCTGAATATTATGATTAGAATATATAAGGATCCTGAAACCTAGAATGTAAGTGTAAACTAGCAGATGTTCAACACAATGGAGAAATGGAAAGTGAAATCTAACAAGAGACGAGGGAAGGGTGAGAGTAGGGAAAGAACGAGAACGTGGATTGAAGGGTGGCAAGAGTTTAGTCTCGCTAGACTAGGAACTTATAAGGTTGGATGAAATAACATATTAGATCTTAGGTCTCAAGCAACATTCCATGGGGATATGTCCCACTATAAAATCAAGCTATTTTTGAGATGAGGATGTCCACAAGATGAGGAGGCATCCGAAGAATTTCCCTTCAAGACATTTCATACCACAAGGGAGAATTTTGAGACGTTTCTCATCACAAACCATGGAAAGAGGTCATTGGGAAGTCCTCAAGATTCCTTGTTGTCCCTTGAGAAGATAGGAGACATGACGAAGTCTCTAATTGAAAACAAAATAAATTCAAGATATTTTCACAAAATAAAAATTAAAACAAATTTTCTTTCTATCTAACCCGAAATTGTTTAAACCACCAAACACTCACCAAAATGTTGCTTAATGGTCTGTTTGGATCACGGATTTGAGTAGGAATTGGAATTTAAAATTCTCAAAATTTTCTAATTCACTATTTGGGTCTACAAAATGGGAATTGGAATTTGGAGAAATGTAGATTTTGTATCCCTATTCGACCCCCAAAATAAGAATTCCATCTCCCCTCAAAATACTTGTTATTTAGAATTCACTTTTTTTTGAAATAAGGATTTCAACTAAAGTGAAATTTAATTGGGTTTGACGTTCGGATGCCCGTTTTGTAGCACCTATTTTTGCAAAAAAAAAAAATTAATTTAATTTTTTTTAATTGGGGAAAAAAATTCATTATTGTCACACCTGCTCATATGTTTGCATTAAATAAAATATATAATGTCCCGCTTGGGAACCTAAAAGAAATAAATCTAATATGTTACAAAGTTTAATAAACTATTTTCTTTTAAAAGTTTAAACAACATCAAAGTAACAATGCAAAAGCAATATAGATAAACACGACATTTACACAGATTGTAATTACAATACAAATTTCATTGTTGAAGGGTTCCTTAGTGTTGAGTGACATTTAAGAATGTTTTATTAATAAGTTTAAGTCTTGAGTACAATGTCCATAATCATAAAATGAATTAAAAAAATCATCTCATAAGAAAATGCATAAAAACAACTGATACAATGAAATATATCTAATGAACCACATCCACTGCACATGTCGTAGGGTATGCAAGAATAGATACAAGCACATCATAATACATGATACATGATAAAGTACACACATCACCTAAATAGAAGTCTCTAAGAAAAGAATAAGAATGATAAAGGTACAACTGCATCCATGATCATCTAACATCTGTGAATTAGAGGGGGACCCAAATGGTAAGAAAACACTACCTCTTGACTATGTGGTTACCTAGTCAAGCTTCCGCTCCCACCATGTAAGGAATATAATGAACGATCCACAAATGACTAATCAATCATAAAACAATCTTAGGTGAGGAAACCTAATAGAGAAATCTAGCTCTAGGGTACACAAACTACTGATGAAGAAAGATAACCAAGTTGATAGAACACTCATCCAATACCAACATCACATACCAAGTCAACATCTAGATACCAAATACAATATAGTATCAAATCAAGA
Source organism: Cupressus sempervirens (assembly GCA_028749045.1). Classification (NCBI taxonomy): domain Eukaryota; kingdom Viridiplantae; phylum Streptophyta; class Pinopsida; order Cupressales; family Cupressaceae; genus Cupressus; species Cupressus sempervirens. The sequence goes on along the minus strand of CM053789.1, from coordinate 52,708,009 downwards.
TAAAGCCAATGAAAGGTATCCATCTTAAGTCAAAGGCCACATGCCCAAGAACAATAATCAATAGATAACAACTATTAGATCAATAAAAGAAAATGTCAACAATAAGTACACCACCAATAAATAGATGACACTCATCAATAAAAGTCAACTATCAACAATAAATGACATCCAATCAATGAGTAACAACTCACAATAAATACACCATCAAAAGTAACATACAACAAGTACACCACTAGAGGCAAATATTTTTAAAAAAACAATGAAGGAGACTTGGGCTGCATTCTATGGAGTGTCATCACATGGTTAAACTACTTGAGTTACCCTGGAATGGTCTCTCACTAGACCCCATAGGCATAAATACGCGAATTTTATCTTTCAAAACCATATGTGCAAATATAAACATTAAGTAGAACATGTCCAATATTTTTGCAAATATACACATTAATTACACCAAATTTTTCTTTCAAAATCATATGTGCAAATATGAAAATTAAGTACAACCAACTCAATAAGGGTAGAAGAATATGTTATTTCCATGAAGAAGGATCATGCTAGATAATACAAGGGAATTTGATCAAAATAGGGAGACAATCAGTAGATTGTTGTCTAACTTTCAAAGAGAAGGTGATGACAAATGTTATTGTCCTTGCAAGAGTTGTGACAACTTTAAGACAAGAAGAACCAAAATCAAAATAGCTAAGAGACATTGTGGGGAGAATGGTCACACTAAAGGGGAGTTTGATTATCATCCATTGGTATTTTTTTTTTAATATTGTTTCAACAATTAATATACATATGAACCACATAACGAAGGTTTGATCATCATCATGTTTGTGGCTCTGCCTAATCAAAAAATAAAGAAAATAAAAGTTAATAATCATCGAATTCCCTTGGACACTTTCTCTTTCTAGTAGATCTCTATAGTTGATTATCCTGATCATTGGCATGACACTGTATGGGAATAGATTTATGCACGTTATGAACATTTGAGTGTCAAACACTCTCTATATTTGCAATAGCAGGTTAGTTTTGTGGCATTTGAAGTAAGGGAGTATCATGGCTATTTTCATTCTCCTCTTCTATTTCCCAAGGTTCAATAACACTTGATTAAGGTTGGAATCTAGTGTGTGGCAGAGGGAAGATATCAAAGTGAGGATTGAAATGTAGTGTAACATGTGGGCTTCGATGGAATATCGATAAGTGATCACCACACCAGTCCATGATGGATGAAGAGTCCAATCATATGCAACTTGAAGTATCAAGTAATATGGGAGTGTGTGAGCTAGAAGGAATAGTGGGTTGTGCAAAGTTGTAGTTTGGGTATTGAACACATAGTAGGAAAGGAATAGATATAGCCTTAGGTTGTCTATCTACCATATGTGCCCTATCAAATGTAGTTGCAGGGTATTGAATTCATATTGGGGACATGGGAATTAGCATTGACAATGGAAAAGATGGAATAGTATGGAATAGCGCAACACACTCTGGAAATAGGACACTGCCTAGTGTAGAGGGGTCATGGGATTCAAATGAGGAGTGTTTTAAAATCTTAGTGCCAAGAAAGGAGCATCGATGTGTGGGAAACAGAGGGGATTTTCCCTTAGAGACTAGTGACTGGTGGTGTGGGATGAAATATAGAAGTTCCAAAAATGGGGTGTGTGATTTGTTGAACTATAAGAATTGTCACTATTGGAGCAAAACTAATAGATTTGGCATTTGGAGTGTGGCCTTTTGAATTATAATATATGTCATAATCAAAATAATTATCTGAAGTAGTTCCCATTTTATGCAAACTTGAGAATGATTTCCTAATGAAAATAACATCTTGACTATAAACCACCTTATGAGCAACTTGATCCCACAATCAAAAACAAAACTAATCTTCACCATACCCTAGAAATACACATCTTTTGGATTTAAAATCTAGTTTCATTCACTTCTCATTAGGAACATGAACATAGGCATCATAAATGAGAGAATTATGAAATCCTTTTTCAAAGCCACCTTTCTTCTAGAATATTAAAATCAACATGAGATGAAGGAGCTGGGTTAATTAGATAAAGAACAACGTTGCACACTTTTGCCCAAAATTCCTTCTCCAAACTAGCATTAGATAACATACACTAAGAAACACTCAAATGAGAGAATTATTCAATCCTTTTTCCAAGCCACTTTTCTTCTAGAATATTAAAATCATTATTAATGTTAATGCATTATTTTATTATTTTTATTTGTGAGACACTTAGGAGTTTGTGCACCTTTTTGAGTTGTCATGTAGACAACACAGGAGTACGAAACTCCTTTTTAGCACATGGTGTCTCCAACACTGATTTGCATGTCACACCCTTGTAGGCTTATCCTCTCATCACCACACATAATTTTGTGCTTAATGGAGGATAACCCATATTTGGGGGACATGTGCTTGGTTTTATAACTTATTATGGTGTTGATTACAAGGCATTCTAGATGTATCTCAGAGGTCTTTATATACAGGCATTCCTAATGTACTCTCAACATGGCATATTGAATATATCACCATTCTGATTATACTCTCTCTCTCTTTCTCTTGGTCTACTATGTGCTTGTGTTTGAGTTCTTAGTTCTTGGGTGAATTTTTCCCTTAGAAAAATTCTTACATGGTATCAGAGCTTGGAGATTTTCTCATCACATAGCCTTTCGAGACCATGCTTGCTTCATCACCTCAGCCCGAATTTGGAGTACTACAAAAATTGGGAACATTTAGAGCCAGATTTGACCTTGCCATTGCGTCTAAAATGCTGAATCGATGAAAATTGATTATAAAATCGGCTACCTTGGCCCAAAGTCGACTGTGAGGAAAATTTCTTTTGCACATCGGAACCTGGAGGCCCCAATTTATAGTTCGAGTATGGTCATTATTTTCAGATCTATAATTTAATTTTAATTCAGATTTGTATTTTCCTTGTATTTTCATCATATTATTGACAAAATTTTTTTCCCTTCAGGCACCTAGTAGAGAATTTTTTAAATTTTTTTAAAAGAACCGAGCTATCAGATCCTGGCTCTACATAGTATATTTTATTATTGTCACAGGGCATTTTATTAAATTTGCAGGCATTAAAATCGCATACCATGCACGACACAAGAGTTTGGGCCATACACAAATTAATCATAGTGGGCAATTATACTTTTTCGACAGGCTTCATTTAACAAATTCTAGTCAAGACCCCTGACCGACAGTAGAGCCCACACAATTGACCTTCTTTATTACACAAGGGCAGGCTCATTTTTTTGCTTAGACTATGGCTTTGTTTTTATAACAATCCACAGATCCTAACCCACTAAATGTGTGATTAAATCTATGACTTTCGACTGTCATTTTTAAAACATCCCTGCCAGCTGATTTGAAATTTTGGCCCCCAAATTAGAGCTTTTGACCACCTTGTCAAGGTTTGTAGCTAACAGTTTAGATCCTGGTGAAGGGTTTCACCTTTCTCAATGATAGTGACAGATTTTTCATGTGCATTCCCAGATTCCCGGCAACCCATGGTGAAGACTTTTTTGGTGTCGTGCAGATCTCTTGCCCACGAATTTTTGGTGTTAACCTATCCCCATTCTCACACAGTTGTAGTCTTGAAACACGACAGAGTTTAAAATGTCCAGCAACATTTTTTAAAATTGTAGCAAGTTTATAATCCCACCTAGCATAAATCTCCTGCCGACTAGTAGCACACGTGGACAAATCACTTATTGACATATGGAATCTGCGCCTTACTACCACATAAGCCAGTGAATAGCTCATCAGCTGCAGGTGACACATAGGACCTTTTGACACATCAGCGATACTCTATTGAGACTGTCATGTCACTATATGGAAACTAGACACTTTTTCCATGCAATCTGGCATACATTTGACACATCAGCATCCATACGTTCCATACAGTATGGTCAGCGCCAGTAACCTAACACATCACCCAAAAGGCCCATATTTTTGCTGACATCATCATATCACTTGGTTAAATTTGATGGCCATTTGACCATCAAACTTATTCATTTTACAACTGCTATGATGGTCTTTTGAATATCAATTTTAGACTTGCATTTTTTGCTCCAGACCCCTCTTCAAATTGCATTTCATTTTGGCAGCCTAAATTTGTTAGCCCATAACTTGGACATCTGGACTCTGATTTAGGTGCAATTTTTTCAAAATTGGGTAGAATTTTTTGAATTTTCCAGTGGTGGTGTTGTTTTCTGGTTTTGGTGCACAGATTTTGCATAAATTGCTTTTTTAGTTTTTGGTTACTATACCTACATAATCCTATTTTTTGCAACTTCAAACACTCCATACAAGCACATCTGGTCACTTTTTCAAGTTCCATTATTTTCTTAAGTGCATATTTTTTCATATACTTTCCAGATCTACAGTTAGATTCTAGAGTTGTGTGGACCAAATTCTCACTTTTAGAATTAGGCCTTTTTTGGCATTGTAAAGCTTTGATTCTTTTTTCAGAATTGTTGTAAATCTAAGCTATAGTGCTTAAGTGATAGATTTAAGCCTTATAAGGTAGTTGCAAAAACAAAATCAAAAAGTCCACTTTGTTCATTTTGACAAGTGGCCCATTATACACACACTACTTATAAAGTGCCAAAATCATCTTTTTTTGGGGGGTCTTTTGATTGAGTGAAAAGCAGCAGGTGGGGGGGGCTGGGGGGTACTGTGTTTTTATGTCTCTCTATTGTGCTCTTGTCATTTTTTGCATCATGGGTTTTAAATGTCCCCCTTTAACTTCACACAACTATTCTACATGGAAAGATATTGCATGGAGTAGATTAATGGAAAAAGGATAGAGTCTTTATGTTGATGGTACAATTACCAAACCTATTGATGCTAAAGAACTCATTAATTAGAAAACCCAAGACCAACAAGCTTTAGGAGTAATCAGGAGTTGTGTACATGGGGATCTTCTCTTTCACATTAAAAATTATTCAGAATCTAAAGAAACTTGGGATAAACTTGAATAGTTGTATGGTAAAGTGGATGAAGAAAAATGATTTTAGATTGAAAATAATCTACTTCTCTTGGATCCAAAGAATTTTGACACAATTCAATATTACGTCATCAAAGCCAATGAGTATAGGGAACCTCTTAAAGATTGTGGAAATCCCATGAAGGATGACATGTTGATTCATCACATCCTGAAGAAGCTACCTTATGAGTACACTAGCTTTGTTTTGAGTTTTAATACTCACAGGTTGACCATGGGATCTACTTACCAAAAGACTTCATTTGATGCATTTACAGAGCTATTGATTGCTAAACAATCTCACTTGATGGGTTTAGGACTTCTCAAGTCATCAAAAGACCAAAGCATTGGTGGCTAGTGATGAGCACAGATCAAGTCAAGGTGGGAAAAGCAAGAACAACAAGAAGCAGTGGAAGTAGAAAACACAATTTGAGACACAACAATCCTCCTCACAACAAGGTGTCTCTTCTTCAAACAAGAAGGGAAGTAATGAAAAGAAGGATAAACTCTTTTGTGCATATTGCAAAAATCCAAATCATGACGAGCATCATTGCAAAATAAAAAGAATTGATGAGTTGAAAAACCTACTCAGGAAGAACAAGATTGAAGTGCCAGGTACTTCCAAGGATTCAACTCCAACCTCTTCAAAGGGTAAAGGGAAAGCACTTATGGCAAACACAAGTTCTTCTTCAGAATGAATACTTGACTCAGGTGCCTCCTACCATATGGGTTCTCGAAAGGAAGACTTTTCTTCATTGAAGCAGTCAAAGGTACCACACATCTTCATGGGAGATGATACTAAAATGGAAGTTGAAGGGAAAGGACACGTGGAAATGGAAAATGGGGAATTCAAAGATGTTCTCTACGTTCCAAACCTTAGGTCCAATCTCCTATTAGTTTACCAAATCACTCACCTTAGAGATGGTCACAAAGTTGAGTTCCTTCCAGATTCAGTGATGGGGCGAAGTCTTAGAGATGATTTATTGGTTGTAGTGGAGAAAGTCAATGATGACAAGAGGCTTTATTCCTTCTCCCACTTTGTTCCTAAGTCTCCTTCTCAAGCTTTTTTGACTCACTCTACTTCCCACATCAACTTATGACATGAGCGGTTTGGTCACCTTGACTTTCGCTCTCTTTAGCAACTTTTCTCTAAACATATGGTCAAGGGTCTACCTAATATCAACTTTTCTAAGGGAGAGTGTTAATCTTGTTCAGTGGATATGAATATCAAGGAGAAGTATGATAAAAGGAAGTCTTCTAGAGCTCTAGTTGTTCTTCAACTAGTTCACATGGTTTTAGCAGGACCCTTTGTAGTGACTTCAATCAGCTAAGGTTGCTACATACTCACCTTGGTTGATGACTTTTTGAGATTCACTTGGGTCTTCTTCCTTCATCATAAGAGTGAAGTGGTTTATAAGCTTCAAGACTTCAAGACTCATGTTGAACACAAATCAAGGAAAGCCATCAAGGTACTAAGGGTGGACAATGAGAATAGATATTTGGATAGAAGACTTAAGAACTTTTGTAGAATTGAGGGGATTGATCTTCAGAACCCACTAGCATTCAGTCTGCACAAGAAAAATGTTATAGCTATGAAGATTAGGACTCACAAGACCATGGCAAGTTGGATGGTAAAGGCCAAGTCTCTCAATCCTACATTAGAAGTTGAAGCCATTAATAGTGCTACTCACATGCTTAATAGGTCTCCTCATAATGCCTTAGATGGGAAGACTCCTTTTGAGGCATGGCACAGTACAAAACTAGTTGTAAGTCACCTTAGAGTCTTCAGTTGCCTAGCATGGGCTAACCTATCTTCCAAGACTTGCAAGGCACCGGCACCTATGCCTTGTACTTTCATTGGGTATGAAGACAATGTGAAGGCTTACACGCTTATGGATCTCAAGACTCATTAGATATTTTTGGAGAAGGATGTTCACTTTGAGGAAAGTTCACCTAGCTTATCATCTAATCCTCTTAGCACATCATACATAGTGGAAATTGATAGTGACACCAGCAATAGTGCTTCAACAGGTTGCAGTGAGAGGTCACATCAATCGAGTCCACATGCTTACATTGCCACAATGAAAGGTCTAGCACAAGATGGTACATCTTGTCTTCTAGCTCCAGCTTTAGTTGACTTGGGAGACAAACTTGAGGACTTACATCTTCTCACTGATGAAGGTGATCCTTCTATAGTTGTTGTGAGGGCTCACTCTGACCCTTATCTCCATTGTCTACATGATCAATCTCACAGGTTGGTGTGATTGTGGATCCTTATGAACAACAATTGCTGGAGGTCTCTTTGTCAGTTGAGGAGATAGATGGTTCAGTGGAATAGGTTCAACAAACATCCTTGACACATCAACATTAGCACATAGATACTTGAGCAGGTTTCAGGACCACCATACATCTTCAGGAATGTACCTTTGCCATTATTTCTTCCTAAGGGGAGGAACACCATTTTGCATTCTTTGACCAGCTTCTTCCTTGGAGTAGCTTTCACTTGTTGACATTCTTCTTTTTTGTGAGGGGAGCCTATTCTGTCTCTCTTCCTTCTCTCATTCTTCTCTTATGTATATATAGGATGTATTTCATAATGGGGGGGTCTTGAATACTCCATCCATCCATGGATCCCTATTTATCTTTCTTTTTGGGGGAGGGTTTTTCCCATGAGATTTTCCCTCTTTCTCCACTTTATGAGAGATTGCATTTTTCATTATGTACATGGGTACCTAATATGGCCTAGTAGTCGGGAGCCATCTTGCATCTTCATCCTAGTTTTGGTAAGCTTAAGGGCATTCCCCTAAGTTGCACTTAAGGGGGGGGTGTTGGTGTAAATATGTATTTACTATTTACACTTACTTAAGTTTACTTAGGTTAATGCATCATTTCATTATATTGCATTATTTTATTATTTTTATTCGTGAGACACTTAGGATTTTATGCACCTTTTTGAGTTGTCATGTAGACAATACAGGAGTACGCAACTCTATTTTAGCACATGGTCACACCCTTGTAGGCTTATCCTCTCATCAGCACACATATTTCTGTGCTTAATGGAGGACAACCCATATTTGTTGGACATGTGCTTGGTTGTACAACTTATCATGGTGTTGATTATGAAGCATTCTAGATGTATCTCATAGGCCTATATATACAGGCAGTCCTAGTGTACTCTCAACATAGCATATTGAATATATCATCATTCTAATCATACTCTCTCTCTTGGTCTACTGTGTGCTTGTGTTTGAGTTCTTAGTTCTTAGGTGAATTTTTCCCTTAAGAAAATTCTTACAATTACAACCTTATGTATAAAATTGATTGACTAAAATCAGATTACACTTCAATGTAGGAACATGTATAACATATTTTAAAAGATATCGATTACCATTTTTCAATGATAATAAAATATCTCCTTTTTTGACAATATCACATTGTTTATTATCCCCAAGAAAAACTTTACCAAACATACCTTCATGGTAATTTGTGAAGGGACTCTAACATGTAGAAGCATGGAAAGATGCATCGAAATTGTGAACCCAAAAACTTACATTCATGTTATCAGGTGAAAGAATTAAAATTTCATCATCTTTAACAGTTGTGATATTGACACCATCACTTATTACATTGTTTTGTGCCTTTTTGTAATTCCAACATTGCTTCTTTGCATTCCCTGGTTTACCACAAAACTAACAAGTGTCATTACTTCCTCTAGATCTTGAATGATGATTCAATTTGCCTCTTCCATTATTGTTATGCCTTCCTCTTTCATGACTTCTACTTCTATTCCTTGTTCTCATAGCTATTAGAGGATCACCATAAGAGGGTTCTTGGTGTTTCCTTCACATGTCTCCACTAAATTATGTGGTTGCAACTTCATCAAATTTTAGTTTGCTCTTGGCTACTATTGAAGTGCTCACATCTATTACTATAGCTTCCCAGTTGTTTGGAAGTGAACATAATAATAAAATGACTTTTATTTCATCATCTAATGGTATACCAAATAAAATGAGTTTGACTAAATAATTATTAAACTCATTTAGATGATTTGATGTCATCACTCACCCTTCTTTCATTTTCAGATTATATAACTTCTTCATTATAAAAATTTTGTTTGATGCTGAAGGTATCTCATACAATGAAGATAATTTCTCAACTAGCTCTCTTGTTGTCTTATGAGTTGAAACATTAAATAACATGTTATATGATAGAGCTAAGAAAATCATTTCCCTATCTTTCAAATCCATTTTTTTCTCTTCTTCATATATCAATGGTCCTTTGTCCTTTGTTTTACCAAGCAATGTAGGTTGTAAATCTTCCTTGATGAACAAAAGATTCTATTTGCACTTTCCATAGCCTGAAGTTTTTCCTAGAAAACTTTTCAATTTTCCACTTGTCCACCTCATCCATGGCGTATGCAAATCTTCACCGATTTTTAGAAAATGGAACAAGCTTATAGCTCAGATAACAATTGTTGAGCTAAAGAAAATTCAAAAATAAAATAAGAACTAAAACTAAATTAGACAACAAAGAATGCATTTAAGATTTAACACATAGATTTATAGTGGTTTATCAAACTAAACTGGATTACATCCACTCTTCAAGCAGGGCAATTTCTCTTATTTAAATAAATCACAATTACAATGCTACAACAACAATCAATTGGTTATACATCTTATTTTTCAGTCTTTCAATGGAAGACGAAAGGATATGGAAGATAAATAGATGAAAATGATTGGACTTCACTATCAGACAATCAAAACCATTACAATATTCTGCTTCTAGAACTGTTACACTCTAAAATGAAAAAAATACTGAAAGAAAAATGGCAAGGAGAATAAGATTCGACTACCCAATGGAGTGAAATACGAGTTAATGTGAGGAACACAAAGAGAAATATATTTAGGCCATCTTGCAAATGAGTTGAGTGCTTTCCTCGAAAGAGCAGGGGAAATATGAGTGAGGAGGTTTGCTTCTTTCCTCAAAGCATGTAAGGGGGAAAATGAAGTTAAATGTTTTTTAGTCCTTTCCTCGAAAGAACAAGGAAAAGAAGAGTAAGAAAAATGGGTACACATTAGACAAGCACCAATCGGTGAAATCAAGTTCTGTCCTTGGTATACACCAAATTGAAAAAGGGGAGTAAGTTGCTTCGACTATGGGCAAAGCTACACAGAGCCCGAATGATTTGATTCAATTCAAAAGGAATGCATAATTGTGAAAGTTGCATTTCATCCATTCTTAGAAATTTTGGAGAAAACAAGGGTGAGGAAAATGCGTAGAAATCAGACAAGCAACAATAGGTTGAAAGGTTCAGTCATTTTGTCAAAGCATCCAAGACGAAAAAATCAATGAAGCTCCTTTGAACATGGAAAATCTGCATGTGTACCAAAAAAATTTGATCTACTTAAAACATTTGAACTTAAAGTGAGTTTGAGCTCTTTTTGTTCAGTGGGGATGGGATAAATAATATATTTTTTTCTGTCATAAATAATAATATTTGATATATTCTTTGTAAAGCAATTGCAGATTTAAGAACAATATTATAGAGAAGAGATTCGCAATATTTTCTTGGAAAAAATTAGAGATTTTATAAAAATGTTATAGAGAAGAGTACTAAATGTAGGTAATACTTCTCAATTTTATATTTTAATAGTTAAATTAATATTTATTTAGTTTTACTTATTTAATTTTAAATATTATTTCTAGATCAGTGATTTTATTTATTATATTTTAAAAATGGTATATTGTTTAATTTAATTTATTTTATTTGTCAATTTTAATTTATATTAATTTTCTTTCATATAATATTATTTTTTATATATTTAAGTTTATTTCATTTTTAATTATTAATTATCTATTTATTGCATGCATAGCTACTCTCTTATTTGAATATTTTCACTTAGTATCTTAAAATTATCATTTTCTTGTTTTGTTTCATTTTTACTCTATACAAGATCAAATTTAGACACTTGAAATTGAAATTGAAGAGTAATTTATGAAGTATCAAATTTCAATTCATAGATTTATATTCATTTGTACTAAATTGTTGTGAGACAAATAAGTACACCTTTTTAAAGAGTCATTATAATATTCTTGTATTTAAAGGTATTCATTATCATGATTGATATAGAATGACATAAAAGAATTCCTATGCCTTTCTATCAACAATTATTTGAGAACCAAGGTAATGCAAGAAGCTCATCTTACCTTTTATTTTTGGCACGTATGAGCACAAAGGATATGATAGGAAACCTTAAATCATTGTTATTTCTAGTCAAGAATTATATGGCAAGTTATTGACCCTATTTGCCTCACGTCCTAGACTACAAGTTTACATTATCTTTATGGATTTTATAGAGGGAACATCCTTAAAATCTTTCAAGGATATTATGAAATTGAGTGCAAACTAAGAATGTGGTAAATGCATACACTTCGTAACATGCAAGCTTAAAATGTATCTTTGATACCTTATTAAAAAAAATTCAAAAGAATTTTTTTAACTTCATTGAATGTTGGAGAAGTATATTTCATAGGGGTGTGAGAATGGCATTGAAGTTTTGGAATATATAATTGTAGTAAGTCCTAGGTGCTATACAAAAATAAATAGTACATTGACAAATAAAGAGTAAATTAAGTGGTTGAATATCTTTTAAAATTTATGATAGGAGTCAACAATAGATGTGGAAATAGTACCTTCACTTGTAGCTCATTTTTGTATAATAATTTTGTTAGATTAAATTTGTATGGTCTCATTTGAAGGCTACTATATTTAGAAATGGTAGAAACATTTATTTACAATATAATATAAAATTTATTATTTGTGAAAAACTAATCTAAGTGCACTAATTTGAGATGTTATAGATTTCTAATACAAGTGGACACTGGTAATTAAAAATGTACTTGAATCACTCTGCATTAAATAAAAATTGCCTCCTTAAGTATTTACATACTTAAGTACAAAAGAGATATGATATTTATCCAAATAGAACCTACATAGATAGTATTATCCTATTTAATAATTTGCAAAAGAATAATTAAGTAAATGTACAAAAATACATAGATATACATATATTTATACATACATAACACATACATAAACATGTATAAATACATAAAATGTGTGTATGTGAGTGCACATGCAAATACACATATACACACACAAGGAAAAAAATTAAAATTAAAAAAACTATCCAAGTAGCTTCTAAAATTGTTATAAGGCATGCGCATGTTACACACAAATAGAAGACCTTGAGTTTTCACAAGAATTACTAAACTATGCTTATATTTTATAATTTGAATAACTAAACTTGTGAAGAATATATGAGTTTGGAATTTAAATTATTTTCAAATTCAATTAAAGGAGACATGTTCAGTGTTTAGTTTGTTGTGTATTATTTATGTATCTTTATCTTTTGTTGGCATACAACACCAACATTACTCATCACTAATTTTAGTGATACCTTTCTTATAACAACTTCACTCTTGAAGCTAGTGCTTTAACATGGTTATAACATGAATGATATTATTGTATCAATAATATCAATAGTTAATTAAAGTTGTGGATGAAACAATAGTTACCAACCAACATTTATATAGAAAACTAAAAGTGACCACCATTCATAAGTTTATCCTTATTTCATCCAATTAGACAATCTTTAAATAAAACTTTAAAAATATTATATTTCATAATCATTTTTTATTCATTCTCCTTTAATTTGCTCACATGTAACATCTTCATATATGTATGTATGTATGTATGAAGGTGTGTAAAGAGGTAAAGAAAAAACATGTAGTCATAGTTATATGTGAAGAATACTTGATAGCAATTGAGAGAAAAGATCTTTTCTATTGTCTACATGTATGGGTGTGTGTAGTTTGAAACATGCATTTATATATGTATTCAATTGATGACTAAATATTAAAAAGGAGAAAAGAAAAGGGTTGTTTACAATAGTAGATGAAGTTATTGTTGCAATAGAGATTTGTTACTTAATAAAGATGCTAGGTTGTAACGAAGTGGTTTTCTCCCTATGATGAAACTGAAAGGCTTTTGAGGCTTTGCCACTAAGAAAAAATCATGTGTCTCTCTCTTTTGTGAGTTGTATTTATTTTCTCTAATATCTTGCATGTTAAATTTTATAATCATAGAATTCTATTATGAACAAATATTGTCTATGTATTTCAATTCACTTTAAAAGGCTCAAAGTTTAATTAAATTATGTAGTTTTGATGCACTTGCACACCCTCCCCCCCCCCTTCAAACTATTAGAGCTAGGTTACCTCATAGGTTTTCCTATAGGGATTATCTAGAACACTCATCCAATCGACCACTAGAACATTTAAATATTGATCTATGTGGTCCAGCTAAAATTTCATTCTTGAATGGTGAAAAATATTTTATGTTATTTGTAGATGGTTATTCAAGAAAGGTTTGGTAACTTTCTTTAAACACAAATATAAAACCTTGAAAACTTCAAAATATTGAAGAAAATGGTTGAGAGAGAAACTAATCTTAGGTTGAAATGTTTAAGGTCAATTAGAGGTGGAGAATTCACCTCTCAAAAGTTCATTTAGTATTATGAAAAATATGGTATCAAAAGGTAGCATTCAACTTCCCGTACACCACAACAAAGTGGTGTTGTGGAAACAAAAAATAGAACCATTAAAGAAATGGCTAGAACTATGTTGAATGAAGCTAAACTACCTGATAAGTTATAGAAAGAAGTTATTCATACATTATTATATATTTTAACTAGGGCTGAAATAGGAGTAAGGACTGCTTATACTCCTTATGAATTATGGAATGGTAAAACAAAAAATGTCAATTATTTTAACATTTTTGATTGTAAATATTTTATTAAAAAGGATAATGACTCTTTAGAAAGATTTAATTAAAGACATCATGAAGGCATCTTCTTAGTATACTCTACACATAGTAAATCTTTAAAATTCTATAATAAATGGCTGAGTAAACTCATAGAAGTTATAAATGTGGTTTTTGATGAAAAATTTTTGTTAAAAAAAATTGAAAAAGATTTTGAATTTCTTTTTTGAAGAATATAAAACATATGTGATGATCAAAAGTCAGATGATGTTGATCTAGAAATACTTGATTCAACTGAACAAGAACATTTCTCAACTCCTAAAGTGACTACTATTGGTATGAAATTGACTAAAACCCCTTCTAGAATCATTTCTAAAAGGAATACTGAGTCTTAGGTCATTAGAGAGAAAGAAGGAGGAATCTTAACTAGAAGAAAACCTAAAAATGATGAACATGCTCATATTGCAAAATATTTCTACTTAATATCATATTTTGAACCAAAAAATGTGACTAAGGTATCAGAAAATCCTTGTTGGTTGAATGCTATGCAAGATGAGATAAATTAGATTGAGAAAAATAAAACATGGGAACTTGCTCCTAAACCTAATGATGAGAATATCATAAATAGGAAATTGATATTTTGCAATAAATTAAATGAAGATGGAAAGGGTGTAAAGAACAAAGCCACATTTGTATGTAAGGGTTACGCTCAACAAGAAGATATTGATTTCGGTGAAACTTTTGTGCCAATTGCAAGAGTTTTCAAAATCTATTAGAATCTTTCTTGCATATGCTACTTATAAGAAATTTATTGTTTATCAAATGGATATTAAGAATATGTTCTTAAATGGTTATCTTAAAGATGTCTATATGGAACAACTAGAAGGTTTTGAATCTTTTGATAAACTAGATCATGTATATCCCTTAAAAGGCATTATATGTCTTAAAACAAGCTCCAAGAGCTTAGTATTCCAGGTTGGGTAAACATCTCATTTCTAATAGGTTCACTCGTGCTAGTGTAGATCTTTATATACTATTTAGTTTTCAATGATGATATTTCAATAGGGGGAATTTATGTGGATGATATCATAGTTGGATCCACAAATGATAAAATATCAAAATAATTCTATCTAGTATTATGGAATCTAAATTTGAAATGTCACTTTTGGGTGAACTTACCTTCTTTCTTGGCCTGCAAGTATCACAAATTGAGCATGGTTTATTCATTTCTCAAACAAAATATGATAAGGAAATGGTGAATAAATCTAGCATCACTAATTGTAAAGCAGTTAACACACCAATGGAAACTAGTTAGAAAATGATTAAAGAAGATAACTCGCCTTTAGTCAATTAAATATCATACAGATCCATGCTTGATGGTATTCTATATTTCATAGCTTTTAAACCTAATATAATGCAAGCCATTTGTATGGTCTCTAGATTTTAATCTACTCCAGAATAATCCCACCTTAATGTAGTTTATCAAATATTTAAATTTATTCAAGGTATTCTTGATTTGGCTTATGGTATCCACATAATGATGATTTTACTCTACTTGGTTATACATATGCATATTGGGGTGGTTCTAAGGTTGAAAAGACCACTAGTAGTATTGCATTCTTTCTTGGTGACTAGTTGGTTGCATAACATATTAAAAAGAAAGAATGTGTTACTTTTTCCACATGTGAATCTTAGTTTGTTGCTGCTACAACATGTTGTCCCTAGCTAATCTAGATGGATTATCAATTTTCTAATTGAAGCATTCAAATTTCTAAACCTATCATAATTTTATGTGATAACATGAGTGTTAAATAACTCAGTAAGAATATAGTTCTACATTCTAGAACAAAACAAGTTGCTATGAAACTTCACTTTCTTTGTGATAAATTTGTTGATAATGAGTTTTAGTTGGTATATGTTCATTTTGATCTCTCTAATTTTTGTTGTGTATTAGTGTCAAATACTTAGTCATTTATAAGGAAGAGATGGTTGATCATCACTGTGACTAAGTTACTCTATATAGGTTGAGTCATGTATTTGTAAAGACATGTAAATAATCATGTACATGTTGAGATCTATAGGAGACGAGAAAGTCTTTGGTCATCAAGTACTTCCATATAAGGAAAACATAGTAAATGTTGATTAATCAGAGCATATAGATTTTTAGTCATATACAAGTAGTCAAGATAGTTAGGATTGGTTAACAACAAGAAGAACAATTATGACCAAGCATCATAGAAAGTATGTGCCAAGTAATAGAGAGTGAATAAAAATGTCTAAAATGGTACAAAATTCTAGTTAAACCATTTTGAGTTTGGAACATATAAATTACATTTAATGATTGTAGAGTTTGTTGCAAAGGTTGTTATGCATGTCGATGAGGATCATGAATCCATATGAAAGAAGGACAACCAATTAGATGAAGAGGAAGAAAGGGAAACATCTAGATCATTGATCTTATTTTAGAAGACTTTATAGATGTCTTTAAAAGGGAAAATGCAAACCCTATTCATATATAGTAAGAAGAGCAAGGAAGAAAATTATCATGTGAAGGAATTAGGTTTTTAGAGGTTGCAAGTGAAAGTTGTGAAGTAACAGAGATAACGACTTAGTGAAGCAGTGAAGGAAAAAGTAAAGATATATCAGATAGGAGATCATATCAGAGTTTGGAAAGAGGATATCCATGATTAACATTGTAAGTGCACACTAAAGGATCATGTATTGACTAAGTTTTGGTAGATTGAATCAAGGTAAATCTCTTGACATAGTGGTTCTATCAGGCCTATGTAAATATCTTAATAAAGTCCTTACTTCATTGTAAGTTCTAAATCCTTTAATCAAGGTAGAATTAATAATCTTTATAAATCTCATAATAGGGAAGACCCTTCACAAGGTAGATCATTAGAAGTGATAAAATTTGTAGTCCTAACAGGCCTATGTAACTCTCTTAACTAAGTACTAGATGATATCTACTTGATATCTTGTTTGAACTGGCATGAAAGAAAAAGTACTAGATGATAGGATAACCCTGAAACATTGGTATCAAACTAGGATAGTAAATGTACTCATTTGTCCAAAAGAGATGTGATAAGATGGAATTTTGCAGTAGGCATAAACCAAAACTACCACAGAGGTGCCCACAACTTTGGATGAATACCTTAGCACATATGGACCAAGAGGATGATTTACCCAAATTATAAATAATTAGAATTGATTTTTAATGAAAGTGGATGGACAATAAATTACTAAGACTCTCCAAGCATAATATCAAAGAATCCAAAGGTATATCTTTCTCAACAAGGATGATCTCTAACTCACCAACTCCAAAAAAGGCCACTTGTGAAAACAATGATCACTAATTCAAGGGGTCAAAGCACAATAACCGAAGGTGCAAACAAGTTTCTAACAATGGGGTAAATGGCCTACTTTGAACCAGATCAACCTAGGGAGACTAGAAATAATAGGATAGCAAAGTAGTTTGATCATAAAGTCACGATTCAAGAACTTAGATTTTATTTGTTTAAATATCCAACTAGGTGTGATAAATTTTGAATGATAAACTAGGCATGCAAGATAGCAATCAGGAATTTCAAGAAAACATCTTCAAACAATGAGCATGGGGCAACGCAACTTTGCACATAAACAAGACTAGTGTCATAGTATTAGTATAATCCCTAGAACCACCATTGTTTATGTTCTCAAAATGTTTTCCAATCATGCACATAGTACTATAAAAAAAAATTTGGCAGCACTATGGTTCTTAGTAATGTTCAACTTTGCAGCTTTTGCAATTTAGAGTGGGAAAAATCCAATCTCAATGCACTAGGGTTTTGACATATTCTAATAATTTAATCAATGATAGATACTGAGGAGATCCAAAAATCCAAAAAAATACTAAACCCATGAGCATTTCTCCCACAAGGACATTTATATAGCAGTTGCTACTACCACGTCAAAAATGACTTTTACCACTTGAGGTTCTATCCACATAGTTGACCCAATAAAGGGAATGTCCACTACGGTTAACCCTCTCTAATCAAGGAAGACTCAAAAAGTTGTACCACATGACGACTTGATTTGGATTCAAGGGTTCCAAAAACCCATGAGCATTTCTCCCACAAGGACATTTATATAGTGGTTGCTACTACCATGTCAAAAATGAATTTTACCACTTGAGGTTCTATTCACATAGTTGACCCAATAAAGGGAATGTCCACTACAGTTAACCCTCTCTAATCAAGGAAGACTCACAAAGTTGTACCACATGACGAATTGATTTGGATTCAAGGGTTCCAAGTTTCTGACATGCCCAAAAGGGAACAGAGCATACTCCTCTAACCTCTTGACCTTATCCAAACATAACAAACAAGATTCTTTGACATTCTAATTTGAAATCACCTCACCAAATTTTTGAAAAAACCAAAAACAAACACCACCAATCTCAAAAGAGAAATTACTAAGGGATGTTGAGGACAAATCCAAGCAGAATAGTGAGATAATAACAAATATCTTTCCCTACCTACAAGGGGTTCTATCATTGACAAGAGCTTTGCATGCAAGGAAATAAAATGAAGCACATTCCTTACAGAATTCCACAAATAGTGTTCATAGGGCCTAATTACTATGTGAAACATATAGGCATGAAAGTAAATCTAGATCCAATTAATATTTCTAATGGGTTCAAATAGTTGATTTGTTTGAATTCTTTTAATTCTTTGATTCAATTAATTCAATTTGAACCTTCACCATGAGATATAATTATGCAATTAAAGGATTGACCAATTTTGGGTGATTACACATAGGGCCTAATTACTATGTGAAAAATATAGGTGTGAAAATAAATCTAGACCCAATTTTAGAGCACCAAATGAAGTGTGAATCTATAAAAGCATGTAAAAGAACTCAAGCCAAACACATGAGAGGGTTCATTTTACTTCCAAATCCAAATGTTATGGAGATCCAAAAAAAATAATTGGTAATTCTTGAAACCTGTCTTTTCTTTGTTGTACCTTTTGTTTATGCTTGAATGCTCACTCACAACAAATAAAGCAACAAGCAAAATAAGCAAACACAAGATATGTAATATATATCCAACTTATGCAATACTAGGGTTAGATCTAAAAATCTATTTTTCAAGAGTGATAATAACTAGAAAATAACTCAAAGGAAAGCTCACATCATGCATTGATCCATATGAAAATTAAATGCAAGCTATTTATTAAATGCCCTTTTTCGAATATTGATTTTTCACCTAGGCAACAAGATTGGACCTATATTATATGAATTTGGATCCAAAACCCTAAATACAGAAAAGAGACCCCTATCAAAAATTGGAGGGCTTTCCAAAAATGTTAGAATTTTGAAAAGATCTATTAATTTTTACCCTAGACAACCATTTTGTCAAAATAGACTAATTTTTGCAAATCAAATTGTTGAGCCATAATATAATCTCTAAAATAAAAATTCAGATAACCAAATCAGTTTAGAATTTAAAGAGATTTCTAAAAATGTAGAATTTTCCAAAAAAATCACTAATTTGTGCCCTAAAATATTTTTTCATAAAAAATAAAGAAAAAATTATTAAAAAATTGAAAATACCTAGGAAAATTTTGAAAATTAGATTAAAGCTTTTTTGATACATCACTAACTTGCAAAAACAAAATTCAGATCAAAATAGCAAGCCATTTGGGAGATACACTCAAATATTTCAGATCTATGGTTTTTCATCTCCAAACAAATCTACACAAAGAGGTTAACTCCAAAATTATCTGAAACCATCAAGTAAAGGTGGGTTGCCCCATAGTGGGTGCCAAAGATGTATGCCAAAATGTGAGCACACTTCTATGAGTCATTATATCCAAGATTACTCAAGAATGTGGTCTCGAATGATAGCTCATAGCTCTCTTTTAATGGAGTGCAAGGGTTTGTGATGGAAGCCCTCAGTTTGACCTAGTTTGTGCCCATGCAAGTATACCATAAAATGAGAGATTTAAAGAAAAAAATATGAATGCAAATGAAGATGAAAACTAATCTAAATGATGACAATGCAAAGCAATGCAAAAAAGGAAATCTAATCTATGAAAGAAAATAAGAATGCAATATTAATCTATAAAAACAAACATGGACCTAAAATAATATGAAAATTCAAGGATGGATCATGATGATGGAAGCCGAGGATGCATGAGAGAAGAAGACAAGAAGATAGAAGTTCTCCACAAAAAGCTTTTATGCTCAAACTCCTCCAAAAATTGCTCTCCAAACTTGTAGCATAACAGTAGCACAATCGTGGATATCAAAAATGAGGAGAGGGCTCTCCCTTATAAAGAAGAATGTGGTGGTAGGAGACTTCTCACAATCAATATGCAATAATAGAGTTTGGTCCATGTGAGACAAAATTCCACCAATGAGAAAAGAGGAGAAAAATTAAATGAGGGAAGGAAAAAAAAAATTATTTAATTTTTATTTATTTCATTTCCTTTTTCATGTGGAATTTTATTTAATTAAAAGGAAGCAAGTTCTTTTAATTAAATAAGAAATATTTAATTAAATTAATAGAGGGGTTTTTCTCTTATTTAATTAAATTTGGATTAGTTATTTAATTAAAAGAGAGATTTTTTTTAATTAAATAAGACTTAGGATAAAATGATCAAAACTTAGAGATTCATTAAACTAATTAAATTAATTAAAATTTGGTCAAAGAAATTGATTTGAATTGATTTAATAAAATATTACAAACCATTGGTTCAGGAAATTTGATAAAATGAAAAATGGGGGCCCATAGTCTAAGCGACCATTTTAGGGTGCATATAGTAACTCACCACTGTTATAGAACTAGAAGCATTAACTAGAAACAATATACTTACAAAGCAAATTAGATGAAAATAAATAGTAAGAGAAATATAGAATTATAATAGTATGAATGGCAATACATAGATATGCATGGTAAGACATTGACAATATGTCAAGGTTTATCCATGAGGCAAGTATTGGTATTATTATTGCTTAGAAGAAACTCATTATATCTTCAACTTCAGAGTTGCTACTGCAATATTTCTATTCAGACATATATTATGCCTTCACAAAGAAGAAAGATATATAACCTCTTGAAGATAAGAGAAAAAACTTCTTAGCATAGGATAAAACTTGATTTATTCCTCAAAAACTTAAAGTTCCCTTTTGAAGATAAAAACTATTCTTTTTCTAAAATAGAAAAAAGATTGTTTTCACAATCTTGTTTTTCTTCTTTTCTTCAATTATTGTCATTATCTAACAATCTCTACCTTGACAAAAATTTACCTAATACTTGCCCAAGCCCATGGATCACCCCTTTTGCAAACCAAGACCAACCACACTCCATTTTGGCTTCTATACCAACATTGGTTTAGTAAATGTATCTGCACAGTGTTTAGGTGTATGGACCTTTTCAAGAGATACTCCACCTTCTTCATTAATCTAGTGTTTAGGTGTATGGACCTTTTCAAGAGATACTCCACCTTCTTCATTAATCTATCTTACAAAATAGTACTTAATCTCAATATGCTTAATTTTACTATGACAAACTAGATTTTTAGCCAAATGGATAGCACTTTGACTATCACAAAATATAATCACATTATCCTGCACTTTTCCAAACTTACCCAAAAAACCCTTCAACCAAATTGCCTCTTTACAAGCATGTGAGATAGCCATTTATTTTGTATCAGTTGTAGATTGAGCAACCATCACTTGGAGTTTTGACATCCAACTAATTTCTTCACTAACAAGAGTAAATACATAGCCTAATGTAGATCTCCTTTTGTCTAAATCACGTACAAAATTAGAATCAACATAACCACACACTAAGTCACTACAACCATTATAGGTGATACAATAATTACTTGTGGCACTAAGATATCGAAGCACCCATTTCACTACTACCCAATGCTCTTTCCCTAGATTTGATATGTATATACTAACAATACCCACTACATATAAAATGTCTAGTCTTGTACATACCATTGCATACATTAAACTTCCTACTACATTTGCATAAGGTACACGAGACATATAATCCTTCTCTTCCTTACTACTAGTACATAAACTTGAGGAAAGATTGAAATGGGAAGCCAATTGGATATTAACAGGTTTTACATTTTGCATACCGAATCTAGTGAGAATCTTCTCCAAATATTTCTTTTGTGATAACCAAACCTTACCATGTTCCCTGTCTCTATGTATGTCTATAACCAAAATTTGTTTTTCTGCTCCTAGATCCTTCATACCAAACATCCTAGCCAACTGAGCCTTCAACTTATTAATTTCAGCCATGCTTTTACTTGCTACAAGCATATCATCAACATATAATACCAGGATAATGAATAAGCCATTTTCTAAACTTTTAAAGTAAACACAATGCTGACACTCACTTCTTACAAAGTTTTGCCTCAACATAAAGGAATCAAACTTCTTATACCATTGCATGGGCAACTATTTCAGGCTTTTCAATGAT
Organism: Cupressus sempervirens; assembly: GCA_028749045.1. Taxonomy (NCBI): domain Eukaryota; kingdom Viridiplantae; phylum Streptophyta; class Pinopsida; order Cupressales; family Cupressaceae; genus Cupressus; species Cupressus sempervirens. The sequence goes on along the minus strand of CM053789.1, from coordinate 52,685,694 downwards.
TTCTTGAGTTTGCAAACAAATTTCCTATTGTGATCTTGAACAAACCCTTCTACTTGTTTCATATATATATATATATATCCTCATCTAAATCTCCATGTAGAAATGTTGTTTTAACAACTAGCATCTCTAACTCAAGATTAAGTAATGCAACTAATGCTAATACAATCAAAACAAAGACAATCTTAACAACTGGTGAAAAAAACTCATGAAAATCAATACCTTCTTTTTTAGAATATCATTTTGCTACTAGCCTTTCCTTATACCTTTCAACTTTAGCATCAACACCCTTCTTTAGTTTGTGGACCCACTTGCAGCCAACAACCTTTCTACCATTTGGAAGTTCTGCCAAGTCCCATGTCGTATTCTTTTCTAAGGCATCCATTTCTTTCATTGCTATTTTTCATTTAGCATTACTCATTGCTTCTTGATAACAACTTGGTTCTCCATCGTTAAAAATCAAAGCAACTGATGAAATGAAATCATCATACCTTTTAGGAGGATCCTAAACTCACGTAGATCTTCTAAGAGATGGTTGTGGTATTTCCACAATTTCCTGTATATTTTCTAAATTTGCGACTTCTTCGTCAGAGAGATCTTCTTACATTTTTTCTATTGTAAAAGGAAGAGTTTCCAATTGAACTTTCTTATATTGTGGTACTTCTTTCTATTCCAAATTATTTTCTACAAAATCTGATTTTGTTAGGGAGGATTCATCAAATGCTACATCTCTACTAGTGATGATTTCATGGGTAGTAGGATCCCTCAATCTATATCCTTAACTCTATCACCATATCAAACAAAGGAGTATTTCTTGGGTTTGGGGTCTAACTTAGAACATTGAATTTTAGAAACAAGAGCATAAATATTAGAACCAAATATTTTCAGATTTGAAAAATCACATGAATGATTTGTCTATACCTCTTTAGGAATCTTGCAATTTATTGTAATTGATGGTGACTGATTTAATAGATAGCATGCTATATTAATTACTTTTGTCCACAACTCTTGCGACAATTTGGCATTACTGAGCATACTTCTTGCTTTCTCTAGAAGAGTCCTATTTATGCATTTAGGAACACCATTTTGTTGAGGAGTGTAAACTATGGTTTTATGCCTTATGATCCTAGCTTCTTTGCAATAGTTCTCAAACTCTAAAGATGTAAACTCATGTACATTATCTATTCTCAAATACTTGATTCATCTACCTATACTCATTTCAACAAAAAACCTAATTTTTTTGAATACACCAATAAAAAATATTTTAGAATGAAAAATAAAATGATAAAGCCATATTTATATATGGGGAATCCATGGGAGGTGTTGTCTCACTTTTGCTTCACAGAAAACTCTCCACCTTTTGGAATGACGCAGTCTTTGTGGCCTCCATGTGGTTAACTTATTCCATATCTTAAATAATAGAAGTATAAATGAATGTCTCATTATATCCCATCCTATTAATTTGTTACAAATGATCCTCATTTTTCCTTTTAGACTTTCTTAAGGGAGTTATTATAACCTACTATGTTGATAGATTACATAAGATGTGAAAGCTCATCCCCTTGTAATCAATGTTTTTAATAACTTCACTAGATTACTCCCCCACATGGAAAATAGTTCTAGCAAAGGACATTATTTATACACTTTAATCTCCAATTAGAATCTCAATCATTATTTTTATTTTTCAATAACATTTTAAAAAGTCTTGAAATATTATCTAATATATTTTTTCATGTGGAGTTTTTCCTTATTAATAATATTTAAATATTTTTAATTTTTAATTTTTAACTAATGTCAAATTATTGTAATATATTTAAGGGGATGTCAAATCATCATTAAATTTATCATGTGAGTTTTTAAATTTCAATATTTACAATGACATTTGATAAGAGTCCTTTTATGACTAAAACACATTCTAAATATTTTTCAGTCAAAAATTGTTCAAAAATGATTTAAAGTAAAAAATTTATTTATTATTTTGATAAGTTAACTTATGATAACCACACATTAGACAATACCCAAGGCTTACTAGAAAAATATTCAATCTAAAATAAAAGATATTATAAAATATTTTTACAATTTAGTAATAATTGCATCTATTAATATTATATTAACAACTATTTTATCAGATTTTGTTCTCTTCACTTTCCTTGCACAAGGCAAGGACTCAAGCTCCACGGAGCTCTTGTTTTCTCTAGTAGCTAGACCATCAACTTATAGAGTATATAGTATCAATATTTTTTTAGTGTAAGTAATGGTATATCACATTCATAACTATCATGTCCCTTTTCAAATAATTAAAAATAATAATTTTTGCCAAGGCAGGCAGGCCCAAAAAGGTGAAGTTTCAGAAAAAGAGGATAATCTTTGGAAGCTAATGGACTAATAAATGATAATTATTATTAAAATATATTTTATTAACCCCTCTTGGACCTGAGTTAGGGTTATGCCCTCTTTTAAGGGGTTTGGAGGCATTTTGGGCTGATTCAAGAACTTGATTTTTGCTCATTTCTTTGTTATTCTTCAGAGGCTGCCAAACCTGTGGAGAAGGAGACCCAAGAACGGGAGTTTGTAGGTTTATAGGAAGGCTAAGGATGGAATTTTGAAGCCATTCCATGTGCATGCTCATGTAGAGTTTGCCTTTGTGCTGAAAAGTGCATATTTGTGGTTTTTTGAGTGTGTTTTTTGTAAGAGTTTGGTGTTTCCAGTTGAGTATTTCATATCAGTTTGGGTTGCTACTGTATTTCAAACTTTTAGATGTTAAAATAGAGCTGAATATATTTATTTGGTCATGATTATACTTCTGTGATAGATTATTAGTGTTTTTGTGGTGTTTCCTGGCTATTCTATGTTGTTTTCGGGAGCCCAATGAGCATTGTTTTTATCCTCCGTTTGGGAGCTGTTGTGTAAATGTTATAAAGATCTGAAAATGTCATTTTTTAGGCTGTTATGCTGCTAAAATTTCTATAAAAATGTCCACTTTTAGATTTACTAATAATATGTGAAGCTGTGAAGTTTTTGGCACTATTTTCGGCATACCTAATTTGGGGTTTATTGAGAAATTGGTGGATCTTTGAAAGATTGGTTGTTTGATCTTAAAGATCTGATTAGAGGCTTGAAATATCATATAAAATCAGAAAAGGGACATTTCAGTGGTATCAGAGCTATGATCTTGCCAGCCTGAGGGTTTGTAGAAGTTTGCATGTCAGTTTTGACAACTACCTAAATCTTGCATGTCAAAATTTATGGTTACATGCTACTTCTAATCATTTGCATGTTATTTCTTGGTGAATTTGGTGGTTGCATGATGCTTTTAATCAGCTGCATGTCAAAATCTATGATTGCATGCTACTTCTAATCATTTGCATGTTAGTTCTTGGTGAATTTGGTGGTTGCATGTTGCTTCTAATCAACTGCATGTCAAAATCTATGGTTGCATACTACTTCTAATCATTTGCATGTTAGTTCTTGGTTTTTGAAGAAGTTATAACCTATTGGGGTTACAATCTACATTATCCAGAATGGACAGGTATAGTACAGAGTCTCAGAGGACACGATCTTGGACAATTGATATCTAGAGTCAGAACAGTAAGAAGGATGGTTATTTAGACATTCGAGATAAACTTAGAAAAATAAGCCATGACATGTCTGAACAATTGGTTGAGCACCACCGTATGATGAATGACATGTTGTTCGACCTAGCTAAGGTGGATAAGTTGACTGGATTTCTATTTGGCAGATTTTCTCATAGGACAGATGACACAATTACCAAGAATTTGCATAAGGAGTTTGAGAAACTAGCTTATAGCCAGGTAGAGGTCTTAGATTCTACTCTGCCACAGGAGGTAGTGGGTTTAGATGATGATTATGAGGATGTTTTTGTGCATGATGGTGAGATACCTGGTAGAGATGAGCAAACATCAAGCATTCATGACTTTGCTGAGAAAGAGTACCAGGCATAGTTAGATGCTTTGTCACGTGAGGTTGAGGCAGGTAGTACTTCACATGATTTGTCTAGCTAGTTGAAGGTGAACAAAGATAGTATTGTGACTTCATTATCTCATCATGACAGGATGCGGGATATGATAGATGATCACATTCAGATGATTCAATTATAGGGTAGACATAAGGGAGTTCAGGAAAAGTCTTCTTGTGTTGACTTACAACCAATTAGGGAAGGAATGGGAATGATGAAGTTGAGTTATTTACATCTTCTATCAAATCGTGACCATCTTATTAGCCTTGTTGGAGACTATTCAGATGTCTTGAGGAGGAAGGAGGAGGAAGTTGACAGACGTTCTCATGAGCTTGAGGACACTCGAGCTTCTTTGGTGAATACTCCAGTGCAATTACAAGAATGGGAGAGACATGGGGATAAGCATGGCATGGAGTTGAGTTTAGTTTCATCTTGCACTCCTGATACTCATCTTTCTAAAAATGGTAGATCATATGTGGTCGTTAATAATGTTGTGAGTTCATCTTGCATTCACATCCAGGATACAGGGACAATGCCAGATAGGTATGTGGAGTTAGTTGGTATTGGTCATATTACTCAAGCGAGGAGTTTGCTTGAGTTACCAGCTAATTATAGTTTATGAATATGGACTCGAGATTGTTATATTGGCATTTGGGATTTAGTTGACTGAAAATCTTTAACACTTTTTGGTAGTAGTGATTACTTGGGTGCTATCATGGATTTGATTAGCAGATTGCACAGTGTTGTCTTTTCTTGTGCCTGGAGCTTATCTGATATTGGTATTAGTTTTTATACACCAATGTTAGGCTTTGTTCATATATCCAGTCGACCATTTTTGCTGGAATGTGTTGATGATCTTTCATATTTGGCAGTGTGTACAAATGAGTCTCAAGATCATATTGGCATTGATGACATCCAGAAGGATGCAGTGGGCAGTTTTGAAGACTTAGTTTCCTTGGTGGTTTCTTTTGGTATAGAGGAGTTGGATAGCAGTGCTACATTTTTTGATACTCCGTATGTTGATATGAGCTTTGGAGTTGATTCGAATAATATGGATGGTAATACTCTAGAGACCAGAAACCTTGAGGATGCTCCTTTAGATAGTGCATTAGAGGAGGTTTGTAGGATACAGTCTAGCCAGTGCCATCATGTGTCTAGTTAGTTGAGAGTTAGTGAGTGAGACATTGCTATCGCTTGCCAACATTTTGATGTTGCTCCTCAATTGTTAGTAGTTTATGGATGGGGTTCTCCTACTAGTAATGAGAAAGGAGGCAGTTATCTTTCCTTGACAGAGTTCCACTCTTTATGGGAGGCTATCCAAATTCTGAGATAGGATTATATGCAATTGGTACCCGACAGAGATTATCTTATGGAGTGGGGCAGTACAACATACGATGCATTGTTGGCCAAGGAAGATGAGGTGAGTGAGCTTACTCAACAGCTTGAGGTGACTTCTAAGATTCTTGAGAGTACATAGTTGGCTTTCAAGGAGTCACAATTTCATTTGGCTAAGGTGACCATGGAGTTAGAGCAACTACAATCTTTACTAGATTCTGTATAGTCACAAGCTGTGGTGTCTGGTGAGTCGAGGATGTCCATGGTCAAGATTTTCAAAGATAGTGGAGATGGGGATGCATCCATCCTTGATACTAACATTGGCATATTGGTTCATCCTCACTAGAGTCAGGTTCAGTTGAGTTGGGTGTTGCAACAGATTGTTGTGGTATGCCTGACATGGTGGTGACCTCTAGTACTAAAGGCATACAGACTAGAGATGTTGTATCAAAGACCATGTGTGATGTTGGTGAGCTGACAGTTGGCATGGTTCCTACTAGTAATACTACTCCCTTGGTGATGTCTTCAGAGGTAGTAGTTAGTTCCAACTTGGTTAGTGATCGATTACAGTTAGTTACATCTGGATTGCAGTCTGAACCACTGACTGAGATTGGTGCATTCTATCGGCATTACATTGTGAGGTATGCTCATCAATTTACCTTTGATGACCATGTTGATGAGATGATGATACAGAGATGTACTTTGGTTCATAGTGCTTATCATTAGTTATGGGATAGTTTGACACCTCGAGATGAGAGTCATGATGGGCACGACATGGCGATAGGTTCTGCAATTGACAACTTGATAATACATGACTTAGAGCAGGAGTTTTGGAGTGATGCTTCAGCGGGTGTGGTTATTGATTCTACTCCTTTGGCTATGACATCTCCTGACTTAGCTGGTGATCAGTCATAGTGGGTTGTATCACTTGTTCATGGTGAGCTGTTGACTAAGGTTGGTTTTCTTTATCAACATTATATTGTAGGGTATATACATCAGTTAGCATTTGATCCTTGTGTTGAGGAGTTGATGGCAGGAAAATTTGGTTTAGGTTCCATTTCTTACTGTTTATCTTGTGATGGCTTTTCACCATCAGGGGTGCATGGGAGTTATGGTTATGAGATAGTGGCCGGTGATCTGCAGAGTTGTGTTGACTGCAAGAGTTGTACAGTGTGTGGATTCTCCATACTTGGTACAGTTTCATTCGAGAGTGTTCACCATTGTTGCAGAGTTGGATTGTACATTCCGTATAGGCCAGTGGGATGCGTTGATGGTATTTACTATGTTGGCAGTTTGATTTGTCCACTTTATTTGGATTTTGATGTTCTAAGAGTTTGTGTCTTGTGGGTTTTTGATTGTGGAAGTTGTGATTTTGGAGTTTGGTTGAGCTATAATTGTCAGTTTGATTATGGATTCCTCTTGGTTATATTGTAGAGGATATTGCAGGAGCCTGTGTTAATTGATAGTAGTATAGTTCATGACTACATTTGGGATCAAGGTGGATTGATTGGTTTATTGTTCAGCCATTTCTTGAGGACAAGAAATATTTGGGAGGGGAGGACTTGTCATGTCCCTTTTCAAATAATTAAAAATAATATTTTTTGCCAAGGCAGGCAGGCCCAAAAAGGTGAAGTTTCGGAAAAAGGGGATAATCTTTGGAAGCTAATGGACTAATAAATGAAAATTATTATTAAAATATGTTTTATTTACCCCTCTTGGATGTGAGTTAGGGTTATGCCCTCTTTTAAGGGGTTTGGAGGCATTTTGGGCTGATTCGAGAACTTGATTTTTGCTCATTTCTTTGTTATTCTTCAGAGGCTGGCAAACCTGTGGAGAAGGAGACCCAAGAATAGGAGTTTGTAGGTTTCCATGAAATATAAGGATGGGATTTTGAATCCATTCCATGTGCATGCTCATGCAGAGTTTTTCTTTGTGCTGAACAGTGCAGATTTGTGGTTTTTCGGGTGTGTTTTTTGTAAGAGTTTGGTGTTTCCGGTTGAGTATTTCATATCAGTTTTGGTTGCTGCTGTATTTAAAACTTTTAAATGTTAAAATAGAGCTTAATATATGTATTTTATCAATATTATACTTATTTGATAGATTATTAGTGCTTTTGTGGTGTTTCTTGGCTATTCTATGTTGTTTTCGAGAGCCCGATGAGCATTGTTTTTATCCTCCATTTGGGAGCTGTTGCGTAAATGTTATACAGATCTGAAAATATCATTTTGTAGGCTATTATGCTGCTAAAATTTCTATAAAAATGTCCACTTTAAGATTTACTAATAATATGTGAAGCTGTGAAATTTTTGGCACTATTTTCGGCATACCCGATTTGGGGTTTATTAAGAAATTGGTGGATCTTTGAAAGATTGGTTGTTTGATCTTAAAGACCTGATGAGAGGCTTTAAATATCATATAAAATCAGAAAAGGGACATTTCAATAACAATGTTTAGTATTAGAATTTAAAAAAAAAAATTATATACCCTTAGAATGAAAAACCCCACATCCCAAAGAGCTAAGGATAAAATAATGAGTTATAAGAATATAAGAAAGAGCTTTGAAGAGCTAGAGTCTTGTCTAAAAATAAACAAGATTGAGAGGAAATTAATTTTTAGAAAAAAATATTCATGTAACCTTTTGTTCTTAAAATCATTTTGTTTTAATCTTCAATTCAATTTGGTTGAGTAGAACTAATTGTATCCTAAACACTAAATGTAATTGAAGATAAAATAGTTCAATGTTTGAAAAATATGATAAATGAGAGTTACGAAACACATGCACATGTAGAATATATGGTAATATTTCTTCTCTGTAAATTACAATCTAAGCTTATATAATCTTAATATTGTAAAACAACAACATCATACCTAGTTCAAGATAATTATAAAAGATAAAACATGGAAATAGGTACAATTTTTTGAGAAATAGGTAGAAACGATATTTTAAATATTTTGAAAATAACTTCTAAACTTATTTTTATGTGTTAAACATTTGAATTATAAATTATAAATTAAATACTTTATAATTTTAACTTAATTTTAATTATATTTTACAATATAAAATGGTAATAGGGAAAAGTTAAAGTCAGTATTAGTTCCACCCATATTATTGAGAGTTTTTCCTAAGATATGAGATGAAGCAGAAAATTTAGAGAATTGAAAGTGATGTAAATCTATCTAATTTACAATTCCAAGTTAACCATGAAGAATATAAAATAATATATTTTAATATTTAAAATAGTTCTAACGATTCACGATCTACATATTAACTATTTTATTGACATATTCAATTCTTATATCATTCTTAAAATATATTTGATTTCCATACTCATTGTTTTCCATACACATTTCATGCATAAAATTGCATTATTACATAGATTCTCAATGGTATATAGTCCCCAAAAGTTTATCATTAGGAATAAAATATTTATATTTTTTTAAGTCCATTTGTAATATCAATAGGATCCTATTCATTATAAATTACAAACATAACCTCACTTTCCATCTCTTGTCTCTACTAAATTGGTAAGGATGCTTCTATGATGCTCAACATTATTTATAGATTAGTAAATAGATGCATCCCATATTCAATTGTGAGTAGCCCATTAATTTTTGTCCATGCATTTCATATGCCCAACACAATTTATTGATCAATGATCATAGTTCTTAAACAAACAAATGTGATAGAGGTGATAGAATCTATGGTTTAAGATACACATTAAAGAAGATGTGCTAAATGCTTTGAAACAGTTAAATAGTCATTAACAATTATAGAAACCCGAGTGAATGTGAGAATTGATTTAGCATATACCTCAATACTATTTAGAGGTCGAGAAATGTAGCGGGGGCACTAATATTTGATCATCATAGATGGAAATTCAAAGTGTCAACCAATGAAGAAAAAATGTCTATAATTATCATAACAGAATGTACAAAAAAACACAAAAGCTATAAATTAAGCACACCAAGAAAAAATGTTAACTAGAAAAGATCAAATGTTCTATGAACCAAGTTTTAGAAATAACAAAGAGTAGTAGTCCAAATAATAACACAAATTCAATCCCACCTACAAATACTCCAGTAAAGCCAAACTCAAACAATTTGGGTTAAATTTACCAAACACAAATTAAAGAAAACAATAATCAAATTTTTAAATTTAATTCCTTTATATTTCAATATGAAAATCTACAAAATATATACCTTTGTAAATAAAATTTGTGGCAAAGAAACATCAATAACAAATCCAAATGATATTCTAAAAATGGTAGTCATTACAACCCTGAGAGTTTCATTTTGTTAGTAAATAGATTTGTCACTATAGCAATGGCCCAACGAAGCGTATGTGGTAAACCATTCAAAACAGTTGGATAGGACCTTGATATCTCACCTTTCTTTGTGTTTAGAGGGGCATCACCCTCATAAGATAATTTTTTAGATTTTTCAATAAAGATTATTAGAACTTAGAAAATTAAAAGGAAACAATTAATAGCAAGTGCACCACATGACTTCAATGTTTCCGTAAGAATAATGTAAACAATTGATGAAAACAATCAAGAACTATGCTTGAGAGCTATCACTCACAATATTGATTCAATCATACATGAACATTTGCACAATACTGTGAAAACATCCATTGCAAAGAAAGAATAAATATTTCAATGTTTCAGATATGTAGAAAGAGAGAACACAAAATGTACATTTCTTTATTTCTTAGCACTGAGAACATAAGAAATATCTAACCACAAGAACAACAAGTGTACACACTTTCCAAAAAGTCCCCTAATACATTAAAATTTAATAATTTATAGCCATTCTAGCTTAACTAACTTTTCGGGTTCCTAACCACTCAAAAAGTTAGAGTTTGGAATTTAGAACGCATTTGAAAACTGACTCTAACTCTAACTCATATCAATAAAAATTCTAGACCCTAACTCCAATTACAATAAGTGACATAAGTCACTTTTCACTGTAACATAATTAAAAATCTACTTTAGAGAAGAGACCACAATGATGATTTCACTGAGGTAACCTTCTATGTACTTCTTCTTTCCTAGTACCTTTATAGTCATCCCACTCTAAAATCTCTATCCATATCATAGAGTATAACCATACACCAAAATATGTATGCCTTCAAATTCAGCCTATGAGCAATTCCTTCAATGAAGTGATGAAAATTTGAAGCATAAGTGGTCCATTGTGTATCATTGGTTATGGAAAAGTGTCAATGTCCAATTGCACTCAGTCATTATTTTTGGAAGCTTATGTACCTATAGCATTTTCTCAAATGGTTGGCATGCCACATATGAATCACCTATTCATTATGTATTGTGCAAATATCTCAGTTGATATATTGAAGTTTCATGAGGAATTTTTTCACATAGTTGGATGTCATCTTTTCCACAATGTCATTTCATTGTGAATTGTGAATCTCAGGGATCAAGCTTGGTGTTCATGAAAATCATTAAACAATGATCATTCTAGCACCTCACAAGTAATTCTGCATTACATCTACAAGTAAGGCACTTCAAACCTTGCACTGGGCATATTATCAAATAGTTTGCATGCTTGCCAATGTTATCATTTCAAAAATTTATATCTACGATTTTATTGACTTGAAAAGAACTGATTAAATAGTTCACATGCCTTGTCTATGGTTCCATGAAATGTTGCAGCTAGAAAAGTGAAGGAAGATTCTTCCATCTGGGTTAAATATTCTACCTTGGCTAGAAGTTAACATGCCCTATAATTGAACTTTAGATTAGATGTCACCAATGGAGAAAGAAGGGTCAATTTGTCAAATAGGTCATGCATCCTATCTATGGTTCTATGCTAGGTTTACATTTTTTCTATCTTCACTTGCAAGCTTTCATCTTTGAATACACATAGAAGATTCAATCATTTCTTCACCACTCATACTTCTAATCAGTATCAACACTTGGTAAGTAGTTGGTTGTTTCATGCATGCCCGTGGGCAACTTAGAAATTAACCACTGTCATTTCCCTTTTTGAAATGTCTATTATCGACTGATGTTTTAATTCTTCATGTCAAGTTCTATGTGATCAATGCTATGACCGAATAAGGGAGCCATGATTTCCTATTAGTTGGAAAATGAGGTAACACAACCAGTTGGATATACTACCAATAGTCTTCCACCATGGCTCATCTCTCTAACGTAGACAGAGGTAGTACGGGGAGAGAGAAAATTATTGAGGGAGAGAAGGAAACCCAAACTCAAGCCCAAACTTTTCTCTAAAAGTTAAAGTATGGAGAGAGAGACAATTTTGAAATAGTAGAAAATAATTATTTTCTCTTTTTGTCTCTCCATTAATTAACTCAATTAATTCTCTCTCTCATACAATTATCCAGCTAGCTCTATCTAGGGACAAGGACTGTGCAAGACACCAAATGAACCCAGAGTTAAGAAAGAGTAGTGCTTTATCGCAAGGGCTATAGAGTCACCCAAAAAGGAGATAATATATGAAAAGGGACCAAGCATGCCAAAATTGGAACACAAGCCAAACAAAAGGGAGGGAAAAGGACAACAAAAAATCCTAACTAGACTATGTATAAGGCAGGTCTGCCTACTCTAGTAACTCAAGGTATAATCATACAAATCCATTCATTGGATGGGAAAAATAAATACCATGGAATGCCAACATGTGACAACTATAAAGCTTCCATGAGCTCAAATATAAATGTGCTCCTTTAATTCTAACTCTAAAATTCCTAACATGCCCCACATCTCTGGGTAAATGAATGTATCCAAATAACTAGGCTTCATCAAAAATCTCAAACTTCAAAATCAACTTTTCTTCCAGTTGCATGTCATTGATGACTTCATTTCGAAAGAGTTGAAGTATAAGATTATCAAGTTTTAGAATGTATCTCTGATCTTCTCCTCTACTTGGAAAACCCTCTACTTGAGTTTCTAGTAGTTGGTCATTATGAAGTCCTGAATTCATTTTTGACACTAGAGACTCTTTTTTTTCCATTATCATGATCATGGTTGAATCTTCTATAAAATTATTCCAACTTAGATGCACATCTGTGTTATTTTGAATCTTTCCATTATCCATTTCTTCTTCCTTATCTTCCAAAAGATCATCTTGAATTCTTATTTTCTATTGAGTTGCATTGATACCATTTTCACCATGGTTGGTCAAAACTTCAAGTTCCCTTTCATCAATATCAAAATTCTTCTTTTGAAGGTCATTTTTGTGGTTAAGACTCAAAAATTTAAAACCTCATATGGGATTTCCTCCATATAATTTGTGATGAGAAGCAACCTATGAAGTTATAGCCATTGAACCTTGTCATTGAACACCTATTTGAGAAGCATCAATAGAAATGCCTTCATCTAGAAACAAAGGATTAAAGTAAAAAATTTCTCCATAGAGGAAATTACCATCCAAATATTTTAGCAAAAACTTAGGATAAAAACATCATTGGAGTTCGTTTCATCAGATTCCTCCATGATATCACCTACTAACTCATTAATTATTTTATCATGGTTATTCTTCTCATAAAATCTCTTTGACATAGGATCTCCTATTTGATGAGAAGGCTCCAAAAGAATATTTCTTTGACCTTTGAATGATCCATAGGATTTTAAATCCACTTCCATTGGATTAGAAGAACTTGTTTTCATATCCATATAGTGATCATTTTTATATGTTCAATGATATCTATGTCTTTTTGAATCATTGATCCTTCCCTGAGATATATTTCATGAAATGTGAAAGGTTGATATTTTTGTTGCATACATGATAAAGAATGAAGGCTAGAAGGGTCATCTTCTTCTCCTCGATGTTAATTTTTAGCTTTTTCATTAACCAATCTTTTAATCACAAGTTCATCAATGTCATCAAATGTAAATATCTCCATTTCCAAAGGGGGGGTAGATATTTGTAGAGGTTCATTGGTGCTTTTGTCTTTTTCAATGGTAGTGGTTTTAGATTGTACTAGAATATCTAAAGTATTGATGTCTTCAATAGAGTCATCACCTTGAATGATCATAGAAGGATGAATAGGAACATCTTCTCCACATAGGAAGTCATCATTTGAAGAATTGAGGCACCAAGTAGGAATGAAAGTAGTGTGAAATTCACCTTGACCCACATTTCTCTCATCTTCAATAATATGTTGTGTAGTTCCTTGAGATTTTGATATTTCTTTTTCTTTCTCATTAGGATTGAGATGATTGAATACTTTCTCCTAGGTTTTAAAATTTTCATAGTGATAACTTGATACATTACTAGACCCTTCTTCTTCTTTAGGCACCATTTCTTGACCATCATCTTGATTAGACATAGAATCCTCATCTTCCTTCATGCATGAAGATTTAGATGAGTCCTTTCTAACATTTGGATCGGGTGATGTTTTCTTATCAAGAAAATAATTCTTGCATGGGTCTTCTTTCTCAAGTTTTTGCAATGTTTGAAGTAAAGAAGGATGTGCTTTGTCAGGATCTAGGTGTGCATTTTCATAGAAGCTTTTCAAAAATTCAACCTAATTAGGATCAATGGAAGCATGATTTTGATGAGAAAAAGATGCAAGTGTTGGGACACTTTTTGAACCACCATTATCCATCTTGGAGTTACATGAATCATTTTTATGATCAAAGTCTTCTTTATAATCACATGTTGAACTTCTTTCTAAAAATGATTTCAGCTTGTGAGAGAAAAAGTGATGATCTTTACCATCTTCTTCATCTATCTCTTGCAAAGTCTGTAGCAAAGATGGATGAATATTTTCTAGATCTAGTTTCTGCCCACAATAGAAACTCTTCAAGAAGCTAGCCTACTTAGGATCAATGAAAATTTGATTTTGTTGAGACATAGGTGCATGAGAGACATTTTTAGTATTCTTCATCACTGATTTAGATGAAGCACATTTTTCAGCAAGACCTTCTTTATCTTTATAAGTTGAACCTTTTTCCAAGAAGGATTCTTGATCATAAAAAAGAAAACCATAATCCTTTTCATCTTCTTCTTTGATCTTTTTCAAAACCTGAAGTAAGTGGGGATGAACAATTTTAGGATCTAGCCTTCTGCCACCATAGAAATTCTTCAAGAATTCAACTTTTAGAGGCTCATTAAGAATCTATTTCTTGGGATATGAAAAGTATTCATTGTCACTATCATTATCACTTTAAACCTTTCCCTTGTACCAAACCATGATTTTGAATTTCCACCTTGAGATAGAGTCACCAATAATCAATCTTTAAAATAGAGTTGCCAACCTTCATTCTAGGGAAGGTACTTTTTATCAACCATGTTACTAATTATTGTTCACTTGGTCTTGGATGTGACCAAGATTTTTCCTATTTCTTCTTGGAATAGCAACTATTTTTTTGACAACCTCAAGGTGTTGACCAATAGGATCTCTTCACAAGATTTCCCTAAATTCTCCCTCTTCTTCTAGAACTCGATTCACTAGATGGTATTGTTGAGCACTTCATCTACATTTCCAGGCTAAAGTGTTCAAATCTAAAATAATATCTTCTTCTGTGTCGTGGAAGCCAAGATTTGGTTGTAGAACTAGAAACACATTCTCATGTGGCAATAACATCTTACTTAATTACAAGCGACTGATTAGTCTTTCTCATTCGAATCCCTAGTAGAGTCACTAGAATTTTTTGGTAAATAGATTTGTCATAGTAGAAATGGCCCAACAAAGAGTATATGGCAAACCATTCACAATAGTTGGATAGGCCCTTGATATCTGGCCTTCCTCTACATTTAGATAACAATAAAATTGAAATTTATATCAATAAAAATCATTGAACTAAAAATCATTGAACTTAAGTTGAGTCTTAAAAAAGAAATGATAATAAGAATGAACTAGAATTGAAAATTGAGAATGCAGATCTTAGATCCTAGTTAAGTCAAGTTGCATTTGAACTAGATACTATCCAAATTGAACATGTTAAGTTAGAGAAGTACAACATTATTGTGAAATGAGAATTAGGACAAGCTAAGCAACAGTTAGAGAAACTTTATATTCCATTAGTGAAAAGATAGATCAATAGATATTTTATCAAAGACCTTCTTATGAAAAGATAGGACTTGGATAACTAAATGGAGAGAAATCAACCAAGAAAGTTGAAATTAGAAGAGAACCTAATCTAGTTATTGAATCACCTAAGGAATCTAATCTGAGTAAGGTAGAATCAAGAACACTACTAAAGTATCAAAGAAAGTAGAATTAATTGATTTATAAGCAAAAAAAATTGAAACTAAGAAAACAGAGTAAGATGATAAACCTAAGCAAGATGAACCACTCAAGGAAGTAAGATGTGAGTTCAAAGGTAGATACTTCATATGTAATGAGGTTGGAGACATGAAAAGAGATTTCATAGGTAAGCCCTTTAAACCCATTAATAATTTCTATTATTATAATTGTAGTGGTTATGGATATAAGGTAGTAGAATGTAAGAAACCTAAGTTTGATGGTAATGATAGAAAATAGTAGAATGTCTAGGAATACTAACCTTGTAGGCAGTCAGAGAGGAAGATCACAAAAAAAATCCAATGATGGAGAGACATCTAATGGAGAGAAGAACCAATTCGTATGTGACAAATGTAACAACCCTAGACACATTGCAAGAAATTGCAAAGCACCTAGAAATTAGAATGATACTAATTAAAGGAGAAATTCAGCTATATGTCAATTATGTAATAACTTTGGATACACATCAATATATTGCAGAATGGATAGAAGGGACATTAACAAAAATTTGAATAATAGAAGAAGTGACAATGTATTTAATGACCAAAGGAATGTTAATTGTAGTGACAACACTCAAAAAGAAGCAATAAGGAACATGTTGATGAATTCAAAGAAGCATTTGTGACAGCTAAAGATCTAGAAAGCTCTTATATAGTTTTAGAGGAACAATTTTTTGATGCACCTAAAAAGACATTGAAGTCACAGATTGTTTGTCACTCATCCTATATGAATTAAAATAAATTAGTTGTTGTAGGGCATCAGTTGGCTAGAACTAAGGTTAGAGAGAGACTTGGAAGTTTTGTAGTTAAAAATATGTTAAGGACATAGAGAGAAGGCTATGGTCAAGTACACAAGTCTTGATATAATTGTAGTGAGCTGAAATTGAGAAATCAAGCTGACTAGTACACATAGATAGTATTTAAATCTATGGTAGATACACACTTAATGTACGATAAGATCTAAAATGATTTAAGAATCGTAAGAAATATTTTATGTACCATTTGTTCATGCGAAGTGTCTTGAGAAAATTGAAGAGAAATTTGATAGCGAATTGAAGTGTGAAGTGAAGTTTGAGAAGCAAAAAGTTGCAGAAGCCCTAAATCATGATTTTAAGTTATTTTGTCAAGCTTGAATCTATTATTTTAGCGTTTACAGTAAAATGGAAATTCATAATGTATATGATGTATGTGAAAGACCACAATATGAGTTTAAGAAACATCCATTTATTTCTTTATTGGATGATCTATTGTGCGCATTTTTAAAATTCCATAAAATATGTTGCATGTCGAGGATATCAAAAGTTACATCCATTGTAAGATTGAGAGCATAGGTGATGAAGAGATTCATGAGGACTTGGGAAAGATGTGTAACAATGACTTATCCTTGAAGTCTGAATATGCACACCTAGAGAATTTGAATCTAGTGAAGTATATATTTTATACAAAGTTGGACAATCACAATTGGACCTGAATCAATTTGGGTAGGGTACATGATGATATATTTTGGTTAGGAGATGAGGATATTTTTATTCACAATGAATTAATTCACAAGGTCACAAGATTGAGCAATGAAGGCTACAATCTTATTAATGAGAAAAATGCTAGGAAGATGGTTGAGAGAAACTTGAATACAAAGTTTGATGGAAGAAACATAAGGGTAGACTCCATTCAACATAGAGGAGTAAAGTTGTTAGCCAAGATATTAGGGTACAAGTTGAACCATGGATCAGGGGTTAACTCAGTACCAACTAGATTTTTGCATGCAACTTATGTAATGGCTATGCAAGTAAGAAAGGTTAATTTGTGTGAGATTGTTAGATTGCAATTGTTGGAAAACATTGTAAAGATTAAGAAGACAAATAATGCAGTTTTCAAATTTGAGTCCTTGTTGACTCATATATTATTTTATGCTACAAGGAAGTTTCCTAGATTGATAAATTGGGATAGCAACGAGTGCGCAATGAAATTGGTGACTCAATGCTATAGGTCAAAACTATAAAATGTCAAAGATGGTGACATCAATAGAATGATGAAGAATTTTTAGTCTGAGATGAATCAAAGGTATAGAATACCTCCCTCTATGGTAGAGAAGTACAAGGAAGAAATATGCTTCATGGTGGAAACTAACAACACCTGCATGGAACCAGTAATTCCTAGAGTTAAATTTATAGAACCTATGGGATATGAGATGAGTGTAGAGCTCATAAAAGGGCATGTGTAGATTATTCTTGAATTTGAGAAAGATATTGAGTGCCCCAGATGGGGTACATATGAGGAAAATATGAGAATAGTTCATTCAGAACTATACAACAAAGAAATTAAGGAGAATGTTGAAAAAGAGATAGATTCCATCATCAATGAATTAGGCATGACAAGGAAAGAATTTGATGAGATTTGAGGTATTGCACCAGAGATGAAGGCTAGTGGATAGATTGAAGTGTTAGCAGTAGCTCTCATTGTAATTTTAGGACCTTCATAGGGTGTAACAGTAGCACAATCATGTACACAAGCACCAATTGCAACATATGTAGTAGTTGCACTAGTGCAACTAGTTTGAACAAGGAGTGTTCAACCTAGAAGTTAGCCAGAGGTTGAATCATCTATTGTGCAAAGGAAATCAGAGAGATTGGTGAATATGAAGCATGAACTTGCACTAGCAACCAAGAAAAGGATCAAGCAAACCTCCAGCCAACTTGGAAAGCAAAGAAAAACAACACAAGTCAGTGATTCTAAGGAATTAGAGGATGAAACTGTAGACAAACTAGTATTCCATAACACACAAGAAGGAACAACAATAGCTAGAACAAAAACATGGAAACCAAATGTAGAAAACCTTAAGATGCAAATTATTAATGATGACAATTTTGTACAATTGATTAAATATTATGATTTGTATAGTAATATGGATACAAGGTAGTTAGAAAATGCCACTATAAGGAAGATGATTTTGGTGAACAAAATATTTGAGAATATACAAAATAAGATACTAGAGGATCTGTATGATAGGCTTGTAAATAGGAACATAAAAATATTAGTGTAAGATATGAATAAGAGGATCATAATGATAAATAAACTATGAATGCTGATTCTAAGGAGGAATTAGCTAAAATTTTGAAGGGTATTGAGCCCTTTTTTAAGAACAAAAGAAGATAAATTCTTTGGATGGGAGGCAACTATGAAGATGTTAGGAAAGAAACCGAGGATGCGATTGTAAAGTATATAACAATAGTACCTAAGGTGAGTGTGATGTCTAAATCTAAGAGTCTAGTATAAGTACAAGTACATACACCTTCCAAGGAAGAGGAAGAAGTAGAGGAGACACAATAGGAACCATCACCGCCTCACATTGTTATGGATATTGATTTCATACAAGTAGATAGTATGCGCATAACTATCGATACAAAGAAGAATCCTTTTGCAACATTTGGTCAATCCATTGTTGGAAATATTACTTCCTACTCTAGCTCTGATGATGAGGAAGAAGAAAAGAAGAAATAGGAAGAGGCAATAAGAAAGGAAAGAGAAAAGGTAGAGAAGAAAATGAAAGAAGAGAAAGTAGAGAACAGAGTAGAAGAGGAAAAGAAAAATGGAGAAGAAGAAAAGGAAAAAATAGAAGAAGAACAAAAAAAGAGCATAGAAGAAGATAAGCAGAAATCTAAGAAGGAAGCAAGGAAAGAAGCATAAAGGTTAGTTGTAGAAAAGAAGAAAGATGAGGAAGAGAAGAAGAGCACAAAACTGAAATCAGGTCCATTCTTTCCTACAACAGCTCTAGTGACAATAGCAAAAATATCAATAGCTAGTCCATTAGTAGAAGTAGTAGCAACATCAAATGGTGAAGATCAGAAAGGAGATGAGCACAATAGGTAAATTGTTTGAGAAAAAATAATTAGTAAAGTCTTTGGAGAAGACATTAGTTGAAGTCTTGGACAGAATGTAGAAGACAGTTACTACAACTATAGCTATTCTAGACTTGCATTTGAAGGCCATGGAGTTGGTGAAAACCTTTGACAAGGAATTCACAACTTTAGCAAAACTAGCTTCAGTGCAAGCTTAGGTAAAACATGATGCAACACTATTTAACATAGTGTGCACTAATGTGTGCAATGATTAGAAGGCACTTGATGGAAACATCAAAGGACTAGGAAATCATATTGATGAAGGGAAAAGACTGTATGGAAAATGTGCATAGTCATACAAGTACTTTGTAGACTTTGAGAGTTAGATAAAAGGTAAGTTAAGTGAACTTGAAACACCTTTTGTCAAGTTACAACTCCCAGAATTTAGAATTGAAGACTATGGAGTAGAAGTGGAGAAGATACATGATATGATCAGAAACTTGGAATTTGATAAAGAGAAAGAAGCAAGGAGATTCTCTAGTCTTAGAGAAATTTTATTTTCAAAAGTTAGCATTTTGCAAAGGCAACTTGAGGAATGTCCTATATTTAAGGCCTCCTATGACAAGTATGCCTCTACTGACTTGAGTGCAGATGATGTGGCATCCTATACAGTTTGAGCACTAATCAATATCTTAGAGATAGTGAAGGAGAAGTGGAAGAAAGAGATAGAACGACTAAAGGTTGTGTATGCAGATTGTTTTTCTAGATTTACAGGTTGGACAATAGCAAATTACCCAAAGTTTTGTGGATATAGCTTTTTACACCTTTGCCATTGATGTCAAAGAGGGAGTGTTATGTAGATATTATGTAGAGAAAGAAATTTTTATAGATGTATACGTATATGTAAGGAGTGGCTTATGTATTTATGAATGTAAAGAAGTGATAAGGAATGTAATGATCCATCAAAACACAAATAAATTGTTATTCTTTGAAGGCAATTTTGTAGTTACTTTTATTTTTATTTTTTCTATGTATGAAATCATTTTAGGACCTAGCCAATTTTTCCAAATGTTGCCATCAATGCCAAAGGAGGAGATTGTTAGCAATATGGTCAAATAGATATCTTGATGGTTGTCATTTATGGTAGCATACATTCAACATTTCATTTATGCATTTAGAGTTAGAAAATTGTCTAAGTTTCAGATAGTTTGTAGTAGCACAATGAATAGATGTTAAGTGCGTGAATGAATCATTTTGGTTTTAAAAAGTTAGTAACAACACACTTAAGTCATATACAAGAAAAAACATAGTGCAAGCCAAGCATTAGTTGGCAGACAATGTATGCCGAGCAATATATGCAGTTAGTGTTGAGCACTAGTATGTGTCGAGAAGATGGTATGTGCTGAGTCACTCAAGCATCAAGAAAGTTATATACATGCTGAGTGATTTAGATGCTGAGCAAATAGTTGATGCCAAGTCATTCAGGAGCTAAATTACAACATTAAGGATGTAGTGAATGTCGAGCGGTAGAACTTTCAATTGTTGACTGAATAGTTTCTGGCATAGTTGTTCGTAATGACACAAACTCCTATGTAAACCATTTTTGGGCTGACTTAAGGATAGTTTTACGATTCTACAAGATATATATGAAGGCATATCAAGAATCACTATGTAGTGCATGTAACTAATCACACTAAGGGATGTTCTAAGTGGAAAAATGGATGAATCACAATCATTGATTCCTACCTAACCCTATCCCACCTAAGTCTTCTTAAGGAGGGAAAACCCTAAATAATAGAGTAGTATGTTGATGAGAAGAAAAGGTTGAGTACTAAATGCAAAGATAGAATTTATGGTGACTAAGGAGTTTATGATAGAGATATGAATTATAGAATCAATTAGAGTCAACAGAGCAGAGTAGTTAAAGGATCAAAGAGATAGATCTAATTAGGAGGACCAAGTACACATCGAGAATGAGGAGATCTAATATCTAGCAGAGAGGTGCTAACAAAAGGATCACAGTTGAAACATTCTAATAGGTGAATCAGTGAAAATCTCTTAATCGAGTAGTCTTAATAGGATTTTGTAAATCATCTAATAGGGTGCTTGTTCCATTGCAAGTTTATGTCCTCTAACAAGGCACACTTTTAGTAGGGTGTTGAAATCATTTAATAGGGTAAGGTTTAATAGTCTTTGTAAGCCTTTTAATAGAGCATACCTTTCGTAATGTAGATCATAGTTTATGGTAAAACTATTTTAACCTTAATTGGATACACTTTACAACTATAGTACTGAAGATTTGTGAGTGTCCTCACTCCAATTTTACTTTATCATTAGAGGGTTTCTAGGTAACAAACTTATTGTGTCATGGGTTATTTGTTTTGAGCTATGGATGAACATATGTAGTTAGCTATTTTAGTTTACATGATAAATTGTGAGATGGATGTGTGGTGAATATTTTGTGGTTAAAGTTTTGAACTACTAATTCACACCCCTCCCACCCCCCTCTCTCAGAGTCTACTTTCCCATTGTTAATCCCAACAATTGGTATCAGAGCCTTGTTCTATGGAAAAGGAAAGCTTTATAGCTTTGAGGAAAGATCTTGAAGATGGAACTCTACAAGTTGGGAAAGACTATTGAGAACCAAAAGATTAAAATTTAGCTTGACTTACACCAACTCATGGAAGCAAGAGATGAACTGCAACATTCATTGAATAGAAGGAAAGAGATAACTATTGAGAAAAATAACACACATTACCAAGAGCAAGACACGACTGAATTATTTGTAGATGGAAACTCAAATGAGTTTGATGCAGTAGTTACAGATTTGATGGAAAAGAATGGTGCCTTGACCAAAGAGGTCATAAATCTTAAGATAGAATAAGAAGTCCAATAAGTATTGCTATGTGAGATGACCAAGCAAAAAAAGAAAGTTCAGGAAAAAAAGGTCATGATTGAAGATGACAAAAGGACACTAACCAGTAGATTGGAAGAGAAGACATCAAAGGTATAAAGGATTACTAACATATAGCTAGATACATTGAATAAATTAATGATTACCAATCATGAATTCAGTAGAATGGACATTGAGATAACAACCCTAAAACTATAGACTGAACAATTGAGGAATGGACTAAGAAAAGAAAATAAATTTACTAAAAGTTTCAACAAACCTAGTGAAGCCATCAAATACTTTGAGAGATTGATGAGATCTTCTATATATAACAATGATATTACTGGATTGGGATACAACAACACTGAGGAAGGAGAATCATTTAAAAGTGGTGAACAAAGAAATAAAAATGGTAAGAAGTATAGACCCACTTGTCATACTTATGAAAATTTAGGTCATACAACAAATGTTTGCGAGAGAAACAATGCAAATAGGAACCCTAAGAATAAATTCAAGGGTCAATGTCATAAGTGCAAAAAGTGAGGACATTGGGCACATGAATGTAGGACCAAGACCTTAAGCACACAAAGATTTGAAGGATATTGCCACAATTTTTAGAAGTATGAACATAAAGCATATGAATGCAGATCTAATGCCAAGTGGACATCAAACAAGAAAAGAAAGGTATAGAAAAATAGAAAATCCTACAATTGGGATTACAACACAAGGTACAATTGTCACTATTGTCAAGAGTATGGACATGTTCCTTAGAATTGCATTATAACACATTTCAAAGACAACTGCAATAGATGGTTGAGTGGGACTACATGCTTTATCTATTTGAATACTAGCCATATTAGTAGAAAATGTCCAACTAGATCACCGACGCTGAGTAATGGTAACAATAAAGGCAAAGAAATTTCCAATGTTGAGAAGGTCAGAGTGAGATGAACAAATCATGGAAGAAGGAAGATTGTAGCAAATCATGTTTAGATGAGGTCACTTCATCCAATGGATCAGGTGATCACATCACCCCTAACTACACAATCAAAAGATATGTGTGGGATTGGTATTTCAAATTTATTGAATACATCAATTCCAAGAATCTTAGTTCTAGAAAAATAATATATGCATGAACTAAGATGCAATGTATTGGTTAGAACCTAGAAGAAATCTATAGTTTTGTTAGTTTTCATGTTGTTGCTCAGTGAATGGAATAATGTTAGTATTGGCCAAGCTCTCTATGGTTATTGAGTGAAGTGGAAATCATGTATAAGTCGAGTGAGTGGGAAATCCTATGATAGCTGAGCTTATAGTTGTATAAGCATTACAAATTTATTGCTAAATATCAAGGGTTATATAGTCAAATTTTGACTCATTTGCATTCATCAAATATTGAAGAGTGCACGAAGAGCATAAGGAAAAATGGGGAGAAAGACTCAAGTGTTTATGAATTAGATTCAACTACCACTTGTCATCATTCATTAGATTCATAAGGTATTTATCAAGTGCCGAGTTTTGTTATTTGAGTTTTTGCAAACCCTAGTTACATAAATGGCATCTAGTTCTTCTACAAATGTTAGGAAGCAAGGGAAAGAAGTATTTGAATGTGCAATTAATTAGTAATGAAATTAGACAACCACCCTTTGGAGCTGTTCCTAAGATAGCATATAAGGGATCTCGTCTAGTGCACTATCAATGATACCACCACAAGTTTTGATGATACAAGATGTTATATCTTGTTACACTTGTAAGTTTGGAGGTATTGGAGACATGGAAATTAGAGATTTGTATATAAAACTATGTGTAGATGGAGTCTTGAGGAAGAGAATAAAATTGTAGAAAGAAAAGGGTTAACCCATGCCCTAGATTTCCCTAATGTATTCAAAACAAAATGGATTAAGATTGTACTGAGAAGAATATATGATGAATTTATAAGGTTGGAGAATGGACCTACTAAGATCAGAAAGAGGATCATCCATGGAGTAACAATGTATCCTACCCTTGACAAACCTAGAAGCATGAGAAGTGATGTAAAGTTAGTCAAATAAGCAGAGGAGATGAAAGGTTTTTGCTCCACCTGAGTCAAATGAGAAGAAGATGGATTCAAATGACATGAGTCAATTTCAAGTGGTAAGCCACAACCCCTTGTTTGAGTTAGAGAAATTATGTGATAATATTAGGCATAATGCTGATTTGTCATGATTCACACATGTTGAATTTGATATGTTAGGAAAATTAGATATGGATAAGGTGGAGGAAGCTATAAATGAGATTATGGCCACATTCAAGACCACACCTATTAAGATTGCCAACTTAATGCCCAAAAGTTTATATGAAAAGGTTGAGTAGAAATGGAAATACAATTTACACACTGAAACATAGATCAAGGAAACCACTTTATCCCAAGTCATGCATGAATTGCCAAAGATAATGATAGATGAGGCTATGGAGTTGCACAAAGGTAGATTTACTAAAAAATAGAGAGCATTTAGTATCTTGAAGAAGAATATAGAGGATGAAGTAACTAAGTGTAAAGCTATATGGAGATTTATTTGCAAGTTACCCATTCTTGCAATAATTGAGAAAGGTGAGTAAGATATGAAAAATCTAAAGAAAATTGAACATAAGGCAGCAAAGACTACAAAAGGTGTATTAGTCAAGGATGGTCATGTGGAAGGCATTGAGGAAATAGTAGGAGAAGAGGCCACAACTAAGGATGAGCAGCAAGATGATCAAAGAGTACTTGAGGTACAAGTGTTGAGTGCTAGTCTTCCACATGTAGATGAAGTAAGTTAGCAGGACTTAGTAAAAATCAAGAATGTCTCTGACAATTCTGCTTAGAACATCAATCCCTTGACAGATGATGATTTGAAGAAGATATTAAAAGATTCTACCATGGTAGCTCAATTATGCTCACATCATGTATTGGTGAGAATAGAAGAAATTGATAAGACAAGAATTGCATCAATAGAGGAGAAGAAAATTGACACATCTAGTGTGCTCCTATAGGCAAAAATTATCTAGAAGAACAAATTGCAAGCATTGAACAATAAGGTGTTATTAGAACACTAGTTGCATTACCTCTAGTACCATTCATTTCATGTAAGCAAGCATTAAATAGAGTTTGAGGAAGATGGAATAGAAGTTAAACTAGGTCAAGAAGCAATTCATGTACCTACATCACAAACACAAGGTTAAAAGAAAGAAGAGGCAAGTAAGATTGACAAATCTGAAGAATTGAAGGTGACTAGCACTATAGAAGAAAAGGTTACCATATAAACTCTAGTCACTCTACCAATTTTTTGTGAGTCCTACTATTAGTCAAGTTCTTCTGAGGCTGAGCATTCATGCCACCCCATTGCAAATGTCAAGGCCAAGTGTAGAGACATCTAGCAGATTAGAAGATAGATCCTATGGAGATGTAAGTCTTGATGAGTTGATTGAACTTCCAAAGTTTGATCTTACAAAAATCACCACTAAGAAAATGAGCATTCTATAGGAAGGTCTATATAGGAAGAAACAACAAGAGTTGCTAAGAAGGGAGCACAAGGAAAGACAAGTTCTTCATGAAATAAAAGACATAAATCTTGATGCTTTTAGCCTCCCAGCCCCTAATGAGAAGAAACCTATTCTTGAGCAACTGGTAAATATTGTTGAGAAGATTAGTGATGAAGACCTAGATGCAAACATCAAACTATTGGAATGGTATGAAAGAAAGATTCACTCCAAAGTTCTTGAATAGATTTCTAGTGCTATTGCACTATGACAAGTTGACTTAGCAACCAAAATGGTGGATGTGAAAAAGGTGTTGGAGTATATCTTTTCTCTATACAAAAAGCTTTGTGAGGTGAATTTATTCAAAAAAGAAGTATAGAGGGCTATTGACCAACTATAAGGAGATCTACAGTCGACAAGTAAAACATTGAAACTATCTCTTGGTCAAAGATTGACTTATTTTTAGAGATTAATTTCTACTTAAGGTAAGCTGGCTGCATTACATTTGCATGATGCAAACATAAGGGCTACCTTGATTAGTATCTAGTCCATGTTGTCCCCACACATGGAAGTATTGCATAAGGAACTAGCCTTCGCTTAAACATTAATGAAGAAAGATAATCAACTTTCAACATCTAATGGCTTAGTTGACCTTGTTGCCCAACTAGATGTTAAATACTAATCTCTAGAGGTAGCATGCAATATCAGGGATGCAACATTGAAAATAATTATGGAGGTCCACAAACATTTTTGGAAAAACACACTATAAGTGCACAACCCAACTGACATAAGTGTCAAAAAGGGAGATTATAAGGCTTTTGCAAGTAGGGGGAGTACTCATGCATAAATAGGGGACAAAAGTGATACATCACATTTACTTAGTAGGAGTTATACAATATTGTGCAACAACAAGGGATAGTAAACTCAGGGGGAGCTATAAAATTCTGGAGATGTATGACTGCTTAAGTCATCAATTGTGCAAAATTTTGAAATTTTGAAAATTTGCATGTGAGACAAGTAATATATTCAGATTATCTAAGTGATGCTCATATTGAGGTTATATGCATGACCAAGTGTTTTTGCCACTCATGACAAAGGGGGAGATATTTTATCACATTTTGGTTTTGACAAGTGAGTGACAAAACACTTAAGTCATATACACATAGAAACATACTACAAGCTAAGCATCAGTTGGTAGACAATGGATACTAAGCAATATACGCAATTAGTGTCAAGCACTAGTGCATGCTAAGAAGATGGTATGTCTCAAGTCACTCAAGTGTCGAGCAAGTCATACATGCTACGTGATTTAGATGCCAAGTAAAATAGTGGATGTGGAGTCATTTAGGAGCTGAATTACAACATTAAGGATATAGTGAATGTTGAGCATCAGAGCTTTTAATTGTTGAGTAAATAATTTTTGGCATAGTTTATTGTAATGAAACAAACTCATATGTAAATCATTTTTGGGCTGACTTAAGGATTGTTTTATGATTATACAAGATATATATGAAGGTATATTAAGAATCCCTATGTAGTACATGCAACCAATAAAATTAAGGGATGTTCTAAGTAGAAAAATGGATGAATCACAATCATTGATTCCTACCTAACCCTAGCACACCTAAGTCTTGTTAAGGAGGGAAAACCTTAAAGAGCAAAGTAGTGTGCGTATGACAAGAGAAGGTTGAATGCTAAATGCAGAGAGATAATTCATGGTGACTAAGGAGTTTATGATAAAGATATGAATTATACAATTAGTTAGAGAGAACATAGAAAAGAAGTTAAAGAATAGAAGAGATACATCTAATTAGGAGGATCAAGTACACATCAAGAAAGAGGAGATCTGATATCTAGTAGAGAGGTGCTAACCAAATGATCAATGTTGAAACATTCTAGTAGGTGAATTAGTGAAAATATCTTAATTGAGTAGTCTTAATAGGCTTTTGTAAATCCTTTAATAGGGTGCTTGTTTCATTACAAGTTTAAATCCTCTAACAAGAAACTTTTAGTAGGGTGTTGAAATATTTTAACAGGGTAAGATTTAAGGGTTTGTTTGGAATTAGGAATACAAGTGGAATATGCATACGTATATTCTTAAAATTTTAAATTCTTTGTTTGGTTGCACCAAATCAGAATTGGAATAGGAATAAATTGGAACACATATTCCAATTTTGGCCCAAAAATGAGCATTTACTATTCCACCTAAATAGGTGGAATATGAATACATATTCCTATTCCATTTTTTATTTATTTTAGAAAACATAGATTTTTGAGTTTGTGAATTCCACATCAAATTCTGGGTGAACCAAACAAGAATAGAAATATGTAACCCCATTTTCTATTCAAGAATAAGTATTCCTATTCCCATAGCCAAATGGACTCTAACAGTCTTTATAAGCCTTTAACAAGGTAGACCTTTCATAGGGTAGATCATTGTTTATGGTCAAATAATTGTAACCTTAATTGGATACACTTTACAACTATAGTAGTGAAGATTTGTGGTTGTCATCCCAACTTTAGTTTTACCTTCTCATTCAAGGGTTTCTTGGTAACAAACTTATTGTGTCATGTGTTATTTGTTTCATGCTATGAATGAACATGTGTAGTTAGCTATTTTAGTTTACATGAAAATTGTGAGATGGATGTATGGTGAATATTTTATCTAGTTAAAGTTTTGAAGTACATATTCAGCCTCCCCCCCACCCTCTCAGAGTTAACTTTCCCATTGTTAATCCCAACAGTATGGTAGATCTCAAGTATGTGAAGATTGATCATTGTCAATGTAGAAAAAAAGAAGTCATAGAACATGGGAGGATAAAGTTAAAGATGGAAGTTTATTTTACTAATATTAGAACTGTGTGTTTGAAGTGTTTTATGAATATTGAAGTTTCCTTTTTACATGTTAATGAAATGCGTAATAGTTAGTATTGCTTGTTGTCAATTGAGTTTTTTAAAGAAGTGCAATTGTAAGTAGAGAATAAAGTTGAGGCTAAAGTTTGTTTGGAAGATGTATAAGGCTAGTTGTGCTAGTGTATTTGGTCAAAGAAAATGTTTTTTGTAGATGCAAGATGTGTATGAGGAAGATTACAGTTGAAGTTGTTGATTAAAAATTGTGATAGTTTTCTATCCTCAAGGGCTATATATTTTGGACAAATTTGTTAAGTGTGAATTGTGTTTGATAAAGGAAAATTTAGACATTGTATTGTACCTAAGTTGTTGTAAGGGGTGCATTATCAGTTGTATCTGACACCCTAGAGTTTGGTTTAATATATTGATGAATCAAATACCTAAATCATGTACTCGAAAGAATTCCTATAGATTTGGTGAGTACAGTGTCTAAGTAACCATGTATCTTGGCAGATGGATTTCTTTTTATATGGACTCAATAATTAGTTTGATGCAAATCATGAGGGAGAAAAGCCAAAGTGATGTGGGTTTCCCCATCATGTGAGTTTTTGGTAATCTAAAACCATTTTTGATGTTTCCACATAATGGGGAATCTGATACCATTTATGATATTTGGTGGTCTATTTTAAACACTATTATGTGAGGTTCGTGGTTAGCCGAAACCATTCAAATGCAAATTTTTTGGTTAGCTAGAAACCATTTATATTACATTTTGAGGGGTAAATCATAAAACCGAAAGTGATTATGACTAGGGAAAGCATTAAAATGTGGTAGCATTAGTGGAAGAAGTTAAAGGGGAGTGTTGGCAAAGTAATTTCTCCCGCCTACTCCACCACTCACAGTGGTAGACAAATTGCCACACACAACCATCCATAGTCAACATCAACAGACAAGTAGCCACTCTAGACATTCTAGCCATTGAGCATTTAATATTATATTTTAATATGTTTTGTTTGAATTCTCATCCCTCTATAAATAGAGGCATTATGTAAGGATTTGAGTATTAGATGTTTATCTAATCATTGTAGATCATGAGTGGATAGAATGTTGTAGCATTCTAATGACTTGTAATAGATTTTAGATATGCATGAAGTGTTGAACACATTTTGATAAGTCTTTGTATTTTACATATTGAATTGAATATATCTTTTAGATTATATTTGTCTTTTATCCACTCCATCCAATTCCTAGAGAGATTTCCACATAAATCAATTATAATCCTTTGGCGGCATCTCAAGATCT
Source organism: Cupressus sempervirens (assembly GCA_028749045.1). NCBI lineage: Eukaryota > Viridiplantae > Streptophyta > Pinopsida > Cupressales > Cupressaceae > Cupressus > Cupressus sempervirens. Next base: position 52,655,777 of record CM053789.1, on the reverse strand, counting down.
GGACAATCCTGAACAATTAATTCTACTACCTCATCATATCATACCGTACTGTTTTCAAATTTGGTTGACCACCCAATTCAAAATATTTCAACTTTAAATGTATTTTCAATTTTATGCTCTGGAGAACCTTCATACCACTGAAACATATGTGATCAAGCTCTTGCTTCAACAAGCTCCGGGCAGCCCCGAATGTTTAGTTCTTCAAGCTCTTCACAACCAAACATCATTGTTGTCAAATACTGACAGCCATCCACTTGAAGACATTTGACCTTTCCTTCCCAAGCAACTTAGACCTTTAAAAACTGGCAATTCTACAAGCTCTGGACAGCCCAGAATTTTTATTTGTACAGGCTCTTCACAGCCAAACTGTAATTTTTTCAGATTTTGACAACCATCCCATTCAAAATATTTCACCTTTACGCGCGTATCAAATGTCACCCTCTCGAGACACTTCATTCCCCTGAAGCACAAGTGATCAAACACTAGCTTTTCACAATCAGAAGTATCCAGCTCTACAATCTTTGTAAGATTACATATCCATAGCGCACTTTTCGAACTTTGACAACCATCAATCTTGACCCCTTGAGCAAAAGCGGGAGTTCCTCAAGGTCTGAACATCCAGTGGTACTTCAAATCTCATGATTCGTAACATCTGAGGCTCATGTGAGTTTTTTGACTTTCTTATAACCTCCCACATAAAGGGAGTGCAAGGTTTTCACGTTTATTAATTTTACTTCCACTTGATTATCCATGTATTCAAGTGTTATCGACACGAGGCTGGGACATTGACTTCCACTAATGACCATAGTGGATATAGACTGTTCACATGAAACCTCTATCTTTCCAAGGCTTTCAAAGAACACATTTTCTATGCTATCGGATATTCCTGAAAAATATGGAAACTCTTCCATGTTGCCCTCATAAATCGATAGCTCTTTCAAGCGGTAGGGCGTCAGTTATAAAAGAAAAACTTGTGTAAAGATCTTATGATTTTAAAAAGTACTTCGCAGACAAAAATAACATAGACCTTCCACAATAAAGTTGAAGGGGATTTAGTTTTTCTCTAAGAATAACAGAATACCTTGACATTATTCTCCTATAACCTTTCAAATTATAGCCAACCCTTATCCCTGCAGTTACAAGTACCCCAACATCCCGGGTTGTCACAATAATCAGAGTATTGACAGATTTCTTCAAAATATCCATGACCAATAGAGCTTTCAACTACTGCACATGATCAATATATCAATATCATCTAAAACAATTAAGAAATTTAGTTGGTGGCTACTCCCTAAACAATCTTTGAGATGGCTTATCCCTTCATCTGTACTTGTAAAACTGAGATTTTGTGTGTCGAAGAGGTTTCGGAGAAGCTTAAGTTCGAAAAAAAATGTAATTATCTTCTCACAGACGCTTCTCGCACATTAAACAGGAAAATTGCTTTGCTGTAATCAGACTTCTTCCGGTTCTTTGGCAAGAGTTTCTTTTCCCACTCCACCCATGCCGAAAATGCCAACTACCTTAACCTGATCGTCCCCTTTCTGAAGATCGCACTGGTTTTCTAAATCTTATACAAGCTTATCAAGGCAACTCCTTTCAAAATCTTTCATAAGATTGTTCAGCCCAGCTGGATATTCAGCTACACGTAAACTTGTTTTCCTTTTTACTTCTTCTTGCACTGCCGCTAAATGTTTTTGCTGTCGCTGAAACTTTATAAAACAAACACACAATTCTATAAAATAGTTACTGCATTTGAAGGAAGAGTGAGGGAAACGCGTAGAAATCAACCATTGAAGACAAATGACATTGAAACCTCTTTGATTCTTCCAACATAGAGACCGATGTGAGGACCAGAAGACTTTGATTTTCATAAAACCTTTGAATTTAAAGTAAGTTTGAGCTCTTTTCGTGCAGTGTTGATGGGATAAATAAAGTTGATTTGTTCTGTCATATCTATGTTAGTCGATATACTTTTTAGAGAGATTCAATAGTGTTAGAAATATTAATTTCTACTAATCATTGGATGCTTCTAGATTATTAGGTTTAGATTTACGGTGTGTCAGGTAAAGTATTTTCTAGAAGTTTGAGTTGACTGTAATATTTTCCATTAGTTTGTAGATATTTTGTCTTCTCGGCTAATGCTAGATTTTTCTAGAATATTGTATGCTTGCCTATAAAAAGATACCATGTACTCATTTGAGATCACAGTGAATTAAATATAATATTTTATTGCACGGTAGCACATTGTGTTGTTCTGTATTTTGTGTTTTGATTTTTCCTATGCCTCTGTCCATCCAACAGATTGGTATCAAAGACCAAAGTTAAAGATCATGGAAAGATAAAGATTTCAGAGCACAAGAATCAAAATCCTAGAGAGTTGAAGATTACAAAGTCAATGGCTAAAAAATGCTAGTAAGATTTGAGCTAGTGTGAAGCTTTGATAATATTTTGTTTTGAGAAGTTAAGGAAATGTAGATACGGCTGAAAATGAATGGTTGTTTAGAGTTATAATTCTATGAAGAGGAAAATGCATAACTTGATTTGTTTTAGATGTGTTATTATACTAGTTTGCAGAAAATGAATGAATGAAGTCTCACATGTTAATTGCTAAAAAGGGAAATATTTATTTGTGACAAAAGCTTTGAAGAAGTTCATAAATAAATCTCGAAAGGATACAACAGTGACTTGTTGAAAAAGGATAAATTGTATTTAATCTCTTTTATTTCAATGGGAAAAGCTGGCAGAGTTCAAAAAGAGAAGATAAATAAATTAGAAGAAGAATTAGTAATGGTGAAAAAAGAAAATGCAAGATTATTGTGTGAAAAAGATATTTTGCAAAAGGAATTGGAAAAAGTAAGTAATGAAATGGGAGAAGAAAAGTCTAAATTGTAAAATAAAATTAGTGTCCATATAGAGGCAATTGAAGAGCGAGAGGATAGGCTAAAATTTGTGGAAGAAGTACATAATTGGAAAGTGAAAGAAACATATAAACTTAGAGAGAAAAATAAAGAATTAGAAGAAAAGTTAAATTTGTTTGATGATGTTGAGAAAAAGAACAAAGTTTTAGAAGAAAATGTGAAGAAATTGGAAGAGAAAAATAATATGTTAAAGAAGGAATTGTCTGCTTTGAAACAAGAGAAAGAATGTTTGAATATGAAACCATTTGTATGTGATGTATCTTGTGGCACAAATGATTTAAGTGGTTATGGGATTGAGAAATGTGATTTTACTAAAGATGAAAGTGTTTGTGATGAAAAGTGTAAGAAAGTAAATGAAAAGAAGTTTGCAGATTTTTTTATTTTGATAATAATAGTATTGGTTTAAAGATTATGGAAAGAATGGGTTTCAAAGGTAAAGGTCTAAGAAAGGATGAACATGGATTAAGGAATCCAATTGAGACTACAGTCAGGCCAAAATATGTAGGTCTTGGATATGATGCAGGTAGTGGAAAGGTGAATAAAGGTTCAAGAGAATCAATTGAAAGCATAAAGATTGTGCAATGCTCACATTGTAATAGGAAAAGACAAATAAAGGATAGATGTTGGGATATACATCCTTCTAATATTTGTGGCTTGAAAAATTATTGTGATAAAACATGTTGGAATAGAGAGTGCAATAGAGATTTTATGGTAGGTTGCATCAAAAGGGATTGTGGATAGAGTTATGGATCAAATTGGCATAGAATTGCTAGAATGATCAAAGGTTTATTTAGGTACAAATGTTCAAGTGTAAGAAGGAATGCAACAGCATTGGGAAATAGATTAGAGCAAGGCATCAAAGAGGTAAAAGGTTATTAGTAAATCTTGTCCCTGGTATTTGTGATAGATGAGGCAAGATTATCAAGATTATCAGTGAATCCTATGAAAAGAGGAAATCATTGGCAACAAATTGTTGACAAAATGTTTGTAGAAATTAAAGGCCACAACCTTGAAAGACACTACTCATGCAATAACAGATATGAAGATTACATGGCACATTGGAATTTGTATGCTACAAATTTTGATAGTAGAGATTAAGGGGGAGTGTTAGAAATATTAATTTCTACTAATCTTCTAATGCTTCTAGATAATTAGGTTTAGGTTTAGGGTGTGTTGGTTAAAGTATTTTTTAGAAGTTTGAGTCAGCTATAATATTTGCTAGAATTTTGTAGATATTTTGTCTTCTCAGCTAATGCTAGATTTTTTTAGAATATTGTATGCATGCCTATAAAAAGGCACTATGTACTCATTTGAGATCATAGTGAATGAAATATAATATATTTTGTTGTGTGGTAGCACATTGTGTAATTCTGTATTTTGTGTTTTGATTTTTTCTGTGCCTCTACCCATCCAACAAGTAGGAAAAGATTAGAGATATTATAATAATATTATGATATAGAGTAGCATCTATAGATAATGTTTTAAATTTTTCTATTTAATTTACTTAAATTTATATATTTATATTTATTTAAATTTTTAAATTTTTTTTTATGTAAAAGTTTTAATACAACTATAAAATGTGAGCTTCTTTTATAAGCGGTCTTAGTTTGAATTTTTAACACATAATAACAATTAATTTTAATAAATAATAATTATAAATAGATAATAAATAATCTCAACTTTAGTTTGTTACCTATCCAAAAAATATTATTTTGAATTAATGATTTAATATATTATATATTCATAAATGATATTTTATTTATCTAAACGAGGGGCAAAAAATTTATTGAATACCAAATAGAATAGAATAGCAAAGGAAACAAAGAGCACTAAAAAGCTTTATCCTAGTCAACAAGTTGAGCCAGCTTATGAGATAAGTCAGGGGGAAGCATACTATGATCAACAATGTTCTAATCGAGCACATACTCGAAGGCCCATTTAGCCAAGCAATCAGCCACACTATTCCACTCTCGAGGGATATATATAAAAGACATAGAATCTAGATAATTGCATAACTGAGTGATCTATTGAATAACTAGAGCTAGATGCCAATCTACATCCACAAGGTTCTATCTATTCAATAAATTCATAACCACTTGCAAGTTAGTCTCATATATTATTTTATTTTATTTATCAGTCACTTTTTATTTATATCTATTTTCCCTAATTTAGAATTAATTTCATAAATTTGAATTTATTCCAATCTTAATTAGTTACATTTATTTATTAATGAACTAGAGTATTTATTGTACTCGCATTTACACTCTTATTCACATTTCCACTCATTATCTTGATATTATCATTTTTTTGTTTTGATTCATTCTTGTTCCATACAAGATCAATATCTACTCACTTGGAATTGAAGAGTAAATTTGAAAAGTATCAAATTTCAAAACATAGATTCATATCCTTGTGTACTAATTATCAATTGTGAGTGAAATAAGTACACATTTTATAAGAGTCATTACAATGTTCTCATACTTGAAGGTATTCATTATCATGATTGATATGAAAAAATGATATAAAAAATATTCTTATGCATTCCCATCAATGGTTATTTGAGAACCAAGGTAGTGCAAGCAACTCACCATGCTTCCTATTTTGGGCATGTATGAGTAAATGAGATTATAAGAGGCCTTAAATCATTATTGTTTTTAGTCAACAATTATATGACAAGTAAACCACCCTATTTTTCTGACATCCTATAGTACAAGTTTATATATCTTTATGCTTTTTATAGGGGGAACACCCTTTAAACCCTTAAGGAATAATAAAAAATTGAGCGCAAATTAAAAAATAGTATAAAATGCACTCACTTCATAATATTTAGCTTACAAAATAATTCCAATACCTTCAAAAAAGTAAATTATTCTAAGAATATTTTTAATTCATCAAATGCAAGAAAAAATCATATTTCATAGGGATGTAAGAATCACATTTAGGTTTTGGAATATCTTGTAGTTAGTCCTATATCCTTGGTGAATTTTAGTATTTTTGCAAACAGAGAGTAAAGAAAGTCATTGAAGATTATTTTAAAACTTACTACATGGATCAACAATAGATGTGAAAAGAGTATATTCTTTTGTAGCTCATTTTTTTTATAATAGCTTTGTTATATTCCATTTGTATAGTCTAACTTGAAGCCTACTATATTTAGAAATGACACAAATATTTCTTTACAATATATTATAAGTTTTAGTAAGGCTAAAAAACTAATGTGACTGCACTAATGAGATGTTATGAATGTCTAATATAAGTCCACTTCAAATTATAAAAATTAAATTTAAGAAAAAGGGTCCACATTAGGTGATATGTAGGAGCAAGAGCAAATGACGGATCATAGAGGATGAGAGGGTAGGGTAGGCCATGGGCATGGAAAACAAAAGGAATCATTGCAGGACTAGGTACTATAACCCACACTCATCCTACCATCCTACATGAGCCATGGATTAGGAGTGGAGATTCATAGATTCCAAATGGAAGACTAAGGAAAGACAGGCAGTGGACAAAAAGACTAAACAATTGGGGTTTTTCTAGGCTCTTCAATGGAATTTTATGAGGATTTAATAAAGTGGAAAATAAGAGATGGCAGCCTAGACCTCCCATCACAAAGGTTAAATTGGCTACCACAAACAAAAAAGTGATAGATATTCATATTAATTTTGGATGAAAAATATAACACAACACTGAACAAGCAAGAGAAACTGTAAGAGATATGAGAAACTCAAAATGGGCTTTGCCATTCTATTACCAATACATTCAAGTTATAGATTACAAAAATACTATAATATTTAATGCATTATTAAATGCTTAGCAACTATAACAATGAGAGTAGCTATGGACAGTTGTGTGCGACTTTTTTTCAACCATGTTGAATAGCATTGGGCAGCGCATGAACATTGCATTTTTTGCTACTTTTAGTAGGTTGAGGACAATAGGGTAGGTGGGAGAAATTACTCTGCCAACACTCCCCCTTAATTTCTTCCACTAATACTACTACATTTATATTGTTTTCCCTCATCATAATCACTTTGGGTTTTACAAATTACACCTAACAAAAATAATACAAATGGTTTCTAGCTAACCAAGAACTTTTCATTAAATGGTTTTGGCTAACCAAAAACCTCACATAATAGTGGTTATAATATACCACCAAACATCATTAATGGTTTTAGATTACCACAAACTCAAATGAGGTGGAAACATCAAAAATCGTTTCAAATTACTAGAAACCCAAATGTTGTAGAAACATTGAAAGTGGTTTCAAATTACCGAAAACTCACATGATGGAAAAAAAACTATCACTCTGGCTTTTCTCCTTAATTTGCATTAAATTGATTATTGAGTCCATATAAAAAGAAATCCATCTACTAAGATACATGGGTACCCAACAATTGTACTTGCTACTTCTATAGGAATCCTTTTCCAATACATGGTTCATCAATATGTCAACCAAACTCTAGGGTGTCAGATACATTTGATAATACACCCCTTAAAACAATGCATGTATAATTCAATCACTTAATTTGTCTTTGTCAAAGGTGACTCACACTCAACACATATGCCCAAATTACATAGAAAACTTTCAAAATTTCAATCTATAGCTTCTATTGTGATCTTCCTCAACCACATTTTCTTGCATAGTTGCACTCCTATGATATAATCCACTACAAACAATTCTAACTCTCACATATTTCATCAAGACATAAAATGGAAACTTTAGTCTTCATAAAATAGTTCAAACATATACACATAACATACCACTTCTAATATTAGTAAAATAAACTTCAATCCCTAACTTTTTCCTCCCACTTTTTATAGCTTCTCTTTTTCCTTCGTTTTCAATGATCTATCTTCACATACTTGAGATACTCCATGCAATGACTAATATGAATCTCTTGTGTCCTCTCTTTCCATCATTTGTCTTTGCAAATCTAATTAGACAAAGGGCAGCTTCAAATTCCATTTCCTATTGGGCTACATTTCCTTAGCAACAAAATACTTAATAGCTAGTACTTCTCATTCCACACAATCTACCCAAAACACTTTCAAAATCATTTTGTCATTGGCTCTGATACCATGATGAAAAATATAACACAACATTGAATAAGTAGGAGAAACCATAACAGATATGAGAAACCCAAAATAGGCTCTATCATTCTATTACCAATACATTCAATTTATAGATTGCAACATTATTATAATATTTAATGCATTATTAAATTCTTAGTAGCTAGAACAGCTAGAGCATCTATGGATAGTTGTATGTAGTTTTTTTTCTTCTATGTTGAACAACATTGTGTGGCTCATGAATGAAACATTTTATGATACTTTCACCAAGTTGAGAACAATAGGGTAGGTGGGAGAAATTAGTCTGCCAATAATTTTGACGTATGGAAGGATTCAGTTAGCCTGCTGTATGCTAGAGCTTTCTTCATCAAGTGGAGTAAGGAATGATTGACTTTCTCAAAGTTATAGAAATGGATTGATGAGAAATTAGGTCCTTATTGTAGCCTCAAAACCCTATGAAATATTTTTTCTTAATAATGGGTGGATTGAAGCAAGAAAACAAGGATCCTATACAATGGTTCCTATTTGATGAATGGTGTTAAAACAAGCTTCTATATCAAGGATTAGGAATGAAATTACAATTATATACATGCTTCAATTGAAGAGGTTTCCTTATGGATCTGCCTATACAACTTACCCCATGAATACTAGAGAGAAGACATCTTCAAAGCGATTGGAGATTAACTAGGATCATTAATCAAAATGGATAAACTTTAGCATGTATGTTGGAATCTACATCTAGCAGAAATAATTAGAAGTTGAAGAAATTTTGGAGAAGTTCACTTCTTGAAAGGAATGGGGGTATATGGAGTCCAACTGTACAATTTCCTTGAAAGGCAAAGGTTTGGCTGAACAAGCATCAGAAGATTAGTTCACCAAAGTTGCAAACGCATGTTTCACAGAGAATACCCCTCCAAGATTGAGACGAAACATTTATAGTCTCATTGTAGCTTTCTCTTGTTTGGAGGAGGAACAAGGCTCAGATCTACCTCGTAGGCCATTGGAATCTTCAAAAAGCCTAGATGAAGAGGAGAAAAAGCTTTAGGAAGGAAGATCTATCCCCAATTTTTTAGTTTGCAGTGAGTAGTCAAGGAAGTACTACACATACTTTATAATTCTTTAGGACCTGAAGCATCACCATGGAAAAAAAAATTGGGCCCAATTTTATTGGGATTTTGGGCTAACATGTAATAATTAATTATAACTCTAAAGCGGTTAAAATACTTGTATAAAAGAGGTTAGGGTTAGGGATTTTCATAATGTGTGTGATATGAAAATTGCTTCTTGCAGTGATATTGAGTTGTAAGGGATTGTGGATTGTAATTAGGTTGTAATAATATTGGACTTATTGTTTAGTGGATGAAACCCAGGGTTCGAGTGAACCACATTAAATTTTTGTGTCTTCTTTTCTCTTTTGTGTGATTTATTATTTTCTAATATTATTTATATTTGTATGTAATTGTTATTTGTGTATGAGGTTAATCCTAATAAGTGGTATGGAGCAAGATTTCTTTTCAGTTATCCTCTGTAGGAAAGTCCAATGGTTGAGTGGGAGTGTTACAATTGAGTGGGAGCCATGGAAGATGAGGGTAATATAATGGTTGACAAGTTTAATGGGTAGAAATTTTAGTTATGGAAGATGCAAATGGAGGACTATCTTTATCAGAAGGATTTATGGAAGTCATTAGAAGGAAAAACTAAGAACTAGGGAACTATGACAAATGAGGAATAGGAGATTTTAGGTAGAAAGGCACTTGGAAGCATTTGATTATGACTAGCACCATCGGTGACATTTAACATTACAAAAGTGAAGATGATGGAAGAGTTGATGTAAACCCTAGAAAATTTGTATGAAAAGCCCTTTGCTTCAAATAAGGTATTTCTCATGAAGCATATACTTAATATGAATATGGCATAAGGTGAATCTATTGCAGATCGTTTAAATGAGTTTAATACAATTACTAGTCAATTATCTTCTATGGGTATAAATTTTGATGAAGAAATTAGGGATCTCTTGATTTTGTGTTCCTTGCCTGAAAGTTGGAATGGCTTGGTAATGGTTATGAGTAATTTTGTTTCTAGATCTAAGACCCTAAAATTTGATGATGTGATCAATGTTATTTTGAGTGAGAAAACCCATACAAAAACCTCAGGTGGATCTACATCAAGAATTTCTTTGAATGCATAAAGTAGAGGTAGAAAAACTTAGAGAGGAAATGATTCCATAAATTGGGGGAAATCAAGAGGAAAGTCAAAGGGGAAGAGGTCTCAATCTAGAAGATCAAGAGATTGTTAATACAATTGGTAAACTAGGGCATTAGAATAAAGATTGCTAGACTTGAAAGAGTAATGAAGGAGACAAACTAGAAGGGAACATGGAGGAAAATGTGGTAAGTAACAAATCTGAAGAGGATGCATTGCTTTTGTCTTTAGAAAGTATTGATAATTCATGGTTTTTAGATTTTGGTGCTTTATTTCATGCTACACCTCATAGAGATTTTTTTCATTATTTATGTCTAAAGGGATTTTGAGCTTGGTTATTTGGGGGATAAAAAGCCCTATCAAATTGTTAGAAAGGGAAAAGTTAAGTTTAAGTTGTAGAATGAAAATCATTGGCTACTACATGAGGTAAGACATGTTCCAAGGCTAAGTAGGAATTTAATTTGAGTAGGACAAATCAGTGATGAGAGTTTTGTGGTTAATTTTAATGATAACAATTGGATGGTTTGAAAAGGTTCCCCTATAGTAACAAAAGGTGTGAAAGTAAGAACCTTATATCTATGTACATATCATATTGTTCCTTCTACATTGATTGTTTTAGAGAAAAATTGAATGTTCAAGAATAGTTGTTGTAGTTGAGCAGGGAGAAAAAAAAAGTTGTTGTAGATTCTGATATATTGCTATGGCCCAATAGACTTGGGCACATGAGTGAGAAAGGTATGAAAGTAATTTAGTCAAAGAAACTTTTATCAGGTCTAAAATGTGTCAATATGGATTTTTGAGAAAGTTGTGTGTATGGAAAATAAAAGATAGTGAGTTTTGTGAAGATCGGGAAGGAAAAGAAAAGTGAGAGATTAGAGCTTGTGCATACAAATGTATGGGGACCAACTCAGGTATCTTCCCTTGGTGACTCTCATTATTATGTTATATTTATTGATTATGTAATTAGAAAAGTGTGGGTTTATTTCCATAGATAGAAATGTGATGTATTTCAAACTTTTAAGAAATGGAAATACTTGGTTGGAAATGAGACTGGTAGGAAATTAAAATCTCTCACATCTAATAATGGTGGTGAGTATTGCAGTCATGAATTTGAATATTATTTCTTCACTAATGGTATTTGTAGATAAAAAATTGTTCCAAGAACTCTATAGGGATAGAGAGTGGCTGAATGCATGAACTGGAATATAATGGAGCATGCAAGGAGTGTGAGGTTCCATGCAAGGTTGCCCTTAAACATGTGGGTGAAGGCTATCAATACTATTACATATTTGATTAATAGAGGTCTCTCTATTTCTTTGGGTTGTGGTATTCTAGAGGAAGCATAGACTGGTAAGAAGGTGAGTTATTATTTTCTCAAAACTTTCAATTGTGAAGAATTTGCTTATATGGACTTTGAAAATAGAACCAAGCTAGAAGCTAAGTCAAAGAAATGTGTATTTTTTGGATATGGAATTGATGAATTTGGTTATAGGCTTTGGAATATTGAAAATCATAAACTTGTAAGAAGCAAGGATGTCATATTCAATCATAAAGTATTGTACAAAGATCTGTTGCAGCAACATGAAAAGAAAGAAGATGATTATGTTGTGTTGGATGATATTTCAAAAGATGATGTTCCATCAATTCCTAATGATGTGCAACAACTATAACAACAAATACCACACACACCAATGAATGTTAAATGGTCAACAAGGCTAGGTAGACCTCCAAAAAGATTTTATCCTTCTTTGTATTCTATTTTACTTACTAATACTAGTGAACTTGAATGTTATGATGAAGTTGTCCAAGTGGATACTAAGATTCAGTGGGAGTCTACAATGAAAGACAAAATGGACTCTTTGCTAAAAAATAAGATATAGAATTTATGCAAGTTATCTACAAGTAAAAGGACTTTGCAAAATAAATGGTTTTATAGGTTGAAAGAAGAAGATGGAGATAAAAAAATATTTAAACCTAGGTTAGTTGTAAAAGGATTTGCATAGAAAAAAGGCATTGATTTTGATGAGATATTTTCTCATGTTGTTAAAATGACTTCTATCCATGCTGTTTTAAGTATTGTGGCTATTGAAGATTTTCATTTGGAGTAGCTTGATATTAAAATAATCTTTCTTCATGGAGATTTGGATGAAGAGATAATATGGCATAGCCCAATGTATTTGAGGTCAAAGGTAAGGAGAACTTAGTGTGCAGGTCGAAAAAAAGTTTATGTGGCTTGAAGCAAGAACCTTGGAATTGGTGTCTAAAATTTTATAGTTTTATGCATGAGAATGGATATAGTAGGTGTCATTCATATCATTGTGTTTATTTTAATAGGTTGGATGATGACTGTTACATTATTTTATGTTTATATGTTGCATGTTTGTTTTCTATGATAGATTTGGAGGTAGAAAACTAAATCCTTGTTATGAAGGTTTGCAGAGGTAGAAAGAATAAGAAATTCAAATTATCTCAGGCTGATTATATTGAAAATGTGTTGCGATATTTCTCTATGGAGAATGCTAAAGTTATCAGCACACTTTTACTTGGTCATTTGAAGTTGACTATGGAGATGTGTCCCAAGACACAAAAAGAGGATGATAAGATGTCTAAGGTACCTTATGCTTCAGCTCTAGGAAGCTTTATGTATGCTATGTTATGCATGAGGCCAGGTATTGCACATACAATGGGAATCATTAGCAATTGTACATGAGTAATCCAGGAATTGAGAATTGGAATGCAATTAAATGGATTCTTAGTTATTTGAGAGGAACATCCAATAAGTGTCTACATTTTGAGGGCTTTGCTACTAATTTATAGGGATATTTTGACTCAAATTTGGCATGGGATATTGATACTAAGTAGAGTACTTCAGATTATGTATTTATTATTGCTAGGGTACTAGTGAGCTAGGTTTCTAGGTTACAGAAGTTCAATTCTTTATTGACTATAGAGGCAAAGTATGTTGTTTCTATAGGGGTAGCCAAGGAAATGATATGGCTTTAGTTATTGGAATAACTAGGACACCCACAGAGGGATAATTATTGTTTTATAGATAGCTAGAGTGTCATTCATCTTGCAAAGAATTTATCTCTGCATTCACAGACAAAACACATTCAATAGTGGTACCATTTCATTCAGTCATTTTTGGATGATGTATAGTTAAAGATAGAAAAGATACCTATAGATGACAATCTAATGGATATGTTTACAAAGGTGGTGACAAGGGAGAAGTTGAACTCCTCTTCAGCTTTGGTTGGGCTTCTAGACTAAATAGAATAAAAGAACAACAAAGTCTAGGTTGCTTTGATCTAGTGGAATCCTCATGGAGCAACGACATAGGGGTGATCCCACAATAATGGGTTCCACTTTTTGACCAATTTTGACATTAAAATCAATATTTTTGTAACAAATGTCATGTTCAACTGACTATATCTCAAAAACTATAAATAATTTTAAGATGACATAAACTAGTAATTTTGAGTACTCTGTTCCTACTTTGGAACCATATTTTTTAATCTAAAAAAAAAATTATTTAGGTCAATTTTTTCATCTCCTTCGAATAGTGGTACATAATAAAATTTAATATTTTAAAAGAGTGAGTCTATTTGACACACATAACTTTTTTACTAGAAATGATAATGACGCAATTCTTTCAGTGTTAGATTCATAACATCAATATTCAGAGGATGCATTTTTTTTCATTCATTTTGGTTGAATATTGTATAGTTTATGAAGTGACACGAATCATAATTCAGACATACGTTCTATTTGACATAGATAATTTGAAGTCAATTTATCAGAAACCTTTTTTCTTTTTGAATAGAAAGGTATCTCAATAAGCTAGTTCCTACATATTTCTCAAAAAAAATTTGACCTAATTTACTAATTTTCTCAAGGTGTTGAAGTCAGTTGATGATGAATCGGTAATGAACCTATAATGAGTTAAACTCATATTTGAAACTCTTAATGAATATAATATGTATTACAATTATAGTCATTGGAAAGCTTGCTCTGAGTAACACAAATTGGCATTTTTTATTTTATAGTAGGACATCATTCAATCTCAATTTTAGAAGTCAAAAGAGCGAATTTTATTTTTTCTACAGAAAACAACACCCAAAATTTGTAATTTGATATGTTCGCACGAACACCATGTTCAAGAAAACTTGTGAAATATGTTCATGTGAACACATGTTTGCACGAATGTGTTAGGAAAATAATCTAGCAAACAAAAATTTAATTTAATGTGTTCATGCGAACATTTATAATATTTTCTGTTCGCACGAACATAAAAAAAGGCAAATTTATCCATATCTCAAATGGAAAAGTGGAATTTTAACTGCGAAATTGTCATTATGAATATGTTCGCTTGAACATATTAATGGGGTATGTTTGTGTGAACATACCTTGCTTAAATTCACTTTGTTTGCGTGAACATAGAATGGTTATATGTTCGTACGAACATAGTGAGCATGTTCGAGAAAACATACGTAAAATTCTATATGCGAATTTTTTATCATTTCAAAATTTCCTTCATCCCCCAAAAGTGGTACCCAGTATTGTGGGTTCACCCATAGCTATAGGATCAATCTCCAAGTGAGAGATTGTTGTCTAGTGTGGATCCTGATTAGTCCCCAAGTAGGAGATTGTTAGTTTGTAGTGACTAATTAGGGAAGTACTATATATACTTTATAATTGTTTGGGGCTTAGATCATCCCAGGAAAAAAGATTTGGGCCCTATTTTATTGAGATTTTGGCCAACATGTAATATTTAGTTATTCTGATAGTGGATAAAAAAGAATAGAGAATTTCCCAAATTCTAGAACAAGCTTGCTAAATATATCATCAAGAAGAGTAGCATATGCTTCATTATCCTTTAAAAGTCTTCTTTCCATATACATTTTCATTGATTTTGTATTAGCATGTTAAATAATATTTGTTTCTTCCTGCAATCCACTTTAAAATGCACAATGCATAGTTGATGAGTGGTGTAGGAGCACCTAGGGATTGCTTACATAGTCTGAATGTTACTTGTTTTATTTGTGTGTGTTCCTTAGGGCATTTTTTATGTGATTTGCATAAGGTCATTTTCACCATGGTACTAGTACAATATAGATTTTGTTCATAAGGTCTTCAAACCTTTTGCTAGGAAAACAAGGTATTCACAGTATCAGTAGCCTCAAAAACCAACTCCTCAGGAATACGAGCAATACCCCCAAGGACAAGAAAATGCTTAAGGATATCAACAATACCAGGTTTACAACCAATACCCGGAGTAGGAAATAGCTTAAGCTTATACACACTATCAGGGGTATGAGTAGTACTAGGGTACGACTGGGGGTTATAGTCAGTATCACAACCAAGGAGTGGCTGAAGGATATCCTCAACACCAAGAGCAGGTAGCTACCGAAGGATATGCGCACTATCAAAGTCAGGAAATTGTGGATGGATATGCTCAAAATCAAAAGGTAGAAACGACTGATAGTTTTGATAGTGGGTAGGAGAAAATTAAAAGTTATGGTCAGAACTCTAAAGTTGAAGCAGCGGAAGGTTTTGAACAATTGCAGAAAGATCATATTGCAGAAGGATTTGAACAATATGAAATGGCCAAAGGATATGCACAGTACCAGAACCAGCAAACTTCAAAGCCAGAGCATGACAAATAGGAATCAGGGCAGGGTTATTCTCATTACCAAATCTAGAATGGTGTAGAAAACCCTAGCCCTAACCCTAAGAAAGAGGAAGTTGTCAACTTTAAGAAAGACGAAGCCACCGTTAGTCACAAGGGTGTAGGGAGCAATTATCAAAACCCTAGTGATGTTGACAAAGAGGGAAGTTTGAATCTAGTTTTGTCTAAAACGATAGATAATAGAGGAGAGGGTTCTAGACTAGCTAAAACTACTCAAGGCGGTGGGCCTTCTTGTTTGGTAGAGGTCAGCGGTGGTAGGAAATGATGCTCTAGATGGGTGCCCCATCCAGAAGAAGGTGAAACGCAGGACAATGTCGAGTCTAGGAAGAGGAAGGCCAGATGGGCGGAGGATCCAAAGCCACTTTAGGGAATCCAACTTCTAGGATTTGTAAAAGAATTAACTAGAGGTATGGAGCTTGACCCCGAGGTTTAGCAGTTGAACACAAAGCTCGGACATATGTTGCTTAATATAGTCAGGGTTACCATTGGACGATTGTCCCAAGGGGGTAAGATCACCCTCTCCCCAACCTATCTACAATGATATGGGTGTGAGAATCAATGCCAGGAAATACAAGGCCCATGAAAAACTTTACCAGAGAAAGGTAAGAGATTATCTCATAGCTTATTAAGAAAAATCCAATAGTTAAAGCCCCCGCTGATTATAGGCCTCCTAAGCTTTATAAGAAACTGTATATTCCTACGAAAGAGTATCCTAGGTATAATGTTATTGGGCTTATCATAGGCCCTATGGGTAATATGCAGAAGAGAATGGAGAAGGAAACGGGGGAAAAAATTATTATAAGAGGTAAGGGTTTTGTTAAAGAGGGCATATTGTAACAAAAGAAATATTTGAAACCAGATCCTTTCGAGAATGAGGATTTGCATGTTTTGGTAGAGGTTTGGAATGAGGATACTTTGCAGAGGGTGGAAGACATGGTTGAGAAGCTTCTGCAGGCTATATATGAAGGTTTGAATGAGCACAAGAGGGCATAGTTGAGAGAACTTGCCACCTTGAATGGTACAATAAGAGATGATGAATTCTACCGCCTTTCTGGTGAGTCGGGACATAGACAGTTTGCATGTCTAGCAAGGAATATGGGTTTTAAGAGTGATGTCTTATGTAGGATTTGTGGGCATAGTGGGCATCTGGGAAGAAGATGGATGATGAATATCAAAACTTTCTGGCTGAATTGGGTGGTGGCACATTGGAGTCTAGTAGCAGATTGGGGTCTAGTGAAAATGGTCGACAGAATCAGATGTTGCCACTGCCTGGCCCATAGGGAGGAGTAAATCCTCCATGGGTTACTGGAGGGACAGGGAACTCTTCTGGGTAGCAAGGTCTGCAAAATAGCCTTCCAACATCTGGTCTAGGTTCAAAATTTTCCAAGGAACATCATGATTCAAATTTGTACATTGGGTACTTACCCACCAACATAGATGATGATGGGCTAATCAGACTCTTTTCACCTTTTGGTGAAATTGTGGCAATCAGGGTCATAAAAGATCATTTAATGGAGGCAAGTAAAGGTTAAGGATTTGTAAAGTTTTCTGATACATCTTCAGCTACACAGGCAATTGTGCATATGAACGGATATAGATTAGAGGGTAGGGTGATGGCAGTCAGAGTAGCAGGCAAGCGACCAAAAGACGATTTTCCTAGAGGTGGTCAACCCCCAATTTTGGGTTCATATCCAATGCCTGATCCATCTGTTGGAGGCTATCCTTCCCAACAATTTCAACTAGGGCCACTGGCTCCAAATTTAGTGCTAGGCAATAGAACGGGTGCACCAGTTCCATGGGGTCCTATTGTTTCGCCTCCTTCTTATAGTCCTTATGCCCCTCCATCTTCTAGACCACCCAACATGTATGAGGAACTCTTTGTACCAATGCAAGGACCACCACCACCTGGTGCACCTTCGCAGAACACGATGCATATGCCACCATATGGAAGCCCATATCTTGGGGCTCAATTGTAGGGACCTCCACCACCTCCACCATCTCAGAACATGCCCCCTACTAAAATGTCTCAAAGCTTGCCTCCTGGCATGCCACTGCAAAATATGCCATGTCAAGCATCATCAAATGGTTCCCAGGGTGGTCCTCCATGTGCATTCCACGGTAATACTAGAAATAAAATGGCAGCTATGCCAGGTACCGCCCATGTTTGAGGTATGAAACCAGTAGGACCTCCTCTTACCTATCCTCGTCCTCCCCAGTATCCAGGCTATTATGGTGCTCCACCCCTCCAAATGGACCAACAGGTCCTACACAAAGCATGGGTAGGACTACTCCACCTTGGGCAGCAAATAGCTTGACCAGTTCCTACCTACATCATCATTTGAAACAACTTATGTTGTTGAGTCAAAATTTGAGAAATTCATGAATAAGATGGCATCATATGCTTCTTTCAAATTGAAGAGGTATGTTGCAAACTCATTTTTCACATTTTGATCAGAAGGTGCATGTTTTCCCATTAGGTAAGATGTGCTTGGGGTTCTACTTCTATTGATAGTATATGCATTATGTCCAACAATTTTTTCATTTGGGTTTTCCATGGTGCATCTGCTAGATCCTGTAATAATGACTTACATTTATGGACTGACAAAATATAAACATTTAATTCAAATTTATTTTAGTAGCATTATTGCATTTATAAGGCTTTTAGTTTGTAGTTCTTGATAGGAAGAAACTCTAGTGTATGGAAATGACTTGTACAACTGTAGCTAATTGATATATACAAATTTTTATTTGTTTGGTAGAAATTTTGGTAAGCTGAATATAATTCTGTACATATCTTACTAAAATTTTCAATGCATATTTTTTAAAATATTAAGTTGTATATTCAGGTAGTGTGGTTATTTTAATAGTTTTAGAAATTTCATTTTTCAAAGTTAATGACCATCAAAATAATTACAATGTATATTCTTGATATTTTTCAATGTTATACAATTACAACACAAAAGATGAGTTATTTTTCATATTTCACTTAATCTTGGAGTTTGTAGAAATAAATCTTTAATGTTTAAAGGGCATTAGCTCAATGGAAGAGTACTTGTTTCATAAGTGGAAGGATGATGGTTTGATTCCATCATGCCCTAACAAAATTGATATAAGATCAAATAATATGTTGTTATAGACATTGTTTTAGCTATAGTCTCTCAAAAGATAATAGTTGGTATTAAACAAATATTGTCTTCAAAAAGACTAAGGTGAAATTGTCTCTAAAAGAAAATTAATTTTGTTTCGTATTGTCTTATAGAAACAATATTTTAAGATATATTTTAAGACACTCAATTAAAGACGATATTTGAGATGATATACAAGTTTTTAATTGTCTACAATTAAGACGATTGATAAAGAAATTGTCTCGAAAAATGTCTTTAAACCCCCTCTATGTAGTAGTGATTGCAATATGCCGAAAGAAACAGAGTGACTCAATGCGTTCCTTTAACAGTTGAAATTTAGATAAACGCCCATCTATTAGAGGCGGGAGGGGGAGGGGGGATTGTTTTCCAACTAGATGCCCCGCTACATAGACGAAAGTATCCACTTCAGTTGAAAAGCAAAACGCGTAACAGCAGAACTTAGCGCGTTTAGGTTCCTTTTCGTGCCAACTAATATAAAAACTTTTAGTGGTTTATTTATTTAATTTTAAATATCTACATTCAAAGAAATGATTTAATGATGATGTAATTATAAATATAAAATATTTAAATTCGGTAGATTCCTTATGTTGTTATTATATTGATAACTGATCAGCCCAAACCACAAAGTCATACAATTAATTTATCCTTCGTTTACTTCAAAGTACCTTCACCAATAAATACATTGTTTATTTTTTTGAACTTCACCTGTGCTGATTTGTGCAATCAGCATGAGCAATTCAATGACGCACCTTCATATGTTTTAATGTTCCGGTCCACACCATTGAACAAAGGCTGTGTTTTACTTTTAGTTTGAAATTTTCCATATTCAACATGTATTGAGAGAGATGACGCATAAGAAGCAAGCGAGCACCAGGTTCGTTTTGTTTATTTATATAAAACTAGGAAAGAACATTCGTCTGCAATGGGTACGTGGAAGAATTTTTGGATTAAAAAGTGAGTTTTATTTACAATTATATTTGTTAAGTAAAATGGTTTTCAATATAGAGTGGTTGTTTGTGTTTTTAATTTATTTTTATTAAATAATATTCTAGGTATGTAATTTTCTATTAATTTTATAGTTTTTAATATTAACTTTTTTTTCAAATGTCAATCGTAAATATTACAATCAAATAGTTTTTATTTATCACAAGAAAATACATGAGAATAGTTTTGTTGATCATGTCTAAACAAGAACATGATTAGTGGTATATATATATATTCAATTAAGAGTGTTATTTAACTATTCTACATATCATTTGATAGTCTGTTAGGATTGACATTTGAATTCTTTCCTTGAAAAAGGTTCTCAATGTCTTCTCATTTGGCACAAGGAGGAGGTTGAAAGATAGTAAATATTCTATACTATGACAATCTATTTTTCTTCTTTAATATGGCTATAATATGCAATAGTAGTGGTTGCCTCTAGTTAACAAGAATTCTTTTGTTTGTCCTTTAATAAGATGTTCCCTAGTAGACAATTATTTATGTAAATTCATATGAATGCCTATTTTGGTGGGCACATTCATCCCCATTCATTTTCTTCATGTGATTGATTATCTATTATTCTTCCTAGGAATGACATATTTTTAGTCTGAACTAGTTAAGTGTGAGTTTAATTAATAATGTATTCCCTTACATGAACAAATAAGTCTCCTTTGTGGAGTGATAGGTGTTCAGATTGTTTCTCATAACTATCCTTGAGTCGCACATAGTGGTTGGATCTAGGGTGCTGTTGGACCTAATACAAAAGTGGTCTAGACTAAAAGAGATAGAGGAAGGAAATGTATATTATTGTGAAGGAAAAATTATCCATTTGTTATATGTACTAGGAAGCCCTATGAGGAATAGGTTGAAGGATTGAAAATGACAATTTCTATTACTAGTAAAGTAATTTATTATTGTCAAGTTGCTTCTATTTGTTGAAGTCACACAAGACTGAAATACTTTTCAATTCATTGAAAGGTTGCAATCAACAATTAATTATATCATATGAACATGTAATAGTGATGATATAATTTTGATGTAAATATTAAAAAAATAACTTAATTTGTCAATAATTATATTTATTATTATGATTATTTAAGGAATATGATAACTTAGATGGAGTCTTGGACACCACATTAGAATAACAAGTATTTTAAAGAAGTTTGGTAAGTACAACAATGAACTAGTGGACTAACTCAACATATACGAGAAATATATGAATTATTAGTTTGATGTGGGGATGTTGGACCTTAACTACTATGAATCAAGGAGTGAATGACATATATTAGAATAATATGATCTTATTAGACAAGGAGATTATACCTATTCATTTTAGATAAGTAATGTAAAATTAAATATTCAATTTTAAATATAAGTTTTGTATATAACTATATCAACACCCCAACTATATGAAACTTAGGGGACGTACTAGCAAGAGAAAGCATATGAGGTAGAAATACATAATCTAAGTGAATACAAAAGTAGAAAGAGAGTATATTCTCACACAATATGAAAATTATTATCTCAAGGATATTATATATACTATCTTGAAATTTCAACATCATAATGCATGGGTTTGGGTAGATTAGAAAAATAGAAAATATTAAATAAAATGTAAATTAAAAGAGGCAGAAAAATATTTACAATAACACACAAATGAAATATGGGTTTCCCACTGCAGGTTGAATCCATGGGGAAAATAGTCATTCACTTTCCTTGTTATCGAAAAAAGAGAAAAATAAAAGATAATAATTTCAAATTATAAATTCACTTATTTATAAAGTATTTTAGCCTTTTTGGTGACTTCCAAAGGTCAACCCATATGTGAAAAGAATAGTTGACTCTTTAATCAAATAATGAGAATTTTCTTTTTTTGTTCAGAACATTACCCTTAAATCTATGCTAGGGGATCTTTCCGTAATACCCCATATTGGGGGTATTTCCACTAGACCTCTTCTTTTGGCTCAACTTTGAGGAGGATCTTGCCCCTAGTGAATTTTAGGAGTGGCTATATGACCCTATACTCTCATTAATTGATATGAGGGGAAAGCATGGTTGAAAAATTCATTAAAAAGAACACCAAACACCATCCATCTGCTTCTTAGAGGTTTATTAGGATCTAAACCAAGTTTTTTGAGAAAGTGGTATGACTTGTTGCTTAACACCAACAATCTCTTGCTTCTAGAGGCTTAGTAGGATCCAAACCAAATAATGTTTTAGAAGTGGATATTTATAATATAGTCCCCACAAGATTCAAGCATTAATCCTTTTTTGTTTCAAAATGAAACATTGGTATAAAATAAAGTGAGCATATTAGGATAGAGCATACCTATTCAAAGCATGGGAACCAAAAGAGTCAAATTGTTAGTCACCGATCAAAAATGGAAGGGATTGATGTAAAAAGAAAAAGAGTAGTAAAGGGTGAAACATAAAAACTAAAAGGATAATTATGGTAAGTATCTAGAAGAATCAATACATAGAAAAAAAAAATGTTGAATATTAGTGTGAATTTGGTTTAAGATTATAATACTAGAATGATAGTATGCTGCAGTGGCAGAGAAGAGAAACACTTTAGGAGGCAACATTGTTGAAAATGTAATAGGGAATTTAATGTTATGTTTTAAATGCTTTTAATTTTTGAAGTTTGTAATAACGTCCTACATGTGGTGGCATACCTAGAGTAGCAGTTCGATAAGCTCTCCAGATATAGCCACCTAGGACCAGGTGTGTGGATCTTAAATTATAATAATTTTTTTTAGTTCGTAGGTGGAGTGTTTAATGATTTTTAGAATCCAATAATAGGTAGTAGGCAATTTTTGGAATATTCCTGACTTAGAAAATGACTGTCTAATATTGGTAGAAAAACGTTTCAGATTCTTATCCTTTTTTTGGATAGAAGACATTCTTCTTTTCTAAAATAAGAAGAAAACATTTCACATCCTTTAATAGGAAAAAAAGAAAGTCAGTTTTAAGGGTGAGCCAGTCGGCTATGTAAGACATGAATCGAATTTGGAGAGATATGGAATGTTTTTTTTATTTTGTCTTTGTGCAAGTTTTCGATGGTCTGAGTTTTGAACGGATTTTTCTTATCTTCTCACTAGAAACAAGTTGATAGTTTGCAGAAGATTAAAAAGTTTTAGTTTTGGGTCGAATTCGGTATGTTTGCAGAAAAATAGTCTTAGTGCATGGGTAATATCTCCTAAATGCACCGTTGGATTTTCATGAGCTTTGGTTATGTTATTATAGGCCTAATTACGCCCATCTTCACCAGAGCGATTGAAGAGTTTTGATCTGGTTCAAGAGTTATTCATGTCTGAGTGCAGGCCTATCTAGAGACAACAAGAAGCAATGTTTTGCAAAAAAATGTACTCTGATGCGTGGTCAATATCTTAGGTTTGAACCGTTGGATTTCTCTAAAAAATTTATATGTTGTTTGAAACCTAGTTACGCCAAATCTCAACGGTTGGATTGAGTAAATCTTTTCTGGTTCGAAAGTTATTCATGTCTGAGTGCAGGTCTATTCGGAGGCAGCAAGAAGAAATTTTTGGGGGGATTTATTTTCAAAGTTTTGAATCTAGTGGATGGTTATAGGAGTCTTATGAGTTGATTCTAAGGTATCTCTGGTTGTGTTTTCATAATAATAATAATGATAAGAACAGTTGGTTCAAATCACAATGGGTGGTTATAATATATTGTGTGTGATCCTGAAGGTTGTAGATGCCCCTTGAAGCAACTCAGTTGAGTGACTGATTCCTCCTGAGTTTTCCAAGGTGTGGCTCTGCATCATAGTATTCTATGACCATTGTAGTGTGTATATTTTTATATACATTATATAAACATAAATAGAATAGAGCATATTATTATGTTTGTTTATTATGGAACAAAGGTTTTAAAAGGGCCCCATATCCCTTCATTAATTGTTTGTCTTTGTAAAGTTCTCATCATTTTTTCCAAGATTTTGTGTGATGATTCCAATCTAATCATCTCTCCAAAGAACATAATAAATCCTAACTGTGTATATATTGTCTTTTTCTTCTTTCCCCCTTACCAAAATTTACATTCAATATATAAATATATTTTAATTCTATGGGTCACGTCTTTTCACAATATAATAATTATATTATATTAATATAGTTATATTAATTAATTATTTATATTAATAAGATTAATTTATATTAATTAATAAAAATATATTATATTAATATTTATATTATAGCATATATTAATTTAATAATATATCAACTATATTATTAGTATATAATACTTTATAATAGTACGATGCTACATATCTTATTCATATGATATGTATGATATTATTATATGATTATAATGTAATATTACTTTATAAAATATTATTATTTTAATACCATTTTTAATATTACTTTATATATAATATTTATTTATTAGAAAAATTATATGCTAGAATGGGGATATCACAATCCTCCCCTCTCGAGTTTGCTTGTTGTCAAGCAATTGATTTGATCCTCATATTCTAGATTCATTATTTTTCCTACATATGTGTTAGACATTCGTAAATTAAACATGTTAATACATAATAGCACATACAAGAACATATGAACAAAGACACAAAGTAGACACATTAATGCATGAAGATGAGAAGCAAACATGAGGTAGACACACGAATGCATGAAGACACAAAGAAGGCACAAAGAAAAGACATTGATGCATGAAGACATGATGTAGACACATATTATACATGTTAGAATCTAGCTTACCAATTAAAATAAGGAAAGGGTATGGAAATGTTTTACCACTTTGGTCGTGAATTCCTACTCCTTTCCCTTGTCTTGAAATAAAAAGTTAGATTGAAGATGCATATTTTCTATAGCTAATACTATAATATGGTGTGTAACTCCATATTGGATGGTAGATTTACTACGGCATTGAGTTTGGACACACTCAACTTGGGGCTCCCTCATACCTTAGTCCATATTGGGATTCATTTTTCCCCAATGCAACCGATTTACTTCTCCCCCTATGCACACTCCCTACCCACTAGGAACATTTTGACATGGATGGTAGCTTTTTATAATTGTTGCCCTTGCAATGGGTACCATTGTGATGATCCGACTCTGATCATCTCTCTCAAGAATAGAATAAATCCTAATTGTGTATATATTTTCTTTTTCTTCTTTCCCCCTTACCAAAATTTGCATTCAATATATATATATATATATCAAGTCTTTTCACAATATAATAATTATATTATATTAATATAATTAATATAATTATTTATTTATATTAATAATCTTAATATACATTAATTAATAAAATATATTATATTAATATTTATATTATAACATATATTAATTTAATAATATATCAACTATATTATTAGATTATAATACTTTATAATAGTACGTTGCTACATATATTAATCATATGATATGTATGATATTATTATATGATTATAATGTAATATTACTTTATAAAATATTATTATTTTAATATCATTTTTAATATTAGTTTATATATAATATTTATTTATTAGTTAAATTATATGCTAAAATGGAGATATCACATTTTGCTAATTTATTTGTGTTGCATAACATCTCATGTGGCTTCAATCCCTTGGGATGGATAAACAATGACATATACCTTTCATTGGGACCATTGCTTGAACCTAGTTGATTACTTGGAAGAAAACAACAAGATTCTAAAAAATTAAAATTATATCTTGTGGCACTCAAAAAGGAACTAAAGAACAATGAAAAATAATTCTAAGAGTAAATCTTCATTTGATGATACTTTAATCCTATATTGTATCACCTTTAATTTGGGCCATTTAATTGAGCCAATGTGTAGGTTGTGTAACAAAAAGCCCTTAAAGTTTTTGAAATCTCCATTACATGAATGTCTAACTAAATATTAAAAAGAAAAAAATTATAGTAATAAATTGTCACCATGACAATACATTGAATCATCTTTCTTCATGATTTCTAACTAAAACATGTTCAAATAATACAATCAACTAAAAAGAAACACAAACAAATATAAGAGCATCTAAAATACTGAAGATTGTTCTTCTATATATTGACTATTGTGAGGATCTAAAAACATTTAAATTGGATGGTCTTCTCTCAGCCACGATAATTTAAAATATAAAAGAAAAAGATAAGAGAACATCCATTTAAACATTTTAATTTGAGTTGTTTTCATCAAGCCCATTTATAGTCACTATTCATTTACACCTCTTTTTGGATTAACATTCGCTCCAAATCCCAAATATATTTCTCTAGCACAACAAAGAGTTGAGATATTTTAGAAAAATTATCATCATGGGAATACATAGATAATCTAACATTGCATAACAAAGTACAAGTATTCACACCTACATGATTTCTAAGCATAGTTAGTTTAGGCAATAAATGAACCTAAAATACTTTGGGTGATAAATGATTGAATTTAAATTGTGGGATGGGATACCACAAAAGGAGATAAACGAATAAAATAAATAGTCTTAATATAGATGAGAAACTCCTTAATCTTCACATTTATGAGAACCTATTAATCTAAGCAAGGGGATCCTCTTTAGTAAAGCCAAGTTAAAATTAATTTTTTAATTTAAAGAACAATCGCTTCACATACATTTTAGGGTTCATTATAGATGTTTATCTCAAGTCCACCTCCAAGAAAAAAATATTCATTCTTATTTTTTTGAAGTGGCATGAAACATTCCAACTAGCCCTAGTCATGAAAGAAAATTGAATAGATATAGAAAAATCTTCAACTTAAGCATCCAAGACTTTGATTTATTGAAAAAGATATGTCTTCCATGATGTTCCCATTGAATACAATCCTATAAATTTGTGCTAAATGTGATTTACTTGGTTAATTCTAATTTTTACAGGTGTGAATCCTACATATTTCATTCTATCAATTTCCAATAAACCCCTCCAAAATTAAAACCTTTTTTTGTAGGTTGAAAATCCCAATAAATAAACAAGGAGTTACACTGCAATGTTGAACCCAAATTAATTAATCTTTTTGAATGAAAATCTTTTTCCCTTTTCTAGCTCAAATAACTACCAAATGCAATAAAATACTAGAACTATTCCAGAGCATCGTAAGACATGAACCTCAAAATAGATAACATTTTCCAATTTTACATATAAATGTTGGATAACTTTAAGAAATGAAAAGGGCTTGCAAAAGAGGACATGCCTTTCAGAGTTGTGCATATATTTTGAAAAACTCATAGAAATATTATTTTTTATTTCATGAACACTAACTTCCTAATCCAATCTACACATTAAGCCATTCCCAACTCTTTCCCAAATAAGGCTAGAACCAAACTCAAATGTTAATCAATTGTATAGTATAAAAATCTTTGAGTTGCCTATGACAACCAAGATAACCATGTTAGATAGGTTTTTATAAATCACCCAAATCAAGGCTCACAACACAAACCCAAGAGAAGGGGGTTTTAGGGTTTTTGATATTAAGGAAGGGGGGTTGGGTAATTGTATGGGAATGACTTTTGGCTTATTTTCATTCTTGTTTTATTGTTCTAAGTCAACCCCCATTTTGGCTTCTTTTTAATATAAAAAAAGCAACAACCCAAAAAAAATATGAATTTTAATTTTTAAATCCCAGACTTATAAATTTTTCGTCTGAAATACTTGACTTTTTCTATGGAAATTTGTTTTCCATACCCTTCCTCTATCTTCTTCTACCTCTTATCACCTAATATAAAAATTGTGGGAGTTTTATCTTAATTTTTAATTTGAGACATTAGAAATAGTTTCCATTTTTTATTTAAAACAAATAAAATAATTATTTAAATATTTAAGACAAAGTATTGATTTTGTCTTGAATAAATGTCTTAAAATACCCCTTAATGTTGTAATACGTATGATGTTGTCCATAGAAAAGAATGTATAGCTCATCGAATTGTTAGAAATTCAAATTGACCTAATAATATCTCCCTCTCTAAGGTCAGTGAGAAACTTCTCTATACTTGGTGCTAATACGAGATTAATAGGTTTTTTATTTTGCTTGAAGAGCTTATCGTCTATTTTGATAGGAATTTCATGATAAGAAAATCCTCTTTTTTATGACTTCATATCATCATTGGATGAAGAAAATATGTGCATCATTATCACTTTTGAGCTCAATGACTTTCCCATATATACCTTCTTAGAAACAGCCTCGGTACTCAATTTATCTCTTCTAGATTGTTTTCATGTATAGCAGGTGATTTTGCAATGTCTATCTATTCTGTTAAAGGCTCTCTCTATGTTCAGACATTACAATATCTTGCAATGTGTATTTGATTCTGTTTGCAATAGCTTGACATATACTATTTCAGAAGGTTGAAGAAAAGCAATTGATCTCTACATTGAAATGTTGTCCTCATTTCCTCTTCCAAGAATTAATTTGAACAACACTTGAGTGATAGATTAGCCCACGGATCCTTTAGATAAGACTCATTTCTAAATTTACGTAGGGACATCTAAGTTATGTTCAATTAGACAACATAAAAAAAATGCTCACATAAAAAACTTTTTGAAGTTAGCAAGATTCTATTTGGCACTCCAAGTTGATTCCTTCTCGTATTGGACAAATTGGCATTGGGTTGGTCAAGTGTAGCCAATTCAATAATTGAAGACTGTGGCCGAAGTAAGTGGGCTGAAAACGAAGACACAATATATAAATGTAGCATATCATCAGCCATGAAATTACTTGGTTTATGTCGCATCTAAACTTCTAAACGTGGAGCTTCTTGGTTTATGTTGCGTTAGAATGCATTTTCATCACACTTCTCCTCACTCCCAGTTTCCCATTTAAAATTGTCCTCTTCTTCATCTAACTACTGTAGCGATAATTTATATATTTCATTAAAAATATTGTGACCTCACATGGTATAAGCGCAATAAGATGGAAGACTTGGCCTTAAATGAAATTCTCCATCATAATAATAGTTGAACGCATTGACTACATCACTCATTAAATTCGCTTGTAATTTCAAGTAGAGCATCGAGGAGAGTGGGTAATTCTATGCCCAGAAATTTACTTTCTTATTTTAAGATGGTGAAACTTAATATTTATGTTTATATTTCTTTTCTAACATCTTTGCCTTCTCTTTTGATCTTCCTCCTATCAATGAAAAGGTCATAGGAAGTTGCGGGAGCCATTTAAATAAGCTTAACTAGTTAAAAGCTTAATTGTTGTTTGATTGACTTGTATCACCACCAATCAAAGAATGAATTTCATATTGTTCTAATCAAAAGTGAAGCAAAACATAAGGTGGAGACATTGAATGTCAATATTACAAATATCTTCTAATGTTATGGTGGCAACAAGGGGCTTGGAATGGGAAATATATGAATAACACATCGAGGGTCCTGAGAATGCTAAGTGTAGTCTTGTAAATTGTATTCCTATACAATCTCATTCTCACTTAAGCCTTGTTCATGCATGAGGCCTTCCATGTTTTGAACGTGTTTGACTCCTTTTACATTTACATAAAAATTACAACTTTATCTAACATTGGGTCTTTATTCCCTTTTCCAACCCTAAATTCTAATGCTCAAACTTCTCCTAGGTGCCCTTTCCCTACAAAATGGAATTATGGGGTGTTATTATCTCACTTAATGGGATCCGATTTCAAAATCTCCAATAGTAGAAACATGTGGGACCATGAATTAATGTCCCCTTGTTGGCCCACTCAAAAAATTATGAGAAAAGGTATGAAAGAAATCATTACAGCCTCATTTTAAAGACAACCATTCTAAAAAGAAATATCAACAATCAATTCTTATTATTAAGAAAGTAGTTAATCATTATCAAGGCATTTTGAAAGGAGAACTAAAGCTTAAATTCTAAGTATTGTAGATGGCATCATGATCAAGCTATTATGTAGTCAACTATGTGTGTCCACATCAATCTTTTCATAAAAACTTAAACAAAATAGGAGGTTGATGAAAGTATAAGATTTCATTTAGAATTTCAATATAAAATTGAGCTTCTTTACTTTCAAGGAAAACATTTCATTCAATTATATTTTTATTTTAATTAGAGTTAA
The DNA here is from genome assembly GCA_028749045.1 of Cupressus sempervirens. Taxonomy (NCBI): domain Eukaryota; kingdom Viridiplantae; phylum Streptophyta; class Pinopsida; order Cupressales; family Cupressaceae; genus Cupressus; species Cupressus sempervirens. Next base: position 52,625,720 of record CM053789.1, on the reverse strand, counting down.
TTAAAAACTTGATTTTGATCTAGGATATCAATCCAATGACATCTTCTCTCATTTTCATATGTAGGAAATAGATTCATAAGGCATAAATTTGAACTAAGAGTATATAAAGACATACAAATTTGATTTTTGCAAAATTTTTTGATATAGAATAAAAACCATTTTTTTTTACATCTGAAACTCCTTGGACGAGGTCATGCAAAACTACCATTTTCTACAACTTTAGGTTCATATTTTAGACAATGCTTTTGTTGAAATGGAAGTATGCACCCTTACTTGAGGTATGACCATCAAGTGACCATGTGTAACATGGAAATGACCTCCAAGTGTTGGACTTGTGCTTTGAGGTTGAATCTCCAGAGAAGGTCAGCTTCCTTATAATTAGGATGCACCTAACTACTCTTTGAAGGAAAAGGGAGAAGGAGATGCATGAAATCAAGTTACCCAATCTAATCTAAAGGGGGTAATGCACCTAATTGAGATGGTTTCAACTCTTCTCTGGGATGCACAACACATCAATTAAAAGTCTATTTACACTAGTCTTGACTCTATTATACTCTCTAAGAATTCACATGTGGGTTTTGAACTAATCAAATGCTGAAGGGAAAGACATCTTCACAATGCAACAATCATCAATAGTTTGGACACAACATACAAACTTTAGAAAATAGAAAGAAATATTCAAAATAAGGAAAAATACATGCATGAATAGTGAATGGGAAGAAGAGATAATGAAGAGAGCTATTTCATTAATGGAAGGAAAAGAATATAGTTATAGAGCCTAAGGCTATTGCAAGTTAGTAAACATGATAGAATAGAGAGGAACACCCTTTACAAATATTTACAATTGCCTTATATAGACATCAAGCATAACTCTAATACTACATTGAGTTCAAACCCCAATAGGGTGGAGTTGAAATGCAGAGGAGAGAAATGACTACCGAGCAGAGGAAATCATGATCAGATGCACGTCCCCATATAGGAAATCAAATCTTTTATGTGTAAATATGGCCTTGAATGGATAGAAGTGGTGACCATCACCATTTTAATTAGGTAAATGGATAACCAAGTGGTGGGAGAATAAAATCTACATTTACTAGGCATGGGGAACACCAAAGAGTGGTTGTAGATGATGAAAAGGATCAATTTTCTATCAAAGAGTTGCTTGTCTTTGTTCTCAATATACCAAGTCAGCCATGTCATCATGTCAAATGGAGTCAACCATCTAACTTTCCACATGGACCAATGTCCCTAAAATATGTTGCCACCTCTCCTATCATCTATCTATTTGTTGACCTATTAAATGCTAGTGCTCATGGCTTCACAATCTGCATTCACTTCATTCCCCTAACTGTTGTGGACCTATGCTCACCGTATAATTAGTTCTTTGCATCATCATTGAAGTTTAGACTTAACAATATTCTAACCATGCAATGGCATGAAAATAATTATTCTACCCCTAGTTGCTCCTTTGCAACTTATCCTCTGCTTGGCATAAAATGCTTGCAACCTTGTGATAGATATTAACTTTTATGCATGTACTTCCCTTCTCACAATCATGACATAAACATAAACCATAGCCTAGACACCTTTGCACCTTGTAAAGATTGCCTCTTAACCACAATCGCCTTGACCCAAGGTAAACCTTAACTCTCAGTGAACTTGCAAACAAAGAAGAAACGAATCTTTGTAGCCAACACTCTAGTTAACTCTTAACCATGTGCAACCTCACAAAAGCATTGGATTTGACTGGGCTATTGACTTTCACATGGTCATAACTTAAACTTTTTAAGCACATTGATTAGACAAACTGATTCAATTGATTTTATTTTATTTTATTTAACATATCCTTCAAAATTGACCCTTGTAATGATGGGATGTGGAGAACTGCTATTAAACTAGCCCACAATGACATTTGTCCACCTATTCACATGCTTGTGGCCTTAACTCTGATGCTAGCCCTTAACCCTTGCGATCATGTGAACACAGGCTTTTGCATCCTTACAACCACAACTTTGAGTTTACCTTAACTAGCTGTGAACATGTGAAACCATCTCAAATTGATTGCTTCCTACATTTTGCATTATCACATCTTTAACTTCATAATCTCCCTTAATTTTTGTGAAGCTACACACACTATTTAAATGACCATTTTGCATTGTCACACCCATGCAATAGTTAGTGATAGAAAAGGAAGCGATGTTGTGAAAGAAAAAACTTTTTGCAACATCCAACCTAAATGTTTTAAAAGGGGATATGTTATAATATGAAAAGTAGTCAAGAGACTTAGGGGTATAGACGTATAATTTTTTTTCTTCATATCTCCCTATTAAGTTTGTATGCAGAAAGATGTATGGTCAAACTTGAATGTTGGTCATGACTATCACCCTAAAAATTCAAATTTTGGAAGCGAACAAAAATGGCTAACATTTTTGGCAACATAGAGCGGATACTTAGGTACACTAAGCATGGACTAGTGGCCTTCAACAATCCATTGGGCTATAGAGTCACAAAAATGAACCTACTTTGTATTTCATCAGACTCTAGAACCCTAGCAACTTTGCCTACTCTACAACTACAAAAACCTCAGAAAACTCTACTATCTGTTGAGAAACAACTTGTAATCGTACACTTCTTAGAAAATAGGGAAACTAAAAAACTTGAAAAAGATCTACTCTAATATGTATAGAAATTTATAGATAAAATAAGTCAAACAAATTCATTGACTGGCTTGTTGAAGTAACTTCCCTTCCTCACAAGTTGATTTCTTGTTCCATGCAAGCAGGTGGCTAAAAATAGTAGCAGGTGGAACAAACATGTTGTTGAATGGAACACCTCCTTCCTAGTGCTGAAAATAAAGAAGCTTCTCTCTAGCATCGATACACCTTGATAGCCTTTTATAGAGTTCAAGCATAACTCTAATACTACATTGAGTTCAAACCTCAACTAGGTGGAGTTGAAATGTAGAGGAGAGAAATGACTATTGATTGAGGGAAATCATGATCAGATGCATGTCCCCATATAGGAAATCAATTATGTTATGTGCAAATATGGCCTTGAGTGGATAAAAGTGGTGACCATCACCATTCTAATTGGGTGGATTGATAACCAAGATGCAAGAGGATAAAATCTACATTTACTAGGCATGGGGAATACCGAAGAGTGGTTGGAGATGATAAAAAGGATCAATTTTCTATCAAAGAGCTACTTCTCTTTGTTCTCAACATGCCAAGTCAGCCATGTCATCAAGTCAAATGGAGTCAATCATCTAAATTTTCACATGGACCAATGTCCCTAAAATATTTTCCCACCTTGCCTAGCATCTATCTATTTGTTGATCTATTAAATGCTAGAGTTCGTGGCTTCACAATTTGCATTCACTTCATTCCCCTAACTATTGTGACCGTATGCCCACAATGTAATTAGCTCTTCATATCATCATTGTAGTTTAGACTTAACAATATTCTAACTATGCAATGGCATGAAAATAATTATTTTTCCCTTAGTTGCTCCATCGTAGCTTATCCTCTACCTAGCATAAAATGCTTGCAACCTTGCGATAGATATTATCTTCGTTGCATGTACTTCCCTTCTCACAGTCATGACATAAACATGAACCACAACCTAGACACCTGCACACCTTGCAAAGAACGCCTCTTAACCACAATCACCTCATTGTATCCTTGACCCAGGGTAGACCTTAACTCTGTGTGAAATTGCGAACAAAGAAGAAATGAAGCTTTGTAGCCAACACTCTAGTTAACTCTTAACCATGTGCAACCTCATGAAATCATCAGATTTGATTGGGTTATTGAATTTCACATGGTCGTACCTTAAAATTTTGAAGCTCATCAATGAGAAAAATCAATTCAATTGATTTGCTTTTATTTTTTTGAACATATCCTTTGAAATTGACCCTTGCAATGATGTGATGTGGAGAACTGCTATTCAATTGGCCCATGATAACATGTGTCCACCTGTTCACATGCTTGTGGCCTTAACTCTGATCCTACACCTTAACCCTTGTGATCATGTGAACACAGGCTTTCACATCCTTGCAACCACAAATTTGAGTTTACCTTAACTAGCTATGAACATGTGAAACCCTCTCAAATTGATTGCTTCCTACATTTTGCATTATCACATCTTTAACTTCGCAATCTCCCTTAATTTTTGTGAAGCTATGCATGTTATTTAAATGACCATTTCACGTCGTCGCGCCCTTGCAACAGTTAGTGATAGAAAAGAAAGTGATGTTGTGAAAGAAAAAACTTTTCACAACATCCAACCTAAATGTTTCAAAAGGAGATATATGTTATAATATGAAAAGTAGTCAAGAGACTTAGGGGTATAGATGTATAAGAAATTTTTTCATCTCTCGCTATTAAGTTTGTATAGTGAAAGACGTATGGTCAAACTTGAATGTTGGTCATGACTATCACCCTAAAAATTCAAATTTTGGAAGTGAGCAAAAATAGCTAACATTTCTAGCAACTTAGAGGGGATTCTTAGGTCTACTAAGCTAGGATTACTGGCCTTTAGCAATCCATTGGGCTATAGACTCATAAAAATGAACCTACTCTATATTTCATCAGACTCTAGAACCCTAACAACTTTGCCTCCTCTACAATTTTAAAAACCTCAAAAAACTCTACTATCTCTAGAGAAATAGCTTGTACTCATACACTTCTTGGAAAATAGCGAAAATAAAATCTAGAAAAAAATCTACTCTAATATGTACAAAAATTTATAGAGAAAATAAGTCAGACAAAATCATTGACTGGCTTGTTGAAGTAACTTCCCTTCCTCATAAGTTGATTTGTTGTTCCATGCAAGCGTGCAGCTAAAAATAGTAGCAGTCATAACAAACATGTTGTTGCATGGAACACCTCCTTCCTAGTATTGAAAACAAAGAAGGTTCTCTCTAGCACTAATACACCTTGATAGCCTTTTATAGAGTTCAAGCATAACTCTGATACTACATTGAGTTCAAACCCCAATTGGGTGGAGTTAAAATGAGGAGGAGAAAAATGACTACTGGGCAGAGGAAATCAGGACCAGATGCACGTCCCCATATAGGAAATCAATTCTTTTACGTGCAAATATGGCCTTGAATGGATAGAAGTAGTGACCATCACCATTCTAATTGGGTAGATGGGTAACCAAGCATCAGGAGGATAAAATATGCATTTACTACATATGGGGAACACCAAAGAGTGGTTTCAAATGATAATGAGGATCAATTTTCTATCAAAGAGCTACTTCTCTTTGTTCTCAACATGCCAAGTCAGTTATGTCATCAAGTCAATTGGATTTGACCATCTAACTTTCCACATGGACTAATGTCATTGAAATATTTTTCCACCTCGCCTAGCATCTATCTGTTTGTTGACCTATTAAATGCCAGTGTTCATGGCTTCACAACTTGCATTCACTTCATTCACCTAACTGTTGTGACCATACGCTGATCATGTAATTAGCTTTTCATGTCATTATTGTAGTTTAGACTTACCAATATTCTAACTAGGCAATGGCACAAAAATAATTATTTTTCCCTTATTTTCTCCTTCATAGCTTATCCTTTTCCTAGCATAAAATTCTTGCAACCTTGCGATAGATATTATCTTCACTGCATGTGTTTCCCTTCTCACAATTGTGACATTAACATGAACCATAGCCTAGACACCTGCACACCTTGCAAAGACTATCTCTTAATCACAATCACCTCATTGTAACCTTGACCCAGGGTAGACCTTGACTCTGTGTGAAACTACGAACAAAGAAGAAAGAAAGCTTTGTAGCCAACACTCTAGTTAACTTTAACCGTGTGTAACCCCATGAAAGCATTGGATTTGACTGGGCTATTGAATTTTACATGGTCATAACTTAAACTTTTGAAGCTCATTGATGAGAAAAATTGATTCAATTGATTTTCTTTTATTTTATTGAACATATCCTTTAAAATCGACCCATGCAATGATGTGATGTGGATAACTGCTATTCAATTGGCCCATGATGACATGTGTCCACCTGTTCACATGCTTGTGGCCTTAACTTTGATCCTACCCCTTAACCCTTGCAATCATGTGAACATAGGCTTTCACATCCTTGCAACCAGAATTTTGAGTTTACCTTAATTAGCTATGAACATGTGAAACCCTCTCAAATTGGCTACTTCCTACATTTTGCATTATCACATCTTTAACTTCACAATCTCCCTTAATTTTTGTGAAGCTGCGCATAGTGTTTAAATGACCATTTCACATTGCCATGCGCCTACAGTAGTTAGTGATAGAAAATGAAGTGATCTTGTGAAAGATTTTTTTTTTCGCAACATCCAACCTAAATCTTTAAAAATGGGATATGTTATAATATGAAAATTTGTCAAGAGACTTAGGGGTATAGACATATGAGAAAATTTTTCATATCTCCATATTAAGTTAGTATAGTGAAAGATGTATGGCCAAACTTGAATGTTGGTCACGACTATCACCCTAAAAAATTTGGAAGCAAGCAAAAATGGCTAACATTTTTGGCAACTTAGATGGGATGCTTAGGTTTATTAAGCATGGACTAGTGGCCTTCAACAATCCATTGGGCTATAGAGTCACAAAAATGAATTTTCTCTTTATTTCATCAGACTCTACAACCCTAGCAACTTTTCCTCCTCTACAACTGCAAAAACCTCAAAAAAACTTCTATCTCTATAGAAACAACTTGTACTCATACACTTCTTGGAAAATAGGGAAAATAAAAAACTATAAAAAGACCTACTCTAATATGTACAAAAAATTGTAGAGAAAATAAGTCAAACAAAGTCATTGACTGGCTTGTTGAAGTAACTTCCCTTCCTCACAAGTTGATTTCTTGTTCCATGCAAGTAGGCTACTAAAAATAGTAGTAGGCATAAAAAAACATGTTGTTGCATGGAACACATCCATCCTAGTGCTGAAAACAAAGAACCTTCTCTCTAGCACTAATATAACTTGATCCTAAGTAAGATAGACTTGCTCCTCCTTTTGAAAATCTTACTCATGCTATGGAATGAGCATGATCAAGGAAAATTTGTATTGTTGTAGAGCTAGATGTCTGATGGGGCATCCTCTTGATGGATTCAGGTCTAAGCATTTAGCCTTGACCTCACTTTTGTTCTCATGATACAGAGGATTGAAAAATTCATCTTCATGAAGGGGATTCATGAAGAAGCACTTAAAAAAGGAACTTCATAAGAAATCTGAGGAACCAAAAAGACCAAAAGATCTTCACACAAATTAGCCCTTGATCTGTTGAAACCAAAAGATGAATAGAGTCACCATGGTGTTAGATAAAATGCCTTTAAAGGCTGATTTCACTGAGAATAATACCCAAATTCTCAATTAATGGACTTCAAAATGGCTTCCAGGAGGCTTGTGTTGTATGTCCCACTAGGCGTGCAAAAACTATTGACATGGATATCTGCACCCTTTCATGAGGTATGACACTCAAGTGACCTCATGTGACATCAAAATGACCTCCAAGTGTGGGATTTGCACTATGACATCGAATCTCTAGAAAGGGTTGGCTTCCTTACAATTGGGATGCACCTAACTACTCATTGAAGGAAAGGGGAGAAGGAGATGCATGGAATCAAACTATCTAATTTAATCTAAAGGGGGTTGATGCACCTAATTAAGATGGTTGCAACTCTGCTTTGGGATGCACAACACATTAATGAAAAGTCTAGATACACTAGTCTTGACTCTATTCTACTCTCCAAGAATTCACATGCATGCTTTGAACTAATCAAATGCTGAAGGGAAAGACATATTCACAATACAACAATCATCAATAATTTGGACACAACATACAAAATTTAGAAAATAGAAAGAAACATTCAAAACAAGGCAAAATATATGCATAGATAGTAAAGTATTTCTCATGTATTTTCTCTTGAATCTTTGATCATAAAGTCACATTTTTCTATATACTATTGAATGTTACTCAAAAAATGCACAATTTAACCTTGATAGACAATTATACTATAATTTAATAGAATAGCATGTATTTTAGTGCATATTCTTAATAGAATATTAGTTCCACAACTAGTATGTGTATTTAAAAAAATAAAAAATAAAAATATTTTTTACTCAGTCTTCAAATGAATATCCCAAATAATCCCTTTTCTTTCTTTTTTTTTTGCATTTAGGACAAGTATTTGACTTGAGAATGATTCGAATATTGAATAATTCACTATAAATCACTTTTATTTCTACCATAAACAAATGACACTAAAACGTCATGTTTAATCAATTTTTTTTTTGATGTACACATAATATTTTTCTATATGCTACATAATTGGTTGCACCAGTTATTGGTTTGATAAGAATTTATAAGGAAGTGCTCTACATACATTATAGTTTTCATGATGTCACTCATAGTGGGATACATATCCTTCTTCAATCAATATGAACCTTAAGATATTTTCTATCAAATGACTCCTAAACACTAAAACATTGAAATAACCAAATACAAAAAAGTGTGCAAAGTGTGATTATTTGGCTTTTCCAACTTCAACAATCATTAGAATGTTAGGAAAAATTAAAAATATTAGATTTATCAAAGAAAGCAATTAGACTTGAAAATTAATTTGGTGACATAAGAAAAATAGGGTTGGGACTACGATGTAAGATTTATGACTCTATATAATTACCTAGCTTTGAAGTAGCAATGATTAATCAAACATAAGTGCCAATTCATAATCATTTCTTTGGGGAGGGGTACAACTAATTTAAACCAAATCAAAAACCTTTAATTATTAACCATTGTAATGAACTATATCATTCAAGTTCTTTCTAACTACACTTTATTTAGACTATACCCAAATTTTAATAAAACTTGTCTTTTGGTCAATTTTTTTTATCTACTCGTATAATTCTCATTTATATACCTATCCAAATACCCATTACATCTATTTCATATACATTTTCGGTATACATGGTTTAAGGGTCTCTAGTTGAGAACCTAATACATACCATTTTGAATAAGATTTCTTCTGCATGGTGCCTATTATCTTTGTTAGGATTAACCTCAGAAAAAAATAAAAATTACATGCAAATATAAACAATATCAGGTAATAATAAATCACATAGAGAAGAACACAAGACACCAAGATTTAACGTGATTCACCCAATTCCTAGGCTACATCCACCAAAAAACAAGTCTAATATTATTGTGATCTAGTGATTACAACCTGATTATAATCCATAATCCCTTACAGCTCAATACTACTGCAAGAAGCAATTTTGCATCACACAACAAGTATTTATGTCACTTTAGGGTTACAAAATGTTGGCCACATGTGGTCCATATGTCGGCCACAATATCACCAAATAATTATGAAGCATGTATAGTACTTCCTTGATTAGTCACAAAAAACTAACAATCTCCCACTTGGAGACTGATCTTGTAGCTATACTGCTCCTCCATGAGGCTCCCACTGGATCAAACCACCCTGGAATCAATTTTTCTTTTCTTTTGTTCAGTCTAGAAGACCAACCAAAGCTGAAGAGGAGTTCAGCTTCTCCCTTGTCACTACCTTTGTAAACATATCTACTAGATTGTCATCTATATGTATCTTGTCCAACTTTAATAGTTTACCATCCCAAATTGACCAAATGAAATGCTACTGCAATTGAATGTGTTTTGTCTTTGAATGTGGAGCAGAATTCTTCGTAAGATGAATGACACTCTGACTATCTATAAACAAATAATTATCCCTCTGAGGGTGTCCCAATTCTTCCAAGAAGAACTAAAGCCATATCATCTCCTTGGCTACCTTTTTAGTAGCAACATAATCTACCTCTATAGTGGATAAAGCATTAACATTCTACAAATAAGAAACCCAGCACACTGTTGCCCCATCAACAATAAATAAATAACCTATAGTACTCTGCTTGGTATCAACATCCCTTACCAAAACTAAGTCAACATATCCCTATAAATCAGTAGTAAAGCCTCTAAAGTGTAAACACTTACTGGATGTTCCTCTCAAATATTTGAGAATCCATTTAACTGCATTCCAATACTCAAGCCTCGAATGACTCATATACCTGCTAATGACTCCCACTGCATGTGCAATATCTAGCTTTGCACATACCATAGCATACATCAAGCTTCCTATAGCTCAACCATAAGGTAACTTGAACATCTTAACCTCCTCTTCTTGTGTCTTGGGACACATCTCCTTAGTCAACTTCAAATGACTAGGTAAAGGTGTGCTGACAGCTTTAGCATTCTCCATAGAGAAACATTGCAACACCTTCACAATATAATCAGCCTAAGATAAAGTCAATTTTTTGTTCCTCCTATCTCTACAAATCTCCATACCAATGATTTGTTTTGCTACGCCAAATCCTTCATAGAAAATGCACCTGCTAGCTAATGTTTTAACCCCTTAATGTGATCTATGTTAGACCTAGCTACAAGAATATCATCAACATATAAACATAAAATAATGTAGTTTTCATCATCCAACCTTTTAAATTAAACACAATGATCTGAATGACACCTACTATATCCAAGCTTATGCATAAAACTATCCAATTTTAGATACCATTGCCGAGGTGCTTGCTTCAAGCCATATAAACTTTTTGTCAATCGGAACACAAAGTTCTACTTACCTTTGATCTCAAATCCCTATGGATGTTCCATATATGTCTCTTCATCCAAATCACCATGAAGGAAGGTTGTTTTAACATCAAACTACTCCAAATGCAAATATTTAGTAGCCATAATACTTAAAACAATCTCCATTTTGTACTCCTATATCTAATAGCTAAATAGATGAAAATTTGATACAATTTAATCTTGAATGAAAACTATTCTAACTAGTTAAAATATTATTAGACATGATAATATCAAAATAAAATATAAATATACCCACAAAATAAATTATCTTGTATCATTAAATATATAATATAATTTTATACCAATAAGTTAAACAATTATTCATTTAATTTGAATAAATTACTCGCATTCATAAAAAAGATTAAAAGAAAAATTCAAATGTGTACATTGCATATTCTGACTTGTAAATTAAAAGACTAATTTAAAAACTGATATGCTATAAACATTTATCTAAAAATTAAGGTTTCAACAATTTCAATGGTGCTTTATTACATGTATAATTTAGAGCCCTCCACCATGTCCTTCAACATTACACAAATGTTCCCTCAATTATTTCATACTTTCTCGATCATTTAGCTAAAAATAAGAAAGTTGATCTCCCTGAGAATCAAGAAGAAACTATTGAAGATTTGAACTACTTTGAAAAGGGTTCTTCCTTGGCCATCAAGATTGAATGGACCTTGCAGAAGTTTTCCCAATTTTTTACTCCCCTTTCCACAAGCTCCATAATGTACCCTCCTTTTCCATTAATTGATTTAAGTTACCTAAGTAACCCTCATGTGTCTCTGTATCACTCTCCAAGCCTAGTTCTTGAAAAGGAGGATGACTTTGTGGAAACCCTCACCCTTCATTCAACAGAGCTAAGATTATGTTACGATAGGTTGAAAGCTTTGGCAAGTGGATTTCTATTCTAGATGCATATTGCCCATAGAAAAATCAATAGGTTGGAAACCTTTGCTAAGGTAGAGCGTAAATCTATTTATTGGATTGTGGGTCGTAGGAATGAATGATAGTAGGAAGTAGGTTGAGATATAGGTGATAAATTTCATAATTAGGAACAACTTGAGGATGGAACTTTAGAATAGTATGGCCTTGGAGGAAGAAAAGAATGAAATGATAAAGGCTCCATGTCCATGAAAAAATATCAAGACTAGCTCAAGGATCACATTAATAGTTTGATTTCTCACAAAATTTTGTTCAAGCTAAAATGGAAGTCCACATTGATGGTCTAAAGCTCCAACTGGAAGAAAGATTGGTGAAGATGAAGTGCAAGGAGGATATTTCAAGAAAAGTTGTTTGTAATCTCATGACCCCAAGGGGACAAGAAAGAAAATGTTTGTTTCCCTCCCCTAAGCTCTCTTTCCTGGATCAGCTCAAGGAGCTATAGAAATAGTTGGTTGGCATTCTTTTCTTTTGCCTTAGATTGGTATGCCATAGATCCTTGATCTTTTGTTTCTGATGGTGCTAGGTTCTAGCAGTGGTTGGTCTCTTCTAGTCAAGTGTTCATTTTTTTGGTGATCATTGGTTTTACTAGCTCCTTATTGCTAGTTTGTGGTTCTTTGGTTGCAGTTTGATCCATTTTTTGGCCTTTTTGGTAGCAGCTAGGTTTTTATTTTTAGTTTCTCATCTTGGTTAATATTTTTTAGTTAGTTTTTGTCTTGTAGTTTGGTTTTTCTTGGTTCATTTTGGTTCTTAATTATAGGTGTTACCATTCATGACCTTATCTATATGTCCTTGGATTTGATGTTATTTTTTGTTTTAAGGGTTTGAGCCCTATCCTACTTTACTTAGTCAAAACTATAGAATAAAAATAAGCTTATGCCAAAACAATCAAAATGAGAACCCTAAGAGAAGTACCCTCACACCAGATACTACAATATTTGCTACCCTGAGAGAGTAACAAGTAAGATTTCAACAAAAGAGGAGCCTCTAGCAACCAAACTGCAATCAACCAAACCTAGTGCTAAAAATATTAAATTTCATGATCCATGGGGTTTCAATAGGGATAAGAAAGAACCATGTTCCTCTATAACTATATCAATGACCTCCTCCACATATTTTGACCCAAAACTAGAAAAGTAGACAACTACATGGGGCCATTCTTTAATTAACCAAATACAACTCTTCCTTACAATAGCAATCATGAAAGGATTCATGACTAAAACTAAAGGTAACTAAAGGAAAGGAATCCTTCTACATAACTGCTTCCACAAGAGGAGTATCAAAGAAAATAAAAGTGCAATACCCACAAATCCCTTCAACACATAGGAATACTAGCCAAAAGAGGGAAGCTCCATCTACAATAAGGGAAAATATTGTCAAACCAAGCATGAAATGCAAAATAACCCAACAAATAGAAAATTGACTACTCAAAGTCACGAGGTCAGGTGTGGGAGGAAAGACTTGGAAACCTTGTAACAACACTTATCATGGAAGCCCCATTGAAACCTCTTGCTAAACCATAGGATCCTAGAACTATTGGAAAAACCAAGGGCAAGTAGTCACAACCTATGAAGCATCCAACATAAGAAAGCACACCTAATTATAACCTCATATTGCTACCCGATAATATGTAAGCCAAAAGAGGGACATGATGATGTAAACACATTTAGGATTTGTAATTGCAAGCCATTGTAAACAACTGTGCGCTCCCAGTTCTTTATAACTACACTTTGTGGCTTGACCTTTGTGTTTGAATATTAACAAAACATTTCTTTTGATCATTTTTTTGTATCTACTTATATTTTCCCCATTGTAGAAAACCATTGCCATGCCCATTACACAATCAAATTGAAAAATTAAAATATAAAATAGAATCAAATTTTGAATGGGTCCTAGGACTAGTGGTGAAGTTAAATGGCTCTAAACAAGTTCATTAAGGATCAAGTCTTTTTAAGTGCAATGTGCTGATATATCATAAATTCTTGTGAAAAAATCACAAACAGAAACCCCTTAGTCTTTAGTGCTTAGCTAAAGAGATTCGGCCTATAACTCATATTGTCATATAAATAACTACAAAAAAGTAGATTTTCATAACATCATTTATAAAAAAAATCTAACCAATTAACTAATATAGGATTAGACCTATAAATATAAAACCTAACTAACTAAAACATTATTAGACTTATGAACATTACAATAAAGAATTAATATAATTACAAAACATACCACCTTTTATCATTAAATATAAACAATTGAATTTGATGTATTTATTTTTTATAAAAATGAATGCTAATAAATCCACAATATTCATCTCTTTGAATAAAACAATCCTTCTATATTTATTATCAAGAAACCATACACATTCATTAGAAAGGTAGAACTTTGAACGTGCAACTTGTATATTCACTTATTAGTCCCTACCTATGTAAATGCAAGGAAATAATGTTCCCATATGCTCTTTATAATTAATTTTTATAATTAAAATCATTATAATTTTAAAGTTCTAAAAAATATTTATTTAAAAATTAATTTTTAAATAACAATTATTTTTTATCATTAGTTGATCTTATTTTCCCTAGGGATTTTCTTTCTATTTAATTCAAGGAAATCACAAAATAAGATATCAGATGGACTTTAGAAAGTTCCAGGAAATTTTTCTCTGACATCAGCCAACCAAGGACTTTCGACAAAATGAAAATGGAAAATGGAAATGGCACGAAAAATGTTGGTGACAGGTGCTAAAAGGAAATGATCATAAAGTCTTTCTTAGTCAGTCAGACGAAACTCCTCTTGACATAACATAAAGCAAGAGTATGTGAAAAAGTACATTTCAAAATATTCTTTAAAAAAAAGCATAGACATCTACAAGAATCCTATAGGAGCCCTTAAGATGGCAACGATATTTAGTTGCATAGATACCCACTTAGTTTCAAGTCAATTTTATCAATGCTAATTTTTTTAGTTTAAAGTTTATCAATTACAATTTGTCTGTTATGAATTTATTTGATGCCTAATTTTACTTAAAATACTTTATCAGTGCTCAATGTTGTTTTTGTAGACTTTATCAATAACCACATTTTATTATATATGTATATATACACCGATGCTTGCCTTGTCCGTGGGTGCTTGCTTTCTTTGTTTAATGATTAAAGAAAAATTTAAATAAATAATATAAAATAAATTTATTTCGTTAATTTTAAAATTGATCAAAATTATCAATTATTTTCAAACTTCTATAAACAAATTAACCAAGTTAAAATATTTTCTTACTAAAGTAAAAACTATAGTTTAATTATAGTCTTTCTACATATACTTTATTTGAACAAACTTTCTAATAATTCAATTTTTAAAAATCAAATAAAATTATTTCTTATTAATAAAATTTATCAAATTTATCAATTATTTTATAAACTTTTTAAAAAAAAATAACCAACTTAAAATCCATACTCTCTATTATCTTCAAGTAAAAGGACTTTTGACCAGTTCCCAAGAACATTTTGACTAGTTCCCAAGAACATAGTTGATTTCTATTTCTAGTTACACTAATGTATCCTATGGTGAAATGCATTATCTAAATATCTTTTTCACAAACAATAGGAAGGAGCTCTTGTTCCAACATGGAACCTTTGGATTTATTCATTTCCAACGGTTTCAAGAACAATCAACAGGAGAATAAATAATAATAAAAATTGAACCTTCGTAGACATTTCTCTTTGGAAAGGAAGACTGTAACAATTAGAACATATCTTGTTTGCAAGTACACATATTGAAAATAGTCATAAACTACCATTGTACTTATCCATTCTCCTTGACGCAGCTTACAGCGGATGTTCAAAGAATTATTTATATCCTCAGCCGAAGAAGAACTATTGACCTCAACCAGAAAGCACACAATGACATCATATATCTGAGTATCATTTGCAAATTCAGAAAAGGGATATTGATTTAAAATTGACTCTGTTTCATCGACTGCCCTTCCAATCAAAACTGTAGGAGAATATAATGGCACAATACTCTCAGTTTCATAGTTCGAAAAATAAATCTACTTCTGAAACAAAGAGATGAAAGAACAAAGCCGATGTCCAGTAATTTTGAAAACAATCACTTCAAAATGATATTTATGACTACCTATTAAAGAAGAGCATTGAAACTATTACCTTCAACTTATGAAAAATACTCTATATCACTGCATTGCTGCAATTACAGAGACACAAATGATCTGATACATGCCATTCTTCATTACGTAATATAGCCTGTACCTTCTCAGAATTGTGAATTATAATTCTCTTCAACCTGTCCTAATTGTCAAGACGAGGCATCTTTTCAAGCTCATCCAATGAATTAAGAAATATCCATGAAAACCTATTTCTGTTCATCATCCAATGCATCAAAACTTATCCTCAGACTTTGCTTTACTTTGCACGTGATCAGTATCATCTACAACAATCAAAAAAATTAACTGGTGGCTCCTTCTTAGACAATCTTTGACATGACTTGTCCCTTCATCGGTACTTGTAAAACTGAGATTTTGATTGCCGAAGAGCTCTTTGAGAAGCTTAAGTTGCAAAGATTGTAATTCTCTTCTCACAGACGCTTCTCGCACATCAAACAGGAAAATTGCTTGAATATAATCGTACGTGTTCTGGCTAAACAGTTCATTGGCAAGAGTTGTTTTTCCCACTCCACCCATGCCAAAAATGCTAACTAACTTAACCTGATCCTCCCCTTTCTGAAGATTGCACTAATTTTCTAAATCTTGTACAAGCTTATCAAGGCAAGGCCTTTCAAAATCTTTCACAAGATCGTTCAGCCCCACTGGATATTCAGCAACATGTAAACTTGTTTTCCTTTTTCACTTCTTCTTGCATCGCTACTGTGAGGAATATATTACCAACCCTAAAAATCAATTTCAAAACTCTAAAAAATGCTCTGTAAAAACTATTGCCGAGTGCTAGTTTTGCTCGGCACCTTAAGAAGCCGAGTGGCAGGAGAGTGCCAAGCGAGCTCGGTAAATGAAGAACAACTTGGCACCAAACGATGCCGATTGAGCTCAGTAGTGTGGATGCTAAGTGAGCTCGCTAGTGTGGATGTCGAGTGAACTCGATAGCCACTGGAAGGTGGAGCTCAGTAGAAGAAGATACCGAGTGAACTTGGTAGCCACTGGAGGGTGGAGCTCGATAGAAGAAGGTACCGAGTGAACTCAGTAGCCACTGCAGAGATAAAAACTTCAACAAGACTTGACCGAGTGAAGATTTATAACGTGAATATTTTCACCATTAAAAATCAGAGAGCCAAAGTATGAAGCTTCTAAATAAACTTTTCAAATACAATGAATAGAAGAAGAACAATGGATTCAAGTATGCCTACTTGCTTTCTATTCAACTTTGATTAAGTCATTACAAAATTTAGGAGCATTCAACTTCAACTAGAAAACCCTAAAATAACCCTAAAACTTTAAACAACTTCAATATTTCAAAAAACTTTAAACTTGCAGCTCTAATGGCTGCATACAATAATGCCTGGAGCAATCACTGTTTCAATAGGATGAACTCGACAAACAATAAACTTACAGAATGACCAAATAAGAATCTGTAGGCAAGAAATAAACTTCCTTCTATCTCTGCACTCTAACGATTAGATTTACTGATCACTTCTTTCCTCTCTGCAACTTCTAATCTCTTCTTTGCTCTGCTAAACTTTTTTTTTCTCTATCTCACTGAATGAATGAATCAAACATTCCTTTTTGTCTTTGGCAAAAAAATTTTCCCCTCTTTTCAGAATTTCAAAAACTCACCTACCGCATTCATGCTTTCTGTCTATTCTGCAATCTGTCAAGGGTGGTAGGTGGACATTTGGCTCCAAGGGCAAATGTCAACTAAGATTAATATTCCAACAGCTACTACTATTTTCTTGCAGTCATTGGAACATTATAAAAAACACACACAATTCTATTCAAAAAATAGTTAACCGCATTTGAAGGAAGATAGAAAATTATATATGAAGTAAAAGTGACAAAACCATAGAAGGAAGAAAGAAAATTATAAATTAAGTAAAAGTAACAAAATCAGAGAACAATTACTCGTTGAGTTCTTCCTTGGTTGTAAATGAAAGATACTAGAGGGCTTCCTTCCACTAGTTAAGTATCTCTAGGTACCTGCCCTTTTCTTCATATTTCATTAATACACCAGTGTATGCTCCCTTTTCAATGTGCTGGAGGTCACTAGCCTTTACTTCATAAAATATAGAAATAATTTTGGCCTTAATAACATGAAAATCAGCTCAGCCAGGCACCATGGTTACTCTGCATATCTTTTGGAAATGATGGTAATGTGCACCTTAACAGAGCGGATGACTTTCTCAATAGTTTAAGGAAATGAATTACCAAGTTCCTTCTCTTTCGAATCAAGAAATGCCTCAATTCTCAACTGTTGAAGAGAGTTGTAAAGCTAAGAAGTCATGTTATGGAAGCAGAAGCATTAACCAAAAATAATATACTTACAACACAAGTTAGATGCAAAGAAATAATAAGAGAAATAAATAACAATAACAAGAGAAATGACAATACATAGATATACATCATAAAACCTTGACAATATGTCAAAGAAACGTCCACGGAGCAAGTATTGGTATTCTTATTGCTCAGAAGAAACTCATTACATCTCCAACTTCATAGTTACTATTGTAGACATTATAATATGCCTTTATAGAGAAGAATGATATATAACCTCTTGAAGATAAGAGAAAAACTTCTCAACATAGAATAAAAAATGATTTATTTCTCAAAAACTTAAATCTTCCTTTTGAAGATTTTAAAAATGTTCTTTTTCTAAAATAGAAAAAAGGATGTTTTCACAATCTTGTTTTTTTCACTTTTCTTCAATTGTTGTCATTAGCTAACAATCTCCACCTTGAAAATAATTTACCTAATACTTGCCCAAGCCCATGTGTCACCTCTTTTGCATACCAAGAGAAACCACACTCCACTTTAGCTTCTCTACCAACATTGGTTTAGTAAACATATCGGCACAATTTTTAAGTGTATGGACATTTTCAAGTGATGCTCCACCTTCTTCAATAACCTATCTTACAAAATGGTACTTAGTCTCAATATGCTTAGTTTTAATATGATAAGCTTGATTATTCCAAATGAATACCACTTTGACTATCATAGAATATAATAACATTATCTTGCACTTTTCCAAACTCACCCAAAAAATTCTTCAACCATATTGCCTCTTTACATGCATGTGAGATAGCCATATATTCTACCTCGGTTGTAGAATGAGCAACTGTTGCTTTGAGTTTTGGCATCCAACTAATTACTCCACCAACAAGAGTAAAGACATAACCTGATGTAGATCTCTTTTTGTCTAAATCACCTACAAAATCATAATCAACATAATCACACATTGGATTGCTACAACCATTATAGGTGATACAATAATTACTTGTGCCTCTAAGATACCGAATCACCCATTTCAATTCTACCCAATTCTCTACACCTAGATTTGCCACGTATCTACTAAGTGAAATGTCTAGTCTTGTACATACCATTGCATGCATCAGAGTTACTACTGCATTTGCATAAGGTATGCAAGATATATAATTCTCTTCTTCCTTAGTGCTAGGACATAAACTTGAAGAAAGCTTAAAATGGTAAGTCAAAGGGATATTAACAAGTTTCACATTTTGCCTATCAAATCCAATGAGAATCTTCTTCATATATTTCTTCTATGATAACCAAATCTTACCAAGTTCCCTATCTCTATATATCTGTATACCCAAAATTTGTTTTGCTGCTCCTAGATCCTTCATATCAAAAGTCCTAGCCAACTGAGCTTTCAACTTATTAATTTCAGTCATGTTCTTACTTGCTAGAAGCATATCATTAACATATAATACCAAGATAATGAATAACCCATTTTGTAAACTTTTAAAGTAAAGACAATGACCATAATCACTTCTTACAAATTTTTGGCTCACCATAAAGGAATCAAACTTCTTGTACCATTGTTGGGTGATTTTTTTATGCCATATAATGATTCCTTGAGTTTGCAAAAAAAAATTTTGTCGCAATCTTGAACAAACCCTTCTAGTTGTTCCATATATATATATATATATATATATATATATATATATTGTCATGCAAATCTCCATGTAGAAATGTTATTTTAACATCTAGTTTCTCTAACTCAAGATTAAGTGAGGAAACTAATGCTAATACAATCCAAATAGAAACAAGCTTAACAATTGGTGAAAAAACCTCATGAAAACTAATACCTTCTTTTTGAGAATATCCTTTTACTACTAGCCTTGCCTTGTACCTTTCAATTTTATCATCAACACCCTTTCTTAGTTTCTAGACCCATTTGCAACAAACAACCTTTCTACCCTTTGGAAGTTTTACCAAGTTCCAAGTCTTATTCTTCCCTAAGGCTTTCCTCAAAAGACCAAGGAAAAGAAGAGTGAGGAGGTTCAGTGCTTTCCTTGAATCATCTCAAGGGGAAAATGAAGGAAAATTCTTTTGAAGGAAATTTCTTTTCAACTCTTTCTTTGAAATAACGAGGAACATACGAGTAAGAAAAATGTGTAAACATTAGACAAGTACTAATCGATGAAATTAACTCAAAGCTACATGGAGACCAAATGATTCAATTTGGTCAAAAGGAAACATGTAATTGCAAAACTTCCATTCAGTCCATTCTTAGAAATTTTAAGGAAAGCAAGAGTGATGGAAACGTGTTGAAATCAGGCAAGCTACAATAGGTAGAAAGGTTTGGCCCTTTGGTCAAAGCATCCAAGACAAATGACAATGAAACTGCTACAAACATAGAAAACTTACTATGTGGACTAGAAGAAAATGTTTATGAACTTAAAGTAAGTTTGAGCTCTTTTCATGCACTGTTGATGGGATAAATAAAGTTGATTTTGTTGTGATATCTAATAGTTGATATATTTTCTCTTGAGAAATTATGGAGATTCAATATGAAAAGATTAGAGATATTATAATAATATTATGTTATAGAGTAGTATGTATAGATAATGTTTCTTAATTTTACTATTTAATAGCTAAATTTACATATTTATATTTATTTAATTTTAAATATAATTTTTGGATTTACGTAAAAGTGGTCAATTGTGAGCCTCTTTTATAAGAGGTCTTTGATTTGAAAGTTTAACACATAATAATAATAAATCTTAATAAATAATAATTATAAATAAATAATAAAAAATCTAGACTTTAGCCCTATCTGGAAAAATATTAGTTTGAATTAATAATTAAATATATTATATATTCATAAATGATATTTTAGTTTATTTTATTTATCAATTATTTTTTATTTATATATGTTTTCCCTCATTTTTTAATTAGTTACATTTTTAATTCATTAATTATCTTAGAGAGTCTTTATTGTATGCACATCTATACTCTTATTCACATTTTCGCTCATTATCTTGAAATTATTATTTGTTTGTTTTGATTCATCCTTATTCTACACAATATCAAAATCTAGACACTTGGAATTAAAAGAGTAAATTTGAAAAGTATAGATTCATATCCTTTTGTACTAATTGTTTTGAGTCAAATAAGTACACATTTTCTAAGAGTCCTTGCAATCTTCACATAGTTGAAGGTATTCATTATCATGATTGATACAAATGAAGACATAGAAGATGCTTATGCATTACTATCAATAGTTAATTGAGAACCAAGGTGACGCAGTCCAAGGCAGGAGTATCGCCAAAGGAGATGTCCTGGACTCCAGCAATATAACCAAATAGCGAAAACATAACATCAAGAAACAATAATGCAAGGTCTCATACCAACTCACAATAATTTGTTCATAAAATATAACTAATTACGTGCAATATTCCTGGCTATATGGCCTTCTGGGTTAAGGCCAAATACAAAAAAAAATTACAAAATCAGTTCTATAAGATCCAAATAGATCCAACTTACAAAAACCAATCTCAGCTAGCCCAAATCTATAACATAATAGCAATCTGGAAGAAGCCACAAAGGAAATTTAAACTTGTGCTCGCAAGCCCACCAAACAACCTCCTTGTTTTCTAGCCCCAGCCCTAGCTCTTCTCCAAGATCTAAGATCCAAGTGTAAATTGCCTCACATTTGGTGCTCTATCCACACATTCACAACCCCATCACAATCCTATTGTAAACTACCTTGCATTCAGTGCTTTGTCCATAGACTTAGGAAAACTCGCTCTTCAGCTGCTCCCCACATTCACTCCTCCTCCAAATGAGTGAATAAAAGACTCCAAAAGAACCCCTAATTATACCCAACTAAGCCACAAGTCAGCCCAAAATACAAATTAAATTCCCATACATAAATTAAATGCCATAAGTCGACCTCTATCAAAAATTAAATGCCCAAAATTGTTATTCGAGTAAAATTGTGACTTCTGCTAGCTTTGATTGAATTAGAACTCATGCTTTGAATCATAGGTAGTAATTTAGGTCCTATATAATGTCTTAATTATTCAAAGGCTAATTCCCCAAAAAAAAGTGTGCATCCATCTCGAAAGTCACACACATAAACTCATTGTATAGTTTGTCAAAAATTGATACTCTGGGAGAATTTCTATATCTCCCAATATATAAGGAATTAGAACTTACACCTTGTACCATAAATAGTACTCTAGGCCCTCTTAAATTCTTGAAGTTCACATCCTCTCATTCATTATGCAAAATTAGTTACATGTCTTGCAATAGGTATCCAAAAACTAGAAAAGTACAGTTCCGACAACATGGTAAAAATAGTTCAAACTTCAACTCAATCCATCCAATCTCTATGCAATCATGTCGAAAGGTTCTTCAATTTTTCTCCAACACATCCCTAACCATGAAAAAAATAGCTCTACCAACATCCAAGCTCAATGTTCCTGCATCAGACTCCCCAGGTAAATAGAAAAGTATGTCCTATACTTTGATGCCCAAAGAAAGATCTACAACAACTTCATCTTCACCAAAGGCTTCCACTTCATCAAAGTCAATAGAAAAGATCTAAAAATTCACCATCTATGCTTCATCTACTAAAACATTAGAATCAAATACATATAAGCAACCCAATCAACATGCTCACACCCAAGAACAAACTAAACATAATGCTTCATCAACGAATCCTTATCCACATTAGCAACTAGTGAATCCACAATAGTAGGAAAAAACTCCATATCAGTAGCAATAATCTCCACAGCAACAGAAATATATAGATCACCATCAACACATTCAAAACTCACAACACTAGAAATCTCATTGTTCACAACAAGATGCTCTACAACACACAATTAATCACCAATAAGAACCAAATCATCCATGACCAAGTGCTCTGCAATTTCCATGTCAGATTTAGCCAACTGATCATGAAAACCAACCTCTTTCCTAGCATCAACAAGGTTAGGAATATCTTCAGTAACAACCTTCAGCTACTCTACAAGTTTTGTATCAAATTTCACAAACTAATTAACAAAACCAACCTCTTCCACCTTGACCTTGTCATGCCATCTTCTCTCATGAACAAGTCTCATAATTGGCCAAACACCTCTCTTCTAGATTAGTAGGCTCCAACTCCACAAACATCTAAGAAATACCTTCCTCATCTTTTCCTTGTCTCAATCATCTAAACTAGTTTCAAACTAAGCAACCTCCTTCTTAACTCAATCAACCAAACAAGCTTCAAACCGAGTAGACATCTTAGAAAAATTCCTCTCCATCACATCATGGAGATTCACAATCATCTTAGCATCCAATCCTCTTAGAGACATCTGCCAAGATCTTCATAAACCCTCTACAACAAATCTTGTCAACACTCCTTGTGATAAGCTGGAATTGTTTGCAAGTCAGATCGCAACCTGCCATCTCACATGAACAATCAAGAACCAAATCACAAGTCTAGGACCATGGATTTGCAATCTAAAGAATCTTTACAATCATGCCTCAACAAGATTAGTCCTCCATATTTGCATCCATTGATCCATCTATAAGAACTCTATAGTTTCAAGTTAGAACCATGATCTACCACCTCGTAACCAAGAGATCTAGGACTCCAGAAAGAAAATCCAACAACAAATCAATATAAACTTAGATCTGCGTCTCTAACTCAAGTCCTAGTGCAAATTTTCGCAACTTCGGTGATCTATCTACACAATCAAGAACAACCTTCACTCTGATACCACTTGATGTACTGCAAGGCAGGAGTATCCCCAAAGGAGATGTCCTATCCCCAACCAATATAACCACATAGTGAAAACACAACAACAAGAAACAATAATGCAAGATCTAATACCAACTCACAATAATTTGTTCATAAAATATAACTGATTAAATACAATAGCCCTACTATAAGGCCTTCTAGGTTAGGGCCAAATACAAAAAACAATTACAAAATCAGTTCTACAAGATCCATCAAGATCCAACTTACAAAAACCAATCCCAACTAGCCCAAATCTGTAACATAATGACAATTTGGAAGAAATTACCAAGGAAATCTAAACTTGTGCTCACAAGCCCACCAAAAAACCTCCTTATTTTTCAGCCAAAACCCTAGTTCTTCTCTAAGATCCAAGATCCAAGTGTAAACTACCTCATATTCAGTGCTCTATCCACACATTCACAACTCCATCACAATCATTCTATAAACTGCCTCACATTTGGCACTTTGTCCACATACTCAAGAAAAATTGCTCTTTAGATGCTCCCCACATCCACAACTCCTCCTCTAAATGAGTAAAAGACTCCATAAGGCCCCCTACTTATACCCATCTAAGCCAAAAATTAGCCTAGAACACAAATTAAATGCCCATACATAAATAAAATGCCACAAGTTGGCCTCTAACATAAATTCAATGCCCAAAATTGATATCTGAGGAAAATTGCGATATCTCCTAGCTCTAATTGAATTAGAACTCACCCTTCAAATTGTAGGTATTAATTTAGGTCCTCTACAACCCCTTAAGTTCACAAAGGCTAATTCTCCAAGTAGAAGTGTCCATACATCCCAAAAATTATGAATAGAAACCCATTGCGCAGTCTATCAAAAATTGATACTTCGAGAGAAATGCTATATCTCCCAACATATAAGGAATTAGAACTTGTGCCTTGGACCATAGATATTACTCTAGGCCTCTTCAATTTATGAATGGCACATCCTCTCATTCATTGGGAAAAATTAGTTACATGTCTCACAATACGTATCCAAAAACTAGAAAAAAGAAGTTCCAATAGCAAGGTAAAAATAGTTCAAACTTCAACTCAATCCATCCAATCTCTATTCAATCATGAGGAAAGGTTCTCAAATGTGTCTCCAACACATCCCTACCATGAAAATCATAGGTCCACCAACATTATAGCTTGATGTTCCTACATTACAAGATAATGCAAGGAGGTCACCATGCTTTCTATTTTGGGCATGTATGAGTAAATGAGATGATAGGAGACCTTAATCATTATTGTTTTTATTCAAGAAATATATGACAAGTTATCTACTCTATTTTTTTGACATCCTATAGTACAATTTTACATATCTTTATGGATTTTATAGAGGGAAACACTTAACCTTTTAGGGATAATATGAAATTGAGTGAAAATGAAAAATGTAATAAATGCACACAATTCAAAACATTTATGTTAAAAAATAATATTTTTAATTTCATCCAGAAGGTAAGAAAATATTTTATTTCATAGTAATGTGGGAACCACATTGATATTTTTGAATATCGTATAGTTAGTCCTAGGTCTTATAGTTAATTTTAGTAATTTGGCAAATAGAGAGTACAAAGAAAGAATTTCATTAAAAAAATTACTACATGGATCAGCAAAAGATGTGAAAATAGTACATTCTCTTGTAGCTCATTTTTGTATAATAGCTTTTTTAGATTCTAATTGTATGATCTCACTTGAAGCCTACTATATTTTAAATGCTAGACATATTTCTTTACAATCTATTTTATGATTAATTAAGGGTGCAAAACTAATGTGAGCCCACTAAGATGATATTTAATAGAAGTCTAATACAATTCCACTTAAAAGAATAAAAATTAAATTTAATAAAAGGGTCTACATTGGGTGATATATGGGAGAAGGAGTGAATGATGGATCATAGATTTGGAGATGGTAGGATAGGCCATGGGCATGGTGGATGCAAGGACCAACTAGGGAAATGGTCGCTACAACCCACGTACTTATCATGGCATCCTCCACTAGTCATGGATTAGGGGTGGAGATTCATATATTTGAAATGGATAGCTAAGGCAAGAATGCAAGACATATAGTGGATGACAAGACCGAATAATTTGGGGCTTTTCCAAGATCTTCAATGGAATTTCATGTGGACTTAAGAAACTAGAAAATAAGAGGTAGAAACCTAGACCACCCATCAAAAAGGATAGATAGACAACCACAATAACAAAGTGGTTAACATTAATATTGATTCTAAGGTATGGAGGGATTTGACCAACCTGCTATGCACTAGGGCTTTCTATATGAAGTGGGGTAAGGGATGATCAACTCTCTCAAATTTGCAAAAATGGATTGATGAGAAATGGGGTCCTTATTTCATCCTCAAGACCCTAAAAAATGGTTTTTTCTTAGTAATAGATGGATCAGAGCATAAAAAACAAGGATCCTATATAATGGTCCATATTTGATGAATGTTGTGGGCTTCTACATCAAGGATTAAGAACCAAATTTTAGTCATTTGTAAACTTCAATTGAAGAGTTGCCTTTATGGATCTACCTCTACAAGTAGACCCTTTAATACTAGAGAGAAGAGATCTTGAGAGTGATTGGAGAAAAGCTAGGATCATTAATCAAATTGGAAGAAGCGATGGCTAAAAATGACTTTAGCATGTATGTACAAATCTACATCCTTTGGAAACCTCACCCTTTTCTTCCAAAAAAATCAAGATCAGAACTACTACAATCATATGATGGCAGGAATAAGAAGTAGAAGAAATTTTGGAGAGATGCACTTGTTTAAAGGAATGGGGGTATATGGAGTCTAATTATACAATTTCCTCAAAAGGAAAAAGTTTGGCTAAACAAGCATTGGAAGATCAATTGGCCAAAGATGTAGAAGCATGTCTGAAAAAAACAAATTCTTAGGAAGAGAAATAAGATCATCTAGAGTCACATTCACATGTAAGGATCAAAATTAACATCCTTATTTCTAACAAAAGTGATGCACACTCCATTATAAGGATCAAAATATTGGATCCTTTGAATACCCCTTGAAGATTAAGAACAAACCTCAATAGTGTCATTGTTGTAGCTTACTCTTGTTTGGAGGAGGAACATGGGTCAAATGTTTGGAGGAGGAACATGTGTCAAATATGGCTTGCAGGCCATTGGAATTTTCCAAAAGCATAGAAGGCAAGGTGAAAATCTTTAGGAAATTAACCTCTTAAAGCAGGAGATTCCAAATGGGCCCATAAAGGATCATTTGTTACCAACAACTATGAGTAATGAGGATAGTCACAAAAGTCAATCTGAGGATGCCCTCACATTTTTTGAAGATACTTTTGAGTTGGAGGAAGAGATCTAACGTTATTGAGTTTACAATCATCTCACAATCTAGATCTAAATCTAAATTTTTGAAGGCTAACCAGGGTGGGCAGTGATTGAGGGGTAGGAATTCAATCCAATAGTTGTTGGAGGATGCTAGCAACATAAAAGAGGCAATCTAATCTTTGATCCTGGAAGGGCTTGGTCTCTCCTAGGTAGAAATAAAGATCCTTATTTGGAATCTCAAGGCCCGTAATGCCCCAAACAAAAGATGTTAGGATTAAACATAGACATAAATAATAGTTACATGAAAATATAACCAATATAAGAAAATAATAGATCACATAGAAGAGAACACAAGATATTAAGATTTAACATGGTTCACCCAATCTCTAGGTTACATCCACTAATATCAAGTCCAATATTATTATTACCCAGTAATTACAATCTACAATCCCTTATTTCTCAATACTATTGTAAGAAGCTACAATATCACCATAGATTATGAAATCCCCAATCCTCAGACATTTTATACAAGCTTTTTCCACTTCAAATATTATGGCTAGAATAAGTCATCTAATGGAAAAATAACAACCAAAGCCTTTCACAATAGTAGAGTCATTTTTGGCTTTAGGGAAACTACCCCTGAAAACCCTTGCAGGGGTGTTTCCACTTGAACCCACCCTGTATTGCAATAGGGATCACACCTAGGGTGCCTCCTATGACCTTGCAAGGGGTACTGCGCCTTGATCCTATCTTGGGAGCACAACCCACAAATCCTAGTTGAAATAATGTAGGGGGAAACCATGCCAAATAAACCTCTGAATTTGATTAGGCTTCACATTACAACAATCTCCTACTTGGAGACCGACTAGACTTCACAATAATAACCTCCCGCTTGGATACTAATCATTGCACCACTAAACTTGTAGCTCCCACTAGAATACGAAACTGCCCTAAAATTTTATTCTGTTTTGTATAGAAGATCAAAAAAAGATGAAGAGGAGTTCAACTTCTCCCTTATCACTGCCTTGATAAACATATCTGCTAGATTATCATCTATATGTATATTCTCTAACTTTAACTTTGGCTATATGTAAAAAAATAAGTATCCCTCTGTGGGTGTCCCAATTCTTCTATGAAGAACTGAAGCCATATCATCTCCTTGGATGACTCTATAGCAGCAACATGCTAAACCTCTATAGTGGATAGAACATTAATCTTTTGCAACTGAGAAACTTAACCACTATTACCCACCAACACTAAATACATAATCTATAGTACTCCATCTAGTATTAATATCTCCTATAAAATATGATTCAATGTAGCTTTGTAAATTAGTAGTAGAGACCCAAAAAAAACACTTATTGGATGTTCCTCTCAAAAATCTAAGCATCCATATAACTGCATTCCAATGCTCAAGCCCTAGATGGCTCATATAGTTGCTAATAACTCCCACTACATGTACAATATCTGACCTAGTACATACCATAACATACATCAAGCTTCCTACAACTGAAGCATAGGCTACCTTCGATATTTTTTCCTCCTCTTCCTATGTCTTGGGACACATCTCCTTAGTCAACTTCAAATAACCAAATAAAGGTGTGACGACAACTTTAGCATTCTCCATAGAGAAACATTGCAATACCTTCTCAATATAATCAACCTAAGATAATGTCAATTTTCTATTCTTTCTATCTCTAAAAATTTTCAAAGCAAGGATTTTCTTTGCTGCCCCAAATCCCTCATAACAAATGAATGTGCTAACTATTCTTTTAACCCCTTAATGTGATTCATGTTAAACCCAACTAAAAGCATATAATCAACATATAAATATGAAATAATGTAGCTAATGTATCTATCATCATCTAACCTCTTAAAGTAAACATAATTATCTAAATGAAATTTACGATATCCATGCTCATGCATAAAACTATCAAATTTTAGATACCATTGCCGAGGTGCTTGCTTTAAGCCATATAAACTTTTTTGAAATCTGCATACTATGTTCTCCCTACCTTCGACCTCATATCCTTTTAGTTATTCCATATATATCTCTGCATCCACATCACCATGAAGAAAGGATGTTTTAACATTAAGCTACTCTAAATGAAAATCTCCAATAGCCACAATACTTAAAACAATACAAGTAGAAGTCATTTTAACAACATGAGAGAATATCTCATCATAATCAATGCCTTTTTTCTATGCAAATCCTTTTACAACTAACCTAGCTTTAAATCTTTTCTTACCTCCATCCTCTTCTTTCAACCTATAAACCCATTTATTCTGTGAATCCCTTTTACCTAGAGGCAACTTGAATAAATCCCATGTTTTATTTTTCAGCTAGGAATCTATTTCTTCTTTCATTGCAAAATCCCACTAAATCTTTATATCCACCTAGACACCTTCATTATAACATTTAGGTTCACTAGCATCAGTTAGTAAAATGGATTACAAAGAGGGAGAAAACATTTTTAAAGGTCTACTTAGCCTTTAACTTATCCAACATTCATTGGAGCTTGTGGTATTTATTATTGTTGTAGTTGTTGTTGTAGAGCACGAGAGACTATTGGAACATCATCTTTTGGAGTATCATCCAACACTACATAATCATTTTATTTATTCTAATGGTGCTACAATAGATCTTTGTACGATAATTTTTCAATGAAAAACCATTGCATCTTACAATTTAATGATTTTCAAAATCTCAAAGCCTATGATCAAATTCATCAATGCCATATCCAAAAAATGCACATCTCTTTCACTTGGCTTTCAACTTGGTTCTATTTTCAAAATCTATATGTGCAAATACTTCACAACCAAAGGTTCTAAGAAAAGAATAACTCACCTTCTTAGAGTCCATGCTTCCTCTAGAATACCATAGCCCAAAAAAGTAGAGTGACCTCTATTAATAAAATATACTATAGTATTGATAGCCTTAGCCCAAATGTTTAAGGGCAGCCCAACATATAACCTCATGCTCCATTATTGTCCCATTCATCCAGTTAGCCACTCCATTTTCCTATGGATTCCTTAGAATATTTTTATGTCTATGAATACCATTAGTGAATCAATAATCTTCAAAAAAAAATCCTTAATACTCACCACTTTCAGACTTGAGATATTTAACGTCTTATCAGTCTCATTTTCAACTGAGCATTTCTATTTCTTAAATTTTTTAAATACATCAGATTTCTGCCTAAGGAAATAAATCTATAATGTTTTAGTTTCGTCATCAATAAATGTAACATAATAATAAGAGCTACCAAAGGAAGATACTTGATTTGGTCCCCATACATTTGTATACACAAGCTCTAATTTCTCATTTTCCTTTTCCTTGCCACTTTTCACTTGACTAACTCACTTTTGTTTTCCATATACACAACTTTCACGGAAATCCATATTGATACATTTTGGACCTAGTAAAACATTCTTTAAATGAAGTAATTGTATAACTTTCTCCCTCATGTGCCCATGTTTGTTGTTCCATAGTGTTGTATCAAAATCTACAACAATGTTTTCTCTCTCTACTCAACTACAACAAATATTCCTAAACATTTTCTTTCTCTGGAATAATTAAAGTAGAAGGAACTATATGACTTATACAAAGATATAAGGTTTCTACTTTCACACCTTTTGCTACTACAAGGGAACCTTTTGAAACCTTCCAATTTTTATCATTAAAATTAACTACACAAACCTCATCACCAAGTTTCCCTACTAAAATTAAATTCCTACTCAACCTTGAAACATGTCTTATCTCATGTAATAGCCAATGATTCTCATTCTATAACTTAATCTTAACTTTCCTCTTTCCAACAATCTGACAAGGTTCATTAACCCCCAAATAAACAAGCCCAAAATCCCTTTGGACATAATCAATAAAATAACCTCTATGGGGTGTAGAATGAAATGAAGCCCCATAATAAAAAACCCAAGAATCATCAACACTTTCTAAAGAAATAAGCAAAGCATCCTCTTTGGATTTGTTACTTACAACATCTACCTCCTTGTTCCCTTTTGTTTTATCTCCCTCATTGTTCTTTTGAGTCCAAAAATCTTTCTTCGTATGCTCTTGATCCCCATAGTACCAAGCCATTCTAGCTTTTAGGCAAAGAACACAAAATCAAAAGAGCCCTAATTTCTTGGTCAAAATTGATAGTCACAAAAGATAACTGACTAGTAATATTATTAAACTCATTTAAATGATCTACAATAGATCCACCTTCTTCTATCTTCATATTAAATAAATGTTTCAAGAGAAATACCTTGTTTGAAGTGGACTACTTTTCATACAACTTCGCTAGGGTTTGCATTAACTCTTTCATTGTCTTCATTTTTGTAATGTTAAATGTCACTAATGGTGCTAGGCATAATCAAATACTTCCAAGTGCATTTATAATTTATCAATCCTCATCTATTATAGTTCCCTATTTCTTTATTTTTCCTTCTAATGGTTTCCATAAATCCTTCTGATAAAGATGGTCCTCCATTTTCATTTTGCATAACTCAAAGTTCTTAACAGTAATCTTCTTAGTCTTCAGCTTAACCTCATCTTCCATCTCTCCCACTCAATTATGAGACTCCCACTCAACCTTGAGACCTTCCTATGGAGGATAGTATATAAAAAAAGAAAAAATGATGATCTAGCTAAAAGAATGATGGCAATCTAGCTCTGATACTACTTGTTAGGATTAACCATAGACATAAATAAAAGTTACATGTGAGGGTAAAAGTACAAAGTTATGTCACCTTTTAGGCTAACTAATCACAACGATTGAATTTGAGTATTTCTATCTAAAAATCAATTTTGTTCAAACATATGATATAGATAAATTCATTCCAAATAAGTTATATATGGTCTCACACTTTTCCAATTGGAAATGTCTATTAAATGCATGTTTTATATTAGTTTATATCCAATTACTAAAGAAATATAATTATTTCAAAAAGTTGGCATTTCAATAACTCTTACTATCTTTTATGATATATTTTTAATAACTTATAAAAACCATTTTATAGAGCTCAAAGTCAAGAATATTATCATATAAAGTTTATAGTGTTTTAATTAGATATAGTATATTATAATTTAAAAATCCTATAAGCACATTTTTGAACACTAAAAAAGATGTCAATTTTGAGAAAGAAAATAAAATATTAAATTGTATTGAAAAAATTTGAAACTTATATGACATTCTAGAGGAGAGAATCCTCTTCTAGAATGCATAATTAATCCCTCTTTGTTTTACTTTCTTTGTTATATGGTTTGTAAACTAATCTATAATTAATCACTATTTATTTGAAATAAATATCAAATATTGAGTGTAATTACATGTTTAAACAATGAATTTACATCAATCTAATAATTTAAATATTAAATAAATTTCAAAACATTTAAAACAATAATTTTTAAATGAACATTTATGAAACTATTATTTAAATTAGTAGATACAATAATCTTAAGATTATATTGTTAACAATGGAAATTTACAATTTTATGTATATTAAAATTAAAAAATTGATGGTATATAAAATGTAAAACTAAAAACAATTATATAAAATAATGTAAAAAAATACTTTGTATGTTGGAAAATAGCAGTAGGGGGATCAGTAGACGTCGAAATCAAGCTCCCGTATTGATCTAAAATTAGGCTCACATTTCACAAATGATAAAAATGACACAAAAAACACCAAAAAGGGGGGGATTTTTTTTTTTTTTCAAATGAGGTACCCAATATTTTAAGAATTGGGTGCCCGGTTCTAAAATGGTTCAAGTACCTGAACCATATTTTAAAAATCTCGCGCCCAATTTTTGAAACATAGATCCGGTGCTTGAGGCAAGATTTTAGAATCAGGTACCTGATTCAAAGAAAATTAGGTACCCACTTTTGAGAGGTCTAATTCCGTAGAATTGACTTCCACAAAATTGCAACCCAACTTTGTGCTCTTACCCTAACATAGCCTTGTAAATTAGGAGTAGAGCCCCCAAAATCTAAAAACTTACTAGATGTTCTTCTCAATTATTTGAGAATTCATTTAACTACATTCCAATGTTCAAGCCCTGGATGACTCATACACCTACTAATGATTCCCACTACATATGCAATATTTGGCCTCATACATATTGTAACATACATCAAGATTCCTACAGATGAAGCATAAGGTACCTTTAACATATTATCCTCCTCTTCTTATGTCTTTGGACACATCCAAAATCAATTTTAAATGACTAAGTAAAGGTATGTTGATAGATTTGGCATTCTCCATAGAGAAATGTTGTAGCACCTTCACTATATCATTAGCTTGAGATATAAAGTTAATTTTCTAATTTTCCATTCTCTATAAATCTTTATACCAAGGGATTTTTTTTCTACCCCCAAATCCTTCATAGAAAATGAATGTGCTAACTATTCTTTTAAACCCTTAAAGTGATCGATGTTAGACCTAGCTAAAAGGATATCATCAACATATAAACATAAAATAATGTAGCTATCATCATCCAACCTCTTAAAATAAACATGAATGATCTGAATGACACATACTGTATCCATGCTCATGCATAAAATTGTGAAATTCTAGATACCATTCTCAAGATTCTTCTTTAGGCCATATAAAAATTTCTTCAATTTGCATACTAATTTCTTCTTACCATTGACCGCAAGTCCCTATGGCTATTCCATATATATCTCTTCATCCAAATCACCATGAAGAAAGGTTGTTTTAACATCAAGCTTCTCTATATGCAAATCTTCAATAGCTACAATACCTAATATAGTGCTAGTCAAAGTGATTTTAACAACATGAGTCAATATCTTGTCAAAATCAATGCCCATTTATTTTGTAAAGCTTGTTTAGCTATAGGAAACTTACATAAATCCCAAGTCTTTTTTTTTAGCAAGGAACCATTTTCTTCTATTATCATAGACTCTCACTAAATCTTAGTATGCACTTGTAAAAGCTTCATCATAACATTCAAGTTCACCAACATCAATTAGTAAAATAGAGTACAAAGAGGGAGAAAATATTTCTAGAGGTCTACTTAGCCTTGTTGACCATCTAACATTCACTAAGGTGTGTGGTATTTTTTTTTGTGATTTTTGTATATCATGAGGAATTGTTGAACCATCATCTTTTGGAGTATCATCCAACACTACATAATCATTTTCTTTCTTCTTATGGTACTGCAACAGATCTTTGTACAACACTTTTTCATTGAATATGAGATCCCTGCTTCTTACAATTTTATGATTTTCAAAATCCCAAATCCTATAACCAAATTAATCATTTCCATATCCAAAAAGTACACATTTCTTTGACTTAGCTTTCAACATGGTTCTATTTTCAGAATCTATATGTTCAAATTCTTTACAACTGAAGGTTTTGAGAAAAGATTAGCTCACCTTCTTACCAATCTATGCTTCCTCTGGAATACTAGAACCCAAAGGAGTAGAGGAACCTCTATTAATAAAATATAAAGTAGTATTGACAGCCTTTGGCCACATGTTTAAGGGCAGTCCAACATGTACCCTCATGCTCCTTGCATGCTCCATTATTGTCACGTCCATGCATTTAATTACTCAATTTTATCATGGAGTCCTTAGAACAATTTTATGCCTATGAATACCATTAGTGGAGCAATAATATTAAAAGTCATGGCTGCAATACTCACTACCATTATCAAACTTGAGACATTTTAATTTCTTACCGGTCTCATTTTCAACCAAGCATTTCCATTTCTTAAAGGTTTAAAATACATCATATTTCTATCTAAGGAAATATAGCCATACTTTTCTAGTTGAATCATCAATAAATGTAACATAATAATGAGAGTCAAAAAGGGAAGATACCTGAGCTGGTCCCCATATATCTATATGCACATGCTCTAATTTTTCATTTTTCTTTTCTTTTCCACTCTTCACAAAACTCACTCTCTTTTGTTTTCCATACACAACTTCAACATAAATCCATAATGAAACATTTTAGACTTGGTAAAACTTTCTTTTAATGAAGTAATTTCATACCTTTCTCACTCATATGCCCAAGTTTATTGTGCCATATTGTTGAATCTACAACAACTGTATGTTCGTTCTACTTAACCATACTAATTGTTCCTGAACATTAATTTTTTTTGAAATGATTAAAGTAGAAGGAGTAGTATGAACTGTAAAAAGATATAAGGTGCCTTCTTTCAAAAAAATTTCTACTATAAGGGAACCTTTTGAAACCCTCCCATTTTTATCATTAAAACCAACTACACAACCCTCACCTTCAAGTTGCCCTACTAAGACTAAATCCCTACTCAATCTTGGAACATGTCTTACCTCATGTAGTAGCCAATGATTCTCATTCTACAAATTAATGTTAACCTTTTACTTTCAGATAATTTGACATGGTTCATATCCCCCAAATAAATAAGCCCCAAATCCCCTTTCACATAATCAATAAAATAGCTTCTATGAGGTATAGAACTAAATGAAGCCCTAGAATTTAAAACCCAAGAATCATTAACACTTTCTAAAGAAAGAAGAAAAAAATCCTCTTTGGATTTATTACTTACCACATTTTCCTCCTTGTTGTCTTCGGGTTTATCTCCTTCATTGTCCCTTCAAATCCAATAATCTTTCTTGTTATGCCTTGACTTCCCATGATACCAACAATCTCATGGTCCTCTAGATTAAGAATTGTTCCCCTTTTATTTTCCTCTTGATTTCTCACAATTTCCCAAATTACTTCCTCTCTCACTCATTTTGTCTCTTCTTTGTGCATTCAAAGAACTTCCTAATGTAGATCCATTTAAGGTTTTCCTATGAGTTTCCTCACTTAGAATAAAACCAATCACATTATCAAATTTTAGAGTATTAGATCCAGAAACTAAATTACTCACAACTATTACCAAGACATTCCATCTTTCTAGTAAAGAACACAAAATCAAGAGAGCCCTAATTTCTTCATCAAAATTGACATTCGTAGAAGATAATTGACTAGTAATAGTATTAAAATCATATAAATGATCAGGAATAGATCCACCTTCTTCCATCTTCATTTGAAATAAATGCTTCATGAGAAATACCTTATTTGAAGTGGAGGGCTTTTCATATAGCTTTTCTAGGGTTTGCATCAACTCTTTTGTCATCTTTGATTTTACAATGTTAAATGTCAGCAATGGTGTCAGGCATAATCGAATGCTTCCAAGTTCATTTCTATCTAGAATCTCCTAGTCCTCGTTTGTCATAGTTCTTTGTTTCTTGGCTTTTCCTTCCAAAAGCTTCCATTAATCCTTCTAATAAAGATAGTTTTCCATTTTCATTTTCTGCCCATTAAAATTCTCAACCTTCAACTTACCCTCATTTGTCATCGCTCCCACTCAATCATGAGACCTTCTTATGAAGGATAACTAAAAAACAACTAGTCTCTAATACATGTAAATACAACTAATATCTAAAAATAGTAAATCATATAGAAGAGAACAAAAGAGACCAAGATTTAACATGGTTCACCCAATCTTTGTGCTCTTTCCACCAAATAGTGAGTCCAATATTATTACTATTTCATGATTACAATCCATAATTCCTTACAACTCAATACTGCCACAAGAAGAAATTATTACATCACACATTCTGAAAATACATAACCCTAAATTATTTTATACAAGTACATTTCTTCTTTAGGATTAAAATTAGTAACAACATGTCAGCCAAAAAATGCCAATAAAATAGCCTTGAACCCTACTGAGGAATTATGGAGTATGTAAAGTACTTCCCTGATTAGTTACCTCAAGGTAACATGGAGAAGTGCACTTCTTGCAAGGAATCAGAGCATATGGAGTCCAACTATACAATTTCCTTGAAAGAAAAATGTTTGGCTAAACAAGAATTGGAAGATTAGTTGTAAAAAGATGTCGAAGCATGCCCAAAAGAGAAGAATTTTGAAGCATAGCAATTAGATCTTTCGAAACCAAATTTAAATCCAAGGATCCAAATCAACATCCCCATTTTTAATGAAGGTGATGTACACTCCACTACTAGGATTGAAATGTTAGATCCTTTGAATAGCCCTCTAAGATTGATACCAAACCTTAATAGTATCATTGTTTTAGCTTCCTCTTGTTTGGATGAAGAACATGGGTCAGATATAGTTTGCAAGCCATTGGAATTTCCCAAAAACCTACAAGGTGAAGAGGAGTTTGAAGAGGGAAGACCTAACCTAAATTAATGATGATGGGTGCTCCCTTAATACCATAAACCCATAACAAAAACTAAGAAAAAACAACAAGTGTAAGAACAAAATAGGGCCTTCTTATTATTGTTGCAAACGCAAAATTATAGAATACACAAGTAGAATATGCTAACCCACATGGGCGTCTTTATTATAGTAGTCTACAAGACAATGCTACAAACTATCACCTAGAGTTATCTTAGACAATGTTCAAGCCTTTCCTAAATAGGCAATTTTATGTCACCCAATAAGGTTCTAGACATTCAAACCTAATACCTAGGGCCAACAGACCTTAACAATACATATAGAGTCGACCAAATACATCTTTGACAATTATTTTAGAAATTTTGGGTGGTCCAACTTGGCAAGGCCACAACTCTCGAACTATTGCTTCGATTGGCTATTATAACCACTTTTTGAAAATACCAGTTCCTTATCCATAGGCTCAAAATTGTGCAAAAGCCCTTTTGTCAACTTTTAGACCTCATTCAGGCACTATAAGGCCATAAATAGTGAGCTTAAAGCTATTTTATCCAAATGTTTCCATAAAAAATCTAAACAACTTCTCTAATATTTAAGCTAGAGCAATGCCATTTTATTGTAGGCTTATAATTCTAAAATGAACCTTCATGTAGAAAATGAGAGCATTCTAAGCTTGTATGACAAACTACTAAAAATAGAAAGTTCCAAGAAATAGTAACCCCTATCTACTAGTCCTTATTAAAATAGAAAAGGCTACAAAGAAAATATTTTTGGGTGATCCAAGATTACTCTTACACCCAAGATGCTCCTGCATCAAACAACTGAGGTAATTTGAGAAGTGACTCTACCATGTCTCAGGTGGTTAGAGAAAAACTAAGACAAATAACCTCCTCCCTTGTTAGCCATGATGAATCCTCTACTAGCTGCTCTTTCCATTTGACCAAGTATTCCTCATAAGTTATGTTCTTTAACTTTTTCCAACACAATAGTTTGATATCTCCTCAATCTCCTTTGTAGCCAAACTAGCTATTGGAATACTCCACTGCACTTCTGCAATTTTATCTCTATCACCTCCTTCATAATACTCTATCAAACCTAAAATATTAAATAGTGGTGAAATATTCAATTTAGTGGGCAAATCCACTTCATAAGGATTTCTAGAAGCATGCCTTTTCACTATCTTGCATGGTCCAAACTTCTTCATTTTCATCCTATTATATGTACCCACTTGAAAATGCTCCTTTCTCAAATGAACCATGAATTCATCTCCAATCTAATATTTCTTATACCTTCTTTTCACATCTTCCTTAGCCATGTACTATGTATTCATCATTATGATGTGCTTCCTCACCTCCTCATGGATGTTCTTCAATTTTTTAGCAAATTCTTCTACTTCAACACTACTTATCTTTCCTATATCCAACTACGACAATTCATAAGCATTTCTAGGACTATTCTCACATACAATTTAGAATGGTGATTTACCAATACTCTAGTTGATAGAACTATCATATGCAAATTATGCCTATGGTAAAATCAGATCCCATCCTTTTGGTTTGTTTCCAATCAAACATCTTAGGAAATTTCCCAAACTCCTATTCACCACTTTTGTTTGTCCATCAATCTATGGATGATGTGATGAGCTAAACTTCAACTCCATCTTCAATTTCTTCCACAATGTACGCTAGAAATACCCAACAAATTTAGTAGCTTCATTTGACACTATCCTCTTTGGCAAACCATGTAGTCTCACCACTTCTCTAAAAAAAAATTTTTGCCACATGACTAATATCACTAGTCTCCTGGTAAGGAATAAAATGTGGGATCTTTAAAAATCTGTCAACCACCACAAAAATAGAATCATGCCCTCTCCATGTCCTTTTTAATCCAAGGATAAAATCCATGTTGACATGCTCCCATGATTTCTCTAGTACATCTAATGGCTGATACAACCATGTATTTTTCTTTACTCCTTCCATCATCTAACATACTCTACAACTTTATACAAACTTCTTCACATCTTACTGCAACTATGGCTAGTAATAATTCTCAACAACCAAAGCTATGGTTTTATCTCTACAAAAATGTCCATCCAATCCTTGACTATGCTTCTCCTTGATGAGATTATTTCTCATTGAACTTTGGGGAATGCACAATTAGATTCCTTTCAACAACACACCATCCTAGATCATGAAATCCAACCACATTGTCCTATCAAGTGTAACACATTCTGTACAAGCCTTCCATGCTTCACCAAAATTAGGATCATCTAGTTATAAAGTACTTAGTTCCTTGAGCCCAATAACCTCTATCTACATTACTATCAACAAAAGTTGTGTTCTACTAAGAGCATCTACAACTTTGTTAGACTTCCCACTCTTTTGTTTTAAAACAAATGTATAACTTTGTAAAAACTCAATCCACTTCAAATGCCTTTGGTTTAATTTTCCTTAACTCTTCAAATTTTAGAAAGCTTGATGATCAGTATACAAAAACAAGCTCTTTAATTTTCCTTGACTATTCAGATATTGCAAAGCTTAATGATCAATATACAAAACAAACTCGTTAGGAATAAGATAGTGTCTCCACTTCTTCAATACTTGAACTGGAGCACAAAATTTTTGATCATAA
Organism: Cupressus sempervirens; assembly: GCA_028749045.1. Classification (NCBI taxonomy): domain Eukaryota; kingdom Viridiplantae; phylum Streptophyta; class Pinopsida; order Cupressales; family Cupressaceae; genus Cupressus; species Cupressus sempervirens. Next base: position 52,585,762 of record CM053789.1, on the reverse strand, counting down.
ACATAATATTTTTTTTTGCATCATTCATCTTCTCACTAAAACAAGAAATAGGTCTAGTTTCTTGGCTCAAAACAACTCCTATTGTAGTACCATTATCATCACAGTCTAATTGAAACACCTTGTTAAAATTAGAAAGTTCTAAAATAGACTACTCAATAACTTTCTATTTCAATAGATTAAAACTCTTATCTTCTCCTATAATCCACTTAAATTCTTTCCTATCCCCTCTCATTGTTTTAGTCAGGGTCCATAAATACTATGAAAACCTCTTATGAATTTTCTATAAAATCTAGCTAGTCCACGAAAAGATCTTAGCTCTATCACACTCTTTGGAGTTGGCCATTCAAGGATAGCCTTCACTTTCTTTGGGTCTGTTTTTAGACCTTCTATTGAGACTACAAATCTTAGGTACACCAACTCCTTTACAAAAGTGTACTTCTTCAGGTTTATCAACAACTTTTCTTCCCTCAACTTATTAAACACCTTGTGAATATAGATTAAATGCTCTTCCAATGTCTTACTAAAGATCAAAATATCATCTAGGTAAACAATGAGAATTTTACCCAAAAAAATCCTTCATTACCTCATTCATGAGCCTCATGAAAGTGTGTGCTACATTTTTTAGCCCAAAAAGCGTGACTAACCACTCTATAGTCATTCTTTTGTCTTGAAAGCAGTCTTACACTCATGACCTTCTATGATACAAATCTAACAATACCCACTCTTCAGATCTATCTTTGTGAAATACCTAGCTCCACTCAAAAAATCCATAATTTCATCCATCCTTAGCAATAGAAATCTATACTTGATTGTGATATTGTTGAGAGAGCGAGAATATATGCACATCTTCCATTCTTTTTTCTTCTTTGGTGCTAATATGATAAGTACAACACAAGGACTCAAACTCTCTCAAATCAATCCCTTTTGCAACAACTCATGAACTTTTCTATTTAACTCTTCACTTTTTACAAGTGTCCTTCTATGCACTGCCTTGTTTGCCAAACTAGCTCCTAGAACCAAATCCATTTGGTGATCAATCTTCCTCATTGGGGGAAATCCATCAAGTACATTATCTAATACAATATCAAAAAACTCTCCCAACATATCTGCAACTTTTGCAAGCACTTCCTCTACTTCTTCTTTACTATCTTTTGGAATTATAGAAAAACACATATGGTCACACTTCATACCTTTGAGAAACTCTTATCCATCAAGAAAACATACTATGGTAACACTACATACCTTTTCTTTTTTATCCTTCAACAACTTCAACTTATGGTTCACTCCATCCTTGGTTAGAGTGTATGTATTTACTCACCCATTGTGTACAACATGCCTGTCAAGCTACCACGGCCTACCTAGTAGCATATGAAATATTTCCATAGGTATGATATCACATAGTACCTCATCCTAGTAGCTTCCAATCTTGAACTTCACTAAGAACTACTCATTAACCATGACCTTGTGGTCATCTTGCACCCAAGAAATACACTATAGACATTGATGTTTCTATCTCATCATCTTCAACTTTGTGACCATTTTTTCTAAGACTAGATTGTTAGTACTTCCACAATCAATGATCACATTACAACATTTATCTTCACATTGGCACCTGGTGTGAAACAAACTCCTCCTTTGATTAGGTTCATTCTCACCACTCATCAGGACTCTTCAATTAATTAGGACTTCTTCTCTTTTAGCATCTTTAGTATGTGATGATGTGGCATCTTCATCAACATGTGCAACTCTTGCCTAGCCTTTTTATTCTTTGATCTATCCTTGGCACTGGGAACATTCAAATTCTCTATGCCCTTCTTCTTCATAGCAAAAACATTTCCCATGGAAGCCTCCTCTTCTAGATCCTTGTCCTGTACCTCTTCCTCTCTGATCTCAAGTGTTCTAATCATGGAAATGATTGGAATTATTTCCCCTCTAATTCTGATTGCTTGTTCCAACCTCATCCTTGTTCTTTTGATCATCATTACGACCTCCATAAGATCATTTGCCAGACCTTCCACTCCAACCTCTTCCACTATTCTTGTTGTCAAACTTCTTTCTTAGTTTCTCCTCAACTCTTAGGGAAAATTGGTATGCCTTCTCAATACTATTCATGAAAACTATACTCATCTCATCTTGAATACTTGGCCTTAACCCACTAAGATAATGGGCTAGTTTCTTCTTATTATCTTCTGCATGGTCGGTTCTAATGAGAACTCAATAGAACTCTATGGTATATGCTTGAACAAATTTTCCTAATTTCTTCAAACCTTGCATTTTATTCAATAGATCAATCTCATAATCCACAAGAATGAATTATCACTTTAGTTTAGCTATCATCCAATCCCATCTAGTGATTTTTTTCTTTCATTTTCTATTTTTCTCCAACTGAACCTCTTGCCAAAAGATCTTTGTATGTCCCTTCAATTTTTCCTTTGCAAACCTACCCCTATCAAGATCCTCAATATCTTCATACTCAAAGTACTCCTCTAATTCATTAATTCAATTGATTAGCTCCTCTAAGTTAAGATCTCCCAAAAATGCGGGAACCTCAAACTTAGGTTTTTTTCCAATCTTGGAGATGGTCTTAAAAAGCCTCTCTTCCTCTGGGTTTATAACCACTTCTAGTTAGGCATTTTCTTCTTCTTTGTCCTCATCCTCACTTTCATCTCTTACAGGAAGATTTACTCCTTTGCACATTTTTTTTTCTAATTCTTTTATTTGTCTTTGGAGGGCTCTAAGATGCTCAAGTGCAACATCATAGTTCTTCCACCATGCTCTCTTCATGGAGGAATTTTTTGCACTTTCACCAAAACCCTAGTGCAAATTGCCTCACAATTGGTAATCTATCTACATGTTCAGCCCAAACCATGGTACTAGTGTGAACTCCCTCATAGTCATCAATCTATCCACACACTCAAGCACTCTAGCTTTGATACCAATTGATGAAGGGTGCTCCCCTTAATGCCATAAACCCATAATAGAAATAAAGAAATAGCAACAAATGTGAAACAAAATATGAACTTCTTATTATCACCACAAATGCAAAATTATAGAATTCACAAGTACAATATGTTAACTCACACGAGGGCCTTCATTACAGTAATCTGCAAGATAATGCTACAAACTATTACCCAGAGCTATTCTAGACAATGTTTAGGCCTTTATTAAATAGGAAATTTTATGCTGCCTGGGAAGGTTCTAGACATTCAAACTTAATACCTAGGGTTGATAGACCCTAACAATTCATATAAGGTCAGCCAAATACATCATTGACAATTATTTTAGAAATTTTGGGTAGCCCATAACTCTCAAACCATTGCTCTGATTGGCTATTATTACCAATTTTTAGAAATGCTAGCTCCTAATCTATAAGTTCAAAATTGCACAAGTGCCCTTTTGTCAACTTTTTGGACCTCATCTGAGAACTCTAAGGCCTCCAACAGTGAGCCCAAAGTTTTTTCTCCAAATTTTTCCACTATAAACTTGCAATAATTTCTTTGATACTTAAGCTAGAGAAATGATTTTTTTATGGAAGGCTTATAATTCTAAAATGAACCTTCATGCAAAAAATGAGAATATTTTGAGTTCATATGACAAACTTAAAAAAATAGCAAGTTCTTAGAAATAGTAATCCCCTTGTCTACAAGTCCTTATTTAAATAGAAAAGGCTTAAAATAAAATATTTTTTTGTGATACAAGATTTCTCTTACACCTAGGTTGCTCCTGCATCAATTAACCTCTTAAAGTGAGAGATTCCAAAGGGGCCTACAAAATATCACGTGTCACAATCAAATATGGATAACAAAGTTGATCATGAAGGTGAATCTAAGGATTCCCTCACATCCACCAAAGGTCCATTTGGTTTGAGGAAGAGATCAACTTTATTTAGGTTAGAATCATCTCACAATCTAAAACTAAATCTAAATCTAAACCTTTGAAGGTTAACCTAGGTGGGCAGCAATCTAGGGGTAGAAAGTCAATCCAACATTTTTTGTTGGATAATTTCACCATGAAGGGGATATCCAAGCTTTGATAGGACGGACCTGGTCACTCTTGGGCAAAAATAAAGATCTTTACATGGAATGTCGAGGGCTACAATTACACTAACAAAAGATGCCTAATTGTTGGTAAATAGATTGTTCTTCTTTTAATTCTTTTCTAAATTTGCCCAATTTGTTATAAAGAACAATTGTACACAATAGTTGGGAAACTGTTTCTAAGAATATCTAGTTTCCCTCTGAATTAAGGTACAACTCCCTGTATGGAAAATCTTCAGTGAATTATGTTTCAAATCTAATCCCTACTACACATAAGTTCTTAACCGGAGAACAGTAGAGGAAAATCGAGTTCCACCTAGACAAGTGAAATCTTAGGCAGGATTTAGATGCAAAATGCTATGCTGTGATCTTCACACTCTTATGAATTTCTCAACAAAGAAATTATGAAAGATGCAAGTATGAAATTCAATGCAAGCTTAACTATGCAGATGAAACAACTAACAGATACTTGTTGTGTTCGAACCCTCACAATCTTATGACTTCTGACGTACAACAAAATATCATAATGCTTAAGAAGAAATAGGATGGAATGCATATAAACAAAACACTTAACAGAAATATTTCCCACAACTAGTTTCAACTCTCTGATTGATTTACCAATTTAATTAAAATGAAATAAAAAAATGAAACTCTGTTCACTTAATTACTTCAACTTAACATTTAAGGAAATATAACATACATAAGAAGAAAGCGGACAGTAAAGAAATGGCACAATACTCAGTTGTCTCTACAACAAGATTCACACCAAAAATTTGCCAACCCTTTCATTAATCGTTTATCCTCATACATATAGAGATGAGAGATGACCGTTACAATAGGAATACCAATTGGTTCATCTTCTCAAAAGACAAATGGCAAGATGCCAATTTGTCATTTACAAAATTTATAGAATAAAACAAAAAAAAAAAAAAATGAAAAGGAGACATTATTTTGACTTCTTCCCCTTTTCCATTTTCGCTCTATATGCCCTGGCAACAACTATAATAGGAATTATCTCATCATTGCTAGAAACGTGTACATTTGTGAATCTTAAGAGCCATTTTGAATGCTCTCAAGCTAATTCCTTTATAGAATTCATCTGACTTGTTAATTCTTTAGCTGCCACATGTATGCATCTGCTCAATGTCTGTAAATCTGTCGTTCTGTTTTGACTATTAGGAGTGATGCTTGACAAGTTACTCAAATATATAGAGAAGTTGTTCTTCATCACTTCTATTCCAATCAGAGCCTTTCCTTGACCACTAGTCTATGGTTCAGAATGCAGTCCTTTCATCAACTCGAAAGCTCTATCTTGAGTCTTCTTTACCTTATCTTTCATTTACTTAAGCCCCTTTTCTGCTTCTTGAATCATCTCCTATATGAATTGCATGCCTTGAAGCCATTCAAATAGGGGCTCATTACCTTTCTTCAAAATCTTCGCTTCAACTGCTTCTTTTGCCTTCATCTGAATGATCATCTTCAGAAGGGAAACACACTCTTCACATCTTCCTCTCTCTGTGGCTAGAGTATTTTGATTAGACGTGAGGTTATATTTCTCAGTCTCTAATTGAATGATAACATTTCCAATCTGATCAATCAACATAAATCCATCCAAATTGAGCTTGTCAATCCATTCCTTCCCGATCTGATCGAAATGTTGGTCCTTTTGTAGCTGGGAGATGAAGGCTTGTACTTCCTCTTCCATGGGATTTTTAGTAGCAGGTACACCAATAATAATTGCCAATGGGACAACTAACTGCCTAATGAACCTCTTAAGCTCTTCTATCTTAGACTTCATTCTGATCTTTGACAGCTTGAGATCCTCCAATTGATTTTCTATGATCTCATTACTTGATCTCTAGAGGCCCACCTTTGAATCGTGTTTGGCTTCTCCAAGATCAATAGAATGCAAAGTAAAATCTCTAGGAGTCAAGTCTTCAATTCGCCCTGCCTTACTAGGTTTGGCAATCTCCATGGTCAGATGTCCTGTTTCTGGATCTTGTCCCAGAATTGACAAAGTTTTCTACTTCTTGGCCTTCACCATGGCAGAACCAGAACAAACTGCCTGAGACACAACGTCCTTTGCAAGAACATTTTCATCCTTTCTTTTCCTTTTTCTTTCCAGTGTGTCTTCAAGCCAGGACTCTATTCCAATTACCTTAGAAGCTGCTCCTAATGATTCGATGTTGAACATCTTCTTCTTCACTGGAGTCTTCACCATTGTTTCTATAGAGAAAGGATTCTTTGAATCTCTAGAAAGGAGTCTAGATGAGCTTGGAGCTTTTTCCTCCTCTTGTGTTCCTCCTTTAGCCTTGTCCAATTCAGTGGATTCACTGCTACTAGAGTCTCCATCTCCAATCTCTACTACTTGAATTGGAGAACCAAGTGGCTACGAAATGGGAGCCTTCTCAGATAGAATAGGGCTATGATGAGGAGATGGAGGTGGTGTAGTATGAGGAGAAAGGACAGGTGTATTCTGTGGAGATGGAGATGGGGAAATGTGAGGAATGAAAATTGGAGGAGCACCACTATCTTTTTCCTTATCAGTCTCTTTTTCTTCAGCAGTAGATTGGGTCCCAATAACTGGCAGAGAGCCACCTTGACATGTCAGAGAGATGGGAATATTCTTCTCAGGTTGTTGATCTCATCCTCCTGTAGGCATAGCTGGTCCTTGAGTGGTTGATATTCATATATTGGGCATGGCACTATGAGAAGAAGTGGGAGTAGTAGCAACTAGAGACTGTTGAGAAGCTTTTCCCTTACTTTGACCCTTCTTGGTTGTCCACTCTACCCATTTTCCTATTCTTTTGATGATCCTAGTCACCATAACATCGAGATCTTCATCTATATTAGTGTAGGGCTCTGAACTGACTGGGGTATTTCTCAACTTTGTTAAATATGTATTGCTATACATATTCTGTCCATCATCCTCTAGCCCTTCTACATCCAAATTGATACCATAAGTCTTTACTTGATCCACTGTGAATCTAGCAAAGTCATGATCTCTACTCTCCAGCTCATCTTTACAATCTACCCAGTAGTCCTCTATGGTGGTGATATGTTTGATCGTGCTTCCAATCTGAAGCACATCTTGAGCATACCCATTCGGGTCAAACATGGGTCTCAAAACTTTGTACTCTTGTAATTTGAACCTTCCTTCAAATGCTTTCACCATGTTCTTAGCATCTGACCTGGATTCACAGCTATAAGCTCCAACCTTTATAGGGAATTCATATCCCTTCTTTCGGAGTCTAGCACTCAATGCGTTCACCTGGAGAGCCTATCTCACGATCTCCATCAATACGATCATCTCATCCGGGTATCTGGGCATCTTCAAGGGAAACCCATCGAATGTTGCAAGATGCAAATAGGAGAAGGATGAGAATTTTATAAAGAAGCAACCAAACTAACTGATTACCACCATTGCTTTCAGGCTGAATCTCTACTCTAGACACCCTTGGAGTTCCCTACAAATTCTCATAGTGAACACATCATTAACTCTGATAAAATCTGCATAACTATTTTGTAGCTCCAAGAATGGATAAAATTCATAACTTTTAACATTTTCTGGCGCATCCTCAATTCTAGGAAGGCCTGGTCACAACTGTAAGGAAGCTAGCATATATATCAGGAAGGAAGACATATAAAATGAATTATAAAACTTGGCTGCACTGAGAGCCCTAGATAATTGCTCATTGACCTCAAATGCCCAGTCAATATATTGTGAATCCGAGAAAATAATTTGCACCAAGAAAAAGTATTGCTCTACAAAATTAAAGGCATCTACCTCACCTTTGAGTCGATGCAAAAGAACTAGAATATCCACAATCTCTGGCTTGAGATCAGTGCCAAACAGGGTTTTAGGGACCTTACTCTTGGCTCCCCTTGGTTTTTGGAACCAAGACTTCATGATTTCTTTCCTCCGTACCATCTTTTTTAGAGAGAACTCTGACATAGCTCCTCCAACTATTAATGTGGATAACTCCTCACATTTTGGGATTCGCAGACAGTTCACCACTGTTTGCCTATGAACTGAAATCAATACACTCTGATCAGGTAACAAAATCTGCTTAGTGTCTAGATTGTAATGATTAATACATTCTACAATCAACTCCTGAGCTTGAACTACCACAAGAAATCCAGCTGCCTCCACCAGTCCACTCCTGCGAAGCTTCTCAGTAATAGGATGAATTGGTTCAATCCTTATCCTTCTCTGAAAATCTAGAATATCATAGAAGTGGAGTGAAGTATCTGTGATGTTCTGCCATGTTGATCGAACTCCGCCCAAACCATCAAATCCAGAGAATCGAGCCATTTAATCATACAGATGTAGACTATGAAACTTGAAAATGTAAATGATTGTGAGAAATAGCTTTACAAGTACTATATTAGCAATTTTCAATTCAACAGCATAATGATTCAAAGCAAGAAAATGGTAATTTGAAAATCAGTTATACTGTTCTTTATATAGAAACCTCAATATACCTGTTAGGTTTTCAAGATCCGCGCCACAAAAGTGAAATAAATGATCAATCTGTTAGACTGATAGTTATAATGGATTCCTCCATGACTTTTCACTTTTCTGTTGGCTTAACGGTAAATTTCTTTATTACTGACTTACTTTCCCGTTTTAACCCTATTTCGAAAAAACCAAAACGGAGTACTCTATTGGTGGAAATTCGCTCAGCTCGATTCTGCATTTAGACTCCTTTCTAGATGTGACTATTCACTTTCCTTGTATCCTTTAGGCTTCTTGTGATTAATTTTTTACATAACCAAGCTTGCAAGATTGATTTTCTGAACAATGCGGAAAATTGCTTCTGAAGGTAGAAACTCCATAAAGAAGAAGGCAATTTCCAATTTTTCAAGAAGCCTCTGTTTTATCTTTTCTGTTTTAACTATTTCTTTTTAAGCCTTTGGAAAATAGAAAAAGTACTTCACCAATGGAAGTGGGGCCCACTGACTTCCTTTATTTTCTTTAGTTATGCCTATTTGGAAAATTGACTTCTTGGTGCGAAAGCTTGTAAAAGGAGAAGCTATTTTTCAGTTTTCTACAAATCTTCCTTTTACTCATCTCAATAGGTTTTAAATCATTCTCGTCATTGAAACATCCTAAAATTTAGATGATCTTATGCAAAACATAACTCTTCTTTCTGAATTTCATCCTGTAGACTACATTTACATTTCTGGTAGAGTTTCACCTTTTGACTACGAAAGTTCGCAGGAGGAGAAGGCAGTTCTGAGTTTTTCGCCAATGCCTTTTCTAATCACTTTGGAAATTTATGAATGATTCCCATGCTAGAATATGATGATAATCAACTGACTTTCCCATAACTTCACTCACCTTTCTATTTTGAAATTTGCAAATCGTATTTATAACTCATTGCAGAATTTTACCTTCAAGGTACGAAAGTCCGCAAAAGGAGAAAGAAAAACTGAAATTTCTGCCCCTTCATCTTTCTTCATATTCAATCCGAATGATCTGCAAGTAAATTCAACTAAGGTAGTATCCTTTGAGAATCTCCATAAAGTAAGGATCTAGACTACCCAAATGAACCATGACCATGAGAAAACCCACTCGGCTATACAATGTGCGAGAAGGGGGAAGGATGGAAATCCGATGGAGAAATTCATCACTTAAAGAGGGAAGACCTATTGACTTGATAGGACCAAATATGACGGAACTTTGATCTCCACTTTGCAAAATTACTATGGGATTAAAAGTGGGGCAACACTAATCAAAAGATATTTTTATCAAGAAAATAAAGATTTTAATTACATTTAAGAAACTAAGGTAGCTTCAAAAGGCACAATAAGAGCATTTTGAGTTATTAAAAAAAAAAAGAGTTGGCTTATTTATTGATGCATGTGGAGCTTCTAGAAATCTAGGAATCCTTTGGAACCCAAGATTATTCGAGGTGAAAACACATACTATTGACAATTGGTGAAACTAATTTCTTTAGTTTTTTTCTTTATTGGGTTTTTGATCAATATGTACAACTAGGTGAAGAGGGAGGATAAAAAAGGGGTCTCAAATGATATTTCCTAGAATTTGATAGGGGTTGATCACCTAATAGTAATATTTGCAGGATAATTTAATGCAACCCCATCACATTCAAAGAAGAGAGATGGAGCAAGTACACAAAATATAATTTAGATAGACTTTTAAGACTTTGTGAATACAAATGCATTATGGGAAGTTAAAAAATAAGGTAGTCCTTTCACCTAGATGAACCAAATTCTAGGATTGTCAAACATTGCAGAGAAATCAGAAACATACTTCCTTGTAGGCAATTGGAATGGTCTCCATTTCATTTTTGAGGTAGAATTTCTAGGCATCTCAAGCTTAACTCACTTCCTTATATCTTTGGTCATCCAAAAGGAAGATATCATGTCCTTTCAAGATGGAGAAAATGTGGTTCTAGAAGCATGGATTTGATGACATGGTCAATTAGTGGTCTCTCCTACTAATTCTTCGAGAAGACAACTTTCATTAAGAAAATTCTTAAAGCATGGAATATATTACATTTCGGGAACTTCTTTGAAGTGAAGACTATTCTAGAAGGGCATTTGGAGGCTGTGAACAACAATGCCCTAGTAGATGGCATGGATGAGGTAGAATACCTCATAGAAAATGAACTTTTATGGTGATATGGGGAAATTTTGCAAAGAGAATAAATATATTGCAAGAAAAAGTCAAGGGAGAATTGGCTAAGGGGAGGTGATAAAAATATGAAGTATTTCCATGGCTCCATCAAAGCTAGGCATAACATTAACAAAATTATGTCAATTTAACTTGGAGATGGAACTTTGATAGATCATGGGAACCTGATAAAATAAAAAGTGTTGACATTTTCATCTAATCTATGTGCGCAAGAAGAATTAGATTGGAATTGTGAGAGGGAAGACTTTATTGGAGTAATCACAAATTTGGTAAGAAAATAATACAAATTGATGCTCATTGAACCTGTTTCCCCAAGTGAACTAAAAAAAATAGTTTTTTGAATGGGTGATGACAAAGGTCTAAGCCTAAACAAATTCCAAGCCTTCTTCTACCAACATTCTCGGACATGTCAAAAGATGAAATACTATATTTTGTAAAAGAGTCAAGATTGAAAGGTTTTATTTTAAATTATTTGAACAAGAGTTTATGTTGGAATTCTTTAGAATAACTAAGAGTGGGGGGTGAATCAGTTATCTAAGGTCTAGATATACAAATGAAACTTTTCACAGTTTAGTGAACACATATTCACAAAACATATTCATGCATGCATCCATTAGATCATAAAAATAAATTAAACTTTGTAGGTTACTGTCAAATCAACTTTGCATAAATGTAAGCATGGAGCACAATAGATTCAATAACACATTTGATACAATTATTTTACGTGGAAACCCAATTTGGAGAAAACCACTCGTAACATGCTACCCATTCTTACTCAGTCTGAAGTGATGCCTTATGAAAGGCCAAACCTTTTAAAGGTTACAATACACATTGTTAAATGTGACCTGGTTAGAGAATTTAAATCACCTTATTAGGAGTGAGCCTTGTTAGAAGACTTTAGATCATTCGCTTGGAATTTTACCTAGTTAAAGGATTTAAAAATGACTGTTAGATCAACCTTAATTTAAAGGATTTAGGTCCTAGAATGGTACAATGATTATAAATTAACAATAATGTTTGATCTGATAACAAATTACAAATCACTTGCTAGATCTATGTATCCACCCTTTATTTTTCTTGGCTTTCACACACTTCAACTCTGATAGATTATTCACCCTTCAAGAATTCATACTCATAAGTGTTCTTTCTTTTCTTTCCAATAAAAGTCTCTTATGTTCAGTCTCTGAATGAAGCAATACCTTAGACCTCTTGTCTAACTTAGATTCTTAAACATTGACCAACCTTGCTTCTAACTGGCCATCTCTATAAATAGAAAATTAAGATCTTTTTTCATTCATCCTCTATCATCCATTTTAGGGTTAGGTAGGGTTAGGTAGGATTCAATGAATCTACCCATCTTTCATTTTAGTCCCTTCTAGAAACTTCTCCTCCTATCCTCTTTGAATTTAACTCCAAAACATTTACCATGACTTTTGTGCTACTGACTCATCATACTTATCCTCGACATGCTTCACAAAATTCAAGAAAAAAAAGGTCATCTCAGATTCATCAAATATACAATTTAACATGAATACTCGCACTCAACATCAATATGATGTCACTTGGCTTCCATATTGTTCTTATACTCCTCTTCAACTAGATCAATTGACAAACACTAAAGTTTACTAGTACTCAGAATCAACTAAACTTTACTTAGCTTATACTATATTACTCAACATATACTGAGTTTTGACTTTTCTTGGCTCCAACTGAATTTTTCCTCATCTTGCATTAACTTTTCTTGGCATCTATAGTCCACTTGGCCAAGCTTAGTAGAATCAATTCTTCTTACTTGTTCCTCCAGACTTAGTTAGTGTATTTGACCTTTGCAACCTTAAGTAGATAATCAATGTGCCATATCATCACTATCTTAACTAATCTTTGTACTCCTTTTTCATACCAAAACTCAACCTTTTCTCTAGGTTCTTTTGTTATATCATTTGATCAAATTCTCTTCATCAATCAAATTAATAATAGTATTGAAATCAACTAAGCAGTTGTCTTACAAACAAGTAGTAGCTTTGACATCATTGACAAAAAAATGATTGAAACACATTCTCATACTTGTATCAGTCTATTTTCTATAATCTCCCTCTTTAGTATTGATGGAAAACTAGTACCAACAACAATACTAACAAGAAAATAATTCCTTGTATTGAAATGTCTACCTCTACCAATAGCTTTAATTTTCTATATAGGTTATAAAATTCTATTCCAATCAACAGACAATCAAGTCATCCTTATGACTCTCTCTTGATTACTTTCTCTTTCTAATATTAATGTATCTATCTCTGCATATTTTGTTCTTGTATCTCCCTCAACACTATCCCCCTCTTATTAGGTAGATGTATGTCTTTTAATCATTTCTCTCTCTCTATAGTTAAATCATAAGGTGCACTATCTCCCTTTGAGTATATATACCATGTTTCTTCCTTGTTCCCACTATGTTTGGTATTCTATATTTCTCCCTCTTTGAAAAAAATGCCAAAGAATTTTCATCTTAAAATGTAGATATGAAAATTTTTAGTTTCTCCCTTTCTCACCTAGGTTGTGACTAATCTACAACTCTAGCTCTTTGATTACTTTATGAAGCCCCTAAAGTAAGATCCATTGCATCAATGTGTAATGTATGTCAATCCTCTTAGTTGATGCATGTCACTTCTCATGCTTTCTAAATAGCCTTGGATAGGGGTAGTACCCATAGTTTACCTATTAGATACTCATTAGCATCCTTATGTAATGCTTTTGTGAAGATATCAGCTATTTTCTCTTTGGTATTCACATATTCCATGTTCACCTCTTTGTCTTGAACTAACTCTCTCAAAGTAATAATAATTGATTGTAATGTGCTTATTTTTTGAATGCAACATAAGATTCTTTGATATACTTATAGAACTTATATTGTCATAATAAAGTGTCAAATGTTGAGTGATTTCCTCCTTCATACCTTTGAGTAGTTATTTGATCCACACAATGTTTGTACAATTTACTACAACAACAACATATTTATGTTCAGTAGTAGATTGAGATATGCAGTTTTGTTTCTTGCTAGTCCATGTAACCAACCTTTTCCTAATAAGGATGCTCCTCCACTAGTGCTCTTTTTGTCATCAATATTTCTATCCCAATAGCATTAGTTTAGGATCTCAACTCAAGCTTTTCATTTTTTTTGTAGTATAGGACATAGAATTGTGTACCTTTTAGATATCTCATTATTCTCTTAACAGCCATCAAATGGTTCTCCCTTGGATTAGCAGATAATTTCACAACTATCCCAAGAGATAATGTAATACCAGGTCTTTTATGTACTACATATTGCAATTTTCCAATCATAGACCTATAAAATGTTTGATTCACCTCACCTAAGTCATCATTCTTTGACAATTTGTGTTTTGGCACCATAATGTGCTTACTAGCTTGGAATCTTCCAATCCAAATGCTATCAGTATCTCCTTTATATATTTTGATTGAGTGATGTATATACCATATTTCATCTTATGTATTTGCAAACCCACAAAGAACTTGACCTCTCCAAAAATAGACATCTCAAATTCTTTCTTCATTTCATTTGAAAAAGCTTTACATAAAGTATCTTAAATATGATATTATCAACAAAAATTTTACATAGTAAAATACCTTTTCCTTTTTTTTTTTCAAATATAGATTGTTATTATCATTAGTCCTCTCAAATCAAATCTTCACAAGATAATTGTGAAGCCTCTCATAACATGCTCTTGGTTCTTGCTTCAAACCATATAAAGCTTTGTGTAGTCTACATACCATGTCTTTTTTGTTAGCATCAACAAATCCTTCTTGTTGTTATATATAGACCTCTTCTTCCAATATGTCATTCATAAATGTAGATTTAACATCCATTTGGTAAACTTTGAAACCTTTGTATGCAAAGTAAGCAAGAAGAGTTCTTATTTCTTCCAATGTTGCAATAAGATCAAATGTTTCTCCATGGCCTATCCCTTCTTCTTGTGCACCCTTGTAAACTAATCTTTTCTTATTCCTTATGACTTCACCATTTTCATATAACTTGTTTCTATATACCCACTTGGTGTCAATCACATTTTTATCTTCTGGTCTAGGAACTAAAGTCCATGTCTTGTTCTTTTCAATCTTTTCAATCTCTTCTTTCATGGGTTTACTCTAGTCCACATCTTCTAAGGCATCTTTCACTATCTTAGGCTCATGCATACTAAGCAAACATGTATCACTTCTCAACCTATTTCTTGTCATTGGTCTTGCATCTTTATCTCCAATAATTTTTCTAACAAGGTGATGTATTTTGACATACTTTGAGAATCTTGGTTATGCTTTATTTTCCTCATTAGGTTTATCAACTTTTGAACCACTCTATACTTCTCTATCATGTAATTCAACATCTCTTTCATGTACACTAATCTTAGAATTAGAATATACCTCAACTTCATTTTGTAACTCGACACTTGACTATAGTTCGGTTCCTAAATGCAACTCGACATTCATTATATGTGACTTGGTAGTCATTGAAGCTTGTTGTTGATTTGAAACTTGATATATCGAATCTTCATTAGTAGGCATACCTTCATAAAAGTATACAAATGATTTGTATTGCTTTGGTTCCTTTATAGGTGCAACCTCATGTACTTTTGTATATTCATCAAATTTCACATCTGCACTTTCTATAACTTTGTTAGTGTTAGTATTTAAACACTTATAAGCTTTAGCTCTTGTGGAATAGCCAAGGAATATACCTTCTCCACTTTTTGCATCTAATTTACCATTCCTCAAATCTTTGAGAATATAAAACTTGCTTCCAAATACCTCAAAAACATTTTACATTGGGTGAATATCCATACCATAGTTCAAAAGGTTTTGAATGATTATCTTCTCACTTACACACAGCTCAAGGTATAGATAGTTGTACTTAGAACCTCTCTCTAGTATTTGAAAGAAACATTTTGATGTAGGAGCATGTTGCATAAGAAAATAAAGTGGAAAATAAATTCTTTTAATTTGTTTTCCAAAAAAAGGAGAAAAATTATTTAAAAAATTGGAGAGAGAAAGTGATGAAAATTAGAAAAAAAAAATTAAAATAAATAAAAATGGAGAGAGAGAAAAGAATTTAATAGGTGGCATTATTAAATGTAACTTGTGGCTAGAGGGTTTATTTAATGTAACTTGCTAAGCCGACTTGTGGCTTGTGGGTTTATTTAATGTAACTTGTTGGTGGCTGACTTGTGGCTTAGTTAGGTATAAGTAGGGGTGTCTTGTAGAGTCTTTAATTATTATTAGTGTGGGATCTAGCATGGAGAAGATGGAGTAGTTGAGTGAGTGAAGTTTTATTAAGTGTGTGGAAAGAGCATTGAATGTGAGGTAGTTTACACATGGATCTTGGGTAAAGTTTGAGAAGAGCTAGTAGCTAAGGCTTGGGAAACAAGGAGATTGCTTGGTGGGCTTGCAAGAACAAGTTTAGTTCTTCCTTGGAGGTTTCTACTAAATTGTGGATCTAGACTAGCTAGTGTTTGGGTTGGATCTGGAGAGATCTTGTAGATCCATTATTGTAATTGCTATTGTATTTGGTCATAACTGGGAAGGCCTTATAGCTCAAAATATTGCATGTAAGTAGTTATTTTATGAATAAAGAGTTGCATTTAGTATTAGATTGTGTATCTTATGTTGTATTTTCATTGATTGGTTATCTGTTGTGGGCTTGGACATCTCCTTTGGGGATTCTCCTGCCTTGTGCTGCATCAAGTGGTATAAGAGTGAAATTTGTTCTTGAGTGTGTAGATAGATTGCCAAAGTTGAGGCAGTTTGCACTAGGACCTTGGGAGGACATGTAGATGGATCTATGGTTACAAAGATGGAAGGTTGATCTTGTTCAAAAATATTGATTAGTTGGTGATTTTTTTTGCAGAGGTTTTATGAAGATCTTGGAAGATGGCTCTAAGAGGATTTGACCTTGGGATGATTGCAATTATTTGTGATATAGTGGAGAGGAGGATTAATGTGACAATAACTTAGGTTGACACTGTTGTGGATGTTTCTTTTTCTAAAAGAGTTGAGGAACCAAAGTACAAAGTTATATGATATTGGAGTTGGACTCTACCAATCTGAAAGAGAGTTGTCTGGCTAGTTAGAAGACTTGTTTGATAGAGAAGATGCCATTGCTAGTTCTAGGTGGATGAGGTTGGTTCTGTTGATCAGTTTGTAGAGTCCTATATAGAACCTATAGAGAAAGTAGAGGCTCTTGTTGAAGATATTCCTAACCTTGTTGATGCTACGATGAATATTAGTTTTCATGATTAGTTGGTTGAGTTTTACATGGAGATTGTAGAGCACTCGATCATGGATGATCCGGTTGTTGTTGGTGGTGACTTGTATGTTGCAGAGTATCTTGTTGTGAGCAATGAGACTATTGGTGTTGAGAGTTTTGCATATTTTACTAAGGAGTTACATATTGCTATTGATATGGAGCTTTTTGTTGCTAGTGTGGATTCATTAGTTGCTAATGTTGATGAGGATTTGTTGGTGAAGCATTATGTTTAGTTTGTTCCTATAAGTGAGAATGTTGATTGGATGGTTGATATTCTACCATTTGACAAAATGATGCAAATGTGGATGATGCACAGATTGGTTTTCTTGTCTGATGCAGGGACATCTTGCATAAGAAAATAAAATGGGAAATATTTTTTTTAATTTGTTTTCAAAAAACAAGAAAAAAGAGATAGAGAAAAAAAATATTTAAAAAAATTGCAGGAGAGAGAAAGAGACAAAAATTAGAGAAAAACATTTAAAAAAATAAAAAATGGAAAAAAGAGAGAAAATGCATTTAATAGGTGTCATTATTAAATGTAACTTTTGGTTAGAGGGTTTATTTAATGTAACTTGCAAAGCCAACTTGTGGCTTGAGGGTTTATTTAATATAACTTGTTGGTGGCCTACTTGTTCCTTACTTGGGTATAAGTAGGGGTGTCTTGTGGAGCCTTTAGTCATTATCAATGTGGGATTCAAAATGGAGAAGATGGAGTAGCTAAGTGAGTGAAGTTTTCTCAAGTGTGTGGACAAAGCATGAAATGTGAGGTAGTTTACATGTGGATCTTGGGGAAAGTTTGAGAAGGGCTAGTAGTTGAGGATTGAGAAACAAGGAGACTGATTGGTGGGCTTGTGAGCACAAGCTTAAATCTTCCTTGGAGGTTTCTACTAGACTATGGATCTGGACTAGCTAGTGTTTGGGTTGGATCTTGAGGGATCTTGTAGAACTATTTTTATAATTGCTATTTTATATTGCCATAATTAGGGAGGCCTTACACCTTGACACATTGCATGTAAATAGTTATTTTATGAATAAAGAGTTACATTTGGTATTAGATTGTTTATCTTGTGTTGTATTTCCATTTATTGGTTATTTGTTGGGGGCTAGGACACATCCTTTGGAGATTCTCCTACGTTGTGTTGCATCACATTCTTCTCCATCATGAGTGTCCTAGCATAGTCCATTGTAGATATGTTCCTCCTTTCAACAATTCCATTTTGTGGAGGGATTCTAGGGGTAGATGTATGTCTTTGGATTCCACTATTATTACAAAACATCTCAAACTCATTTGATGTAAATTCTCCTCCTCTATTAGATTTCAAACATTTTAGGCTTTTACTTGTTTCCTTCTCAAATATTTTTATGTACCAGTTAAACATTTGGAAAGCATTAGATTTTCATTTCAAAAACATAACTATCATCATCCTAGAATAATCATCAACAAAAAGCATAATGTACTTATCACCTTTTTAGTTTTTCACATCAATTGGTCCACATAAGTTAGTATGAACAATCTCAAAAATTACTTTAGAGGTGTGAGTCTTACTTTTAAAACTAGACTTTTTCATTTTGCCTAATTGACATTGTTTACAAATTATATTGTTAGGTTTCTTCAACTTAGGAAAACCTCTAACTCTTCTCATGTTATTGATACTAACCAAGTTATCAAAATTAACATGACATAACCTCTTGTGCCATAACCACACACCATCAACTTCTACAACTAGACAAGTAGCATAATCCATATCAAAATAGAATAAATTACCTCTAGCTTGATCACCTTGTCCCATTAGTTTTCCATCAGTATCATGTATCTTAGCTATCTTGTTCTCAAGCTCAACCTTGCAACCTAAACTATTCAATTGTGACACACTCAACAAATTATAGTTAAGTCCTTCAACATGATAAGCATTGTCACATAAAATCTTTTCTATGGGTTTGATAGAACCTTTTCCTTTTATTAGATAGGGTGCATCATTACCAAACCTTAAACTATTTTCATCATAATAATTCAAGGTAATGAACTTACTTTTATCTCTAGTCATGTGATGTGAACACCCACTATCAATGATCCATCTGTCACTCTTATTCACACAAGACACTAATGTAGTTGCCTAATCCTCATCAGAATCATCCATCATTGCAACATACACTACTTCATCATCATGATTATTAGATCCATCTTTGGTTTCCTCCTCTATAATGTAGCAAGACTTCTTGCCTTTGTCTTTGTAATCTTTTTTGTCCTCATTTCTTCTACTTCTATATTTGTCTCCACTTATATTGTTCTTCTTTTTTGGACATCTAGCACCAATATGACCAACCTCATTATAATTAAAACACATGATAGGTAACTTACCTTTGAATTTTTATCTACCTCTATGAAATCTCCTTTCTATTAGTGCTTCAAGAGGTTCTACATCCTCCTCATCTATATCACTTTCACTAGAAACATATCTTACCTTTTTCTTCTTCTTCTCATTAGGTTCCTTCAATGACAACTTAGCTTTGAAGTTGTCAAAATTGGATAGCTCAAAAGTAATGAGCCTACCTACCAGACCTTCAAGAGTAAAATTAGAACTTGGTATACATCTCAATTCTCGTATTGTAGAAACTCTAATAGCATAAATGGGCAACAGTGTTCTCAAAACTTTGCTTAGTATAGTTTCATCATCTATCTTACTAGTAGATCCTCTTATAGCATTAACAACATCTTTTATCCTATATCAATATTAAGAAATATTCTCATTTTTTTGCTTCCTTGTATCATCAAACTTACCTCTAACACTTTCAGATTTGGCTCTCAAAACATTTGCATCACCTCTACAGATGGTGTGAAGAGCAACCCACATCTTCTTTTCACTATCACAACCCTTGATGTCATCAAAATCTGCATAAATTAGGCTAGAATAAAGTGTTGAAGTTGATGAAATATCAACCCCATAGCTTCCAAGAATCACTTGCATGCAAATACCTATTACAGAAGAGAGAAGCAAAAAACTATGGAAGCGAGAATCACCAGATCCATAGACGAGACATTCTTGATGAGAAAAAAATGAGATTGCTATAATGAAAATTGGATAAATAAATTACAAAGAGATCAATCCTTATAAAAGGAAATCAAATCCCTAATAGGGTAAAACCTAGGTTGCATGATAATAATTAATAAAAGAATTAACTATTATATACCTAAAGTTTAGCTTAATTAAACTAGAGATAATAAGTAACTTAATAATTAAATAAAACTAATTTAATTAATAAGAATATCTTATTAATCCAACAACAATCTCCAACTTTATCTAATTGTGTTCTTTCTTATTTTTTAAATCTCTAGTAGTTAAGGCTTTAGCAAGATCAACATTCTCATTGGCAATGGTATATTGTGCATGGTCTCCAAGACCTCCTATGTGTAGCTTGATCAGAATTTTCCATGCAAGAAATGTTGCCCCTATTAAGCTTGGGTGCCTCTCTTTTTTACATCTTGATCTTTTTCTTCTAGTACCTTCAAACTAGTCCTCTTGAGTAGATAGCTTTGATACCAATTGTTAGAATTCTTAAAAATAAATGAGAGGGTAGAGGAGTGAATTAGTTATCCAAGGTCCATATGTACAAATAAAACTTTTTCACAACTTAGTGAATCCATATTCATAAAACACATCCATGCATGCATCCATTAGATCATACAATCAGTTAAACTTTGTGGGTTACTATTAAATAAACTTTGTAGAAATGTAAGCATGAAACATAATAGATTCAACAACACATTTGACACAATGATTTTATGTGGAAACCCAATTTGGGAAAAACCACTAGTAACATGCTACTCATTCTCACTCTTCCAAATTTATGCCCTATGGAAGGCCAACCATGTTAAAGGTTACAATACACACTATTAAATATGACCTGGTTAGATGATTTCAATCACCCTTTTAGGAGTGAGACTTGTTAGAGGACTTGAGATCATTCACTTGGAATGTCACCAAGTCAAAGGATTTACATTTGATTGTTAGGTCAACCTTAATCTAAAGGATTTTTCCTAGATTGGTACAATGATTAGAAAGTAATAGTAAGGCTTGATCTGATAACAAATTACAACTCACTTGTAGATTAAAGATCTATGTATCAGTCCTCAATTCTACTTGGCTTTCACACACTTCAGCTCTGATAGCTTGTTAATCCTTCAAACATTCATACTCTTAAGTCTTCTTTCTTTTCTTACCAATAATAGTCTCTTTTATTCAATCTCTGAATGAAGCAATACCTTAGACCTCTTATTTAACTTAGATTCTCAAACATTGACCAACCTTATTTCTAACTAACCATCTTTACAAATAGAAAATTAAGATATTTTGTCATTCATCCTCTATCATCCATTTTAGGGTTAGGTGGGATTAGATAGGATTCAATGAATCTACCCATCTTTTCATTTTAGTCCCTTTTAGAAAATTTTCATCCTATCCTCTTTGAATTCACCTCCAAATAGTTTACCACAAATTCTATGCCACCAACTCATCATAGTTATCCTCCACACACTTCATAAAATTCAAGAAAATAAAATCGTTGGCTCAAATTTTTCAAATATACAATTTGACATGAATATTGGAACTCAAAATCAATAATTTGTCACTCAGCTTCCATGTTGTTCTTCCACTCATCTTCAACTAGATCACTTAGCAAACACTAAAGTTTATTGGTGCTCGGCATCAGCTAAACTTTACTTGGCTTACACTGTATCACTCGGCATACACTATACTTTGACTTTTCTTGGCTACAATTGATTTTTTGCTCAGCTTGCATTAAGTTTTCTTAGCAGCTACTATCCACTTGATCAAGCTTGGAAAACTCAATTCTTCTTACTTGTTCCTCTAGACTTAGTCACTGTATCCAACCTTTATAACCTTAAATAGATAACCAATACACTATATCATCACTATCTTAACTGATCTTTGTACTCCTTTATCATACCATAACTCAACCTTTTCTTTGGGTTCTTTTGTTATCTCATTTGATCAAATTATCTTCAACAATCAAACAAATTATAGTACTCAAATCAACTAAGAAGTTATCTTACCAACAAGTAGTAGGTTTCACATCAGTGATAAAACAATGATCGAAACACATTCTCATACTTGTATCAACTTGTTTTCAACAATTTGGTGGACTTGATCCCCAATAAAAAAATGGGCATCCTTTGAAGACTTCAAACCAACATCATTATGTAACATAGTGTACAAAATCATTATGAAGGTGACACCTTAGAGACTCAAAAAAAATTTTGATGAATTGATTTTTGTTGAACAATGTGGTTTTACACTTAATTGAAGTATAGTAGAGGGGATTATTGTAGCTTAAAAAGCCATACACTCAACCTAGCTAGGGAAGAAAAGAATAATGATGCTAAAGATTGATATTCAAAAATCCTATAATATAGACAAAATAAGTTTTCTGTTCAAAGTTCTTACAAAATTTGGATTTGCAGAACTATGGATCAGGTAGGTTTGAAGTATGCTTTCTTACAAGAAATCTATGTTAGCATGAATGTTGGTGGTATTCCTTTGTAGGAGTATCCGAAGAATTGGAGAGAATGTGGCATTATTGACATGTTGTATTCATGATTGTACTTTTCATGGATGTCAACATAGCAATAAGTCTATGAAGACTATCATAGTAGAAGAAATAGATCATAGTCATACAGATAAGTTTTTTATTTTCTAGTAGAGAGTGACTAAAGAAATGTTCTACACTATGTCCTGATGCAAAGGTTCAATGTGTGTTAAGTAAGTCAAAGATGTACAAAAGTTATGCCTAATTTACAAAGAAAAATGCAGAGACAAAGTAACTATGCAATTTCTGGTGATTGCATTATATCTTCTATTAGAGATATAATCTAGAGATGCATGGTTAGTTAGTGATAGTATCAATGAGTACACAAGTCCTAGTACCTCACATGTTAGAATTTGTATAGACTACAAGCTGATAGTGTTATTTTAATTATGAATTAATTAATTATATTATTATAATTAATTTGGAAAGCCTCAAGGCTAACTTAAGGAATTATTTTAAGGATATGGTATAAAGGAAAGAAGTTTTCCTTTTTTTTCAATGTATCAAATGCAAAGTAATCAAGAAAGTGTGAAAAGTAGAAGAGTGCTTGGTGAACGTGAGTAAGTGATTCAAGGGATTATTGGATGCAAGGTTTGTGATCTGGTTACAAGATCAAAAGGACCAAAATTTTGGTTGATAGGAAAAAGAAAGAGGAAGAACTAGTATAATTCATTTCTATTATTCTACAAGGAATAATACATAAATCATTTTGATAGTGGTTTTATTAGTCTTGCTTGTGAAGCTATTAGGATAGTGGGTCCATCTACCTTCTTCAACTCCTAACAGAGTTGGCAAAACTCCTAATAGGTTTTGAATCTCCTAATAGGGATTCAAAGTCTACTAATAGGGACTCATATGTACTCAATGTATTTCATTAACTCCTAATATAGTACATCCTCTAATAATGAATATTTGTTTTAGTACATCATCTTGTGGGTACCATCCCCATCTAGTTTTTCCCTCTAATCAAGGGTTTCCCTAATTAACATATCTAGTGTTATTGTGCATGATTGTCTTATTGTGGTGTCTGATTATATTGCTCATATAGTTAAGATTTAATAGTTGGATAACTGATTCAACCCCACCTCTCAATTATATTCATGGACTATATATTCTAACACTACAACATTTGGGTTCAAATTACAACAATAATCTTTGATGATAGTCTAATTTGTGGTGATTTTCTTTTTTGTTTTCATTTTTTTTCCTACACCATCACAATACCAATGTAAGCATCATAATTGTGATTCTTGCATAAGTATAAACAAAAAAAAAAAAAAGAAATACATAAATCATTCCCCATTTGTTTTGATTATCGAGAGCTACACACAAAAGAAGTTGGAGAGCTCCTAATAAGGATGGAGAGCTTTGAACATCATCATTCCCTTGTGCTTGGTGCATTTCATTCCTATGATATCTCTACATTTCATTTCCATGTCCTTGCTCTATAATTTTGTTGTTGTGATCTTTCCATTTTGTTTTTGTGCCTTATCTTTGCAATTTGGTTGTCATGCCCTTGTTATCTCTATGTTTCATTGACATGCCCTTGCTCTATGATTTGATTGTCATGCCCCTATCATCTCTATGTTTTGTTATAGTGACCTTGCTTTGTGATTTCGATGTTGTGCCCTTTCTTTGAAATTTTGTTTCCATGTCATGCCCTTGCTTTCTGATTTTGTTTCCATGCCCTAGCTCTATGATTTTCTTCAAGGGCTATGTAAATGTTGGTTTATTTTCCTTCTAAATAGGTATCTCTTTATATCTCCTTTTGAACATGTGTATTTAGAGATTTTTTTAAAGGCACTTATTACATCTTAGAACAATAGAAAAATTGATCTAGCTACATACATATTCTAGAATTATAAAAAAAAAAACTCACTCAACTTGTGCTAAGTGACTTACCTCAAGATCCTCCACAAAATAATGCAGACAAGGAAAAATGGGTAGAGTTTGCAAGAAAGTTTACAAAAGCATATCATAGAAAGAAATAAATTAGCCATATCTAGTTAAATGAATCTATTTGTTGATTAGTTTGGTTGATTACAAATTCTTTTAGAACTATCATTAGATTAGGTGAAATAAAATGAACAATCAGTTGTTCCCAGCTAGTAGGATTAAATACATTTTTCTAAGGTGATAAAATTACATATGCAAGGAATTGGAGAATAAATTTAGTGAAGACTTGAGTATAAGGAGTTGAAGAAGCAAGTTCTACTTCTATGTAAATGACATAAACATGAGGCTCATTCTCTTGTAGAAGCCTTTGTCATAATGACATTACCTTTAAACCATCCAAAGGATGTTGATGTGGTTCCCAACCTTGAAACACTCTTATAAGCATTTAATACTTGGGATCATTGCACAAAGAATATGCCAATACTTGAAACACTCTTATAAGCATTTGATATTTGGACTATAAATTTTCAAAGACACTTGAAAGTGATTCCAATGTCATAGTACCTATGACAACACTTTCCTAAATTCTATCAAATGGTTCCCATAGTATCATCTACATTGTGTTGTTGTTGTTTCTGTCATGTAGTCTCTTTCTAAAGCTATCCTTCTTCTTCACTCTCACACCTTCAATTTTGATCATCAAACTTCTGAATATCTGCCTATACCTTGTCTAAAATCAACTTCACATTTTTTTGTAACTCTAGCATAGGTTTTGATCATCAATAGCTTTCATTTCAACATTCAATTTTTTAATATTTGTCAACACCCTCACTTGCAAACCTCTCATGTCAAGCACTTTTTGTACTATTTAAACACCATTTTCTTGCTTGTGAGCTAACAATTCTTCTAGTGCATTTTCTTGTAAAACATTAATTTTGTTGAACAATAGTAAACACTTAGAAAGTGCATTGTTATTTTCATGTATGTATATATAATAATGAATAATAATAATTTTTTCATGTATGTCAAAATAATAACTAACATTACCATTGGATCATAAAATAATGAAGTAATCAACCTAGTTAATTAGAAAATACACCAGTTTAACTATTGTTTCCAATGACATATTACCTACCACAACACTTTCCTAGATTCTATCTAATGGGTCCAATAATATCCTCTATGTTGTCTAGTATTGACATTTTAGTCAAGTTTATTTATTAGTGAAATACACACTTATTCAAATGATTAGTAGCTACTGAGGTTATTGTATAGTTAATAGTCTTAACAAAGTAATTCAAGTTTTACCAAGTTCTACAATTGCTACCAAGTTCAAGGAACAATATTCAATTCACACCGAACAACATCTACCATGTTGGTGATTATCAATGTAAACTAAGCTTCATAGAGTTTATCAAGCTTCTTAGTGAAAAATGAGTTCTAGTGTTGATCAAGTTATCAAGTGTGAACCAAGTGATTCAGTTTACACCAAGCTTGCAGTGATAGTTTTGAACAAGCTATGTACTGTCAATCAAGTGATTCAGTTTATATGCTAAGTTTCATAGTATTCGCCATGTCGCTAGTGTAGATCAAGTTCATACTACTTGGAAGTGATTAGTATGGGCTAAGCTTCTACGTTTATCGAGTGCATGATGACATCTAGCATTCACAAAGGTTATCGAGTATCAAAACCTCATTGAGCTTGTCTTTAGAACCTGTGTATCAACATTTGGGTTGACAATGTGCATTTTGGAGAAATTTGTATTGTAGCCAACTTTGTTCAATTGTAAATTAGATTGGTATATATGTAATGTATTGAATCACATCCAAAAGAAGTATCATCAAAGTATAAAAAGAGAAAAAGTCTGAAGCAAAAATCCTATAATAGTATAAGGAGCAGCAAAGATTTATCTATCACAGTAAGGTGATAATTACAGTCAAAGGAATCTCATTTAGAAAATCAAGTTGTAGATTAGATATCAACCATTGGTTCATCCTAATAGGTGGAATAGTTAAATCGTTTCACAAGGTAGACTTAATAATATTTTGTAAATCTCTTTTTTGAGTACATACTTCATTGTATGTTAGTAAATCCTTTTGCAAGGTGGACCTAGTAGTCCTTATTGCTCCTAGCAGGGTAGATCATTAGAAGTGATCATTGTAAGCCTCAATAGGTCAACTTTATAATAGAGTACTAAAGCTTGTGGGTATCATCCCCACCCCAGTTTTACTTTCTATTTGGAAGCTTTCTAGGTCACCATATTGTGTGTCAAAGTGTTATGAATGTTTTAATGCTTTCAATTTCTCATGTATGCAATTAGATCAAAATGCATATAAAGGATTAATTAGTGAATTAAGTTTAAGTTTTCTAAGTTACTAATTCACCCCTCCCCTCTCAATAACATAGCCTATCTCATATTTCTAACAATTGCTATTAGAGCTTTGTGGTTCTCAGAGAAAAATTTTAATAGCTTGAGAAAAGAGTAGAGGCAATGGAGGTATTCATACTTGATAAGGCTATTGACAATGAAAAGCTAGTTTGGAATTAAAGAAACTCTCTCAATCCTTGAAAATAAGAAAATATCTTGTAGTAAATATGAATGAAAAACTCTACATTGAAGAAAGAATTGAAGATATCTATTTAGAAAATAATTCACATTAAGCTAATAAAGAAATCAAAGAACTATTAGAAAATAATGGTACACTTCAAGAAGAAAGTAGAAAGCTGAAAGGAAAAAAAGAAATTCAGCTAGTAAGATTGTGTGAAGTCATTGAAGAGAATAACAAGATAAAAGAAGAGCTAGAATGAAAAAATAATGAAATTCAACATCTATCCCTTAAATAGGGAGACTTAATTAATTAGCTTACTAATACAAATGAAGAAATCATTAATCTAAAATCAAAGACTGAAAGATTGCAGAATGACCTAAACACTGAAAACAAAACCAATGAAAGGATGATAAAATCTCAAGAAGACATGAATCAATTCAATAAAAAAATCTAATATAAATAGAAAGGAAAAGTAAGAATTTGATATACTGAAGAAGGCGAATCATCCAAGCAAGGAGCTCAAAAGAATCAAACACCTACTTGCAATCATTGTGGTAAGCCAGGTCATACATCAAACAAATGTTGGAGTAATGGTAAAGCTAAATTCAATGGAAAATGCTACAATATTAATCAACATGGTCATATCACTAATGAATGTAAAGAAAAATAAAAATTTGAAGGAAAATGTCACAAATGTAAGAAGCATGGGAAAAAATCCTCTGAATGCAAAACTAAGATATTGAATCCAATAGAATAGATTGTAAAAGCTATATTTGGTTGGAACTACAACATTTGGTGTAGATGTTGCTACTATGGAGAATTTGGAAACATTGGAATGAATTTTGTAAAACACCACATGAGGAAAAGAGATGCCACCAAAAGATTCTTTAATTGTATAGAATGTGGACATCTTGCCAAGAACTATATGAACACTAGAAGAATTGCAAATGAAAAGAAATACAAGGCTGATAACATCAAAAAATAGATGAGACAATAGAGGATTCCAAAATCTTCTTAGAATAAAAGTATGAGTGATGAAGAAAATGTCACTCAAGAATTGGGTGACTCAAGAATTTCTACTTGATCTTTCAGAAGGAAAACTAGAATTGAGATTCTAAAGCAAACATCCTACAACAGTTCTAGTAAGCTAGAAGGAAAGATCCATATTAGCATTCAAGATGCAAAGGGATTACCAAGTATCTAAAGAAATTCTAGTCCTTATCGAGCTAGGTTAGGTAGCAAGACCATGCCAAACAAGGTCGAGAGTAACTAAGTCATTACGTGGACACCAAGTCATGAATGCTGCTACCTAGCAATTAATTCAAGTTGAGTGGAAGATAATTTTTCATCGACCAAGAAAACATACCAAGCATTTATGATGATAGAAATGTGAAATTTATTAAAAAGGGTGAAATCAAATTCATTTTTCACAAACCCTACTGAGCAATGGCATCCTCTAGTAGCAAGACAAAGAAAGGGTCTGAGATGTTAGTTTGAGGAGTTGAATGCAAGGCTCGTGATTTCAAGCTATGTCTGGCTATTATAGAAACTCTTGATCCAACTAGAACCCAATATCATATTCCATCTAAGGTACTTTCAGTTAAGAATATTTTCTTACATTTTTGTTGTACAATTCAAGATATAGGAACCTTAGAAATGGATGAAACTTTGGAAAAGTTATGTGTGAATGGTTTGTTAAAACCTGAGAATCGGTACTTGGAAACCAAGGGCTTAACCCACATTCCTTACATGCCCCAAGAATTTTAGACAAAACAAATAAGTTTTATCCTTAGCCATGTGCACAATAGGTAGTTATGGTTGGAGCAACCTATCTTGACAATGAAGAAAATGATTCATCAGATCACACGACTTCCAAATGTTCACCAAGGCAAAAACCACCAAAACCCTAAATAAGGTGGAACTAGAGAAGAAAACCCTGCTAAATGGGATGGAAGGGGTATGAAGATAAATTGTGTTATTGATATGGAGCTAAAATTTTGAATTCATGTAATTGCACACAAGATATACAGCTCCAGTCGACTCAATAGTGTATTATGTGAAGTAGTGGATCTTACTTACAAATGGTCAAGAACAACACAGCCTTTGACCTTGCCGAGTTGATGTTGAATTAATTTAATGAGAAAATGGAAAGTATCAGTTCATCAAAGAATAATTTGTGTAAGTTTAGTTCACTTTTAACATGTTTATTTTTCTTTGTGAAAAAGGTTTTCCCCTCAAAAGGTATAGTTTTATGCAAAAATGATGTGTGTATTCTTTATCAAATCAATGAGTATATAGCACAAATGGGACAAAAATATGTCAGTATCATGGACAACTATTTTGATGCATTCAAAGAGAAGATGAATAATAGATTTAGGATTCCAAAGAAACTTGTAGAAGACTACAAGGATGATTTTTTCTTATGGTAGATTGTGATAAAGTGTATATACAAGCAGTCAAACCAAGAGTGGTATAGGTTAAACCTCTAGATTATGAGGTAAATATTGATGACACCAAAGACATTATTGAGACATTTTTGAATGAATCCATCGATCCAAGAACCACATATTTTGGTACATATGATGAAGCAAAGGCCAGAATAGAACTAGAGATAAAACTTCCTTAGGCAGTCAGCAAAAGGAAGGAAAGAATAACAAAATTAAAAAAAACTAGTTCTACTCTCCTATTGACAGAAGGTAAAGGAGATCATATAATTGATGATGATGTAGAAGATGGAGAAAAATCAAAAGAAGAAGAGCTAGTCAAGAAGAAAGGTAAGGTTATTGTAACCAAACCTACAAAGTCATCTACTACAATGTTTACAAGAAGAACATCTAGAAAGAAGTTGAAATTGGGTGAAGAATTAGAGGATGTGATTTTAAAACACCCTCACCCACATTTTAAGATAAACTAAAAGAAATTGATTATAGAGCCAGCATGGAAAATTTCAAGTCATTAAGATATGAAACAAGCAATGAAGAAGAAAAGAAGCAAGTTGAAGACATGGTTGTGTCTAAACTAGGCAAATGGAAATACTCACTAGACTAACTTGTACAATAGATTCCCAATGAACTGATGGAGAAAATCAAGCCAAGATGGGAACATGCCAAGAAAAATACTAAGGACATATACGAGTAGATTTTGAAGCAATTCATGCTGAGTCTAATTCATAAAGAGATAAAAGAGTCCATCAAGGAGAATGAAGTAAACTTTTAAATTTAACACCTACTTGATACTAGTCAATGACATTGAACATGTGGTAAGGAATGGAACCAATACATCGAACAATATATACAATCTTTAGAAGAAGAGTAATTTTGTTGTTAATGTTAGTGATAAAGAAGATGATAGTGAAGATAACAAGGAAGAACAAGATAATAATGATGAAGATGAAACAAATGATGAGAATAAATATGATGTAGAACAAGAGCAAGAATCTAGTGAGGAGAACCTCCTTGAGATTCAGAGCATTGAGGAGACTAACCCTAAGAAGATTGTAGCAATGGTTAGAGTCTCACTTTCTCACTCTCTAAGAAAATCTTTAAATTCATCTAGCTTAAAGAAAGCTACTGTCAAGTTAGTTGTGTCAAACACTACAAATCCAACCACACAACCAATCTCTACACATGTTTAGCTCAGTACTTCATTGACTAAAGTTACCATTAGTTCATCTAAAAAGAAATAGTGCTTCCTCCTTCATAAATTTTGGCTACTTAGCAACAAGGAATTTCTTCAATAACTACTATATCTACATTTATTACTAGTCCTTCCATTTCCACTATTGTTACTATTCTAAGCATGCAAATAATAAGTACAAAGATAGTTGAGAGAAAGCCTCAATTGAGTAGAAAAGATTCTATTAAAGGCAAAGATAAGGAAGAAGACATTGATCATGATGAGGAAATATTTATTCCAAACTAGGATATCTCTACTCTAAATCCTGATCAAATGCATATAGTAGGTGAGCAACGGCTTAGAGAAGAAAGGAATAGAGAATTTCAAGTGCTTGAAGATGCAAAGAACATTCTTGTAGATGCACTTAACACTAAGGTTGATGCTTCTCAACCTATTTTGGCTTAGTTAATATAAGTGGTCTAGAAATTCAATGAAAATTTGAATGGAAAAGATAAATTGTTGCAAATTGAAAAAAAGTATTGGAGCTAGTACTACAAAAGATTGCCATATGCCAAGTAGACATGTCTCCTACTCTTAGCTCATTGGAAACCTTTGCTAACAATGTAACTTATTTATTTAGTTAATTATGTGATACATCTATCTTCACACAAGAAATAAAAGATAAACTCTCCAAAATAGACAAAGATTTGAAGGCAAGTGTACAAAAATTGCCACTTGATCCAAGCTACAATTCTTCTCACTATACAAAGATCATATTTCTAACTGATATGCAATCAAAATTTCTAAGGGAAGAAGCTAGGATAAGGGCTACACTTGTAGATATACATGGCATGATTCTTCAAAATATGGATGCATTGTAGAAACATATTGCAGATGCTAAAACTCTCATCCATGATAACAACTTCTCCATAACTGATCACATGATGGTATTATCAGTAGAAGTTCAAATTGCATTGCATGTAAGCAAGGTGTTGCAAGAAAATTAGGACAAGAATTTGTCACTAATTCTAAAGGTACATTTTGACTTCTTCTCGCATTTTGGAATAACTAAATAGCATACACCTTGGGCATTTATGTCAAAAAGGGGGAGAAGATGAGGAAATGTATATAATGTATATTGTATATATATGTATGGGGGAACACCATGATATTATACATATACATGTACAGATATTTAGATAAAACAATCTCTTAGGAAATAAATTGTGAAAAATCTCAAAAATAAAGTATCTTATCGAGTTGAAGACACATGATGGTGACTAAATATTATTTTGAATTTTGTTTTAGAATTCAATTTTGATTCATAAGAGTTTTTACCACTAATGCCAAAGGGGGTGTTTGTTGACATTTCAGTCAAGTTTGTTTATTAGTGACACACACATATTCAAATGATTAGTAGCTATCGAGCTTATTGTGTTGTTAACAGTGTTAACCAAGTGGTTTAGGTTCTATAGAGTTCTATAGTTGCTACCGAGTTCAAGGAACAATATTCAATTTGCACTGAGAAGCATCTACTAGGTTGGCAATTATCAATGTAAACTAAGCTTCATAGTATTTATCGAGTTTCTTAGTGTAACAAGAGTTCTCCAGTGCTTTCTGAGTTCACAACATCAACAATGTGAATCTAGTATTGACCAAGCTATACAGTATGAACCAAGTGATTCAATTTATACTGAGCTCACAGTGATAGTGTTGACCGAGCTATGTAGTATAAATGAAGTGATTTAGTTTATATGACAAGTTTTGTAGTATTTACTGAGTCACCAGTGCAGCCTAAGTTTAGGCTACTTGGAAGTGATTAGTATGGACCAAGCTTCCATGTCTACTAAGTGCATGATGATATCAAGCATTGACAAAGGTTACCAAGTATTAGAACCTCACTGAGTTTATCTTCAAAACTTGAGTACCAGTAATTGGGCCAACTTTGTGAATTTTAGAGAAATTTGTATTGTAGCCAACTTTATTGAATTATAAATTGGATTATTTTATATGTAATGTATTGAGTCACAACCAAAAGAAGTATCATCAAATTATAAAAGGAGAATAAGTGTGAAGTAAAAAGGCTACAATAGTATAAGGAGCATCAAAGATTTATCTATCATAGCAAGGTGATCATTACACTCAAAGGAATCTCATTTAGAAAATCAAGTTTTAGATCAGAGATCAACCACTGGTTCATTCTAATAGGTGGGATAGTTAAATCCTTTCACAAGGTAGACTTAATAGTATTTTGTTAATCTCTTTACTAAGTGCATACTTCACTATATGTTTGTAAATCCTTTTGCAAGGTGGACCTAGAAGTCCTTATTGCTCCTAATAAGGTAGATCATCAGAAGTGATCATTGTGAGCCTTAACAAGCCAACTTTATACTATAGTACTAAAGCTTACATGGGTATCATCCCCACCCTAGTTTTACTTTCTATTTGGAAGGTTTCTAGGTCACCATATTGTGTGTCAAAGTGTTATGAATGTTTTAATGCTTTTAGTTTCTCATGTATGCAATTAGATTAGAAAAGATATAAAGTATTAATTGGTAAATTAAGTTTAAGTTTTCTAAGTTACCAATTCACCCCTCCCCTCTTAGTAACCTAGCCTATCTCATATTTCCAATAGTCTAGTTGTTGTTTTTGTCATGCATTCTCTTTCTAAAGTCGCTCCTTCTCCTTCACTTTTGTGCCTCAAATTTTGATTATCAAACTTTTGGATATCTATTTCTACCTTATTTAAATCAACTTCATAGTGTGGTGTAACTCTAGCATAGGTGTTTGATCATCAATAGCTTTCATTTTAGCATTCAAGTTCTCAAGATTGGTCAACACCCTCACTTGCAAACCTTTTATGTCAAGAACATTTTGTACTATTTCAACACCATGTTCTTTCTTCTGAGATTATAGCTCTTTAGATGCATTTTCTTGTAATACATTAATTTTGCTGAACAATTGTAACTCTTAGAAAGTGCATTATTGTTTTCATGTATGTATGTATGTATGTATGTATGTATGTATATATGTATGTATGTATATATATATATATACAGAGAGACATTATGGATTGTGGATTATGGATTATAAAAATAAAAGAAAAGAAAACATGACATTAATCATTCCCTTTTTGTTTTGATTAATTGTGGAGAGCTACATGGGAAAAGAGGGTGGAATGATCAGAATGAGGATGGAGAGCTCTAAATGTTGGTGAAGATTAGTGGAGATCTAGGATTTTTTTTTCATTCTCTTGTGATTGCTGCATTTTGTTGTTGTGATATGCCCTTGTGATCTATATGCCCTTGCTCTGTGATTTTTTTCAAGGGGAGAAGAGGTACCTATGCAAATTTTCTTTTCTTTTCCTTCTAAACATGTATCTCTTGTTCATATATAATAGCTTTGGTTAGATTCAAGGATAACTAATTATGACGATTGTATGCATATGTGCATGTATGTATATAAATTAGTTCACTATGTGAACTACTTTACATGCATACCTACACACTTGCATAGTACTTGTGCTAAATTAAATTAATCATTCATGTCTTGAATTCACACAAGCAATTATCCTTGCATTCAATCAAATTTATTCATATCAAACTAAGTATGTACAAATATGTACTTACAAATTATATTATCTATTGGTGATTGAGTAATGGTTTTGTGCATAATATTGTCAATGTAATAATTAGATGGATTCACATTAAGTCATAATAGGATTGAGGAGATGATCCATTTATATTACTTCATACTTGTTTTATTGAACATTTTGTATAACATAATCAATGATACTAGAATTATACAACTATAGCTAGTACTATTATTTATTTTATTTAATCATATTCATTTAAGATTATTATTTTTGTTAAAATTAGATAGTATATTTCTTATCACTAAAACACAAATATAGATCTCTAATAGTTATCTTTTTAATTTCAAGATCTTCATATTTAACATGAAGAGTTTCCACTACTAGATAGTGGAATAGCCACAATGTGGATCCACATAACTCATGGATTTTTCAACCAAATTATATTTTTATTATACTTTTGTCCTTCAAAAATATTATAGGTGAATGTTCTTTCAGTTTTCCATATATTTAACAGTTTTTCATTTGTCATTTGAGGTAATTTTCTATTTTCATATTGAGACATCTATCATAAGGATGGACATGCCAATTTTGATCATCTCGATTTTAAAGTTGATTCCCTTGTCAAATTGATGAAACTACTTGCAACTGATACCCTAATTTTTTGTAGCTTGCCTGATCATCCATTCACACAACCATCTTCCTCCTACCCCACCATAGAATGCAGCCCTTGTTTGAGGTTTGTATCTTAGTCCCACCATTTTAGAAGGCCAAGTCCAATGATTTGTATCTAGCAAATTGATGATATAGAGGTTCAATATGGAGGAGGATATATTGGCATCACAAATGAATCATCCTATATCCATTAACAAAATCTAATCTTCTATAAGTCTCTCTCCACTAAAGACACAATACATGGAGCCATTGTCATCATGAGTAGACTCACTCTCCTTAGATGAATTCAATCAAAACTATTCATACCAAACTAAGTATCCAGAAATCTATACTTACAAATTATATTATCTCTTGTTGATTGAGTAAAGATCAAATACAGTTTTCCAAGGTGATAAATTTGCATATGCAGATGTATGTATTTGTGTATGTATGTATGTATGTATGTATATACATATATTTACATGTAAATATGTATATATATGTATATATACAAACACACACACACACACACATGTGTGTGTGTCTATGTATCTATCTATGTATACAGAGAGACCTTGTGGATTGTGGATTGTGGATTGTGGATTATGGATTATAAACAAAAGGGAAACAAAAAATGACATTAATCATTCCTCATTTCTATGTATATAAATAGATAGATCTTGGCACAACATAAAAATAGTAAAACGTACTCAATAAGTAGCATGGCCATAGATGTGATAGCAATGCCTATTGGTAAGTAGATTCCTCTTTTTCTCTCTCATTTTTCATGTGTTTATTTCACTTGAACTATTATTTTTTAGGGTTCATTTTATAATATTGGATATATTTTATGCATGATGCAATGAGGACATTCCTAGATGTACCTATTGTATTTGAATTTTTAAAATAGAAGGCTAAACATTGCACTTCAGCATTAACTCAACTAGTCTATTTATACCTATTGATTATTTTCACAAGCTTTTAAACATAACTATATAAGGATTGAGTTAGGACATATATAGGTTAACCTTACCTTAACTATAAACTACTACACAAAGGTTGGACCAAGGTATTAGAGTATTGTAATTATAGAAAACTGTGTGATTCACCCTAGTAGGTGTATGATGGTGAAGAGTTTTATTAGGTGAGTAAAGCTCACTAGTGGTTATAGAAATATAGCTACATCAAAACAATTAGAAATCAAAAATACATATTCATTAAAGTGAGTAGTTGAATGGTCTTGATCACATGGATACAAGTATGTACACAACCTAGTAGATAGAGTATGCCTCCAGTGTGTAGATGCCTTTGACATAGTTAGGGAGCACTTAACTATTTTAAGACATTATATGTGAACTATTTTAAGACATATTATGAGTTTGGTTTTATGAAGACCTTAGTAACAATGTTATTACAAGAGAGGGAATCGTCACTGCTGCCCGCATTTTCAATTTTAGTAAGAGCTTATAAGTAACAAGTAGTTTGATATGAAGCCTTGACAAATTGACTATTTCCTTTTAGATACATTCTAATCCACCATGAACCAAAAATAAGTTAACTTTGAATAACTTAAGAAATATAATTACCAATAACAAATGAGTGACCCATACACTTTTCAAATAGAATTTCTCACTAGATGATGCATTTAAGGTAAAAATGAAGTTAACAATCATATTTATTATTGTCTTCCTCATGATTTTTAGCTCTAAATGTACATATCTTATTAATTTCATCATTAATGCTCACATATTTTCTCACCTCCTATCAAGGTTATGCAAATCTCTCTCATTAAATTTAGTCTTACAAACATTCCCACTAATCTCTTCTTCATATCTTCATGTGCAATGATGAGAAGTTCAAGGTCTATGATCCACATGCCTATAGTCTATACTAGAATTCCACATATCACCCTTAGCATCTCTACCCCAATTACTTCTTTCTCCCATTGTCTCAACCCTTCTAGGCTCTAATTGTCTCAATTTATCAATTTATCAAATTTCCTGAATCAATGGTGTGCAATATTTTATTAAATCAATTTAAATCAATTTTCTTGATCAAATTCAATTATTTTATTTTTCTAAGGTTGATTATTTTATCCTAAGTCTTATTTAATTAAAATAAAATCTCTTCTTTTAATTAAATAAAATAAGTCCCCATTTAGTTAAAAGAAAACCTCTCTTTTAATTAAATAATTCATCCACATTTAATTAATTAAGAGAAAAACCCCTCTTTTAATTAAATGAAAATCCCACTTAAATATCTCTTTTTGATGAAAAAAGAAATAAAATAAATTCTTTTATTTAATTTATCTACACTTAAATGCACATATTTCTAAGTGGTACTTATCTTTCCACTTTCTTCTCAACCACTCCTCTTTTCTCATTGGTGGATCCTTACTTCACATGGATCATTATTTCTCCACCCTTCATTAAATCTTTTTCCTCTCAATCTAGATCGTCCAATCTTCTTTATAAGGGAGAGCCCTCTCCTCATTTTGGATACCCATAATTATGCTATTTTTATGCTGCAGGATTGGAGAGAAATTTTTTTAAGGAGTTTTGGATGCTAAAGCTTTTGTGGAGAACTTCTATCTTCTTGTCTAATTCTCTCTTGCACCCATGGCTTTCATCATGGGCTTTTATTGCATTTGCATATTAGTTTAGAGTCATATTTGCTTTCATAGATTAGATCTTGCTTTGTTTTGCATTGTTATCATTTAGATTAGCTTGCATCTTCATTTTCATAAATATTTGATGATCATGGAGACTAGCACTCTTGCTTTTCCTCTTTGAATCTGTCATTTCATGGTGTACTTGCATGGGCATGAACTAGGTCAAACTGAGGGCCTCCATTGCAAACCCTTGCACTCCATGAATAGAGAGCTATGAGTTGCCATTCAAGACCTCACTTTTGAGAAATATTGGATATAATGACCCATAGTAGTGTTCCCACATTTTAGGCATACAATATCATCATGTTTGGTACCTCCATAAATCTCATTTCTTTGATCAGAACCATTTGTAGAGATTCTATTATATTTCTCTAAATTTATTCTAGTATGTCCATAGTTTTTATTTTCACTATTGTGGTTATGATCATATCTTCTCTCTTTTTCCCCTTTTTTTGGTACCCTCTCAAATGATTCGTTGTCTAAATCTCTTTTCTTAGGGACTTAAGTCACATATTTTATTCCTTTGTCACTATGAGTCATTGGTCTAGTTTCTAATTAGTTGGGCTGATTACAAATTTGTGTAGAACTATCACCAGATTAGGTAC
Organism: Cupressus sempervirens; assembly: GCA_028749045.1. Lineage (NCBI taxonomy): Eukaryota > Viridiplantae > Streptophyta > Pinopsida > Cupressales > Cupressaceae > Cupressus > Cupressus sempervirens. The sequence goes on along the minus strand of CM053789.1, from coordinate 52,547,567 downwards.
AAAAAAATTAACAATTAGTTGTTCCCAGCTAGCAGAATCAAATATAGTTCTTTGAGGTGATAAAATGGCATATGCAAATGCATCACTTGAATGTTAGGAATAAAGTGCATTCCCTAGTTTATAATGAATGGTTTGATATAAAGGCTCCATATACTAGCCCAATAATGGAAGCTAAATCCTAGTACCCATGGAAGGTGACAATTGTTGTTGAGCATATGTTGTTGCTACTGAAGTGCATCAAATTGGTGCTACTCCATCAACCTAAGATAACTTACATTCTCTCTAGCCCCAATTTGTTCCATAGTTGTACTCTCTATAGCTTGTTTTTGTTGACATTATAGTCAAGTTTGTTTATTAGTGAGACACACACTTATTTAGATGGTTAGTAGCTACTAAGCTTATAATATTGTTAATAGTGTTAACCAAGTAATTCAATCTCTATCAAGTTCTATAGTTGCTACTAAGTTCCAAGAACAATATTCAGTTCACACCTAGCAACATCTACTAGGTTGGTGATTATCAGTATAATCCAAGCTTCATAGTGTTTACCAAGTTTCTTAGTGAAAATCAAGTTCTTTAGATTATACTAAGCTCATAGTTTCAATAATATGAATCTAGTGTTGACTAAGCTATGCAGTGTCAACCAAGTAATTCAATTTATACCAAGCTAGGAATGATAGTGTTGATTGAGCTATGTAGTATGAATCAAGTGATTCAATTTATATATCAAGTTTTGTAGTATTCACCAAGTTACTAGTGTAAACTGAGTTCAAACTACTTGAAAGTTGTTAGTATGAACTGAGCTTCTACATCTATTGAGTGCATGATGATGATGAGTGTTAACAATGGCTACCAAGTGGCAAAACCTCACTGAGTTTGTCTTCCGAATCTAAGTACTAGCAATTGGGCCAACTTTGTGTATTTTGGTGAAGATTGTATTGTAGCCGACTTTGATGAATTGTAAATTAGATTATTACACATGTAATGTATTGTATCACATCCAAATAAGAATGTAGAAAGTAGTAAGAAGCATAAGTGCAAAGTAAAAAGGCTACAATAGTATAAGGAGTAGCAAATATTTATCTATCACAGTAAGGTGGTCAATACACTTAGAGGAATCTAATTCAACAAATCAAGGTTGCAGATTAGAGATCAGCCACTGGTTCATCCTAATAGGTGGAATAGTTGAATTCTTTCACAAGATAGGCTTAATAGTCTTTTGTAAATCTCTTTACTAAGTGCATACTTCATTGTATGTTTGTAAATCCTTTTGCAAGGTGGACCTAGCGGTCCTTATTGCTCATACTAGGGTAGGTCATCAAAAGTGATCATTGTAAGTCTTAACATACCAACTTTACATTGTAGTACTAAAGCTTGTGGGTATCATCCCTACCCTAGTTTTACTTTCTATTTGGAAGGCTTCTGGGTCACCATATTATATGTCAAAGTGTTATGAATTTTTTAATTCTTTTAGTTTTTTCATGCATCCAGTTAGATCAAGGATTAATTGGTGAATTGAGATTAATTTTTATTGGTTACTAATTCACCCCTCCCCTCTCAATAAGTTAGCCTATCTTATATTTCCAAAAATTGGTATTAGAGAATTTTAGTTCTTAGAGAAAAATTTAATAGCTTGAGCAAAGATCAGAGGCAATGGAGGTATTCTAATTTGATAAGGCTATTGATAATGAAAAGCTAGATTTGGAATTGGCTATTGGACAACTTAAGAAAGCGGAGGAGCAACTCTCTCAATCCCTAGAAAGAAGAAATGATCTTGCAATATAGATGAATGATAGACTCTACATTGAAGAAATAATTGAAGATATCCAATTAGAAAGTAATTCAGATGAAGCTAATCAGGCAATTAGAGAACTATTAGGAAAGAATGGTATACTTCAAAAAGAAGTAAGGAAGTTGAAAAGGGAACACGAAATTCAGTCAATAAGATTGTGTGAAGTCATGGAAAATAAAAACAACATAAGAGAAGAATTATAAGTAAAGAATAATGAAATTCAGCATCCATCCCTTCAACATGTAGATTTGATTAATCAACTTACTAATGAAAATGAAGAATTCATGAATCTAAGATCAGAAAATGAAAGATTGTAGAATGATCTAAAAATTATAAAGAAAACCAATGAGAGGATGATGATATCTCAAGTAGACATGAGTCAATTAAATTTGAAAATACAAAATAGACAATGAGGCAAAGTAGGAATTGGATATGTAGAAGAAGGTGAATCATCCAAGCAAAGAGCTCAAAAGAATCAAAGACCTACTTGCAATCACTATGGTAAGTTAGGTCATACATCAATCAAATGTTGGAGTAATGGTAAAGCTAAATTCAATGTAAAATGCTACAATTGTAATGAGCATGGTCATAGAGATAATGAATGCAAGGGGAAACCTAAATCTGAAGGCAAATGTCAGAAATGCAAGAAGTATGGGCATAAATCTTCTGAATGAAAAACCTAAGATATTTAATCTCGTAGAAAAAATTGTAAAAGCTATATTTGGTTGGGACTACAACACTTGGTGCAGATGTCACTACTATGGAGAATTTGGACACATTGGAATAAACTATGTAAAACATTACATGAGGACAAGAGACAACACTAGAAGATGTTTTATTTGTACAGAAGTTGGATGGTTTGCCAATAATTGTATGAACAATAGAAGAATTGAAGATGACAAGAAAGCCAAGGTTGACAAAATTAGAAAATATATGAGATAGGAGTGGATTCCAAAATCTTTTGAGAATGCAAGTCTGAGTAATAAAGCAAATGTCACTCAAGAATTGGGTGACACAAGCATTTCTACTTGATCTCCCACAAGGATAACTATAACTAAGATTCTAAAGTAGACATCTTACATATTTTTTAGTTAGTCAGATGGAAAGAAAGATCCATATCAGCATTTGAGATATAAAGGGATCACTGAGTATCTAAGGAAATTTTGGACCTTAGCGAGCTAGGTTAGGTTGCAAGACCCTACTGAGAAAGGTCGAGAGAAACTAAGTCATTGTGTGGACACTACGTCATGCATGAACCTATTGAGAAATTAATTCAAACCAAATGGAATATAGTCTATCATCATGCAAGAAAATGTACCAAACATTTATGGCAATTGGAAAGTGAAATTCATTAAAAAGCATGAAATCAATTTCATTTGTCAACATGAATTTTTAAGAGCTTATGCAAAGAGTGATTTTTGCGCATCTAAGCGATCTATATAATTACTTGTTGATGTTTTCTATGTTTTCTAGAAACCCTATAGAACAATCACATCCTCCAATAGCAAAACCAAAAAAGGATCTAAGATCTTAGTTCAAGGAGTTGAGCAGAAGGCACCTAACTTCAAGTTGAGTCTAATAATTAAAAAAACACTTGATCCTACTGGAGCTCAATCATAGATTACACCTAAGGTACTACTAGTTAACAATATTCACTCACATTTTCATTGTTCAATTCAAGACATAAGAACATTAGAAATGGATGAAACTTTGGAAAAGTTGTGTGTGAATGGTGCATTGAAAGCTAAGCATCAACACTTGGAAGCCAAGGGTTTAACCCACATTCCTCACATGCCTTGAGAATTTTAGATAAAATGGATAAATTTTATCCTTAGTTATATTCAGAAAAGATAGTTATGGTTGGAGCATCCCATTCTCATTACAAAGAAAATTACTCATCAAATCACAAAGTTCCTAATGTTGACAAAGGAAAAAACCACCAAAACTCTAAGTCAGGTAGAACTTGAAAATAAAACTCTTGCAAAATAGGATGGAAGAGGTATGATGATCAGCTATGTAGCTAACATGGAGCTAAAGTTTGGAATTTATATAATTTTACATAAAATATATAATATATAGATCTAGTCAACTCAATAGTGTATCATGTGAGGTAGCTGATCTCACTTTCAAAGTGGTGAAGAACAACATGTCCTTTGACCTTGCCAAGTGGATGTTGAACCAATTCAACAAGAACATGGAAAGCATTAGGACATCAAAGAATAACACCTGCAAGTTTTTTTCACTTTTAACCTATTTATTTTTCTTTGTGCAAAGGTTTTCCCATCAAAAGGTATAGTTATATGGAGAAAGGATGTGCCCGATCTTTATCAAATCAATGAGTATATAGAAGAAATGAGTGAAAATTATGTTAGTATCATGGATAATTATTTTGATTAATTCAAAGAAAAGATGAATAATATATTTAGGATTCCAAATAAACTTGTAGAAGATTACAAGGATGATATTTATTTTATGGTATATTGTGAAAAAGTGTATATACAAGTAGTTAGACCTAGAGCGGTATGGGTTAAGCCTCTAGGCTATGGGGTTAATATTGATGACACCAGGGATATCATTGAGGCATTTTTGAATGAAGTTGTGGATCCCAAGGCCATATATTTTAGTACATATGATGAAGCCAAATCCATAATTGAACTAGAGACAAAACTTCCTCAGGCTATCAGTAAAGAAAAGAAAAGGATAGTAAAATTGAGACAAACTAGTTCTACTCTCCTATTAACAAAAGATAAAGGAGATAATGTAATAGAAGATGATGTTGAAGATGAAGCAAAATTAGAAGAAGAAGAGATAGTCAAGAAGAAAGGTAAGGTTATCATAACCAAACCTACTAAGTCATCTACTCTAGTGTTTAAAAGAAAAACATCTAGAAAGAAACTAAAATTGGGTGAGGAAGTAGAGGGTGTTATTTTCAAATGGTCTTCACCTACATTTCAAGAGAAATTGAAAGAGATTGATGCAAGACCTAGCATGGAAAATTTTAAATCATTAAGATATGAAACTAGAAATGTAGAGGAAAGGTAGCAAGTTGAAGACATGGTTATGTGTAAACTAGGTAAATGGAAATATTCACCTTACTAACTTGTACAGTGAATTCCCAATGAACTAATGGAAAGAATAAAGCCAAGATGGGAACATACCAAGAAAAATGCAAAGGAAATATATGAGGAAACTTTGAGGCAACTCATGTTGAGTCTTAATGATGAATAAGTAAAAGAGTCCATTAAGTAGAATGAAGTAAAAATCAGTTTGAAATTTAATACATGTTTGATACTAATTAATAGCATTGAACATTTGGTGAGGAATGGCACCAATACATGGAAGAATATCTACAATCTTCATAAGTAGAGTGATTTTTTTGTTCATGTTAGTGATGAAGATGATGATGGTGAGGATGATAAAGAAGGAAAGGAAAATGATGACGATGAAGAAACAAATTATGAAAATATAGATGATAAGGAACAAGAATAGGAAGCCACCGAGAACAATCTCCCTAAGATTCAGAGCATTGAGGAAACTAACCCTGAAAGGATTGTAGCAATGGTTATGGCCTCACCTCCTCACTCTTTGAGAAAAGCTTTAAAGCCATTAATCTTATAGAAAGCTATTTCTAAGGTGGTTGTGACAAATGCCACAAATCCAAGCAATCAACCAATCTTTGCACCTATTCAGCTCAGTACCTTGTTGACTAAAGTGACCAGCAGTTCATCTACCAAGTAGTGAGTTCTTCTTCATTAATTTTGGATATTCATCAAGAAGGTATTTCTTTAATCAGTTCTATATCTACTTTTTTTGCTAGTCCTTCCATTTGCACTATTGTTACTATTTTGAGTATGAAAATAGTTAGTACAAAGATAGTTGAGTGAAAGCCTCAACCAAGTTCTAAGATCTTTAACAAAGGAAAAGATAAGGAAGAAGACATTGATATTGATGAGGAAATAGTTATTCCAAATTGGGATATCTCTACTCTAAATCCTGATCAAATGCATACAATAGGTGAGTGTTTGCAGAAGAAAGATAAACAATAGAGGCTTAGAGAAGAAAGAAATAGAGAAAATCAAGTGCTTGAAGATGCAAAGATCATTCTTGTAATGCACTCAGCACTAATTTTGATACTTCTTAACCTATTTTGGCTCAGTTAGCATAAGTGATTCATAAATTCAATGAAGATTTGAATGGGAAAGTAAAATTATTGTAAAGAGTCGAGAAGAAATTTGAAAATGAAGTATTGGAGCTGGTAGCATAGAAGATTCTATATATCAAGTAGACTTGTCTACTATTCTTGGTGCATTGGAAAACTCTACTAATAATGTCACTTCTCTATTTAGTAAATTATGTGATACATTTATATTTACTCAACAAATCAAAGATAAACTCTCCAAGATAGATGAATATCTAAAGGAAAGTGCACACTGGTTGTCACTTGATTTGAGCTATAGTTCTTCTCACTATACAAAGATTAGATTTTTGACTAATATGCAAGAAAAATTACTAAGGGAAGAAGCCAAGATAAGGGCTACACTTGTAGACATACAAGTCATGATTCTTCCAAACATGGATGCATTACAGAAACACATTGCACATGCTAAAACTTTCATCCATGATAACAACTTTTGCATAGCTGATCACATGATGGAATTATTAGCAGAAGTTTAGATTGCATTACATGCAAGGAAGGCGTTGCAAGAAAATTGAGACCATACAATTTCACTGATTTTAAAGGTACATTCTGATATCTTGTCACATTTAAGAATAATTGTATAACATATACCTTTGTCATTTATGTCAAAAAAGGGGTGAATATGTAATATAAGATGTGATATATACAATGGGAGAATATATAAAATAAAAGAATATGAGATGATACAATAAAAAGGGGAGAAGATGAGAAGATGTTTCTAATGTGTAAAGTATATTGAATATATATGGATGGGGGAGAATCATAATATTACATATACATGTATAGATATTTAGATAAATATCTCTTACAAAAGTAATTTTGAAAATTTTCAAAAATAGAGTATATTACTAAGTTGAAGACACTGGATGGAGACTAAAGATTCTTTTGAACTTTTTGAGAAATTCAATTTTTATTGATAAGTTTTTTTGTCACTAATGCCAAAGGAGGAGATTTTTGATATTACAATAAAGTTTGTTTATTAGTGATACACACACTTATTTAGATGGTTATTAGCTACCAAGTTTATAATATAGTTAACAATGCTAACCAAGTAATTCAGGCTCTACCAAGTTCTATAGTTGCTACTGAGGTTTGAGAAAAATATTCAGTTCACACTTAGAAACATCTACTAGGTTGGTGATTATTAGTGTAAACTAAGCTTCATAGTATGTACCAAGTTTCTTAGTGCAAATTGAGTTCTCCAGAGTATATTGAGTTTGCAGTTTCAGTAATATAAATCTAGTCTTGATTGAGCTATGTAGTGTCAACCAAGTGATTTAGTTTATACCAATCTTGTAATGATAGTGTTGACCAAGCTATGTAGTATGAATCAAGTGATTTAGTTTATATGTTGAGTTTCATAGTATTCACTAAGTCACTAGTGCAATCTGAGTTTAGACTACTTGGAAGTGATTAGTATGAACTGATTTTCTATGTCTATCAAGTGCATGATGATGTCGAGCATCAAAAATGGTTTCCAAGTGTTAGAATCTCACTGATTTGTCTTCAAAACTCAAGTACTAGTAGTTGGGCTGACTTTGTGTATTTTGGTGAAACTTGTATTGTAGCCAACTCTGATGAATTGTAAATTAGGTTTTTATATACATAATGCATTATATCACATCCAAATAAAAATGTAGAAAGTAGTAAGAAGCATAAGTGTGAAGTAAAAAGGCTACAGTAGTATAAGGAGTAGAAAATATATAGCAAGGTGATCATTACACTTAGAGGAATCTCATTCAGAAAATCAAGGTTGCAAATCATAGATTGGCCACTAGTTCACCCTAATAGATGGAATAGTTAAATCCTTTCACAAGGTAGACTTAACAGTCTTTTGTAAATCTCTTTATTGAGTGTATACTTCATTTTATGTTTGTAAATCCTTTTACAATATGGACCTAGTAGTCCTTATTGCTCCTAACAGGGAAGATCACCAAAAGTGATCATTGTAAGCCTTAACAAGCCAACTTTATATAGTAGTACTAAAGCTTTTGCGTATCATCCCAACCCTAGTTTTACTTTCTATTTGGAAGGTTTTTGGGTCACCATATTGTATGTCAAAGCATTATCAATGTTTTAATGTTTTCAATTTTTGCATGCATGCAATTAGATCAAAAATGAATTGGTGAATTAAGATTAAGCTTTATTGCTTATTAATTCACCCCTCTCCTCTTAGTAACTTAGCCTATCTTATATTTCCAATAGATTTATCAATTCAAGGGCTATATTTAGATGACTTCTTATCCTCTCATTAGCAAGAACTTTAGGGTGAAATAGTTAGTTGTTCCTAGCTAGGCATGAAGCACATTCCCCAATTTATAATGAATGGTTTGATATAAAAGCTCCATACACTAGCCCAACAATTGAAGCTCAATCCCACTACCCATGAAATTCAAGGTTTATTGTTGAGCATATGCTACTATTTCTTGTTATTGCTGAAGTGCCTCAAATTGACATTGCTCCATCACACTAAGATAGTGTACATGCTCTCTAGCCCCAAGTTGTTCCATAGTCGTACCCTCTATAGCTTGATTTATCATTTCAAGTGCTACATTTAACTGACTTCTTATCCTCTCATTTGCAAGATGATTAGGGTGAAATAGGCATCTATTCCCAGCTAGGCATGAAGCACATTCCCCAATTGATAACGAATGGTTGGATATAAAGGCTCCATATGCTAGCCCAACAATGGTAGCCAAGGATGTAACCATGCATGTATTGGCATGCACTCCCTATGAGGATCCCAAGTATCTACTACTGTTGTTAGTTTGGTCTAGTTGCTGTTTAGCTGGGTTGATTACAATTTCCTATAGAACTGTCATTAGATTAGGTACAATAAAACAAATAATCAATTGTTCCTAGCTGGTAGGATCAAATATATTTTGAATCAAAGGTGATAAAATTGCATATGCAGATGTATGTATGTGTACGTATGTATGTATATATAGAGATGAATCTTGTGAATTGTGGAGATCAGTGGAGATCTAGGGTTTTTTTGCCATGCCCTTTTGATTATTACATTTTGTTGGCATAGCCTTGTGATCTTTGTATATCGTTGTCATGCCCTTGAGATCTCTCTATATGTATCTATGTATCTACATACATACATACATACATACATACATACATACATACATATATATACATGTCTATATGTATATATATAAACCTAGAAGTCTTAGCACAATAGAAAAACAACAAAACTCACTCAATAGGTAGCATGGCCACATATGCAATGCCAATGTCTATTGGTAAGTAGATTCCTCTTTTTCTCTCTTATTTTTCATGTGCTTATTTCACTTGAACTATTATTTCATAGGGAGCATTTTGTAAGATTGGATTCATTTTATGTAGAAGGTGATGAGGACATTCCTAAATGTACCTGTGTGATGAATTGCTCATGAGCAATGAAGATGGACTTCCCATAAGAGTAGTAGAAGGCAATGAGGAAATTCTAGGTACTTTAAAGATTGATCCTTTCTTAAATATTTTAGATGTTAACAGGGAATTTAGATGTTGTGGGGGGGGGGGGGGGGATGGGGTGAAATGAGATTCTACCTTCACACAGTTGACCCTGATTAGTAAAGAATATTTGACTATTCTCAAAACCAAGTGAATCTCAACATTAACCTATGATATTATGACAACTAATTGTGTGAAATTTTCATTTTTAGGAAATATAGAAAGATTTCATATTTGAATATGCAATGTCAATTCATATGCATACGACATTAGGTGAAGCTAAAAGACACAACATGTTTGCATATTTTATAGAGGTCTTTAATTAGGTATTTTAAGTTATAGAACATCACAAACATTGTTCCTAATGGTCTTTAATTTTAAAAACTTAATAGACCTATTAAATAAATTTAATTGTGTTTTATTTTATCAGCTATGCATTTGAACATAGTTGTACATGCATTCTCGATTGGAAGCAATAGAAGTAGGTTTGAGATAGTTTGGAGATTTCACAAGAGTGGAGACAACCTCTAGTGTCTTAAGTGTTCAACCAAGTTTTTTTCAAAGTGAAAGCACTAATGGAGATTTTTCTAGTAGTATTAGAACCAAATTCGATAAAGCTAGGAGGATTCAAGAAGGTATAGCCCTTATTGTGAGAAGAAAACTAGATTATAAGAATATCTTTAATATTGGACTTGTAATGAATTTGGTCATTATGCATCCAAATATCCTAAAAGAGGGAAAAAGTATAAGAGAAATTTTAAGCCTAAGACCTAGGGATTGTTTGTATGCAAATGAAGAAGAGGAATCTAATGAAAGAGTTTAGAGTAAAAGTGATGATGAGCTAGGATTTGTAGCCATTAAAGAAGATGTTCTTGACAAAGAAATTAGAGAAGAAATGATGCAGGAGCACCCAGAGGTATAAGGGCAATCCTGTGTCACCCCAAAAAAAAATGTACTTAGACTTAGTTTATGTTTCATGTCTTTACATTTTTGGATACCCATTTGGGTCAAATAACGGTTCCAACTCTCACAGTTCCACTATCAGTGTGTTTGAAAATCCTAAAAAAATAGGAGCATGCAATTTGGCCATCATTTTGGTGACCTAGAAGGTGTGAATTGGCTAGATGAATGTAATTGTGATTTAGAGCATTCCAAAAAAAGAATCAGGTCAAAAGGCCCCACGGTTTGAAAGTTATTGCAGTTTTTTGGGTTTTGGAGACCTCCTAAGAATGCTTCAAAGTCAGGTTTGGGGCATTAAATGACCTCAAAAAGGGTCTAAAAATGGGGGATGAGCAAAGCTTGTCCATAGGGCTATAGAGCACTTTGAGAGCTTTCCGAAAATGTAAATGGTTCGTCAGTCGGAGCTACGGTTCAAAAGTTATGCCTCCCGAAAGTTCAGCTACCATTTCTGGATTCTTCTAGATTTGCATCGACTTCTAATGCAGCTTTTGGAACCTTCTATTTTGTCGGTGGATGCCTAATAGCACTTTCTAGAATGTACTCCTAGTCCTTAACCCTTCGGGGTCTATTTAAGGAGATTTCTGGCATTGTAAAAGGCAGTTCGGAGTGGAGTTTGAGAGGAGGTGCTAAAAGGAGAAATTTCTCCAGATTTATGCTATTATAAGCCCTTAGGGCATGTTCTGAAGTTTATTTTCTCTATACTATTTGTACTAGCTTATTTTCTCAGTTAATATAATTTCCCTTTTCTGTTGTGTCCATTCTGTTCTTGGGTTGTGTCCCCATCAAGTGGTATTAGAGCGAGTTTTCTTGAGTGTGTAGACAGAGCGCCGACTGTGAGGCAGTTTGCACCAGGACTGTGTGGTTTTGGGTTCAAGTTAGAAGATGCCTCCATGAAGAGAGCATGGTGGAAGGGCTAGAGCTATTGATCCTGAGGAGGTTAGAGCCCTGCAGAGGCAGGTACAAGCATTGCAAGAGGAGCTTCATAGAGGAGCAAATGTTGCCGCAGGTGACAATAGTGAGGATGAAAATGAAGAGGAAGTAATGGGACTAGAAGAGGAAGTTGATGGGGAAGTTCTGAATACTATAGAGGAAAGGCTTTTTAGGGCCATTACTAAGTTTGGGAAAAGACCTACAATTGAAGTGGGTATATTTTCAGGAAATCTGAAACCAGATGAGTTGATCGATTGGATCAATGAACTGGAAGAATACTTTGAGTATGAGGATATAAGGGACCCAGATAGGGTTAAGTTTACAAAGGCCAAACAAAAAGGCCATGGCAAAATCTGGTGGCAAGAGGTTCAACTGGAAAGACTTAGAAGAGGAAAGGAGAAGATCACAAGATGGGATCGCATGGTGGACAAATTGAAGAAGCAGTTCATTTCTGTGGACTACGAGCTTGATCTGTTTAACAAGATGCATGGGTTAAAGCAAGCAGGAAGATCAGTCCAAGAATATACAGAGGAGTTTTATCGACTCTTGATTAGAGTGGGGCATGCAAAAGCAAATAAGGAGAAGGTTGCTCGTTATATCAGTGGGTTATGACCTAGCATCCAGGAGGAATTAAGTCTGGTAAGAATGACCAGCATTGAAGAAGCATACCAGTTTGCCCTACGAGTTGAAGAGAAGCTGAGTAAAAGGTTTGAAGGAAAACAAAGAGGGCACAGTCAAGGAGGAAGGGGAAGCGGTAGATCATTTGGAGGCCACAATGAAACCCAAAAGAAAAATGAAGATGTGGGTACTAGCAAAAACCAAGGGAATGAGGGTTTCAACCGCTCCCATGATCAAGACTTTGGAAATAAAAGAGGAAGAGGTAGAGGACGTGGACAAGGAAGAGGAGGCTTCCATGGTACCTGCTTCCATTGCAATGAAGAAGGTCATCGTGCCTTTGAATACCCTCAACGACAAGGAAGGACAGATAGGAGAGCTGAGGGCCAAGCTAGGGTTGCTCATGTGGATGAGGATTCATAATCATCACATTCAGAGACTGCAGAAAGAGGAGAGACCTTGGTAAATGAAAGAGTCCTACTAAGTGGTGAGAATGAACTAGGACAATAGAGGAGTTTGTTCCGTACCAGATGCAAGTGTGAGGATAAATGTTTTGATGTGATCATTGATGGTGGTAGCACTGATAACTTGGTATCAGAAGAGATGGTCTCTAAGCTGAAGCTCAAGACGTAGAAACATCCCCAGCCCTATCAGATTTCTTCGGTAAAAGATGATCATAAGGTCCTGGTAAGTGAACAATGTTTATTAAAATTCAAAATTGGGAGTTACCATGATGAAGTTCTCTGTGATGTTATTTCGATGGATGTTTGCCATCTATTGTTGGGTAGACCATGGCAGTTTGATAGACATGCAATACATGATGGACATGCAAACACATACTCTCTAAAAAAGGATGGAGTTCACCACAAATTGAAGCCCATGAAAAAGGAAGGTGAAAAGGTATGTAGCAGTGCTATGATTTCTCTTATTGATGGAAGGAAGTTTTTAGATGGCATGAAACATCAGCATATATGCTATGCTTTGATTCCTACAAAAGATAAAGAAGGTAGTAGTGAAATACCATTTGAAGTTTCAGATTTACTAGGGGAATTTGGAGATATTATCTCTGATAATGTTCCAGATGGATTGCCACCAGTAAGGCAAATCAGTCATCAGATAGATCTGATTCCAGGAGCTAGTTTGCCTAACAAGGCTGCTCACAGGATGACTCCTATTGAAACATAGGAGCTAAATAGACAGGTTCAGGAGTTGTTGAGGAAGGGCTTGATTTGAGAGAGCTTGAGTCCATGTGCAGTGCCTACAGTACTTGCACCAAAGAAGGATGGAGAGTGGAGGATGTGTACAGATTCTTGAGCTATAAATAGGATAACCATCAAGTACCGGTTTCCTTTACCAAGGATGGATGATCTTATGGACTGCTTGAGTGGAGCTCAGTACTTCACAAAGATAGATCTGAAGAGTGGCTATCATCAGATATGGATTTGAGAAGGAGATGAGTGGAAAACAACCTTCAAGACCAAGGAGGGTCTTTATGAGTGGTTAGTCATGCCCTTTGGATTGACGAACGCCCCAAGCACCTTCATGCGGCTCATGAATGAGGTACTTAAGAAGTTCTTGGGAAAATTTGTTATTGTCTATTTGGATGATATTTTAATTTTCAGCAAGACTTTGGAAGAACATTTACTACATATTCGTAGTGTCCTTGAAAGGCTAAGGGAAGAGAAACTGTTAATTAATCTAAAGAAGTGTGTCTTTGCAAAAAGGGAGTTAGTCTATTTGGGATTTGTTATATCACTTGAAGGTCTAAAAATGGATCCAGAGAAGGTAAAAGCCATCTTGGAATGGCCTACTCCAAGGTCTGCTACTGAGGTAAGATCATTTCATGGTCTGGTTAGTTTTTACAGGAAGTTTATTAAGAATTTTAGCGGCATATGTACTGATACAATAAGAGGGGATAGAAAAGAGTTCAAAGGGACTGCAGTAGCTACGAGAAGTTTTGAATTGTTGAAGAAGAAGGTGATAGAACAACCTGTGTTGGCACTTCTAGATTTTAGAAAAGTGTTCCAGGTGGGTTGTGATGCTAGTGGCAACATTATTGGGGCTGTATTAAGCCAAGAAGGTAAGCCTATTGCATATTTTAGTGAAAAATTGAATGATGCAAAGAAGAAGTATTCTGTTTATGATCAAGAATTCTATGCAATAGTTTAGGCCTTAAAGAAATGGAGGCATTATTTATTGCCAAAGGAATTTTTTTTGTATACTGATCATCAGGCATTACAGTACCTAAATAGCCAAGGTAAATTGAATCAGAGGCATATGAAGTGGGTAGAATTCTTGCAGAGTTATACATTTGTGTTGAAGCATAGAAGTGGAAAATCTAATAGGGTTGCAGATGCACTAAGTAGGAGACAGCCACTGCTTACAGTAATGCAGGTTGAAGTAGTTGGGTTTGATGAACTCAAGAATTTGTACCCCGAGGATCCTGATTTTGCTGAAGCATGGAAAGCTTGTAAAGAACCTGTTGCTATAGATAGAACCAAGTGGTTAGACTATTTGATTCAGGATGGCATGTTGTTCAAAGGTAGTCAATTGTGCATTCCAGGGAGTTCCATGAGGGAAAATTTGATTAAGGAGAAACACAGTGGAGGGATGGTAGGACATTTTGGTCGGGATAAGACCATTGCCATTCTTAGAGAACATTATTTTTGGCCTCAAATTACACAGGATGTGAAGAAGTTTGTACAGAGTTGCCAAGTTTGTCAAGTTGCCAAGGGGTTTAGTCAAAATACTGGCCTATATTAGCCATTGCCTATTCCATCAAGGCCATGGGAGGACATAAGTATGGATTTTGTTCTTGGATTGCCAAGGACACAAAGGGGTAATGACTCAGTATTCGTTGTGGTTGATAGGTTCTCCAAAATGGCACATTTTATTCCATGCCACAAAACTCATGATGTTGTCCACATTGCAGACTTGTTTTTCAAAGAGGTGGTAAGACTACATGGTCTTCCAAGGAGTATAGTTTATGACAGAGATACTAAATTTGTGGGGTATTTTTGGAGGACATTGTGGAAGAAGTTGAGAACAGACTTGAAATTTAGTTCCACGCATCACCCACAGACTGATGGCCAAACAGAAGTGGTAAATAGAAGTCTGGGCAATTTGCTGAGATGTTTAGTTGGAGATAAGCCCAAGGGATGCGATTTGATTCTACCACAAGCAGAGTTTTCTTATAATAACTCTGTAAATAGGAGTACTAGAAAATCACCATTTCAAATTGTATATGGGAATAGTCCAAGGACTGCACCAGAATTGAGGAAGATAGAACAAGGGGAGAGGACAAGTGCTGAAGCTGAGGAATTTGCTGAACACATCAAGCATCTACATGAGGAGGTTCAAGCACACATTATCAAGATGAATCAAGAGTATAAAGCTAGGGCTAATCAAAGGAGAAGACATAAGGAATTCCAAGTAGGGGATCTAGTCATGGTGCACTTACGAAAAGAAAGATTTTCAGTTGGTACTTACAACAAGCTGAAAATGAAGAAATTTGTCCCCTGCAAAGTTTTGAAGAAACATGACTCAGGAAATGCATATGAGGTGGAGCTGCCAGATGGTATTCACATTTCTCCCATTTTCAACATTGCAGATTTAACAAAGTATCATGATGATGGTGCAGATGAGGAGCTAGTTTTAGAGCCATGTCCAATTCCTGCTTCTAAGGAGGAGATAGAAGACATTCTAGATCATCGTGTCAGTAGGAGTACCAAAAACAGGCAATATGAAGAGTATTTGGTCAAATGGAAAGGACAGTCGATCGAGGACTCAACTTGAATTTTAGCAGCTAAGGTTTTCCATTTGGGATTTCCTCTACCATCCATAAAGTGATAGGGTCACTTTTCAATCTACCCTGGGTGTCTGATGCAGGAGCATCCATAGGCATAAGGGCAATCCTGTGTCACCCAAAAAAAAAATGTACTTAGACTTAGTTTCTGTTTTATGTCTTTACATTTTTGGATACCCATTTGGGTCAAATAAAGGTTCCAACTCTCACAGTTCCACTATCAGTGTGTTTGAAAAAATAGGAGCATGCAATTTGGCCATCATTTTGGTGACCTAGAAGGTGTGAATTGGCCAGATGAATGTAATTGTGATTTAGAGCATTCTAGAAAACGAATCAGGTCAAAAGGCCCCACGGTTTGAAAGTTATTGTAGTTTTTCAAGTTTTGGAGACCTCCTAAGAATGCTTCAAATTCAGGTTTGGGGCATTAAATGACCTCAAAAAGGGTAAAAAAAAAATGGGGGACGAGTGAAGCTTGTCCATAGGGCTATAGAGTGCTTCGAGAGCTTTCCAAAAATGTAAACGGTTTGTCAATCGGAGCTACGGTTCAAAAGTTATGCCTCCCGGAAGTTTGGCTACCATTTCTGGATTCTTGTAGATTTGCACCGACTTCTAATGCAGCTTCTGGAACCTTCTATTTTTTTGGTGGATGCCTACTAGCACTTTCTAGAATGTACTCCTAGTCCTTAACCCTCTGGGGTCTATTTAAGGAGATTTCTGACATTGTATAAGGCAGTTCGGAGTGGAGTTTGAGAGGAGGTGCTAAAAGGAGAAATATTCTCTAGATTTATGCTATTGCAAGCCCTTAGGGCATGTTCTAAAGTTTATTTTCTCTGTACTATTTGTACTAGCTTATTTTATCAATTAATATAATTTTCCTTTTCTGTTGTGTCCATTCTATTCGTGGGTTGTGTCCCCATCAAGAAAGAGCTCTAGTTTTCCAAGTTGAAAAGAAATGTGATGGAATAATATACAGTGGATATTCACATAACATGACTGGTGATATGAATAAGTTTGTTAAATTCAGGAATTATGATGGAGAGATTGTTAGAGTTGGTAACAATGCAGCCTCTCACATTACAAGGATAAGATCTATTACTTTTATTTGAAATGCTAACATTCATGATGTTTCTTTTGTTGATAGATTAAAGCATAACTTGTTAGTGTTGGACAGTTGGTGGATAAAGGATATCAATTTTAATTCACATAAAAGACTTGCACTATCAAGGATAAATATGGTAAGATGATTACAATAGGGATAAGGTTCAAAGGTAATGTATTTTACTTAAATCCTACTAAAAAGACATGTTTAGTTACAAAAGTGGATAACAGTTGGTTATGACATAGAAGATTTTATCATATAAACTTTGATAACATTGTGAAGGTAAGTAGCACATTTTCAGTTAGAGACTTTCCTAAAATAATACAGACTACTAATGTTGTTTGCAAAGAATGTATTTTGGCTAAGTAGAAGAAGGTATCATTTCCTAGCAACAAGTTCACTACCATTGAGGAGCTGGAAATTATTCACATGGATTTGAGTGGCCCTACAAGGACAAGAGGATTCTATGGAGAAAGATATTTTATGATTTTTAAAAATTATTTTACTAGAATGATGTGGGTAGCATCTCTTAAAGAAAAATTTAAAGCATTTGAGAAGTTTATGATATTTAAGAATAGAGTTGAGAATGAATTTGGTGTTAAGATAAAATGTTTGAGATCAAATAGAGGAGGAGAGTTCACCTCTACAAAGTTTAACATGTTTTGTGAGGAGAATGGAATTAAAAGACAACTATCATCACCTAAGACTCCTAAGTAGAATGGGATTGTTGAAAGAAGAAATAAATCAGTATCAAAGGTAGCAAGAGAAATGATGTTTTAAAATGATGTATCCAAGATGTTTTGGAGAGAAGCAATCAATACAATAGTGTACACTATGAATAGACTATAGATTAGAAAAGGTATGAACAAGACTCATCATGAACTATGGTTTGGTCATTCACAATCAGTTAAGTATTTCAAAATTTTTGGAAGCAAGTGTTACATTAAGAGCAATGATGATATTGGTAAGTTTTTTCCAAGAATTGATAGAGATATGTTTCTTGGTTATTCATTGAAGAGTAAAGCATACAAATGTTTTAATCATAGAATCAAGAAAAGAGTTGAATAAGAAAGTGTAAATGTTGATGAAAAGTTTGGAACTAAAGAAAAGATGATAGATTAAAATTTTGATGAAGAAGAAGATAATATTGGAATTCTTAGAGAGAATGTTGAAGTTTTCGTTGAGACTAACATTGATCTATAGAATGATGTACAAATTGTCAAGTGAAAAGGATAATAGAGATCTAAACCAAGAGAAGAGATAAGAGTTAAGATATAAACTACTACCTCTAATAGGAACATGACAAAAAATCACCCACCAAAGTAGATAATTAGAAGTAGAGAAAAAGGAGAAATGAAAAGAAATATAGTCAATGAGGAATTATATCTGATTTCTCAATTTGAACCTTAAAGTGGATATGAAGCATGTAAAGATGGTCATTAGATTCAAGCAATGAAGGAAGAACTACATCATATTGTGAAGAATGAAACATGGGAATTAGTTCCTAGACCTCAAGACAAGAATGTTATAGGAACCAAATCGATATTCAAAAATAAGATGAATGGACAAGGTGGAGTTGTAAGAAACAAAGCTAAAATTGTATGCAAAGGATATTCATAGCAAGAAGGAATAGGTTATAAGGAGGAATATACCATTGTAGCAAGAATGGAAGTAGTGAGAATGTTCTTGGATTGTGCAATGAATAAGAAGTTCAAAGTGTATCAAATGGATGTCAAATCAACCTTTCTAAATGGAGAAATTGAAGAAGAGGTTTACATTGAGTAGCCTGAAGGATTCCCTTTGATAGAAGAAAAAGATATGGTATGCAAATTGAATAAAGCTTTATATGGTCTAAAGAAAGCACCTAGAACATGGTATGTGAGGTTGGACAAGTATTTCGAAAAAATTCAATTTTTTAAAGGTATGACAGATAGTAACTTGTATTTGAAATAAATTGAGAATGGTTTACTAATAATAGTAATATGACATAATATTTGATGGAAATGATGAAGCAAGTAATATGTTTGCTAAAGAGATGAAGAATTAATTTGAAATGAGTATGATAGGAGAAATGAAGTTCTTTTTAGGTTTCTAGATTGTGCAAAATAGTGATGACATTTTCATTTCACAAGCCAACTATTTGAAAGACTTTTTGAAAAGATTTGGATTGGAAAGTTGTAAACATGTTGCTACACCAATGATAACTAGTCACAAGTTATCTAGAAAATATGAGACACCTATAGTTGAACAAATGAAGTACATATTCATGATTGGTGGATTACAATATCTAACTCACACTAGACTAGATATAGAAAATGTAGTTGGAATTGTAGCTACATTTCAAGTTGATCCTAAGGAGTATCATTATGCAGCAGTAAAGAGGATACTCATGTATTTTAATGGAACATATGATTATGGAATATGGTATGATAGATCAAGTGATTTCACTCTATGTTCTTATCCTGATGTAGATTAGGTAGGCAGTGTGGATGATAGAAAGATCACTAGGAGTGGATAATTCTTTCTTGGAGGAAGATTGGTTCTATGGTTAAGCCAGAAACAAGATTGTATTTCATAGAGTACAACCAAGGTATAGTATGTAGCAGCAAGAAATACTTGTAATCAAGATATGTGGATGAAGAAGATGCTAAAGGATAATGGGATATAATTCTTAGCACCTGTTATCATATACTATGATAACACAAGTACAATAAGTATGTCTAAAATTATATATTGCATTCTAAGACTAAGAATATATCTATTATCATGTTTTGAGAGAGAAGGTAGTAGAAAAAGAGATCAGAATGGAGTATTTCAATACTAAAGATCATATTGTCGATATCTTTACAAAGCCTTTTCTTAAGTATACATTTGAGTATTTAAGAGGTATGCTTAGGGTTGTGCACCTGCCTACTTCAAAGTAGATGATGTAGAGATTGCATCAATCCAATGGTACAGATCACTATTATTTGACTAGATTGAATTTTGATACTTCCTATATGGAGGAGTATCTGTGATGAGTAGATTCATTGAGGACTCTTGGTAATTGGTCTTGAACACTATATGTGAACACTTGAGCTAGTTCAAGACTTGGAGTAGTAAATTGACATAATGAGGCCTTTGTCATTGATGCCAATGTGGGAGAAGAGTGCAATGAAATTTTTTTCCTAATTATGGGGAGAAGAGTGCATAAAAATCTCTACTTTATTAGGGAGATTTAGAAAGATTCATGGAGGAATATATCTATGGGGAAGATGCAACATGATTCAGAACTATAATGTATGGAGAGTTGTTTAATGTCAACAACTATTGTTGATCCAAAAAAAGATGTAGAATAGAGAATTGTTCCAAATAATTTTAGATTTTAATGATGAAGACGATTTTAGAAGATGAGAATAGTAGCAACAACAATAGAGTACTATTTGGTATTCTTGGAACCTAGATGTTTTTCATTTATTTTTCCATCAATGCCAAAGGGAGAGATTCTAAGAATGAATGTTGATGGTAATCCTTTGGGGTAGTATCATAAACATTGGAGAGCATGTGGCAGTATTGACATATTGCATCCATGACTGTGTTTTTCATTGATGTCAACATATCAATAACTATGTGAAAACTAGTAGAGTAGCAGACATAGATCATAGTCATCTAGAAAAGGTTTTTATTTTCTAGTGAAGCAAAGCTAAGGACATGTTCTACAATGTCTCCTAATGATAAGGTTCAATGCACATTTTTTAAATTGAAGACATATAGATGATATTTTTGATTTACACAGAGCAACCTAGAGATATAGTAACTATTAAGCGATTTTTGGTGATTGTATTATATCTTCTATTAGAGATATAATCTAGAGATACATAGTTAGTCAGTTATATAAGATAGTCTAATGACAATGTCAACTAGTGTGCAAGTCCTAGTATCACACGTGTGAGAAATTGTATAGATTGTGAGCCAACAATGCTATTGTAATTATGAATTAATTAATTATCTTACTATAATTAATTAGGAATGCCTCAAGGTTGACTCAAGGAATTATTTTGAAGATATTACATAAAGGAAAGATGTTTTCTTTGTTTTTCAATGTATCAAATGTGAACTAATCAAGGAAGTGTGAAAAGGAGCAGAGTGTTTAGTGAATGCAAATAAGCAATCCAAGGGATCATTGGATGCAAGGTTTGTGATTTGGATATAAGATCAAAAGGAGTAGAAGTCTGGTTGATAATATAGAGAAATATGAAGGAGTAGTACAATTCATTTCTATTATTCTACAAGGAATAATTACAAATATCCTTTGGATAGTGAGTTCATTGGTCTTGCCCTTGAATTTTTTTTGTATTGTGGATCACCTTCGACAACTTCTAATAGAGTTGAAACAACTCCTAACATGGATTTTAAGTCTCCTAACACGGACTCATAAATGTATTTCATTGACTCCTAATAGGGTCCATCCTCTAATAAGGAATATTTATATTAGTACATCATCTTATGGGTACCATCTCCACTGAGGTTTTTCCTCTAATCAAGGGTTTCCCAAGTTAACATATATAATGTTATAGTGCATGAGTATCTTGTTGTGGTTTCTAATTATATTTCTCATATGGTTAAGATTTAATAATTAGATAACTGAGTCAGCCCCCTAGCCCCACTCTCAATTATATTGGTGGACTATATATTCTAACAATTCATCCTCGTTAATGGAAGGCTACAAGGATTTTCCAAAATTTTTAGAGATCTGCACTGGGGCTGTTCTGTTTCACCTTTTCTTTTAATGTTTCTTGTATAAGTTCTTGGAAAGGTGGTCTCTAGGAAGTGAGTGTTGGGAAAATGGAAGAGAATAGAGATAGCTAGAGTTATAGGGCCCACATTGCACTCCCAACTCATGGACAATACTATTTTGTTTAGGGTCAAATCCATTGATGAAGAAAGAGTCATACAAAAAGTTTTGCACTCTTATAGAAAAGTGACAAGTCAATATGTCAAATAGCAAAATTTTGAGATTTTCTTTTTCAATACTAAAATAGACTCTTAGAAGGAGATTTCCAAATTTTTTGGGGTCAAAATTGGGTATCTAACAAGTAATTTCCTAGGTGTTCCTCTCTTTGTAGGTGTTGATAAGGCAGAACTTTGGAACGACATCATAGATAAATATGATTCTATGATGGTAGGATGGAAAAGTAAGTGGCTCACATTGGAAATAATAACTCTCATGTAAAAAGTGGTAAAAATCTCTCTACCAATTTATTCCATATCATGTTTTAAAATCTTGGGAATGAAAGGCAAAGGAAGGGTTAGTCTACATGAATGGTAATTTATTATTGAGGCTATGAGTGCAAAATGGATCTAGTAGATGTACGAAGCACCTAAGAAGATATGGGTTAGGATTCAACAGGTTAAGTACTTGGATGCATGCTCAAGAGAACACATTCTAATCATTGAAAACCCCCAAGATGTTCAACACTTAGGAACTAACTTGTCAATTTTTGTAGTCTCATTTTTAGCCCCAACTAATAGTGTAAGTGATAATTTTGTAATTGTATGTCAAAGAATCATATCATTTGTTATGTTGTCAATGATTTCAAGCCTTAGTTTGTTAGACATTATGCTAATTTAGTAGAGTTCCATATCATTTGATTAACTAAGAGGATTTAATTGATGAAGATGATTTAAAGAAAGTATAATGAGTTAGCATGTTGATAAGTGTATGGAATAAAATGGACACTTTAATGAGTTAGACATCGACAGTGTAATCTTGATATGATTGCTTTACATATTCTTGTGAAGTCAAAGTTAACATGTAAGATACACCAAGCTAGTCAAGCTACACCAAGTAAATTACAAGGTAAATAAAGGAATATATTATTACACAAGACACTACACTTATAACCAACCACTTAGCAAAGTAAAGTTGGAATTTGGTGTTAACCGAGTTATCTTAGAGTTAGCTAAGTATGGCATTTCCCAAGTGAAGTGGTAATATTTACTGAGCATTGAACAAATGGAAAGATGAGATTTGAGGCTGACAATGATGAAAGTAAAGAATGTTTGAGAAGTAGAAAGGATAATAATGAATTTTGTTACAAGATCAATGGATAGAATAATTCAAGGATGATCATATGGAAGATATTTTCTATTTTTAGAATGAGCACAAACTTTGAGATAGAGTAGTATCTGTTGAGTGATTAGATACATTGAACTTGAACTAAAATGAAGATCTAAAAATGTAGTTAAGAGGAAAAATATAATGAAATAGGAAGACAAAAGTTTCCTATTTAAGGATAAGAACAAGCAAGTTATTATTTTTGATCCCTAAGAAAGAAAAAGAAGAATAAAGATGGAAGACAAGTATAATCGAGAAAGTTGAATAGTGAAAATAAAGTAAGAGGAAGTGCTAATTTGAGTTGTGAAGTGAGTGGATCAGTCTAAATGAGGTAAAAAGGGAGTATATGAGAAAAAAAATCTAAATGAACAAGGGAGTGCTAAGGCTAATTTATCATTTTCTTGTTACTTTGTTGCCGTTATAGTAGAAAATCTCTTAACCAAGTGGACCTAACAAGTCTATCAAATACTATATGGTAACATTCATTAGTATTGTTTGTGAGTGCTTTAGAGAAAGAAACTTCTTAGAAATTTAAAGGAGTTATAAGGCCTAGATAATCTTTGGTTAAAATCCTCTAACAAGGTCACACTTCAAATGTGCATGTAAACATTTAACACGGTTTCCTCCTAATAGAGCTCACTTTAGAAGAGTAAAATTATTTGGGTTGCTAGTCCCAGGTGTATTTTTCCTTTACAAGGTTTGCACATTAAAATTTAATGTCAATTTGTGTTACTTTTATGTATTGAAAAGTTTATTTTCATGTTTTATATTTGATGTTGCAACTCAGTATATACATAAGGCCATTAACTCATAATATTTTTGATACTCGATACATGCTAAGAGAGTAAGATTAGTTTGAAGGAGATTTTTTATAAGTTTGAATTGAAATTTCAAATGTGGTTATTGTGATAATATTATGAAAGTATATGTAATTGCAATTGGTGTTTAAGTGTTCAAAGGACCTGATAGATAATAGATTCACCCATCTCCTCTTAATTATCTAAATGTAACAATTTCTATTAGAGCTTAGTTCTTGGAAGAGGAAGTTTAAAAGGATTCAAACTAAAAATCCAAAGATTTCATATAAGAGAGGCACCCAAGATAAACAAGAAGAACTTCTCCTAATGGAAAAATAAAATGAGGCTCTACTTATTTGGTGTTGGAGATAATGCTCCAAACTATTTGGAGAATGTGTATGTTTCTCCTGCTAGCCCTATGCTACTGGATGAAATGAACCAAAAGAGAGAAAATAAAAATGAAATGATTGAGATTGCATCTTCCTAAATGATCTAAGAGTTTGATGATATCAAAGATTGTGTTAATGAAAAAGAAATGTGGTACAAATTGGCACTTGTACATGGTGGACATGAGAATATATTAAGAGCTGAATCAAGAAGTCTGATAGGAAAATATGATGACGTGAGGATGAAATAATGTGAATATATTGTGAAATATGTAAACCAAATCAAGTTCTGAGTGTTATAAAAGTTATTGGTGGAGTTATCAGTGATATTGAAGTTGTAAGTAAAATTATTAGAACTCTCTTACCAACTTATTCTAATAATATTTCTACAATTCAAAAAGTCTAAGCTATGCATGGTAATGCTCTTAAAATTGAAGGTCAAGTTGGTTGGCTAACCACATCTAAATTAAGTAATTTTTATAGTAGTGTACCTACCGTTAGAAATAACTCCATGTCTTCACTAACCATTTTTAGTATTGACAAATATAAGAGGAGTAAAGATGAAAGTGATTTAGAATTAGATGATGATATAGATGATATTGAAGTATTTCTTGCAAGGAGGTTACTGAGAGGAAAATATAAATAAAAAAGATATGTTTTAAGTGCAATGAGGTTGGTCACTTTGTTGCAAGATATCCTAACAATTTGATGAAGGGCCACACACCATTACCAACTCACAACCAAAATGAGAAGATAAAATTCTCCATAAGCATCCATTAATACTTGAAATTCTTTACAATATTCCCCAAATAAGATAACTCCAAATTCTTACAATATGTGAGCTCTTCCAAAATGAAAGCTTCCAAATCAAGAGCTTCCACAATGAATAACTTCCCAACAAAGATATTATACAATAAGATCCTTCACCTCCGAAGCTTTCTTACAAGAGATTACACCATGAGAGCTTTATTAAAAATTCTCATAAGCCTTTCATATGTAGGCATTTACCACCCAAGATATTACAAACACAACCAATGTGGGATAAAATGTAAATGCAACTACCTTACAAAAAAAATTAATTCCCACCCAAATACAACTAAGAAAAAGTATGTGGTTCAAGTAGAAAATTACATTTCCTTTATGGATCAAAACAAATATTAAATGCATGATTTAAGGAACTTTCCACAAACTTTTAAGATGTCACCCACACACCTCGATAAATGAAATGACAACCATTTTTCTTATTTTTCTATTTTATGTCACCCATGCACCTTGGTAAATGAAATACCTTTTTCCCCTCTTTTTTCCTTTTCTTATCTTTTATTAATTTTCCTCTAATGTATTTATTTATTTTTATTTTTATTTTTTAACTTTCAACAGGCCCCCTTTTATTTTTGATGCAAGATGCTCCTACATCAGACACCTTTGGTAGGAAATTTTTTGTGAATATGAATTCACAAAATGAAGTAGCCACTGCTGGTGTATTTTTTTCTCTTCTTCCAACACATAGTTGGAACAAGTATCCACTGTCAATATATTTCCTTCTTTCCTCTTTTCCAACACATAACTAAAAAAAAATTATGCTTTTGAAAATACTCCTCCACAATGAACTCTATCCAAGTGTATCACCTATTTTAGTAGAGTAAAATGAACACTAATCTATAAAAAGCATTCTCAATACTAAAAAAAAAATAAACACTTAAGATAGGACCAAAGAAGACAAAATTGAGGAAAGTAGACCAAAGATGGTAAACTCCTTGAGTGCTTCTCATGATGACGAAGCTATGTCCCTGATGGATAGTGGATGTATGCTCACGATGTGCTCAAGCTCCAAATGGATGAGTGATAATCAAATATGAGTGTGGATGAATGATTCAACAATGAAGGTATGGAGGGTTTTCAGCATTATAATAGTATTTTGGTAGTTTTTAGGCTCTCAAAATAGCATTATAAGTTTGCTTCAAAAGTGGATGATTTTAGTGAAGGGAGAGGCTTCTATTTATAGGCCAAGGGGTGGAAGGATGGACAGTCAGGATGCAAGGATGGCAAGATGGTAAGGGAGGGCTAGGATGCACTCAAAGGGGAGCACATGGATTGTGCTTGTTTAAAGCCAATTAGGAGGTGACACATGTCACAAGGTGATTGGATGTGAGAGGGTAGGATATGGGTTGGTCAAAGGAGTAATGAGGGAGGTTGAGCCATAAATGGGGATGGTTGGGTCAAATAGAGATGGTTGGGTCATAAATAAAGATGGTTGGAAGGAGGATGAGATTGTTGACTTTGGCTTAGAGGTGGTTGGGAGGAGGATGAGATTATTGACTTTGGCTTAGAGGTGGTTGGGAGGAGGATGAGATTATTGACTTTGGCTTGGGTTAGCAAGTCTTAACCCTTGCTTAAGTTGTGCACATGATTAGAAGAGGGATTAGGATTCGCTTAGGAGTTGGCTAACCTTGTTTAGGGAATGTGACAAGGTTAGAGGGGGGTTTAGGATTAGAATTGACATCTTCTAGAAGAGTCTAGGCTTTTAGGATGAGGATAAATAAGATTTTTTTAGAAAATAAATAAAGTTTTATTTATTTCAAGAGTTTAGGTTGAGGAAATATTTATTAAAATATTTTTAATAAATATGAGGATTAATATTTAATCTTAATTAAATATTTTGAGTTGGGATTAGGGGTAGGAAATGATGGGATTAGCCTTTAATCAAAATTAAAGAAGGATTTAGAAGATTTTGGAAGAGGTTAGTGGTCTTAAGGAAATTGGCCAAGTTTTGGACAAAAAAATAAAAAAATAATTTATTTTTGGATTTTTGGTCAATTTATTAATTAAATAATTAATAAATAAGGAAATAATGTTTAAATAAGATTTAAACATTTTTGGGAGGGATTCCTTAATTAAATATTTTTAATTAAGATAAAGGGATTTAATGGCATAAAAATAAATAAATTAATTAAATAATTAATTAATTAATAAATGATATGTCATCAGGGATTTTTTTCAGAAAATAAAAATACTTTATTTTCTAAAGGATTTTTAGGTGTCTACATTTTGCCCCTCTTTGAGATAGTTTTGGAACAATACTATTTCAAAGAAGTTTGAAGATAGACGACACGAAGGAAACTTTGAAAGGAACATGATTGCCCCAGTCTTGAATAGAAGAAGAGATAGTGGACTGTGTGATGCCCCCTCAAGAAGATGGCGGGGAGAGAAGGGGAGGCCCGATAGCTTCTTCAAAGGTACAAGAATCTAGGACAAGAATCATCTTTCTCTTCTTTTGTATTGCATTTGTGATACTCCACTAGATCTTTATTTTCTATATCCAAAGAATTTCTTTCAAATTTTTGGATTTGATTGTGTATATTTTTTTTACATCAACATTTGGGATTATACTACATGTTCTTTTCTCTCTAGCATCTTGATGATGGGTCATATAGTATGATCTGAAACATTGATGTAAAATAACTATACACAATCAAATCAAAAAATTTGAAAGCATTAACATGGATTGCATAAATCTAATAGTTCTCATCCAAATAATTTTTAATATCTCTTTTTTGGTGATGCTCTCTCCTCTTCTACAACTCTACTTCTAATTAATTCACTTGGTTTTGTAAATCAAAGAATGCAACTTGTAATGCCTCTTGATTTATTGCTCCAATTGTATCGAGTCTAGGAATCTGTAGAATCCATCCAATCAAAAAAGTCATATTCTTCTTTCTCTTCTCAATGGTCAAGTCTTCATAAGAAAAACTTTGTACAATACACACACCTTGTACAAACTACCTCATAGAGGGTGATATGTCTACACACTTAGCTGAAATCATGATCCTCATGCAAACTACCTCATAGTTGGCGATCTATCTACACAACCAAGAACTTCTTGAGAAACTTCACCAAACCCAAGGTCTTGGTGCAAACTGTCACACATTCAGTGATATGTCCACATTCTTAGGAACTCCTTCTCTGATAGCACTTGATGAAAGGCCACACACCCTTAAAAACTCACAATAAAAATGAGAAGATAAAATTCTTTATAAGCATTTATTTATACTTAAAATTCATTATAATATTCTCCAAATAAGAGACTCCAAATTCTAACAATATGAGAGAGCTTCAAAAAAGAGAGCTTCCAAGCCAAGAGCTTCCACAAAGATGAACTTTCCAACTAAGATGTTATACACTAAGATCATTCACCTCCAAAGCTTTCTTACAAGAGATTACACCATGAGAGCTTGATTAAAAATTCTCTTAAGCCTTTCTTATATAGGCACTTATCACCAAAGATATTACAAAAAAAAACAATGTGGGATAAAATGTATATGCAACTACCTTACAAAAAATATTTAATTGCCACCCAAATATAACTAATTACCACTATGTGCTCGAATTAGAAAATTATATTTCCTTTGTGGATCACAAAAATTATTAAATTCATGATTTAAGGAACTTTCAAAAAACTTTTAGGATGCCACCTACACACCTCAATAAATGAAATCACAACCATTTTTCTATTTTTTCTATTTTATGTATCCCATGCACCTTGGTAAATGAAATACCTTTTCCCCCTCTTTTTTCCTTTTTTCTTTTTTATTATTTTCCCTCTAATGTTTGTCACTTTCTCTATCCTCCATTTTTTAATTTTTTTAATAACTTTCAAAATGCCCTCTTTTATTTTATATGCAAGATGCTCTTGCATCACAAGTATAGTGGTGAAAAGAAAGAGAGAAACAATAAGAAGGATCACAAATTTAGGAAGAACAGAGATTCCAAGGATTACAAAGACAAAAGAAAGAAGTCATGCTACATAACCATAACCAATTCCTTCTTCTTGAGCAGAACCTTTGAAAACTAATGTCATCAAATAAAACACCCAATAAGAATCATCAAATCTAACACCCATTCCTAGAAAAGGGAAGAAAAATCTAAATATAACACTCATCATGAATCACCTGACTTAGCAAGTTGGAGATGGTAAATTTTGGTAGACTTCTAGCATGATTCCTAGGATGGAAACCCTAGCTTGGCCCATGAAGGAGTATCAAAGAACTTAGTCTACATCACAATCTAGTTGTGGGGTAAAACATTTAGGGACTTCATATGAATTCATTCAATAAAGGATTTCTCATGAGTTGAAGCATAAGTCAACAATGAAATTCTTAGATCAAGATAAAAGTATCCTTGATATCATCCTAAAGAGAAGGATCATTTTTGGTTCAAGGGAGAAGGATGAGAGCAAAAAGATTTCGAGGCTAGAGTGGACAATATTCAATTAAAAGTGGCTATAAACTATTGGTGAATGAGTTATGGAAAGTGGAGTGTGAAAAACATATCTATTGGCACAAATCCTACTCACCAAAAGCTAGAGTCTTCCCTTGGTTGGTAGGAAAAGGGATATTTTTTACTAGAGACTAACTCACAAGGTTGGGTTTTGTGGAACATTCAAATGTGTGTTGTGTTAGAAGGTGAGGGAAACCTTGGACCATATTTTTCTCTCTTGTGAGTTTTCTTAAGAAGCATAGACATCTAGGTAGAAAAAAATTGGTTGGAGTGGTTCATTTTTTAAAACTTTGAAGAGTTGGTTGCAATCCTAGAACATCCTTGTTACCCATATTTTAGTCCCCCTTTTAAGATTATAGCTTAGATTTTAGTCAGTGCAAATAGTTCTAAGCGTCCATGTCTAGGTTCACCCTTTAGGTATTTTCTTCTCATTAATTTTAACTTTTCCATCACTATGAGGGATTTCATGGATTCACTACTTTGCTTTCTTCTCCAACCCTTCATGCGAGATTTATGCAAACCATATGATTCATGGTATTAGTTGTCATAGGTTAGGTGGTATTTTTTCAAGCATCTTCCTAGATGAGAAGAAATATTTTTTTTAAATTGGAACATTAACATCATACCCAAATATGCTACTTTTGAAAAAAATCCTGTACACCTACTCTTCCACTAGAGGAGAAGTGTGTCAAAGGTGTTTTCAAAACTCAAAAGAAGGTTACCCCTAGAAGATAGTTTTGAAGGAGCTTAAATGGAAAGGTCAAAAGAGCATAATTTTGAGGCAAAGGAGTGTCTAGAAATGAAAAGGCTTAGTACTAACACCAAGTTAGAATTACACATTTGTGACTACTCCCTCATAGGAGGAGTAGTCTATTAACCAGTTTCCTAACTGAGAAACATTAAGTGCATTTTGGATTAAAAAAATGAAGAACACGCTCATAGGGAACCCATATAGTAATGCTTGGACAAAGAGAAGAGGTCCTAAGGCCTCTTGTAGTGAAGAAACTCAAAAGTGTCAATAGTGTTCAAAAGAACCCATTTGACATGGGACTCTAGCTTCAATGAAGTCAATCTTTCTATTTTCCAAAGTCATCGATATGGCTCATTCTATGAAGTATGCACATGGAGTCTCACATTATACTAAAAGTGACAAATTGTTACTTTTTCAAAAATCCACCTCTCTAACTACTCCTCTGACCCAAGGAGCACCTCAACTGGCACTTTTTTGAGGAGTTTTGAACTAGAAGTTTATTCAAATCAGAGAAGTTCATGTTGACCCTATGGCAAGACATGTTGTCACTTAGTAACAAATCACTTAAGCAATTCAAGAAGGTCAGTTAATATTGCAACTAAGCTTTCCATTAGGAAAAAAATTATAGTATATCCAAAGTAGATGAAGGTTTATGATGCTAACCAAGATCACAATATAAATTGAACTATTTAGTGGAAACAAACTTTCTGTGTAAATTGAGTTCACAGAGTTAATCAAGCTCTCTATGTCAATTGAGCTAGCTATATCACCTACGTTTGGCAGTGTTACCCAAGCAACTAGTGCTAGCCAAGTTTTAGCATCAACCAAACTCTCTATATTTCTTGAGTGACATCAGAAAATAAAATGAGTGACATCAGAAAATAAAATGCACTATATTTCCCAAGAATTGATACTTGAGCTAGCCTAAAAGTATATTTGGTTTTTATGAAGATATATATTGTTGAAGCTAACTTAATATAAATTTATTGGTTGGAGGATATCTAAGAAAGAAAAAATCATTTGTCCAAGTATGGAAGAAGTAAAATTGTGAAAGAGAAAAAGATATATGTTTTATCTTGGATACAAGAAGTGAATATGGAACAGAATGTGTAATCAGGCTAGTAGGTAGTATATAGAGGAAAGTAGAGACTCATCCATCATAGTCAAATGATTTTATTATTAAAAGAATCTTATTTAGTTTATCAAGTTGCATTATATAGATCAACTTGTTGATTTTTCCTAACAAGTGCATCAATCAAATCCTTTAACTAGGTGGAGTTAATAGTTTTATGCTAAGTCTCTTAATAGAGAAGATACTTCATTGTATTATAAAAACCTTTGCAAGGTGGATCTAGTAGTCCTTCATACTCCTAGCCAAGTAGATCACTTGAAGTGATCAATTGTAAGCCTCAAGAGACCAAATTTATTACTATAGTATTAAAGCTTGTGGGCACCATCCCCACCCTAGTTTTACCTTCTACTTGGAGAGCTTCTAGATTACCATATCTTGTGTTGAAGTTTTATGGTTTTAATTTCTTTATTACTTTATGTTCATGCATGGAAGTAGATTAGATAATCTAAAGAAGTAATGTAAGCAGAATAAGTTTTATTAGTTCTTGATTCACACCCCCCCTCCTTATTAGTTGCCTATCATTCTATTTCCAACAATTGGTATCAAACAAAGGTTACCCTATTAGAGACTTAATCACTAGAGAGTAAAGATATAAGAAGATTCAAGTGTATAAATTGGAGAAAGTTATTGAGAATGACATAGTGGATCTACACTTGGTTATAGAGGAATTCAAGGTACTCAAGGAAAAACTCACTCACTCTCTGAAAAGAAGAAAGGAATTGGCTATATAAATGAATGACAACCTCTACACAAAAGAAACTATACAAGACCTATATAAAGAAAGAAGCTTAGAAGGAGTAGATGCAACTATAGAAGATCTACTAGTGAGAAGTGCTACTTTATAAGAAGAAGTGAAGAAACTAAAAAGAGAACAAGAAATTCACTCATTCAGATTATGTGAATTCATGGAGAAAAATAAAATAACTATAAAAGATAAATAAATGGAAGATGAAGATAGAAGACTACTTGGTAGAAGGCTAGAGGAAAAGTCCATTGAAGTTTAATAGTTATCTCTAAATCAAGTAGACATGATTAATCAACTAGATGATGCAAGCCAACAAATCACCAATCTAAGAGAAGAAAATGAGAGACTTTAGAATGAGCTAAGAGAACAAAAGGAACTAAATGAGAGAATATTGAGATTACAAGAAAGTGTGAATAAATTATATGAGACAACTTTCAATAGATGCAAATGTGCTACTAGATTAGAGTACACCAATCAAGGAGAGTCATATAAACAAGGACCATTGAATAACAAAAAGCCTAGATGTAAAACTTGTAGAAACTAGGTAATACTTTACATTTTTGTTGGAATAATACCATGTAACCTACGTTCAAAGGTTAGTGCTACAATTGTAACAACTATGGTCACAATGCAAATGAATGTAGAAACAAATGAAAATTAGAAGGGAATTGTTTTACATGTCACAAACAAGGTCACAAATCTTCAGAATGTAGATTAAATTCAAACACTTGGCACAATAGAACCAAACAAAGAGAATTTATTGGTTGGGACTACAATACATAGGGGAGATGTCATTATTGTGGAAAATATGGGCATATTGGTATAAATTGCATAGAAACTCACATTAGAAAAAGAAATATCAATATAAGATGCTATGGATGAAAGAAGATAAGCCACTTTGCAAGAAAGTGCTTGAATAGAGATTGAAAATTTAATGATGAAATAAACAAAAGGAAGTAAAAATTTGAAGAAATAAAAAATCAAAGAAATCATAAATGGGTAAGGAAAATAGAGGAAATCCCAAGGGAATAATCTATCATCATCCAATCTAATGATTTGGGTGAAGTATCCACGTCCAACTAGGCATTCATGGAGATAACTAGAATTATGAAATCAAGAACATCCCACATCAGTTCTAGATACACAAGAAGAAAGAAATTAAAATCAACATAGAAAGATGCTCAAGACTGGTAGTAGAGTTATTTTTTAACCGAGATACAACATAGTTGTAACTATGTTTCTTGTTGTGATCGAGTAAAGTTAGAAGCTAGTTCTAACTAAGGTATGGAAGGATCATCTTATTACAAGTTCAAATGACTTAATTGATTTGTTTCACCTACCACTATATGATACATTTAAGAGGCCCTAAATTTTGAAAAAAAATGATAAAAGGAAAAGTCAAGGGTTTTATTGTTACTTTGCATTCATTTTTTAGAATGATTTTAAGCACTAGAAAAATCTTCAAGAAAATCAGTGTTGGAGAGAGAAGTTGAAGTAAAAATCTTAGTTTTTGTGAATTACATCATTCACCTAGAAATCATATCATCTAGATCAAACACGAAGGTGAAGAAGGGTTCAAAAATGTTAGTAAAGAATGTGGCTTGCAAGGCACCAAATTTCAAACTACTATTGGAAATGTAATGCAAACTAGGTGACTAAGAGGGGGAGGGGTTGAATTACAAACTACTCAAACTTATTTATCTTAAACCACTTTTTTAAATTATCTATTCTACTTGCATGCAAGAAACATAAAGTAGTAAAGTAACAACACCATAATAGAATATTTGGTAACCCAAAAACCCTCCAAGTAGAAGGTAGAACTAGGGTAGGGATGATACCCACAATGCTTCACTAGTAATTAAGAGTAAAAAATGATCACTTTTGGTGATCTTACTTAGTTAAGAGTAACAAGGATTTTTAGGTCCACCTTGTGAATGGATTTATATAATACAATTAAGTATGCACTTTGTTAGGAGTTTCTGCGAAGGACTGTTAGGTCCACCCTATTAGGGGATTTGGGACTAATACACCTATTAGGATGAATTAGTGGTTTGATCTTTGAAATTCAACTTTGATTACTGATGAAGATCCTTTGAAGTAAACTAATCACCTAGCTATGATAGATGAGTCTCTTCCTTTCCTTATGTTTCTTGTAGCCTTCTAGACAATCTGCTCTTCCATATTCACTTCTATGCAATGTTCTTCAACTCACACTTCTTCATTTGGATAACAAAAATACCTTATACTTATATCCATTCAAATAATTCCATCACAAGTTGACTACAACATAAGAAGTTTAAAAAATAATCTTCAAGCTAGCTTAGTACTATAACTCAAGTCCAATGACTTACTCAAGTGATACTAAAGACACTCTGGCACTTGGTTGATATTGGAAACTTAGTTCATGCAATTCTATGATCTTGATTATCACCTTGGAATAAAATTTCTCTATTGATTTTGTTCACACTAGAGCTCAATAGACACTATCAACTCAATTGACACTAGAGCTCAATGTGAACTGTCAACTTGGTTGACACTACTTACTTCTTGCAAGGTTAACTTTGTTTTCTTGGTGCTTTTGTGATCTCACTTAACACTATAGATTAGTAACTTGGTTGCTACTACCTTTTCATTATGACTATGTGTTTTGACACTAATTGACAATATATATTGCCATGAGATTAACAATCTCCTAGTTTGACATTACTGACAAAAAAAGTTATCATTCACAAGATCTAAAATAAAAATTTATTTAGTCAAATTTCCCCTTTGAGTATGCTCTATTTTGTAGCTCAGTTTTCACTAAAGACTCTACAACTTGGTTTAAACTGAGAACTTTGTTCTTGATTTTTCAAAAAAAAAAATTGTTTCTCTTCTTTTTACATATCTTTCATGATGTAAATATGTATATAAGTATGTACATATAGTTCCTTTATATAATTTCCCCTTTTGTATACTACACATCCACCTTGCTATACCTTCCCCCTTTCTTTTGCTACAAATTCCAAAAAATATTTACAAAATTATGCCAAAATGAGAAACAAAGACATGGTGTACCTTCAAAATTGTAGACAAAGTCTTATCCCAATTATCTTGTAGCAACTTCAAAATGTGTAGATCAATCCGAATCTCTACTGATAACTCATACATTTGATTTGCAACTCATAGGTCTATGTCATTGACTAATTTCCTTGCATGATCCATTCTCTTTTGCATAGTGTCCATGTGGGGAAGTATCATTTTTTTTTATATCAACCAATGTTGCCCTTATTTTGCCCTCTTCCCTTAGCAGTTGTTCTTGAAGATCTAGCAGAATCTAGATTTTGTAAAATGATTAGAACATGAATTTGGATTAATTAATAACTAATCTGTACTTTCCTTGAAGTTGATGTCAATCTTGGCTAGTTTCTCTTTTATTTCCTTGGTAAAGTTAGTGGAATCACTCAACTTATAAAGATACAACATCATTTACAACAATTCCTAATGTAGAAATTAAAGTAGACAATTATGTTGCAATTACAATAGGAAAGAACATTTGAGGGGGGGTGTCAAGTAGTGGTTTAAAATTTGACCCATAAAATATTCACCACAAATCCATCTCTTGTATTCAATAAGTAAACTAAAATACCATGCAAAACATATACATCTAAAGCATATAAACAAGTAACCATTCACACATATGACATAAGATATGATTACCTAGAAACCCTTCAATGAGAAGGTAAGACTAGGGTGGGGATGACACCCACAAATCTTCACTACACAATAATAAAGTGTATCCAATGAAGGTTACAACATTTGATCATGAACCATGATCTACCTTGTGAAAGGTTTTCCTTGTTAAAGGCTTTCAAAGACTATTAGGTCTCACCTTGTTATAGGATTTCAACACCCTATTAGAAGTGTGCTTAATTAAAGGACTTCAACTCACAATTAAGTAAGCACCTTGTTAGATGATTTCAATACATCTTGTTATGAGTACTCTATTAAGATATTTAACTAATTAATCTATTAGAATATCTCAACAATGATCCCATGGTTAGCACTTTGATCCTTAATGACAAATAACCTCTATTATACTATGTACCTGATCTTTCTTGATTAGATGAGTCTCTTCTATTCACTATTTCCTTCCTCTATTCTCCTTTAACTAGTTCTGTAATACAATTCAGATCATAATGCCTTGTTCACTATGAATGTCCTAGTTTGCACATGCAAAACACTCCTTTATCATCCATTCATTTCCTTTCTTGCTCATCATGAATAACTTTAGGGTTTTTACTCCTTAAGAAGAAGGTATGAATCAATGGCTATGATTCATCCATATTGCTACTTAAACCTTCCTTTTACTTGATTGGGTTCATGTAATACATAAGGATTCCAACTTAAGATTCATCCTTATCATCAAAATATTGTAATTCAATATTTAAGTTGGCTCAAAAATTCTTTACATATTAGTTTGTACCAATACAAACAACTATGAAAAAACTATGTTACTTGACATCTGAGGTCCCCAGTGCTTGGCACATATTGACTTCATTGTTGTCACTTGGCATCTGAATGACTTAGCTTGCACTACTTGCTTGGTTCCTAAATCACTTAGCACATATTGTCTACTTGACACTTGACTAACTTGACATATGAGTGACTCAACACTCACTATTTACTCGACATGCTCTAACTTATATGTTGTGTTTGACATATGTTACTTTTTTGGCATGTACTAAGTAAATGAATTAAGTGTATAAACACTCACTAGTCAAAACCAATATAAGATTATCAATCTCCTCCTTTGACATGAGTGTCAAAAAAACTTGGGCATGCATTAAAAATCTTATTCAACTTCTATATAGAATTTCAAAATATCAAATTTTGCAACATGACTTATACCTCAAAATCTTATAACTCCCCCTATGTTGTTTGATTTGTTCTATACTATATTCTATATCAAAATATTTTCTCCCGTTGAGTAGATTTTCCTCAACTAATACTCTTTCTCTATTTTTGGCTTTTTGCTCTTACTCCTCCTTTATTCTTACTCTCCCATTCTTGCTCCCCCATAACTCTTACTCCCCCTTTTTGACACTAATGTCAATGGGTTATACACTAATAGGGTATTTGTCTAAAAATTATTTATGAACCTCAAGAATAATGTTAAGAGTTGCATCCCAATTATCACATGCTACCTCCAAAGACTTAATTTGGATGGCCAACTTAGTTAAAATGTGTAGTAAGCCATCTAACGTAGAAATATTGGGGTCTTTCTTCATAAGTGTTTCTACATAGCCTAGCTCCTTGTGTAGAAGCTCCATGTGAGGAGTTAGTGTCGACTAGATGCTAATTAGTTTAGCCCTTATGTTGGCTTCGTTTGCATGTAGTGTTCCTAACTGACTTTTGGTTTGAAATAGGGTCCTAAAGTGTTTCTGACTTTGAACTAGAGTCATGGGCAATTTAGCTCTAAATGACTACATTTGACTTTCAAAGCTTAGGATGTGATTCCTTATCTATTGTGTGAAGAGTGTAGGATTACATAGTTTGGTGTATAGAGATAAAATGTTCTCTAGTACCTTCTTCACACTATCTATCTTAGTTGTCAATGCAACTTGTGTTAGTTCAATCTTACTAGATATATTCTTATTCACTTTAGTTTGAAATTTCTTCTCAAACCATTCTAACAATTTGACATTAGTATCCAAGTCTATATTACTTACTTTTTCCACAATATTGGTCAATTGTTCAATAATTGGTTTTTTTCCATCTAGAGTAGGTAGAATGAATGCATCCAAGAAAATGTCTTTGATCTCAATCAAAGCTTTCTTATGCCTATGCTCCCTTTTGAGTAGTTCTTGATGTTTCTTTCTAGCTAGGGCCTCTTGAAATATACCCATCTGCTCAATTGTTATTGCTGCATAGTCAAACTTAGGCAAAACAATTTCTTCATCTAAGCTAACATCTCAATAAGTTATTACCTCTTCAGCCTTAGATGAGCTAGGACTTGAAACTGAGAATTTCAAAGGTGTTGCATTTGTGCTTGTCCTCTAAAGAGTTTGACTAAGGAGTTCTAGATTCGAGTAATGTTACTAGTGCTTGTATTGCTTCTAGCTCCTTCAACTTGGGTGTCAATTCTATCTCTTCAAGCTTGTCCTTTTCTTCCTCTCTAATTTCAATTGCAACTAGAATTTTTTCTAGAGGTGAAGGTACATCTACCTATCCTTTTTAACTTGGTATTCCATAATTGATGTGTGTTTCCACCTTATCTTCTCCATCTGTCTCACCCTTCTCTTTTTTATGTTCTTGATCATTTTGTGAGACTGGAGTGCTTTCCATGGGTGTACCGACTATGCATCCTACTATGAACTTCCTTTTGTTGAGTTTTCATTTTGCACAATGCTTAATGGTAGGAATCCTTAGAACTCCTCTCTTGAAAAGATAATATGGGATCAACTCCAAGGTTCTGGGTGATCTTGTGACCTATTGGAATCCATTTGATAGAAGATAAATGTGCTTCTTCATGAGGAGGACTTTGTTTTTTCTAATTGATTTGGATAAGATTTTGAACCAGCTTGCTATCTCAAAAGAAAAACCACACAAAAAAATATATATTTTATATTTTTATGTTTTTTTTATGAATGCAATCTAACAATGCAACTATATGAATTCCTAATTTTTCCAAGGATCGGTAAATAAAATAACAAAGATAGGGTAAGAAGAAGTTTAAGGAAATGACTTGAAAATTAAATTCCTAATGGACATAAGCTATGAAAAAAACACATATGTGAATTAAGCCTTTGAAAAGATGAGTAGGTAACTAATGAAAATAGGATTAGTGCTTCCTTAATTCCATTGATGCAATTATCAATGGGAATTTAGTAACCATAAGATGTTTCACTTTTCATAAAATCACAAGGCCATGGAAAGTGTGCTCATGCAAGACAAAAAAATATGTATGAATAATAATATGATATGTTCTCAAACTAAGTATGTCAGCGAAATTTGTAAAACAATAGAAAACATCAAAATTAAAAGATCGCAAAATCAAAATGACACAATAAAACTATTGGCTCCATTATATTCCATGAATATACATTCATAAAATATAACACATTCAGGCAAGAATAACTACACTCCAAATGAGAGCACCAATATCATATATTATTGCATCAAAATAGTGGCTTAGAATACATATTACGTTCCTAAATTTATAAGAAATGTTCTCCTCAATTTATGTTGAGAGTGAGAGATCCCTTATGCAAATATATGCTTATAAATTAATAAAACAAATTTATTTATGTACAAACTAACTCTCTAACTAGTTCTAAGTAGGACTTCATCCATATTTATATTATTTCTTGGATGTATGAGACTTTACATATCTTTAGAAAAAGAAAGCATGAGAAAATAAGAAGAAGAAATCCATTAGATGATGTAGGAGTCTCTAGAGATTCCAAAAATAGAAGCTCCATTTTCACTAGGTGTTTGTAGGAGTTGAATTGTTGTCAGAATGCATTTTCAAAGCATGGAAAGCTCTAAATTTGGAACTAGAAGTCAACTATTGGTGCACCCTAGAAGCAGTGCACCTTGTGCACCTAGTGCACCTTGGAAGCTAGCACACCTTGGAAGCAAGTCCAAAAAATGCAAAATTTTACCAAGTGTCAAAACTAAAATACTAGCTTATGGGTTTCGTTCCCCTTTATACTAGAGCTATGTTTGGGCATTTGCCCTTGAATTTCTCTATAATATTGATGACTTGGGTTGCATCTAGAAAATCTAAAGATTCATATTTATCCTTCGCTTTTTTTCTATAGTTTCCCATCTCAATGTAAGTCTCTGAAAAGTTTCTCAATTTCACATACAAATCTAGCAATGCCTCTTTGATCCCAAATGCCTGTCTAATATCATCATCAATGGAAGCTTCTTCAAAATT
The DNA here is from genome assembly GCA_028749045.1 of Cupressus sempervirens. Classification (NCBI taxonomy): domain Eukaryota; kingdom Viridiplantae; phylum Streptophyta; class Pinopsida; order Cupressales; family Cupressaceae; genus Cupressus; species Cupressus sempervirens. The sequence goes on along the minus strand of CM053789.1, from coordinate 52,507,597 downwards.
ATTCCAAATATATTCAACAAATTCTTCTATAGTCATTATTTTATGACTTGAATCATCTTCAAAAATGTCCTAGCTAGCATCATTGTAATATATCTCTGCCTCCAAAATTTGCTGTTGGGTTTGATCCTTGAGCTTATGAATATCCACATGTAATGTTTCCATTACTATATTTCCATTCGCAATCTTCTCTATCCAATCATCTATTTTATCTAATTCATCTATTGTATACACATCCATCAACATCCAATATCTATGACCTTTTATTGACTGCAAATTTTGCAAGTCTTTACCCCAGGTATGCACTTCTTCCATTAACCCAAAATCTTGGTTCAAAATAGCCACTAGCTTATCTATATTATTCAGCATATGGTGTAATAGTTTGAGATTTCCTTGTATAATTTGCACACCTTTCTCTTCAAAAATATCTCACCATTGCTAACAAGCTTTCCAAAATGGATCAAGTTGCACATTCTCCTTATCCCTTTTCTCAAATGTTACATTTAAAGTCTCTTCAAGATTTTTACGATCTAGTAGACCAACTACTTCATTTAGATATCCTCTTAGGATCTCATTCTACCTCCAAATTGATATTAATTTTGTCTCATCCTACTCTAAGTGCCTAAACACTTCTTTGATTCCCACTATAACCATAAATTTGGCAGTATCCATAGTGGGTTTTTCTAAACACAACCTCCTTGATTTGATAATCTTTTGGAGTCAAATTCTTAATGTCTACATGCAAAGGAGGGATAGAAACATGGGAAAATAAGTCCTGATTCTAATCACTCATTACAAAGGCTAGTATTTGTGCATCTTCTACATGTGACTCGGGCTTCTTGAGAGCTTCAATCAATTCTATCATTCCTTCTTCCTTAGTAGAATAATACTGACTTTTATTTCTAACCATCACTTCTTTCCTTAGCCATCTTGAACTATTTACCATTGAAGATTTACCTTTAGAAGAAGGATTTTTTTCTTCTATGCTCTTTCCTTTATCGCTCATCTCTAGAGTCTTCTCTTTTATGAGAGATCCACATCATATGTCTCTATATCTATTGAGTCCATAGTCCTCACCTTTTTATCATGGGAAATCTATTGAGGTTCCTCACATATTTTTCCTTCCTCTAACACTTCATGGCTGTGTATTTTTTGTGGCTATTCTTCTTATTCAAGTTACACCTATTCTTCATTACCCAAAGGGAGAGGAGTATCAGAATCTTTATCCAAGCAAGATAAATCTGGACTTGATGATGGTGGAAGAACTTGGTGACTTAGGTGGCAATTGAATCTGATCTTCTTATCGAGGCTTATTTTTTGGAGTATCCCTTATTTTATCTCCTACCAACTTAGTGCCTATCGGCATGAAATCAAAATATAACATCTGAAAGACATCAACTCCTTCATCCCCTTATTCATTAATCCATTGGTGTAGCTCTTCCTTGGAAGTTATAGACTAAATAGGATGTATAGGAATGGATGGTTGTGTAATAGTAGAGCTTCTTCTCCATTATAACTCTGTCACCCTAGCAAGATTAGTCCTTTAACTCAAGGGAAGGTTATCTTCTTCATCTTCATCATCCTCTTCTTCCTCTTTTGGAATATCTTCTAGAACTAATGGAAAGGGAATGAAATTTCTAATTACCTTTTGTCTCCTTTTAATTAGATTTTTTACCTTTCTTCTCTTAAGAGCCAATGGGGAGGCTTGCACCTCTTGTTTAGGTAGATACACTTCTTGTATTTCTATTTTAGCTCCTTGCCCTAGTTCTAGTGGTGGCACTTGAGGATTATCTTGAGTTTGCATGACTTCTACATTCTTTGCTAGCTCCTTGTACATTCTCTACCCCATGTTGTTCTAGTGCTTGAGTTGTTCCTTCTTCTAGCTTAGCTTATTGAGGTGAAGTTCCTTTCCTCTTGCCTTTACCCTTCTAAGCACTATAGTATCCAACTTCTCTATCAACTTGGTGCACTATTTTTGGCCTCACTAGGGACTAAGCCATGAAAGTAAGCACTATCACCTTTGCTCCTCTACATTTTTTTGGGTGGGTTGTAGCTTGGAAAATTATAATTTGAGGAATTATATCCATCTTGAATGGTCTTGTGGCCCAATCCTTGGTCAATTGGATGGTGTGCCTTACCCTATGATTAATATATGAATTTTCCTCTTTATCAATCTCTACATTCATGATAGGTCAATCAAAAATCTTATCTCTATTATATAATGGATCTAGGACATCTTCAGTGTCTTGTTGTATTAACTTTAAAGGGACCTTTATCTTTAATGCACTACCTGTTAGATAGAGAATCATCCTACATTAATCCCTTATTCAGATTTTGTAGTCACCCACTATGTGTATCCAATGGTCCTCGATGGCATCTTCATGCTAGAATTGTTTTCCCACCAAGTACTACACTTTTCCAATGTTATCAAAGAAGGAACAAGTAGAGTTATATTCATGCAAGGGATATCGATCCCACTCATACTCAAAATTTAGAATATCCTATTTCTAGACGACACTAAATGGTTGTATAGTAATGGGCCATACCCAAGTTTTCTTATGTTGGTTTCTTACTCTCTCATATGTAGAAAAGATTTTTCATGCAATCTCCAATAATATGAGCCTATCACATAGATACCTAGGGAGCTTCTTTGGATTGACATTCATACCCTCTATCCTCAAATAAGCGAATATCTTAAATTGGATGTAGTAGGCACTAGTTTATATAATATTTTTCATTACCTCATCTGATATCCTTTTTGCATAATCCCCTTCAATGAACTAAATAAATGCAAAAATAAAGGCATCATTCAATATTCTACATTACTTTTTGTGCTCTGAAAAATTGTTCTTCTGAGGGTATACTATATAAGGCCATGTGTTTGCATCTTGCATGTTGCACCTTTTGAACAATCTCCAATAGTCTATTTCTCTTTTAGCTAACAGGTACACCAAATAGGATGTAATATAGAACTTTTGATTGTTCTTTACTACCAAAAATTTCTCATCTAAGTTCTCACTAAGAATCAAACCCCAATCAATGGACACCTTTGATGTTTTGATGGTCTCAATGAAGTGTACCATCCATATATTCAAGTGTCCTGATGTTAGTAAACCCACAACTCTACTCAAAAGTACTATGGAATATATAATATAATCTTTCATATAGCCCCTTGGCATGTCCACTTTTCTTGCTTTGCATCCAAGATCAATCTTGTAAATGAGATACAAGGATTGAATGATTTTAGATGCTTCATTTCCATGCTTTTTATACAATCTTTTTTCCTGATGATATGTTTGTATATGAGCAATGTTAGTATGCTAATAGAAACCAAATTTAAATAAAGCTTCTACAAACTAAACAAAATTCATAAACTTCAAGATAGACTAAGATGAGCTCTCAATTAAGAATATGAGCTATTAATGGGCTCTCTCAATAAGAAGCTCTCTTGTTGAGTGGCTTTGTCTAAATAGATAAGATGTATGCTCAAGCTTATGCTTTAAAAAGGGCTTCAAATGGAGTTGGAATTTGGGTGTGAGTTTATGGTTTTGATGTAAAATGGCTTCTTAAAATGGCATTATGACTTTACTTCATGGATTGTGTTATTTTTCAAAGGGGAAGGATCCAATTTATAGGCAAGAGGCTTGAGGTATTGAGGGCTAAGATGCAAGGATGGGAAAAAGCTCATGGAGGGCTCAGATTGCATGAGAGGAGAGCACATGGATTGTGCTTCCTTACAGCCAATCAGGGAGTGACACATGTCATAGGGTGAGAGGATGGAGGAAATGGGAAGGATGAGTCAACAAAGGAGGCTCAAGGGATAAAATCTTCATAAAGACCCTCATAATGGCTTGTAAGAGCAATAAAAGGGTTTTGGAAGAGTCATTTATGGCCTAGTGGGCTTCATAAAGTTTTATGGTTGGGATATTTTGAGGGAGATGAGAGGAATTTCGACTTGGGCTTGATTAGGAAGGTTTTAAGCTTTCTTAGGCTTGTGCAAATGATTAGAGGATGGATTAGGATGGTTTAGGATTAGCTTAGGGATAGGTAAGTGGATGGCATTTAATGAGGGTGGGTGAAGGAGGAGATATTTGTTAACTTTGGCTTGGGTTAGTAAGTCTTAACCCATTTTTAGGGAATGTGACAAGGTTACAAGGGGATTAGGATTAGGTTTAAAGATGTCTTCTAGAACAGTCTAGACTTTGGATGAGGATAAAGACTTTCTAGAATAGTCTAGAATTTCCTAGGATGAGGATGAAGACTTTCTAGAAGAGTCTAGAACTTCTTAGGATGAGGATAAATTAGATTTTTAGGAAATAAATAAAGTTTTATTTATTTCAAGGGTTTGGGTTGAGGAGATATTTATCAAAACTTTTTTAATAAACATGAGGATTAATATTTAATCTTTATTAAATATTTTGAGTTGGGATTAGGGGTAGGAAATGATGGGATTAGCCTTTAATCAAAATTAAAGAAGGATTAGAAGATTTTGGAAGAGGTTAGTGGTCTTAAGGAAATTGGCCAAGTTTTGGGCAAAAAATAATTTTTTAATTTATTTTGGGTTTTTTGGTCAATTTATTAATTAAATAATTAATAAATAAGGAAATAATGTTTAAATAAGATTTAAACATTTTTGGGAGGGATTCCTTAATTAAATATTTTTAATTAAGATAAAGGGATTTAATGGCATAAAAATAAATTAATTAATTAAATAAATAATTAATTAATATATGATGATGTCATCAGGAATTTTTCAGAAAATAAAAATACTTTATTTTCTAAAGGTTTTTAGGTGTCTACAATGTCAATCTGATATATTGATCTGCTCTCACAACATAGAATACCTTTTTTATGTTCTTAGTTCTCAGATCTAACATGATCTCTCCAATTATACTTTTTACAACCTTTTCTTCTGAGATATAGTTCTCCACTAATGCCATGATCAATTTTGAAGATTATATCGATATCGAGTGTGATGTTGCACTGACTAGTCTTGATTTGAAAAGAGTAGATATCATTGGGGACCTCTCGCTAGGTTTTTTTCATAGAACTAAGAACACATTCCAGTCGATATGGTCAAGCCTAGTGTCCTCAATCTCTGAATATTCTTCCTGGAAGTGTGATTTTTTTGAAACACCTTGAAACTCAAAAACTACTATTTCGGGACCATCATTGCAGTAAGGGAGGATGAGGAAGAAGCCATTGAATTTGCACAAAATCAACATTCATTAACCCAGAGGCAAAAAAACTAACAAACATAAACTCTAATGACGACGAAAATACAACCTAAATACCTTGGATATCAAAACTAATTTAAAAACATCAACAACCCTATTAAACATCTCAAGAAGGCAAATTTTACTGCACTTTGTGCACCTCATGGGTGTGCTAGGTGTGCCTTTTCCCTTTATTAAACTCTTAAAAATGAGAGTTTTCACCTAACACACCTCATGGGGTGTGCTAGGTGAGCACCCTTTATCATCTTTAATATGTTTAAACATACATAAAGGTGCATAGGTGTGCACCTTTATCTTAGGCAAGTGTCTTAAGTTTGATTAGTTTTAGGTTTTGTAAATACATGGTGCACACCTTTACCTTAGGTGTTTATTTTTTAATGTTTTGTGTGCTTCATGTGGAGGTGAGGGAACACGGATTGGATGTAACAATGCACCTCAAGAATTGTAGTGGTGCGAGTGCATGCAGCAAAGATTAAAAAGACAAGGAAAGAGGGTGGGATCCCAAGATTTAAAAGAAAGCACAATTTTAGTAAGTCACTTGCATACTAGTGCACCTAGATAAGTGCACCAAGTTGTGGTGCCAAAAGGGGGCTATAGGTGGACAATTTTTTTCTAAAATATACAATTTCTGAACTTCAACAAGAATTTGAAGATAGTTACGCTCAAAATTTTAAGATATGACAAAAACAAAAGTAGTAGTCCTTTGAATCAAGTTTCTAAACTACTAATTTTTTTTCAAAATAGTTTATTTTTACGTCATCAAAAAAGGGGGCCACAGAAAGTGGTATTGTTTATTCAGAAAAAACATAACACAATACAAAGTGTGGCCCCTCTAAAATTTTAACTTTTTCTTTTGAAATTCTTTAATCACTCTTGTCAAAGTTACCTAACACTATGTAAGTTTATCCTAGATTTTTTGGCTAATTTTATAATGTGTATTATTTTAATAAATTTTTTAATTGGACACATACCAAAAATGTGAAATATCTATGTGCTCCCCCTAGAAATGATTGAAAACTAATCTAAAATCAAAACTTCCTTTTTTCAAAGTGTGTAGAATGGAGTCTAGTTTCTTAAAAATTAAGTTGTTAAAAAATTTGATGAATGAGCTAAAATATATAGCCCAATTAGTTCAAATTTTTTTTGGACATAAAATGGACATATATTCATTAAGAAATTATAGTTGAAAGGCTTGAAATAATTTTTAAAAAAATCATACGCTTATATAGCTAGTACAGAGACCTACATTGTCATGTAACCTGATTTTATTGATGTTCAACCATGAGGAAACTTGAAGGAGAGAACACAAGAAAAATCAATAATTTTTTGTATGTTTGCAGCAAAACATGTCTCAAACTAGTTTAGAGACACTAAACCTTTGGGTTGGATCCCTAAGGCAAGACCAAGCCTTAGGCTAGGTAGAGTCCAAAGTTTTAAATAGTGTGTGCACATAATAGTGTACACACCCTATAGCACGCACACACTATTTAAAGCATTTTAAAATTTAGGACTTTATAGCACATACAGACTTTAGTGCATATGCACTCTTGAAGCCTAAATTTGAATAGAGAGGGAAGGAGAGAGGAGGAGAGGGTAGAGAAAGAGAGAGATTAGAAGATGGGGAGAAAGTAGGATGTGGGATAGGGAGAGAGGGAGGGATATATATATATATATATATATATATATATATATATATATATATATATATATATATATATATATATATATATATATATATATATATATATATATCGAGAGAGAGAGAGAGTAGGGGATTAGAGAAAGTGGGACAGAGAGAAAGAGAGTAGGGGATGGGAGAGAAGAGAGAGAGAGAGAGTGAGAGAGAGTAGAGAGGGAAAGAGAGAGTAGGGGTGGGAGAGAGAAAGAGAGAGAGTAGGGAGATGAGACAGAGAGAATAGGAGATGTGAGAGAGATTAGGTGGTGGGAGAGGGAATGGGAGAGGGAGAGGGAGAGAGAAAGAGGATTGGAGAGAGAGTATAGATGGGAGAGAGAGAGGGAGTAAGAGAGAGTAGGGGGTGGGAGAATGAGAGAGAGTAGGTAGTGGGAGAATGAGAGAGAGAGAGAGAGAGGGAGGGGGATATGATTATGTGTGAGAGAGAGAGACTAGGGGATGGGAGAGGGGAGAGAGAGATAGAGAGAGAGTATCGAGAGAGAGAGAGAGAGAGAGAGAGAGAGTAGGGGATGGGGGAGAGAGTGTGTAAGTTAGAGAGAGTAGGTGGTGGGAGATGGAGTGGGAGAGGGAGAGTGAGATAGAGAGAGTGAGAGAGAGTAGGCAATGGGAGAGGGAGTGGGAGGGAGGAGAGAGAGAGAGAGAGAGAGTAGGGGATGGGAGTAGAGAGAGAGAAGCCTGAGAGAGAGAGAGAGTAGGGGATGGGAGAGAGAGAGTAGGTAGTGGGAGAGGGAGTGGAAGAGGGAGAGTCAAAGAGAGGGGGGATGGGAGTGTGTGTGTGTGTGAGAGAGAGAGAGAGAGAATAGGGGTGGGGGAAAGAGAGTATGAGATGTGAGAGAGTGAGCAAGAGAGAGTAGGTAGTGGGAGAGGGAGTGGAAGAGGGAGAGCAAGAGAGAGGGAGGATGGGAGTGTGTGAGAGAGAGAGTAGGGGATGGGAGAGGAGAGAGAGTAGGGGATGGGATAAAGAGTGAGAGGGAGAGTAGGCAATGGTAGAGGCAGTGGGAGAGAGAGAGGGGGATGAGATTTTGTAAGAGAGAGAGTATAGGATGGGAGAGACAAAGAGTGAGAGAGATAGTAGGGGGTGGGAGAATGAGAGAGAGAGTAGAGGATGGGAGAGAGAGTGAGAGAGAGTAGGTAGTGGGAGAGAGAGGGAGAGGGAGAGTGAGAGAGAGGGGGGATGGGAGTGTTTGTGAGAGGGAGAGAGAGTAGAGGATGGGAGAGGAGAGAGAAAGAAGGTGAAACTAGCCTAAGAGAGAGAGATTAGGGGATGGGAGAGAGAGATTAGGTAGTGGAAGAGGGAGAGTGAGATAGAGAGAGGGGGGATGGGAGTGTTTGTTTGTGAGAGAGAGTAGGGGATGAGAGAGGAGAGAGAGAGAGTAGGTGATGGGAGAGAGAGAGTAGGTGGTGGGAGATGGAGTGGGAGAGGGGTAGAGAGAGAGGGGATGGGAGTGTGTAAGAGAGAAAGTAGGGGATGGGAGAGAGAGAGAGTAGGGGTGGGAGAATACGAGAGAGAGTAGTGGATGGAAGAGAGAGTGAGATAGGTGGTGGTAGAGAGAGAGAGTAGGGGATTGGGAGAGAGAGTGAGAGAGAGTAAGTGGTGGGAAATGGAGTGGGAGAGTGAGAGCAAGAGAGAGGGGGATGGAAGTGTATGTGAGAGAGAGAGTAGGGGAGAGGAGAGGAGAGAGACTAGAGGATGGGAGAGCAGAGAGAGCAAGAGAGAGAGTAGCTTGAGAGAGAGAGAGTAGGGAATGGGAGAGAGAGTGAGAGAGTAGGTAGTGAAAGAGGGAGTGGGAGAAGGAGAGAGAGGGGGATGGGAGTGTGTGTGAGATAAAGAGAGAGAAGGGGATGGGAGAGGATAGAGATTAGGGGATGGGAGAGAGAGAGTAGGTGGTGGGAGAGGGAGTGGGAGAGGGAGAGAGGGGGATGCAAGTGTGTAAGAGAGAGAGTAGGGGATGGGAGAGAGAGTGAGAGAGAGAGTAGGTAGTGGGAGAGGGAGAGCAAGAGAGAGAGGGGGAGAATGGTAGTGTGTGTGTGTTTGTAGTAGGGGATGGGAGAGGAGAGATAGAGCAAGAGAGAGTATCTTGAGAGAGTGAGAGTAGGGGATGGGAGAGAGTAGGTGGTGGGAGAGGGAGAGGGAGAGAGAGAGTAGGAGGGGGTGGAAATTTTTATGTGAGAGAGACTAGGGGATGGGAGAGGAGAGAGAGTAACCAAAGAGAGTGAGAGTAGGGGATGGGATAGAGAGAGTAGGCAATGGGAGAGGGAGTGGGAGATTGAGAGAGAGCAAGGGGATGGGAGTGTGTAAGAGAGAAAGAGTAGGAGGGAATGGGAGAGAGAGTATAGGGGGTGGGAGAATGAGAGAGAGAGTAGGGGATGGGAGAAAGAGAGTGAGAGTAGGGGGTGGGAGAGAGAGTATGGGATGGGAGAGAGAGTATGTGGTGGGAGAGGGAATGGGAGAAGGAGGGAGAGAGAGAGGGATGTGAGTGTGTATGTGAGAGAGATAGAGAGAGTAGGGGATGTGAGAGAGAGTAGGCAGTGGGAGAGGGAGAGAGAGGGGGGATGGGAGTGTGTAAGAGAGAGAGAGAGTAGGGGATGGGAGAGAGAGTGAGAGAGAGTGGCAATGGGAGAATGAGAGAGAGAGAGAGAGAATAGGGGCGGGAGAGAGAGAGAGCATAGGGGATGGGGGAGAGAGTGAGAGAGAGAGTAGGTAGTGGGAGATGGAGTGGGAGGAGAGTAAGAGAGAGAGGGGGGACAGGAGTGTGTGTGTGTGTGTGTTTGTGTGTGTGTGTGTGTGTGTGTGTGTGTGTGTGTGTGTGTGTTTGAGAGAGAGAGAGAGAGAGAGAGAAAGAGAGTAGGGGATGGGAGAGGGGAGAGAGAGAGAAAGTAGGGGATGGGAAAGAGAGTGAGAGAAAGAGTAGGTAGTGGGAGAGGGAGAGAGAGAGGGGAGATGGGAGTGTGTGTGTGTGAGAGAGAGAGAGAGAGAGAGTGGGGGGGGGGGGGTGGGAGAATGAGAGAGTAGGGGATGGGATAGAGAGAATGAGAGAGAGACTAGCCAATAGGAGAGGGAGAGTGAGAGAAGGAGAGGGGGGATGGGATAGAGAAAGCGAGAGAGAGAGAGTAGGTGGTGGAAGAGGGAGAGTGAGATAGGGAGAGGAGAGGATCGGAGTGTGTGTGTGTGAGAGAGAGAGAGAGTGGGGGGGGGATAGGAGTGTGTGTGTGTGTGTGTGTGAGAGAGAGAGAGAGAGAGGGAGAGAGAGAGAGAGAGAATAGGGAGAAAGAGAGAGAGAGAGAGAGAGAGAGAGAGAGAGTAGGGGATGGGAGAGGGTGGGATAGAGAGAGATAACTTTTCACATAGTACTTATGCACTATAGTGCACATGTGCTATAGTGTGTACATACTAGATATGAAAACACCAAAAAATGGTTATAATGAAAGTCTAGGTCCCTACTGATCCATATTCTATTTTTTGTCTATTGTGTGTTCTATTGTTCTAATAGAAAACACAGGTTTCATTTTGTTGGAAGTTAGCAAACACCATTTTCAATTACTGGATACACTATTTGAAGGCTTTTTGAACATTCTTTCATTCTATTTGAAGCAAGCAAACACCAAATTCAATCATTAGATACACTATACAAAAGCTTTTTGAATATTATTTCTATAGAAAAGTTTAGTGTAGTCCTTTTGAAATATTCTTTGTTCCTATATAGAGACAAATTTGATGATAATTTGACAAGTTGTTTAATATGCATTATATATTTATTGAAATAATTGTAATTTGTATATGTATTTGAACGATTTGTAATTTAAAAATTGTAGGTAATTTAAATGTTTGAATAATTTAACATATACAAATCATCATCATGCCAAGGAAGAAACCAAAAACTCAAACAACAAAAGAGAGGGAGAGAGATTTGGAAATTAAAAGAGATAAAATAAAACTACAACATGAACAAAGAAAATTGTAAAGCAATAATGAAGAATTTTCTTTTGAAGAGGAACAAGAACCACTGATATAAAGAAACAAAGAGGAAGAATTAGAGAGACTATTGGAATTGCAAATGGGAAACATATACTTCTGAGAGGGGGCGGGGGATGAATCAAAAGTTCAAACTTCAGCACTTAATTTTTTTTTTTACCATTCATTAGATGCATGTAATAAACTAAAATGAAATGTAAAAAAAATGCATCAAAACATATAAGCATACATTCTTAAAACCTAATATGATTACCTAGAAACCCTCCAATGAGAAGGTAAAACTAGGGTGGGGATGACAGGTCCATAATTCTTCACTACTATGGCAATAAAGTGTCACCTATTAAGGTTACAAAGTGTTGACAATGAAACATGATCTGCCCTATGAAAGGCCTACCCTATTAAAAGCTTACATGAGACTATTAAGTCCCACCTTGTTAAAGGATTTTAACACCCTATTAGAAGTGTGCCTAGTTAAAGGACTTTCAAAACATTCGCTTGGAATGTCACCCTATTAAAGGATTTTGCAATGATTGTTAAGTCAACCTTAGTCTAAAGGATTTCACTATACTAATATAGTTGTTAGAAATTAATAGTAGAATGCTTGATTTGATAACTTACAACTTTGTATTGCTGATTTCATATCTAAATTTTGACTTTCTTGATCCTTTCTAATCTGATATGTAAATGTTGTATCCTCAATCCTCTATTCTGCTAACTAATTCTACAATTTTTTCACTCTTTTAAGTCGCCTTGAATACTTTCTGATCAATTCACCTCTTTTCTTCCTTCTACTCTTTTCTCCCATGCATTCTAAATTATGGTGCTTCATCTTCCTTATAAAAAATTTGGTGGCTTAAGGTTAAGTATGAATCTACAGTTGAGATTCATTTGTTGTGCCACTTAACCTTTCCAATTTTTGAATTGTTTGCATGTTGATTTCATCGGCAACCCAAATAGGTTCATTCTTATCTTTAAAGCTTTGATATTTATCCATAAGATGGCATAAAAATGGTTTACATAGTTGTTTGTGCCATCACAAATAACTAGGTCTAATCTATGTTACTTGGCACTTGATAATACTGATGCTTGGCACATACTATAGTTCTATTTCTAGCTCAGCACTTGAATTACTTGGCATTAACTACTTGCTTGGCACTTGAATGACTTGACATTTATTGTAACTCGACATTTTTATATTTACATATTATACTCTACATACATTACTAGCTTGGAATGAACTTAGTAAATATCTTAAGTGTATTGATACTCAAGTGTCAAAACTAATCTGAGATCAACAATCTTGCCCTTTGACATGAGTGTCAAAAAAATTTAATTATATATAACAAATCTAATCTCCTCGAGTATAATACATTCATAGCTCAGCATATATACAAAACTTGAAAAAATTTCAAAATTCTATAATAGACTTATATACCTCAAAATTTTGTAACTCCCCTTGAGTTAATGTACTTGTTTTGTATCAAAAAATTTCTCTTCGTAGATTTGTCTTTCACTGATACTCTTTATCTAATATATATTCTATTTCTATTTTTATTTTTTTTGCTTCCCATTTTTGTGTGCTTTCCCCCTTTGGGTTATCTCCCTCTTGCATATGTATCTTCCCCTTACTCTTTATATTGTGTGTGATTCTATGGAATGGTTATCTCTTTCCTTCTCTTTAAGGATTTCCTTAATTCCTCTTTGGCTTCATCCAGTGAATGTAAAATGAGCTAGATCTCAATTCCTATGTTCTCAATAATATTTCCTATTTTTTAGACTTCCATCATAAGATCTTTTCTCTAAGTTGTAAGGCTTCTACTAATGAGAACTAGGCTTTGATACCAATTGTTGGAATTACAAATGGGAAATATATACTTCTAAGTGGGGGGGAGGAGGAAGGGGGTGAATTAGAAGTTCAAACCTTAGCACTTAAAAAACTTTTTACCATTCATTAGATGCATGTAATAAATTGAAATGAAATGTAAAGTAAATGCATCAAAATATATAAGAATACACACTTGACACCTAATATGCTTACCTAAAAACCCTCCAATGAGAAGGTAAAACTAGGGTAGGGATGACACCCACAATTCTTCACTATTACAGCAATAAAGTGTGACCTGTTAAGGTTACAAAGTGTTGACCATGAAACATGATCTGCCTTGTAAAAGGCCTGCACTGTTAAAGGCTTACAAGAGATTGTTAGGTCCCACCCTGTTAAAGAATTTTAACACCCTATTAGAAGTGTGCCTGGTTAAAGGACTTTCAAAACATTCACTTGGAATGTCACCCTATTAAAGGATTTTGCAATGACTATTAAGTCAATCTTAGTCCAAAGGATTTCACTCTACAAATATAGTTGTTAGAAAGCAATAGTAGAATGTTTGATCTAATAACTTACAACTTTGTATTACTAATTTCAGATTTTAATTCTAACCTTCCTAATCCTTTCTAACATGATATGTAAATTTTGTACCCTCAATTCTCTATTCTACTAACTAATTCTGCAATTCTTTCACTTTTCTAAGTCATCTTTAATGCTTTTTGATCAATTCACCTCTTTTCTTCCTTCTACTCTTCACTTGCATGCATTCTGAATTATGGCACTTCATCTTCCTTATAAAGGCTTTGGGGTCTTAGGGTTAGGTATGAATCTATGGCTGAGATTCTTTTCTTTTTTTGCTTAACCTTTCCAATTTTCTAATTGGTTGCATGTTGATTTCATAGGGAACTCAAACAGATTTGTCCTTATCTTTAAAGCTTCAATATCTATCCATAAGCTGGCATAAAAATAGTTTACAAATCACAAACAACTTGGTCTAATCTATGTTACTCAACACATGATAATACTGATACTCGACACATATTGTAGCTCTATTTCTGGCTAGGCACCTAAATTGCTCAACATCAACTACTTGGTCCACACTTGAATGACTTGACACTTACTGCAACTTAGCATCTATATATATATATATATATATATATATATATATATATATATATATATATATATATATACTCGAAATACATTATTAGCTCAGTATGAACATAGTAAATATATTAAGTGTGTTAACACTCAATACTCAAAACCAATCTAAGATCAACAAAGACAAAGAGAATGAATGAGACTATTATGCTCAAGAAGACAATTGAATTATGAAGCTACACAATCTTCCAATGTTGAAGTAATATCATCATCTCATGTTGAAGAGATGCTAATTTGTACATTTGATGATGTACACACTCCATCATGTCATGTTGAAAGCACAAAATCAACATATCAAGTAGGTGATATTCCATCTTTTGCATCTTATTTCCAAGGAACATAATGTTTGGTTCAAGGTACGCAAAACACTCAACCTTATGTTAATGTTCAACATGTTGAAGGAATGGAAGAGATAATAACATCTTCTATAATTCATTTTAGAATATCAAAATATTTGATTGATATTGATACTAACTTTTTGAAATCAATGCCTGACAAGATTAACAAGCTTACTTGTCAAAGAAAAGTTGATCATGTGTGGAGATTATTCTTTGAAGAATTAAATATTATAGGTAAATGAAAATTATTTGTTGAAATGATGATGAATTTTAAATTTAGGCCTATCATAAAGATTCTTGGCCTAAGAATGATGGATGATTCAAGTGAAAAAAGTATAGTAAAGAATCTAATGAGTGCTTATGACAAAGTGGGTTCTAAATCATGCACCAAAGATAGTAATATCACAAGATAAGTACTTATATCGACAATAGTAAGTACCCAAATGAAGAAAGCTTGATTCATGAGAAAGACAAGAAAAACATTGAAAATTAGTAGAGGTACTCTAAGGGGAGCCTTGATAAGGTGTGGGCGATTAGAAGATCCAACAAAAGATGAGTTATGGACATTTAGTAGTAGACTACTGCAAAAGGATAAAGAAATTAGTGAAGCTTTGAAATCATTGATCAAAGATTTTTGGACAAATAATACATGTATTTCCCCTAATCAAAAAGATGTTGTAAGAAGGAGGATTGGTAGCCAAAATTGTGACCCACAAGATAAACATCTTTTCGACTCAACCCAGACACAATTTTTGTCAAAATTTATTGGTATGTATCCTCAAATTCAAATAGGTCAAATATTTTTTGAGATGGGTAAACCTTTTTATGTGAAGATAAATCACACATGCACAACTTGTTGTTGTAGGATACATATTGAATTTTCCAACCATTTTGATTTTTTTAGGCATGTAGATGTGTTTTTGCATTCTAAGTTTGTTTTTTGGGATTATGACATGAATGAGCCACCTAGATCTTCAAGAGAATTCATATTCAAAATTTTATGTAAAATAGGGAATGACCAACACTTTTACAAGACATCATGCTTGGATGTACATGCTTATTTTTTAGGTATTTAAACTTTTATCAACTTGCGAACATATGGATAGTACACATAAAATTGGAAATGAAATAGTAGATTTTAGAAAATATAAGATAGTGACATATGCTATAAAAGATGGGAAATGGGGGAAAAGATGTTATTTATTCATTAAAAATATTCCATTGTATGAGTTCATGAAGATTTTTTGTGAAAACATTATTTACAAGTATGCAAGGCATACACATAGAGCTCAATGGCTAGATTTGCAATTCAAGTTGTGTAAGGCTACATTTCGACTAGATACCATTATTTTAGTTGTACATTTTGCAGAGAACTACACACTAAAACTATAAAATCAGGTGCAAGAAAATTATTATACTTCTCAATAGGTTTCCATATGTGTACACATAACATTCATACATTCACCTAAAAGTATAGAAGATGATAGGAAGATTTTCAAGGAGTAACATTTTCACATCAATGATGATCGATCACATTCTACAGAATTTATACATGGTTTTTTTTAACTATTTTATGGAGATTTGGCTAACAAGCGCATACCATATTGTCAACACATTATTTTCTCAGACAATTGTACATCTCAATTCAAGAATTCACATATGTTCTATTGGTTGAGTAGGATGCACAGGTTGTCTAAAATTCAATATCTATGGAATTTCATAGAGGTTGGTCATGGAAAGGGAGAGCATGATTGTGTAGGTCCATGCATCGAAAGAGCCTTATCTTATGAAGAACTAAAGTAAAAAGATGGATCAATATTGATAGATACAAAATCCATTGTCTAGTGTTGTAATGCTAAAATGGGTCTAGGTAAGGAAGGTGAGTCTACTGTTCATAGATTTTTTTAGTTGATAGATAATAGTAACATTACATCATATAAGGATTTTTGTATGCTAATAGTATTAAGTGAATTTCACTCTTTTAAAAGCTCTAATGTAGGTTCATGGAGTATCCGCACATGAAAATTTGCATGCTATTATCCATCATGTAGAGAGGAAAATTGGGATGAGTGTGAGTTGATTGAATGGGTGGACAAATGGGATATACAAGTTTTGGATCCACTTGACACCTATCATCATCCACAAGCACTAAAAATGGTAGATATGGATTCATCCATTGACTTTGACTGCTTGTCTTATCTAGTGCAACCTGGTAATATATATGTATGTATGTATGTATGTATGTATGTATGTATGTATGTATGTATATATAATTTCAAAATGTAACTTTATAACTTTTACCTAAGTTTTTTATGAATTAATGACCACATTTTGTACATTTATCACTGTAGGCCATGTTTTTGTTGTTATTGCACCTGAAGGCAATGAAGAAGGGATAGATTATTATTTGTGTCATTGTATCCAAGCCAAACAAAAATTGGATCACTTTGTTATAGATGTTGAATTTTTAAAGTACAATATCGGTGTGATGGTTGTAACTAGCACATGGCTTAGATGATATTCTATGAACAACTCTAACTTGTGGTTATTCAAGGATTGATAAACAAAGAGGAAGATTATTCATTATTTGAAACTTGTTGTTGCATAAAATATCCACTTGATAAAATATGGTGGAAAACCACATAATAATACTCTTTGGAAAGTTCACAAGTTAGACCATGAGGCAATAATTGAGACATTAAAATGTAGAGTAGATCCATTTGGTTCATTAGGTTGAATAGGGGGAGAGAGAGAGAGAGAGAGAGAGAGAGAGAGAGAGAGAGAGAGAGAGAGAGAGAGAGAGAGAGAGAGGTGCAAGGGCACCTTGAATCATAGGGCCCTCACCTTTTCATTTTTTTTGTGTTATGCTCCAAGTGAGCCTTGTAAGTAGAATAAGGGTCATTGGACCTAGGTCTGGTAGTTAGGGTATTGGATGTCATTTAATGCCCTTAGAAGAGTCACTATTTTAGCCTAAAATTCAAGGCATACCTTGCCATAAGGAAATGAGTAACGAAAGGGATGAGTCATTATCTTAGGTAAGGGACCTAGCATGGAATTTCTAAGGGGTAGCCTAAATAAAAAGCTACAAGTTTTAAGAAGAGCAAGTAAGAAAAATTGAAAAAGTTGCTATATTGCAATTTTGCAATTTTTGCAAAATGCTAATTTTGCAAGAAATTGAGGATTTTCCTTTTAAAAATTGAAGGAGGCTGATACAAATATAAGGATGGAAGGGAAAGACCTAGGAGGAGATATAAAGACTTTCCAAACCCTAAAATAAGAGAAGTTAATATCATTGTGTATGGTCAGCATGCTATAGCATGATATTTGAAGGCAAAATTACTAAGTTTCTAAGTTTTAAGGCATTTTTACATTTTTTTTTGTAGACTTTACTAGTTTCAATGGTAGATTGGGTTGTTTAGAACAATTTTTTTTTAGGAAGTTTGGTTTTATTGTCTTTCTTTTCATAGTTTCAAAAATCTTTCCCTTTTCACCAGTCTATTGTCCTATTTTCAACACCTTGTATTAATAATGGTGTAACTCACTATCCCACTGTTGGATTTGTACATCCTCTTGGGGATAGTGAGTATACACAATGAAAAATATTGTGGCAAACGTAGGACCCCTAAAAAATTTGGCAAGAAATTTCAACCTTTTTCCCTATGTGAGCTAGAACATGTTAGGCAAGTGCATCCAATAAAGAAAAGGAACATCATTATAGGATATATATGCATATATGAACATTAACCAATAAAAAATATAATGGAATACAAATATTGAGTATTGTATACAAAAAATATTTTTCCAAAAAAAGGTAATAAGTCATTCATAATAGTTAAACAATTAGGAACTAGATATATATATGAACCAGATTATTCTTACATATGTATATAGTATTATT
Source organism: Cupressus sempervirens (assembly GCA_028749045.1). Lineage (NCBI taxonomy): Eukaryota > Viridiplantae > Streptophyta > Pinopsida > Cupressales > Cupressaceae > Cupressus > Cupressus sempervirens. The sequence continues at coordinate 52,489,475 of CM053789.1, read as the reverse complement.
GACCAAATCAGAAATATCAAAATGATATTGCACATAATCTCCATTAGAATAGTATTAAATCTTTATAATTTTAATAGTTATATTCTTTAGTCCCAAAAATGGACATTATAGATATTTCTCACTAATCCTTTATAATAGAAAATGTTTACAAAAAATGGCATGTACTTGTATGAGGACATTATATATCACAGAAATCCTACACCGAAGCAGCTGGCTAGCCACTCAAAAAAAAGTAACTAAATGCAAGTGGGATCATAAAGATACCTTAATAAACTAGTATCCCCTTTACTCAAGCAACATCTTGGTCATTGACGCAACAGTAGGCAGCATAAGTCTTCAAACAATAAGGAATGGTAGAAGTTCTCAAATTCCCTCAACACCCAAGGTGAAGGGTCCTAGTGACAAATACATATAATAGGTATAGAGATGGGCTTATAGGATGGTTATCACAACCCCACAAGAAAATATAACCTAATCACTAGGTCTACCAAAGTTCTATGCACCAAAAACTCAAAATACACTAATGGATTCCCTTAGCCAAAGAGGGATCAAACCCCAAAAACTGAATACAAAGACTAGGGGTGGCCTATAATAATTGATATGTCCTATTTTGGTCCTAATAAACATGAATAAATGATTCATTTCATCAAAGACAACTTATAGCACCAAGTTGCTTTGACAACCAATTAATTGGCTTGTAGCCCTCCTAGAATGAGAATTAGGCATAAGTTTGAATTCTTCCAAACAACATGGTGACTTGACTAGGGATTTAGATACCCTTTTTGGTTTTATAAAACATGCCAAAGTTCCCAAGGATGGAGAGGAACATAGGTTGCTGATGTTGTAACATTAGAACTGATTCCTAAGCCTAATTAGGGCTCCATTTAATCTACAAGTGTATTTTCTACAAAGGATAATATCAATCCAACTATTAGGATATGTGGAGGCATGTAAAAGAAACAATAATCCAAGGTTTTAGCCTTTGATGAATCCAACTCAAACTAGAGGGGACTATTACAAATGTTGTATGGTGTCCTCATGGTGATGCACACCTAGGGTATGGTTGCAAACTCAACTCCTTGCATTTCCTGGAAAAGAAATTACAAAATATAAATCCACATTATTACACCTTTAATTCCACCAAATTGCATCGATTTTCCATGGTGGAATGTGTCAAAATTACCCAACACTAGCAAAGTGCTAATTTCTAGGTTGAATCTTAGACAACAAGCAAGAAATTTGATAACTTTCAACCTATGAAGAATTAGAACATGAGACTTTATGAAAAATGAAATAGATAAAATTCTCCAACTTTTAGATCCACTAGCACATTCCCTCTCATTTGTATAGTTTTGTAGAAGGGTCTGAAACACATGTTTTGCAGGAAAAATGTTGATTTGTATTGATTTCAATGCTAAATTACAATTGTGCTTCCTATCATTGGCCTATAAGGCCTTATAAGAATACTCTAATGGTTACATGGTTAGTTCAAACTGCCTAGCCATTGGAGGAAAGGATTTGAAAGTATTTGACACTTTTTTGCAAATTTTCTCAAAAGTTGCTAACTTGGTCCAGACCTAAAGTAGGTGATCCAACATATATCTAGTTATTAAAAATAATTAAAAACCTAGAATCTTGTTCATTTTTAGGCATATTTGGTCTTAGTTACCCAAGGGATCATATTTATGCCTAATACTAAAACTAGGCTTTACAACTGGATCAATGTGCCAACCTATCCTAAATGAATTATCTAGGATCCTTAGGTGCCTTCTTTGATGAGTCTAGAGTGGGTACTCCTACACCAGTCATCTACTTTACTAGGACATGTTTGGGAACTAAAAATCTCCATTTCAACTCAAGTTTCCATTTAAAGGTGGCAATGAGATTTTTTATTATGCTAAGATCATTAATATATTTCAATGAGAACTTTGAGGGATCATGCCTAGCTTGAGTATCCTGGCTTCCCAAGTCCTATAAATGCAAGGCCATTGATGAATAGTAATTTCTAATTGAAACATCTATGGTGTTGGGATGAAGTGTGTCACCAAATTCTTTACCTACTAATGAGCCAATTTGAGGCTTCACTTCACATTGCTCCATGGATAATCCTATAGCACTTGTTACTTCTCTATCTAAAATTTTTGTGTCTATGTATATGTGCACTCTTTCCCAATAGCTATAGGTTTTTTCTCTTCGTCCTAAGTAATTGGCATGCCATAAATGGCACCAAGATAACCATTTTCTTTAGAAATGTCCTTTTCTCTCAAATTAATCTCTCTATTAAGCAAGTTTTCTATATATTCCTTTGTATATTAAGATTTCCTCCATAGGAATGAGAAGGCATGAGGAGTTAGGAAAAATATTTGTCATTATATTAAAAAGGTAGTTCTTGGCCATGCTACTAATGGGAATCATTTTAATCTTATTTTCAGAATCAGTAGCTCATTTTTCTTGAAAGAATAATATATATACTATTTTCAATGTCTTTGAAATATTTTTAGCTAGTATCCAATTCCTTATTCATCGCCTTTTAATATTCATGAGAAACTAAGGTATTCGGTTACCTAATAGGTCTTAGGAATTTTAACTAGGGTCCTAGAATAGTCCTAGATGGACCCATTTGACCTAAATATGTAAAGAGCAAAATTTGCTCAAAAGTTGCAATGTTGCTCAAAAATTGCTTGAGCAACTTTTGCAATTTTTGTAAAAAAGTTGCAAATAGAAGTTTGGGAATTTGTAACTATCCATGCTTTGGTTTATGAGCATGGGAAACATATTTTCAAAGGTTAGAAAGTTTCTAGTCAAATTTGCATTTTTAAGCAACTTTTGCAACTTTTGCAATTTTGCACAAAAGGTGCAACTTTTTCAAAGTTCACTAGATTTCACTTCTAAGACTTGGAAAAGGTTATAAACTATGAAAAAATAACTAATAACACCTAATCCTAGTCTATCTTGACCAAAAACTCAAAAAGACCCAATTTTGCCTGATTAGCAACTTTTGCTCATATCTTGCACAAAGTGGCCTAGGCATACATATCTTGCTCATATCTCTCTCACCATTCATCGTGGGGTCAAACTATCTATTTTGTTATCTTTGGGTGGCCAAGTAAACCCTAGTCCCAAGCTCTTCCCATCCCATTGAGGAATTCAATATTCTTGAGCACACTAAACTTAATCATCACTAAGAGCCACTAAATGCCATAGGGCAGTGATCTTTGATGGGGCATATCTTAGAGCTTGTGTGAGGTATAGATTTGATTCTAGGTATTACAAGACCATGTTGTAGAGACTTACAATAACCTCTCTCACTTTTTGGAGATCCAATTTTATTTAGATTTTGTGACCCCATCTTGGGTGATCCTGAAACTTGTAGTTTTGGCCAGTACAAAAGTAATAGTTACCAAATCTCTCTCACCATTCATTGTGGGATCAAATTTTTTTTTCCATTAGCTTGTGTGGCTAGGAAAACCCTATCTCCAAGCTCCTCCCATCCTATTGAGTGCTCAAACATTCTTGGGCAAGCCAAAATAAATCATCCCTAAGAGTCACTAAATGCCATAGGAAAATAATCTTTGACAAGGCATATCTTAGAGCTCGTATGAAGTATCGATGAGATTCTAGGTGCCATAGGGCCCTGTTGTAGAGATTTACAATAAACTCTCTCACTTTTTAGAGATATGATTCCCTTTATATTTTTTTGCACATCTCAAATAATGTTGAAACTTTTAATGTTGGCCAGTACAAAGGTGCCAACTACTGAATCTCTCTCACTGTTCATCATGGGATAAAACTATCTATTCTATTAGCTCCAAGTGGTTGGGTAAATTCTAGCCCCAAGCTCCTCCCATCATGTTGAGTGCTTAAACATTCTTAGGCATGCCAAACCAAATTATCCCTATGATTCACTAAATGCCATAGGGCGGTGATATTTGATAGGGCATATCTTGGAGCTTGTGTGAGGTATGGATGTGATTCTAGATGCTATAAGACCATTTTGTAGAGACCTATAATAACCTCTCTCAATTTTTAGAGATCTAGTTATGTTTAAATTTTGTAGCCCCATCTTGGGTGATGCTGACACTTGTAGTGTTGGCTAGTACAAAGGTGTCAGTTGTTGAATCTCTCTCATCATTCATTGCACGATCAAATTGTCTATTCTGTTAGCTCTAAGTGGCTAAGTAAATCCTAGCCCCAAACCCCTCCTTTTTGGTTGAGCACTTGAACATTCTTAGGCATGTCAAACTAAATCATCCCTAAGAGTCACTAAATGCCATAGGGCAGTGATATTTGATGGGGCATATCTTAGAGCTCATGTGAGGTATGGATGCAATTCTAGGTGCTATAGAACCATGTTGTAGAGAACTATAATAGTCTTTGTTTCTTTTTGAAGATTTAATTCTATTTAGATTTTTTGGCACCACCTTGAGTGATGTTGAAACTTGTAGTATTGGCTAGTACAAAGGTGTTAGCTATCGAATCTCTCTCACTATTCATCATGGGATCAAATTGTCTATTCTATTAGCTCTAGGTGGCTAGTTAAACCTTAGCCCCAAGCTCCTCTCATCACGTTGAGTGCTTGAAAGTTCTTGGGCATGTCAAACCAAATCATCCCTAAGAGTGACTAAATTCCATAGGGAAACAATCTTTGACGGACCATATCTCAGAGCTCATGTGAGGTATGGATGGAATTTTGGGTGTTACAAGACCATGTTGTGGAGACCTAAAATAACTTCTCATTCTTTTTAGAGATCCAATTCTATTTAGATTTTGCAACCCCATCTTGGGTGGTGTTGAAACTTATAGTGTTGGCTAGTACAAATGTGTTAGCTACCAAATCTCTCTCATCATTCATTTTGAGATCAAACTATATGTTCTTTTAGTGCTGAATGGCCTAGTAAACCTTAGCCTCAAGCCTCTCCCATCCCATTGAGTTCTTGAATGTTATTTGACATGCCAAACTAAATCATCTCTAAGAGTCACTGAATGCCATTGGGCAGAAATCTTTGACAAGGCATATCTTAGAGCTTGTGTGAGGTATGGATATGATTCTAGGTGCTACATGACCATATTTCAAAAACCTACAATAACCTCTCTTTCTTTTTGGAGTTCCAATTCTATTTAGATTTTTTGGCCCCATCTTAGGTGATGCTGAAACTTGTAGTGTTGGCTAGTACAAAGATGCTAGCTATCGAATCTCTCTCACTATTTGTTCTATTAGCTTTGGGTCACTAGGTAAACCCTAGCCCCAAGCCCCTCCTATTTTTTTGCATTCTTGAACTTTCTCAAGCACACTGAACTAAATTGTCCTTAAGATTCACTAAATGCCATAGAGCAGTGATTTTTGATAGGGCATATCTCAGAGCTTACACAAGGTATAGATGTGATTCTAGGTGGTACAAGACCCTATTTCAAAGACCTACAATAACCTCTCTCTCTTTTTGGATATATGATTTTGTTTAGATTTTGTGGCCCCATCTCGGGTAATGTTGAAACTTGTAGTGTTGGCTAGTATAAAGGTGTTAGGTACTAAATCTCCCTCTCTCTACTTTTTGTGAGATCAAAATGTCTATTATATTAGCTCTAAGTGTCTAGGTAAACCCTAGCCCCAAGCTACTCTTATCCTATTAAGAACTCACACGTTCTTAGGCACACTAAACTGAATCGTCCCTAAGAGTCACTAAATGCCATAGGGTAATGATCTTTAATGGGGCATATCTTAGAGCTTGTGTGAGGTATGGATGTGATTCTAAGTGCTTCATAACTATGTTTTGGATACCTACAATAACCTCTCTCACTTTTTGAAGATTGAATTCCATTTAGATTTTGCAACCCCATCTCGAGTGATGTTGAAACTTGTGGTGTAGGGCACCTAGGTGGCAACTAGATATGTCATCTCATCCAATGATGGAGACTCATGATAGAAGGTAAAGGGGTGATCATACACCTCTTTTTTTAAATTTTATTTTTTTATGGTAATAAGGTAATCTTTGTTTGTAAGGTCAAGGAACTTGAGGTCACCTATACTCCCAAGTTGTCTTAGTCCTAAGGATTTTTCTTTTTTTGTTGTTTTTTTTAATAATTTGACTCAATAAATGTTTTGAGAGTCATTAAAACTTATATAAGTCCTATGTGTTATCAAAAAACACTTGGTTAAGTTCTAAGAAGATTTAGTTCAAAAATTGCATGTTGCAATAAAAGTTGCTAATTTTTTGGCAATTTTAGCAATTTTTTGGAAAACATTGAAATTAACCTTATGACCAATCAAACCAACTAGTAATTGTTTGGAATGGATGTCAAAGGATGAAAAAAACCTCTATGAATTTAGAGGAGGCATAAGATGTTGGTGATTATTAAGTTCTTTCTATATGGAAAGGAATCACTACTGATGTTAAACTTGTATATAGGATCATTGAGTTATTGTCAAATATCATTACTTCCTATTTAGAACAGCAAACCCGTACTTTATCATAATGAAACACCACTTTAACTGAATGTTATGACTAAATGGAGTTATTGGAAGATGTTAATGATCTTCTTGGTTTTCTTAATAGCCATTTCATAGGTTTGAAACATAATCACTTCCCTTTGTGAAGAGTTGTCCAAAAATTAGCAAATTACATGTTGTAAAGAAAATATAGACATAGGATGTTGGAAGATTGTTTTCACTCATAAGATGTTGAAGAATCTCTTGGAAGGATGGAATATATGATTGACTAAAGTTTTTGAGATAGTTCTTATTTATTCCTTGAAGTTTCTAAGGTGTTACTTTGAAGCAAGAATTTGATTATGATCCATTTCTCAAATTTGCTCATTTTTCCCTTATTACTTCCCAAGTCTTGAATAGGGAAAGTGATCAAGTAGTTTTGTGAAGTTGGGTAGAAGTTTTTTCAATTTTTTAACCAAGTTTTAAAGAGTCTTTGAGGACACTTAGGAAGGTGGGAAAGGAAGTTTTCTTAAAAGTGTTCTTGCTAGAAATCCACTAACTTGTTGTGTGAGCACTCTGCATCATTTTGGATGCAAATTACATTAAAATAAAATATATGAAATGTACTTAAAACATAAACAAGAAAAACAATATATATTTTATGATAACTAATAATGTCATAAGTCTAATAATTTTATGCATCAAATATATGTCTCATACATCAAATATAAAATGTCATATATACATCAAATGTATATTGTGTTAGAGTAAATAATTAATCATTAATTATTTATTCTATTTACTTAAGCTTACTTAGGTAAATGCATTTTATTTATTTATTATTTGTAGTCTAGGAGTTTTTTATAAGTTTTTGACAATACGGGAGTTTGTTCTCTCTTAAATCATACTTATCCTCTCACATTGTTTGAGGACTTTTCACTTCATGTGGATGTATGCTTAGTTGTTACACTTATCTCCTAGCATCTTCTAGCTTGTTCTAGGAGATTCCTTGAGGCCTTTATAAGTGATCTCTCCCTCATTGTATTTCACAACACTTCTTGCATATTGTAAATACATAATTTCTTGTGTTTGCATATCTTGTTCTCTCTCATGTCCATTTAGAGTTTTTCCCTAGCTCCATGCTCTTCTCTCCTTGGCTTCCCTTTGACAAATTTTTGCATGTAGGTGATCTTGGGCATCTTTGAAGTTGGATTTCATCAACTCAAACATGGTATCAGAGCCTCCCTATTACTGCTTCATTGAAAATTTTTTGAAGCCATGATTTGGAGTCACAAACCCTAGTTTGTTTGTGCCATTTTCTTCAAATCAGGGGATCAGTAAATTTTTGGAGCACTTTGGATCCAAAAAGATGTTACCATTAGATTTAGAAGGCATTTTTCAGTTAGGATCCATATAAAATTCATCGATTTTGGAGACAAGGCTCCAGGAGGCAAATTTTTTTTATTCGAACGCTTTTTCTATACGGTCATATGGCCACACAGTTCAAAAAAATTTTTAAAAAAAAATTGCAACACTGCCACTGCACGACATGCATGCAACCTACAGCAGCTACAACAGGCAGCACTGCATCAATTGTCAATCTCCACCAGCACTCAGCCTGAGTGGCTCCTCCTCCAGTGACGCCCCAACAATACTCCCCTCTGCTGGTGGTCACTACCAGTCTGCAGCTCCTCTGCCTCCCAACCTTCGTCCAACTCAGTGCCTGCATGGACTTTCTTCATCCAATCAATGCTTGACAACACAGTGCTCTATTACCATACACTATCAACACCAGTAGCTAATGTAGGGCTAACACATTACCTAGATGCCTCGTGGTGTCACCACCCTGCCATATCATCATTGCCACATGTCTGCCACATAGACCTACCACATCGCATGCCATGTGGCTTTCTTTTTTGCTGTGACAAACCACTAGCCATCAAATTTAGGATAGTGAAATGCTGACATCAACACTACATTAGCACGTTTCTGCCTCTCCTTCAAGGTCATTTTTGACCTACTTGTAGTTTTTTGGCCATAACTTGAGCATACTGAGGTATTTTTCCAATCCAAAAGAAGTGCCAAAAAGCTAGTTCTGAGATAGAGACATTGGTGTAGATGTTTTTAGGTTTTGATGTATTTTTGTTGCTTATTTTTTTAGTTGAATTCTAAAGTTATGTTTTTGACTCTGGCATGCATATCTTTTGTGTCCCATGCCCACTTTTTGAAAATGTTATATTTCTGGAAAGCTGGTTCTATGTACTTTTCAGAAATGCTATCATTTCATTCAAATTTTGCCTCATGCTCTTTCTATCTTTTTTTGACATTTTTACTCTATAGTGGATATCTTGGGTGTTTTAGGTCTGAGGATCATTTTCCTGACATGGTTTCCTTTAATTTGAGTTGTACTATGTTTTTTTGTAGATTGTTTTTAGTTTTAATCATTGTAGCTATACTTTTGAAGCACTTTTATGTATCACACTAAGATAAAGTGCCACTCTTTCATTCTAAGGGTCATGAACATTGCTTTGAGACAATTGTACATGCACTATTTTCATAAAGCACCATGGGGAGGATAGTTGTTTGCTATTTTAGGCATTCTCCCTTTGTCAATTGAGTGTCCCTTCCATGACATTAGCCCCATGTAGAGTCAGTGTGACTGTGTCTTTATGGGTGTTTGTACCTCTTTCCCTCTCTCGACATTCTTGGTTCATCTATAGGAGACTTTCGCCCACCTTCTCAGTTTCCTGTCATCTCACCTTGTCTGCATTAAGGGGGGGTTATGTTGTTCTAATGCATCTCTAGTTTGATGGTTCATTAGTGTGAGCTATGTATTTAGTGGTTGATCCTATATACAAGGTGATTGCAGTGGATGGCTACCTATGCATTTTGGTGAGATGGATCATCTACCATATAGACATGCTCGGCTCATGCTTTCTTCTTCCATGGAGGTTCTTCAGATCATCAATTTTCTTCTTGATGGTAGAGTTTTTGTGGCTCTTCATGCTTCAGTGATTCTCTTCATGATCAATTTTTGTTCTTATTTTAGGGGACATTCCCCTAATTGGAGGCTTCTTCAGTTCTTCACTAGGTTCTTACCTCTTTTTGGGGGAGGGTTTTTCCCACGTGGTTTTCTCTCTTTTCCCATTTTCAGAGGTTGCATCTTTTGCATTTGTACATGGGTACCTAACATGGCCTCATTGCCAGGACCCATTTTGCATTTCTTAGTTTTGTGAGCTTAAGACATTTTCCTAAGCTACACTTAAGGGGGGGCTATTAGAGTAAATAATTAATCACTAATTATTTATTATATTTACTTAAGCTTAGTTATGTGAATGCATTTCATTTATTTATTAGTTTTAGTCTAGGAGTTTGTTATAAGTTGTTGATAATATGGGAGTTTGTTCTCTCCTAAGTCATACTTGTCCTCTCACATTGTTTGGGGACTTTCCACCTCATGTGGATGTATGCTTAGTTGTCACACTTATCTCCTAGCATCTTCTAGCTTGTTCTAGAAGATTTCTTGAGGACTTTATAAGTGGCCTCTCCTTATTTTATTTCACAACACTTCTTGAATATTGTAAATACATAATTTCTTGTGTTTGCATATCTTGTTCTCTCTCATGTCTATTTAGGGTTTTTCCCTAGCTCCACGCTCTTCTCTCCTTGGCTTCTCTTTGATAGGTTTTCGCATGCATGTGATCTTGGGCATCTACGGAGTTGGATTTTATCAACTCCAACATATTGAATATGTCCACTGACATAAGGTCTAACTGAATAGTTTGATTTTGTCAACTCCAACAAATCTCTAGAGGTCTTCAGTCACTATGTGGAAGGAGGTAATGGGGATGATGGGGTCTTCCTCACACACTTGCTTGTCCTCTTGTTTAGGCTCTTCTCTAACTGGAGCTGATATAAAAAAAGTAGATATGAATAAATAATTATTATATATTGAAATCAAATTTATGTACACACAATATTATTTATTTTCTTACCACCCTTAAATAGTCACTCTATATGTCCACCTCAAAGGCTCACAAATGATTAGGTGTAATAAGACCCTATAACAATTCAATCAATTTAATCACTTATAAATAACATTTGAAATTTCAATACTAACTATTATAAACAACAAATAAAACTAAAAAAATTATTTCATACCTCAGTCAATGGTTCTGAACTAGCCATTGTTGCAACAACTCTATGATTGATGGATTGGAAAAGATGAGGAGTCTCAAATGTCAAAAATTGCATGTCATATAATACAATTTACATTTAACATGAAACATGAAACAAATATAATCAAATGTATTAAATTAACATGAAAAAAATGTACCTCTATGAAGCTTGTATCATGCCTAAGCTTAGACTTCCTTGTGAATGTTGATGGTCTAGTAGAGATCTGATGCACATGGATAAAAATAATTTGTCAATCCTTTATATGGTTACTTAATAAATATATATATTAATTTAAATGATTAAATTGATACATACCTCTCAACTCATCGACGAGATGTAAAATGGGGCCAGGGAATCTATACTAGGGCCATCAACACTCTTACCCTAAATTTTGAACAATGTCAATACATGTTAATTAATTAGTCATTCACTATACATACAAAATGTAATCAAATTAGTTTATTATAATTATAATTTACCTATGTGTCCATGCCAAATGTGTCACTCAGCAACTCATTAGTGACTAGCCCATCATCCATACTATCTCCAACATGACTACCAAATGTGCATAAGGATCCACATGATGTGCACATGTGACCACGATGCACAAAAGGTTCCTCCTCAACTAATAGACTAGTGCAATCAATGAGGGTCTACATCAAAGAATTGATAGTCCCTAGAGTATTGGTCTCTACATGTTCCTTCACAACTAAAGGAATAATCACATGCTCACCCTATCCCTTGTCAATAGGTTTCCTAACTACATTAGGGTCACGGTGTGCCCCCAGAATCTCAAATGATGAGCCCCCACCTTTACCCTAAGATTCTAATATATCAAAATAATTGGGGATCTCCCCAAGTAAAAATTCACAATATAATTTCTTTAAGAAATACATTGGAACCTCATGATTATTGTAGGGAGGGGCATCAAAGGCCATCCACCATCTATCCCAAAAGTTATTTCTAATATTATAATGTATGCACGAATGGATGGGGAACCTTTTAGTTGTATGTTTAACAATGTCTTGTTCTCAAAGATTTTAAATAATGCACAAATGCTACCTTTTTATATTTCCTTTTTTTACTTACATCTTTATAGGATAATTTGTTTGCATAATATCTTTTTTATTCATCCCTCTTAACATGCCAAATATCCAATTGACCACTAATAGAAGCTACATGGGTCATAATGGACACAAGGCAAGATGCCAATTGTGCTCTCATAGGATTGGTTTTTCGATAATCTTTCAACCTACCAATGAGTGCTTCTAATTCATTTTCCCCTTTTTCTATTTCATTCATTGTGTTGTCGTGGGTGCCAGGAGGATGTCTTTCAATCGGTGGAGGTTGTGAAATTTCTTGCTCTTCTTGTCAAGGATTTTGATTTTCATCTTGTGGAGGATTTTGATTTGGATCTTATGGAGGGTTTTCATTTTGGTTTTTTTGATTTTTCTAGGGATTTGGCGGTTCATTATTTACATTTCCTAATAAGAAACCACTTGCATTCTAAATAAATAAACAAATTTAAAGCAAGACTGAAAAAACCTACAAAACAATGTAAAATCTTACAAAATAATTCTAAAGCATATAAAATAATGTAAAAACAAGAGTAGAAAACATACTACATGATCTGAACCTTGATCTTCAGTGATGAGGAGGCATTTTGACAAGGCAGGTGAGAAAATTCTCAACTTTTGCAACTTTCATGCACATTGTTGAGGAGAAAGAATGAAGCAACAAAATAAAATGAAATGGGCTGTGGGTTTGTAGCCCATATAAAAAAACTTAAGATTTTAAAAAGAGCACATAGTGTGTGAGTGCTTTTAGAATTTAAAATTTTCATTTTGTGTGTCATGTTTTTGGCACTTAGAATTTAAAATTTTCATTTTGTGTGTCATTTTTTTGGCACCACAACTTGGTTCACTTACCAACCTAGTGAGGTGCACTAGGTGCACAATTGTGCCCCTTGATATGCAAATTTTATTTTCTCCTTCGAAAACCTAGTTTTTGTGATCTATGTTTTTGGGAGGAGACCTAGATTAGCTAAAGACACTAGGGAAAACCCTAAAAATACTCAAACCCTAGACTAGGGATCCAAAAAGCTAAAAAATAAAGTAGGGGGTCCCAATTTCTAGGTGAAATGGTGTGTACATTGTGAAACCACAACACCTTTGATATACAACTAAGTGTGGTGAAGGTTATACACTTGTGACTTGAGGAGTGAATGTAGTTGTTTCTTGTGTTTTCACTTCCTCCATTGTAGTCATAGACTTTGACTTCTGAATTTCATCAACACTTGATATAGGGTTGTCACATAATTTAGCCTATAGTGTGGGTTGGTCAAGTATCCTTTTCAAATCTTCCTCTGTTAGGGGATTCATAATTTGAGTAGTAGGATCAAAAACATCCTTTACTAAAATAGTTTTAGAGCTTACACTTATTACCTATGGAGGGCAGACATGTGGCATTTGTGTATCTTGTACACTCTGATTTGGTTGCTACTCATCCTCAACTATTTCTTAATCATCAACATTCATATTACTAGCTCCCACAACTATACCTTCTTCATTATTATCCTCTTCATCATCTTCTACCTCAATAGGTTCTTTTTCAACTTCTTTGGTTATAGCTAGTCCATATGTGAGTTTCCACATTTGTTTGGACTTCTTTACAATATCTTATATATTGTTTTCTAATATTCTAAATGCCCTATATTTAGGTACAAATTTTTTGACATATTTCTTTATGGCTTTAGACATTTGTTCCTTTCTAAGTTCTAGCATAACTTGAGTGAGTGTTGTCTCCCTAATTTGCTTTTCTATGTCTAAACAATAATGTCATTTCTACTCAACTGTATCATATAGGCACTTAGGTATTGAGTTAGCAATTTCTAGAGGGGTTTTCTTGAATGTAGCAATCATGGCATATATTCCCTCATCTACTTGATTTTTCTCAATCTTTCCAAGGTTATCAAATTCAATGTGAGAGAAACTAACAAATCAACAATTTTTCTAATATTCTCTCATAAATTATCTAGGTCTAAGGAGGGAATATGACTCACAACTTGGAATTATTTGTCATCATCAGATTCAATATTCTCCTGATCAGATTTAGCCTTAGCAACATACTTTATTCTTGGTCTTTTATATGGTCCACCTTCCTTCTTTTTAGGCTAGGCTACCTCTTTAGCCTTTTGTATAGTGACTCTTGTGCTAACCCTTGTGGTAGGTGTTGTTGGTCTAGGCTGACTTGGTTTTGTAGTCTTCTTTGGTTTTGTCACTTTAGGTGTCTTTGCCTTATTTTCTTCTTGTTAGTAGGATTAGGTGCTTCCTCGGCTTCTTCTCCCTCAACACCTTTTGCAATTTCAATTTCCTTTTCTTCTTGATCCTCTCCCTGATCTTGTGTTAGTGTCAATGGTGCTTGAGCCTATGTTTTTTATTCTTCTTGTACATATTCTTCTTCTTGCTCTTCCTGAGCTCCTTCACCAAATTTTTCTTTCAGTTTCTTCACCAATTTTTTCTTATTTCTGATCATAGAAGCAATCTTCAACTCCATAGTGATTTTAGATTTTTCCAGTTCATAGTTACCAAATGCTTTGGCTTCTTTGTTCACTTCTACAAGTAATATTGTGTTTGCTACAAAGGCATCATCAACATTTATCTCATATCCTAGTGGCCTTATCCATCTCACTCTAGGAATTTTTTCTTGTACATATGTATGATCAGTGTCAACTAGGAAGCAAACATCATCATAATGTTTCTCCACTAGTGAGACTAGTATCCTTAATCTCTTCTTCTTAGATTGTTTGAAATCTTAAAAATAGCTAGTAATTACTAACTCAAAATTATTTCCTAATTGTTCAATGAATTCTCCTATCTATATTGTAATTGGTCTATTTATCTTCCATGCAACCTTGCCAAATGTATGAAATGTATTCATGCACATAGAAGAAAGTACATACCAAAATAGATCCAAATTTTCATTCAGCACTATTTGTTTCCCTTATTACTCCTAGGTTTTCAATCAATTACTACAACTGCAACTTGGTAAGATCATAAGTATGATCTTTCTTCACAATTTTATAGCCCATGTCCATTGCAATGCAAGGTACACTATTTAATCTTCTTGATTGATAAAACTTGTGTTCTATTACCCTCACTACACAATCTATCAAGGGATATGTGATTGTATCAATTCTCATTCCCCTTTTGTCCCATGCAACTCTTCTGTTCTTTTCAATAACTCTTTTGACTCACTTCTCATAGTCTTTGGTCGATCTAGGGTTGGATACCCTATTACCCTATGAATAATTTTCTTCATGATCTTAACCAACCCATTGAGTTGTCATGAATTTTTCTTAAGACAATCCTTATCCACTCAATTTTGAAGACATTCAAAAAATCTAGGGCATGAGTTAACCCTTTCTTCTCAGCAATGTTGTATTCTTCCTTCAATGTTCCATTTTCACATAATCAACCATACTACTCTCTGATTTCAATGTCATCTATGCTACCAATCTTGCTGGTAGAACAATTCCTAACATCTTGTATCATTAAGATTCATTGTGGTATCATAGACAATGCACCAATGGGATCCTGTTTATATGTTATGTCTGGGATAGCCTTGAAAATAGGTTGTTTAATCTCAATACTAATTACCTAAACATTTAAAACATTGTTTCCCTTTACATCCTTCACTTTCAAAGAGCTAGATGTCATCACATAAATCTAGGGTTTACAAAATTTAAAATTGTATAACTCAACACATATTAAACACATGAATCTTGATGAAATGGTGTCCAGTAGCCATTTAAATCCTCTTCAAATGCTTTAGATGGTGTTCTCTATATCTCCTTTAGCTCTTTATCTTCTCTTTCAATTTCAAACAAAGATAAATGAGAAAAAATGATCAAATATCCTCTAAAACACTACAATTAATGTGAAGTTCTTACACATCTATAAGCTTGGCACAAACTAATTTTTGGCTCACTCAACATCCACGTCTTTCCATTCACTCAATAACCATTAAAAACTCAGCCTCAACTAACCAATCACATTAGCTTAACATCCACTATCACTTCACTCGGCAACCATAAGATACTTTTCATGCTCAGTAGTAACATGAAAAAAAAAAACTAACAAAACTTAAAGATATTTTTTTTAATTTTAACAATTTTGTGCATCTTTATTCATGCATAAATAATCTTTTCAAAACTAAATACTTAGAACTGATGTATGGTATTACTTTTAAATATCATTCCAACATACCTCTTGATTTCTTAATTTCATGAGGTGTGGTCACCTAACCCATAGGGTGAAGTGATCCCATCTACACTTGATGTGTTGCAATCCTCCTTTCTCTTCCATGTCTTCTTCATCTCATCTCAAACATTTTCAATATCTTCCTCACCTTTTCCTTTTTTGAACTCACAACTTGGTGCCTTTGACCTTGTTGGACAATATTGGCTGATGTGATTAGTCTTGAAATAGCTAAAACATGTGGTTTGACTCAACCACCTTTTGTAGTCACTCCTGAAGTGTGTTCTAATACAATTCTAAGGAAAATGTCCATACTCTTGACAGTAGTGAAAACTATGCCTTGTATTATAATCCTAATTATAAAAGTTGTCATTTTTCTTTGCCTTTGTTTGCTTGTTTGGTGACAACATGGGTTTGTATCTGCACTCAAAGGCTCTATGTCCATACTTCTGATAGTTATAATAATATCCTTCAAATCTTTGAGTGTGCATGGTCTTATTTCTACATTCGTGTGCCTACCTTTTTTGTTACACTTATGGAAATGATCCATGCTCTTCTTCTCAACATTCTAATTTACAATCTTGCTCCTGCATACATTAGTAGTATGTCCTTTCTTACCACAATAATGACAAGTAGGCTTTGAGTTATTACCTTTATTACTTCTTTCTTCAACACTTTTTGATTATTCTCCTTCTTTAGTACTTGTGTATCCTTGTCTAGATGTATCATTGTTAAATCTAGGAGATCTCATCAGTTGTTCAAAGTACTTGATATCTTCATTTGGTTTATTGAAACTTTTAGCAAATTCCTTTTCCCTTTTTAGGTCATTCCTCAACTATTCATTCTACAACTTTAGTGTTATTATCTCAATGTCCTTCGCATTTAGTTCATGGTTGGAATTCATCATTTGACCCAAAGTTTCTAAGTGCATGTTAGCAATCCTAGTTACCTTTGATGATTTCACTTCCAATCTGCTAGTCAAAACTCTTTTTTTATCTTCAATAATGACTTTGTCTTCCATGTTTTTTTTTTCTATTTGGTCACCTCACATAGTAATATGGCTTTTGATTCCTATTCTATCTTAATATTTTTTATTTCTTTAGCTAGGGTTATATACTTTTCCATTAGATCTGCAATAGTTGCATCAAATTCATTGGAGTTTCCATTTTCAAATAGCTTATTAGTGTCCATCTCTTGGTATTGTGTGTGTCCTTCCTTCTTCTCAATGATTTCTTTAGATCATCTCTTGCTTCATTCAACTAATATAGAGTGAGTTGTATTTCCATTTCCTGATTCTCAATGATCTTTCCCAACCTAACTTCCATTTCCAAGATCTTTCCTCAAAGCTGCAAAGCTTCACTTTTAGAGAACTTGGCTCTCATACCAATTTTTGGAATTACAATAGGAAATATAAACTTCTAAGGGAGGGGGGGTGAATAAGAGCTTTAAACTTCAACCCATAAAATATTCACCACTCACCCATCTCTCATATTCAATAAGAAAACTAGAATACCATGCAAAATGTATACATCTAAAGCATGTAAACAAGTAATCATTTGCACATATGACACAAGATATGATTACCCAAAAGCTCTCCAATGATAAGGTAAAACTAGGGTAGGGATGACACCCAAAAATCTTCACTATTGTAGTAATAAATTGTATCCAATGAAGGCTACAATGTTTGATCATGAACCATGATCTACCCTATGAAACATCTACCTTGTTAAAGGCTTAAAAAGATTGTTAGGTCTCACCTTGTTGAGAATTTCAACATCTTATTAGAAGTGTGCCTAATTAAACGACTTTAGCTCATAATTAAGTAAGTACCTTGTTAGAGGATTTCAATACAACCTATTAGAACTAATCTGTTAAGAGATTTAGTTCATTCACCTCTTAGAATATCTTAGCAACCATCTTGTAGTTAGCACTTTGATGCTTGAGGATAGATCACCTCTATTCTATTGTGTACTTGATCCTTCTTAATTAGATGACTCTTTGTTGTTCACTGTTTCCTTCCTCTATTCTCCTTTCACTAGTTCTGCAATTTGATTCAAATCATAATTCCTTGATCACCATGAATGTCCTGATTGGCACATGCAAAAATCTCCTTTATCATTCATTCATTTCCTTTCTCACTCATCATGAATAACTTTACGATTTTTCCTCCTTAAGAAGACCTAGGTTACTTAGGGTTAGGTATGAATCAACAATTGTGATTCATCCATATTTCTGCTTAAACCTTCCCTTTACCTAATTGGGTGCATGTAATACATAGGGATTCTAACTTAAGATTAATCCTTATCACCAAAATATCATAAATCAATATTTAAGTCAACTCAAAAATATTTTACATAGTATTTTGTGCCAAAACACACAACTATTAAAAAAAATATGTTACTCAGCATCTAAAGTCCCTAGTGCTCATCACATAGTGACTTCAATGCTATCACTTAGCATTTGAATGACTTGGCATGTAGTGCTTTCTCATCTCCTAAATCACTGGGCACATATTGTCTTATTGGCATATGAGTGTGTAGGTGCACTTTCAGTACACCATTTTTAAAAAACTTTTAAAGTTGCCTCCCATAAAGAATTTCCCAAAAATTATTCCCAGTATGCTTAACAAAGTTTCTATGAAGGATTGAATTATTTGTGGGTCCAAATATATAAATGTGGAAGCAAATAGAAGCCAAAGTTCATTTTTCCACCATGGAGAAGTCAACTTGGGATTTTCCACCAAAAGAAAAATGAAGTGTAGTGGAAAACTCATTTTCTACTACGACTTTCGTAGCACTTTTCTAATTTTCTACCATGGTGAAGCACTTTTCTAATTTTTCGCAATTGAGACATCAACTTGAGATTTTCCACCAAAGGAAAAATGTGTAATGGAAAACTCATTTTCCACTGTGCCTTTCGCAGTCATTTTTTAATTTTCCATGGAGAAGCACTTTACTGATTTTCCACAATGGAGAAGTCAACTTGGGATTTTCCACCAAAGGAAAAATGTGTAATGGAAAACTCATTTTCTAATTTGCCTTTTGCAATCATTTTCTAATTTTCCATGCAGAAGCACTTTTCTGATTTTTCACAACGGAGAAGTCAACTTGGGATTTTCCACCAAAGGAAAAATGAAGTGTAGTGAAAAACTCATTTTTCACTGCGACTTCCACAGTCATTTTCAGATTTTAAATTGGAGAAGCAAATGTTTCATTTTCCACCAAAGGAAAAATGTGTAATGGAAAACTCATTTTCTACTTCGCTTTTCGGAGTCATTTTCTAATTTTCCATTGGAGAAGCAAATATTTCATTTTCTAGCAAAAAGAAAAATGCATAGCGGAAAATTCATTTTCCACTACGACTCTTGCAGGCAAAGTCCAATTTTTCACATGAGCAGAGAAGAGGTAAATCTCAATCCAAGATGAAGGTATATAAAGTCTAGCATCAAGATTACTCTAGAAAAATAATTTGTGAATCAATCTACATCAAAATTGTGCCCACTACATGGAAATGGAAAATTCATTTTCCACTGCGACTTTCACAGTCAAAGTTCAATTTTCTACCAAGGGAGAAGACAAAAGTCAGATTTCTGCTATAAGAATTCCAGAGAATCTCTCCCAAATTTTAGTAGAGAATTAACATTGTAAGCATTGAAGATAACATTGTTGTAGATTGAAGACATGGATTATAGAGCATTGAAAGAACAATGGCTGGAAATTTTATTTTATTAATTCTGATTTTGTAGCAGTCATATAGAGAAGAATTCAAAAATCCATATCTTTTTACTCATTGATTATTTTTTTGATTGCTCCAATCAAGATGAAGATAACTAGGTTTGGAAGAACATATCCAAAAATGAGCTCAATCCAACAGTGGAATAAAAAGATATACCCCACGAAAAATGGCTCATTTTTACTTGACAGAACTATTTATTTTGCTATCAACTCAATGAAGGAAAGATTTTGATATTGATTTAACATATTTAAATGTCAATTGTTAACATATAATTTAAATATGTTAATATCTATCATTATTAACTTTAAAAGTTAATAAGAATATCAGTTTTCAAAAGGAAAAATATGAGAAGTCGAAGAGACAAGATCAGCTACAGAACTGAAAAGTCACTGGAAGAAACAAAACAGTTGCTGGAAAATGTATTTATTGTAAAACCTTTTCCATTGAGAGGGGCTTCTTTTCTGCAAGAGTTGGTATTTCTAGAGTAGAGGGAAGACAATAGTTTATTTTATGCATTTCATTTCATGCATTGATTTATGTAATAGATTTGGCTAGAGTTGCAGGCAAATAAAAATTAGAGCATTGTATTTGTTGTGTTCAAAACAAAGAAGAGTTTTTCTCCAAATCAGAGAATTTGAGTATTATTTTCTCAATATATTCAATCAGAGTATTGTTGTGTTCATTTTTGGACATTATCTTGCATCTTGCGTCAAATAATGAATGTGTTGTAGATCAGAGTATTTATATGTATTCCTATTGCATAAATCTGAATATTAAATCTTTATTTCTTCATTGCATTCACATAATTTTCATCTATATTGCATTACTGATATCAAGAAGTCATAAGAGTTTTGGATTCTTGGCATTGGCTAGATTTAGGAGTTAAAATCTGCCTGAGTTAGTTCTGTCTAGGGCTGGCTTGGTTTTCCTCTTTTGTTCTTGGGTTAAGAATGTACCCAATTAGTTTAGAAACAAAAAAATTTATTGAATATCATTGATAAGGGAGCTGTACCTTTCAATTCAGAGGAAATCTATCAATCTCATGATAGATTATCCAACTATTGGTATCAAATTGTTTCTCACAGGTTCGGGCATGTAAGAGTTACATTGGAAAGAACAATCTGTTTACCAATAGATTTTTGGTGACTCCGCTGGGGAAGCGGAAAAGAAGATTAGTGCTAAAGTTTTACTTCCTCAATTTATATTATTACTCTACTTGAGATTGGCGACTCTATTTTGATTCTTATCATTTCTGGTCGAAGAGTCCAGTGCTTTCATTTTCAGAATTATTATTATCTCTAGTTGCAGGAGATTGGTGACTCTATTATTAAAAGACCATGCCCATTAAAGTTGTGAAAGGAAGAAGGCTAGATCCTTGTTTGATTGAACTTCATCAAACTCAAGATCCAGTCTTGCATGATCTTTTTGATTCTTTTAGAGAAAGCATTGCGCATGGAAGAAAAATGAATTTGAGCAGTGAAGAAGATCATGCACCAGTCCTTTTATGGAAAAGTGTTTGTGCCAGGTCTCACAAATTAAAGGAGCTAGAAATAAAATCCAAGTTATTGCAGCATTGTAGAGAAAGGGTGTTGTAGCTAAGAAAAGAATTGAAGGTAGATAATGATGAGATTGTAGAAGTTCCGCACCATCACATCTCCTATAATTTTTCGGTCCTGAGTGAACAAGAGGTTCAACCAAGAAAGAAAACCAGAAGAAAACCCACATTCAAAGAGATAGAAGTTGAAAGTGATTTCAATTTACAATTTCTTCGGACTGTGTTTAAACAAAGCATTGCTGAAGCTAAAAAGAAGAGATTAAGTCTCTCTGAAGGTCATCAATCCACTCTATTGTTAAGGTGTGTATACCAGCAATACTTTAATGTCCAAGATCAAAGAAAGGGGAGTTATGTTTCAGCAAAAGTTCTTGAAGAAAAACTAGTAAATCAAGAACCAATGCCAGTTAATTGTTCAGTTCTTGGAGAACAAGAAATACCCCAACTTCCAAAGGCACAAATTTCAATGGGCAAAGACACTCTTGATAGAGAATGGGAAATGGTAAGTGAAATAGAAAATGAGGATTTGTCTATGGTTTCTTTTGTCCCTGAGGTTACAAGTTTCAAATTTGATGAAAATGATGATCATCTTTTACATAAAGTTTCTTTTGAAAATCATACTTCAATGGTTTGTAAGCAAGTGGAATATGAGACTTTTAAGTTTGAAGAAGATATTTGTAAAAGTGATTTTAAACCTACACAAGTTGATGATGATTCTATGTTGGAATCATTTTATTTCAAATATAATACAACTCTGAGTTTTTTTGAATAAATCTGTGTTGACAAAAAGGCTGGAGCATGTGTTGATAATCATTTTACCAAATCTGAAAATATGATTGAAGAAATGATTGCAAGAACAAAGTTTGAGCAGAGATTCTCTTTGACTGACAAAGTGTTGCAACATCATGGGGAAGACAAAGAACCATATTATATTTTTATTTTCCATGAAATAGAAGCTAATCGAGTCCTTGTGCCTACCATATGTAAGTCTTCTTCTACAACCGATTCAAGTATTGAAATTTTGAATTTGGACAGGGAGTTTTCAGATTTGATAGCTACTAGAAAGGATGAAGTTACTTCAATCCAGATTGATCCTATGTGTGATGAAGAATCATTTTATTTCAGCCTAGATTTGAAACCTAAAAGTTATATTCAAGTCAACTATGATAAATGTGCATATGATGGAACATCATTTTCAGAACCGTTTGAGTATCTTGAATTTTTCAATATTGTTTCGGATGTTGGAATCTCTATTAGAAATGATGTTGTAGAAAGAGATGAAGGTGAGTGTGTTCTCGTACTAGATTCAGAATCTTTATACCTTTCTTCCTCATAAAAAATGATTAATGGTGCAAGAAGTAATGTGCAGGCAGGCACAGATGAATTATAAATATATGATGAAGGATGGTTCTTTGGAAGGGATTCTTGGGCCACATATTTTCAGCGTACCTTTGGATTCAGTTTTGATTATGATGAAGTTGCCAAGGGGAAATGTTTTTGGTTTAACTTGCTGGAGTATAATTTTATTTTCCAAAAAGGTTCATACTTCTCCCTTCCAGTTAATGGCCATGTGTGAGCTTCTTCCTGGTTGCTCTCTTTTTTGGTGAGGTCTCCTCACCTGTATTTGTAATTAATCTTTTGTTTCCACAGTTTTGGTGTGTGTGGCTTAGTGTTCATTGCTTTCTTAGTTTTGGTATTGCCTTACTCCCCTCCGCCCTCCCGGCAAGCAATTCTTTGATGGTCTTCTTTGTGCTTAGACTCTGTAACCCAATGGATAGGCACTTGTCTTTTGCTAGAGATTTTGGATTCTTTATGCACTTTGCAGCACATAATCCCCATTCAGAGCCAGCTGTAGGTACACTTTCAGTACACCACTTTTTAAAAACTTTTAAAGTAGCCTCCGATAAAGAATTTCCCAAAAATTGTTCCCAGTATGCTTAACAAAGTTTCTATGAAGGATTGAATTATTTTTGGATCCAAATATACAAATGTGGAAGCAAATAGAAGCCAAAGTTCATTTTGCCACCATGGAGAAGCACTTTTCTAATTTTCCACAATGGAGAAGTCAACTTGGGATTTTCCACCAAAGGAAAAATGAAGTGTAGTGGAAAACTCATTTTCTACTATGACTTTCGTAGCACTTTTCTAATTTTCCACCATGGAGAAGCACTTTTCTAATTTTTCGCAATGGAGAAGTCAACTTGGGATTTTCCACCAAAGGAAAAATGTGTAATGGAAAACTCATTTTCCACTACGCCTTTCGCAGTCATTTTCTAATTTTCCACGGAGAAGCACTTTTCTGATTTTCCGCAATGGAGAAGTCAACTTGGGATTTTCCACCAAAGGAAAAATGTGTAATGGAAAACTCATTTTTTTCTTCGCCTTTCACAGTCATTTTCTAATTTTCCATGGAGAAGCACTTTTCTGATTTTTCGCAATGGAGAAGTCAACTTGGGATTTTCCACCAAAGGAAAAATGAAGTGTAGTGGAAAACTCATTTTCCATTGCGACTTTCGCAGTCATTTTCAGATTTTCCATTGGAGAAGCAAATGTTTCATTTTCCACCAAAGGAAAAATGTGTAATGGAAAACTCATTTTCTACTTCACTTTTTGTAGTCATTTTCTAATTTTCCATTAGAGAAGCAAATATTTCATTTTCTAGCAAAAAGAAAAATGCATAGCGGAAAATTCATTTCTCACTACGACTTTTGCAGGCAAAGTCCAATTTTCCACATGAGGAGAGAAAAGGAAAATCTCAATCCAAGATGAAGGTATATGGGGTCTAGCATCAAGATTACTCCAGAAAAATAATTTGTGAATCAATCTACATCAAAATTGTGCCCACTACATGGAAATGGAAAATTCATTTTCCACTGCGACTTTCACAGTCAAAGTTCAATTTTCTACCAAGGGAGAAGACAAAAGTCAGATTTCCGCTATAAGAATTCCAAAGAATCTCTCGCAAATTTTAGCAAAGAATTAACATTGTAAGCATTGAAGATAACATTGTTGCACATTGAAGACATGGATTATAGAGCATTGAAAGAACAATGGCTGGAAATTTTATTTTATTAATTCTGATTTTGTAGCAGTCATATAGAGCAGAATTCATAAATTCATATCTTTTTACTCATTGATTATTTTTTCGATCGGTCTAGTCAGAATGAAGATAACTAGGTTTGGAAGAACATATCCAAAAATGAGCTCAATCCAATAGTGGAATAAAAAGATATGCCCCACGAAAAATGGCTCATTTTTACTTGGCAGAACTATTTATTTTGCTATCCACTCAATGAAGGAAAGATTTTGATATTGATTTAACATATTTAAATGTCAATTGTTAACATATAATTTAAATATTTTGATATCTATCATTATTAACTTTAAAAGTTAATAAGCGTATCAGTTTTCAGAACAAAAAATATGAGAAGTTGAAGAGACAAGATTAGTTACAAAACTAAAAAGTCACTGGAAGAAACCAAACAGTTGCTGGAAAATGTATTTATTGTAAAACCTTTTCCATTGAGAGGGGCTTCTTTTCTACAAGAGTAGGTATTGCTAGAGTAGAGGGAAGACAGTAGTTTATTTTATGCATTTCATTTCATGCATTGATTTCTGTAATAGATTTGGCTAGAGTTGCAGGCAAATAAAAATAAGAGCATTGTATTTGTTGTGTTCAAAACAAAGAAGATTTTTGCTTCAAATCAGAGAATTTGAGTATTATTTTCTAAATATATTCAATCAGAGTATTGTTGTGTTCTGTTTTGGACATTATCTTGCATCTTGCATCAAATAATGAATGTGTTGTAGATCAGAGTATTTGCACGTATTCCTATTGCATAAATCTGAATATTAAATCTTCATTTCTTCATTGCATTCACATAATTTTCATCTATATTGCATTACCGATATCAAGAAGTCATAGGAGTTGTGGATTCTTGGCATTAGCTAGATTTAGGAGTTAAAATCTGCTTGAGTTAGTTCTGTCTAGGGCTGGCTTGATTTTCCTCTTCCGTTCTTGGGTTAAGAACATACCCAATTAGTTTAGGAACAAACAAATTTATTGAATATCATTGATAAGGGAGCTGTACCTTTCAATTCAGAGGAAATATATCAATCTAATGATAGATTATACAACTATTGGTATCAAATTGTTTCTCACAAGTTCGAGCATGTAAGAGTTACGTTGGAAAGAACCATCTGTTTACCAATAGAGTGACTCGGAACTCACTGTTTACTCGACATGCTCTAACTTATATGTTGTGCTCGGCATCTGTTACTTGTTCAGTATGAACTAAGTAAATGACTTAAGTGTATAGACTCTCACTAGTCAAAATCAATCTGAAATTAATAAATCCTACTTGATCAATTTGCTATCTTTTGTGCTACATTTTTTAGCACTTTATTCTTGAACTTTCTTTCAACTTTCATAAGAAGTTTTTCCTACCCATTAATTTCCTCATTAAACTTATTTACAATATCAAAGAATTGATCAATGGTAGGGGCTTTATCATTTACCTCTATGGATAGAGAATGTACAAATATTTCTTTGATGTCTTCCAAGAATTTTCTTATATCTCTCTCAACCCTTAGCATTCATTTGTTTGCTCCTTTCTTCCATTGCTATCCCAAGATATCCATTTTCTTAGTGCATAGATTAGATTTGTCCTAATTTGGGATTACAATCTCCTCATCAAGATAAAAACCATCAAGTATGTTCCCTTTGCCTTTACTTTTGACAACTGAAGAAAGGATTATCTCTTTGCCCTTGTCAATTGATTCCTTTACCTATTGTTGCTCAATTAAGTCTAAGGGATTCTTTTGCTTAGTTGAATTTTTGGGGACTTGTTGCTTGGTGACAATGAAATAGTATACACTTTACTACTTGGTTGAACTAGGTTCAACTCAATAGATTGATTCCCAGTTGTTGCCTTAGGTGGAGAGGTAGAAAGTGACACCATCACCTCTATAGTTATCTTCTCAAGATCAGAATCTTCAATTGTTTGAAGCTCCGGTAGGTCTCCCTCTTCCTTGATGTAAAAAATGTACTTCCATATATTTTTGTGGATTTCACAACATATCCTATATTATTTGACAAAACTTGAAAATTTTTAAATCTAGGGGTTTGTTTGTTTTCATTTTTGGATATTGCTTCCTTGATTTCTTTATCAGAGAGATTAGGCATGAGACTACTTAGAGTCTACTCTCTAATGTCCTTCTCTATTTTTTTTGAATTAGCCCAATGATGTAAAACAACCTTTAGTAGTTATTTAGGTGCATTCCCTTTAAATATAGAAGGATCACGTTTCCATCTTTTTAACTAATGCTTCCTCAATGTGTTTTTTCTCTTGTTTGCTTCTACAACCATACATGAATTATTTAAATCCTACCATACCCCTTTCTTCCCTTATACTTTTCATTTGTTTCTAAAAGGTAGGAGGTGCCTTTTCAAAGAAATAATTTGTGTAGTATCTTCATCTACATCTCCCTCATCCTCATCCTCTAGCCTTAGTTTCTTTCTTGGTCTCCTTGGCTTTGAGGTAGTAATCACAGGAATAGACCTTGCAGTTCTCCTTGGTGGAGGTTTAGATGGGCTCTTTACATTCTTCTTGGGAGATTCATCTATCACTTCTTCTTCATCTTCCTCTTCTATATCATCACCCTTTCCCTTAGTGATCATAAGAGGTGAATCTAATTCTGCAAGTTTGACTTTCCAATGCTTTCTAGTCTCTTCTTTCCTCTCTTCCAAATTTTAGGGATCTCAATTTCAAGTGAGATTCATGTTTTGGCTTCTTCATATGTCCCAAAATAAGTAGACTTGGGGTGTTAGAGTAATTATATATTTCCTAATTTACTCTTGTTGCTTAAGCTAAACTTTAGGCATCTAATAATTAATTATTTTATTAATTATTTTGATGCAACCTAGGTTAGACTTTTTTTAGAGTTTTGATCTCCTCTATAAGGATGATCTCTCATTGTAAACATTAACTTGAGAATTCACTTTTGATTATAGTAATCTCTATTTTGGCTCATCAAGAATGTCTCATCTATGGATTTGGCAATTCTTGCCTCCATAGATTTTTGCCTCTCTCTTCTGTAATAGGTGTTTGCATGCAAGTGATTCTTGGGAGCTATGGGGTTGATTGTTCATCAAATTCAACATGGTATCAGAGCTCTAGATCTAAACATGCCCCTGTTCTATTATTGTTAAATTTGACATTAGTTTTAAGATCTTAGCTTTCAGCAGTTATTTTATTGGATCTTGTGGGGTCATTTTTTTCGTGCACTTTGAGCCCAAACAGACATCACCGTTGAGCTCAAAGCATTTGAAAACCCCTATTTCCATATAAAATATATCTCTTTTGGACATTATTGAAATTTGAGGCAAAATTATTATTTTTGTACCCAAGCCCTTTTTGACCAGTGTAAGTAAATCGAAGCAACAATTCGCATGCAACACTAGATTTTTTTGGACAAACTTTGGTTGGTGATTGACATCCTTTGGGAGGTTGAAAAATATCTTTGGAAGCATCCTTCATTTAGCGATATTTGGCACTAATAGTAGTGTTGACAGTTTTGGCTGAAGCTTTTTTAGAGGTCAGCCTCTATACTCCTCCTGATGCTACCTTCTCCATGCAATGTCCCTTTGGATGGGATCTCTTGCATCTTTTTGTGGATTTCCTCTCCAAGTATGCCCCCATGTAGCCCTCTCTAAAATTTTTTTTGGTGCTTCAAAGTTATTCACAGTGAAATCCTTTTAGAGATGGTGCCTTCCATTGAAGACTGCACTCATTTGGAGCATAATTATTGATGGTTATGCATTTTTTCATGCTCACATCTCTAACTATGAAGGCACTTGCTTTTTCTTTGATGGTAGATTCCATTGTGGCTTGGCGGCTTGTATTCTAGCTTGGAGGTTTCTTTTCTAGTCGCTACTCATCTCTTGGCAAGCCTGGTCTTCTCCTCTGTCTGGTGCTTTCTACCGCACTGATGGAGGCTTAGGTGTTGTTCGATTCATAGCCCTTTCCTTGAGTCTTGCTACTATTCATGCCCCTCTCGTGCGTGTGTTCTTGGCTGGCCTCTGGCCCCCTTTCCACTGTATTCACTAGTTTAATAGGGATTTCTTGCACACTGATTGTTTGTGGTGAATGGCAGTTCAGATTCTCATGCTAGCGTTCCCTCCTTTTTGGGTTTGCAATCAACCTGTCTTGGAGAAAGGGCCCCATAACGTGAAGTTCTAGCACTATTCACACTATTCTCATCACTTTTTTTTGGGTGGGTTTTTCTCCAAGTTGGCATTTTTGAGCATCCATGGTATTCTTAGAAAACAACCATGCACACCTTTTTTGGAGGAAGCTTGTGTGTTGGTTGCTTTCTTGGCTGATCACATGCACATATCACACCATTTTGGAGGAGGTTGCATGTTTCTTTGGTGACACAGCTTTGGTCCCTACTATTTTTTTGGTGTATTTTTTGTTCAAAGATGGTTAATACATTTTGGGGGAGCATTTTTTGCTTGCAGATAGCCCATCGATCACATTCAGCAGTCTACGATTTTGGTCCTCTATTTTTGGCTATATAATTGGCCAACATATAGGATAGGGGAATGGACTTTGTGTTCAACACTCATACATGCACTTTGAGACTTTTACATCCACATACCCTGCCAGCTAATCTTTCAGTACCTCTATGAAAATGGTCCCCTCTATTCAATATGCAGGTTATGGTGATGGAACATCTATTATTTTTGGACAACCATTGGCCTTTATAACTATGTCACGAACTATTTTGGGCAAAATTTTGTGAGGAAATTTGATCTGCCATTGGAGAATGTGATTGATGACATCAAGCTCCTTCCAATGATATTTTTTCATGTGGCCTCTAGTGCCATATCAACTTCAGGCTTTGTATTTGGTGTTTTTATTTCAAACATGCAATTTTTTTGACCACCAGTTTTTAATTCGACACCGGCCCTTTGTTTAGTTTTTGTTTCTGATGGTTGATTTTTATTTCAATAGGGGTCATTTTATGGCTTTTTTTTGCCTCAACGGTTGTTTGACCATCAAATTTGGGCTCACCATTCTCTGACATCAGCACCATGTTAGCACTGCATCACTACTTCTTGTCACCTCCCTGGCCTCTATTTGGACCTACTTTCACTTTTTTGCTAATATCTTGGGCATAATGACTCCATTTTTTGCAAATGAGATATTGCCAAAATGTTGGTTCTGAGATCGTCACAGTTGTATAATTGATTTTTAGTTTTGATGCTATTTTGATGGCTATTTTTGCTGTCAAAGTTAGGGGTATAGTTTTGCACTCCAGGAGGCATATCTTGAGCATACGATCTTTGATTTGAGAATTATTTATATCATTAGAAAGCTCTTTCTAAGTTCTTTCCCATGATGCTACTTATTTTTCCAAATTCTTCTCTAAGTACATTCTATTCAGTCTTCTACATTTTTGCATTTTGGTGGATAACTTGGTTGCTTTAGGTCCAAGGATCGATTTATTTTCTTCAAATGATTCGTCATGACTTGTACTATCTTTTTTATTAGTCGTATGCCTTTTCTGATCTTTTTAGACATCATTTGCATGCATTTTTGCAAATGCACTAAGATATTTAAAGTGCCATACTACATCTATATTTTTTGTTTCAGTTGTTTGCCTTTGTTTGCCTTCTGATTCGAGTAGTGTCATCTAAGGAAACTCACATAGATTACTATATTCTTTAGATTGATTATATCTTGTGCCTTATTGTACATGCACTGCTCTGATAAAGTGTCATGGGGGGTTGATGATTTGCCTTTGTTTTCCATCTTCCATTGTCGAAGTGAGTGTCCCTTTAGTGACATTAGCCTCACGACATGTCTGAGATTGATCACCTCAGTACACATTTATGTACTTTTTTGTACATCTTGATTGTGGTTCCTTAACTTGCAGTTCTTTTTGGCACACTTTTTTAGTTGCCTATCACCTCACCCTATCTACATTAGGGGGAGTTTCTTCTATTGTTTTTTATGCTTCCTTGGTTTGATTGATAAACTCTTCGAGTTCAATTGTTTGCCTTTGTTTGTTTCCTAATTCGATGCAGATTACAATCTTCTCTACTTGGTCAGGTTCTATTTTAGTGGAGGTTCTTTAGATCAGCAATCATCTTTCGATAGATCTTTATAGCTTCTACATGCTTCAATGATGTTCTTCATGATTGTCTCTTGTTCCTATCTTCTAGGACATTCTCTAGTTTGGAGGTTTCTTCAGTCCTTCACTAGTTTCTTTTAGCATGTTTTCCATATCTTTTTGGAGTAGAGGTTTTCCCATGTGGTTTTCTCTATTTCTCCTCTTTACAAAGATTTGGTTGTATTTGGGTACCTCATCAAACCTTGTTTTCCAAGACCCAAATTTACTTTTAGTAGTAGTTTCTAGGTTTTTAGCTACTCCCTAAGTTTATCTTAAGGGGGGGTGTTAGAGTAATTAGATATTTCCTAATTTACTCTAGTTGCTTGATATTCTACATCATTCAATCAGTTACACGGATCAAATTGTAACTCCCCTTGTGCCTCTAGGTGTGAAGAGTATGTAAAACCTGATTTCTCCTCATTCACAACATCAATAGTCCATACATCAGACTGAACATTCACTAAAACCTCTTCATACTCAAACAACACATTAGATACCAAATCATAAGAATTATCATGAAATTGCATGTTGGTATTTGAAAACGCCGGAGGGTTTTCAATTATCCCACTGAGAAAGTGACACATCTAGGAGCATCTAACTCCCATTTTCAACATGTCATTTCTGACAATAGGCAAACTATAAGGCATGACCCTTCTTCTACTTCAGGCTCTGCTAAACCTAGGTAGTTGGACCTGAGATTCAATCAATACCATACCAGTGCAAAACATATCCCTAAATCTATATAAGCAAATGAAAACCCTTATACTTCCTAATGACTCATGAAATGGCATAGATCTGTAGTAGCCAAATGTAAATCTAGAATATTCACAAGCTGAGTGAGGGCATTACATTTAAGTCCTTCAACATGAAAGGTGAAAACACTTTTGATTAATAATGTTGATTTCAACAAACTCTCAGTTATGCAGCAGTAGGACTTAATGATCCTATAGCTGATCAATGCCTTAACCATTGGGAAAATCCATGAATAAAATGCATACATATGGATATATGATACCTATACATATATTTAGATATTTGATCTATCTATTTAACTTGTAAATAGACATCTATGCCCAATCTAAACTTCATTCTTACATGATATCCCCATTAGTAAACTCGCAACCTTGTTAATTCCCTAAAGTATTAACACAACTTCTTGAGTCACAAGAAATAATGAAATAACATACATCCTTAAGGGACTGCAACTATGACCTAGGCTCTTTGTTCAAAGACCATAAAATATTGGAGCTCACTAATAAAGGGAGACAAGAATCAGAATGAAACTAATGAAACTCTGTTGTTCTTTGTATTAATTTTCTTGAAATTATACAACCATATGCATGAAATGAAAACATAGAAAAACCTAATAGATCTAAACTATCTATATTAACATTCGTAATGTTGTTCATACAAGAGAATTCTGTTGAAAAATATGTGGTATCATAGTATGGGAACATATCAAAACTAGATCCAAAACCTGGTATCTTAGCAGTGACTGGTTTTTCTCCAAAGACTAGAACCCTTACAATGAAAGAAAGATAGAAAGATATAGAATCTATGAATTCTCAGATCTAAACTTTACTTGACAAGTGTCCACTTGAAATTCAATCTTCTGGTAACTGAAAAACTTCTTTCTTCACATATGATCTGATTTGGTTTCATCATTACTTTAACTTATTTGCAAATATCTTTGTGAAATGATGAAAACCTTTTATTTCACCAAAATATCTAATTTTCCCACTGAAATCCTGGTGAAATTTCAATTTTTACTTAATGAATCTAAGAAAATTTCAACCCAAACTAAAATTTTACAGCCTTTTATTGATATTTAAGTCATTACTATGTTAAAAAATAGTTTTGGACTCTGATTACCTGAATAGAGTTGCAATTTAGGTACCTAAGACAAATCCCCATATAGCTTGAATTAGTGGCATTTTGTTCAAAAACCAACCTCAGAATCAAAAAATTTAGATTCTCATGATTTCAGTGGTATATGATAACACATATCTAGCCTCTCGAAAATGCTTGAAATCTTCATTTGAAAATAGTCCCCTCTGGTTGAAAACTCAAACTTGCAACTTAAGATTTTTAAAGAATTCAAAAAATTTAAAAAAATCTCTAATGTTCAGATTTTATACTAAAAGCCCCTTTTTAAAAAAATCCTGCATGTACCCATTCTCATAAAACATTTTTAGAAAGACAATTAAAAAATATTTTATTTTCCTCGTCAATGTGCCATCCAGGTCAACAGGCTTTGACCAACTACCACGTGGCACTCTATGATTCACCAACTCTCCACACCTGCCACTGAACTGCCACATCACCACTGAGCAAGCCTACTGCCATGTGGTGCATTCTCACATTCTTGCTTTGCTTAACCAACTCGCATCTTGTTTTTGCAGGAATGCCCTATTCGTTGGATCGTGCCACATGTCATGATCTGGGTGATTCCTACTTGAATCTGCTCCTGAGTGCCACATCACTGCCCATGGGACTTGCTACCACGTGGTGGAGATCCACATTTCTACATTATTTAACAGGGGAGCAACTTGAAAATGCAGGCATGCACCCACCGTAGGATGAGGACACATGTCAACCTCCGAATACATCTCGCCACATCCTCATAGCTATTCATTTGTTTAAAATTTCCATTTTAGACACACTCACTAGCTTACATCATCCATAGCCCATGGGGTCCACCTCAAAGTCTAGTACTTCAAAAGTGCTTGTCTTTTAAGACAACCAACTAATTGCTTGAAGTTGTATTTAAACTATTAAAAACTTTCAAACATGACAAATGTGGGATATTGTGTTTACTGGTTTTTTGTGCCTATTCTCTTTATCCTGCAAGAGCTCTTCTAACTAGCAGCCTTGGATTTACTTGTTGTTTACTATGTTGACGTGATCACCATTTGCTTTAGCGCGAGTACGAGGCCTCTCTTTGCATGAGGATGGGACTCCTCTTATGTTAGGCTGCATTTTTTTATGATTGGCAGCTTTGCTTATCTTTGATGTCTTCCATATGCATGACACCTATTCTTGCACGAGTCCTTCCTTCCTTTTAGTAGAGTGTGGATTGCTTAGTTCATGGGCTTCCTTGCCCCTGATACAGATTCCCACATTTGCGTAGATTTCTAACAACTTTTCCCTCTGCTCAAAATGTTCATTCCTTCTGAGCCTCCTGCAGCTTCCTTTGCTAGTCGGCTTGGCCTTCACGTCTTCCTCCTTTACGCATATACATTGCATTTAGCAGCTTAGACTATGATTAACTACTTTGAAGGCGACTTATATCACTATCTTTTTACATTGCAAAGTCTTCCTTTTACATGTGCTTGGAGCTACTCTGATGTGGCGTAGAGTTTTTGTTTTTTAATCCTGCTTTGTGGCTTGGCTTAATGTGGAGAGTCCCTTTTTAATCCTAACATTGGCCTCTGCATGTTCAAATCCATAGCCTCCTCAAAAATTACATGGGTATTCCTTTATATGTCATTCCTTTTAAGATGTGAAGCTTGCTCAGCGTTTTGATTCACATAAGCCATGACCTCTTTCTTTGACTGGCTTGTATGTCTTTTTTGCTCTTTATTTGGCTTATCCCTTTTAATGCAAGAGACTTTTCCTTTTCCATGCGTAATATTCCTTTACATGAGTTGCTTGAATGAATGACTTTGACTATGTGAAACTGTTAATGCATGGAAAATCTCTAAAATGCTTGGAACAACCTCCCTTTTTGCTTCCACATGCCAGGGTCCTATGTTCTCTCTTATTCCTTGGTATTAATACTATGATCTTTCATAATAGCCTCAACATCATTAAGAATTTAGTTGTCTCAACTTACATCTTGCTTCCTTGCAAAACTGTCAAGAAACACATTTGTCATCTCGTAGTGCAATAAGATGCATGTTGACTTGATGGTGGCAGAATTCCCATGGTCTTTTTTAGGCAAAAGGATTTATCTAATGTTTTCCATTGCTAATGATTCTTTATAAATAAACATATCAAGATGTTTAAAAAATGCAAACATTAGGACCAGTAACATAACCTTGACATCCATGGCATTAATAGATCTAATGAAATCAGTTGGACCCCAAGGCGGGTCTGACTAATTTTTTTTTTATTTCAAATGACTGAACCGACAAATTGATCTATTCACTATCTGATGTTGTTTTGAAACAAGTTCAATCAATCATCTATCATTAAAACCCATTTATTTACTTTCTTGCAACCTATCATTTTGCACGAGGAGGTCTGTTGACTGCCCTTAAAAATTGACCCGAACAATTGACCAAGCCCTAAAAAATGGCACACTGAATCTCTATTTTGCATTCTTGGACCCTGTCAGATCTCATCTCATGACGAATTTCCAGTCAAAGGATATTTTCTATCAAAGTTGGTTT
Source organism: Cupressus sempervirens (assembly GCA_028749045.1). Taxonomy (NCBI): domain Eukaryota; kingdom Viridiplantae; phylum Streptophyta; class Pinopsida; order Cupressales; family Cupressaceae; genus Cupressus; species Cupressus sempervirens. Next base: position 52,454,753 of record CM053789.1, on the reverse strand, counting down.
CTCAGAATTATCTGCAAATAAACAAGTCAGAAAACAACAAATTGGGTTCAGATTTGGCTTTGAAAACTGGGCAAATGAGGATGTGGGGAAATGAAAATTGGGGCATTGGTTCTCTGCCATGAGAAAAATATGAATCTATGATTTGGGCTCTTGACAAATAATAGGGTGCAAATGGTGATCAGTCAAAGTGGGCTACTTGGATTTACTAACTGGAAACACTGGCAGAAAAGCGATTTTTGCAAATGGAATTGACCTGGAAAAGTGTGTAAATGGATTCGTCATAACTTGCAAACTGATACACTTAAAGTATTTTGAGAGGAAAACACATTGGTATAGTCTATTCAATCTAGGCAATCACAGATCAAGAGAAATAACATCACGAATAGGGGTACCAAACAATCTACATTATATGACACTAGTAAAAAGATAGGAATTGTGTTTGGAATCACGTTTGAAAATTGATCAAATGGTTCCATCAAGGACTAAAACTTAAAACATGACAAGTCTCTGATGTTTACAATGCAATGCAAAAGGAATTTTGGCATTTTAGTCAATTGGGTCAAAATTATAGCATGTCAAATAGGGCTTCTTAGAATTCAGAATTAATTGCAAAAGCATGAAAACAGTAAACTACCAACTTTGAGGGATTCAAAACCTAATAAAAGAGACACAAAATGACTCAAAATATAAAACATAGGTTCTTAAGTATGGACACTAGACACTCTCAAAGTGGCAAATCATGACACAATTCTAGGTGCACGATATTCTTGTGAAAATAGGGCTTCCTGTCACTGTTTGACACTTAGGATAAAATGTAGATTAGACATTGGCTCAAAATAGGACTTTGCCAAACAGCTCAAAATATCAATTTAACTTCATGGAACACTTAGACAGGCTGAATGGAAGGTGTTAGAAATATTGAACACCTCTTAGGCCAACTTGATAGCTGGGTACATGTGCATTTAAAAGCATTTATAGGGCTCAAAATTCTCAACGGTGCTCAAAATTAGGGGTACAATTTTGAGCGCTAATAGTGGCTCTATTTAGGGATGCATGCCCCTTGTGGGAATGGAAAGATTTTAGATCTTTGGTAGAAGAAGACCACACACCTGATAGCAAAAACTCTCTCGAACAGCTTTATGGAAAGCAAACAACAACTAGCACTACTATGTACAATCGATGGCCCTGGGCCACCAAAAAGTTTCAGGACTCCTTACCTCTATCATACACTTGATTTTCATTTACATTCTCCAAAGGTGAACTGAAATTCTCATCCTCACTTGTTTCACCTAACATATCAACATTTGCAATCATCTCATTAGGAAAAACAAAACTCCTATCATCATCTTCATAGTGCATATAAAAATTAGACACACTATTTTCATCTGGCTCACTATGAAAAAATGAATCAGTGTGATCTTAACAATTGACATCAAACTGAAACTGATCACCACTAACTAAAGCATGGATTCCTTCAACTAAAAACACAAAAGCTTGATATTCTACTTCATTCAACGAGTCACATGGATCAAATTGTAACTCACCTTGTGCCTCTGGGTGTGAAGAGTATGTAAAACCTGATTTCTCCTCATTCACAACATCAATAGTCCATACATTAGACTGAATATTCATTGCAACCTCTTCACACTCAAACAACTGATTAGATACCAAATCATAAGAATTATCATGAAATTGCATGTTCACCATATGCTGATCCGTATCAGATTTTCTCTCAAATAAGTCACTAGGATAAATCATTTCATTAGTATTGCTTTTCTCAACACATGAGCTATCCAAATTTATCTTGGCCTCATGAAAAGAAAAAGAAAATGAACCAACAACTGACCTTATCCCTACATCTTCATTTTCAACATAGAAGTCGTCATCTGTATTGATGCATGAATTACCATCACATACACCTCCCAAACTTGAAAAAGCATATTTTGAAATTGTATCTTCTTTACCAAAAAATTTAGGGGAAATGACTTCACCACATGAATTTGCATAACGTGTCAAAACAAAAGCATCCTTAGATTGGTTAGCATACCTTTCAAAATCATGAGCCAACAAGTTAGAAATCTCATCAACACTTAACAAGATTTCACTACTAGTTTCTTATCCTTGGCTGAGATCATTATCTGGATGGCTTGGCACATTTGTAACAGCAGATTTGTTAGTAATACATTCTAAAAAATTAGAACTTTGATCATCACACACATCTTCTTCTTTAGACAGTACCTCAACAACTGGCATTGTAACACATTCACATTCATCACTAGAAGAAAGACTATCATTGCTATCACATTGTTCCTCTTCTTTACAATCATCATCATAAAAGGATGAATCCACATTATACATATTATAAAATTGCTGATTACTATCCTCTGATTTATAAAATTGAGAATCTTCATATTCATTATCACTTTCAATGGACTCATTGCATTCGTTAACATTAGACTCATTAGCCTTCAAAAAACTTTCAACCTCCATGATAAAATCTTGGATTTCACAAATCTTATGTAATCTTATCTTGGCTATCCAGTCAACTGAACATGGCATAAAAACTTCTAAGAGTATCACTGGAAATGAGGACAACTCAAGTCTAAAAAACTCATCAAGATTCATAACTACTAATTTGAACTTCATATAAATTTGAAATCCACTAAGACCCTTAATATCACCCATTGTATTTCTTAACATTAAAACAGTCTTATCATGAATCCTTCTTTTCAATCTAGCAACATTTACACAAACACTTTCAAGAGTCGACACATCACTTTCAGACCTACACTCAGAATCCATCTTATAAACTTTTAAAACTCTACCTCTATTTTCTTAGTGTTGAAACCACTAGATGGAAGCATCCATTTTTAATAACTTTTGACTTCCATGAAAAGAAAACATGAAAACCAAAATGCCTCAAGTGCTAATGCTAAACTTCGATCTACTAATTTGGCACAGGTGTAAGACTAAAAATCCTTTACACCACTAGTCAAAACTTTGTAGAGCCGCCATCTCCTTTCAAGAGGATAAAGAGATCACTGTTGTGATCTACTTTTATACTTTAATTCTTTATAACAACAGATTGCAAACAACACTTAAAACTTATCAAGAATTTAAAACTTCCTTTCCAAGATCTATTAACAGTTTCAGATCTACCCATATAACTGAAAGTCCTTCAAAATTTTGCAATGAAATCAAGTAGGAACAACTTGGTATAGAGATTTGAGAGTCGCCACTCACTCAAGTGAGAAATAAAACATAATTTGTCACTTGACAAATCTTAACCAAACCTTCAATGTAGGAAAAACTTGCTAATCACTAACACCTTGAAAAGAAAATACACTTTATAAATCATTTCTCGACTCTGAAACTTTCCCAATAGCACTTGCAAAGACTAAACTGATTGAAGATAGACTTATAACAGTCATAGAACATAGTTTACATCTAGTTTCAACATGTTTTTGATTATGAATAAAGCTTAACTGGGGAACATGAAACTTCAGCAAGGAAATAAGAAACACCTCTTGCTATATATATTCTATATTCAATCTATTTTATGCCAGAGATTTTGGTTCTTTCTGAATGCAACTCCCTAGTAGAGTTGCCATCTTGTTGGTGTTTGAAAACATTGAAGGGTTTTCAATTATCCCACTAAGAAAGTGACACATCTAGGAGCAGCTAACTCCCATTTTCAACATGCCATTTCTGACAATAGACCAACTATAAGGCATGACCCTTCTTCTACTTCAGGCTTTGCTAAACCTAGGTGGGTGGACTTGAGATTCAATCGATATCATACCAGTGCAAAGCATATCCCTGAATCTATGTAAGTAGATGAAAACCCTTATATCTCCTAATGACTCATGAAATGACACAAATTTGAAGTAGCCAAATGCAAATCTAGAATATTCACAAGCTGAGTGAGGGCATTACATTTAAGTCCTTCAACATGAAATGTGAAAACACTTTTGATTAATAATGTTGATTTCAACAAACCCTTAGATATGCAGTAATAGGACTTAATGATCCTATAGCTGATCAGTGCCTTAACCATTGGGAAAATCCATGAATCAAATGCATACATATGGATACATGATATTTGATCTATCTATTTAACTTGTAAATAGACATCTATGCCTAATCTAAACTTCATTCTTACATGATATCCCCATCAGTAAACTTGCAACCCTGTTAATTCCCTAAAGTATTAACACAACTTCTTGAGTCACAAGCAACAACAAAATAACATACAACCTTAAGGGACTGCAACTACAAACCAGGCTCTTTGTGCAAAGACCATAAAACATTGAAGCTCACTGATAAAGGGAGACAAGAATCAGAATGAAACTAATGAAACTTTGTTGTTCTTTGTATTAGTTTCCTTGAAATTATACAACCATATGCATGAAATGAAAACACATAAAAACCTAACAGATCTAAACTATCTATATTAACATTCCTAATGCTACTCATATAAGAGAATTCCGTTGAAAAAATATGTGGTACCACAGTACGAGAACATATCAAAATTGGATCCAAAACTTGGTATCTCAATAGTGACTGGTTTTTCTCCAAATACTAGAACCCTTACAATAAAAGAAAGATAGAAAGATATAGGATGAATGAATTCTTAGATCTGATCTTTACTTGACAAGTGTCCACTTGAAATTCAATCTTCTGGTAACTAAAAAACCTCTTTCTTCTTTCTTCCCATCTGATCTGATTTGGTTGCATCATTACTGTAACTTATTTGCAAATATCTTTGTGAAATGATGAAAACCTTTTATTTCACCAAAATATCTAATTTTCCCACTGAAATGTTGGTGAAATTTTAGTTTTTACTAAATGAATCTGAACAAATTTTGACCCAAACTAAAATTTTACTGCCTTTTACTAATATTTTAGTCATTACTATGTTAAAAATTAGTTCTGGACTCTGATTACCTGAATACATTTGCAATGTAGGTACCTGAGACAAATCCCCCTATAGCTTGAATAAGTGGCATTCTGTGGAAAAACTAACCCTAGAATTGAAAAATTCAAATTCTCACGATTCTGGCGGTATATGATAAGGCATATCTAGCCTCTTGAAAATGCTTGAAATCTTCGTTTGAAAAACAATCCCCTCTAGTTGAAAACTCAGACTTGCAACTTAAGATTTTTTAAAAAATTAATTTTTTTTAAAAAAATCTCTAATGTTCAGACTTTATACTAAAAGTCCTCTTAAAAAAATATCCTGCACGTACCCATTCTCATAAAACATTTTTAGAAAGACAATTAAAAAATATTTTATTTTCCTTGTCAATGTGCCATCTGGGTCAACAAGCTTTGACCAGTTGCCACATGGCACTCTATGATTCGCCAACTCTACACACCTGCCACTAAACTGCCACATCACCACTGAGTGGGGTCGCTACCACGTGGTAGGTTCTTGCATTCCTGGTTTGCTTAACCAACTCGCATCTTGTTTTTGCAGGAATGCCCTGTTTGTTGGATCGTGCCACGTGCCACGATCTAGGCAATTCCCACTTGAATCTGCTCCTAAGCCCCACATGACTGCCCATGGGACCTATTGCCACATGGAAAAAATATGCATTTCTACATTATTTAATGGGTGAGAAACTTGAAAATGCGAGCATGCACCTACCACAGGATGAGGACATGTGTCGACATCTGGATACATCTCACCACATCCTCACAGTTGTTCATTTGTTTAAAATTTCTATTTTAGATACACCCACTGGCTGATGTCATCCATGGCCCATGGGGTCCACCTCAAAGTCTAGCACTTCAAAAGTGCTTGTATTTTAAGACAACCAACTAATTTCTTGAAGTTGTATTTAAACTATTAAAAACTTTCAAACATGACAAATGTGGGATATTGTGTTTACTGGTTTTCTGCGCCTATTCTCTTTATCCTGCAAGAGCTCTTCTAACTGGCAGCCTTGGCTTTATTTGTTTTTTACTACATTGACATGATCTCCATTTGCTTTAGCACAGGCATGAGGCCTCTCTTTGCATGCCGATGGGACTCCTCTTATGTTAGGCTGCATTTTTTTATGATTAGCGGCTTTGCTTGCTACTGATTTCTTCCATATGCGTGATCCCTGTTCTTACATGAGTTCTTCCTTCCTTTTAGTAGAGTGTGGACTTCTTAGTTCATGGGCTTCCTTGCCCCTACTATGGATTCCTACATTTGCACATATTTTTAACAATTCCGCCCTCTGCTCAAAATGTTGGTTCCTTCTGAGCCTCCTGCGACTTCCTCTGCTAGTCGGCTCGGCCTTCACGTCTTCCTCCTTTATGCATATAGATTCCAGTTAGTGGCTTAGATTTTGATTAACTAATTTGAAGGCTTCTTATATCACTATCTTTTTATGTTGTAGGGTCTTCCTTTTACATGTTCTTGGAGCTGCTCTGATATGGTGTAGAGTCTGTGTTTTTTAATCCTGCCCTGCGGCTTGGCTTAATGTAGAGAGTCCCTTTTTAATCCTAACACTGGCCTCTACATTTTCAAAGTTTCAGCCTCCTCAAAAATTACACGGGTATTCCTTTATATGCCATTCCTTTTAAGATGTGAAGCTCGCTCAATCTTTTGATTCACATAGGCCATGGCCTCTTTCTTTAACTGGCATGTATGTCTTTTTTGCTCTTTATTTGGCGTATCCCTTTTAATGCATGAGACTTTGCCTTTTCCATGTGTAATATGTTGTTACATGAGTTTCTTGCATGAATTACTTTGACTATATGAAACTTTCAATGCATGAAAAATCTCTAAAATGCTTGGAACAACCTCCCTTTTTGCTTCCACATGTGAGGGTCCTATGTTCACTCTTATTCCTTGGTATTAATACTCTGCTCTTTCATAATAGCTTCAACATCATTAAGAATTTAATTGTCTCAACTTATATCCTATTTCCTTGCAAAACTTTCAAGAAATGCATTTGTCATCTCATAGTGCAATAAGATGCCTGTTGACTTGATGGTGGCAGAATTCCCATGGTGTTTTTTAAGCAAAAGGACTTACCTAATGTTTTCCATTGCTCATGATTCTTTATAAATAAACATATCAAGATGTTTAACAAATGCAAACATTAGGACTAGTAACATAACCTTGACATCCATGGCGTTAATAGATCTAATGAAATTAGTCGGACCCTAAGGCAGGTCCGACTAAAAAATTTTCATTTTCAAATGAATAAAGCGACAAATTGATCTACTCACTATCTGATATTTTTTTGGAACAAGTTTGATCAATCATCTATCATTAAAACCCATTTATTTACTTTCTTGCAACCTATCATTTTGTGTCAAGAGGTCTGTTGACTGCCCTAAAAAATTGACCCAAACAACTGACCAGGCCCTAAAAACTGGCACACTGAATCTCTATTCTACATTCTTGGACCTTGTTAGATATCCTCTCATGATGAATTCCCAGTCAAAAGATATTTTTTGTCAAATTTTCTTTCTCTGAATTACCTACAAATAAACAAGTCAGAAAACAACAAACTGGGTTCAGATTTGGCTTTGAAAACTAGCAAAATGAGCACGTGGGGAAATGAAAACTGGGGCATTCATTCTCTATCATGCGAAAAATATGAATTTATGATTTGGGCCCATGAAATATGATAGGGAACAAATGGTGATCAATCAAAGTGGGCTACTTGGATTTACTAACTGGAAACACCGGAAGAAAAGCAATTTTTTGCAAATGGAATTGACCTAGAAAAGTGTGTAAATGGATTCATCGTGACTTGCAGAATGACACACTTCAATTATTTTTAGAGGAAAACACATTGGTACAATCCATTCGATATAGGCACTCATAGATAAGGAGAAATGACATCACGAATAGGGGTACCAAACAATCTGCATTTTATAACACCAATAAAAAGATAGGAATTGTGTTTGGAATCGCATTTGGAAACTGATCAAATATATTCGTCAAGAGCTAAAACTTAAAACATGACAAGTCTCTAATGTCTACAATGCAATGCAAAAGGAATTTTAGCATTTTAGTCAACTAGGTCAAAATTATAGCATGTCAAACAGGGATTCCCAGAATTCATAATTAATTGTGAAAGCATGAAAACAGTAAACTACCAACTTTGAGGGATTCAAAACCTAATCAAACAGACTCAAAATGACTCAAAATCTAAAACATAGGTTCTCAGGTATGGACATTAGACACTCCCAAAGTGGTGAATCATGACTCAATTTTTTGTTCAAGATATTCAGGTACAAACAGGGCTTCGTGTCACTATTTGACATTGGATAAAATGTAGATTAGACATTGACTCAAAACAGGACTTCGCCAAATGGCTTAGAATATCAATTTAACTTCATGGAGCACTTAGACAGGCTGAATGGAAGGTGCTAGAAACATTGAACACCTCTTAGGCCTCAACTTAATAGTTGGGAACATGTGCATTTAAAAGCATTTATAAGGCTCAAAATTCTCAACGATGCTCAAAATCAAGGCTACAATTTTGAGCGCCAAGAAGCTACTCCCTAAATTTATCTTAAGGGGGGGTGTTAAAATAATTAGATATTTCCTAATTTACATTAGTTTCTTAAGCTAAACTTTAGGCATCTAATACTTAATTCTTTTATTAATTATTTTGATGCAACCTAGGTTAGACCTTTTTTAGAGTTTTGATCTCCTTTATAAGTATGATCTCTCATTATAAACATTAATTTGAGAATTCACTTTTGATTATATCAATCTCTTTTTTTCTCATCAAGAATGTCTCATCTATGGATTTGGAAATTCCTACCTCCATAGTTGTTTGCCTCTCTCTTCTGTAATAGGTGTTTGCATGCAAGTGATTCTTGGGAGCTGTGAGGTTGATCTTTCATCAACTTCAACATGGGGTCCACTAGCTCATTGATTAGAGACTCAACAATTTCTCTTTTCTCATAAATGTTTACCTCATATGATACAGGTTTTACCCATGTTATCATAGGTCTAACTACCTGTATGTGAACTTTGTCACAATCGACTAAGAGGCATATATCCTACTCATAATCCTCTACAAGTTTTTTAGGGATCCTAAGCCTGCTTTGCATCCTCTCTTTCATGTTATCAATGTATGCATCCATGATACCTTCAAATTTCTCACCCATCTCATTCATGAATTCCATTATTCGGATATAGTACTAGGGTATCTTTCTTTGAAAGAACATTTCCTTTTGAAGGAAAGAATTTCTAAATATAAAAGAACAAATAGACTAAGAGTGAAGTAAACTTACATGAATTATTCATGAAGGCCCAAATGCTCTCCATGTTCTTTCTTAGTTGGGTGTGTTGAAGCTCAACTAGGTCAAATGATAGATTCTTCTTAATAACCTTATATGCTAGGTCCACTGTTTCACAGGGAACACTATTTGCACAACTTGAATTATAGATTTCATGTGCAATGACATGGATGCCAAACTTGATTTTCATGTTAGTCATATTATTTAGCTTCATGTCTCTACCATCCCATTCAACTAGGGTTAATTTTGCCAAGTCTACCTAACCTAAGGTTTTATTAGCCTTAGATCTCTCTATCATAGGATACTCTATTATGTTGTGAATCATCTTCTTCTTGATGGGATAGGTCTACAACAACCAAAATGACATATCATGGACTTACCCTAGTAGAATCCTAATCCATTTAATTCAATAATTCCTTTCATGTGGATGATGTGGGTCAAACCCTTGACCTCCAGATATTTGTGTTTTAGCTTTAGCACATCATTATCACACAACGAACCATATGTTTGATCTAGCTCAAGATTCCCTAGATCTTGAATAGAACCATAATAAAATGACCTGATGTTGTGAATGAGAAGTACCTTGGGAGGGATTGATGAGTGAGCTCCTTAAGGATCCCTATCCTTTGCAATTATTGGATATAGTTATAATTTTTGAGGAACACAATCAAAACTCTTCACCAACATTTATGAACCCTTTTTAACCTTTTCACTAGAAGATGCTACTATACTATGCTATTCATGAAAGACTTGAAGATGTTCACTTTGCCTGAGAATTTCCATTAACAATTTTTCTCTTTAATTTCTTTATGGGATTGAAGAATGAAACACTCTTAGTGAACTCTGAATTCACGATGAAAAATGAAACTATGATTTCTCCATTTTATCAAGTTTTTAATTTTAGGGCTCCATTAAATGCTTTGTACCTAAGTAGGTAAACGAATCTCAATTTGGTTTTCAACCCTTGAATGCTCAACTAACACTCACTAACCATTCTTGGATGAGTTAGTGATTTTTTCATGATTTCCCATGCTCGATTAGGTATAAGGAGTAACATGGTTAGGCCTAATGAGTGACTCATCAGAACTAATAGCTCGGTCAAGTCTGAGACTTTCCTCTATCCAAGTGCATCTAATATGTTGAACTGGACTATCTTGCTTGGATGACTAGAACTAATGTAGAATATGAATTTTATCATAGCTCTAGTGGTGTCCTTGCATAATTATGCAAAGATGATTGAATCACCCAATTCATTTCCTTGGATTTCAATAACCTTACTATTTTTACTCAAATTATCTAGAGACTTCCTTACCCATTGTTGCTTCATTTGAGTCCTAATATTATTAGCATTTGATTTCTTTTATTCTTCAACTTTACATCTATTCATGCAGTTCTTTTCTAGATGACCAAGTTCTTTGCATACATAACATCTTTTGGTAAGATTCCTCTTTCTAAAGTGAGTCCTCATACATAACATCTATACCAAGTATTTTAATCCTAACCAAATCTTTCTTTATCAAGTTGTTCAATAGGATTCCAATTTTTGGTTCTACATTCTAAAGATCTATGACCTTTCTTGTTGCATGTGAAACATTTTTCTTCAAACTTAGTTTTCTCTATGCATTCACTTGCTCTATGTACATGCTTGTCAGAATTGTAACATTTTTCATTAAACTTTTACTTTCCATTACTCTAAGATTTGTTTGAAGTATGCCCCGTCTTTCCACAATGAGTGTAAGTAGGTCTTTTATTGTTTTGAGCTCCTTGTTGTGATGACTAATAATGTCTTCTTATTTTTCTATTCTAAGACAGTTTACCTAAATAACCCATTCTTCTTGTGATCTCATCATTCTTTCATTGGCTTCTCTTTCTACTCTCAAATCATTCATGAGTCTTTCATTTTCTGTCCTCAAATTGATGACTTCTTTATTTGTATGATTTAGATGATTTTTCATATATGTCTAATGTATTGAAAGTTGGTGGATTCCATTCCCCTTTCCTTCTAACCTATTGTTGAGTAGTCTTATATCTACCTCTGTCATATTTTTGTCATTTTCAGCTTGGTCCATGACTTCACATATCTTGACTAAATGTTCCTCCTATTTTATTTTCAAATTCCTAACTTCTTCTTCATTCTATAGTTGCATCTACTTCATCTAGACTTGTCTTTCTACAAATATATTCAATTTTTTCTTCTATGTATAGATTGTCATTCTTCTTTTTTGCTAATTATTTTCTTCTTTTCAAGGATTGAGAGACTTTCTTAGTTTCTTGATTTGTTCCATGGCCACATGTAGATCCAAATTTTCATTCTCAATAGATATCTCTAGATTGTATACATCCATTGTCTCTAAACATTGCTCCCAATTTGGTAAGCTTTTTGATAAGATAACCTTTCTCTAATACCAATTATTGGAAATGTAATCCAAACTAGGTGACTGAGAGGGAAGGGCCAATTAGGAACCACTTAAAATTTTTTCTCTTGAACCACTTTGTTAAGTTGTCTAAACTACTTGCATGCAAGAATCATAAAGTAGTAAAGTAACAACACCATGACACAATATTTGGTAACCCAAAAACTCTCCAAGTAGAAGGTAAAACTAGGGTGGGGATGACACCCACAATACTTCACAAGTGTAGCAATGAATTTGGCCTCTTAGGGCTTAAATATGATTACTTCTAAAGATCTTACTTTGTTAAGAGTAATAAGGCCTATTAGGTCAATCTTGTGAAAGGATTTATACAATACAATTAAGTATGCACTTTGTTAGGAGTTTTTCCAAATGACTGTTAAGTCCACTTTATTAGGGGATTTGGGACTGATACACCTATTATGATGAATCAATGGATTGATCTTTGAAATGTAACTCTAATTTTTTATAAAGATCCTTTGAAATAAACTTATCATCTGACTATGATAGATGTGTATCTTACTTTTCTTATGTTTCTTGTAGCCTTCTTGGTAATCTTCTCTTCCATATTCACTTCTATGTAATGTTATTGAAACCATACTTCTTCAATTGGATAACCAAAATACCTTATACTTATATCCATTCAAATAATTCCATCTAGGTCAGCTAAAACATAAATATTTTCAAAAAAAATCATGAATTTAGCTTAGTACTATAACTCAGGTCCAATGACTTACTTGGGCAATACCGAAGAAACTTGAGCAACACTATCACCTTGGGTAACTCTAGCACTCAGTTGATACTAGACACCTGGTTCATACTAATCAGTCAGTAAATACTTTTGACTCTGTTTTTATGTTCTACTAGCTAAATTATCACCTTGGAAAAAAAATACTTTGCTAACTCGGTTCACACTAGAGCTCAATAGACATTGTCAACTTGGTTAATAGTATATATTAGTGTGAATTGTCAACTTGATTAACATTGGCAGCTTGGTTGATACTTCTTACTTCTTACTTCCTACAAGGTAAACTTTGTTAGCTTGGTTCCTTTGTGAGCTCAATTAACACTCTAGACTAGTAACTCAATTACTATTACCTTTCCATTATATCTAAGTTTTTTGACACTACTTGATAATATATCTTGTCATGAGATTAACAACTACATCCAACAATTTCCAAGAAAAATGATCCAATGTGAGTGCATTCAGCCATGCCACCTAAGGTACTATTGATTAATGATAACAAGTCATTCTACCACTACACTCTTCAAGAATTAGGAACATTTGAGATGAATGAAGTATAAAATGCCATGTGTGACAATGAAGTACTCAAACCTAAACATAGACACTTGGAGATCAAGGGTGTAACTCATGCCCTATACATACCAAGGGATTTCAAAATCAAGTGGATCAAGTTCATTATGAATAGAGTGCATGACATTTCCTTTTGGCTCAAGTAACCTATGAAGGTTACAAAGAAGATGATTCACTAAGTAACAAGTTACCCTATATTGGATAGACCTAAAACAACAAAAACCTTAGCTTGAGATGAATTAACAAAGAAAACCCTAACAAAATAGGATAGTAGGGGAATGAAGCTCAACAATAGCACTAACATGGAAATCAAATTTTGGATCCATGTCATTGTACATAACATCTGCATCTTGAGTAGACCAAATAGTATCACATGTGAAGCTATTGACTTAGCTTAGAAGGTGGTGAAGAATAATTTATCATTTGACCTTGCCAAGTTACAATAAAACTAACTTAGCAACAACATGGAGATCATCCAAGATTCAAAGAAAAACATATGTAAGTTTGGCTCCCTAATCATGTGCTTATTCTTTTTTGTACAAAAGTTCTTTCCATCCAAAGGTAGTGTGGTCTAGAGTAAGGACAAACCTATAATTTATCAAATCAGGGATTTCATTCAAGAATTGGGTGATAATTTTGATGGGATAATGGAATTATACTTAAAAAAATTCAACAGGAAGATGCAGCAAAGGTATAGGATACCTCAGCAGTTGGCTAAGTAGTATTCTCAAGAAATTTGTTTCTTAGTTGAATATGATCACTCATATTCAAGAATTCATTCCTAGGATTGAATGGGTGAACACCCTAGGATATGAGGTTAATATTGATGACACAAGGGATATCATAGAAGCTCTTCACAATGAGTCTATTGGCCCTAAGGAAACTCACTTTGGTACCTATGAAGCAGAAGAAATCATAATTTCTCTAGAAATAGAGATTCCTCAGGTCTTGAAAAGAGGGAAGAAGAGAATGGAGACACTCAAGAATAAATTAAAAGGTGATGCTCTCATGCTTCCTTAGGGAAAAGGTGAAGATGAAGAGGAAGAAGAACAAGAAGAATAGGAAGAGGAGGAAGAGGAAAAAGAACCTCCCAAGAAAAAGGGAAAAGTGTATACAAGGGTATCCAAGAAGACCACACCTAAGAAGGCAACTACCCCTGTATTCACTACTGTCAGGAAATCCAAGAGGAAGTTGAAGCTTCAGGGTGAAGATGATGAAGAGTAGAACACTCCAATAATTTACTTGAAGAAGCCTACACTATCCTTTATGCAACAAGTTAAGAGACTTAAAGAAGGAAGTGGAATGGTTGGTTTCAAGTTCATCAAGAATGAAACAAAAAGCAATGAAGAGCAGCAACAGATTAAAGATGCCCTATTAGAGAAGATGGATAAATGGAAATATGACCCTGTTGAGCTAAAAGGGAAAGCTCCTGATGCCCTATTGAAGGATTTCTTACATAGGTGTAGCAATGCTATTAAAACTAAAAGGGACATTAGAGAGAAAACTCTAAAAAGTGTCATGCTTGACCTCTCCATTGTAGAAATCAATGAGGTCATGTCAAAACATGATAGTAGGAAGACTCAAAGATTCAAAACCTTCCAAATTTTGTCATACAATATTGAGGATGTTGTGTACTCAAAAACAAAGTTGTTGAAAATAATTTTTGAAGAAGCGAAAAAATTTAAGCAAGATGAAGATCATGAAGTACATACTATTGAAGAATCTAATATAGAGATGATAGAAGCAATAGTGATTGCATCTATACTATTCATTTCAAGCCAAGCCATTGTCACACCCAGTGTAGACCAATCATAAAAGAATAATATAAGTCTTCCATCCACCCAAGTAGGACCTAACTTGTAGACCAAATCTACCTCTAGGATAGCTTGAACTAAGTAGAAACCTAAGGATGAACATAAGGTTGACAAAGAAATCAAAAGAAGCACCTTTGTGTCAATCGAGTGGAGAGGAGAAGAAATATGAGGAGAAAGGGAAGGAAGTCATTGTCTCTCCTAGAGAAAAAGGCAAATAAAAGATAAAAATTGATGATGAGATAGATTTGGACACTAAGATTAAAATTCTAAATTGGGATGAATCAAATCTTACTTTTGATTAGATGGAGATCCTTAGTGATCTATGAAGAAAAAAGGAACAATAGAGGAAGTTGAGAGCAGAAAGAAATAGAGGAAAAGTTCTTGAAGAAATCAAGGAAATATTTTTGGATGTATTACTAATAAAGGTAAATATTGAGGCCCTTCTTATAGAATAATTAGTAGATATTGTACATAAATTCAATAAAGATATAGTTGGGTAGGAGAAACTTCTATAGAGAGTATAAAGAAAGTTTGAGAACAAAGTTCTAAAAAATGTAGTAAAGAAGATTTTTATTGATCAAGTGGAACATTCCAATTTGATTGGAACACTTGAAGAAGTTGTAAAGAATACTCTTTTATTCTTTATAAAATTGTGTGACACATCAATTTTCACAAAAGAAATAAAATATAAACTGAAAAAAAATTGATGAAGATTTGAAGATTAGTAACAGTCAATTAGTAATTGACCCAATTACTAGCTTAAATCATTTTGTAAAGGTTCATATATTTGACAAATTTTTAGCCAAATTTATTGAGGGAGGAAGCTAGGTTAAGGGAAATCATTACAGACATCCCGAGTATGATACTTCTTCATATGGATATGATGCGAAAGCATTTAGCACATGCAAAGACACTAGTACATGATACCAACTTCTTAGTTGTAGACCTCATGATGGATTTATTAGTTGAACTCTAGATTTAATTGCACACCTTGAAGGTACTACAACAGAATTTGGATAAAACTATGTCTTTAATTTTGAATGCCCATAATGATTTCCTCATGTGGTATTACTTTATAAGTATATGTTTTTGGCATTTCTAACACAAAAGGGGAAAATATAGTATCTATAGACAGAATGTGTATATGAGGAAAGATATAGAGGAATAATTTAGATCAGATGTTCAAGTCAAACAATTTTTTTTTGAATAATCCAAATTCAAAGAAGTTATAATCGAGCAATGACATTCTAGTTCAAATAGAGTTTTGAAAAAAGATTTTTTTTGATATCAGATAGAGTTACTCAGGATAAGTATTTGTGTTACTAATGCCAAAGGGGGGATATTGTTGACCCTATGACAAGACATATTGTCAATTAGTAAAAAATCATTTATGTTATCTAGGAAGGTTGGTTAATACTACAACTGATCTTTCCATAAGGGAACAAATTACAATGTAGCCTAAGTAGATGAAGGTTTAGTAGTGCTAATTGAGCTCATAATATAAACTAAGTTGTTTAGTATTTTTAGTGGAAACTAACTTCATGTATGAATTGAGTTCACATAATTAATTGAGATCTCTATGTTAAATAAGATAGCTATATCACCCAAGCTCCATAGTGTTACCAGAGCATCTAGTGCTAACCAAGGTGCAACATCATCCAATATCTCTATATTGCCCAAGTAACTGTTAGGATAAACCATGAACAGAAATAAAAACTACACGCAAATGTCACCAATAACTAAAAAAATAATAGATCACATAGAAATGAACACAAGGCACCAAGATTTAATGTGGTTCACCCAATCCCTAGGCTACATCCACCAAATAGCAAGTTTGATCTTATTACAATCTAGTGATTACAACCTGATTACAATCCGTAATCCCTTATAGCTCAATACCGCCACAAGAACCAATTTCACATCACAACATAATGAAAAATACCCAACCCTAAGCCCTTTTATACAAGTATTAAACCACTTTAGGGTTATAACATGTCTGCCATATGTCGGCCATAATATGTCAGCTACCATGTCGACCACTATTTATGAAGTATGTACAGTACTTTCCTAATCAGTCACCATAATCTAACAATCTCCCACTTGGGGACTGATCAGGCTCCACACTAAACAAAAATCTCCCACTTAGAGACTGATCCTATAGCAATACCACTACAACATGGGGCTCCCACTGGATCAAACCACCCTAGACTCTACTATTCTTTTATTCATGTTCAGTCTAAAAGACCAACTGAAGCTGAAGAGGAGTTCAGCTTCTCCCTTGTTACAACCTTTGTCAACATATCTGCTGGATTGTCATTGGTATGTATCTTCTCCAGCTTTAACTATCCATCATCCAAAACTGATTGAATGAAATGGTACTGCAACTGTATGTGTTTGGTCTTAGAATGCAGAGCTGAATTCTTAGCAAGATGAATGGCACTTTGACTATCTGTGAAACAAATAATTATCCTTCTGAGGATGTCCCAATTCTTCCAAGAAGAACTAAAGCCATATCATCTCCTTGGCTACCTCTGTAGCAGCAACATACTCTGCCCCTGTAGTGGATAGAGCATTAATCTTCTGTAACATAGAAACCTAGCTCACGGCTGCCCCACCGATAGTAAAGACATAACCTGTAGTACTCTGCCTGGTATCAATATCCCCTACCAAATCTGAGTCAACATAGCCCTGTAAATCAGTAGTAGAGCCCCCAAAGTGTAAACACTTATTGGATGTTCCTCTCAAATATCTGAGAATCCACTTGACAGCATTCCAATGCTCAAATCCTAGATGACTCATATACCTGCTAACGACTCCCACTACATGTGCAATATTTGGCCTAGTGCATACCATAGCATACATCAAACTTCCTATAGCTAAAGCATAGGGTACCTTGGACATCTTATCCTCCTCTTCCTATGTCTTGGGACACATCTCCTTAGTCAATTTCAAATGACCAGGTAAAGGTGTGCTGACAGATTTAGCATTCTCCATACAAAAATGTTGCAACACCTTCTCAACATATATCAGCCTAAGATAGCATCAAGGTTCTGTTCTTCCTATCTCTGCAAATCTTCATACCAAGGATTTTTTTTGCTGCCCCCAAATCCTTCATAGCAAATGCATGTGCTAACTGGCATTTTAGCCCCTTAATATGATCCATGTTAGACCCAGCTATAAGCATATCATCAACATATAGACATAAAATAATGTAGCTATCATCATCCAACCTCTTAAAATAAACAAAATAATCTGAATGACACCTATTATATCCATGCTCATGCATAAAATTGTCAAATTTCAGATACCATTGCCGAGGTGCTTGCTTCAAGCCATATAAACTTTTCTTCAATTTACACACTAAGTTCTCCTTACCTTTGACCTCAAAACCCTGTGGCTGAGCCATATATATTTCTTCATCCAAATCACAATGAAGAAAGGTTGTTTTAACATCGATCTGCTCTAAATGCAAATCTTCAGTAGCCACAAGACTTAAAACAGTACGAATGAAGTCATTTTAACAACGAGAGAAAATATCTCATCAAAATCTATTCCCTTTTTCTATGCAAATCCTTTTACAACTAACCTAGCCTTAAAGCTTTTCTTACCTCCTTCCTCTTCTTTCAACCTATAAACCCACTTATTCTGTAAAGCCTTTTTACCTGCAGGCAACTTGCACAAATCCCATGTCTTATTTTTTAGCAAAGAGTCCATTTCATCTTTCATTGCAGACTCCCACTGAATCTTAGTATCCACCTGCACAGCTTCATCATAACTTTCAGGTTCACCAACATCAGTAAGTAAAATAGAATACAAAGAGGGAGAAAACCTTTTTTGAGGTCTAATTTGCCTTGTTGGCTATCTAACATTTACTGGTGTGTTTGGTATTTGTTGTTGCAGTTGTTGCACATCATGAGGAATGGCTGGAACATCAGCTTTTGGAGTATCATCCATCACTACATAATCATCTTCTTTCTTCTCATGTTACTGCAACAGATCTTTGTACAACACTTTCTCATTGAATATGACATCCCGACTTCTAACAATTTTAAGATTTTCAAAATCCCAAAGCCTATAATCAAAGTCATTAATGCCATATCGAACAAAGACACATTTCTTTGATTTAGCCTCTAGCTTGGTTCTATTTTCAGAGTCTATATGAGAAAAAGCTTCACAACCAAAGGTCTTGAGAAAAGAATAACTCATCTACTTACTAGTCCATGCTTCCTCTGGAATACCATAGCCCAAAAGAATAGAGGGACCTCTATTAACCAAATATACTACAGTATTGACAGCATCCGCCGACATGTGTAAGGGCAACCCAGCATGCAACCTCATGCTCCTTGCGTGCTGCATTATAGTCCTGTTCATGCATTCAGCCACTCCATTTTCTTGTGGAGTCCTTGGAATAGTTTTTTGTCTACGAATACCATTAGTGAAGCAATAATCTTCAAATTCATGACTGCAATACTCACCACCATTATCAGATATGAGACATTTTAATTTCTTACCAGTCTCATTTTCAACCAAGCATTTCCATTTCTTAAAAGTTTGAAATACATTAGATTTCTATCTAAGGAAATAAACCCATACTTTTCTAGTTGCATCATCAATAAATGTAACATAATAATGAGAGCCACCAAGGGAAGATACCTGAGCCGATCCCCATAAATCTATATGCACAAGCTCTAATTTCTCCTTTTTGTTTTCCTTCCCTGTCTTTACAAAACTCACTCTCTTTTGTTTTCCATACACAAAACTTTCACAAAAATCCATATTCACACATTTCAGGCCTAGTAAAACTTTCTTTGAATGAAGTACTTTCATACCTTTCTCACTCATGTGCCCAAGTCTATTGTGCCACAGCGCTGTATCAGAATCTATAGTAGCTATTTGTTCTCCCTGCCCAACTGTAGCAATTGTTCCTGAACATTCATTTTTCTCTAAAACAATTAAAGTAGAAGGAACAATATGACCTGTACAAAGATATAAGGTGCCTACTTTCACACCTTTTGCTACTACAAGGGAACCTTTTGAAACCTTCCAATTTTTATCATTAAAAGTAACTACACAACCCTCATCACCAAGTTGCCTTGCTGAAATTAAATTCCTACTTAGTTTTGGAACATGTCTTACCTCATGTAGTAGCCAATGATTCCCATTTTGCAACTTAATTTGAATTTTTCCCTTTCCAACAATCTGACAGGGTTCATTATCCCCCAAATAAACAAGCCCAAAATCCCCTTGGACATAATCAATGAAATAACCTCTATGAGGTGTAGCATGAAATGAAGCACTAGAATCTAAAACCCATGAATTATCAACACTCTCTAAAGATAGAAGCAAAGCATCCTCTTCGGATTTGTTACTTACCACATTTGCCTCCTTGTCTCCATCTGATTCATCTCCTTCATTTTTCTTTCGATTCCAACAATCTTTCTTTTTGTGACCTAGTTTCCCATAGTACCGGAAATCATTTGGTCCTCTCGATTGAGACCTCCTCCCCTTTGACTTTCCTCTTGATTTCCCATGATTTCTAGAGTTATTTCCTCTCTCAGTTGTTTTGCCCCTACTTTGTGCATTCAAAGCACTTCCTGATTTAGATCCACCTTAGGATTTCCTACAAGTTTCCTCACGTAAAATAACACTGATCACATCATCATATTTTAGGGTACTAGATCCAAGAACAAAATTACTCATAGCCATTACCAAGCCATTCCAGCTTTCAGGTAAAGAACACAAAATCAAGAGAGCCCTAATTTCTTCATCAAAAATGATACCCATAGAAGATAATTGACTAGTAATAGTATTAAACTCATTTTAATGATCTGCAACAGATCCACCTTTTGCCATTTTCATATTAAATAAATGCTTCATGAGAAATACCTTGTTTGAAGTGGAGGGCTTTTCATACAGTGTCGCTAGGGTTTTCATCAAATCTTCTGTTGTCTTTCCTTTTCTAATATTAAATGCCACTGATGGAGCCAAGCATAACCGAATGCTTTCGAGTGCCTTTCTATCCAAAAGATCCCATTTAGCCTCTGACATAGTTCCCTAATTCTTGGCTTTGCCTTCCAATGGCTTCCATAAATCCTTCTAATATAGATAGCCTTCCATTTGCATCTTCCATAACTGGAAGTTCTTCCCATTAAACATGTCAACCCTCAGCTTACCCTCATCTGCCATCGCTCCCACTCAACTGTGAGACTCCCACTTAACCGTGAGAATTTCCTTCAGAGGATAACTAAAAGACAACCTTGCTCTGATACCACTTGTTAGGATAAACCATGAACAAAAATAAAAACTACATGAAAATATAACCAATAACTAAAAAAATAATAGATCGCACAGAAATGAACACAAGGTACCAAGATTTAACATGGTTCACCCAATCCTTGGGCTACATCCACCAAATAGCAAGTCTGATCTTATTACAATCCAGTGATTACAACCTAATTACAATCTGTAATCCCTTATAGCTCAATACCACCGCAAGAACCAATTTCACATCACAACAATGAAAAATACCCAACCCTAAGCCCTTTTATACAAGTATTAAACTACTTTAGGGTTATAACATGTCGACCATATGTCGGCTACCATGTCGGCCATGGCCCAAAAAAAAAAAATTTTGGGGCGATGCCTCGAACCCCACTATTTATGAAGTATGTATAGTACTTTCCTGATCAGTCACCATAATCTAACAGTAACAATAGAAGAACAAATGGATTGTATTTCCCAACCATCAATACTTAAGATGACCTAAAGGTATATTTGGTTTTAATGAAGATATATATTCAGGAACCTAACTTAGTATAAAGTTATTTCTTTGAGGATCTATATAAAAGAAAATTCATTTGTCCAAGTATGGAAGAAGCATAATTGTGAAAGAGAAGAATATATATGTTTTATCTTGGATACAAGAAGTGAATATGGAGCATAATATGTAATTAGGCTACAATGAAGTATAAAGAGGAAAGTAGAGACTCATCTAGCATAGTTAGGTGATCAAATTATTAAATGTATCTCATTCAGCAAATCACGGTGCATTTCTAAGATCATCTTGGTGATCCATCCTAACAAGTGCATAAGTCAAATCCTTTAACTAGGTGGACTTAAAAATCCTATGTTAAGTATCTTACTAGGAAGATACTTCATTGTATTGTAAAAACCTTTTGCAAGGTGGACCTAGTAGTTCTTCATACTCCTAATAGAGTAGATCACCAGAAGTGATCAATTGTAAGCCATAATAGGCCAACTTTATTACTACAGTAGTGAAGCTTCTGGGTGTCATCTGCACACAAATTTTACCTTCTACTTGGAGGGTTTCTAGGTTACCATATCTTGTGTTAAAGTGTTAGAGGTGGTAGTTTCTTTATTACTTTATGTTCATGCATGGAAGTATATTAGATAATCTAAAGTAGTAATCTAGGTAGAAGAAGTTTTATTGGTTCCTAAAAGGAAAATATTCTTTAGAGATGCTTGTTTGATGCTTCCATGAAGAGGAAAAATGACTATGTACAAGGGCTTTAGAAAATAAGGAAGTGAACTCCTCCAATTATAGAGTAGTAGTCAATGTGCCACAATCTCAATAATGGTAAAATCATAAGTTATTAAGCTTGTTAGAGAGGAAAAAAATAGATACTCTCTCAATTTAGCTGAAAATATATTTTTTTTGGAAAGGAGGCAACACTTCTTTCTAACTCAATTAAATAAAGTGGATTTCTTCATAAGCTAGAATCTCCCATTAGGTAGTGATTCTCCTAAGGCATTTATACAATGGACAATTAGAAAATATAAGTTTTTCACTACTCCATTGCTTAGAAGCTAAATCTTATAAAGTTAATTGTGTGACCTCTTTTTAAAGATAAATCTAATGTGAATGACATAGTAGGGAGTTGTTAATCTACCATATTAAAGGTAAATCTGATTATTATAACATTAAAGGGCATTTTTGGGTTAATAGGTTTCTCCATACTAATGTAATGTGGAAAATTTGAACCCCAATTATTATATTTGAAATTAATAAAGATTGGATAAGAGGCAATTTCACTTATCCATTCTTGAACAACCCAATTTCATCCTAAGTGAAAATTGTTTCTTGCTCTATGTTTATATATATATATTAATGGCTATTAGAACTGGTATGCATGATTGTTTACCTAGTCTTGAGAGCAAGTTAAAAGATTGTACAAACACATCTTCCATATTCTATGATCTCAGGGACTTGCATAGAAGATTGAATTCTCATCCCATTTATCCCATCACTCAAAAACTTAAGGAAAGTGGGTTAGTAGAAGCCACATGTTTTCTAATGGTTGTTGATGTAGCCAAAGTTCCTCAAATAATTAATAGATACATAAGAGAGAAAGAAAAAATAAATAAATATTAGAACTCCAAATTATTCTTTATTCATATTCCCAATTATCTTCCGCTACAATGAGAGGAAATACCAATTTAAATACAAATCTGAAATTACCTTTATTTGTAACTTTTTTCATTATTTTTTTTTGCCATTTTTGGTAAGTTTTAAAAAGCAATTATTGTAATTATCTCAACATTTCTTTCAACTGTAATAGTCTCATCTCTTCCTCCTTCCTCTTCCTCTTTTTCTATTTTATTTTATTTTCTTCTTTCCTCTTCTGCAAATACTTCATTAATAGATCCAACTCTCCAAATGAGTTCATCCTTTGCCACAACTGTATCTTTTCTCTTTTCTACCTTGATTTTTGGAAACTAGTTCCTTGTCTTAACTTGCATAAACATAAAAATTATAAACACATGAATATAAACATATTATTTTCCAAAACCTTCTGAGCTTTGATACCAGATCATGCAACCAAAATTCCTCAAATAATTAACAGAAACATATTAGAGAAAGAACACAAAAATATATTAGAACTCCAAATTATTCTTTGTTCATCTTCCTAATTTTCTTCCCTTATAATGAGAGGAAATACCAATTAAAATACAAATTCAAAATTACCTTTATTGGTAGTTTTTTTATAAAATAATTTTTTGCCATTTTTGGTAATTTTTAAAAATAACTCAAAAAAGTGGATTTTTTTGTGAAGCTTTCTAAAAATAAGATAAGATGAACTATCAACTAACATTTGAAATTGGAAGTAATATTTTGAGGTTATTAATAAAAATAAAAATTTCTAAAATCTAAGAAAAATATTAAAATCTTTTTAAAAATTACTAAAAGATCATGCATCAGAAAGCCACTAAAAGATCATGCATTAGTTGTTCAAGTACCAAAGCTAGTTGAAGAAATTATAGCCAAATATGATGCAAAGAAGAAGAAAACCAAAATGCTAGATGACTCTATCTTACTTTCCATAGAGGTCTTTTTTGTTACTTAGGTTTGCACCCTTGTCCAAAGCCTATGCATGAGGACAACCTAGTGAAACATGGAAACAACCTCCAAGCTATGGGAATTGAACTATGAGGTTGAGTCTTCGGAGAAGGCTGGCTTTCTCTTACTATTAGGATGCACTTAACTACTCTTGGAGAGGAAAAGGGAGAAGGAGAGAATGAAAGAAAATCTACCTAATCTAATCTAAAGAGGTGATGCACCAAAATAGACTGTTTGGACCAAACTCTGCCCATATATGCACTATTGAACCAGAATGAAACTAAGGATATACATATCCAAACTTGCTTTAATCTAATAATCACATGCAGATCAAAAGACCAAGATGAATGACACAAGGAAAGAGAGATTCACTTATATTATCATTCATAGGCCGAGGAGATATAGTCATGCAGATCATAGATCTCTATTAAACACCAGTAAGAGGCAAACAGTTCTTGCACTTTCATACCAATGGCTGAAAGAGATAAGACAAAAAATCATGTAATTCAGAGCCACAGGGGAATTTACACTGAGAATCTGCAGAGTAGTAACAGAGAAAATAGAGAAAGGTCAACCCTTCAAAAGTTTTTAGAAGTTGCCTTTATAGCTCAGGTATAATTGGGATGTCCTCCAACTGTAATTACTTCGTGAGAACCTACCATTAAGTCTCGCAGAGAACAATCATGGAGAAGATATGATCTAGACACGGATCTAGATGCAATGATACCTGATCTTCTATGTCAAATAATGCCTTGAGAGGATAGAAATGGTGCCATAACTTGCTCTGGTCAAGTAGATAGGTTGGATCGAGGGGAGTGTTCCTCTTTGTTTCGTATTTACTCCAGGGTGGTTAGAATTGATCATAAGATTGGATTATGCAAAAAACCCCCGGTATCTCCTATCATTTTGGCTCATGAATCATCAAGTCAATGAGTTAACTGAAATTGCAAGCAGGATGAGCCATGTGGGCCAATGATTCCCCTTTATCTTGCCACCTCGCACGAGTCTTACATGGTTGACCACCTCTTTTCATTACTAACTGTGCCACCTTGTAACCCTGACCGTGATAGTAATATTACCTGCTAGCTACTTCTAACCGTTACCATTTCCATCAGACCCACTAGGACATGTGTTACCGAGGCGCTATGTCACTATGCGTATTTTATTTTGAGTAGGTTTCTAGTTTAGGAAAGTCTCTATTTTTAGCAAGTTTTTATTTTGGGAAAGTTTCTATTTTTAGAAGGTTTCTATTTTTTGAAAGTTTTGATTTTTAGTGGGTTTCTATTTTGGAAAAGTCTCTATTTTTAGCAGGTTTTTATTTTTAAAAAGTTTCTATTTTTAGCAAGTTTTTATTTTGTGAAAGTCTCTATTTTTAGGAAGTTTCCTGTTTGGGAAAGTGTTTCCAAAGTTTAATTAATTTAAAATTATTATGGTAATGGATCTTTGAGTTTTCTTGCATATGACTCTATCTAAGCTGTCCTTCTGTTGTTTCCACTTGTCAAACTCCATTTACTGTAGGAGTTTTTAGGCTCGTTTATAATGACCCTAGCTAGTGGTGACCTAGTTGTTGATATTGGTATTCACACTGCTACTTCAGAATGCCATGTGCCTCCATTGAAAAAATGTCCTCACAAATTCATCCTGAAGGTTTTTCGTGAGGTAATCCTAATATTACCCTTCCTTTGCAAGAATTTGATGCTGCTTGTGATTGGTTAGAACAACATAGCTTGATAGGGTATGTTGTGGGTAGGACTTCTCCTGAAGCTATGCTCTAAGAATGGGTTAACAAGAGCTAGAATCCTCATGGATTTTTCCTTGATGCTGTGTAAAACCTTACCAAATGTTTTTAAAATTTTGCTTCACCAACCCATCATCGACAGATGTAGCTTATAGTAATGGTCCTTAGTCTATGCATTTCTCCCTACTTGCTTTTCAAAGATGGTCGAGAGACTTCACTATCTTTGACAACAAAAAGCTTAGTGTTCTTGTGTGGGTAGAATTCCTAGGTTTACCCTTGCCATGGTTGCCTTTTATGGAGTCCATTTCCAATACTCTTGGCAAAGTTATCACAAAGGAATGTGAGAAATTTTTTAACTCTCTCCCTCAGAAACACATTTGCGTTGAGGTTGATTTTTCCAAGGATCTTAAGGATTCTATGGAAATATAGATTAGGGCTCAAACTAGTTAGCAAAACATAAGATTAGGGATTACCCTTTGGCTATGCCTAGGGTTAAACCCCCACCTAAAGAGGTTCCTACCAAATCAGCAAAAAAGAAAAAAGAAGAATGGACTACTATTGGGCACAAGGAAAAGGCTCCCTTAGCTCCTAAATAGTCATATACAATGGTCATTTTGTGTTCCTCTTATTTCAACAAGAGCACAAACTCCAACCACTTTAGGGATGCAAGTGGATTTTTGGAACCAAACCCTGGTGTTTCATGATTTCAAACCTTGGTGTTTCATAAGGGATTAAAGTAGCTGCTAGGGCTAACACCTCAGTTGTGATTCATACCCCTCTTGTTGCTTCTTCCATAGCGATTCAGAATATTCAGCATTCTCACAATTCTCCAAAATGTGCTAAGAAGCCAGAGGAGAAACAACGAGCCATCAATCCAGAGGATTTTCCTTCTAGCTTTAACCTACTTTCTACCTTCTTACAGAATAGTTATTTCTCTCTTGAGGATGAGGAAGATATGGAAGACTTTTCATGAATTTTTTATCATGGAATGTGCAAGCTCTTAGAGATTTCTCCAGAAAGTACTATGTTAGGGATACTAGTCATGGACTTGAAAATTTAGATTTTCTCTATATGAAAAAGTTAAGATCTTTCGTTTCATGCTTTCTTCTACATGTCACGTCATTTTTCTAGTTGGCATTATGTTTTCCTAATAATATGATGTATGCAGAGGTGGTGTAATTATTCTCTTGTTACCTCATCTTCATTCTGCTAATTATTTCACACAGCTCTGACCCTATGCACAAAATTATTTGGCTCTAGTTTTTTGTTAGCAATCATTCTTTTGGAGTTGTTAATTTTTATGCTCCCAATGATACTGTGGAAAGATTTCAATTGTGGGACTAGTTGGCTAACAAATTGCCTCCAACTACTTGGGTTATGTGTAATGCCTTCAATATGGTTGAGATGGTCTCTAACAAAGATGGCATTTTTCCTTTTTGCTAGATAACTAGGGAAAGGGAAGCCTAGTACTACATGCACAATAAATTGGCCCTTTTTTATCCCAATACTATCTACCACCAACATAGTGGGGTTTGGCACACTTGGTCCAACTTTCAAGTTGTCTTTGAGTGCATTTTAAAGCATCTTAATCATGCCATGAGTACTGCATAATCCTTTTTCTCCATTTCCAAGGATTGAGATTTACTCAAGTCATTCCATTGCTAGATGTGGCATTATCTAACCACTATCACATTTATTTTTCCATTTCATGGCAAATAGTTATCCCAAAAGTTGTCATGTCATAATTCTTCAACACATTTGTGTTGATTCATGCTTCCACTATTGCTCATATCCTATGTGTCTAGAATATGGAGCCACGTCCACATTCCTAGATAGGGTGGAGTCAATGGTGGAATGATGCCATTACCACAACTACTCATTTTATATGCATCTATGTATGACAGTTAGTAGTTTTTAGAATGTGGTCTTATGAATCCATTATTTCTGTTCTCAAAAAAGCTTATGGGGCTCTCACCCTTAATCCTTGTGATCTTGATTTGCAAATTCAACTTGCCAAACTTCACCATGAAAAATAGGTTGTAGATAATTATGTTGCTCAGGGAGCCCAAATCAAAGCTCACCTCTATTGGTTGGAGGTTCACGACAAAGCTTCAAAGGAGTTCTTCTAGTCTCTTTGAGCCTGTCATACCAATTTTGGGATTAGAAAAAAAAACAAGGCACTTTTGTTCTCTCCAATCTCTTGACATCCTACAAGCCTTTGTTCATCACTATGAGAACATTTTTTCTTCGTAGGGAAATTCGGTTGCTTAGGAGGAAGCTCTCAGAAAGTGTATTTTTTTTACTCCAAACTACCTAGTAGTTGAGTAACATGCTTTCTCTGACCAACTTCTTACCCTCTGAGACCTTAAAGAGGCAATTTTCTCCATGGCAGATGATAAGTCCCTCAAGTGTGATGGGTTCCTGTATGAATTTTACAAACACCTTTGGGAATAAAGTTGCTCTGATCTGCACAAAGTTTATCTTGAAGCCTATCATTCTAAAATTCTAGGAGCTATTATCAACAAAGGAAACATTAAATTCATATGTAAAGATGGAGATCCAAAGGATATTTGCAATTGGTAACCTATTTCCCTTCTAAATGTATCATATAAAATTATTGCTAAGGCAATTTCTTTTAAAATTTTCCACCTCCTACCTTAATTCTGTGGCCTAAGAAAACTAGCTTTATCAAGTCTAGATATATTCTTGACAATATTATTGCTACCTAGGAAGGAGTTGAGTGTGTTGGCTCCTAATTTAATAGTTTTAAAATTAACTAAGAAACTAGACCAATACATCTAAGGCTAGCAAATTCCTACGATGAATGCACTCAACTACAATCTTGGGCCAACTATAAGGCATAACTCCTTCACTTTAGGCTCTGTAAAACATAGGTAGCTGGACCTCAGATTCAAATTATATGGTACTAGTGCTAAACATATTCCTAAATCTATTAATAGAAAATTTAGCCCTTATTATCCTATACTTATGTAATAACAAAGATATGTAGTAGCAAGTTGCAACTCTATGGAATTCACAAGCTGAGTGGGGGCATCCTTTTTGGCTCTTCAACATAAAAGGGAGATACAATTGATTAATGATGTTGATTTTAGCAAGACCTCAAATATGCATCAGTAAGAACTAGTGATCTTGTAACTGATTAGTGCCTTATCTATTGGTCAATTCCATGAATTAAATACATATAACTACGATATAAAGGAAAAATTTCATACATCCAGACATTGGATCTATCCTATCACTTTGTGAATTAGAGATCAATGTTCATAAAGACCTCATTTTTATGAAGTATCCTTCTCAAAATAACCAACAATCCTATCAAACACATCCAGCATTTACATGACCCTTTGTTCTGACAACAAAACATATATGACATACAACCTTAATGAGATGCAAATGAGTCTCAGTTCTTTGTTCCTAGAACACATAAGATTGCAAATTACTAAGATAGGAGATGAGAATCAGAATGAAACTAATGAGATTTTGTTCATTTTTACTTATTTCTTTCAAACTATGCATTCAGATGCATGAAACTAAGACATAAAAAAACTTAACCAATCTGAACCTCCTATATTATCTTCACTACTACTATTCATACAAGAGAATTATACTAGAGGAAATTGGTGTCACAATGATGAGAACACATCAAGACTAGAACCCTAGTTTCAAAAATCTAAGAAAACTTCAGATTGTAACACACATGGTATCACATCAATGAGTCATTTTTCTCCAAAATTAGAACCAAACCCTGAGTTTCATAGTAAAAAATTGAACCTCTACAAAGAATGAGAAAGAGAATGATATAGAGCAGAGTGAATTCCTAGATTTGTTGTGTAGACGACATGTGTCCACTTGGAAAACATCTCCTAGCAGTGAAAAAAATCTCTCTAATTTCAATCCATAACTGCATATGAAATATTCAATCATTTTGGCTCTCAAAGGCACCAAATATCTTAGATATTTGATTTAAAAGATAACTGATTTTGATGCCAAATTTGAAACTAAAGGAAAAATAAAAAATTAGTTAAATGACCTCAATAGGCAAGATAAACTTTTCAAAAAAAAAAATTCTCCATACTCAAGACTCAACAAGCTCTCATATCTACCCTCTAACCCATTTTGATGCTCAAATTGTGAAATCTGCCCATTCAATTGAGAATGTCCTAGAAAACATAAATCTTCTTATAGAGCAAACCAATAGATAGTTATGAAAAATTTGACCTCATATTTGGAAATTTCGTTTCCTTCCAGTTCCAATGGTATATTGCAGTTCCTATTTTGGAAAAAAATTGCCCCTATGGCAGCCATTTGAAAATCTAGGTTCCAACTATGGGGAGAATAATTTAAAATGAGAAAATTAAAAAAATTATATAGTCTGAACTATAGAAACTTACCATTTAAAACCAAAATTTCAAATTTTGAAAGTTTCACACTCAAAATCATGCAAAGCTTTTTATTATTTTAAGATATTTTCCCTCCAACCTCCCTCATCCATTCATGTGATGCCACGTCAAATTTTGATAGGCCCTCTGGTTGTTGTGGGTCCCACATATACTTGCCAATTTTTTGGATTTTTTGGTAGGTCACCATGTCGCTTGCCAAAAAATCCTCCCATTTTTTAGTGGCGACATGGCGACCACCAGATTTTGGCAACATTTTCTAGCGAACTCCTTCCTTGACTGCCATGTCAATACCACCTTAGAGCACGATCAGCCATGTCACTGCCACCTTGGTTGGTTGCTATGTCACTATGGTTAATCATCATGCATCTTGGCTTGGCAACATAATGATGAACACCTGATCATCCACATGTCATCATTTGGCTTCTCAATTTCTACATCATCTTTTTCATGCTCATTTGGTAGGTTTGTAGGTTTGTTTGAAAAAATTTGATGTCATTATCTAGTTTGCTAGCCATGGGCCCCATTGCATGTGCCAAGTCATGTTCAAAAAAGAGCAATGTCTTTAAGACATCTTATAAGATGTGTGTTGTTGTATTTAAACACATAAAATGCCACC
Organism: Cupressus sempervirens; assembly: GCA_028749045.1. Classification (NCBI taxonomy): domain Eukaryota; kingdom Viridiplantae; phylum Streptophyta; class Pinopsida; order Cupressales; family Cupressaceae; genus Cupressus; species Cupressus sempervirens. The sequence goes on along the minus strand of CM053789.1, from coordinate 52,423,819 downwards.
ACATAATGAATGTGGGACAATTGTTTTTCATTTCTTTTGACCCTACTATTTCTCTGATGGGTTTCTTCTTGTTTATCTAGGGTCTCAAACACTTCTGAAGACTCTCTTTAGAAATAGCTTAAAGAGGGAGATCATGGATATATTGGCCCTATTGTTGTGATTAAAAGCATGTGAAGAAGTCCTAAACTTCATGGAGCATCATTTCTTTCTAGTGCAAGTAGTTTGTGTAGATGGAAAATGTAATGATTAGGCCCATATTATTTGTGATGGGCTTACAAGCTGGATGAATTCTACCAAATCTTTCAAACAATTCCACATGTCTTCAAGTTTGATTTATAATTTAGCAACACACCACTTGTCATCAATCTTTCCTTTCATAGAATAATTTGACAATATGACTAAGGTCTATGATTTCTACCACTATCTACAACTCTAGAGAAGCTATGAGTAGTTTGTAAATTTGAATGATCCCTTTACTATAAGATTGTATAAATAGCTACAAGGATGCCCTGAAAGGAGATTTTCACTAGAGGAAATTTTGGTTGTCACCCAATTTTGATGTTGTTTCATCCAATTCCTAGAATTCTCCTACATTAGAGTTAATGAATTTAATGGTTTCACATGGGACTTTCCCAGGTATCTTGATGATAGGAGCATTCTTATTGAGATATGTAGGAAAATACTTAAAGTGAATGTCCTATGTGGAGTAGTTAGAAAGGTGAGAATTACTTTCCTGGATGTTCTAGGATCATACTCATGCGCATCTAGGTTAGATACAAAGAAACCTGATAAAGGCCTTTAGAGGAAAATATAAATTCAAGAATTATGAATTGATAAGGCCATAATTTGATCCAATGAGCTATGTAAGAGATAATCTACATCTCAATTCCAACCATAAGCATGTAACAGACATTGAGGACTATTGGGCCCACAATTATACATAAGTAGAAACCAAGGAGAATTTCTAATTGAGGTTTGTAGTTGAGAAAGTCAAATTGTATAAAGAGAATATTAATTTTGATGATATTGAAGATGATGGATCTCATATGAGGTCATCGACATATGAGAAGGACATCAAAGACACATCCATTGTGTCTACTACATCAAAAGTTCCTACAGTTGATAAGATGGAGATCTTAATGGATAGTATTATAAAAAGGACTAACAAGTGGGTGGAGTTGACAAGAGCTAGAAGGAAACAAAATGGATTTGGTGGTTCTTTTGCAAGCATAGCTTCTAGAGGAGTGCAAGCATCATTTGCGACCACCTCAACCACTATAGAAACTGCATCCACCTCTATGGGTCTCTCTTAATCAATGGGTGGAGGAGGAGGTGACTAGTCACTAGAAGACAAGAATGTATAAGTCACTCCTACATGTTGAGGAGGTTCTCTAATGGACACTAGAAATGTTGGAGATATAGAGGTGGAGAAAGAAAAAAGAAGCAAAATGAGCATGTAACTAGGCAGGATTCCTCTATAGTTTGAGCAATCAATTTATATGGTAATAGCAACTAGAAAAAAGAAAATCCTCTAGATGGTGGCCCTAATGGAGGCAAGAAAGCTCAAGGAATACCATAGCTACAACAAGGAGGAGGTGATCAAGGTAATCCTCCTACTCACTCTGTAACTAAGACTATAACATTTCTTTTTGCTAGTAGGAAGAAGGAGACTCCTCCAGTTTTGAGGAAGTTGCTTGATGCCTCTATACTAGAAAAAATGTATAATTTCCTCACAATTGAGTCTTGATTGGAGGATACCATTGAGAGAAAGAGGAGGGTGGAGCAGAGTACACCTTCAAAAAACCTAATTTCTCAAGCAATACAATGACCAACCCCATCTCTGAAAGAAGAAAAAGCCAAAGTAATTACCAACTCTTCTTGCTAATGTCAATACAAGATCCATGGTCATGGAGATTGTTGAGCTGTAGAAGGAAGGATGAATTGAAGATCTATCGCCAAGTGATTTCTAGTAAAAAACACATGACATGGGCCCTCTAATGTAGGACACCATGGTCAATGTGTGGAAATACACTAATGTGAGGATTGAATATCAATTAGAGGAGTTAAAATTGGCTAGGAATATTCTCAAGGCCTCAAATAAAGAGCTAAATAACTACACAAGAGAAACTCTTAGGTCCTTGGTAGTTATCCCAATAGGCAATGCCACCCCAAGCTCATTTGATCCCACTATAGAGGAGAACAAAAATTTACTTGTTAGGATACAACAAGAGAGGAATTTTGGATCGATAGGTCATGCGTGGACATAATAATGATCATCCCTTGATCAATAATCTTGGAAATCTATTATTGAATGAGATGAATATGAGAGAGACTATGGATAATTAAAAAGTACCTATGCAATTAGAGGTAAAGAGGTTAGCAGTAGAGTTTTTTCTATTACAATATGTAATAGATACGAAGCCTAATGTTGTCATTTTGTCATGGAATTCTTAGATCAAGAGATGAACCATTGTACTACTAGAAGAAATCAATATGATTCAAGAAAGAAAGCCTAATTAAGTCAAAACAAGAGTTGAGGAGTGTATATAAATTAGTAAAGAAGGTGATTGAGAATAGCTATGTGTACTTCAAATATTTGCACACCTGAATCAAACATGGTTCCAAATAAATAGTTGGTGGACATGGAGGGGATTAAATTAAAGTTCCTAGAATTCATTGATCTTAGAGATGACAATAATTGATGTTACCTTGAAGAAGGCATCAAACAAGGTTCAATTTAAAGTCTCCATAATGGAAGAATTCACATAGGATAATGACTACTATGTCATTATAGTAGATAATATTTACATCCCAAGCATCATGGAGATAAGGATAGTGTTGGATGCTATAAAGGTGCATAAGGCCAAGAGAGTAATTCCTAAGAAGAATAATTTAATTAGAGTTATTACATTCCTATCATGATGATCCTTCAGGTAAATTTTAAGAACTCTCTCTCTCTCTCTCTCTCTCTCTCTCTCTCTCTCTCTCTCTCTCTCTCTCTCTCTCTCTCTCTCTCTCTCTCTCAGCCATTTGTGGCATTTTCCTTGGATGTATGTTGATAATGGATGAATATTGTCTATTGGCTCCTAATTTAACTTTGATTTTAATTACTAGGAAGATAAGAAGAGATTGCATCAAAGGGAGGCTATCTCCTATGATGGACATGATTTTTCAAGAACCCAAGCCAATTATAAGGTTGAACTCCTTCTACTTCAGGTCATACAAACCCTAGGTGGATATACCTTTAGATTAGTTCATATGGTACCAATTCAAAAGCATATGTCTAAATCTATACAATCAAGATTAAACCTTTATTTCTCCTATACTCATGCAATAAAAGAGGTATACAGTAGAAATTTATAAAGCTTATGAAATACAAAAGATTAGTGAGGGTATCTTTTCAGCTCCTAAACAAAAAGGGAAAATGTATGATTGATTATTTGATTTCAAACAAAAAAAAACCAACATATCCAACAACAAACCAAAATGTTCATGTAGCTAATTAGTGTCGTATCCATTGGGTATCCCACAAAGCATAACATACATCAAGTATTGGTGATCTATCCTATCACTTTGTGCATCAAAAATCTATGTTCAATCTGAATCTTATACTTATTAGCCATCCTTCTCATGAAACTCATAGCCCTGTCAAAATGTGTCAAGCATTTACATGACTCCTTGAATCAAAGGAAAATCACATCAAAACATACGACCCCAAATGAGATGCAAATTTATATATATTCTTTGTCCATAAATCTCAAAAGATTGTAAGCAATAGAGAAAGGGGACAAGAATCATAATGAAACTAAGTAAACTTACTGCTCTTTGTTTTCATTCCTTTGAAACAAGTACATTCAAGATGCATGAAAGACCTATAAAACACACTAACTGATTAGAACTATACTCTATCTTTACTATTGGTATTCATTCGAGAAAGATACTAAAAGAATGGTGGAAACCCATGTGAGAACTTTCTCAAAACAATGGGAACCAACTTTGTACAATGAAACAAGAAAGAAAGATATAGATAAGGAAAGAATCCTAGATACGATCTTGAATTGACACTTTTCCACTTTAATCTTCATCCAATGCTATTGTAAAACATCTTTGATCTCTCTAGAACTAAAAAATGGATCAGATCTCATCATTCTATATAGCCAATTCTAAAAATATCTTCTTGAATGATGAGAAAAAACCTTTTCTGATAAACTATCAGATTTGATGCCAAAAGTTACCAAAACCCACATTACAAAATTTTTGAGGTAAAACAAAATCCCTACTAAGTCCCTCTCCAAATTTGACACCTACCCATTTAACCATTTTATTAGAAACTAAAAATGAACTGCCTATACAAGAATGCACTTGCATAAGGAGCACCTCAAATAGAATACCTGTGGAGAAAAAAAAGTTAAACCTAGAAACTAGACTCTGAGAGATTTCTATCAATATATAATTGTCTTATATTTACATAAGATAAATGCTTAGGATAGCCATTTGAAACTCCAAGTTTAGAAATTGATTCAAAGGCCTCTTTCTTGCAAATATTTATTTTTAACCTAAAGTTAAAACTTTATACTAAAATCTCTTTTAATTTAAAATACTTATTTACATTTGTAGAGAAAAACAATAAACTATTAATTTTTGAATTACTTTTTTTTCCTCCTTTTCTAAATCTGGGTCAACCCAAGTTTGACTAACCTATGATATCTATCATGTTTTGATTGGCTAGTCCCTCTCGAATTACATGCCCTATAAACACTTTCTAGGAAGATTCACCACTTGGGCACAAGGTGGCACCACCTAATTGGTCCTAAGACTACTACCATTGACTGGGCCTACTGCTACATGGTAGTCTCTAATTGGGTCACCATGTCACCATGGCTAACCAGTGAGAAACTCTTCTTGGTGACATAGTGACAACCATTGATTCCACCACGTGGCACAATCTAGTGCATCCATCTTGAAATCACCACCTTAGCACCTACAACCATGTGTCACTCTGTCATTATGTTGCTATCCTCATTAGAATCCTGGCATGTCATTATGATATAGTGCCATTGCAAAACATAGTACTCCTGATCCACGTCACCACCTCATAATCTATGCCAAGTCACGTATATCACATCAATGGTCCTACTACATGGTAGCCTATCAATATGTAACATAACACCTCAATAATCACCACATCACTAGTGACATAGTGATATCATGCCATGTATCTATCCCACCACATCATCTTCCTTGGGATCTATTCCAAGATTGGAACTATATGCTACACAACACTCTACTATTCATCATTGGGTTACTATGTCTCATTATTCTATTGGTTGAATCAGTGCCACATCATCTCCAATTCATTTGTGTTTTTTGTCAAATTTTTTCCATCTGTTACCTCTAGCTAGGTTAGAACCCACATACATGAGACCTCAGGCTTGTTTCTAAAAGAGTTTATCTTTTGACACTTACTCTTAGTGCCTTTGGGTATATAAAGTGTTATATAAATCCCTACACAAATAATTTGGGACAATACATCTTAGCACTTTTACCTTTGACTATGGAGACAAACATGCGTTGTATGAAATGTCCCCATTTTTCCTCTCTTTTGAGTATTTCTTGGTCCTCAGTATGAGCTATCTCATGCTTGATCAACCTTCATGTTCATCTCCTACATGTATTCATTCCTTTATTTCCTTTAGTCCAGTAATAAATGTGGTAATAAAGAAATATTGGGGAGGCTGAGTAGTGACAATGACATGTATGAGCTTGTCAACCCCAATTCATAAACTGCAACCACAATTGGGCTAAGTAAGGTGTCATTTGTTAATAACCATGCATGTCGCTTTAATGAAAATGTAGTTGTCCTCCAAAAAACTAGTTTAGAGAATAAACATGAAGTCATCTTATAGTGTTTGTTGATTTTAGAATTAGAGAGCATCAAGATAGTCTGCTATTGATGTCCAAATATAGGTCATGATCACTAGCATAATAATTCTAAAGCTTTAAAATGATCTACAAGGAAATTCGTTGGCAATAGGCGCAGTGGTTCAATGTAAACCAAGAAAATATGTGATTGAAATTTCAAAGAATTTGAAACATGATCATCATTATCAAAATTGTAACCTTGTAAAGATTTTAAAGTAGTTTTTTGACATTTTTTATCAGAAAACTCCACACAACATAGGACATAGAGTTCTCTTCTAGCACATCTAGGTTCCTTGCATCAATGTGAAAAGAGGTTGCTGATCCACTGTGATCTACTTGGCATGGACCTAATCTGGATGAATGTTTTAAAAGGAAAAAGACCATCTTTATTTTCTTGTTGGACTCATCAAAGCCTAGGTGATGTCATTAAACGGAAACATTCGCCATATAAATGAGGTAGGTAGATTGATGTTGAACTTGCACTTAAACATATCAAACTTGAAATAGCTAAACTCCTTGCAACATCTCCTACTGAGGTGTTCATGATCCATAAGCACCACAAGAGAGGGAGTACATTTGGTCTCTTTTCAATGTGTTCCATGCACTTAGTCCTAAAACTATAGATGGATCCACACATATGCGCATTTCAAGATGAGGGAAAATAATTGAGATGAGCAACAAGATTCATTAGTTTATCTATTGTGATTGTTCTTTTCTCCATGTACATAATAAATCAATAATGCACTCCTTTGCAATCTCTCCCATTAACTACACATTACAAAAGACCAAAGGCATAATGTACCTTTGGAAGGTTGATAGTTAGAAAAATCTACTTGACATTTTGGATTTGTACGGAAATATTTGAGATAAGAAACTAAAAATTGAGGCTTTTACTTTAGTAATAATATTGATAAGTGTGTGGTGTACCTACCCTACTTCAATGTTCTCCCTATTTTTCTCTTCTCACATGTCATTCACCCTTTTTATTGATATGAACAAAGATTTTCTTTTCACCACATTTCATTGATGAACATTCACCCACTTCAAACTATGAAATAATTTAATTACAAGATTTAATATTCAAATCAAGATGACTTAAATAATAAAATGCATTATTTATGCAAAGGGGTAATAATCTTGAGAAATCAAGCTAGCTCTCAAGGTGATACTGCTAAAAAAATTCAAATTGAAAGACGTAATTCTTTCAAACTGATCTATTAAACAATTGGCCCTTATTAGATTCCAATTCAATCATTGTTGCATCATTTAAAAACTCACTTCGCTCCTTTTGCAAACCTATAATTTTTTTCCAAGAAGCCTCTAAAACTAGCTTTAAAAACTAATTGAATCAAACAACCAACCCTGAGATTTGGCATATTTATTCTTTCATTCACATTTTTCTACCCTATCAGATTTCACCTCATGAAAACATCTTGGTCAAAAGATATTCACCATCAAAGCTGCTCACTTCAAACTGCCTACAACTAAACATGTCAAAAAACAATAAAGTGCATTCAGTTTTGGCTTTGAAAATAGGTCAATTAACAATCACTTGGAGGTACAAAAACTAGGGCTTTATTTTACTATCATATGGAGAGTATATTTTTGTGATTTGGGCTCATGGAAAATAACTAGGCACGTTTGGAAAGTGTTCAAAGTTGGTTAATCAAAATTGTAGTACTGGGAACACTAGCTAAACAATGATTTTTACAAATAGAATCGACCTGGAAAAGTGTGCAAATAGATTTGTCAAGACTTGAAAATTGGAAAAATTAAAATATTTTTAGAGTATAATATAGTGGTACAATTTATTTTTTCTCATCTATCACATATTAACATTTATGACATCCCAAATAGGGCTACCAATCAATCTTCACATTTAGATCCCAGTAAAACTTCATAAATTGTATTTGGAATCACATTTGAAAACTAGTCAAATCAATTCATCATAGGTTCAAATATAAAAGACATCATGTCTTTAAAACTTAGAATTTAATTCAATAAGAACTTTCTCAATAGGGTCAATTGAGTCAAAATTATAACTGGTCAAGCAGGGCTTCCCAAAATTTTGAGCAATATGCATCAACATGAAGGATTGAAAGCCTAGTCAAAAAATATTGAAATGACTTGAAATCTGAAAAATAGGCTCTTTGATATGCATAATAAACACTCCCAAAGTGGTGATCCATGAAACTTTATCAGGTGCAAGATATTCAATTGCAAACTAGGCTTCCTGTTGATGTTTAACACTTAGGAAAAAATGTAGATTTGAGCACTGCTCAAAAAGATGCATTACCAAATGACTTGGAATGAAAACTTATCATTATGTAACACATGAATATACTTAATGAAAAGTGTTAGAAACATGAAATACTTCATAGACCTCAAAATGATGGCCGGGTACATATGCATTAAAAGAGCTTAGAGGGGCTCAATTTGACTTGGTTTTCAGAATGGTACTCAAAATGAGAGCTTCGAGTTTGAGTCCTGACATTTTCATTGCTAATTTTTCCTATGTCACCTCATTTTCTCTATAGTGTAATAATTATTATAATGGTCAGACTCTAAAGAGGGCCTATATGTGTAATTTTGAAAGTTAATACAAGGATTGGCAAATTTTGTTGTGAATTCACCCTTGTAGCTGAGACTACTGAGTGAGACTCTAAGTTTACTATGACTTGTTTCATTCAGTTAGATTAGATGTATATTGAAATTTAAGGTTATTTATTTGGAAGTTTTAAATGTCACATTGATATAAGTGTTAGTGTTGTTTTAGCAGTACAAATGATTTGAGAGTCATTTTCATTTTTAGTTTTTTTTATTTCCCATGTTTCATTATATTTGATAATTTAGTTGCATGTTCATATTTTAAAATGGAAATGGAGTATATTAATGGTGAAGCTACTAAGCTAGGGGCAATTCAAGTATTTTTGTGACTAGGCAGGGTAATCTGAGTGTTACTCCATTATTGATTATGTCTCCACTTTCTTGTTGTTGTTACATCTCTGTAGAGTATTCCTGCATCTATGTGCTTTGGAATTTTGATATAAGTGAGCTGGGAAATTTCCATTTGGAGATTTTTTCTAGTCAGAGTTCCAATTGGGCCTATGAATGTTCATTTCTTAGTGTTCCTTCATTGCATCTAGTAGTTATAGCCATGCATGTAGGAGTAGTGATATAAAGTAGAAGTTAGTATAGAAAGAGCTAAAAGTGGCTTATGGTGTTCATAAATGTGGATGATATAAGTTCTCTAATTTAATCAATCAAACTAGGTTTCTAGAGGCTATGAGAAATCTGGCAATTTCCTTTCCTACTCTTTGGTTAAGAGTATACCCCTATTCAAACTAAGATCTATTAAAAATTGTATTCATTGTAAATCTTTGCATACAAGGGACTTAGACCTTTTAATTTAGAGGGTAGTGATATCACCATATCCTAACCCATGTGTTAGTAACAACATGTTTTTGCAACACATTGGGAACTCAAGAGTTAAGGTATAAACCAAATCCTAGGAGAGACAAACTATGAACCAACAAGTTTTTTGCAACTCTATTATTGAAGGTCTATAGAGAAATATTTCTTATCCTTAGAAAAAAATTATATTAGTTTTTGGCACTCATATATGTATGCGTATATATATATAGTTTTAGAAATAGATAATATTGAGAGGGGGGTGAATCAGTATTCTACAATCTTTTACCCACAACATTATATTATTAATTACTTTACAATATGCATATGAAAGTAAAACAATAATTATGAACAGTAAATAAAGCCATATATAGTAAGAAATCATAACACCATTACTTTTTAACTAGGGTAACCCTGGCCAAGTGAAAACCTCAGTGGGGATGGTACCCATAGAATGATCCACTAAAAAAAAGAATCTTGTTAAGGATATTGACCCTATTAGGAGTCTATAAATTACATATAGTGTCTTGGTCCTTGTTAGAGGACTAGGCCTTATTAAAATCCTTGACCCTATTAGGAGTGCCTATTGCAATTGCAACTATATGCAAGAAGATCCCACTACCATAATATACAATTATAAAATATAGTGCCTTTATACAAAATAGATAGATACAGAAACCTCTTTATTATTAATTGCTTTACTTCGCATAGCCTAATCTAACATCAGAATTCACATCATAGATCTCTCATATAATTTTTCATGTCATATTCATAGTTCTTATATACATCATATACTTTGCCTTCTCGGACATATCACATATCGCACTTCACACACACTTTGTATAAAGTAACTCTTTACTTATACTATTTATTTTCATATAACTCTTATGTAGTTGGCCTGATGCAAGCACACATTATATTGAATTAGGGTAAACATCTAGGATGTCATATCTCCAAATATAAGTAATTATTTTGTGTCCAAAATAATTCCTTAGTACTTTATACCTCTTTTCTTGTTGTACTATGTTCTAATGTGCACATTGTCTTTACTGGTATTTAGCCTATAACTCCATCTATATTGTTCATACTAACTTTTGAAATTAGGTATATTATCATTACACTTTTATATGCCTTCCCTTGAATTTTCATGTGCCAAATATCTCTATAGCCTTTGTTTTACCAAAAATAATCTATGTGCTACCATTGAAACTATGTAAAACTTAGACAATTTACTATCTCTAACTGTAGAATCTTTTGCATTATACTTTGTCATTACAACCTAAAATATATGTTTTCATAAATGAAAAATCTAACTCATCTTATCTATCCTTATTTATAAAAATATCCCCCTTTGGCATTGATGGAAACATATGGGAAAATTGGCTAAGTCCCAAAAATGTTATATAAAATAATAATAAATACAAAAAAGAAATTGCTCAAAATTGGCCTTCAAAACTTCAAACTTTTACTCATGTTTTGATGGATCATTACATAACATATTCCCATCATTCCTTATCTCTCCTTTTATAATGATTTCCTATATAGATATCTAAGATCCCCCTTACATATGTATACAATTTTTCTTCCATTGTTCTCCCCCTTCGACATCAATGCAAAAGGTATCAAAAACTATTTACATATCAAAAATGTGTTTCATTACCTCTTCTTAGGATGAAAAGAGAGACATATAGTCACCAAAATTGACTACAAGATTCTTCATATTCTTTTCCTTTGAGTCCTCGACTCCTTTTGAAATGCTAAGTAGAGTGCACAAGCCATAAGATGCTATCTCTACTGCATTAAGATCTAAATATACAAAACTGTCAAAAGATATCTTAATTGATAGATATTCCTCCAATTGATGCTCCAATGTGCTCAACTTTACAAATAAGTATTCTCTCAAATGTGAGAACCTCTTGTTTATCCTTGATTTCCTATCTTCAATGAGACTTATCTCATCATGGGCCTTGCTAACTTGTGCTTCAATCTGCACACCAAGTTGACTAAGTTGTCTTGCCAATAATTCCACTTCTACACATTTGACCTTAAGCTCATTGTCAATATCTTGTGTGTAAAGCTAAAAGACACTACACGCTTCACATATAGAGCTTTTCCTTCAAGCTTGCACTTCTTTAATGACTTGATACAATTATCAAGAGTCAATAAGTCATTCCTTATGTTTTGAAAAATAGTTTCAAACATCTACACACTCATGCTTGGTTTGAGCCTATGATGTTGCAACTTCTGATGGACTTGTAAAATTCAGCATTAAATGCTTCAATCACAACATTTTCTTTATCCTCAAGGTTAGGATCAAGTGATTTTATTGTCACCGCTCCTTACAACTTATCAATGACTTCCATGAGAGTCTTCTATAGAATTTTTAACTATTTGTTCTTACTAATTATTTTATTGAGGAATGATACAATTATTATTGATCATCATCATCTAAACTTGTAAGAACAACTAAGGTGAGAGATGTGATGGGTGAACTTGACTTCTCATCCTTTTCTTCCTTCATTTTCCTCTTTTCCTCACCCTCTTTCTTCTTCTCATCTTCTTTTCTTTTGTTCTTTTCATCCTTCTTCTTTTCCTCTTCTTCTTCCTCCTTCTTTTCTTCCTCCTTTTTCTCCTTCTCCACTTCTTTCTCTTTTCTCTTCTTATCTTTATTCTTCTTCTTTTTCCTTCTTCTTCTTGTCCTCTTCTTCCTTCATTCTCTTCTCTTTATGTTCCTTCCTCTTCCTCTCCTCTTCTTCCTTCTATTTTTTTTTTGTCCCTCTTCTTCCTTCTATTTCGTATCCTCTTCTTCTTCTGTGTTTATCTTCTTTCTTTCTTCTTATTACTTTCATCAGCTTTCATCTTCTTCTCTTCATCCTCATTAGAACTGAAGTAATTTGTGATATTGCAAACAATATTTGGCCCAAGATCTTTCAAAGGATCTTCTGTTACACTTGTAGTGCCAATTTTCATTACATATTTTCCAATGGATATGTGCGAAGATAGATCTTCCATTTTAGTGTCTTTGGCTTCCACTATTGCTGATGGTGGAGTACTATATTCAATAGATATAGGGCTTGCCCCGTAGATTTCTTCTCATGCCTTTGTGTACATAAGTCATATATTTGACTATGGCTTCTTTTGTCTCTTTATTTACTTCTTCATAGTTTCCTCCAATCAAAAGAATGTGTCATATTTTATTCCTTGATGAGGGCTCAATTCCCTTCAATATATCTTGCAAGTCTTCATTAGTATTGACTTCACAAAGTTTCTTGATCATGTTTTCTCTGATTTTCTTGTGTTCTCCAGTCACTCTTCTTCTCCTATTAATCAATATATTGTACATATCCTCTGGAATATGTCTTTGAACATCTTCAAATATCTTATTCTTTAGTGTCATATTTCTTACTACTAAATTCTTTAACTAGATTCTATCTATATTACTATACATGCTATAAAACTTATTCAACTGAATGAAATTATTTTCATTTATTATCTGCATGTTTAAGTTCTCTACCTTTGGATTCCAAGGCTTCTTTCATGTGGATTTCCTCCCTTCACCAACTACTTTTTTAGTAGGTCTATCTTCTTCCTTATATTCATCTAATTCAACCATTTGTAGTGCCTTTCTCCTATTTTTAGGGCCACTTGATAGCTTCTTGGTCCTTTTCTTGTTGGGTGATTCACCTTCTTGCTTCACCTTGGTCATTAATACTAAATTTATCTTAGATGGAAGAGTAGATGATCTATCATCAACAATATATACATCCTCTTCATTAGTTTTCTTCAAGGGTTGTACAACAATAGGTTGTACTTAAGAAACTGTGGCATAGGGAGCTAGGTATCTATGAAGTAGATCCTACTACTGTCACTCCCTATGAAAGTGTTGCAATAGGAATATGAGTAGCTTCTAATACCTTAGTTTGTCCACTAGCCTCCATCTCCAAGGATATACCCTTAATCTCATTGAATTCTTAACTTGTCATCGCTGATTCCTTGAGAATAGATTCTATCTTCTTCTCAGCATAGTTATTTATTCTTTTATGTAGAGCTTTCTCTCTACTTGTCTAATATTTTCAACACAAGTAACCCACCTAGGATTATCCTTGTCTACCTCATACTCAATTATACTCTTTTCATATGCTAGAGTATGATCTTTTCACTCAATTCATAACCCATGGGGTCTATGAGCTTAACTTTAGGTATAATTACCTCTATGCAAGTCACATATTTCAACCATGAAACATATTTCCTCCTTATAATTTTCTACTAGTGAAGGTGGTACTATATACCTCTACTTCATCACAAACTAAAATTCTCTCATCATTCAATTGATATCTTCCACAATATTTTCCTCTAATTATCTTCTATAATGTTGTATCACTGATCTGATTTAGGATCTATAAATTTTATGGCTTAATCCAAACAATTAGATATACTTTCCTGATACAAGCAATTAATGTGTGGCTATGTATTTAAAACCATTGAATTTAAAAAGAAAAATAATCTAGGACTAATACAAAGGAATTCTAACCAATTACATAAAGTTAATTTAATTCTTTTACTTAAGAAAATTAACATGATTGAAATGTAGGAAAGAACAACACATAATCAACTAACAAAAAAGAAATGAGAGATAAGAGACACAACACAATTTGATCTTAGAGTTTGTCCTCTTAGGACTACATCTCTGGGTCCTGCTCCAACTGGTGGACAGATCTAATTAACTCAGAAAAAATCAATTACAATGTGTTACAATATCAACCCCTTCAAGTACATCAACATTACTCTTCTCTAATGTATAGGACTGAAAAATATGTCCTCTAGAAATTTCTCTCTCCTTCTCAGTACTTAGTCATCCTTTGGGTTCCTCTAAAAAATTGAATAATCTAAATAATTTTCATGTCTTGAAAATGACCTCCTACCCCCCTTTTATACACAAAATTAGTCTAAAATAGGCTAAAACAAAAAAATGCAATTATAGGTCCTTTAACAAATCACTTCCTCAAAATGCCTTGTTAACCATTTAATAAATTTGTCTTTACATCAATTTTGGGCTTCAAAACAATAATAAAATAGCCATAAACCCTTTTTTATAATAAGGATGGTGCCTATTAATGTTTTCGTAACAACTATGTCGCAGCGGTAGGAATTATTTTGAGCTAAGCCATTGGTCACAAGTTCAGACCCCACCAGCATCCTTGTAATAGGCTTGGTGGCTTTGTTAAAGCTTAAATTTTGGTCAAAGGTTCAAACCCCACTAACCACATTTATTGGCTTGCTCCCACATTGACTGCCAAAGGACCTCCGACCAATTTTTTAGTCACATGTGTCTATTCCTAATTGGACAAAGATAATTAGTTAATTTCCACGTATTCACTTCCAACTAGACAAAAATGATTATTTACATGCCATGTCACATACCACATGTTGTCCATATCACCTATTTTTCCACATCAGCATGATGACATCATTGATCAATAGGGCACTTTGGTCAACTAGACTTTGACTAAGCATAACTTTTGCCTCTGGGCTTCGATTTTGATGAAATAAATGCCATCAAAAGGCTCTTGATGAGACCTTTGATTTGGTACCAACTTTGACTAGTTTTGGAGAGTTCCAAATTTTTCTTTTCTAATGGTCTCTAACCTAAGGTTTGACCAACCTTTGACTAGTTATAACTTGAGAATATAGACTCCATTTTCGTCCATTCAAGTTGCATTGGATTCAAAATTTTGAGGACTTCAACATGGTACTAATTATTGGAGTTTTGGAGATACTTCAAATTTTAGCAAAAATATCCTTTGGATCAAGCCTCCCCACTAAAAAAGAGCTTTTAGACCTCTGGAAGTTTATTTTTATATAAGACAAAAATGAGGGCATGTTTGCCTCACTTTTTCAGTATCACTTATACAAACTAGTGGAATTCTAAATATCTAAACCATCACACACATTATGAAGAATGAAATAGCATTGTTAATACAATTGACCATATATCCACTAGTGTTCATTATTACATCCATCACCCACATAGTACCAACTAGTAGAAATAGAGGCAACAAAACTGAAATAAATAATGAAATGGAAAAAGTATCAACATTTTGGACCTCTTGTATAGAAACATCATTAGAAAATGAACCTTTCAAATATTCTTTTGCCATCATGAGCTGAAGACTTGATTCTAGTTGCACTTGATCCTCACTAGCTATTGCAGACATGAGAGTCAGTTTACTACTTGCATTTACAATCATTTTTAAATATCCTATGTTTACAATTAATCCTTTATTCTTCATGTGATGAGGTCTTATAATGTATTCAATTCCACCTTTAAACAAATGATACTTGTTATTCTCCCTGTAGAAGATAGCTTTCCTATCATATAAGTATGGGCTACCCAACACAATCCCATAGATATCAAGTGGAACCACATCAAATTCAACCTCATCTACAAATTTAAATGTTATTGCAAATCTTAACTTACATTACTTAGTAACTCGCAATCTGTTATCATTGCACACCCAACCTAATGGATAAGGTCTCTTATGCAATGTAGTTTTCAATCCCAATTGTTTAACAACTTCTTTTGAAATCACGTTAACTTGGGAGCCACTATCTATCAATGTTTCAATTTTAGTGTTCTTAGAAATCAACCTTATATGAAAAATTTCACACCTTTTAATATCTTCAGGAACAACATGACTTTTGAAAGTGGGAGCATATAAAACATCAGTGATAGAATCAATAAAATCTTTACCTTTCAAACCCACGACCAATATTGTTTTGTCATCACCAAAATTTGATCCAAGATCCTAAACAATAGTTGTAGACAATTTTTTTCCCCTTTTGGTCCTTCTTAAACCACTTTGATTTCAACTTTCGATGTTATTTCCAACACTTTTCTTCTACATGCCCTTTCTTATAAAAATTTGAACAAGTAGGCTTATCAGCTTCCTCTTTCTTCACTCTGGTTGTTTTCTTTCCTTTCTTGATGTTGTTAGGAGGAACAAATTATTTCTTGTTGGGTGATGCGACGTGCTCCCCTGCCCATAGGTGGTTAATTATGTGGTGTTCCATGTTCACTAACAGTCATGGCTTTTGGTGTAACAGAAAATGGGCCCTACAATTGGTATCAGAGCCTGGTTTTGGCTTGGTCATGGGTTCAAATCTCCCCGGTGCCTTCCTGACCCGCGTAAGCAACTGGTATGCGCATCGAGGGGGAGATTTTTGGGTGATGTGACGTGCTCCCCTGCCCACATGTGGTTAATTATGTGGTGTTCCATGTTCACTAACAGTCATGGCTTTTGGTGTAACGGAAAATGGGCCCTACATTTCTTAGAACTAAAACTTGTGTTTTCTCCACCTACTTCAATATGGGTTGCTTGAACACATACTTCATCAAAGTTAGGACTAAAAACCAATATTATATGTTTTAAATAAGAATGCATTCCACCTATATACTTTAACAAAGTATCTTGTGTATAAAGAGGAATTCCAAGAGTAAGTGCCTTCTTTCTAAACACCTGTGTATAGTCTTGCATAGACTACCCTTTACCTTGCTTGAGATTTTGCCAATCCATAATGGCTTGTTGCATATGACCCAAAGGATAAAAATATTTCTTTAAAGGAGTAAATTCGTACCAATATGAAATGATTTTACCATCTGTAGCAAGATCATCCTGGATCTTACTCTCCCACCAACCTAATATAACACCTCCCATCTTAAGAGTAGCTAGCTAGATTCTAGAAGAATCATCCAGAATATTTTGAGCCCTGCGATACACTTTGATCTACTTAAGCCAATTATCCAATTTTTCCACATACAACTCACCACTATATACAAGAAAATCAAACTTCACATCAAGCTTTAACAAGAGTGTCTTCACAGAACGTTTCTTTTTAGAAGAAGTAGATAGAGAAGAAGAAGATGAAGAAGATGGGGATGGAGGTTCAGGAGGGTCACTAACACCTCCTACTCCTTTACCTTTGTCATCTTTTGATGAAGATTAAGCTTCTTGCTTCTTCCTAGCCTTGTCTACCTTTCTCAATTGTTTTTCATGTCTCTCTTGAAGAAGAATGTCCACCAAAGCTTTTAACTCCACAAAATATCTCTAGAAGGCTTCCACATCAAACTCGAAAAGATTTTTTTGAGATGCCATGACTTGCAAAAAAGTTCTTCTTTTCCCAATCTCTGGATTGAACTCTACAAGTTCACTTTCTCCTTGTTTCAACTTCAACCTAGTTAATATTCACCACCTATAATTTCTCTGCAAAATAGGACCTAATACCAAACTTGATCTGATTTAAGATCTATAAATTTTATGACTTAATCCCAAAAATCAAATATACTTTCCCAATCCAAGCAACAAATGCATGGCTATGTATTTAAAATCATTGAATTTAAAAAGAAGAATAATCTAGGATTGATATAGAGGAATTCTAACCAATTACATAAAGTTAATTTAATTCTTTTAATGAGAAAAATTAACATAAATAAAATTCATTAAAGAACACCACATAAAAAATTCATAGAAAAGAAATGAGAGATAAGAGGCACAACACAATTTAATCTCGAAGTTTGCCCTCTCAGGACTACGTCTCTGGGTCCTGCTCCAGCTAGTGGAGCCATCCGATTAACTCCAAAAAAATCAATTACACTGTGTTATAATATCAACCCCTTAAAGTACATCAGCATTACTCTACTCCAATGTATGGTACTAAAAAATATGTCCTCCAAAAATTACTCTCTTCTTCTCAGTACTTAGTCGTCCTTCTAGTTCCTCTCAAAAATTGAATAATCAAAATAATTTTCATGTCTTGAAAATGACCTTCTACCCCCCTTTTATACATAAAATTAGCCTAAAATAGGCTAAAAACAAAAAAAAAATACAATTATGGGTCCTTTAACAAATCACTTCCTTGAAATGCCCCCTTAGCCATTTAATAAATTTTTCTTTACATCAATTTTGGGCTTCAAAACAAAAACAAAATAACCATAAACCCTTATTTTATAATAAAGTTGGTAGTTTTTAATTTTTTAGTAACAACTATGTCATATTCATTTCAAGGCACAGAAGTGGTGCAATGAAAGGAATAATTTTGAGCTAAGTTGTCGATCGCAAGTTCAAGCCCCACTGGTAGCCTTGTAATAGGCTTGGCAGCTTTGTTAAAGCTTAAATAAAAGTTCATTGTGGGCAGTGGAATGGCCACTAGCCATGTCTTTGAGATTGATGGTTAGAGGTTCAAACCCCACTAACCACATTTGCTAGCTTGCTCCCTATTGACTACCAAATGACCTCTGACCATTTTTTTAGTGATGTGTCCATTCCTAATTGGACAAAGATAATTAGTTAACTGCCACATGTCCACTTCTAACTAGATGAAAACAATTTTTTTCATGCCATCTGACATGCCACATGTTGTCCACATCACCTATTTTTCCACATCATCAGTCAACAAGGCACTTTGGTCAAATAGACTTTGACTGAGCATAACTTTTGCATCCGAACTCCGATTTTGACAAAACAAATATCATTAGAAAGCTCTTGATGAGACCTTTGATTTGGTGCTGACTTTGACCAATTTTGGAGAGTTCCAAATTTTTCCTTTCTAACAACCTCTAACCCAAGTTTTGACCAACCTTTGAATGGCCATAACTTGAGCATACAAACTCCATTTTCATCTGTTCAAGTTGCATTGGATTCAAAATTTTGAGGACTTAAACATGATACTGATTATTGGAGTTTGTGAGATACTTCAAATTTTAGCAAAAAATCCTCTGGATCAATCATCAAACTCATGGTGCACTGATTCATGTTATCCCATTGCTTACCTAGCATACCATGGAATTGCCTCATCACTAAGAAGAATAGGTGAACCAATAATGACTCAAACCTAAATACGACACTTCTAGTTTTCTTTAGCTTGTCAATGTTATATGGCAACTGGTGTCTCAATATGCCACACATGTTAACCTTTTCTCCTTCACCTATCATCATATAAGTTGCATGTATGAAACCAATAGGTGTAGAGTTCAATATTGAACTATGATTTATCTTGAAGCATGTGATCTTGTGGATCACTCTCACATATATTTTCTTGATTAAGTCTATCCTCATGTTTTTGCCATCTAATTTGTTCTTTAGTTTTGTCTCTACCATCTTCTTTGCATTCTTCTCATTAACTGGGTTTCTTCCCTCATTGCATAAACTAGTTAGCCTATGAGTCATATTATTTTTTATCATGATAGGTACCTCTTCAACCCAAAACATTCCTTCATAAATTTGAATTAGAATAATTATGCTCCATTCATGGCTGTCAAAGCTTGTGAAGAACATATGGTTCACAATTTTTAGTTCCTTTAAGTTTGTGAACTCTTGTCTCAATGAAAAACCACCCTATCACACTAGGTAAAGGTCCTTTTGTATATCATTTTCTCTAGTGCTCTCAAATTTACAATGGATGTATGACCTCATATCCTCTACATGAAGAGGATTTTCAAGAGCTTGTAAATATGCTCCTAGGGAAACATCGACTTGGGAAATGAAAGGATATTTCTTGAGTACATATCTTTGCCTTTCACTTAAATTGCAAATTGTAGGGTTTACTATTTTATATAATTAAAATACTTCAGAAACTTTTCCAAATACCTAAATGTTGTGAAACTAGGTAACTTTCAACTTCACAATCTAAATGCTTCAAATTTTCCTTCAATTCATGGTCAAATCACTCACAAATGCTCCTTAACTCTTTGCACGATTGAATGATACTCAAATCCACTTCAGAACCTTTAAATATTTCAAATCAAACTTCACATTGATTGCTTATCTACAAAAATTCATAAAATTGCTACTCTATTAACTAGTAAACTTATTTCGCTTCATTTTCCTTCATTTCATTGCTAAATGACTTGTGCTCTTAACGAAAGCTTCCTTTTGTCAACTTCAAAACTCTCAATTCAAGTTCTAAATTCTATTCCATATTTTTGATGCTATGTCTTTATTAGAAATACTTAATTCAAATATGATGAGTCACAAACAATTGCTCACTTCAATCTTCCATTAGGTGCATCAAAATAATGCTCTTCTAAAACTATATGTGGACTTTCTAGATCACCCTCTTTTACAAATACTTCCTTCAATTCTTCAACATGCTCTTTAAGTGCTTCCTTATGACTATTAATGTTGTCATTATAATTTCTTCTATCATTTATGTTATTATTCCTTCTGTAATTAGGACTCCTATTGAAATTCTTTCTATCCATTCTATGAAATCTAATTGTGTGTCCAATGTTATTGTATAATTGATATGCAAGTGCATTCCTTCTCTGATTGGTTACATTCTTACTAACAAGTGTTCTACAATTCCTTGCAATGTGTCCAAGATTGTTACATTTTTAACATACAATCTAGTTCCTTGCTCCGTTAGATCTTTATTCATTATTGGATTTTCTCTATGATCTCCTTTCTTCATTACCTACAGGTTTAGTATCCCTAAACATTCTAATATTTTCATTACTACTATCAAACTTAGGTTTCTTACAATTTTTTGTTTTATGTCCAAAACTATGACAATAATAACAATAGAAATTAGTGGTAGGTCTAAAAGACTTACCTGTGCAATCTCTTTTCATATGACCAACTTCATTGCATATAAAACATCTACCTCTGAATTCATGTCTAGTCTACTTAAGTGATTCAACTTGCTCTATTTTCTTAGGTTTTTCATGTCTTTTAGATAGATCTACTTTCTCAATTTATTAAGATAATTCTATAGATATGCTTGATTAAATCCTACTTTGATCAACTTCTTTAGGATTAGGGGTTTCAATAACTGGATGTTGTTCCTTCCTAACTTTAGTTTTCTTAGCTAATTTCTCAATAAGATATCCAAAACTTGTCTTATTATAAAAATTTCTCTAGAAAAATAGTTGTTCATCAATTTTCTCACTACTTGAATAAATCTTCTCTAACTATTGTTTAGCTTTTGTTAGTTCTCCTTTCACAATGGTATTTTACTTTTCTAATTATGCATGCTCTTTTCTTATAGAATCTAATTTAGATGTTACTTGATTTAGATATGATCTTAGGTCTGCATTCTTAGATTTTAGATCTAGTTTAATCTTATTTTCATTCTTCTTAAAACTTAACATAATTTCAACATTTTTAAATTCATGTTTCAAGATCTCATTTTCTTTCTTGAGGTTTTGTACTTCATCATTGTCACTAACCTACTCTTTTGATTCCTTTCTAGATTTTAGGTGATCAATTTTGTCTTTTAGTTTACCAATGTAATCTTTCACATCTTCATACCTATGTTTTAGGCTATCTCTTTCTTCTGTAAGAAGATCTATTTTCTCAAGTGATTCTTCAAGATTTCTCTTTAACTATTCCATATTCATAGGTATCTTAATCAAGTTTGTGCTCCTCTTTTGAGTAACTGAACTCTAATACCAATTATTAGAAATAGATAGTACTGAGAGGGAGGGGGTGAACCAATATTTTACAAACTTTTTCCCACAACTATATATTATTAATTACTTTACAACATGCATATGAAAGAAAACCAATAATGTTGAACAATAAGTGAAACCATACATAGTGAGAACTCATAACACCATTATTTGTTAACTATGGAAACCCTAGCCAAGGGAAAAGCCTAATGGGGATAGTACCCATATAATGATCCACTAAACAAAATAATCTTGTTAAGGATATTGACCCTCTTGGAAGTCTATGAATTACATATAGAGTCTCAGTCCTTGTTAGAGGACTAGGCCCTATTAAAATCCTTAACCCTTTTAGGAGTTTCTTCAACCCTATTAGGAGTCGGTATTGTAATTACAATTGTATGCAAGAAGAGCTCACTACCCTAACATGAAATTATAAAACATAGTGCCCTTATACAAAATAGATAGATACAAAAACCACTTTATTGTTGATTGCATTACTTTGCATAGCCTAATCTGACATTTGAAATCACATCATAAATCTCTCATATAAATTTGCATGGCATGTTCATAGTTCAAATATACATCATATACTTTTCATTCTCAGATATATTGAATAGCATACTTCACACACATTTAACATAAATTAATTCTTTAATTATACTATTTCCTTTCATAAAACTCTTGTGTAGTAATCTTGATGCAAACAGACATTATACTAACTTAGGGTAAACATCTAGGATTTGATTGCTACAAACATATGTAATTATTTTGTGACTGAAATCATTCCTTGGAACTTTATACTTTTTTCCTATTCTACTATGTTGTGTTGTGCACACTATCTTTACTAGTTTTTAGCTTGTAACTCTGCCTGTACTATCCGTACTGATTATCAAACTTAGGTACATTATCATGACACTTTGATATACTTTCCCTTAACTTCACACATGAAAAATATCTTGATAATTCTTTCTATACCAAAAACAATCTATGCATTGACAATGAAAATGTCTAACACTAAAAAAATTTATTGTCTATGACTGTAGAATCTTTAGCAATATAATTTGTCATTACAACCTAAAATATATGTTGCCATGAATGATAGCTCTAACTCATCTTACCCAGCCATATTTCCAATGTGTGTGTGTGTGTGTGTGTGTGTGTGTGTGTGTGTGTGTGTGTGTGTGTGATGCAGGAACATCCAGGGTTGCCTTGTTATCCTACTCATTTTGTTTAGTTTCCAGTTGATGCTAAGTGCCAGTTTCCAGTTGATGTTGAGTTTCCTGTTACTAGTTGATGCCAAGCACTAGTTTCCAATCTATGCCAAGTGATGCCAAGTTGATGTCGAGTGATGCTGAGTGCCAATTTCCTAGTGGGTGCCGAGTTATACAGTGGCTTCTGAGTTCTCTGTTTTTGGTTCTTAATGGGAGCTTA
The DNA here is from genome assembly GCA_028749045.1 of Cupressus sempervirens. NCBI lineage: Eukaryota > Viridiplantae > Streptophyta > Pinopsida > Cupressales > Cupressaceae > Cupressus > Cupressus sempervirens. Next base: position 52,400,610 of record CM053789.1, on the reverse strand, counting down.
CTTGCATATTTAATTTTGATCATGAATTTAATGATAGGATCTTGTGTTGGCCTTTCTATTATGTAATGTTATAGAATGTTCTATAAGCCATTCTGGTGAGTATAAATAAAAGTCTTATTGAGTCTTTTAGGTAGGAAAGTTTTTTTTTTTGGAAAGAAGATATGTGAATTTTGAAGAGCTAGGGCTATGGCTTGAGAGCTAGAGGATCACTTGGTGGACCTATGGGTACAAGTGTGGATTCTTGTTGGTGTTCTTATCCAGTTGTATATCTGGACTAGCTGAGATTGGTTGTAAGTTGGATCTTGTTGGATCTTGCAGAACTGATTTTGTAATTTTCTATTTGTATCTAGCTCTAACCCGGAAGGCCTTATAGTCAGGCATATTGCATGTAATAAGTTATCTTTTATGAATAAATTATTGTAGTTTGGTATCAGATCTTGCATCATTGCTCCTTTTTGTTGTGTTTCCACTATGTGGTTTTAGAGCTGGGGGCTAGGACATCTCCTTTGGGGATTATCCTGCCTTGCACTATGTTAGGTGGTATCAGAGCCAACGTTGTTCCTGAGTGTGTAGATAGATCATCAAAGGGTTTGCTAAATTTGGAAGATGTCTCCAAAAAGATCAGATCTTAAGGAGATTAATGATGCCATGGAAGAAAGGATCTTAGAAAAGGTTAAAGAAGATTTTAGATATGAAATAGAGGAGGTTAGAGTAAATTTTAGATCTTAGATAGAATTGATGAAGAGTGACATGATTACTGAAATTGTAAGTGCTTTAGGTGGTGTACTTAGGCATGTGGGTATTGAAGATGGTTATGAGGAAGTTACTAAAGACTTTGACATTGCTAGATCTAGTACTGAGGATAGAACTGATCATGTGGAGAGACCTATTGGGACTAGGGCTAGTCAGTTTGCTAGACCTAGATCTCAGTTGAAATTGAAGCATAAGATGGAGGTTTCTAATTTCTCAGGTACTTTGAATCTTGAAGAATTAATTGTTTGGATTAGTGAATTGGAAGACCAATTTAAGCTTGAGGACATTGAGGATCTACTCAAAGTAAGGTTGGCACAAACTAAGTTGAAATGGCATGTTGCTCTTTGGTGGAAGGAACTGCAAAGAGATAGAGAAGAGGAAGGTGAAATGAAGATCACTAGATGGAGATTGATGGTGACTAAATTGAAGGCTAAGTTCATTCCTTCTGATTATGAATTTGAGTTGTTTAAAAGGTTGTAGAATCTGAAGTAGAAGGATATGACTATGAAAGATTATACAGAGGAGTTCTACAAGTTGACTATTCAATTTGGGCATAGAGAATTGTCAAAAGAGAAGGTAGCTCGATATATTAATGGTTCGAGATTCAATATTCAGGATGAGGTTGGTATGTTGAATATTTCATCAGTTGAGGATATCAGTATGCTTTGAGAGCAGAAGAGAAGCTAAAGAGGAAGAATCAAGGTAGTTTCCAAGGGAAGGAGAAACAAGATAGTTCAACACAAGCTAAACCAAAAGTAGAAGGTGAACCAAAACCTATTGAATAGACAAGAAGAATAGCTGGAGGTGGGTTCAAACATAACTATTTCAAGTGTGGTCAAGAAGGGCATAGATCTTTTGAATGTCTAATTGGTAGGACATCTTCTATTGTGAATGAGGTTGAAGTCCAAAATAGTCAGCCTGAGAAAGGAGAAACTTTGTTGGCCCAAAGAGTACTGGTTGGTGAAATGGCATTGGATTCTTGTCAAAGGACTAGTTTGTTCAAGACTTGTTGTAAGTATGGTGGTGAAATCTACAAAGTGATTGTGGATGGTGGTAGTACTAATAACCTTGTTGCTAAAGAGATGGTTCAAACACTTGGTTTGAAGAGAATGAGACATCCTTATCCTTATAGGATAGGTTAGTTACAAGGTGAGCATGCTTTAGAAGTGAGGGAGCAATGCCTTGTTGATTTCTAGATTGGGCAGCATAAGGATCAAGTGTTATGTGATATTGTGGACATGAATAGTTGTCATGTGTTCCTTGATAGACCTTGGAAGTATGATTGTAGGGATATGCATGATTGTGTCAAGAATGTGTTTACTATTGAGAAAGGTGGTAGGAAGTTTTCCCTAATCCCTTTGTAGAATGAAAAGCTTGGTAGGAGGAACCTGAGTATTGGCATCCGAGAGGAGTTGGTAGATTCTAAGAAGGTTGGAGATTAGTGTGGAGAGTAGACCTATAGCACACCTCAAATGGATGTGAAGAAGTAGAAGAAGAACAAGGGGAAGAGTGTACAAATAGAAGATTTGGAAGATATGTATGTGAAGAACTAGTTTGGGATTTATGTGTTGAATCCTAGAAGATGTTCTTCTAGCTATTAGAACATCTTTTTGAACCTAGGGTGTCTGAGGCAAGAGCATCTAGGGTTGCCTTGTTATCCTACTCATTTTGTTCAGTTTCCAGTTGATGCCAAGCACCAGTTTCCACTTGATGTTGAGTGATGCCAAGTCGTTAGTTTCAAGTCGATGTTGAGCGCCAGTTTCCAATTGATGCCGAGTGATGTCAAGTGCCAATTATTAGTTGATGTTGAGTGCTAGTTTCCTAGTGGGTGCCAAGTTATCCAGTGGGTGTCAAGTTGTCTATTTTGGTTCTTAGTGGGAGCTAACTTGCAGATTTGATTTTGATTGTGAATTTAATGATAGAATATTGTGTCAGCCTTTCTGTTATGTAATGTTCTAGAATGTTTTGTAAGCCTTTTTGGAGAGTATAAATAAAGGTCTTATTGAGTCTTTTGGGTAGGAAAGTTTTTTATTTTGGAAAGAAGATATGCAAATTTTGAAGAGCTAGGGTTGTGGCTTGAGAACTAGAGGATTGCTTGGTGGACCTACAGGTATAAGTGTGGATTCTTCTTGGTGTTCTTATCTAGTCATGTATCTAGACTAGCTGAGATTGGTTGTAAGTTGGACCTTGTTGGATCTTGCAAAACTAATTTTGTAATTTGCTATTTTTATCTAGCCCTAACTTGAAAGGCCTTATAGCCAGGCATATTGCATCTAATTAGTTATCTTTTATGAATAAATTATTGTAGTTTGGTATCAGATCTTGCATTATTGCTCCTTGTTGTTGTGTTTCTACTATGTGGTTTTATAGTTGGGGGCTAGGACATCTCCTTTGGGGATTCTCCTACCTTGCACTGCATCAATATATATTTATATTTGAGTCATGTCATCTTTTAGGCCATGAGGAAAGATGGTGCTTCCCAATGAAGGCCTAATCCCAGTTTTATAGCCCAATCTTAGGTTTCAAGACAAACAAGAAGACATTTTGAATTAATTGAGCTCACTCTCCTAGGGAAGAAAAAGATATTTGGATGAGTACATAAGAGTGAACATTGTACTAGAATTAGAAGAAGCTAAAATTGAGAATTGGACCATGTTGCTTTAGTAGCAAAGGTTGAGGCAAGTCTAGGCACCTATTTGTAAGAAGTTCATCCACCTTGGATCCAAAGTACACTAGGAGTATGAAAGGATGTGTTCAAGATGACTTAGTGTATGAAGAGATAGGAAAGATAACTTTCCTATCTCAAGCTATGTCAACATATGATACACTAACTCTTCACAAAGTTGCCACACCATTAAGGGAAACTTTCTATCCCATGTCATTTATTATCTCAAGATCCATCATAGTACTTTGGGGTAATGAAATAGAACCACTTAACCTGGAAGCACATAATAATTTTCTGAGAGCATCCAAAAAGAACTTTCTAGTTCAATGGAGATATGAAGGTAGCAATTGAGGAACACATTGCCTCATTTTTCACAGTCTACAATGTTTTGGTTCCATAACTTCAAGACATCATTGTATGAATATTTGTGGAGATAGTAGTTGAGGGCATGATTGACCAGTTCTACCAGTTTCTAGTTGAATGTATTACTACCTAAGATGATATGCATACACAAATTGAAACAAGATTCAAGAGCATGAAGGATGAACATGTGTTGATCTTGCAACTGACCCAAATTAAGAAAGAACCAAGTATTCTAATGTTGGGATTCATTGCAAGATTCAACAAGTTGATCAACAACATCCCAACTACTAGAAGACCAACTCTAGATAATCATAAGACATTTTTCATAAGCTCTATCCCTCTTGATATAGGTTTCCAATAGAGAAAAGTGCACATAGAATATTTGTAGGCCAATGAAAATAAGGTGACCAAACTTGAGGATGATCTCATAGTCATTGATAAGTGGAAACATGAAATTCAATGTGGAGCATCTAGTAGTAGCACTAGAAATGTTAATAATGTAGAAGCTATGTTAAAGAAGTTATATAATGAGATAATCATGCTAAAATGATAGATTACCAAACCCATTCCCTCATATCAGCAGCCTTACCAATACATAACAAGGAAGAACGACAAAGGGAACGTATTACAACTACCACCTACTCAACAAAAGCTACCCATAGAAGCTCATCCAAAGAGAGGGAATATGTGTGTCTTTCACCTTACTATAGAACATGATGGAAATTCCCACCTTGAGATGAAAAGATACATGAAAATAAGTACCACCAAAGAACTACCTATAGAATTTCTTGAAAGTGAAGACGACTCTACTTGTAATGGAAAATTTAGAAATTTTTACCTAAAATATGAGTTAGATTCAGAAAGGAGAGGTGAATTATTTTCTACCTAGATAAAACATGCATGAAAATAATCATTTGAGCCTAGGAGAACATGTGAGGCCTCACCCAATCCGTCATAGTACCAATGAGATAATTGTATTATGGTGATTTTTAATCCTATGTATTGATACACTTCTAAGACTGTAGGGTTATGTTATCTGCATTTTGATGATCTGCAATTACTTCTACATATTATGACCTAATTGATGCATTTAGTGATTCTATTCATGTTTTAAGCTATTGGCATTTCTTTAATAGAAATTGAATGGTATAAATGCTTGTAATGTAAGAATGTAATGTTTAAGTGGAAATTAGAGTTAAAAAATAAATAAATTTTGTTATGCATTGAGACCTAACCCGCATACCTAGGAATTCAATAGTTGTGGATTCAACATCTTGTCACAATGATAAAAATAGACTATGAAGCTATTCATAATATTAAATTGACCATGTTATGATAAGTAAAGTTTGATGTTATAGTATTTTGAGCATTTTACAAGGAAATTATTAGAAAAAGTAATTTAATTAAAAAGAATGAAGTATGGGACTCAAATGTCGAATGTGATATGTAAGTTTGATATGTTAATATTTTGAAGGTTATATTTGAAATGATTAAGAAAGGGAAAGTTAATTTGAGATGATGAAATATATGCAAGTCTAATGTTGAATGAGATAAAGATTATTTCACTTAGGTACTTATTGTTTACATGATTTTCTTGGACTACTGATGCTTGAATTTAGTGTGCAGGAATTTGACCTTGGGTTTAAAGGGGAATTAAGGCTCAAACTACTACAAACATGACATAACCAAGGTTGAATCAATGGAAAAGATTCAAAGCTCATTGTAATGTGTTTTATTTTGTATATGTGAATTTATATGTGTGTAATAGCTTAGTTCATGCATTATTGGAGTTAAGTCACTTTTAATGTAATGTGTTGTTTTGTGTGTGTCATTTGACACTTGTGTTGTCCATGTAGAGATGCCATGCCATTCAAGGTTTGACAAGAAGTAACCTAATATAAACCTAACCCCAATGTTGTACCCAAGTTAACCTCACATAGAAAAAAATGCCATGAGGAGTCTCAATCAAAGGAAATTCGAATTTGGACTTGGCTAGGGTTTTTAGGGGTCATTAGGTGGTCCCTAAGTGTCTTTTAGGTGAAAATAAGTTACCCATATGATAGTACATCATGTTAGGGACCTATTTTTGATCTTGTGAGTGCCTAGATAGCCTAGGGAGCCCCTTTACCCATGCATTCTTCCATCAATTCGAATTTGGAGTTGTCATATCCATGTTCCCACTTAGTCAAAAATAGAAAAGTTGGAGGAGACAAGTTTGTAAGAAGTAGTGGCTTAGTGGTTTTTCTAAAATAAGTTAGTGAGAAGGCTTTATTAGAGGGTCTTGGCCAAACTAGTGGAGTGTCTACCCACTCTCTAATTTTAGAGACTTTTAGGTTTTGGAGGGAGATTAAGGGAGCTCTACTACAACTATCCTTACCATAGCTTGGACCAAGGTTGGTGTCTCAAAACTTTTTTCTTTCTCATTTCTTGCTTTTAGCATGGTTAACCAAATTTGCAAGTGTGAGACTTCATTTATAGAGTATGCATTTGCATTGTAAATCTTGTGATATGGATTTTTGGGTATTGTGTGAAAGTGTGGTGTTCTTGTTGAATTATGAGCATTGATCATGTATTGTGACAATGTGAGAATGTGTGATGTTCTTGTAAATTTCTTGGTTCACCTTCTTGGTTTTGTTTTTGTGGAATGGAAAGAGAATGTGTTTTGTGCTTTTGGAGATCCTTTCTTGGTTTTGTTTTGTTGTTCTTCATTTTTTTTTATGTTGTTCTTTTTTGAATGTGAGTGTTGATTGTGATTATGGGTGTGAAGGCTTCACTCACCCTTGGGAGGGCAGAGAAGCCTTGGGTGAAGGGCATAAGTTGGGCTTGACATTGCAGGTGACAAAGAAATTTTTTTTTTTACCTCATGATGAGGTTGTTATTATTGAGCATGGGCTACTTCATGGCCATGAATCTTGTTTTTTGGGAGGTACAAGGAGGTTTGGTGGATGAGGAGAAGATGGTTGTTTTGAAGGTGTTGAGAGACAATGCAGTCGTAATATGTTGTTTATGTTGTGGTGGCCTTGAGAGGCAAAATGTATTGGCAATATGATATTTATGAATTTCTCCTCCTTGAAGAGCCCACCTTCACCCAACGTTTTATCATTCCAATGGTGAATCATTGTGCAAGCCATGGGAGGGTGTTGATTGTGTTTTTTGTTGTGTCTTCATGAAAAATTTTGTGATGTATGTGTGAAACCCAATTTGAGCCTTCTTCCCCTAGCGCGGGGGTGGTCTCCTTGGAGGCCTATGGTTGGGTGGAAAGAACCCATGGTCCTTGTTGTTTTCTTTGTGATGCATTGCAGATTTGTGCCCAAGGGAGCAATGGAAATGGCTTGAAATGACCACCTTGTAGATTGATGTATGGATGAGAAAACTTGACATTGTGCCCCTCCTTTGTGAAGGAGGATTCACTAGCTTGTTCATGTTTTCAACGATCATGATGATCTGTGTTCATGTCTTTCAATGATCATGTTTCATATGATTTTGAAAGGTCTCGTGTTGTCTCATTGAGATTAAAGGAGATAGTATCATTGCTACCTAATGTATGTGTAGAGGAAATAATGAAAAATGTTGTATATGCATGTTCCTTGTTAAGATATGATCATGAGTTATGGAAGAGTAGAATACCTCGGCATCATTGTTCCATTGGATAATTGTGGAAGGAATATGTCAGTTGGTAATGTGGTTAAAAGAGAAGAAAGCTACTTCCTATTGTATTTAGTTGTGATTGTGGAATCAATTAGAAAATTGTATACTGTTGCTCTTGTATGGAAATATGTTCTCATATAGAAACAATGATTGTAAAGGGAGACATGTTGAAATCTGATGCACAAGTTTCTGCACATATGAACTTTTCTTGTTAGTTAAAGCCAAACCTCACAAGGACTTTACATAGGATAATCCTTGTAACATTATGCATGGTAGATTTAGAAAAAGTCATTGTAAGTTTCACAAATAGATATTTGATGTAATTCTGGAGAAGTTAAGTAATAAGACATTCTTTCTTATTAGAAAAATTTCATAGATTATTGCAAGGAAGTTTTTTCTCTGTTGATATAGTTGTCTCAATTTGAAGCATAAGTGATGGGCTTGTAAAATCCTATGTTATCACAAGAAAGCATTATATTGTTAATGGAAAATTGTAAATACATGGTAGATAATGACTTTAAGAAAATTATCATATTATGATTTAAATGGAAGGAAAAATTAAATCTAATAACTTTATCATGAAACTCACCACTAGAACTCTAAACCTAAATGTGCACATTTTCTCTCTGGAAAATGTATGGGAGAAAGAAAAAAATAATGCTCCAAGAATACAGACTAATATAATAATGTTGAACATGTACTTGAACTCCTAGTTGGACCTATAAGTGGTAGAGAATTGATGTAATATGGCCAATACTAAGTGATCACCTAAGCCTTTATCAATCCACAAGAAATTAATAAAAAAAAAGGGAAACATTGTCTATTTTCAAACCTCACTTGTTTCACTTCATATCTTAATTTCCATGCAGCAGTAGTTTGATCGTCTAGGAAGGTGCAATGCCTCTGCCCAAGACATGGAGCGGACCACGTACTCCTTTAGGCACCTAGACAATTAAAAAGAAAGGCATTTTTTAAAGAAAATGAGGAGTTGAAAAGTTCTTGGGGAGAGGGAAGTCATGTGACTTCCACCTCTCCACGTTATCTTGTCTCCCAAAATGCCTCAAACATAGGCGTTGACTTTTGTGGGAAGTGTAAGAGTGCTAGGTTAGTAACATAGGATGGTTAGTGTACTAGGTTAGTATAGAGTTAAATAAGCAGTTTATTTTGTGGGTTGTAAAATGTTTTGTAGTTGTTTTATGAGGTTAGACATTAGCTTTTAAGTATGTCTTAAAGTGTAGTAGCATACTATGTAGTAAATGCATGTTATTTATAGAATCTTATTTTTATAATTGGAATTTTAAATTGTAGATAAGATTAGTTAATAATATTGGAGATGTAATGATGATGACTTTAGTTAGGAATTAATTTAGTGTAATTACTTTTAAAATTGTAATTAGTTACTATGGTATGTGTGTGGGTGTTGAATTTATATTTATGATAGAAAATTTAGTAAAAATATAAAAATAAATAAATTTAAAATTAAAATAAAATAAAAATAGACTTAATGTATGGTGTAGACAAAGTAAGTTGGTTAGTTGGTACTTTTGGATTTATATTTGTGCTTAGAGAGAATTGGATATAATTAGCTAAAGGCATTCGGTGATAGGATTCATCACAAAATTTGTTAGGTTATTATTACCCATGATCTTATCTTTCATTGTTCTAGGTGTTAAGGCAAGATGTTATAGATTATAATATTGAAGATAGTAAATATCCAACATGATGTTGGATCTCAAGGTGTGATTTGAGACACACCACCAATCCAGAATACACATCTCTCAAAAATTAATCAACAGTAGATTTATAGCGAAATTAGAAAGAAAACTTTAATAAAATGAGAGGATGATAGTCTTAAGGGACACTATGCAAATCCTTAGTAATGATGTTGGGTTAAGTATAGGAATGCTATTAAAACTAGCTTTAAAGACATTAGGAGCAAATGGCTTCTAATTTAAAATAGAATGAGTAATAAAAAGGGTAGTTAGTATTAATTGACCAATAAGATGTTTTAGGTTAGAATATGTTAGAGTTTAAAGCTAGTTAGTTTGAATATTTGGTATTGTTATATTGAATGTTGAGGTATTCCTTAGGAAGCAAAAAGAAAAGAAAAATAAAAAAAATTGTTGTGTTATTCTTGACAGTAAATTTTGGGCATGACATTCTGGTATCAGAGCCTAGTGTTGAAACACTGGGCATTAATGGGGCCATAAACAAATGTAAAATTTAAATGTTACCTTTAAAAAAAAAAAACTTCAATTGACTCAACTTTTAAGCTAGTATCTTCTATGAGAGAGTCAACTAAAGCATAACACTCTTATTATTCTTGACTTATTGATAAGATAATGTTTGACTTGATTTTTGTATAAATAAACTTTAAACATGTTAAATAAATTATTCTAAATGATACTAATATAATTACTAGGAAAATTTGTTCATCATCATAATAATATGAGTTTGATTTGGAAAAAGTAATACTAAAATAAAATAATTAACCTTAATAAAACATTGACCAAACCCTTCTCTCACTACTTATAAACTTAGTACAAGCCATTGTCATTAAATTAATGTAAATAAGAATTTACCTATTAATCTAATAGTTATGTAGATCGAATCAATGAGCTAGCATTACCTCAAAGGTGATTCACTTAATTATTGGTAAATATATAATATTTAGTAAAAAAATTAATACTAATTTTTGAAAAATATTTTTGTTTCCTCTACCGTTTCTGGATGAAGGATCTTCTTTGACACACTAGTAATATAATTATAGTAAGAGAATAAATAAATAAATAAATAAAATCAACAATAAAAAAAGATTGGATTTCCATTTAAACGATCAAATTTCTTTAATAGATCTTACTCTAGTTTAAACAATAAATATATTCTTTTATTTTTATTAAATTGATTTCTAAATTAAGTTTCATGCTTAATTGAAGAATACACATTTTTTTTTTTTTTAAATAGTAGCTAAACTTGTATTTCTTCATAAAAAAATACTAAATTAATAGTATGTGTCAAAAATCTCCCTATATGCATTCCACAATGGCACTGCATGTAAGAGAACTTAGTGACCATAGAATGAATTAGAATGAAGGATTTGTAAAAAAAAAGAAAAAAAACAATGTAAGATTTATCTAAGATTTTCCATGCAAGTAAATGAATATAAACTAGATGAAATACAAATTTAATCTAAGAATTTAGTAAGAAAACATTTAAGCTAGAACATGTATACAATTTAACAACTAAAATGAAAGTATTGAATGAAAATGCAACAAAGCTTTTGAAAGCACAAATGTGGAGTACTGAAATTGACAGAGTTTATTCACTTAAAAATTTCATCCTCTCAAAAGTGAAGCATAAGCTCCCAATTTATAGAGAAATCCAAAATAAATCAATGGTGTATATCAGTTAGATGAATGGTGGAGATTGAGTGAGTGTTCATGTTGGAATGGAAGTTTCCATTTGAGAGAGAGTTAATTGATTTGTTTCCTTATTCTTTTTAAAGTCACTCAATGTTTCCATTTTTTTTATAAAAATAAATCAAAAGAATATTTTGGAGATTTTGTTAAAATTATGTCCCATATTTTGATTATTTAAATTCAAATAATAAATATATGTAGATATTTAAGTCAACTAAGTAATAAATTCATTTTTTTTATGTAATCTTAGAAAATGTCAAAATTAATATAATCAAAGTATTAGGAAATTTTAATTAAATTAATTGATTTAGTGGGTTAATAGCCAAGATGTCGATATTCATGAGCTTATTATTTTATTAATATTTATTAATTTTTATAGTGATTTTGTAGATTAATGATTTTCTACAATTGATATTTAAATCAAAAAGAGCAAATTAGGACTAGAAATGCCTAATAAATTAGGATTTTGTTGATCATTCGAAAGATTAGGAGCAAGTTAGTTCTGATACCAATTTTGGGTATTATAAATATAAGAGTACAAGGTATCCTATCGATTATATTTAATGGAATATATATAGTATGCCCTAATTTAACACTAATCCTATAACTAACAACATTAATTATTTATGATTAATTGTACATCTGTGATAGTTGATTATCATTAATAATGTTGAAGGGTCAAGGTGTCCTTAAAGTATAACATTTAAATTAGTGTGGAAAATGATAATAGTTGGAGGGCATAACCATATCAAAACATGATGAAGAGAACTACATAAAATGATATCCTAGATGTGAATACAAGCATAATATTAAGATTTGTTACAATGTAGGTAGAAGTGAAAATTGACCTCAAATTATTAATATTGAGGTGGTCATGGAGTACCGAATATATATAGTAGAGGAATTATCATTTTTTTTTTTATAGGGGCTACGATACTAAACAATAATCCATTCGTGACACCATTGTGTGGTATAGTCAATATTGCAAGTGTCAAGAAGTGATATTCCTATATTAGATATAGGATGTAATTGATAGTTGGAATCCTTGGTATGATTGCTACTTATCACACTATCATATAGAACTCTTGACTTGAGTAGACATTAATCATCTAGGAGTTATGATCTCAGTCTACATGTTGGATAAGCTGGATAATTACTTATTTAGGCACATCCATTTGGACACAATTCAAATTGGGAATCTAGGTTTCAAAGAAATTACATATTACTTTATAAATATCATGCTTACCCTCATGGATAGGATGTTAAATTGAATCATTGGTAAAGGATATTTCTATAGCAAGGTTGCATAAGCATACATTCCTTTCTGAGATCAACTATTAGTAGAGTCTTGTTTCAATACTAGGTGCCTAACCCATTATGTTTCAACATATGCAATAAATGACAACTTGGTGTAAGATGTATTAGTACACCCAATTAAACCATGATCTATGGATGAAGCACTTAGAGACATAGGAGATATGAGACTTCTTACTAAGCCATTAGTTCCATAAAACAAAAATGTATCTTCTTCTCCATCAAGGACCTTCGGCATGGTCACATCATGCTTGTAAAATTGTTATTCAATGTAAAATTTTGACATTCCCTTGTTCTAATTTTTCATTATACAATTTTTATTTAAAAAAATTTTACCAATAATTTGACACTTCACATTTTGTTAGATTCCTTGAAGATTGGTCCCATTGTGCCTCAGGGACATGTCTTGTGTTATTTGAAAATCTACTAATGTGGACACATGCGTATTATTTTCTTGTAAATTATTCCTTTTATTTGTGAGTTTCTTTTGAGGTACTTTCTTGAAAATTGTATTGAAATGGCCATACCAAGGAGAATCCTTGACAAAACATTTAGGGAATTAATGTAACTATAAACTTTCTAGTATCCATTGAAAAGCTGCTACACAAAATTTCTAAGCCATTACCCTTTGTATTTCATAATTATGGAATAAGGATCAACCTCTTTTACCATAGGTATATTATGTATATTAAACTAGTTAAGACCATAAATGCTTGTTATGTTGAGGACCCTAGGCAAGGACATAAGCAATTTAGCAATTAGACCTTAGTAAAGTAAGGATTGGATTATTTGGCACCAACAATAGAATACTCAAGTATGGTCAGCTCTGATAAGTACAACCTAGGCAATAACACAACACTGACACCTAGTTTATGAACTCCAGGAGGAGGTTCATGCCTAGGGGGGGAGGATGTGAGGCCTCACCCAATCTGTCATAGTACCAATGAGATAATTGTATTATGGTGATTTTTAATCCTATGTATTGATACACTTCTAAGACTGTAGGGTTATGTTATCTGCATTTTGATGATCCACAATAACTTCTACATATTATGACCTAATTGATGCATTTAGTGATTCTATTCATGTTTTAAGCTATTGGCATTTCTTTAATAGAAATTGAATGGTAGAAATGCTTGTAATGTAAGAATGTAATGTTTAAGTGGAAATTAGAGTTAAAAAATAAATAAATTTTGTTATGCATTGAGACCTAACCCGCATACCTAGGAATTCAATAGTTGTGGATTCAACATCTTGTCACAATGATAAAAATAGACTATGAAGCTATTCATAATATTAAATTGACCATGTTATGATAAGTAAAGTTTGATGTTATAGTATTTTGAGCATTTTACAAGGAAATTATTAGAAAAAGTAATTTAATTAAAAAGAATGAAGTATGGGACTCAAATGTCGAATGTGATATGTAAGTTTGATATGTTAATATTTTGAAGGTTATATTTGAAATGATTAAGAAAGGGAAAGTTAATTTGAGATGATGAAATATATGCAAGTCTAATGTTGAATGAGATAAAGATTATTTCACTTAGGTACTTATTGTTTACATGATTTTCTTGGACTACTGATGCTTGAATTTAGTGTGCAGGAATTTGACCATGGGTTTAAAGGGGAATTAAGGCTCAAACTACTACAAACATGACATAGCCAAGGTTGAATCAGTGGAAAAGATTCAAACCTCATTGTAATGTGTTTTATTTTGTATATGTGAATTTATATGTGTGTAATAGCTTAGTTCATGCATTATTGGAGTTAAGTCACTTTTAATGTAATGTGTTATTTTGTGTGTGTCATTTGACACTTGTGTTGTCCATGTAGAGATGCCATGTCATTCAAGGTTTGACAAGAAGTAACCTAATATAAACCTAACCCCAATGTTGTACCCAAGTTAACCTCACATAGAAAAAAATGCCATGAGGAGTCTCAATCAAAGGAAATTCGAATTTGGACTTGGCTAGGGTTTTTAGGGGTCATTAGGTGGTCCCTAAGTGTCTTTTAGGTGAAAATAAGTTACCCATATGATAGTACATCATGTTAGGGACCTATTTTTGATCTTGTGAGTGCCTAGATAGCCTAGGGAGCCCCTTTACCCATGCATTCTTCCATCAATTCGAATTTGGAGTTGTCATATCCATGTTCCCACTTAGTCAAAAATAGAAAAGTTGGAGGAGACAAGTTTTTAAGAAGTAGTGGCTTTGTGTTTTTTCTAAAATAAGTTAGTGAGAAGGCTTTATTAGAGGGTCTTGGCCAAACTAGTGGAGTGTCTACCCACTCTCTAATTTTAGAGACTGTTAGGTTTTGGAGGGAGATTAAGGGAGCTCTACTACAACTATCCTTACCATAGCTTGGACCAAGGTTGGTGTCTCAAAACTTGTTTCTTTCTCATTTCTTGCTTTTAGCATGGTTAAACAAATTTGCAAGTGTGAGAGTTCATTTATAGAGTATGCATTTGCATTGTAAATCTTGTGATATGGATTTTTGGGTATTGTGTGAAAGTGTAGTGTTCTTGTTGCATTATGAGCATTGATCATGTATTGTGACAATGTGAGAATGTGTGATGTTCTTGTAAATTTCTTGGTTCACCTTCTTGGTTTTGTTTTTGTGGAATGGAAAGAGAATGTGTTTTGTGCTTTTGGAGATCCTTTCTTGGTTTTGTTTTGTTGTTCTTCATTTGTTTTTCTGTTGTTCTTGTTTGAATGTGAGTGTTGATTGTGATTATGGGTGTGAATGCTTCGCTCACCCTTGGGAGGGCAGAGAAGCCTTGGGTGAAGGGCATAAGTTGGGCTTGACATTGCAGGTGAGAAAGAAAATTTTTTTTTACCTCATGATGAGGTTGTTATTATGGAGCATGGGCTCGTTCATGGCCATGAATCTTGTTGTTTGGGAGGTACAAGGAGGTTTGGTGGATGAGGAGAAGATGGTTGTTTTGAAGGTGTTGAGAGACAATGCAGTTGTAATATGTTGTTTATGTTGTCGTGGCCTTGAGAGGCAAAATTTATTGGCAATATGATATTTATGAATTTCTCCTCCTTGAAGAGCCCACCTTCACCCAACGTTTTATGATTCCAATGGTGAATCATTGTGCAAGCCATGGGAGGGTGTTGATTGTGTTTTGTGTTGTGTCTTCATGAAAAATTTTGTGATGTATGTGTGAAACCCGATTTGAGCCTTGTTCCCCTAGCGCGGGGGTGGTCTCCTTGGAGGCCTATGGTTGGGTGGAAAGAACCCATGGTCCTTGTTGTTTTCTTTGTGATGGATTGCAGATTTGTGCCCAAGGGAGAAATGGAAATGGCTTGAAATGACCACCTTGCAGATTGATGTATGGATGAGAAAACTTGACATTGTGCCCCTCCTTTGTGAAGGAGGATTCACTAGCTTGTTCATGTTCTCAACGATCATGATGATCTGTGTTCATGTCTTTCAATGATCATGTTTCATATGATTTCGAAAGGTCTCATGTTGTCTCATTGTGATTAAAGGAGATAGTATCATTGCTACCTAATGTAAATGTAGAGGAAATAATGAAAAATGTTGTATATGTATGTTCCTTGTTAAGATATGATCATGAGTTATGGAAGAGTAGAATACCTCGGCATCATTGTTCCATTGGATAATTGTGGAAGGAATATGTCAGTTGGTAATGTGGTTAAAAGAGAAGAAAGCTACTTCCTATTGTATTTAGTTGTGATTGTGGAATCAATTAGAAAATTGTATACTGTTGTTCTTGTATGGAAATATGTTCTCATATAGAAACACTGATTGTAAAGGGAGACATGTTGAAATCTGATGCACAAGTTTCTGCACATATGAACTTTTCTTGTTAGTTAAAGCCAAACCTCACAAGGACTTTACATAGGATAATCCTTGTAACATTATGCAAGGTAGATTTAGCAAAAGTCATTGTAAGTTTCACAAATAGATATTTGATGTAATTCTGGAGAAGTTAAGTAATAAGACATTCTTTCTTATTAGAAAAATTTCATAGATTATTGCGAGGAAGTTTTTTTTCTGTTGATATAGTTGTCTCAATTTGAAGCATAAGTGATGGGCTTGTAAAATCCTATGTTATCACAAGAAAGCATTATATTGTTAATGGAACATTGTAAATGCATGGTAGATAATGACTTTAAGAAAATTATCATATTATGATTTAAATGGAAGGAAAAATTAAATCTAATAACTTTATCATGAAACTCACCACTAGAACTCTAAACCTAAATGTGCACATTTTCTCTTTGGAAAATGTATGGGAGAAAGAAAAAAATAATGCTCCAAGAATACAGACTAATATAATAATGTTGAACATGTACTTGAACTCCTAGTTGGACCTATAAGTGGTAGAGAATTGATGTAATATGGCCAATACTAAGTGATCACCTAAGCCTTTATCAATCCACAAGATTGATAGTGACTTATAATCATATATATATATATCCCAAGACATGATAGAAATTAATAAAAAAAAGGGAAACATTGTCTATTTTCAAAACTCACTTTTTTCACTTCATATCTTAATTTGCATGTAGCAGTAGTCTGATCGTCTAGGAAGGCGCAATGCCTCTGCCCAAGACATGGAGGGACCACGTACTCCTTTAGACACCTAGACAATTAAAAAGAAAGGCATTGTTTTAAGAAAATGAGGAGTTGAAAAGTTCTTGGGGAGAGGGAAGTCACGTGACTTCCACCTCTCCACGTTATCTTGTCTCCCAAAATGCCTCAAACATAGGCGTTGACTTTTGTGGGAAGTGTAAGAGTGCTAGGTTAGTAACATAGGATGGTTAGTGTACTAGGTTAGTATAGAGTTAAATAAGCAGTTTATTTTGTGGGTTGTAAAATATTTTGTAGTTGTTTTATGAGGTTAGACATTAGCTTTTAAGTATGTCTTAAATTGTAGTAGCATACTATGTAGTAAATGCATGTTATTTATAGAATCTTATTTTTATAATTGGAATTTTAAATTGTAGATAAGATTAGTTAATAATATTGAAGATGTAATGATGATGACTTTAGTTAGGAATTAATTTAGTGTAATTACTTTTAAAATTGTAATTAGTTACTATGGTATGTGTGTGGGTGTTGAATTTATATTTATGATAGAAAATTTAGTAAAAATATAAAAAATAAATAAATTTAAAATTAAAATAAAATAAAAATAGACTTAATGTATGGTGTAGACAAAGTAAGTTGGTTAGTTGGTACTTTTGGATTTATATTTGTGCTTAGAGAGAATTGGATATAATTAGCTAAAGGCATTCGGGGATAGGATTCATCACAAAATTTGTTAGGTTATTATTACCCATGATCTTATCTTTCATTGTTCTAGCTGTTAAGGCAAGATGTTATAGATTCTAATATTGAAGATAGTAAATATCCAACATGATGTTGGATCTCAAGGTGTGATTTGAGACACACCACCAATCCAGAATACACATCTCTCAAAAATTAATCAACAGCAGATTTATAGCGAAATTAGAAAGAAAACTTTAATAAAATGAGAGGATGATAGTCTTAAGGGACACTATGCAAATCCTTAGTAATGATGTTGGGTTAAGTATAGGAATGCTATTAAAACTAGCTTTAAAGACATTAGGAGCAAATGGCTTCTAATTTAAAATAGAATGAATAATAAAAAGGGTAGTTAGTATTAATTGACCAATAAGATGTTTTAGGTTAGAATATGTTAGAGTTTAAAGCTAGTTAGTTTGAATATTTGGTATTGTTATATTGAATGTTGAGGTATTCGTTAGGAAGCAAAAAGAAAAAGAAAAATAAAAAAATTGTTGTGTTATTCTTGACAGTAAATTTTGGGCATGACAGAACAATAATTCCAACACTTTAGTGCATTTTCAAAATAATGCTTCTGTGGATATTCCAACCAAGCCTAGCGACCTTGTTCCCTCATCTTTGTAAAAAGCGAAAAGTGATGAGCCCATTGACACATTTGATGTTGTACAATATTGTAAGGATGCTAGAATTCAAATATTTCCTTTGGAATATCTAATTCTTCTCAATAGAAAAAGTTAGTAGAATATTGTAAAAAAGGTAGTAGGGATAATATAAATATTAATGCCAATAATGATGTGGGTACATCTCTTGAAGAAGAGCTTGTGTCACCCAAGCTATTCCAAGAAGAAGAGTCCTCTTTTCTAGCTACCTCCCCTGGTTAGAAACTTGACCCCTTCTATATTTCCTTTGCATGATCATTTGCCTAGTCTTGAGAGTAAGTTAAAAGATTATACAGACACATCTTTCAAATTCTACAATCTCAAGGACCTTAATAGAAGATTAAATTCTTAGCTCATTCATCTCATCACTAAAAAACTTAAGGAAAGCGGGTTAGTAGAAGTCATAGGCTTTCTAGTGGTCCTTCAGGAAATAGAGCTATTTTTACATATGCATAGACAAATATGATGCAAAGACAAAGAAAATCAAAATGCCATATGACTTTATCTTGCTCACTTTCGATAGAGGTCTCATGCAAAGTGCCTTGGAATCTCAGATAGGGATGAATATTGTGATATATTTTTTATT
Source organism: Cupressus sempervirens (assembly GCA_028749045.1). NCBI lineage: Eukaryota > Viridiplantae > Streptophyta > Pinopsida > Cupressales > Cupressaceae > Cupressus > Cupressus sempervirens. Next base: position 52,381,899 of record CM053789.1, on the reverse strand, counting down.
GTTTGCCTCTAAGTTTAATGAGAAGAAGACCTTGAGGTGAGTAGACATCATGGATACCTAGTTCTAGCCACATACAAGAAAGAAGAGAAAATTTCTAAAGACTTTCTTTGGAATTAGATTAAAGAGGGAGATCATGTATATCTTGGCCCTACTACTAAGATTAAAAGAATATGAAGAAGTCTTAAACTTTGTGGAGTGTCATTTCTTTTTTATGCAAGCAGTTTGTATAGATAGGAAATAGATTGAGTGGTCCCAAATTATCTATAATGAGCTTACAAGCTAGATGAATTCTTCCAAAGCTTTCAAATAATTTGACATGTCTTTGTATCTAATTTATACTTTGGCAACACACTACTTGTATCTAGGATTTCTTTGCATAGACAACTTTGACAAGTTAACTAAGGTCTATGATTTCTACCCCTGTTTGTAACTCAAGAGGAGATATGAGGAGTTCATAAAGGTGAATGATGTAATACTCCTCCTTTTCTATCATTGCAGACTTGGTTGTTAAACTTCTATATGGATCCTCTATAGATGTGTTAGCCCTTATTTGATATTTGAAATGCAATACTTTTATATGTTGAGTAATTGATTATGTCAGGTTGTAACAATTTTCTACTTGAAGTGATGATGCTTTAATTTCTCTTAGTTAATTAATGATATTAATTTTATAATGATGTATTCATATGGTTTATTTTAGAAAGATGTTTATTATGTCCTCATGATGATAAGATATTCATGTTAGAATATGATGTAATTTATATTTAGGATTTACTATTATACTTAGCCCATACTTACATGTATATGGTGTGTGTGTCTACTTTATATTTATGTTTGATATTCCTAATATGATAGAGGGAGGGAGTCATAGTCATCTGCTAGTTGAGATCTACATGATGTACCACTCCTTGCCATTGTCTATTTATCTTAGATATATATGCATACGTACATGCTCATCTTTTATATAGATTTTTAGGTAGTAGGCATCAACTACCTTGAATTGTTGGGATGAGTGTGCCTTATCTCAATAATTCAATGGTAGAAATGGGGAGATAATGTTTAGGTCCAATTACTTGTCTTGAGAAGGAGGACATCTATTTGACTTTCCACCCCTTTTTAAACCCACCAGTTTATCTTTACCCATGTTGTTTAATTTTGAGTTTTGGTAATATTGCTTTTATGTGGATTTGACTATGTGATTTATTTGGTAAATGATTTAATTATAATATTTGGGTTAATAATATAATATTGAGAATTATTAAGTATTATTCGATTAAAAAGAAAATATTAAAATATGAGAATATTCAATTAATTAAAAACTAATTAAATATATGCTTTAATTATAAAAGGCTTAATTTAAAAATCTAAATTAGAAAATTTCTTAAAAAGAAACTAGAATATAATGATATTTAACTATGTGCTCAAGTTTAAAAGATTTAATTTAAAAGACTAATTTAAGAAGTTGGATTAAAAGAGAATTAAAAGATTTAATATTACTTTATTATAAATATTTAATTAATAATAATTAAATTAGACTTGCATTAAAATTTTGAGCTTTAATTATTATTATTAATTTAAATAATAAACTATACTTCAAATAGTGCTTGCACTAATTAATACAGTAGAGTAAAAGGAAATAAAAGAATATTTTAATTAAAAATTTCTTTAAGTGTGTATGGAAGGATTAAATAATTAATATAATTATTATTTAATAAAGTTAGTGGCTTTTAAATTATTGGAGAATAAAAATCCTATTTAGGGTTATGGTTCTTTATTAGGGGGTTGGTAGTTCATTTGAAAGTCACACAGGTTTTGTGGAACAAAATTTAAAATTGGAAAAAAATAATTGTTAAAGGTTTAAGAGGATTTGGATTTGCATGTGTTCACAAATTGTTTCATATTTTAGGAGTTTGAAAAGTCATTGAACAATTTTGAATAAAGATATGTCTACTTTGTGTCTTCTTGAGTGCTTACATAATGCTTATTAATTTATTGTATTAATTTTAGGATATGGAATAATGTTGTAGATTTTGAAAAGGAAAATTGATTGATCAAGAAAACTTGTTTGGGGAAACTTGTAGAAAATCTAGAAAATTATTATGGTTATATTATTTTAAACCCCTTTCTAATATATGAAAAATTCAATTATAGAAAATTGGAAGAAAACAAAAAATTGAGAAAATAGGGTTTCAACTTTAAATATGTCATTAGAACCATGTGATTATCATGAATTTTCTAAGTAAAGATAAATATTCTTCTTGTATCTAAAATAATCTAATTATAAAATTTATTGAAAAAGTAAAAGATTAATAAAGAGGAAAGCATGTTGTAACTAAACTTTTACATGCATATAAAAATGTATATACTAAAGATAGGAAACCAAGCATATTATGTTTGCATGATTTCAAGATCTAAGGCATGTGAAAATGCTAATTACATGTTTATTGCTATTTTATAAAAATAATTTAATTTAATTTTCAGATTAATTTATTAAAATCAAACAAAAATTATGATTAATTATTAATTTTGAAAATTAAAAAATTATTTAAAAATAAGTAAATTAAAAAGCAATACTTTAAAAAAAAAATTTGAAAAATAAATACTCTATATTTTCTTATAAGTGGGTTTTTAATATCAATTACTTTTTAAACTCTTAGTGGGATATAACTTATTATATATTTATTAATATGAATAGAGTTAGAAATTAATAAATATATAATTATGATTTAGTTATATTTTAAGAGAAGTTATAGTGGAGTCCACTATATAATCATCTAGTTATAAATATTTAATATTATGAGAGAAATTGTAGACTAGTTTATTTAAATTATAATTTCAAATTTGAGTTATCTCTAGTTGCATTATGAATTAAAGGAAAAGTAAATATTAATATTGGACTTAAATAGAAGTCAAATTAATATTTTAGAAATGAATTTGATATTAATATTTAATCTAATAATATACATTTATGTTATTAATTAAATCATTTATGGTTTAAGATTATTTAAATTAATAACATGATAATGTTGCATGATATTTTATATGCACAAAGAGATTTGACATTTAAATACTTATTGATTTAAACAACTATATTAGCATAAAAATTTATATTAACATGTATATTCTTATCTTATTTTTAAACACATCTTTATGATGCAAACAAAAAGGTAAAATGATGGAATTAAATCATATGGCTGAAAATAATCAGTTTTCCTATATTCTATTTATAGTCTTGTGATATTTCTTTTAGTGATGGTTTTCTTTGTGGGTTCTTTAGTTGGCAAAGTTAGGATGTGCATCATAGGAATCTTTGAGATTTCTTTTATAATTATTTAATTGGATGTCATGATGTATTTTATGATTCAAATTGAGATTTATTTTATGAGATAACTTTTGATGAGCATTTATGAGAACTTGGGTTTTGAGAACCAAGGTTATTTTTGGGTTGCCTATAAAGGAACTAAATTCAATCAGTATTACTTTTTTGTTATGGAAGACGATTGTGCTTTGTGACTTTTGGGAAGCTAGTATAGGTGTGTGTCTATGGGAGTGCCTTGCAATGGGGGTTGGGGCACAAAGTGGTTGTCAGGGTAACTCACTGTGAGTGTAACAAGTGATAACATCACAATTTAAAATATTTAGACACACATTAAAAAGACAAGTTAGAGATATTGCCTTGCCCATACCTTGAGTGCTTGTATAGACTAATTATGGGAATGGGATGATACCTAGTGAGAGATATGACTATTTTTTCTCATCTTCATGAGAGGGTATCCTAGTTTTGCATGTGTCATGTTGAGGGTCTAGAGGGTCTAGAGTGACCAATCTAGGGTAACTCAATGCTTGAGGGTCTGGGGTCTAATAGGAGACTAGTGTAGGGTAACTCAAGTAGTTTGACTATGTGATGACACTCCCTGGTATGTAGCCTAAGTCTCTTTCATATTTTCTTTATGTTTTCCCCTAGTGCTGTGCTTGTTGGATGTTACTTTTGATGTTGTATTTATTATGAGTTATTATTTATTGATTGGATATCAGTTATTATTGATAGTTGACTTTTTTTTATGAGTGTAAGCTATTTGTGGGTGGTGTTTTATTGTCAAATGTTAGTTATTGTTGGTGATTTTTTCATTGATAAAAATTAGTTATCTCTTTATTTGGAGACTTTCTTTATAGAAGTTATAAAAGTTTGGGAATGGATATTTTTCCAATGTTATATCTATAATGCTTACCCCTACTTGACTTTTCTAAATTGTTTTGACTAGATTTTTTTAAAGCCTATTCTATGATTATGTTCTATGATTAGTGGTGTTGGTTACCAAAATTGATTAATTGTATTTTATATATATATATATATATATATTGAGTTAGTTATTTTAGTTATTTCATGATTATTCAATGATGTTATATATATTTATGTAGTGACTTTTAGTTAATTAATGACATTAATCGGATGAATGATTTTTGTACGGTTTCTATGGATACTCACTCCATAATTGCACTTGTATGGTGTATGTGTATGTTTTTTTTTATATTTGAAGTTTATGATCTGGTTAAAGAAGGGAGTCGTGGTCACCTACTAGTCGAGATCTACACAATGTACTACTTTCCACCATTGCCTATTTAGTTTAGAATGTATGTGTTTTTACATATGTGGATTTTATGCAGATTGCAGGTACTGGGTATCAACTTCCTTGAATTGCCAGGCTGAGTGTACCCTATCACAGTATTTCAACAATATAAGTGGGGAGATAACTCTTGAGTCCAAATCCTAACCTAAGCCAATTGTCCTAGGAATATGAAAAGTATCTGAGCTAGCTTCACCCTTCTAAATTCATGACTTTGACTCTAAAATTTGACTTTATGCTTTAACTTTCAGTTGAATTGTCAGTTTTGATTTTGTGGGTCTGTGATGATTTTCTATTATAATTAAATCAAATTAAAAGATAATTTAATGAAAATTTAATAAACAAAATTCAATATTTAATTATATTTAATTAATATAGAAATTAATTAAATAAAGGAATTGAATTAAAGGATTTTATTAAAGTTCTATTTTTGATGTATTTATATTTATTTAATTTAATAATAATTATTTAGGAGTTTTATTTTAATAATAAACTCTAAATAATTTTATTAATTAAGTTAATAAATATATTATTAAACATATCTCATGAATTAATAAAATAAAAGAATGAAACTTAAAGATAAAGTTATGGTTCTAATTTAGGTCTAATTATATTTATTTAATTTAATATTTCTTTTCTATTAGATATAAGAGTTTCAAAACAAAAAAGAGCAACCAAAGTACCAACACAAAAATCAACAAGGAGGCCAAGCCTCACTAAGGAAGAACAGATTCAGCTGTACAACATAACAAAAAGAGGAGAAATACTAGCTAACTAAGAACATCATAGTAATTGACCACCGAGGCAGTCCAACCTAAGGGACCCTCCATCCAAATGACGCTTTTACATTCTTGAATCTGCATTAGCCTGAATAAATCATCCTTTCTAGCATTCACTTTCTTACTGATTTCTCTATTTAACCCAATGCAAGCTTGCAGATCATCCAAAGTTCTACACGATTGGTATCCATGCTTAAAAGTAGCATGCCCATCATGAAGGAACCATCTCATCTTGTCTCGCTTGATCAGCATAGTAGCTTGCACCTACAAAGAAATTTTAAAATAAGTGAGCTTTCAAAAAAATTCAGTAAGGTCCCTTGGCTTACCTTAGTATCTTTCCTCATTCCTGCATTTCCAGATCTGCCAGAGAATGTTAGATGACAATATATTCCAAAATAAATTGGTATCTTTAGGAAGACCATTAATATGACCAGTGACAATATCAAGAATATTAACATCAATAGGATAAACAATGTGAAACATTCTCCATATTTTTTTAGCAAAAGTACAATCTAAAAGAATATGTCTACCAGTTTCAAGAACTCTGCATAAATTACAAAAATCAGAATTAGATAAATCTCTCTTAATAGATAGCTTGTCCAACATGACTAGCCATCTGAAGCATCTAATTTTAGGCTCAACAGAATTCTTCCACAAGATATCAAAGTATTTTTTCCAAACATCAACATCATAAGAAGAGTAACAAACAACATTGACATGATCAATAATATTAGTATTACAATCTAGGATTCTGTATATATTCTTGGCCTTAAGCAGATTCGTGACAACTCCACCAGGCCATTTACACTTTAGGTGCCTTTGAGAATCAACATGGCATATAGTGGGAAGACCATTAACAGCTTGCACAATCATGTTATAATTTCTTTTATGGGAATCAGGAATATCATATTTATTTTTAAGCTCATCCCAAGGAGTGATTTGGTTCTGCTCAAAGAGATCTATGAACTGTTTAATACCTTTCTTAGCCCACAATTTGGTAGAACACCCTTGGGTAAGAGCCAAAGGTTTACCATTTAGGTTAAGATTCCACCAAATTGATCTTTCACCATGGAGTTGATCATTACAATGAAAATCCTTGTTAGTGATGAATTTCCTAACATGGTCCCAAGCCTTCCAAATAGATCTAAAAACTATGGAACCTTGGACCATGATAGGAAAGTTACTAATAATGAGGTCATAAAAGGGGAGATTAGTCCAAGATTTGGCTTTCTTAGGCACACCCCTTTCAATGTTATTTCTAACTAACACTTTCCAAGGACAGTCACCCTCCATGGATTGAAAAATCCATTTGGCAGATAGAGAAATACCTTGAATTCTTAAGTCCTTCAGCCCAAGTCCCCCAAGGGCCTTGTCAGTGTGGCACCAAGCCCACCTAATAGAATGAATTTTATTATTACCCTTTCCATCAAACCAAAGAAATTGTCTGATGGACTTCTGAATTTCAGCAATCTGATAATTGTTAAAAAACTAGGCAGAGGAATAGTAAATGGTGTAGGAGGACAACATCTTCTGGAAAACTTGAATTATGCCTGCTAGAGATAATGCCCTATTATGCCATTTGTTAAGTTTCTTATCAATCTTCTCTTTAACCCATGACCACATGTCCTTGAGGGCAGGATCCACTGAGAAAGGGATACCAAGATATCTAGTGATCTTAATGGGGCCTCCCCAAAGAAAATTGTATTGAGGAAACCAATCCAGGGGCTACACATCCCACCCAAAAATAACTGATTTGGCTTGAGATATTTTAGCAACAGATATAGAACAAAAGAAACTAAGTTTATATTGCAAAGCCTTAAAATTTCTTTCTGAAAGCTCAAAGAATAATGCGGCATCATCCACAAATTGGCAATTGATGAGCTCTTCATCATTAGGCAAATAGATACCTCTGACATCAGGAGATAAAGAATTATCTTTGAGAATATAGAAGAGAGCCTCTGAATCAATCACAAAAAGAGATGGTGCCAGAGGGCGCCCTTGTCTAATGGATCTCCCTAGAGAAAAAGGAGCAAAAAGAACACTGTTAACTTCAACTTGAGCACAAGCATCATTAAGAAGCACCTACACAGTATTACAAAAGGAGGGAGGGAAACCAAAGGCCTCTAACATCATAAGAATAAACCTCCATTCAACCCTATCATAAGCCTTTTCAAAATCCAAAAGAAGCATGGCCGACTTTTTGTGTGAGCATTTAGACCACTCCATGGCTTCCCAACTAGTTATGAGATTCTTGAGAATATATCTACCCTTGATGAAACCAGTTTGGGTAGAGTTAACAAATTTAGGAAGAATATTGACTAACCTAAGAGCCATAATTTTAGCTAAAATCTTATATGACACATTAAGAAGGGTAATTGGCCTCCAATTCCTAATGAGGGTCTTATCTCCATCCTTAGGGAGGAGCTTAATGATCCCTCTATTAACTTCCTATCCCAAGGAGTCAATAGACAAAGCTTCAGAGTATAAGTCATGGAGATCCTTACAGATCCAACTGATATTGGATTTATAGAACTCAACAGGAAAACCATCAGGGCCCGGGCCTTATCATCATTGAGATCCTTGATAGCTCCCTCAATCTCGTCAATAGAAATATCTTTAGAAAGCACAACAATATCCTCCGAGTCCAACTTTTTAGGAATAAGCATTTTGCATTTATTTCTTGAAGACTCAGCCTCAAAGGAGTCCTCTGAAGTAAAAAGAGTCTTGTAATAATCAGCAAAAGCCTGAATAATAATCTTAGGGTCTAAAATGTCTTGATTATCAATCGAGAGTCTATCAATGGACTCTTTAATATGTTTATGTTTAAGAAGATTGAAGAAAAATTTCAAACCCCTGTCCCCATGTTGGAGCCAGTGGGCTCTAGATCTGACCCTAGGTCCATGAATCCTAACTTGTTGATGCTTCCTAAGAGCATCTTTGGTAGCCATAACATGGGAGAGAAGATCCAAATTGGAGGAATCCCTTTGGATGTTGTGCTCAGCTATTTGCAATTTAGAAGATAATTGTTTTTCAACAAACCTGTAATCCTTAGACTTTTTTTGACCAATGGTTTGAAGAAAAATCCTCCATGAAGAAAGGTTAGTTTTCCATCTATCAAGATGGGAAAGGTGCTGAAGGTTAATTTTATTGATACCTCTAATAATCTGCACAGCAGCAAGAACATCCTCATCCATGAGGAGACTAGTGTTTAAGATGAATTTACTACTTCTAGACTTGTGTTGAAGCGGACTACTATTAAAATTAACCTTAGACAAAATAGGGTGATGATTAGACAAAGTGGTGGCAATAATCCGAACAATATTTTCAGAGATGTCTGGAGGAAAAGAGAAAAAATACTTATTCTCATAAAACCTATCAAGCCTAGAATAAATCCTAGCATTTCCTTGTTAAAAGTTGCACCAAGTGTGCCATAATCTAGGGTTGGTTTTCAAGTTACCAGCAATAGGATCAAAAAGATAGTTAGAATTTAAAAATCTATTCCAATAGAATTTTTCATTATCCTTCCAATGAGAGGGAATGCCCCCCGACTTGTCATCCTGAGATTCAATCATGTTGAAATCTCCACTGAAAAGCCAAGGCATATCTGGGAGGTCTATAAACCATTTCTAGAGCTCAATTCTTTCCTTAGTGTCATTTGAAGCATAAATAGCAGAGACCCCGAAGGTTTTATTATCATATTGCAAAGTAACCCAAACCGCTCTCTGACAAGGAGAACATCCATTATTGGTAATATGTTTTTCCCATTTATTATTAATAAGTAGGGAAATTCCCCCTCTACCTCTCTCATGGTTAGTGCAAAACTTAATAGCATCTTTCCAAATAAATTTGAGATTGGAATCCAAAGTGAATCCCACAGATTTAACTTCTTGCATCATAAAGAAGTCTATAGAATGCAGAGAGTTTAGCAATTGCTTGATAACAAACTTTCTATCAGGGGCCTCTAAACCCCTCACATTCCAAGATAGGCAATTCATTGAGACAATATGTTAGAAGTGGAGCACGCAATACCCTCTTGATCAGCTAGGATGAAAAAATTATTTGAGGAGTCCCCTGGTTTAGTCACAGATGGCTTATTTTTTGAGCCAGGTGGTCTTCCTCTTCGCCTGGCAGTAGGAGAGTAGGTACTAACATCGTCTTCAATATTTGCTAGAGAATCCACATCCATGCATTGCCCATGATTAGACTTCAGGGGAACAAGGGCAGCTGGAATAATTTCAAATTCATAATCCTCCCCAATCTCTTGGAAGATTTTTTGGGGGAATTTTTGAGAGGACTCACTAGCTTGGGGCTTAAGATTGATATCAACAATCTAATTGACAGTATTTGCATTAGTCAAAGCAGGACCAGTTAACAATTTAACATGATGATTATTACTATTGTTGGGGCAAAAAATTTTAGGCATGGAGGAACTATTTCCTCTTCTTCTTTTTTTCTTATCTTGAACAACAGTAAATTGTTCCTAACATTAGTCGAAACAATAGTGGGGTTAAGGGTTCCAGTGTGAGGCGATGGGGATGAAGAAGAAGCAGGGGTTGATCGACAAAGAGCATTCTCAAGGGGAGGATTATTGGTGATAGGAGGATTAACCACATTTTTAGTTGAATCATTGGAGGGATTAGGTTTTCTCCTAATGATAAGACAATCCTTACAGAGGTGGCCTTCTTTGCAGCAGAGAAAATAGGCATTCAACCCCCCCAAAACCTTTATAGGATAGATATAAGCATCATTTAGGATGTTAATTAAAATATTAGAAGGAAAGTCATTACCAGGCAAGAGAGAGAGATAAGAATTCTAGCATCCATATGCGGGATGAGTATCACAGTTTCATCCATTTGAATAATTTTACCAATAGGCTCAAGCAATTGGGGCAAAAAATGCCACAAAAAAGAGGGAATGGTTTTTACCAGTATCCATCTTGGAGCTGAAAGTGCAAGAACCTCCTCATGGATGACCTCTGGTGACCAAGCAATAGCTCTAAATGATGTTGAACCCACATTCCAATATTGTTTTTTAAGAACCTCTATTTGAGCATCATGATTCACAAAGAAAATCACATATAAACCCTTTTGTATTTGCCTACAAAATGAAATATGCAACCCAAGTTTTTTATTCTAGTAATCATGGAACCAGTCATCCATAAATTTTCTTGGTGGACATTTATCAATTTCAACAGCTAAGAAAAAAATTGTAGTATCTCTTAATCTATATTTTTCCTTAAAAATTTCTTCCAACATTTCAGGATTAGGAACAATGGCAAAAGGAGACAGAGAAGCTGAAGGAGTCTTACCAGATTCGGAGACATCATTGTTATATGTGTTTGCAAATTCAAACCTAGCTCTATCGTTAATGACTGATAATCGACCCACAGCCTCAGAAAAAGATTTAGGTCGATCACTGTTATGAGAGACTGGGTTACAAATGCCAATACTTGGAACAAATTTAGCCGTCGTCGAAAAAGTATTACCTGGTACTTTCTCGGTAGTCTTTCCATTACTCACCTCAAACATCTTAAAGTCTTTAATGCTGGATGTAGAAAGGGATGCGTCTAGATCAATGAACTGCACAAGAGAACTGCATTGTTCCCTATCATCAGTAATGGCAATGCCAGAGGTCGCCACCTTGACAAAGCCCTAGGTCGATCAAAAAACACAAGCGGATCAAAAGGAATAGATCCGATCAAAAACTTCACTCAACAAAAACCCTAAGTGACATCGATTCAAAGTGCCCCGCTGAACTAAAGGTGAACGGTGGATGCAAAAGTGCCTGCATGAGCTATAATATGCCATTTAATTTAATATTAATTATTTAGGAGTTTTATTTTAAGTAATAGACTCTAAATAATATTATGAGTTGAATTAATAAATATATTATTAAAACATCTTGTTTATCTAATTTAGACATATTTATTGATTTAATAGGAGAGAGAAAACATAATTTAATAAATTTTATTTTAATTAAATTACATAAAGCTTATGCATGAAATTAAATTATAATAAACTAATTAAAGAAAGGAAGTTAATTAATTTAGTAAAGATATTTTAAATATCTAAAATAGTTGTGCATGAAAAGGTAAAAGGTAATAAAGTAATAAACAATAATTGATCAACAAGTTCCCTTGCGTGATTGCAAAATCAGAGCCCCAAATTTAGGGAGAACTCATTATCAGAGATCTAGAGCTCATTTTGCAATTACACGGGTTTTGGAGGAGCAATTTCAAAAAAGTAAGTTTTTGGACAAAAGGGATTATTTTGCATGCTTCGTGTGATTATTGTTTTAACATCAGATCTAGGTAGGATCTCATGGTTTATTTGTACAGTAGTTTTCTATCCTTCAAATTCCTGTCTTCTCCATGTCTATTGTGTTTCTATTTTTAGAATTATTCTAGGTTGAAACCCTTGTTTACATATTTATTATTCTTCATTTTTGGGAGCTTCTGTAAGCAATTTAATGATCGAAAACCTTGCGTATGGATTTGGGTGTTTACCATTCTTAGGAAACATCTATATACAAATTGGAAATTAGAAAACTCTCATGTTAAGATTTACTATCATTAGTTCTTGAATACATCTATGAAAGAGTTAAATTGAAACCCTTATTGTTAAATTGAGGTTTTGTATATGGATTTGTTAAATCAAGTTTTGGGTTCTAAAAAGAAAAGAAATTTAGTTTTATAGAATTTGACTGATTGGCTTGGATTTCTATATAACGACTATATTGGAAAGTTTTTGGTTTTAGTAAGTTTCAATTTTTGGAAAGTTTTCATTTTTAGTAAGTTTTCATTTTTGGAAAGTTTATGTTTATTGTAAGTTTCTATTTTTGGAAAGTTTTTATTTTGAGTAGGTTTCTAGTTTAGGAAAGTCCTATTTTTAGCAAGTTTTTATTTTGGGAAAGTTTCTATTTTTAGTAGGTTTCTATTTTTTGAAAATTTTGATTTTTAGTAGGTTTCTATTTTGGAAAAGTCTCTATTTTTAGCAAGTTTTTATTTTTGGAAAGTTTCTATTTTTAGCAAGTTTTTATTTTGTGAAAGTCTCTATTTTAGGAAGTTTCCTTTTTTGGGAAAGTGTTTCCAAAGTTTAATTAATTGAAAATTATTATGGTAATGGATCTTTGAGTGTTCTTGCATATGACTCTATCTAAGCTTTCCTTCTGTTGTTTCCACTTGTCAAACTCCATTTACTGTAGGAGTTTTTAGGCTCGTTTATAATGGCCCTAGCTAGTGGTGACCCAGTTGTTGATATTGGTATTCACGCTGCTACTTCAGAATGTCATGTGCCTCCATTGAACAAATGTCCTCACAAATTCATCCTGAAGGTTTTTCATGAGGTAATCCTAATATTACCCTTCCTTTGCAAGAATTTGATGCTACTTGTGATTGGTTAAAACAACATAGCTTGATAGGGTATGTTGTGGGTAGGACTTCTCCTAAAGCTATACTCTGAGAATGGGTTAACAAGAGCTAGAATCCTCATGGAGTTTGCCTTGATGTTGTGTAAAACCTTACCAAATGTTTTTTTAAATTTTGCTTCACCAACCCATCATCGGCAGATGTAGCTTATAGTAATGGTCCTTAGTCTATGTGTTTCTCTCTACTTGCTTTTCAAAGATGGTCGAGAGACTTCACTATCTTTGACAACAAAAAGATTAGTGTTCTTGTGTGGGTAGAATTCCTAGGTTTACCCTTGCCATGGTTTCCTTTTATGGAGTCCATTTCCAATACTCTTGGCAAAGTTATCACAAAAGAATGTGAGAAATTTTTTAACTCTCTCCCTCAGAAACACATTTGCGTTGAGGTTGATTTTTCCAAGGATCTTAAGGATTCTATGGAAATATAGATTAGGGCTCAAACTAGTTAGCAAAACATAATATTAGGGATTACCCTTTGGTTGTGCCTAGGGTTAAACCCTCACCTAAAGAGGTTCTTGCCAAATCGGCAAAAAAGACAAAAGAAGAATGGACTACTTTTGGGCACAAGGAAAAGGCTCCCTTAGCTCCTAAATAGTCATATACGATGGTCATTTTGTGTTCCTCCTATTTCAACAAGAGCACAAACTCCAACCACTTTAGGGATGCAAGTGGTTTTTTGGAACCAAACCCTGGTGTTTCATGATTTCAAACCTTGGTGTTTCATAAGGGATAACCCTCTTTTTTCTTCTTCCATAGCGAGTCAGAATATGCAGCATTCTCACAATCCTCCTTAATATGCTAAGAAACTAGAGGAGAAATAACGAGCCATCAGTCCAAAGGATTTTCCTTCTAGCTTTAACCTAGTTTCTACCTTCTTGTAGAATAGTTACTTCTCTCTTGAGGATGAGGAAGATATGGAATACTTTTCATGAATTTCTTATCATGGAATGTGCGAGCGCTTAGAGACTTCTCCAGAAAGTACTATGTTAGGGATACTAGTCATGGACTTGAAAATTTAGATTTTCTCTATATGAAAAAGTTAAGATCTTTGGTTTCATGCTTTCTTCTGCATGTCACATCATTTTTCTAGATGGAATTATGTTTTCCTCTCAATATGATGTTGGAAGAGGTGGTGTAATTATTCTCTTGTTACCTCATCTTCATTCTAGTAATTATTTCACACAGCTCTGACCCTATGCACAAAATTATTTGGCTCTAGTTTTTTGTTAGCAATCATTCTTTTGGAGTTGTTAATTTTTATGCTCCCAATGATGCTGTGGAAAGATCTCAATTGTGGGGCTGGTTGGCTGAAAAATTGCCTCCAACTACTTGGGTTATGTGTAATGACTTCAATATGGTTGAGATGGCCTCTAACAAAGATAGCATTTTTCCTTTTTGCCAGATAACTAGGGAAAGGAAGCCTAGTACTACATGCACAATAAATTGGCCCTTTTTGATCCCAATACTATCTGCCACCAACATAGTGGGGTTTGGCACACTTGGTCCAACTTTCAAGTTGTCTTTGAGCGCATTTTAAAGCATCTCAATCATGCCATGAGTACTGCATAATCCTTTTTCTCCATTTCTAAAGATTGAGATTTAGTCAAGTCATTCCATTGCTAGATGTGACATTATCTAACCACTATCACATTTATTTTTCCATTTCATGGCAAATAGCTATCCCAAAAGTTTTCATGTCATAATTCTTCAAAACATTTGTGTTGATTCATGCTTCCACTATTGCTCATATCCTATGTGTCTAGAATATGGAACCACGTCCACATTCCTAGATAGGGTGGAGACAATGGTGGAATGATGCCATTACTAGAACTGCTCATTTTGTATGCATCTATGTATGACGGTTAGCTGTTTTTAGAATGTGGTCTTATGAATCCATTATTTTTGCTCTCAAAAAAGCTTCTAGGGCTCTCACCCTTAATCCTTGTGATCTTGATTTGCAAATTCAACTTGCCAAACTTCACCATGACAAATAAGTTGTAGATAATTATGTTGCTCAGGGAGCCCAAATCAAAGCTCACCTCTATTGGTTGGAGGTTCATGACAAAGCTTCAAAGGAGTTCTTCCTGTCTCTTTGAGCCTGTCATACCAATTTTGGGATTAGAAAAACAAACAAGGCACTTTTGTTCTCTCCAATCTCTTGACATCCTACAAGCCTTTGTTCATCACTATGAGAACATTTTTGCTTCGTAGGGAAATTTGGTTGCTTAGAAGGAAGCTCTCAGAAAGTGTATTTTTGTTACTCACAAACTACCTAGTAGTTGAGTAACATGCTTTCTATGACAAACTTCTTACCCTCTAAGACCTTAAAGAGGCAATTTTCTCCATGGACTATGATAAGTCCCTCAGGTGTGATGGGTTCCTGTATGAATTTTATAAACACCTTTGGGAATAAATTGGTTCTGATCTGCACAAAGTTTATCTTGAAGCCTATCATTCCAAAATTCTAGGAGCTATTATCAACAAAGGAAAAATTAAATTCATATCTAAAGCTGGAGATCCAAAGGATATTTTCAATTGGTAACCTATTGCCCTTTTGAATGTATCATATAAAATTATTGCTAAGGCAATTTCTTTCAAAATTTTCCACCTCCTACCTTAATTATGTGGCCTAAGAAAATTTGCTTTATCAAGTCCAGATATATTCTTGACAACATTATTGCTACCTAGGAAGGAGTGGAGTGTGTTGGCTCCTAATTTAATAGTTTTAAAATTAACTAAGAAACTAGACCAATACATCTAAGGCTAGCAAATTCCTATGATGAATGCACTCAACTGCAATCTTGGGCCAACTATAAGGCATAACTCCTTCACTTTAGGCTCTGTAAAACATAGGTAGGTGGACCTCAAATTCAAATTATATGGTACTAGTGCTAAACATATTCCTGAATCTATTAATAGGAAATTTAGCCCTTATTCTCCTATACTTATGTAATAACAAAGATATGTAGTAGCAAGTTGCAACTCTATGGAATTCACAAGCTGAGTGAGGGCATCCTTTTTGGCTCTTCAACATAAAAGGGAGATGCAATTGATTAATGATGTTGATTTCAGCAAGACCTCAAATATGCAACAGTAAGAACTAGTGATCCTGTAACTGATCAGTGCCTTATCTATTGGTCAATTCCATGAATTAAATACATATAACTATGATATAAAGGAAAAATTTTGTACATCTAGACATTAGATCTATCCTATCACTTTGTGAATCAGAGATCAATTTTCATAAAGAACTCATTCTTATGAAGTATCCTTCTCAAAATAACCAACAATCCTATCAAACACATCCAACATTTACATGACCCTTTGTTCCGACAACAAAACATATATGACATACAACCTTAATGGGATGCAAATGAGTCTCGGTTCTTTTTTCCTTGACCATATAAGATTGCAAATTACTAAGATAGGAGATGAGAATTAGAATGAAACTAATGAGATTTTGTTCATTTTTACTTATTTCTTTCAAACTATACATTTAGATGCATGAAACTAAGACATAAAAACACCTAACCAATTTGAACCTCCTATATTATCTTCACTACTACTATTCATACAAGAGAATTATACTAGAGGAAATTGGTGTCACAGTGATGAGAACACATCAAGACTAGAACCCTAGTTTCACAAAGCTAAGAAAACTTCAGATTGTAACACACATGGTATCACATCAATGAGTCATTTTTTTCCAAAACTGAAACCAAAGCCTCAGTTTCACAGAAAAAAATTGAACCTCTACAAAGAATGAGAAAGAGAATGATATAGAGCAGAGTGAATTCTTAGATTTGTTGTGCAGACGACATGTGTCCACTTGGAAAACATCTCCTAGCAGTGAAAAAATCTCTCTAATTTAAATCCATAATTGCATATCAAATCTTCAATCATTTTGGATCTCAAAGGCACCAAATATCTTAGATATTTGATTGAAAAGATAACTGATTTTGATGCCAAATTTGAAACTAAAGGCAAAAGGAAAAATTAGTTAAATGACCTCAATAGGCAAGATAAACTTTTCAAAAAAAAATTTCTCCATAAGCAGGACTCAACAAGCTCTCATATCTACCCTCTAACCCATTTTGATGCTCAAATGGTGAAATCTGCCCATTCAAGTGAGAATGCCCCAGAAAACATAAATCTTCTTATAGAGAAAACCAATAGATAGTTATGAAAAATTTGACCTCATATTTGGAAAGTTTGTTTCCTCCTAGTTCCAATGGTATATTGCAGTTCCTATTTTGGACAAAAATTGCCCCTATGGAAGCCATTTGAAAATCTAGGTTCCAACTATGGGGAGAATAATTTAAAATGAGAAATTTAAAAAAATTGTATAGTCTGAACTATAGAAACTTACCATTTAAAACCAAAATTTCAAATTTTGGAAGTTTCACACTCAAAATCATGCAAAGCTTTTTATTATTTTAAAATATTTTCCCTCCAACCTCCCTCATCCATTCATGTGATGCCACGTCAAATTTTGATAGGCCCTCTGGTTGTTGTGGATCCCACATATACTTGCCAATTTTTTGGATTTTTTGGTAGGTCACCATGTCGCTTGCCAAAAAATCCTCCCATTTTTCAGTGGCAACATGGCGACCACCATATTTTGGCAACATTTTCTAGTGAACTCCTTCCTTGATAGCCATGTCAATGCCACCTTAGCGCATGATCAGCCATGTCACTGCCACCTTGGTTGGTTGCTATGTCGCTATGGTTAATCATCATGCATCTTGTCTTGGCGACATAACGATGAACACTTGATCATCCACATGTCATCATTTGGCTTCTCAGTTTCTACATCATCGTTGTCATGCTCATTTGGTATTTTTGCAGGTTTGTTTAAAAAAATTTGATGTCATTATCTAGTTCACCAGCCATGGGCCCCACAGCATGTGCCTTCATGTCCACAAAAGAGTAATGTCTTTAAGACATCTTATAAGATGTGTGTTGTTGTATTTAAACACATAAAATGCCCCCACACGATGAATGTGGGACAATTGTTTGTCATTGCTTTTGCCCCTACTATTTCTCTGATGGGTTTCTTCTTGTTTTTCTGGGATCTCAAACACTTTAGGCATGGGAAGAGCTGTTGATTTCATGTAGATCGTTAGCACCTCTCTCAAGAGCCTCGAGATTGAATCTGGCTACTTTGGATTTTAACATTAAAAGTATCTTCTCAGACATTCTCAATGCACCATAGACCTTTATTGTGGAAACATTCATTAGAAGCTCTTTTGTGATCAGCTCAAATTATCAAGTGTCAAAGGGCTTGTAGATCCATAGCTCATGTTTACTCCATTGAGTGTCTTCATTTAATTGGCATCTCTCTTGTTTTGAAGTGGCTTCCCTTACATACTATGGCAACATTCTAGTTGATTAATGACTTTATTCTAATCAAGCTCACAATCATCTTTATTTTATTCCTTTGAAGACTTTAGGTACATTCCCAGTGTAAATAACTCATGTGC
The DNA here is from genome assembly GCA_028749045.1 of Cupressus sempervirens. Classification (NCBI taxonomy): domain Eukaryota; kingdom Viridiplantae; phylum Streptophyta; class Pinopsida; order Cupressales; family Cupressaceae; genus Cupressus; species Cupressus sempervirens. Next base: position 52,363,587 of record CM053789.1, on the reverse strand, counting down.
AAGTTGACTCACATCCCTTGCAGCTATGATTAAGCCATCACTAATTATTCTTCCTCTATTTTTTATTTGTAATGTCCATCCCTTTCCAATGGCTTCCAATTGTGGTCTTCCCCTGACACTCATGTCTCTAGTTTGAAAAGAAGTAGCCACCATTTGAGGATAAAACCAAGTGTTTTTTATTGTTATATCTGTTGTAATTTATTTTTGCTAACTCCACTAAAGGCATTGGGAAATAATCAAAATAGTTGGGGGAAACCAATAACATGGAGAAACATGGAGACTTTTTCTCATTTCCTAATTCTTTGACACATTTTTCCAATCTAGCATGGGATTCCTTTCTTTTTGCATTGGAGCTCTTCTTTGATGCCACGATGGCCTTCCTTGAGTGTTGTGGCTTCTTTCCCTTCAAACGAGTTGCAAAGATAGTGATTGAAAGGTTGTATTTTCTTTATTCTCCCTTTTAATGCTCCATACACATCTTAAAACTTGGTTGTGAACATCCTTCATGTCTCTAATGTTGTGGGCTTTTTCCTTTCAAACTACTTCTCTCCAGTCAAAAAGGCACTTCCCACAACTGTCGTTGATACCTGCTCCAAAAAACTTCCCCACACCCAATGTGGGAGCTCTTATGCCCTCATGTTGTGGCCTCCTTCACCATCATGGATAGAGATATGAGTTTTAATGCCTCTTCATCAGCTTGGAAGGCTTCTTACTTTGGCATGGGTGCTCTTTTTCAATGTTCTACTATGATCTCCCTCTATCACTGCAAGCTATCTCCCCTACTTCTTCCTTTATGCCACCTTGGACTCTAGTAAATAACTTCTCTCATCTTCTAAATATTCAGATAAAAATGAAAAATGAGCTTGCAATATTATTGTCCATATCAACAGAGATCCACAACCTAATGAAATCTTGAAGGAAAATGGAGCCATTAAATTCATACTGTGCAATTTACAATCCCTCCCCCAATTGGACCATATATAACAGGACCACAAAATAATTCAACATTTTTTATAGATAATTTCTAATTTTAACTCAAACTATCTGAAGGCTAAGGGTATGCTTGAATGACATTGGGCATCATAGCAGTATGGAGCAACTCGAGTAAAAAATTTACATCTAGTTTGGATTTGTATCTTTGGTACAACAATTAATTATTTCTTATCAACCCATACAAATTACTCAAAATTTTGGGAAGTTTCTCTCTCTCAAATAGGTGAGTTCTCTTTTTTACCCCACTTTGAATAGAAATCAAATAACTATGCACTGTACCACCAAATGAAGAAAGTCAAGTTTGGCCTTTAATGTCAAGTCGTGCATTTAAATATGTTTAAGTTCCTGCACAGTTTCCCTAGACTTTCACTTCTTCATGGCAGTAGCCTTGGTGACCTTGGCACCAGTTGGCTCCTTCTTCTCCACAACCTTGACAACACCCACAAGCATAAAATCATTGCACTGCTCCATACTTGCTAGAACATTATTCCCACCTAGAGACTTTCTAGCAGCTTCAACAAGGCATTAAAGTATTCCTTGTTTGTCTCCACTGTGTCACCCTACTTTTTGCACATAGTTTCAAACCCCTAGATTACATCTATATTTACTTCATCCACTCCCTACCTTGAGAGATAAGAGTAAAACATGTCATAGAGTTCATGGATTTCATGGCTTGGCACAATAGGGATTCCATTGGTCATTAGCCTATTCACTGCCATATCATGCATTATTTTCTTCAAACCTTTTGAAAGAAAAACTTTAGTATCCTTGGAAGAGAACTTAGTTGTAACATTATGAAGTCCCCCAAGTACCCACATAGTGCACGCCATACATAAACATATAGTTGTCACAAATTTGATGAATTTAGTTGGGCCCCAAAGTGGGTTCGGCTTTAAAAAAAAATTGTTTCCAGACAACTAAATTCTCAGAGTGGCCTACTAAACATCTAAAATTGACTAAAAACATGCAATCAGCATTGATTCAACTTTTAAAATTCAAATCACCTCTTTCTGCAACTTGTGATTTTTTGCTAATAAGGCCTATTGACAAGCTTCAAAAACTGATCAAAATGCTTAATTGGGCTCTTAAAATAGACATACTAATTCTTTGTTCCACACTCTTACCCTATCAAATTTTATCTTATGAAAAATTCTTAGTTAAAATATATTGACTGTCAAAGTTTCCTTCTCAAAATTGCCTGCAAGAAACCACATCAGAAAACAATAAATCGTGTGTGGATTTGACTTCAAAAATTGGATAAACTAGCACTTGTGAAAATGAAAACTGGGGCATTCATTCATGTCATGAGGAGAGTATAAATTTGTGATTTGGACTCATGATGAATAACAAGACACATTTGGCGAGTGGTCAAAGTGGGCTACTCGAATTTTGTAGACTGGAAACACTAGTAGAAAAGCATTTTTTGCAAATGGAATGGACCTAGGAAAGTGTGTAGATGGATTCATCAAGCTTTCAAAACTGGCACACTTAAAGTGTTTTTAGGGTGCAACATAGTGGTATAATCTGTTTGATCTCACCTATCATGGATTTTGAGATATGACATAACGAACAGGGGTTCTAACAAATCTGCACTTTTTGACATCAGTAAAAAGTTACAAATTGCATTTGGAATCGCATTCAAAAACTAACCAAATGGATTTTTCATAAACTGAAAATTAAAACATAACAAGTCTCTAACCTCTAGAATGTAGCACAAAAGGAATTTTAGCATTTTAGTCAACTGGGTCATAAATATAACAAATCAAACAGGGCCTCCCAAAATTTTGAACAATTCACATCAGCATGACAACTACAAATGACCAATTTAGAGGGATTTAAAACCTAGAAAAATGGACTCAAAATGACTCAAAATCTGAAACATAGGCTCTCTAGTATGGACACTAAACACTCCCAAAGTAGTAGGTCATGAAAAATTACTAGGTGTGAGATACTGAATTGCAAACAAGGCCTCCTATTGCTATTTGACACGAACAAAAATGCAAAATTAGAGATTACTCAAAATGGGACTTCACGAAATAGCTTAGAATGTCAATTTATCTTCATGAAGCACATATATGTATTGAATGCATGGTGTTAGGAACATTAAACACCTCATGGACCTCAAATGGATAGCTATGTACATATGTGTTAAAGTTGCTTAAGGGCTTATTTTTTTCAATGGTACTCAAAATTGAGGTTTTGATTTTGAGTCCCAATAGAGTGGACTCACAAGTCCAAGCAGCTGGCTACTTTTTTGAAAATAGATTTTGGAAAATCCTATGACCAGATTGAATGGCCTTTCATTTTGGGTATGCTCTGGGCTCTTGGGTTGGTCCTAATTTTCTTCAGTCTGTGGAGATGCTCTTTGGAGATGTTAATGCTTGCATTACCATCAATAGATCCCAATCCAAAACTTTTGGAATTTTTCATTCCATTGGGCAAGGTTTCCCTATGGCTCTAGTGCTTTATGTTCTATTTTTTGAAGGGTTTAGCTATTTCCTACCCCACTCTATGTCTTCTAGTTTGGTTCATGGCATTTCTTTGCCAAAATCCTCTTTCTAGTTGGTCAATGGTCATTTTTCTAATGATTCCTTTCTCACTCTTTTGGAGGATGAAGAAAAAATCAATAATGCCTTAAATTTCCTTAACACTTTTTGTCAAGCCTCTAGTTCTATTATTCAATGGCATAAAACACACTATTATCGCCAGTCTTTTTGTCAGGGCCACCTTGGCTAAACTAGTTTGAATGGAAATGGGTCACTCACGGGGAGATCTTCCACATTCTAGGCATTCCTTTTTCCTTTCAAGTGTTGCCAATGGATTTGTGGAATGTAGTGCTTGCCAAGATTAGTAAGAAGCTAGATTATTGGCTTACAAAACTGCTTTCTCTTGCGGGAAAATTCTAGATTTGCTCAAAATTCCTTGTAGCTATGCATGTCTATTATTCCTCTTGTTGGGCTCCTTCAAAAGCCTCCTATCAAAAATTAGAGAGATTTCTCAATGATTTTCTCTAGGCCTCTAGTTTCGATCATGATGGCTTTCATAGAGTTGCTTGGAAAAATTTTTGTCTCCCAAATGAGTTTGGAGGCCTTGGCCTTCTCTCCACATAGAAGCAAGGACTTTCTCTATGTGCCAAATGGATTTTTTTGCAATCACTGGAGATGAAGCCTAGAAGATTTTGGTTTGACATTGCATTTCTTCTAGATTTCCTATCAATAGGCCTACATGGAAGGGGATTGGCTTTCACACCCTTCTCATCATGTGAGAACCCATGCTCATATAGGGTTCTTTTGTTATCAAGAGAATATGCAAAGCATGGGAAGCTATCAATCCTTGGCATCACTGGTTTGGCGATGAGTTTGGCAATGGGCTCTCTTTGAACCAGCAGAACATTTGGTGGTCTCCCATGTTTTCCATCCAGGGTATTCCTCTTGTCATGCCCAAAATTTATGAGATAAAACACAACCAATTTTTTTGAAAGATGAACTAAGGATAGCACATAAGAAGACCCATACTCTGTTATGAGAATTTTATCAAACAATGGGATGTCAGGAATAATTTATATCCTTTGATATTATCAGAATGTTACTTTATTCAGTCATTGAATGGGAGATAATTAATTTAGTTATGACAAAGAATTTTCTTTCATTTAGTACCTCAAGTTTCTAGGGAAATTTGGTTAGTTTTCTAACCTTCATTGGAAGTCCAAATTATAACTAGAAAATATTATCTTTTTTATTTCACATCTTATCCCTATCAATTTTGTATCCATGTAGTTGCTATAATAGTTTGTGAATTGAAAATATGTCTCTAATTGTTCTAGATGCCCTTATCTGAAGTCGTCTTACTATATGTATATATGTGACCTTACTTGTTACAACCTATGTTTGATTTTGATCCATTTTAATAGGATATAGGTATAGCTATTTACTGAAATTCTTATATTTATCCTTTGTTAACTAAATTAGTGTCCTTGGACTAGGTGTTTAATTCAATTGACAATAACTCATACTCCCAATTACTATAATGTATTACTTTCTATTCATTCTAGCATTCTAATTTTATTTACTTAATTATCTAATTCTAAAACTGGCTAGGCATGCATGCATCTAATGTTCTTTTCATACTAACAAGTATATCAACTTCCTTCTATGAACTTAATACTTGAAGAGTACCCATAATTATTTAGGGAGTTATGATTATGTTTTCAATATATTTAATTATTTATAATTTCAAATCTCATTAAAAGAATATTAATGTTTTCTATATGTCCAATTAATCCTATCATTACCAAATTTCTACATACCCTTTTCACTAGACCCAACTAAAATAAAGCATTATAATCATTAACTCAACATTAAAAAAACATTTCCAACCTAACCTAATATCAAACTTTTCATAATATATATAAAAATGAAACAATCCTATTTGGCATGCTTATTCATCCAATAATACTGGACCCTAAACAATACTACAATCCAAGCATTAATACTTATCCCCTTTAATGATTCCTACCTCTAAAACTGGCACCTACCTTACTTTTCCATAGCTGGCATCTGAAATAGTTCAAGGCTTTGATTTGAATTTTTCTTCACTGCTAATCCTTCCTAGGTCCATGTGACTACCTAGGACACATAGCTGTAATCATTTTTTTTTTGGTAGTTGGATGATGTAGGGTACATTCGATCTCTTAGTCAAATCAGCGTCCTTTTTGGATTTTCCCACTAAACTATGCTTGGCGCCTAGTTTCCATGTGAGATGGTGGGAATACATGATGGGGAGGCTCCCAAGGTGGTCGACCTTGGGGAGTCCCCTCATTATTATGTCATTTATTTAACTTATTTATTTTATTTCTTTGAGTCTTGAAAGTTAAGTGGTCTTAGTTAGTGAGCCTATAAATTTATAAATATACATTTCTTTGTATTTTCTTTTCTAGGATGGTGACACAAGGGTCACGGGTACAATGAGAAGCTCTCTTACATGATTAAGAGCTAGCTAGTGTGGGGATTTCCCCATGTCAAGTTATTCTATTATTATTGATTTGTGCACATGGTCCTAGGGATATTCTTTCTAAATTATAATATTGCTCTGTATTCTTGGCAACACTTTATTTCTTCCTTCCATACATTTTTCAGAGAGAAAATGTGTACATTCAGGTTTAGAGTTCTAGTGGTGAGTTTCATCATAAAGTTATTAGATTTATTTATTTTTTCTTCCCATTTAAATCATAATCTGATAATTTTCTTAATGTCATTATCTACCATGCATATACAATGTTCCATTAACAATATAATTCTTTCTTGTGATAACATAGGATCTTACAAGCCCATCACTTATGCTTCAAATTGAGACACAACTATATCAATAGAAAAGAAAACTTCCTCACAATAATCTATGAAATGTTTCTAATAAGAAAGAATGTCTCATTACTTAATCTTCTCCAGAATTACATCAATCTCTAATTGTGAAACTTACAATGACTTTTGCTAAATCTACCTTGCATAATGTTACAAGGATTATCCTATGTAAAGTCCTTGTGAGGTTTGGCTTTAACTAACAAGAAAAGTTCATATGTGCAGAAACTTGTGCATCAGATTTCAACATGTCTTCCTTCACAATCAATGTTTCCATACAAGAACATATTTCCATACAAGAACAACAGTATACAATTTTCTAATTGATTCCACAATCACAACTAAATACAATAGGAAGTAGCTTTCTTTTCTTTTAACAACATTACCAACTGACATATTCCTTCTACAATTATCCAATGGAAAAATGATGCCAAGGTATTCTACTCTTCCATAACTCATGATCATATCTTAACAAGGAACATACATATACAACATTTTCCATTACTTCCTCTACATATACATTAGGTAACAATGACATAATCTCCTTTCATCACAATGAGACAACACGAGACCTTTAGAAATCATATGAAACAATATCATTGAAAGACATGAACAATGAGTAACATGAACACTGATCATCATGATCATTGAGAACATGAACAAGCTAGTGAATCCTCCTTCACAAGGGAGGAGCAAAATGTCAAGTTTTCTCATCCATCAATCTGCAAGGTGATCGTTCCAAGCCATCTCCATTGCTCCCTTGGGCACAAATCTGCAAATGCATCACAAAGAAAACAACAAGGACCATGGGTGCTTTCCACCCAACCATAGGCCTCCAAAGAGACCACCCCCGCGCTAGGGGAACAAGGCTCAAATCGGGTTTCAGACATACATCAAAAATTTTTGCATGAATACACAACACAAAACACAATCAACACCCTCCCATGGCTTGCACAATGATTCACCATTGGAATGATAAAACGTTGGGTGAAGGTGGGCTCTTCAAGCAGGAGAAATTCATAAATATCATATTGCCAATACATTTTGCCTCTCAAGGCCTCCACAACATAAAAAACATATTACCACTGCATTGCCTCTCAATGCCTTCAAAACAACCATCTTCTCCTCATCCACCAAACCTCCTTGTACCTCCCAAACAACAAGATTCATGGCCATGAAGGAGCCCATGCTCCATAATAACAACCTCATCATGAGGTAAAAAAAAAATTTTCTTTCTCACCTGCAATGTCAAGCCCAACTTATGCCCTTCACCCAAGGCTTCTCTGCCCTCCCAAGGGTGAGTGAAGCCTTCACACCCATAATCACAATCAAAACTCACATTCAAACAAGAACAACAGCAAAACAAATGATGAACAACAAAACAAAACCAAGAAAGGATCTCCAAAAGCACAAAACACATTCTCTTTCCATTCCAACAAAACAAAACCAAGAAGGTGAAGCAAGAAATTTACAAGAACATCACACATTCTCACATTGTCACAATACATAATCAATGCTCATAATGCAACAAGAACACCACACTTTCACAGAATACCCAAAAATCCATATCACAAGATTTATAATGCAAATGCATACTCTATTAATGAACTCTCACACTTACAGATTTGTTTAACCATACTAAAAGTAAGAAATGAGAAAGAAACAAGTTTTGAGACACCAACCTTGGTCCAAGCTATGGTGAGGATAGTTATAGTATAGCTCCCTTAGTCTCCCTCCAAAACCTAACAGTCTCTAAAATTAGAGAGTGGGTAGACACCGCACTAGTTTGGCCAAGACCCTCTAATAAATCCTTCTCACTAACTTATTTTAGAAAAAACACTAAGCCACTAGTTCTTACAAACTTGTCTCCTCCAACTTTTCTATTTTTGACTAAGTGGGAACATGGATATGACAACTCCAAATTCGAATTGATGGAAGAATGCATGGGTAAAGGGGCTCCCTAGGCTATCTAGGCACTCACATGATCAAAAATAGGTCCCTGACATGATGTACTATCATATGGGTAACTTATTTTCACCTAAAAGACACTTAGGGACCACCTAATGACCCCTAAAAAACCCTAGCCAAGTCCAAATTCGAATTTCCTTTGATTGAGACTCCTCATGGCATTTTTTTTCTATGTGAGGTTAACTTGGTTACAACATTGGGGTTAGGTTTAGGTTAGGTTACTTCTTGTCAAACCTTGAATGACATGGCATCTCTACATGGACAACACAAGTGTCAAATGACACACACAAAACAACACATTACATTAAAAGTGACTTAACTCCAATAATGCATGAACTAAGCTATTACACACATATAAATTCACATATACAAAATAAAACACATTACAATGAGGTTTGAATCTTTTCCACTGATTCAACCTTGGCTATGTCATGTTTGTAGTAGTTTGAGCCTTAATTCCCCTTTAAACCCATGGTCAAATTCCTGCACACTAAACTCAAGCATCAGTAGTCCAAGAAAATCATGTAAACAATAAGTACATAAGTGAAATAATCACTATCTCATTCAACATTAGACTTGCATATATTTCATCATCTCAAATTAACTTTCCCTTTCTTAATCATTTCAAATATAACCTTCAAAATATTAAAATATCAAAACTTACATATCACATTCGACATTTGAGTTCCATACTTCATTCTTTTTAATTAAATTACTTTTTCTAATAATTTCCATTTAAAATGCTCAAAATACTATAACATCACACTTTACTTATCATAACATTGTCAATTTAATATTTTGAATAGCTTCATAGTCTATTTTTATCATTGCGACAAGATGTTGAATCCACAACTATTGAATCCCTAGGTATGCGGGTTAGGTCTCAATGCATAACAAAATTTATCTTTTTACTCTAATTTCCACTTTAAACATTGCATTCTTACATTACAAGCATTTCTACCATTCAATTTCTGTTAAAGAAATGTCAATAGCTTAAAACATGAATAGAATCATTAAATGCATCAATTAGGTCATAATATGCATAAGTAATTGCAGATCATCAAAATGAAGATATCAAAATAACATAACCCTACAGTCTCAAAAGTGTATCAATACAAAGGATTAAAATCATCGTAATACAATCATCTCATTAGTACTATGACAGATCAGGTGAGGCCTCACACCTCTTGCCAACTAGTGCTCTACATTTTTTCAAATGAGGCATCAAGACTCCTACAGATCTTTTCTCTAGGGTTTCCATGAGTTTTAGATCTTAGGAAGATATGAAAGTCTAGTACCATATTTCCCATTTAGATTGGCATACTTTTGACCTATTGCTTTCTACATTAATTTATAATATGGGTATTTGGTCTATTAGACCTTGGTGGTCTAATTGGAATTGGTATCCTGCCACTCCTTTCACTAATTACAAACTAATTTTGGGTTATAGATGGATTTATCCCCATCTGCCAATGGTGGATACACTCAATTAGAGATGACATTTGCAATCTTCTCTTTCTCAATGGAGAAAGCACTTTGACACTATTTGGAGTGCTTTTATTGAACCCAAGTTTTCCCATTTTGCTCGGTGCCTATCTTTTTGAGGTCTTTTGCTTGGGCCTCAGCTCAAGCATATTGGGGTTCCAAATCCTAGGTGTCCATTATATGGCCAACCAAAGTCCTTCTTGCATATTTTCTAGTTTTATAGACATGCTCAAAATTATTGGCACTAGATTCATGATTTTTATAAGTCATTTCAGCCTGAACCCTTTTCATCGCACATGGTTAATTTGGATGATTCCCCCAAGATCCCTTGAAAATTTATCCAAATTTGGCATAACTTTAGGATGGAGATTTTATTTACTTTGTGAAAAGATAAAAATGTTGTTCTATTCACTCACAGTTTTCTTGATATTAATATTTCTATGTACAATAAAGCATGCATTTGTAATAATGTAATCATGCAGATTCAAGTATAAGAAAAAAACGTGGCCTTAGAGGTGGCCCACCTTTAAGAGCTTCTCAATCACTAGGGCAATGCCCCTTGTACTATTGCCAAGGTACCTCCAGATGCCTTGATTGATACCACAATGCCTAGAGGCTACATCCAAAGGTGCAACACTTTAGGATGTCACTCATATATGCTGCATTCCCAGGCTTCTCACCACTACTCTCCTAGTGGTGGTGATGATGGATGGAGGTGTCACTCAATTTCCCTACCCTAAGGTGGAACTAGTTGGTCCCTGGCTCCTCCTCCTGGCACTCAATGAGTAGTTTCTAGGAAATGGCCTTTTCACCTAGGACAAGCCATTTCACCTCCCCCTCCTAATATAAAGGATGCTAACCATGCCATTGATGTTGTTGATGTTGTTACTAATGGCTAGATTGTTCCCAATCTGCCTCCCAATCACAAGGATATTGGGTTTTTCATGATAGAGATGAGCCACCTCCCTCAACAAGCATTGCTTTAGCCGCCTAAGGGTTGCTTTATATATTTTTTTTTATGAATAGTTAATGTTTTTGACTTTGGCCATGTGAACTCTTGTGGGGTGATCTTGTATCCCTTGTCGCTTGTTTGTGAATTGTAATCTTAATACATTATTTATTAATAGAAAATGACTATTCATTAAAAAAATAAAAAATATGGTGATAATTGATAATTATTATTATTAATTTTAATAAGTATTGTTAAAATTTGAAATTTAAAATTTTGATTTATTACTTTATTATTTAAATATAATTATAAAATAAATTAAAAATCAAAGAAATTAATGTTTTCTTTTATAAACTTGGATGCATTTATATGGTTCAGATATATGAAAATGGTCTTTGTACTATTAGGGGAAATTGATTACATCTTTCAATAATTTGAGAGCCTTAAAAGTTTTGATACCTTAGAAATGAAAACATAAACAATTTATTGTAATTGCAAAACATAGTTACTATAATACTTTGAAATGGAAAAATGAGAACTCAAAAACCCCTTTTACAAGTTTACATATTTTGAAAGACAAAGACTATAATGTGTATGGTTATTGAATTTTGTAGACTGGAAAATGAATTGAACTATGGTACTATGTTTAAGAAAATTTATATAATTTTTTGAATCATCTAGAATTTCAGAAAACCTTAGTGAATCTGGCAATTAGAGAAATGAAAATTGAAACCCGGATTGAGATCGAAAAATATTATAACTTATATGCTTGATAACAAAATTGAAAACTTGAAAACCTATAAGTGAAAATGGGACTTGTGTGTTTTCAAAACCTAATATTTTATGAAACAAACTTTTGTATGCACTCTTTTTATGATGTGTGATTTTACTGTTGGGTGTTGGGTTGATGTACGTTTGAGAAATTATCAAGATGTGCACCAGAGGATCAGGAGTTCTATTTTGTGATGTTTTGATGATGTTTTGATCATGATTTTTTATACTCAACCATGGTAATGTGTTTTGTATGTTCTATAAGGTGTTTTTATCTATTGATTGTTATTTTTTTCTAGTGCTCTTATGTGAAATTAAGGTGAATGGTGTGACCTATCTGATATAACCTTTGAGTCTTCAATCAATTGTATTTGGATTTCTTTTTAGTCACTTGTATAGGATTGAGGTGTTTGTATGATTTTTTCTTAGTGATGTCATGTTATGACATGGATTGGTTTATGTGTACTTGATTTTTGATCAGTCCTATAAGGATGATTGTAGTCGTGGAATGTGCAATTTTCTTGAGTGATATTTCAATGCTTGTTAGTTGCTTGTTTAAGAACTAATGTATGGTATGTAGTCTTTCGAGATTCCTTTTGATTTTATTGAGCTTAGTGTAGATTATATATATGTCATGTTGGGAAGTGGCTTGCAATGGAGGCCGAGGCCCAAAAGAGGCTAATGGGTAATCCATTGTAGGTTATTTAATTAGGTATACAATTTTATTAAATGGGTTTTAAATGAATTAATAAGAGTCATTTTTTTCCTCTCCCATGCATCAAGTGCTAGTACATGCTAGGATTGTTAACCTCATAATGGTTTTTGACATTTGAGTGCCAACACACTTAATCACATTCCACATTGCAAGTTGAGTACATCATGCATGCCAAGTGATCTTCATGTGCCGAGTAGTTTTCAGATACCGAGTGAAGATCAAATACCGAGTGAAGATCATATACTGAGTAAAGATCAGATACCAAGTAAAGATCAGATACCAAGTAAAGATCAGATACCAAGTAAAGATCAGATATCGAGTGAAGATCAGATACCGAGTGAAGTATAAGTGCTGAGTAACACAAAGTGTCGAGTGTTAATAGGTGTCGAGCTACTTAAGGTGTCGAGTGATATAGTTTTGTTAAGGTGCCAAGCTATCCAAGAAATAGCATGTGCCAAGTATCAACAATACTTCAAGAGCCAAGTAACTCAGTAGATCAACATAAGAGTTTGAAATTGCACAAACTATGATGCAAATAGTTTTTACAGCCGACATAAAGTAAATCTCCAAGGATTTAATAGTGAGATTGAATTTTTTATTTTTCCTATGCAATTTACATGCAGCCAATAAGAAAAATGATGAAGGCATGCGACCAATCAGCAAAAGATAAGTATTGAGCAGAAAATGAAGATTGAATGTGGATCGTAGATCCATACCTAACCCTAAATTCTCAAATGTCTTTATAAGGAAGATGAAATTTCATTGTAAAGAAGATGAGAGGTGTGAGAAGACATACAAGGGTTCACAAGGAATTCTATTTTCAGAAGCAAGGATTATCAGATCACAAAAAGGATCCAGATCAGAGAAAGCAGAACAAGTGCCTACATTTAGCAATCAAGGATTGTAATCAGTCAAGTTTATTGTATCTAATACTCTCTAGCAATTGTATTAGAATGAAAATCCTATGGTGATAGGTTAGCTTAATAGCTATTTTGATAAATCCTTAATTAGGTGATTAAATCCTTTAACAGGGTAACACTTCATCTTAAGTGTTTGAATACCTCTAACTAGGTCACTATTGACATAGTGTAAAGCCTTTAATAGGGCAGGCCTTTAACAGGGCAAACCTTCAGAAGTGGTTGAACAATATTGCTGAAGTAATTTTTGTGGGTATCATCCCCACCCCATTTTTACCTTCTTATTCCTGAAGGGTTTCTGGGTTACCAAATTCTAGTGTTATGAGTTATTGATGCATGTGTTTAGTTTCAAGTTTATTTGATGTATTTACATGTATGCAATTTACTTTCAGTTAAAAGTTTTATTGGATAAAATGGGATACTTATGATTCACCCCCCCTTCTCATAAGTACTCTTTCCATATTTGAATATTCCAACAATTGGTATCAGAGCTAATCCAAGTTCTCACAAGGAAAAGCCTAACAACTTGGAGGAAAAGATCTAAAGATGGAAGCTTTCAAACTTAGAAAGATCATTGAAAATCAGGTGATAGATGTGCAACTTGCTTTGCATAGCTTGGAGGAATTCAAAAACAAGTTGAGAAACTCATTAAAAAAAGGAAGGATCTAGCCATACCTGAAAATGATATGCACTACAAGGAGATTGATACCACCAACATATTTTCCAGTGGAGACACTAAAGAGTTTCATGCAGCAATAGCAGAACTGATGGAGAAAAACAAAATTCAAGCAAAGGAGATAAGATCTCTCAAGATGGAACATGAATCACAGGCCATAATGATATGTGAAATTACTGAGCAAAAGAAAAGAGCAGTTGATGATAAGGTCATGATGGAAAATGACAAAAGAAATCTTGCAAACAGACTTGAAGAAAAATGTATTGAACTGACAAGGATCTCAAACATGCAGATGGATACACTTGCCCAAATGATGAACCTTCATCATGAACTCAATGTAAAAGATATTGAGATCGCTAATTTGAAGATGTAAAATGAACAAATGCAGAATGAATTAAATAGAGAAAAAGAGGTAGCAGAGAATCTCAATAAATCAAGTGAAGCCATCAAGTATTTTGAATAGTTGCTGAAATCTCCAAAATCTTCCCATGACACATCAGGACTAGGATACAATAGCACTGAAGTTGGAGAATCATCAAAAAGTGTTGAACAAAGAAGTGATAAAGGTAAGAATTCAAAACCCACTTTTCATTATTGTAATAAGAAGGGGCATATAGCTAATGTGTGCAAGAGTAGAAGATTCAATCAATCAAACATACCCAAAAGTTTCTGTCACAAGTGCAATATGCAAGGACATATGACAAAAAATTGCAGATCCAATGTCATAAAGACTCAGAGATTTGATGGACATTTTTATAATTGCAAAAAGTATGGAAATAGGGCATTTGAATGCAAATCAAAACCTATGTGGACATCAAATCATCCAGCAAAAATAGAAGGTAATGAAAGTCATTATCATTGGGATTACAACACCAGGTACAGTTTTCACTATTGCCAAGAATATGGACATATACCACAGAACTGTATAAGAACACATTTCAAAGGGAATTACAAAAGATGGTTGAATCTCAGTTGTTTGAAAACTGGTCATATCAGCAAAAACTGTCCTACAAGATCAAAGGCACCCAAGACTGAAGATAAAAAAGGAAAACAAAAGATTGACATCGAAAAGATAAGAGGGAAAATGAATAAGACTTGGAAAAAGAAAGATGAGTGCAACACATCAAGTGGAGGGATCACTTCACCCAATGGGTCAAGTGATCACACTTCGTTAAACTAAGCATAAGAAGTACACAGGAGTGATATACAAAGCTATATCACACATCAGTCCCAAGACAAAGAAGCTAAGCAAAGTATAAATCTACATGAAACAAGATGTCAAGACAAAAAAAAAAAAACTAAATGTTGATGTCGAGCTGTCTTTGGATGCCGAGTTAAAATAGATGCCGAGCTCCCAATAGCGACCGAGCTGATAACCGATGCTGAATTAAGATAATTTCAATGGAAGCTGAGTAAAGTGAAATATAGTGGAAGCCAAGTTAGGTTAAATTTTTTTCAAAATCCGAGTTGGTAGTTGAGCATTTAATGCAATGAAATTAGGGTATATTATTGCGATTTCAATTAGTTTTTCTCATCACGATCAAGAAGCAAAAGAGAAGAAAGAGAGATGAGCGACTTCATAGCAAGAATCTAGTGTTTCAAGAAAATTGCATCCTCATTCAACATGTTTTTCATCAATCTAAAGGTATTTTCATTTGAGCTGAGCTACATAGTTTCATACCCATTTGTTGTATAAACCCTAGTTCACAAAAATGGCATCAAGTTCAAAGAAAGTCGAGGAAAAAGAGTCATTTGAAGTTCAGTTAGTTTTAAATGAAGTCAAGCAACCTGATTTCTGTCATATTCCCAAAGTTTCCTACAAAAATGACCCAGCCAGAGCTCTCTCCCACATTCTCCCAAAAGTTGTAATGGTTCAAGATGTGAGGAAATGTTACAATTGCAAGATAGGAGCTCTAGGAGACATGGAAATTAGACAAGCATATGATAAACTGTGTGTAGATGGAGTACTCAAAGAAGAATTCAAAATCGTAGAAAGAAAGGGTTTGACCTAAGTTTTAAGCTTTCCTACCGTATTCAAAACTAAATGGATTAGACATGTACTAAGTAGAATTCATGGAGGAAACTTGTGGTTAGAAGATATGCCCATCAAATTGACAAAGGAAATTATACATAGAGTAATAGGGTACCCAACCCTAGATCGGTACAAAACCTTAAGAAATGAATCAAAGGAGGTCATTGAAAAGAATACTGGTGCATAGTGGAACAAAAGAGGAATGAAAATTCACACCATACAAGATCCTCTAGTTGAATTTGTTGTTAGAGTCATTGCTCACAAATTATATCAATCTAGTAGACTCAATAGTGTACCATGCATTGCAGTAGATGTAGGTTACAAATTGGTGAAAAAGGATCATACTTATGATCTTGCAGAACTGCAATTGCAACAGATCAATGAAAACCTAGCTGCTATAAGTAGAACAAAAGGCACTAAATACAAATTTGGAGCAATCCTAGTTTGCATATTCTTTTATGTACAGAATGAATTTCCTTCTTTTGGTAAAGTAGCATGGAGGAATGACAAAACCATCATTGCACAAATTAATGAATATATAGAGCAAATGGGAGAAAATTTTGATACCTTGATGACAAGCTATTTTGAGGATTTCAAGAAATTCATGAAGCAAAGATCAAGGATACCAGCTTCTTTAGTGGAAAAACATACTAATGATATATGTTTCTTAGTTGACATAGATTTTACCTATATTCAAGCAGTAATACCAAGGGTAAGATGGCTAAGGCCATTTGGATACGAAATCAATATTGATGAGGCACCTACAACAATAACTGCATTATTGGCAGAAGAAGTAGATAAAAATGCACCACATTTAGGCACTTATGATGTGGTAAGATTAAAGATAAACATGGAATTAAAAACTACTTCTACATTGAAGAAGAAAGAGAAATTAATCAAGAAGATTAAGAAGAAGTTTGGCAAAGAAATTGAGGCTGAGGCAGAAGAAGAGGAAGATGACAGTGATGATGAAGATGAGCAAGAACAAGGGCCAATGGAACTAACTCAAGGTCTTGGAGAAGACAAGGAGGAAGGTGCAAAGGAAGAAGAAGCCAAGGAAGCACCAAGTGAAGCTGAGCCAAAGAAGAGAAAGACAACAGAACAGCCTTCAGCTAAGCCCAAATCAAAGAAAGCTACCACTCCATCACCTCAAAAGCCAACAACACGAGCATCAGCAAGAGCCTCTACTCAAAAGGCTAAAGAGGAAGTTACCAAGAAGAAACAAGTCAAGGAATCACAAGAAGAGCTGAGGAAAAGAAGAAGGTATGTGGCTCAACCTGACACTGATGAAGAAGATCAATCAGAAAAGGTAAGCAATTCATTAGTTGATATCTTATGTAAAAAGATTGCAAGTGGTGACTTGAATAATTTAAATAAAGTTGATTTTAGTAAATTTAATAAAGAAGAACAAAATAAAATAGAAGAAATAGTGTATGGAATGATGGCACAGTTCAAGTACACTCCACTTGAATTATATGGTCAATTGCCAAAGGAGCTGTCAACAATTGTAGAAGATAGATGGCATTTTTGTTTGAAAATGGAGAAGGAGATGAGGGAATCAACCCTAGCCAATGTATTGCCAGATTTGACTAGAGAACAAGTTAGCAAAGCAGTCAAAAGTCATAATAATAGGTTTACACCTAAGTATAGGGCATTCTTCATACTCCAAAATAGAATGGAAGAGATTGTTCAAAGAACAATGAAATCATGGAAGAATTTGTACAAAAGGATTGAAGATTTTCTTGAGGAAGAATACAAGGAAGAAGTTGTTGTACCAATAGAAAAGAGGAGAAAAAGGAAAGAAGAAGAAGAAAAGAAAAGAGAAGAAGAGAAGAAGGATGAAGAAAAGAAAGATGAAGAGGAGGAAGAGACACAAAAATAGGACAAAATGGCAATAGCTGAGCAAGAGCAGCAACCAGATTAGAGTGTGCAAGACACACAATTGCCACCTCCTCGCCCTCCACAAGAATCCATCTCACTTGTAGACACTGTGATGATTACTAATGTTCATGATATTTTTGGTTAGAATATCAATCCATTAACTGCAGAAAATCTGAAAAGAATTCTTGACCAATCTACACAACAAGCAATATTGTGTACAGATCCAGTATTGTTCTGTATAGATGAGTTACAAAAACTAGTAGAAAATATAGTCAAAGATAAGGTGAATCCACAAGAACCACCTTCTATCACAACTACTAGTAGTCAATTCAAAATACCAACAAGCATAATTGATTCTGCAAGACAAAAACAAAGTGTAGCTGCAGAAAAAGAAATAGAACAAACAGGACAAACTATTACATCTGATCATACAACACAAACACAAGGTGCACTTCCACAAATTAAAATAATTGATCATGGTAGACAAAAGGAGGAGGAAACAGTAAAAACCTCTAAAGAACAGGAGGCAATACAAATATTAATAAATTTGCCTACCTCGGGAACTCCTTCACACCAGCCATTGCAAATTTATGTACCATCATCTAGTACTGCTAGAGTTGCAAGGGTACTTCACTATGGAGACCTTGAATTAGATGAGGAGATAGTCATACCAAGCTATGACTCAAAATCAATAACCATTGATCAAATCAATGAGGTGCAGGATGCCCTGAATAAAAGGAAAAGATAGGAGATACTCGGGAAGGAGTATAAACATAAGCAAACACTTTATGATTTAAAGGACATCTTTATGGATGCCTTCAGTTTGCAATCACCAGATGAGTCAAAGCATATCACAGAGAAATTAACAAATATTGTTGACCAGGTGACAAATGAAGACCTAGAAACCAATGCAAAACTTATAGAATGGTCAGAAAGAAAATTTTAGGGGAAACTAAATGAGAAAATATCAAGAGAAATTACACTTTCACAAGTTGAATTGGTAAAGCTTATTAATAAATTGAAGAAGGTACTTGAGAATATATTCTCACTGTACAAAAAGTTGTGTGATTTTTCATACTTCACACAAGAAACAAGCCAAAAGATACTAAGCTTGGAAAGAAATTTAAACATTTCAAGCATGCAACTACCAAGTGATCTAGCTCAAAGTGAGAAGCATTTTTCTCAATCGCTTCACACTCATAAAGAAATAGCTATCTTAACAACAAATGAGGCTAATATCAAGGCCAAATTAATACAACTCCAGTCCTCCATTACCCCACATTTAGAGATACTCCATAAAGAACAAGTCTATGCTGAAACTGTTCTCAAGAAAGATCCAAATCTTTCTACATTGGATGGACTTATTCACCTTGCTTTCAAGACTGCTATCCAGCATAAGTCACTAGAAATTGCTTTGAAAAATTGGGATGCAGCTCTCAGAATGAGTATGGAGGTAAATAGCACATTTTTGGCTAAATATGGTCTTAATCCTTAAACATTCTTTGACATAAGTGTCAAAAAGGGGGAGATATAGATTAAAAGGGGGTGATACCGATTAAAAGAGTGAGATAAAGATATGAGATAAATTAATGGGGGAGTTATAAAATGAAAAAATACAAAGGAGGAGCTTGTTATACAGTTAAGGCACAATCAACTCAGGGGGGGTTACAAAAAAATTTTGAGGTATATTTTGTAAGATTGTAAGTTACAAATTTTGATCAAGTTTTCTTCAAAATCTGTACATACCAATCAAATTAGTAAATATACTTATAAGGTCAGTTAAGTGTTTTTATCACTCATGTCAAAGGGGGAGATTGTTAACCTCATAATGGTTTTTGATATTTGAGTGCCAACACATGTAATCACATTCCACATTGGAAGCCGAGTACATCATGCATGCTGAGTGATCTTCATGTGCCGAGTAGTTTTCAGATACCAAGTGAAGATTAGATACCAAGTGAAGATCAGATATCGAGTAAAGATTAGATACCGAGTAAAGATCAGATACTGAGTAAAGATCAGATACTGAGTAAAGATCAGATACCGAGTGAAGATCAGATATCAAGTGAAGTATAAGTGCCGAGTAACACAAAGTGTCGACTGTTAACAAGTGTCGAGCTACTTAAGGTGCCGAGTGATACATTTTTGTTAAGGTGTCGAGCTATCCAAGAAATAGCATGTGCCAAGTATCAGCAATACTTTAGGAGTTGAGTAACTTAGTAGATCAACATAAGAGTTTGAAATTGCACAAACTATGATGCAAACAGTTTTTATAGCTGACATAAGGTAAATCTCCAAGAATTTAATAATGAGATCAAATTTTTTATTTTTCCTATGCAATTTACATGCATCCAATAAGAAAAATGATGAAGGCATGCAACCAATCAGCAAAAGATAAGTATTGAGCAGAAAATGAAGATTGAATGTGGATTGTAGATCCATACCTAACCCTAAATTCTCAAATGTCTTTATAAGGAAGATGAAATTTCATTGTAAAGAAGATGAGAGGTGTGAGAAGACATATAAGGGTTCACAAGAAATTCTATTTTTAGAAGCAAGGATTATCAGATCACAAAAAGGATCTAGATCAGAGAAAGAAGAACAAGTGCTTGCATTTAGCAATCAAGGATTGTAATCAGTCCGATTTATTGTACCTAATACTCTCTAGCAATTGTATTAGAATGAAAATCCTAAGGTGATAGGTTAGCTTAACAGCTATTTCAATAAATCCTTAATTAGGTGATTAAATCCTTTAACAGGGTAACACTTCATCTTAAGTGTTTGAAATCCTCTAACCAGGTCACTATTGACACAGTATAAAGCCTTTAATAGGGCAGACCATCAGAAGTGGTTGAACAATATTGCTGCAGTAATTTTTGTGGGTATCATCCCCACCCCAGTTTTACCTTCTTATTCCTGGAGGGTTTTTGGGTTACCAAATTCCAGTGTTATGACTTATTGATGCATGTGTTTAGTTTCAAGTTTATTTGATGTATTTACATGTATGCAATTTACTTTCAGTTAAAAGTTTTATTGGATCAAATGGGATACTTATGATTCACCCCCCCCCCCCCCCCCCCCCCGCTCTCATAAGTACTCTTTCCATATTTGAATATTCCAACAAGGATGGGAGTAGAGAGGATGCTTGGTTATGACCATGCTTTGTTAGTATGCCTTGTCAGTATGAAAGGATACTAATGCTGCATAGAGTCACTAGGGGGGCAGAGCATTGAAAGACTAGTTAGGTAACCTTAGAGTTGGTTTGTGTGATGAAACTTTCCCACATGCATAATAGATTTCCTACATGTTTTTTTTGCCTCTAGAATTAGTTGATACTTGTGTCTTGGTACCCTTTGAGATAGTTTTCTTTCAGGAGATTCCTTGAACCTTGATGTTGGTTTTGACTTTTGAGTTTGTTATACTATTTGTGACTTGAGTTTAACTCCTCGACATGGTGGGAGTGAGCCATTTAGGTTCCACAAGGTCGGGTGGTAGTTCTTTTCCTTATACCATTGAGATCCAACCATTGGATGCCACTACTAAATGCATTTGTGCAAATGTTCCTTTCTATCTATTATTGTATTTCTATGATTGATGGCTATACTTAGTGTATTGTATTTGATTTCATAGATCTTACAAGATGATGTAATCTATTTCATGATGTATATTATTTCAACTCTTCATGCCTTGTGACTTGTATAGTGGATGATGGTGCATTATGATTATCACCAAGTGGCATTCAAGATGATTGTATATTATTTAAATGGATTCATACTTTTATATTATTATTTGATGTGGATTTATTATATATTGGATTTAGTGTTAATTAAAATTAAATGTAATTTATTGTTAGGGGCACCTTAAGAGTTGTAACATGTTTATGTGTTGTTGATGTATGAGTGTATGTTAATTTCTTCCACTATATTATATCTATTGTTGTTAAGTTATTATCTTTCAAAAAAAATGTTTGACAAACTTAGTGAAACCTTAGGTTAATTTCTTTTGGGTTCCCTAGTAAGCTGTTACAATATTTGTTTATTTAGAGACTTTATTTATACTTTGTGTTTGATGTTGATCTTGGTATGTGGTGTATGATTAGTTGAGAATCTTGTTTGACTTTGGTTGTCTTTCTTTATTAGTAGTTTATGTACCCTTGAGGTAGATTTGGCTATCAAGATTCCTTTCCTAGGATTATTCTATGATTTGATTCTTATTTGTGGATCCTACATTATCCCTCCTACATAGTGGGAGTGGGAGCTTGATTAGGTGACAATGTAGTCGAGAAGTAGTGTCTTATTACCATTTGGGTCACCTTAGTGTGATAGTTGTTGGATGTTTATGGATACAATTGTACCATTATCATTCGTATTCTTATATCATAGACTTCTATTCAATTGATGTATGTATGTTATCATGTATCTTTTATTCTAATGCACTTCTATCTATTCTCGCTACCCTTTGACATGTGTAGTGGATGTTATTCATTAGATGTATTTTCATTGTATAAGTTGTACTTATGTATTTTATTATGGGATAATGTATCTATTATTTTCTTATGATTCATGATGATGCAAAAACATCCTAGGCTTTTTGGAAACCCTGCAAGGTGGTGTGGTTTGACTTTGGAGTTTGAGGACTTGATCAAAGAAGGAATGTTTCTCAGTCACTTTTGAGCACAGTTTTGGTTGTGGTGCCCGACATCCATTGGGAGCTCAACATACTCTGTGGAGCTTGGCATCCACTTGGAGCTTGACATAATCTGTAGAGCTCAAAATCCACTGTGGTGCTCAACATGCTATGTGAGCTCGACATTGCTTATGGTTTGGCTGATGCTCAGCTTGGTTTTTATGGAACTCAACTTGGTCTTGGCTCCCATTGGTTTAGGGTTTTCTATGAGCCAAGTTTTGGCATTTAATTTGTGTTGTATCCAACATGTGGCTAAACAAATATTTAATGTGAGGAATTTAAATTAATTTGTAATAAATTAGGCTAACTTATGGCATGGTTGGGTATAAAAAGGGGGCTTTGGAGTCTTTAGGAATTAATTAATCATTAATCTTAGAGAAGAGGATGCAAATTTTGAAGGGCTAGTAGCTACACCTTGAGAACCAGAAGATTGCTTGGTGGACATGAGGGTACAAGTGAGGATTCTTTGTGGTGTTCTTATCCAGTTGTGGATATTGACTAGATGAGATTGGATTGTAAGTTGAATATTGTGGGATCTTGAAAAACTAATATTGTAGTTGTTGTTTGTATTTCACCCTAACTAAGAAGGCCTTATAGCCCAACACATTATATATAGTCTATTATGTTATGAATAAAGAGTTATAATTGGTATTAGTCTTTTATCTTGTGTTGTGTTTCTGATGTGGGGCTATTTGTTGGTGGCTAGGACATCTCCTTTTGGGATTCTCTTGCCTTGCACTACATCAAGTGGTATTAGAGAGAAGGTTGTTCCTACATTTTTGAATAGATCACTGAAGTTGAGGGAGTTTTGCATAGGATCTTGGGTTGGAGAAGGTTGGTTTTGTGCAACTGATTAACCTTCTTGATTGGTGGATCTATTGCTTAGGGTTTGCAAAAATTTTGGAAGATGCTTCAAAGAATATTGGACACTAGGGAAATTGATGATCTTAGTGATGTTGTGCAAGAAAGAATCTTAGAGAACATTATAGTAGAATTCATGTCTAATATTGCATTGATGAGAAGTGACATGATTGTTGAAATTGTGAGTGCTTTATGTGGTGTACATAGGCATGTGGGTACTAAAGATGGTTATGTGGAAGTTGTTTAAGACTTTGAACTTACTAGATCTAGTGATGAGCATATAAGTAGTCATGTGGAGAGACCGATTGGAATTGGGGTTGGTTAGTTTGTTGGACCTAGATCTTAGTTAAAGTTGAAGCATAAGATGGAGGTTTCTAATTTCTTAGGTAATTTGACTCCTAAAGACTTGATTGATTGGATTGGTGAATTGGAAGACTACTTTGAGCTTGAGGATATTGAGGATCCACTTTGAGTGAGGTTACCACAAACTAAGCTAAAAGGATGTCCTACTCTTTGCTAGAAAGAATTGCAAAGAGTCAGAGAGGAGGAAGGTGACATGAAGATCACTAGATGGAGGTTGATGTTGACTAAGTTGAAGGCTAAGTTCATTCCCATTTATTATGAAATTGAGTTATTTAAGAGATTACAAAATCTAAAATAGAATGATATGTTTGTGAAAGATTATTTTAAGGAGTTCTACAAGTTGACTATTCAGTCTGGGCACAGAGAATTGTCAAAGGAAAATGTAGTGTAGACCATTAATGGTTTAAGATTAAATATTCAGGATGAGGTTAGTATGTTAAATATTTCTTCAGTTGAGGATGCTTATTAGTATGCTCTAAAGGTAGAGCATAAGTTGAAGAGGACAAGTCTAGGTAATGCTAGAGGGAAGGAGAAGTAAGGTAACTTGATAGAGGTTAAACTAAGTGTTGAAGGTTAACCAAAACCTGCTAATTAAAAGAGAAGTATAAGTGGAGGTGGGTTTAGTGGTAATTGTTTTAGATGTTGTGATGAAGGAAAAATATCTTTTGAATTTCCTCATGGTAGGAAAGTTGTTGTTTTGAGTGAGGTTGTAGTCTAAGATAGTCAACCTAAGCAAGGAAAGAGTTGAGTAGCTTAATGAGTACTAGTTGGTTAGAGGAAACTAGATTCTTATTAGAGAACTAGTTTGTTTAGGACTCATTGTAAGTCTGGAGGTAATGTCTACAAGGTGACTATGGATGGTGGTAGTACCAATAACCTTGTTGCTAAGGAGATGGTTCATAAACTTGGTTTAAGAAGAGTGAGACATCCTTATCCTTATAGGATTGGCTAGGTCAAAGATGAGAATGCTTTGAAAGTGAGGGAGAAATGCCTTATTGGTTTCAATATTGGGTAGTATAAGGATCAAGTGTTGTGTGATATTGTGGATATAAAAAATTGACATGTGTTTCTTGGTAGACCTTGATAGTATGATTGTATGGCATGATTGTGTTAAGAATGTGTTTACTATTGAGAAAGGTGGTAGGGAGTAATAATTGAATCCTTTTATATAATGAAGAGCTTAGTAGGAGGAACCTAAGTATTGGTAACTGAGCTGAGTTGAGGGATTCTAAGAAGGTTGGAGATTAGTATGGAAATTAGACCTATAGCACACCTAGACTAGATGTGAAGTAGCAAAAGAAGATCAAAGGAAAGAGTGTACAATTTGAAGTATTGTAGGATATGTATGTGAAGAACCAATTCAAGATTTATGTGTTGAATCCCAAATAATGTTTGTTTAGTTACTGAGAACATCTTTTAAACCTGGGGTGTCTAATGGAGGAGCATCCTAGGATTTTTGGAAATCTCACAGGGAAGTGTGGTTCAAATTTGGAATTGGAGGACTTGGTCTAAAAAGGAGTGTTACTCAGCCACTTTTGGGTATAGTTTTAGTTGTGGTGCTCAGAATGCACTAGGAGCTCAACATACTTTGTGGAGCTTGGCATCCATTATGGTGCTTAGAATACACTGGGAGCTCAACATACTCTATCAAGATTGGCATCCACCATGGTGCTTGGCATGCTTTGGGAGCTTGGAATTTCTTATGTTGTGGTTGATGCTTAGCTTGGTTTTTCTAGCACTTGGCTTGGTCTTGGTTCCTATTGGTGTCAAGTTGTCTATGAACTAAGTTTTGGCATTTAATTATGTATGGGTGTTTAATCTATATTTTAGCTTACTTGTGGATCAACATATATTTAATGTGAGGGATTTAATTTAATTTGTAATGAACTAGACCAACTTGTGGCTTTGTAAGTAGGGGGATTTTTGAATTCTTTAGGAATCAATATATCATTTTTCTTGGAGAAGAGAATGTGACCTTTGAAGGGCTAGTAGATGTGGCTTGAGAACCAAAGGGTTTCTTAGTGGACCTAAGGGTACAAGTGTAGATTTTTCACAGTGTTCTTATCTAGTTGTTGATCTAGACTAGCTAAGATTGGAATATAAGTTGGACCTTGTGGGATCTTGCAAAACTGATGTTTTAGTTGTTGTTTTTATTTGACCTAATATGGAAGGCCTTACAATTTGGCACATTTCATGTAATTAGTTATGTTATGAATAAAGAGTTATAATTAGTTTGTTGTAGGCTAGGACATCTCCTTTGGAGATTCTCCTACCTTGCACTATGTTACATGAACATGAACTAAAGAATTAAACTATTATTATACACTTCTTAAATGTGAAATAATGTGAAAGAAGCCTTGAGCAAAAAAAAACTATATTTGTAATTGTTTATGTGTACTTGATGTGTATGTGTATATTGCTTCTACATTGTTATCTTGTGTTGTTTAAACTTTAATAAAAATAGTTATGTAAACATTGAATCATGATAGATTAACTCTCTTGGTTTCCCAAGCCATGTCTTACAAATAATGTCTTTACTATGAGATTACAGAGAGAGCTACAAGGATGCCCTGAAAGGAGATTCTCACTAGAGGCAATTTTGGTGGTTACCCAATTCGGATATTGTTTCATCCAATTTATGGCCTTCTCCTACATCATAATCAATGGATTTGATGATTTCCCATTGAAGTTTCCAACATATCTTGAAGATAGGGTTGTGCTTACTAAACTATGTAGGAAAATACTTGAGGTGAATGTCTTATGTGGAGCTATTAGAAAGGAATTTTGTTAGGAATAAGGTTTCTCAACCTTGGATAATTTCTATTCTTTTTATTTGTTTTGTAAATGCATTTTTTATAAATAATATAATTACATGTAAGTGTACATGGCTAGTTGGCATGTTGATGTGTCACTCCACTTGTATGTGTCTACATCTTGAATTGTCTGTAAGGAGATCATGGTTGAATAGTTTATGACAGATTCCTATGATGCGTAAGAGCTATCTCTAGAAGATTTAATGATGGGTGAAGATATGAAGACATGTAACAATTAAAAGCACATGATATAAGATTTTTTAGGGTTTTAGATAGTACAGAGAGAAATTGTATTGTTGGTATGATATGTTGCTACTAGATTGGTCTACCATGTCTTGAAAGAACTTGCATTGTAAGTGTTTTGTAACCTTTTGTGTTGAAGATAATACATTGTGTGGGCTTTGAAGGGGTGGGGTTGTTTTACTGAAAGGTTTTTCCACACCAAAATATCTTTGTATTAATGTATTTTCTTTCTCTATCTATTTTGTGTATTCATGGTTGACTTCAATATTATTGTTTACATAATATCAAATCTAAAATTATAAGGATTTAATAGGAAATTGCACAATACTTTCCTTAAGGGATTAGTGTAGGAAGTTGTTTCTACACCTAAGTTTCCTTAAAAATTCCTTTCCTAGTTGTTGTGGGATCATACTCATGTGCATCTAGGCCAGATGCAAACAACCTAATAAAGGCCTTTGAACATGTTGCCTGGTTTTCAATTCCATTTCCTTTTACTCTAAGTTTTAGTCAAGTTAGTGTGTTAACTTGATTATAAATCTAGGTTGCCTCTAGGAAGATCTTGTTCTCACCTAACCATCAAGCAAACTAGGTGAGAAATCATGTAAGAATGCAATTAATAAAGTGGATAGGTGATTAGGGTTTGGTTGGAGTCAAGCTTTCCTTAATGAGAAGATGTTTTTAATTTCTATTGATCCATTATTATATATTTGAAAGCATTTTTGAGATGAAAATTCACATTGGTTTATAGTTTAATGATGAAAGATTTGGTCAAAGGTAGTAAGAGTGAAAGATAGAAGTAAAATTAATGTCCCAAAATGCATCAGAATCTCCACATCACTAGTTGAAAGGTCAATTTCCCTTAGAGATGGACTCATAATCATCAGATGAAGATTAGATCAAAGGTTGCAACTTAACTCTAGCTTAAGGAAATTTAAGTTTCAATGGTGTGAAGGGTTAACATGAAAATTAAGGTTTTCCCTCTTCCAATGTTACAAAGTGAAGGCTAGTGAAGGATCATAAAGACAAGTGTTGAGTATCTCGATCTTACAAGATACCATGTTGTCATAGCAATGTGGTTTGTGTTTTCAAGTTTTTGATCTCACAATTGTCCTACTATCATTTCATCATAAGTATCTCATGTAAATGTCAAGTGATATGATGTTATGATAAGCTAAGGAGAGCATGAGTGTAAAAGATAAAAAGGGAACTCTTGACCATATGAAAGAAGAATAATCATGAGATCATAAGAACAAAAGATGTTGAGGTTATGCAAAGGTATAATCTTACTATAAAGGGAGGATTGTGTAAGAATAAGTGTTCCCAAAAAGACTTTCAAAGCTATAAAAGTATGGAGATTATAAGATCATAGGAAAGTAAATTTTAAGTGATATGGCATTGGTGAATGAGGTTAGGCTCATGAGCATAAAAAATTTGAGACACTTGGCAATTAAGTTTCCTAAAGATACAAAGGTCAGATGATTGTGAGATCATAAGAACATAAATTGTAAAGGTTGTGGAGGGTTGTGAGTTTATGATGAATGGAGAATCACATAATCATAAAGGTAATAAGGAGACTTACAAAGATATGAAGAGCAGTGGATTGTGAGATCGTGGGAGCCAAAAATGAGGGTTTCTAAAGCCATGACATATGGGTGACCATATGGTCGTAAAGAGATAACATAAAGTGAATATATGAGTCTATGAATTTATGGAAAAGGGGAGATAACAGTTAACATATGGTTAGGAGTCAGTGGTAGAAGTGATAAAGATTAAGATGAAAGGCTTGTCATGGTTACATTGTAATTGCTAATAGGAGATTGATGGTGGAGAATAAAACCTACTATGACCATTGAGATATGAATTATATGGATTTTGCACCCACAACAAAATATGAAGGAAATGAAGATTTTCACATGGTTTCTAAAGCCGCATGAAGATAAATGGTAGCCAAGTGTTCTCAGAGGTGCCATGGGATCAAGATCATCACTGGGAAAGATGCCATGCATCCATACCATGTTGTAGATTAGATATTTTAATGTTTTATTCATATTTTCTTTCTATTGTACTACCATAACTAAGGAATGATAGAATATGATTAATGTAATTTCTTATAATAATGAAAAGTTTAGAAAAATTAATGGTGAATTGGTCTTGTAGTTTCATCTACCTATATTTTTTGTTAAGTTTTTGTTATTCCACTTAGTTTGAAAGTAGTTTCTGCATGAAGAGTTGAAAAATAGTTGTGTGTGGCTCTGTTATCTCTTTTTGAATTTCATTTCATCATGGTGTTAACACTATAAGTAATTCCATATACTATCCATATATGATTATGTTTCTTCTCTCCCTCTTATTGTTTTGCTTTCTTAGGGTTAACAACCATGATTGCATAAGTAGAGTAAGATTGTAGTTAGAAGCTAGATAGAATTGTTGCAAGATAATTCATGAAAAACATTCCATTGGGGGTTGTGAGTTATTCAAATCCATTTTGCCTATGTTGTTTGTGCCTAAAAGAAATTTGTTTAGCCTTTACTACTCTCAGGTTAAGATCTTATTTTGTCATAAAATTTTGATCTAAGAAAGAAAAATTCATGCCATGACCTAAGGAAACTATACCTTGTAACTTAGAGGGTACTGATATAACACATACATTGACCCATTTTTTGGAGGCATCCTTTTTTTTCTCCAAATATTGGGCATTAAAAAGAGTTAGGTTATAAAACCTAAAAGAAGAACAAACTGTTAACCAATAGTTTTTGGCAACTCTACTGAGGAGAATTCAAAATGAAAGAGCTTTGAAGAATTTCCCTTTATAATTAGTTTCCACTCTAATTCCTTATATATATATATATATATATATATATATATATATATATATATATATTGACTTGCAAGATAGGTCTTGTAGAGCTGAGGTTTTTTCTATAAGAACCTAGTACAAGTTTTATAGCTCCAACCTACTAGAAAAGGAGAAGCTAACACAAACTTCAAGACTAGTAAAGTTTCCTTGATCACTAGGGTTAA
Source organism: Cupressus sempervirens (assembly GCA_028749045.1). Classification (NCBI taxonomy): domain Eukaryota; kingdom Viridiplantae; phylum Streptophyta; class Pinopsida; order Cupressales; family Cupressaceae; genus Cupressus; species Cupressus sempervirens. Next base: position 52,333,859 of record CM053789.1, on the reverse strand, counting down.
GGAAAACTCAAAATACCAATTCTAAGTGGTTGATTTATCCTGGATCCCAAGTATACCAAGAGTACCAAGGAAAGAGGAAGGATTGACCCAGTATATGAGGAACTCATGAAGGCCAACTTTCCTATTCTATAAGATCTTTTTAGAAAGGGAAGAGAACTTACTATGGAATCTATGGCTAAGAAAATCCAAGAAATGCATTTGTCTATAGTTGTTTCTACTAGAAAAAGGAGAAGTCAATCTTCTTCTCCTCCCATTTCTAGAACTTCTATTCTTCCTATCTTCAATTCTTTCTTGTTACATGGTGTAGCACTCCCTATTTCAATCACTTTCCAAACAAATCATATCATTCTACCAATAGCTATGGCAGTTTCTTAGGTAAATGCAATTGGTCCTCTCTATGTTGGAGCTAATAATGACTTGTCAAGAGCATCAAGGAAAAAATTCCCAAGATTCAATGGTGATGGCATAATCTCTACAAAATAACACCTAATTTCTTTTCATAAAGCCTATGGTGAGATGAATCATCAACATGAAGATGTGGTAATTAGGATGTTTGTGGATACTTTTGTAGATAATGTTGTTGATTAGTTTCATGATTTACCTATAGGGTTGATCAAATATTGGAATCACATGAAGAAAAGGTTTGAAGAATACTATAAAAGTACAAAAGATGTGCAAGTGTTGTTGCTAAAATTGGCACAAGTAAAGGAAGAACCATTTGTTTCTATGAGGGATTTTAATGCAAGGTTTATTAAACTCATCAAGAGAATACCTACTAAAAGTGTACCAATAGAAGACAATAGAAAAGCCTTCTACATTAACTCTATGCCTCCTAATCTAGTATATTGAATTAGGAGAGAAAATGTAGCAAATTTATAGGTTGCCCAAATGCTAGTTGTGGAGATGGAGGATGACATGATAGCCTCTAGTAAGTGGAAAAGAGAACTTCAATCTATAACCATAGGTAATGTAACTAGAACTTAAAATAATAGAAATGTCATGCTCCAAAAATTTTCTAATGAGATTATTTAATTGACGAAACAAATCAACAAGCCTATTCATTCTTTTCACCAACCTTATCAAGAAGGTTATAGACATCCAGATGGAGGTAAGACTTTTCAAATATCACCTCCTCAGTAGACGTTAGCAATTGGGGCTACTTCAAAGAGACAAAACATGTGTGCATTTTAGTTAAGGGCAGATCATGATGGGGATACATGTGTTGACATGATCAGATATAAGTAGATGGTGGACAATAAAGAACAAGTAGTGGAATATTCAAAAAGTGAAGATGATCATACTCCTTGTGGTGACTCTAAAGAGTTATATATGAAATATGAATCAGACTCAAAGACTGGAGAGGACTATTTTACAACTCTAGATGTACCTCAATTGATAGTCATGATTAGGGGTCAAAAGAATAAGAATCAAACCTCCTATTTAGTTCATGCCAAAAACTATGCACCATCAAATAAAGCAGCTAAAAATAGTGGCATGGTACCTTCAACTTCGGAAAAGGAACACAAAGGTAAGTTATCTAATTCATTTGATATAATACAATACTATGAAAAGGTGAGAATTTAGATATCTCAACTACATTATTTGAAGTCTAATCCTGACCAAATTCAAACACTTGTTGAGCATTGTACGAATAAAGATGGAGGTCATGATAGTATGAATGATAATGTTGATCATCACAAAAGAGCTAGCACTAGTGGAACATCTTAGGATGATGAAGATCTTTCACTACCTAAGTTTTTTCAAGAAGAAGATTCTACTATCTTAGCTACTTGTCCCAATCAAACACTAGATCCTTTTTACATTTCCTTGTTTATTGATGGAAATAGGTTGAGTAATTACATCATAGACTTAGGGGCTTCTAATAATGTGATGCCTAGCTCTGTATCTAAATCTCTAGGTCTACCCCTAACTAAATGTTTTGGCCATTGCTACTCAATGGATGCAAAACAACCACCCTTTCTTGGAAAAATGAAGGATGCTCAAGTTTCTTTAGTTGCCTATCCTTCTAAAAGGCTAAAATTCACCATCCTAGTGGCAAACATCCCTACAAGTTATGGAATTCTCCTAAGTAGAAGTATTTTCAAGGACATGGGAGGAGAAATAAAATTAGACTGGTCCCATACTAACATCCCAATTGGGAACAAAATGGAGAGACTAGAACCAAAAGAAAATGTATAGTTCACTATCCTAAAATTAGATGATCCTAGGTCTCAAGTCTTATATCAAGAAATATAGTTGTTATCTATATAATTTTATTATACCCTTGATATTCAAGAAGAATACGAGTAGACTAATGGTGAACAATTGTGGATTTTACAATTTGATGGTATTTGTGCCAAGGCTAGTTTAGGTGTAGGAGTGGTTTTGACATCACCTAGTGGAGAAACAAATTATTTGGAATATAAATTAGATTTCAAGAATACTAATAATACTATAGAGTATGAATCCCTTCTCCTTGGCACAATTGTAGAAAAAAAAGGACTCAAGATACTCAAAGCTCAAGGAGATGCAGAATTAGTGGTAAGAGAAGTGAATAACTAGTATGCAATAAATAACCAAATATTGAAAAGCTATTGTAATAAGGTCTGGCATGATATTGAAATTTTGGATGCTTTCTAAAATATAGTAGTACCAATGGAATTGAATTCAAGAGTTGATTCTTTGGCAATTTCTGCATCTTTACTCCTACCACATCCTAACTTCAGAGATCAAATCTATAATGTGGAAGTTCTATTCAGGCCCAATGTTCCTAGTAATGAAGGTTCTTGGCAGGTGTTTGATGATAAAAAGAACATATAAAAATTCATTGAAGGAGCATAACATTTTTTTAGGCTTGCATTTTGAAGGAAACACTAATTCATGTGGTGATCCATTGACAAATAGAAAAAGGAAACCAGAGGCATATATGATCCAACTAAAAGGTAACAAGATCCCATCTCATCTCATTTGTTTGGAAAATATTTTGATAGACATGATGCATACATTAAGAGAGAAAGAGATAAGAAATGAAAATCTCATGGTGAGTATGATGGGGTAAATATAGGGACAACAATCAGTCCAAAAATGATAAACATAGAAAAGTGTTACACACAAAAGGGAAGTGTAGAAATCAAGAAATTACTCATTAAATATCAATATGTATTTTCTTGGAGCTATGAAGATCTAAAAAAATTAATGGATGGGAAATTCAAACATGAAATCCCTCTTAAGGTAGGAGCAACACCATTCAGATAGAAATAAAGGAACTACAACTCTACAGTTAAAGGAGAAACGTTTAAGGAAATTGATAAAATGTTGATGGCTAGAATCATGTATCCTACTCATCACTCTACTTGGGTAGCTAACATTGTGTCAGTGAGGAAGAAAAATGGAGAGATAAGGATTTCTCTAGATTTTAGAAATCTAAATTAGGCTTCTCTCAAAGATAGCTTTGCACTCCCCAACATGGATGACCTATTGCAGACTGTTACATGGTCAGAGATGATTCCTATGTTAGATTGCTTTTTAGGTTATAATTAGATTCAAGTAGATGAGGTAGATCAATTCAAGATAACATTCACCATGCATTTGGGTAGTTTTACATATAGTAGGATTCCTTTTGGATTAATTAATGTAGCTACAACATTTCAATGTGTAATGAATTTGGCTTTTGGTGATTTGAAGGATAAAATCATTATTGTGTACCTTGATGATTTGAAAATATTTTCCAAGATAAGAAAAGATTACATCAAAGACTTGGAAAGAGTGCTACAAAGGTGTAGAGATCATGGTGTCTTACTAAATCCCAAGAAATTAGTATTATGTGTAACAGAAGGTAAACTACTTGGTCATGTTGTATCTCAAGAAGGGGTGAAGATTGATCCAGATAGACTTAAAGTCATTCAACAATTAAGTCCGCCATTGAGAAAACCTAGAGTAAATTCTTTCTTTGGCCAAGTAATTTTTTTAAGGAGGTTTGTGCCTAATTTCTTTGAAACAGTTAAGTGTATAGTAAATATGATGAAGGGTAGTATAAATTTCAAATGGAATGATATTGGAAAAAGAGCTTTTGAAGATATCAAAGGTGCTATTGCCAAAGCCCTTTTCCTTATTCATCTATATTATATTAAGGAGTTCATCATGTATTGTTATGCATCAAAGCATACCATGTCAGTCATATTGATGCAGGAAAACAAAGAAGGAATACAAACCCTAATTGCTTTCATGAATATGCCATTGAAGAATCAAGAATTGAAATACTCACAAATGGAGAAACATGCATATGCAATGGTGAGACCACTCAATAATTTTAGGTTCTATGTGTTGCATTCCCATTCAATGATATATGTGCCTGATTCTATAGTTAAAAGTATCTTGACACAACAAGAGGTTGGTTGCAATAATAGAGGAGCTTGGATAGAAAAATTCCAAGAGTATGATATAGAAATTAAGCCTACCAAACTTGTGAGAGGAAATGCAATTTGTAAAGCCTTGGCAGTAGATTAGAAAGTTAAAGTAGAACATATTCCAAAGGTCCTCATGGTTAGCCTTCAAGATCCTTAGTTTTCAAATATTGCCTACTTTCTGACCTATGGTAAGTGCCATGATAGATTGACTACTAAGAAGAGGAGGGATCTAAAAAAATGCCATAAGATATGTAATTTGTGATGATGTTTTGTATAAGAGAGCAATTGATGATACATTTCTAAGATGTGTTGATAAGGAGCAGCAAGAGAAACTCTTAAATTCTTTTCATAATGAAGCATGTGGAGAAAATTTCTCTTCTACTATCACTACATTCAAGATCTTAAGGAAATGTTATTGTTGGCTTGGTATGTTTAAGGATGCATATAAGTGGGTTGTCAATTGTGAGAAATGTAGGATGTTTACTGGTAAACCTCAACTAGTTGCATTTCCTTTTAGCCTAGTGGTGAATGAAGTGTTAGAGTAAAGTGTTAATTTCATTTCATTTATTAAATGTGCTTAACTAACTTCTTAAGATTTCACTTTATGCACATTTTGCATTTTCATTTAATAATTAATTAGTCATTATTAAATAGCATTTAGCTTTTAAGTTACACTTTTACCTTTTATGTTACCCTTTTTGGGTTTTGATCTCCTACTATAAGAATAGATCATTTTTAATTATGTTACATATTTTTCATTTCTGAGAATACAATTTGCATATTTTAGAGAAAAACCCTTGCCTCCTCTCATCTTTTCATTTTGTCAAAATTTTACACATGTCATTATTCTTCAGGCTTTGTGGATTTGTATTGATCAAATCCTTCATGGTATCAAATCCAAATCTATTGTAGCTTGTTTATTATTTGGAGAATAAGGAGAATGAGGGTTTGATAGAGAAGATTTGGAATTTTTTGGGTATTTCTTGTGAAAATAAGGGGTCTCTAATTTGTGGAGCACTTTTGAGGCCAAACAAACCTCACAAATAGATTCAAAAGGTGTCAAAACCCCCATTTTCATATAAAGCATGTTGATTCTGGACAATGCTGATTCAAGAGGCAAACAAAATTTGCACAACAGGGCCATATGGTCTCTACATGTACTCTGAGGTAGTTTTTTGCAAAAAAATCATAAAAGTCCATACAAAATCTAATGAAAATTTTTAAAAACTATTAGCAGTCCCATAGACCATAGTAGCTCTTATTACCACCAGTTTTGTAGCTTGGCCCTTCCATCATCACCCCCATGGCTTAGCTAGCTTGCCCACCACCACAGTCCCACCACAAGCCATGTCATTTGAATCTCCACCCATGTGTTGCTCTACTAGCAATGAATTTTTAACAAAGTTATTATTATTATTATTATTTTAAAATTTGTATTTCTTCTAGGGGCCCTTTTTTTTTCACAATATCTCAAGCATAGAAGGATTTTTTCAATTCAAAAGAAGTACCAAAAAGCTAATTCCAAGATGGAGATGATGGATCGGGTATTTTTCAGATTCTTTTTCTAGTTTGGTACTTTTTATTGTTCTTGAAGTCTATTGATGACTTCTATCTTCTGGGAGGTAAAACTTGTTCATTATAGCTCTATTTTATGATCCAAACTAAGCGCCAAAAAAATCTTTTTGAGAACTTTCCAAATTCTTTATCATTTCACCAATATTTTTGTACTAGGTATTTGTGATTCATTTCTAAATCTTTTTTTCTCTTCACTCATTTATGCATTCTTTATGTAAACTGGAGTTTGATTATTTGCATTGTGGGGTGTGTATTTATATTACTATATTTTATTATATCAACATGTTAGAAAACATCAAAAACCCCTTCTAAAATAATTCTTGGGACCTCTTCTTCTCTAAAACTTCTGACTCCTGAAAAATACCACACTTGGAAGACCTCGTTGACTTGGCTTCTCCAATCAAAAAACTTTTGGTTATTTTAGATCCTCTGTAGCCTATTTTTTAGAAGCCTTATGAGATCATGTAGTACCAAAACAAGTTGGATGAGGCAATTATATTGATTGCATTACAAGTATCAAATAGTCTATAGTTTCATTTGGATGGTTGTAATACTCCTCTAGCTATGTGGACCAAGATTCATGGCTTGTTTGGTATTGTGAATGAGTTTAGAGCACTTCAGATAGAGGCAAAGCTTACCTCTCTTGTACCAGATTCCTTTATCAATATTGATGACTTCTTAATGAAGTTTAATAAATAGATATCCATGTTGCAGGGTTGTGGAAAGACGAAGACTGATGGTAAGTGTGTCTATCTGATTCTCTCTAATCTTCAAGGAAATTTTTCAGATTTTTACTTCCTCCTATTCCACCAAAGATTCTTTGGGGAATATATTTTCTATGCCTACTTTTTAAGTATTTTGTGATCTCTTGACTAGAGAGTAGTAAAAGTTTACACATTTGGATACTATTACTAGTTCTAAGATGAAGTCATTGGTAGCTCGAACATCTATAGGAAAGTCGAAGTAGAAATTGAAAAATAAGTTAGATTCAATAGGCAGTGAGAGCTTCTCCAAGTGTACTCCCAAATCAGATGCACGAAAACCCTCTTAGAATGGTAATTCTTCTATGTTTAGTGAGTCTTCTTCCAAGATTAAGAAGTACACAAGAGAACCTTGTAGTTTACATGGCAAGGAAGGACATCTAGTTTCTAGGTTTTGGAAACATCTTGAGGCATTAGAGGAGGCCATGAAACATTCCATTATTGCTTCTCCAAAGCCTCCACCTCCTCCTACAAGGAAAGGACATGCTCTTTCTAGATGAGCATTGTCTTCTATAGCTTCTTGGATTCTTGATTCTAGAGCTTCTCATCACATGACACACTCACCTAATTTGGTTATCTCACTTTCTAAGAGTGTTACTACACATACTATAGTTGGTGATTCTTCTCAACTTTCATTCATAGGTTTAGGAACTATCTCTTTAGAAGGTGGTTCACTACATGATGTTCTCTTGGTTCTAGCCATTTCTACAAACCTCTTATCTATCTTTTAGATTTGTCACTCAGGATCTAGAAAGATAATTGAGTTCTCACCACATTATGTGGTTATTTGATACCTCCATGATCCTGACTTTGTTATTGCTATATGGAGTGTTGATCTTTAGACTCACTTATATTAGTTCTATGGTTTTGAGAGCTCTAATTCTATAGGTCTTTCTCTCATTGCTCATGCAAAAATAGTGAGCAAGATTTGGCATGAGCTTTTTAGCCATGTCAACTATAGATATCAACAACAAATGAGTACATAGAAGCTAGTGATTGGGTTGCCTCAGATCTCTTGTACTTATAGTATGTGTCAAGGTTGTGTACATAGAAAACATCACAGAGATCCTTTTCCAATAGGTAGATCCACATGTGCTAAGGCACCATTCGAGTTGATACACAATGATCTTATGTCATTTCCCACTCCATCTTTTTTAGGTGCTCAATATGTGTGCACCTTTATAGATGACTTCTCTAGATGCACATGGGTGTACTTTTTGAAGTGCAAGTCCGATGTCTTTGATTCCTTTCAAATCTTTAAGAAATTTTTTGAGGAGCAATGTGGTCTTTCTATCAAGAGTATACACACTAACAATGGGGGGGAATAAGTGAATTAGTCTTTAAGAGAATTTTGCACTGAGCATGGTTTACAACATTAGTTCTCTTTCCCCTAGACACCTCAATAGAATGGGGTTGTAGAGAGAAAGAACGAGACATTACAGAAGATGGCCAATTGTATGATTTAGTCTATATCTATGAGTTATTCATTCTAGGTTGAAGCTATCAATTGTGCCAACTATATTTAGAATTTTTTGCCTCACAAGATATTCTAACACATGACTCCTAAAAAAGGATTGGACTCATGTCAAGTCCAATGTTTCTACTTTTTGCATTTTTGGTAGTGAGGCTTGGGCATTTATTCTAGATGCCTAGTGGAAAGCCATGGAGAAAAAGATCCATTCACTCATTTTTGTTGGCTACTATGAGGATGTGAAGGCACATAGGCTATTTGATCCTGATTCTAGAGATGTCTTGTTTAAGAAAAATGTTCATTTTGATGAGCATTATCCTCCAATGGATCCTCCATCTCTAGCTTCTTTCTCACTACCCAATACTTCCTCTACTCTACAAGATTATGCATCCTCTAAGGAAGAAATAGATATTTATCCCCCTTCACCACCCCTAACAGATGTTCTATGAGTGCCCAAGTGGGCTCGTGATACTATTGATGTAGCTAGACCTTTGGTAGGAGATCCTACAGATGCTCATTGCACTCATGCTTAGACTATAGGTAGTGGAATTTTGAGAGATGCCATTTCAGATGATGCACAAAGTTTTTCATAGGAAATAGGACACTCAGAGTGGGATAGGGCTATGAATGAGGATCATTTTTCTTTGATGAAGAACCACACATGGGATCTTTGTCCTCTTCCAAAAGGAAGAAAGTTGGGTCGATGCTAATGGGTGTACTATACCAAGTATTCTACAGATGGTTCTATTGATATTTACAAGGTGTATCATGTTACAAAGGTTTTTTTCATAGGTTGAGGGTATTGATTACTCTAAGACCTTTTCCCTTGTTGCCAAGACAAATTCTATTTGCCTTGTACTCTCTCTTGCAACTTCATAGGGATGAATAGTTTTTCAAATGGATGTGAATAGTACCTTTTTGCATGGAGACCTTCATGAGGAGATCTACATGGAGTAGCCTCATGGTTTTGTATAGGACTCTTCATTAGTATGCCAGCTTTGGAGCTCTTTATATGGTCTCAAACAGACCCCTAGGGCTTGGTATGAGACGATTAACTCCTTCTTGCTTGCTTCATAGTTCACTCAATGTCATTTTGATCCTACAATTTACATTCAATGTCATGGGGCTGACTTATTGATACTTGTTCTTTATGTTGATGACCTCATCATCATAGGAAGTTCAATCTCCATGATAAAAAGTGTTCAACAAGCATTGAGACAATAGCTTGAGATGAAAAATCTTGGACTTCTACACTATTTTTTGGTCCTATAGGTTGTTCAATCTTTGGATGGTATAGCTATACTCTAGTAGAAGTATGCTCTTGCTATGCTTCAAAGATTCAACACACTTGATTGCAAGCCTTCTCCCACACCTTTTCAGTCAGGTGTTGTTTTATGTACCACTTCTTTTCTTGTTTTATGTACCACTTTATAAAGACAACATGTGGGTAGTTTGTTGTACCTGACACACACATGTGCTAATATTTTCTTTGTAGTTGGACTTGTCTCTTGATTCTCCCATGATCCTCATGAGAGTCATTGGCATGCTTCCAAATATATCTTGAGGTACAACATGATATGGCATTTACTACACATCAAGGGATCCTCACATTGTTGGTTTCATAGATTCAAATTGGGTTGGTGATGTTGATGATTGCAAGTCTACTTCTGGTTTTCTATTATTTCTTGGTTCATGTTCATTCACATGGTCTTGCAAGAAGAAGCATGCTCATGCATTATCATATACAAAGGAAGAATATAGGGAAGCTATATTGGCTAATCAGTTGGTTTTGTAGCTTCGACAGTTGATGACAAAGTTTGGATTTTCTCCTAATAGTCTCACCTTTATGTGGTGTGATAATCAGGGTGCTATGCAGATTTCATACAACCCAGTTGAGCATCAACAGACCAAGCACATTGACCTTCCCATGCACTTTATCAGGCACCTAATTAAAGATAATGCTTTGAGCTTGGAGTACATTCCTACTTCTTAATAGGTTGCAAACATCTTCACTAAACCTTTGCATCCTCATAGTATCTTGAACTATGTTCTATGCTTGGGGTGAAGAAAGTTGTTCTTGGGGGTTCTCAGTGATGAGTCCTTCCTTCCTTCTTTTTTATGCTATCTCTTTTTGGAGTAGATTTTTTCCCACTAGGTTTTCTCTATTTCTCCATTTCATATAGATTTGGTTGTGATTGGGTATTTTCATTAGGCCTTGTTGCTAGGATCCAAGTTTGTTTTCAGCATTGCATTATAGTTTCCTTTCTCTTTTTGCATTTTTTATAGCTACATTATTGCTCATCTTTAAGGGGGGTGTTAGAGTAAAGCATTAATTTCATTTCATTTATTAAATTCTCTTTAATCCCTTAAGATCTCACTACATGCAACTTTTGCATTCTCATTTAATAATTAATTAGTAATAATTAAATAGCATTTACCTTTTAGGTTACCCTTTTTGGGTTTTGATCTCCTACTACAAGGATAGACCATTTGTAATTATCTTGCATCTTTTTCATTTCTGAGAATACAATTTGTATATTTTTAGAGAAAAACCCTTTCCTCCTCTCCTCTTTTTCATCTATGACATGTTTTTATATGTAGGTATTCTTCAGGATTTGCGGATTTGTATTGATCAAATCCTTCATAAAGCTCCTTTTCATTAATGGGGTTTGGATTTTTATAGGCCCAATTAATCCTCCTTCAATTCAAGGACACTTATACATATTGATTTCCATAGGTTACTTTAGTGAATGGGTGGAAGCCAAGCCAATGAAAAAGACCTCATCAGAGGTGGAATGTGGGTTCCTTAAAGGACATATATTGGCCAAATTTAGAGTTCCTATGAAATTGATAATGGATAATGCATCTTATTTTTCTTCCTCAGAAATTGTTGAGTTTTGTTACGATAATGGTATCCAAGTCGGTCATTCCTTTGATTATTTTCCTAAAGGAAATGTACAGGTTGAATCTAGCAAAAAGAATCTAATTAATATCTTAAAGAAATTGATCTCAGATAATTAGAGAACTTAGCACAAGAAGATACATGATACTTTATGGGAAGATAGGACCACAGCTAAAAGAGTCATTTTTTGTGATGCGGAGCCTAATTAGACTTGGAGGTTTATTCAACATGGTTTTCTCCCCATATTATTTGTACGAGAGTTTGGGGGTAGTGCCCCCAAGATGGGGTCAAGGGATAGCACCCCTAAAAGGTCATGGGGAAGCACTCTTGTGGGGGTTTTTAGGGATAGCACCCCTGAAGCCAAAAATGCCCTTATATTGTAAAAGGCGTCAACTACTATTTTTCCTATTGGATGACTTATTCTAGCCTTAATTTTGTAAGCAATAAAAGCTTGTATAAAAAAGGCTTAGGGTTAGAGATTTCATAATGTAATGGTGATATTGTAGCTTCTTGCAAAGGTATTGCACTGTAAGGGATTGTAGATTGTAATCACTAGATAATAATAATATTGGACTTGTTGTTGGTGGACATAGTCCAAGGATTGGGTGAAAATCTTGGTGTCTTGTATTCTCTTTTATGTGATCTACTATTTTTTAGTATCAATTGGTTATATTTGCATGTAACTATTATTTCTATTTGAGGTTAATCCTAAAACCATTGGTATCTCACATTTTGAGTTGTTTTATGGAGTAGAAGCTAACTTTTCATTGCCTCTAGAGCTTGTCACTTGTAAATTGAAGACTCTAATTGAAGATGGTATATGAAGAGGTGGATTAGAAAATAGAATTTTGTATCTCACCAAGTTGCAAGAGGAAAGAGAAGAAATGTCAGATAAATTTATTGAACATCAAGGGAGAGTAAAAAGGTTATTTGATAAAAGCGCAAGACCAAGGAAACTCATGAAAGGTGATTTGGTCCTGTTGTGGGGTAAGAGGCATGAACCAAGACAAATGCACTCCAAGTTTCAGTCTTTGTGGAAAGGTTCATTTCAAATCATGCAAGTGAACCAAAACAAATCTTTCAAGTTGGCATATCCCACTAGAGAACCCCTGCCATGTTCTTATAATGGTTAGGATTTGAAGGTGTATCAAATGCAAAATTGAAGCAGATAACCCCTGCATAGTAGCAGTTAGGTAGGTTTTTCTTTCATGCAAGTTTCTTGTGCTTAGTTGCTCACTTTCTTAGTTGTTGCTTTTCTAGATAAGCCTATTCTTTTTGTGGCCAAGTTGTCACCTTTTTTGTGAAAATATAGATTAATAGGGTCATTTTAAGCATTGTCATGCTTAAATCCCCAGATAGAACTAGTTATTTCCAAGTTTTTAGTTTCATTCCATTTTTCTCTAAGTTGTAGTCAAGTCAATTTTTCAATGTATTGAATCTGTCTAGGTTACCTCTAGGAAGATCTTCTTATCATCTGCCTTTCAAGAAAACTAGGTGGGAAATCATGTAAGCATGTGATTATTCAAGTGGCTAGGTGATTAGGGTTTGGGTGGAGTCAAGCTTTCCTTGATGAGAAGAGGTTTGTAATTTTTTGTTGATCCATTGTTCTATATTCTAAAGCATTTTTGTAATGAAGATTCGCATTGGTCTAAAGTTTAATGGCAAAAGATCTGGTCAAAGGTAGTAAGAGTGAAAGATAGAAATCAAATTAATGATGTAGAATGCATCAGAATCTCCACATCACTGGTTGAAAGGGTCAATTTCCCTTAGAGATGGATTCCTAACCATCAGATGAAGATAAGATTGAAGGTCACAACTTAACTCTGGCTTAAAGAAATTTAAGTTGTGATGGTGCAAAGGGTAAACATGATAATTAAAGTTTTCTCTCTTTTGATTTTATGAAGTAAAGTCTAGTGAAGGATCATAAAGGCAAGTGTTGAGTATCTTGATCTTATCATATACCATGTTGTCATAGCATCCCAGGTGTGTGATTTCAAGTTTTTGATCTCACGATTATCCTATTGTTGTATCATCAAAGGTATCTCATGGTAAATGTCAAGTGATATGATGTTACAATAAGTTGAGGACCATATGAGATAAAAGCTAAAATGGGAACTCTCAACCATACAAAAGCAAGAGGATCATGAGCTCATAAGAACAAAAGATGCTGAGGTTATGTAGAGTTACAATCTTGCGATAAAGGGATGATTGTGTAAGCTTGAGTTTTTCTAGAAAGATTTTTGAAGAAAAAAAAGTGAAGAGATCCTAAGGTCATAAGAAAGGAAATGTTAAGTGATACAATGTTGCTAAGTGGTCACAGGTGCATGAGCATAAAGAATTTGAGACACATGGAAATTGAGTTTACCAAAGATACAAAGGTTAGATGATTGTGAAATCATAAGAACATAAAGTGCAAAGGTTGTGGAGGTTTACAATCTTATGATGAATGGAGAATCACATAAGCATAAAGGCTAATAAGGGGACTTAAGAAGATATGAATAGGAGTGGATCATGAGATCATGAGACCAAACAGTGAGGGTTTTCGAAGCCACAACATATGGGTGAGTGTATGGTCATAAAGGGATTACATAAAGTGAATCCAAGAGTCTTCAAAATGATGAAAAAGGGGAGATAACAACCAGCATTTTTTCGAAAGTCAAAAATAGAAGTGAGAAAGCTTAAGATGAAATGGTTTCCATGCTTAAATTGTGATCATTAATAGGAGATCAATGGTGGAGATTTAAACTTGTTGTGACCGTTGAGATATGAATTATATGGATTTGGTACCTATAGTAGAATATGAAGGAAATAAATATTTTCACAGGGTTTCTAAAGCCACATGAAGATAAATGGTCACTAGGTGTTCTTAGAGATGCCATGGGATTAGGGTCATTACTAGGAAAGATTCCATGCATCCATGCCATGTTGTAGATTAGATATTTTCATGTTTTATTCATATTTTCTTTCTACTGTGTGATTGTTGCACAACTAAAACTAAGGAATGACAGAAAACTATAAATGTAATTTCTTCTGATAATGCAAATTTTGAAAAACTTAATGGTGAATTGGTCTTGTAGTTCCATGTACCTACATTTTCTTTTAAGGTTTCATTGTTCCACTTAATTTTAAAGTAGTTTCTATATGAAGAGATGAAAGACAATTGTGTGTGGCTCTATTATCTCCTTTTGAATTCTATTTCATCATGGTGTTAGTAGTATAACTAATTCCATCCACTATCCATATATGATTTTGTTTCTTCTCTCCCTCTTATTGTTTTTCTTTATTAGAGTTAACAATCATGATTGCATAAGTAGAGAGAGATTGTAGTTCAAACCTAGATAGAAGTGTTGCAAAATAATTGATGGAACACATTCCATTGGGGGTTATGAGTTATCCAAATCCATTTTTCCTAAGATTTTTGTACCTACAAGAAATTTGGTTAGCCTTGACTGCTCTAAGGTTAAGAGCTTATTCTATCATAAAATTTTTATCTTAGAAAGAAAAACTCATTGCACATCATTGCAAGTCCTAAGGAAGTTGTACCTTGTAATTTAGAGGGTAGTTGTACATGATGAATTAAAAGTATTTAAGGTTTCTCATGGTATTTGAATAATTGAATATCAGAGCAATTAGAGTACTACTTGAGGAATTAAAAGTATTTAAGGTTTCTCATGTCTTTTGAGAAGAGAATTCATGAGCATATCAACTTTCAAACATAGGAGAAAAAAAGTCCTTAGAAGATAAATTCAAGCTTTTTGAAGATCTCAAGTACTTATTGCACTTAGATCTTTCAAACTTGTTTCAGACCCCTTGATTGACATCTCCCATCACCTAGAGTATAAGATGAGCTGATATTTTAGTGAGATAGTAGCACGATGAGGAGTGCCTTATTTCCCAAGAAATGGAAGTACCACATCACATGGTTACTTATAGATTTCAATAGATTTCAAAGGATGGATGAGCTAGTGAAAGCCATCTCCCATCCACAACTTAGTATGAAAGGACAACAATTATTTCTTTAAGTAGAAGAAGACTAGAACCAATTTCATCTTGCATTTGGAGATAATAGTTTTGGCTTGTGCAGAGCTACCAATCTTGAGTGCGGTAAGCTTGTAACAACTTCATAGAGGCCAACATTTCACTCTAGATGCCAATCCAAGGCACAATATCAAGGGTGTGGTGTTCGTCATTCATATGAGGCACATTTTTAAGTTAGATGATTTCAAAGTCTAGGAGGCAATTTTTGATATTTTTTGGGATGACTTCCTTGATCAGGTGTCTATACCAAGTTAGTGTACAACAAAGTGGACACCCCCCCCCCCCCCCCCCCCCCCCCCCGAAAAAAAATATAAATCAATAAATCAATTAGGTTATTTAAAAGTGAAAGGTTAGCCAGGCTTGGTATCCAAGCTTGGCCATTATACTTTAAAAATTTGATTGGGTTTTGTAAACTATATATTATGTCTAATGTCCATGTTTGAGGATATTTTTATACCCTCAAATGACAAAAATGGTGTGGATTACGAAGGAGAATACGAAAACTCGAATAGGTTTAGCCTAAAAAACAAGTATTTGATTGCATTTCCATCCATGGTGCCCCACAAAAAAAGGTAGATTGAAGGAGGGAGGAAGTGACTAAGACATTGTGTGTGTGTGTGTGCACGCGTGCATGTGTGTGTGTGTGTGTGTGTGTGTGTGTGTGTGTGTGAGAGAGAGAGAGAGAGAGAGAGAGAGGGTGAGGATAGGATAAAGAGATAGAAGGGGATACGAAGAGGGAGAGGGAGAGTGAATGGTGGTGAGAGAGAGAGAGATGATAGAAAGAATGAGAGAGAAGGAGATAGGAGAAAGAGAGAGAGGGAATATTTGAGAGAGAGAGGGGGAGAGGGGGGTGATATGATAGAAATTGTGTGTGTGTTTGTGTGTGTGTGTGTGTGTGTGTGTGTGTGTGTGTGTGTGTGTGTGTGTGTGTGTGTGTGAGAGAGAGAGAGAGAGAGATTAGGGGATATGATAGAAAGAGTGAGAGAGAGATGGGGAAGATGAGTGAGAGAGAAGGGGATAGGAGAGAGAGAGAGAGAGAGAGTATATGAATGTGTGTGTGAGAGAGAGTGAGATGAAGAGGGAGGAGGAGAGAGAGATTTGGTGAAAGGATAGAAAGAGCGAGAGATAGAGAGATAGAGAGAGAGAGAGAGAAAGAGAGAGAGAGAGAGAGAGAGAGAGAGAGAGAGAGAGAGAGAGAGAGAGAGAGAGAGAGAGAGAGAGAGAGAGAGAGAGAGAGAGATACAGAGATAGATTAGGGGATATGATATAAAGAGTAGAGAGAGAAGGGGATATGAGAAAGAGAGATAGGGATATGATAAAAAGAGAAAAATGAGAGAGAGGGGGTGATGGGGAGAGAGAGAGAGAGAGAGAGAGAGAGAGAGAGAGAGAGAGAGAGAGAGAGAGAGGGATTGGAGGATATGACAGATACTTGTTTAGTATAATACATAAACTTATCTCTCTCTCTCCCTCACTCCCTCCCTCAATCTAACCTTGGAACCTGATTGGGTTATGTAGAACCTAATCAGGTTTTACGAAACTTGATCATGTTCTAAATGCATTTTTAATTTTCATAACCTGATTGGGTTTTGGCTTGGTGATAGCCTAGGAAAATGACCCAAAGCCTTGGGAGACTATTTTTCCTTTAAATGTTTTTTCATCTTCTAAGATGAATTATCATCTTTGTCTTCATCAGGTATGCTAATCGTGAAGTGGGTATCTCTAAAATAACCACCACAATCTTACACGTCTTCTTAGCTTTCTAACCATATAAATTTTTTTCTTTTTTTGGCCAACATTAACATTGTAAACTTTAATTCCTTTTTCCAATGCCTTGACATTCCTCACAAACATATGTCTACAATTTCTTTAATAAATTTTGATATACTTAATCAAATTCAAAATTAATTACATATTATTGTTCTACACTTGATTATATACACATTTAAAAAAAAGTTTCAATTGTCAATTATTTTGATGCAAGTTATTCTTAGCACATGACCAAGTACCAAAATTTCAGGATGTAGTCCATTCAATAATTCATAACAAAAAGAATACTCATCATAAAATTACAAAAGAATGAACAAATTCTAGATATGACTCTTAACTATCATCCTACCAAAAGGATATGCAAAATTTACTAAATATAACTATGTCTTTTGTACTGTACACCAAAACAATTATTTTATCTTTTCTATAAAAAAAATTAGGAACTATTTTTTTGTGTGCAAAGGGTTTGACCCACCTAATCTTATCCATTTTGTAAAAACTCTTGTAGTTTAGAAAGTAGATTCAGAGTACTACAATTTATATGTTTTACACATCTTGTCATTTTTAGTGGATGACCATGAAATATCTCAACCAAGTTTAGATTTACCTAATCTTAGAGAAAGTGTGTACACTTATACCCCTTTTTGTACACCATCTTGGTGCACTCAACCAACAAGGAGCTTAAGCCAAGAAAAAACTTGGACATTTCTTCCCCTTTTCTATGACTGGCACTCCTAGCAAGAACTTCTGAGGATTAGGTTTGATGTATGGATGGTGCTTTTCTTGAGTGAAAAAGGGTTGGAGGGATAGATGATATTGTGTCATGGGTTGTGCTGGGATTTGGAGTCTGCATGAATCAGGGTATGTGGAGATTTATTTTGGGGTGGAGACAGAACCACCCATAGTATGGACTTCCACTTGAGGACTGGAGAGCCATATGACTTAGCTTTGTTGTGAGTGGATGAATTTAACTTCATTTAGGGACAACAAGGATTCTTTTAAAGCTAGGACATTGATCGAAAATGGCCACCACAAGGAAACTCTAGTAAAATCCATGGCTCCTAGGGATGCGACTAGTTGACCCCTTCTTTGTCATCAGCTACCAAGAGAGAACATGCAGGGTAAAATGCAAGGCACAATTTGGTATATTGTTTTGAGCTCTAGATTTGATGTTATGTGAGATGAGGGAAAGTCTATGAGTGATGCTAGTATTGGTTCTTAACATCATGGTGTGAAAAATTGGTTTGAGTGTGCTATTCCAATTTTCTCAAAGGATAATACAACCCGTTGGTTTGGGTAGGAGCTAGTTGAAGGACCCCTACATAGAAATTTTTTCTATTATGGGCTATGTTTATTGTTATGGTCATGTGCTATCATGTTTGCAATCATGTTTGCATATTTATTTTACTTGGGTGATGGGTGGTATCATGGTTAATCTACCTATGTGAGACCTTTTTCTATCTAGGTGTTTGGATATGCCATAGGTTGGCTTAAGTGTAATGAACATTTTTGGAATCAATACAAATCAATTATTAATGATCAAAAACCAAATACAACTCCACTTGAAATTAAAAATATGCTTGAACCACTTTGCATTAAACAAATATTGTCTACTTAATTATTTACATACTTATGTGCAAAAGAAATATGATGTAGAGAGACTTTGTGGTACCTTTGCTAAGGGATCCTTCAACAAGGAATTTCAACACAAAATTAATCCATCAATTTGACATACTTTTGTAGAATTTAAGGCCCGTGTTTACTGCTTAGTTCAATCACATCTTCAACAAACTCTCTTTATTCAATTTCCAAAATAAGTTCTAAACAACATATGTCACTTTCTCCTTGGATGCCTTTAACTAAGCTATTTGGGTCCACAACCCCGAAACAAAACCAACTACTAGTGAATCCTTTCCAACAAGGCCCTCCAACTAATCATGTTCCAACCATTCATTTAAATCCCCCAACACAATTGATCATACTTTCTTCTACAAGGGTCCTAATTCCTAACAACTTTATCAAACTAGTTTTTCCTACTTAACTTTCAACTTTTCCAAAGAACTTGAAAAACAATGGGCATTCTAGATACCCTTTGGGACTTACTTCCATGCCCTAAACACTAGTTCACAACTCACAATAAAAAGTATCCAAAAATTGATAAGTTGTAGATGTCTAATAGGCCTAATTAGCTTTGATTTGTTAAGAAACTCTTAATTATATATCGAGCTTAACACAATTAACTCTTCAAACATTTATAGTTTAAACCCATAAAATTCTTAAATCTAGAGTTTCAACTTCTCCCTCAATTTGGTTTACAAGTTATAGGTGTTTCCAAATCTGTGCACAATGAAACTATACAACAAATACTACCCCAGGCACTAGTTTTATCTTACCTCCCTATGCATACACAAAAATGAGCTCCCAAATCTCAAAATAAACTAATAAGGATTGAAAGTTCCAAAAGTTCGTTAAAAACTAGATGCAAAAATTCAAATTATTAACAATTCTTTATGAAACCCTAGGTAAAGATGTAAAACTAGGCCTGTTAGCACAAAATCTTTGTCTTCTCTCAACTCCTATCACATATAATCTTCAAAATTAGTACATGTGAAATATAATTCATTCCTCTACCTTTTTCAATTGGTCTTGGGCTCGAACAAGTCCATACATGTTTTTAAAAATCACTATAATAACAATTTTGACTCAAAATTGTGTTTCCTTATTCATCAAATCTATTCCATAAATCAAAATGCACACAATCTACCTTTTCAATGACTCTTTTCAATCTCTATATCCTCCTAAACATTAGACTCTTCGATATACATGGTTAACATTTGTGAGAAAAATTTTCAAAATGAAAACATTTGGAACTCCATAGGGAATGTCAATTTCCTACTTCACTAAGGCCCACTAATTGACTCAAAACACCTAATTTAAACCAAAATTGCATCAATTGCCCTTATTTGGTCATTTGGCCAAGTTGGCTTATAACCATGCCAACATGGTAATGCCATTACAACTTGGGCTTATTTGACTTTATGACTATCCAAAAAACCCTAAATGACTTTGAATGTGATTCATGGTCCTATTTAAGAAAGCAAGACTACAAGGCACAACAATTTTTGGATTCCTCTCATTTTTTCTATTGCCATTCTCATAGCCTTTTCCCTTAAATGTATAGTGGAGGTTTACTTTGTCTCTAGTCTTGATTATTCTATTGTAATGTAGTCTATATATTCTTGGAAACTCTAGATATCAAGATTATGAGGCTAAAAGATCATATTTATTAGCTTCTTTTGGCCTTGTGCATCTTTAATATGTATTTCAAGTATCAGTTTTAACTAGGAGTTTGCAATGCTCCAATCTTTCTATGATGAATGATAAAATTCTTCTTGATGATAATTAAATAATCCAATTTACAATTAGAAATAATTTTTCTTATCTTTATAATTAGAATTTTTTGAAGCTATATATCTTACTAATGATTTGATCTTAGTTTTTCAAGATGGATCATTGCATGCAATATCCTGCTATCCTTTTTTCTTTCCTCCTTCCTCGTCAAGTCTTTTGCCTACCCTTGCATGTTGGTTTGTCTAATTTGCTTTTAGGTTTGGCTCCTTTTTTCTATTTTTTCTTTTCCTCTCCTCATCTAGGTAGGCTTCTTGGATTCCTTGTTCTTCGATATAGCTTTCCCCTGTTGTTGTATCCTTGTAGCCTTTCTTTTCACAAGTAGTCTTGTATGATATTATTTTTGTTTGTCTTCTTCTTCTTCCTTCCTCAACCCTCCTCTTTGGCTTCTAAGCTTTGGTTTTATTTTGACTCTAATCTTATCTCATTCCCTCTATTATAATGTAGCATGTATAATCTTTAAATTCTATACTTAAAGATTATCAAGCTACAAGATCACAAAGATTAGTTTCTTTTATCTTTTTTGTTCTTCTTTGTTTAGCTTTGTTAATCCCCCATGCATTTTTTGTATCAATGTATCCTCAATAGTCTTGTTTTCATAGCAAGATTATAAGGAAATAAAACCTCCATAGAAGTTCCTCCTTCATCATTTTGTCCTATTTTCTTGGTATCCTATCTTCTCTTTGCTAAGGTAGCATGGTGTTATAGAGTTCTCCCATCGTTAATTAAGTCGATTTGCTATTATATTGTGCTACAGTAGCAGAGCGGGAAATAAAATAAGAAATGTTTTATGTTTTCAATATTTAAATTTAATGTTTTCAATAAACATCCTACATGTGGTGGCATACCTAGAGTAGCAGTTCGATGAGCTCTCCAGATATAGCCACCTAGGACCAAGTATAGGTTTTTTTAATTAGAATAGTTTTAATTCGTAGATAATGATTGTCAGATTCCAATAATAGGTAGTAGGCAGTTTTGAATTCTTATCCTTTTCTTGGATAGAAGACGAAAAAAAATGTGGATATTTAAAATGTGGCCTACTGCATGATTGTTAGATTCCAATAATAGGTAGTAGGCAGTTTCAGATTCTTATCCTTTTCTTGGATAGAAGACAAAAAAAAAATGTTTCTCATCCTTTTATTAGAAAAGGAGAGTTAGTTTTAAATAAGCCGGTTGGCTATGTAAGAGAGGCATTCGAATTTGGGTAATAGAGAAAAGTTTCAATTTTTGCCTTAGAAAGGATATAGATAATCGACTATGGAGTTTGACAGCAATTCGATCTTGGTCTCTCTTGTCAAAGTGCAAATATATTTTCTTTGAGGACATTCCGGGTTAAAGATCTTGGTGTGCGGATGAAGATAAACTATGGAGATTTATATATTCTGATTAATCTAATCTTGAGTTTGGTTCAAGTTTGATCCTGGCTGATTGATGTCGTGCCCCTTGAAGTAACTCAGTTGAGTGAGTATTCCTCCTGAGCTTTCCAAGGTGTGGCTCTGCATCATTTTTGGTATCAAAGCTTGAGAGTTGCAGGTTGTGAAGTTATATGTTGAACACCCCTGATCAAGATTCTTCAGTAGGGTCAAGCAAGATGGTGACCAATGCAGAGTTAGCGAAGAAGGTTGAGGAGCAAGAAGAACTTCTCCAGAACGAGAATAGAGAGTTGAAGGGGATAGTGGCAGAACTAGCCAGTAAGTTGGAATATATGCAGAGTGTAGTTGAGAAGAAAGAAATGAAAGAAGAAATGGAAGAAGAGGAAGATGTACCCGACAGTGAAGAAGATAGAATAGCTGAGAACGAGAGGCCATTTTTTAAAGCTTTAAAGGCTTTGGGAGGAAAACCCATTGATTTACCTATGTTCACAGGAAAGATGGACGCTGAATTAGTGTTGGAATGGATTGAAGCCTTAGAGAATCATTTTGAATGTGAGAAAGTTTTAGAATCGCAGCAAGTTAAATTGGCCAAATCCAGAATGAAGGGAGTAGCCCTTACATGGTGGAATTTCGTGCAAGAAGAAAGGGTAAAGGAAGATAAGAGGAAGATCTGTTCGTGGAAGAAGATGGTGTCAATGATAAGAGAGACATATCTCCCTGAAGACTATGAGGTACAATTGCATCAGAAGAGGCAGAATCTCAGACAAAGGGATATGGATGTCTGTACTTATACAGAAGAGTTTCAGAAGTTAAGTCTAAGGTCAAAATTTGCAGAACCTGAGAGTATCAAGGTAGCAAGATACCTAAATGGTTTGAGGATGAACATACAAGAAGAGTTGTAGTTGCTAAGTCCTAACACGGTAGCTAAATGCTATCAGCTGGCTTTGAAGGTGGAAGAGAAAATGAAAAGGAGACAAGAAAATAATAACAGAGGCAGAGGAAGACAACCATTCAGAGGAAGAGGTACATTTGCAGGAAGGAGTCCAAATTTTTAGCCACAAACAGAGATGCATAATGAAGTTAATAAGTTTGATAATTTCAGAGGAAGTTTCAGAGGTAGAAGGCCAAATTTCAGAGGAAGATCACCAGGAAGGACGAATGGACCAATAAGATGTTACAACTGTAATAAGGAAGGTCATATGGCACACATATGTCGAGCAAAAGCAAGCTCTAGTACTCATGGCGAAAGAAGAATATATTTGACACAAGAAGCAGATTTACAAGAAGATTTAGACAACCATGGTTATCCGAAAAAGGGGGAAGCACTTATGATGAGAAGAACACTGTTGAAAAGGCCTGTCAGAGAAGAACCACCAAAAAGGAAGTCCATTTTCAGAACTACCTGTAAATCTGGAGGAAAAGTTTGTAAGGTACTAGTAGACTCGGGTTCTACAGAAAATTTTGTGTCTCTTGAAATGGTGGAAAAGTTAAAGCTACCAAGAATACAACACCCGTACCCTTACAAAATATCTTGGTTGAATAAAGGGCAACATAATATAGTGGAAGAACAAGCTTGGGTGGAATTTCATATTGGAGCCTATAAGGACAGATTATTGTTTGATATTGTTAACATGGATGCATGCCATTTACTTTTCGGCATACCCTGGCAATATGATCTCAAGGCACATCATGATGGAGTGAAGAATACATATACCATTACAAAGAATGGAAAGGTCATTGAACTGACACCTTTAGTTGAGCCAAGTCAAGAGAAGAAAAAGTCGCAGAAGCCACAGTTATGGTGATGGGTAAGAAAGAATTCTTGAAAGAAGTGAAAGAAAAGAAGAGCCCACTCTTTGCACTAATTCCTGTACTCAAGGACAAATTGCAAAATGATGCTGAAAATCAAACTGAGGAAGAAAATTCAGAGATGGAGTCTTCAAACTTGAAGGTGGAAGTGATAGAAAAGAACAAGGAAAAGGTACCTGACGAAGTGGAACCAATTTTGGACAAGTAGAAAGAAACTATAGCTGATGGAATACCAAAAAGTCTCCCACCAGTGCAAGAAATCAGTCATTGCATTGATCTCATACCAGGATCAACATTACCCAACAAGGCAGCATATAAACTAACACCACAACAAAATGAAGAAATGGCAAGACAAATTGGAGAGTTGCTAGAGGCTGGTTTGATTGGTAAAAGTCTAAGCCCATGCGCCGTACCTGCAGTCCTAGCACCAAAGAAAGAAGGAACATGGAGATTATGCACAGATTCAAGAGCACTAAACAAGATCACTATAAGGTACAGATTTCCAATGCCTAGAATAGAAGATTTACTGGATTGTTTAGGGAAAGCAAGATATTTTTCAAAGATTGATTTGAAAAGCGGGTATCATCAGATAAGAATTAGGCCAGGAGATGAATGGAAAACAACATTTAAGACAAATGAGGGATTGTATGAATGGAAGGTAATGCCATTTGGATTGTCTAACGCTCCTAGTACATTTATGAGGCTTATGAATGAAGTTTTGAAGGATTTTACAGGGAAGTTTGTGATAGTATATCTAGATGACATTTTGGTTTTCAGCGAAACAAAAGAGGAGCATCTGAAACACATAGATTTGGTGTTGAGAAGGTTACAAGAGGAAAAGCTAATGATCAATATCGAGAAGTGTAGTTTTATGCGAGAGGAACTGACATACCTTGGCTTTGTGATCTCAAAGGGAATACTCAAGATGGATCAAGATAAGGTAAGTGCAATTCTTTCTTGGCCAACTCCCAGAACTATTGTAGCAGTTAGAAGTTTTCATGGTTTAGCCACTTTCTACAGAAAGTTTATCAAAAATTTCAGCTTGATTTGTGCACCTATTTTGAATACCATAAAAGGAGGCCAAAAGTGTAAATTTGTTTGGAGAGAAGAAGCCAATAAAGCCTTTGAACTTCTTAAGCAAAAAGTGGCTCGACAACCAATCCTGGCATTTCCTGATTTCAATAAAGTATTTCAGATAGAATGTGATGCAAGCAACATAGCCATAGGAGGTGTTCTTAGTCAAGAGGACAGACTAGTAGCCTTTTTTAGCGAGAAACTCAATGAAGCCAAATAGAGATATTCATCATACGATTTGGAAATGTATGCACTTGTTCAATCCCTGAAGAAATGGAGACACTATTTGCTACCCAGGGAATTCATTGTATACACAGATAACCAGGCACTTAGTTTCATAAACAGTCAACAAAAATTGAATCATAGGCACATGAAATGGGTGGAGATATTGCAAGCATTCACATTTTCTATCAAGAACAAGAAGGGAGTAACAAATAAGGTTGCTGATGCATTAAGCAGAAGAACTTTGACTACGTCACAAATCCAGTTGGAAACTACAGGCATTTCAAATCTGAAAGGTATGTATGTTGATGATGCTGATTTCAAAGACATTTATCAAGCATGTGTTAATCTGGATGAAAGGTACAATAGGGAATATTCTGATTTTTTGGTTCAAGAAGGATTATTGTTCAAAGGAGGACAACTTTGCATCCCAAAGTGTTCAATGAGAGATAATATCATACAGGAGAAACATAGTGGGGCATTATCTGGTCATTTTGGACTGGATAAGACTTTAGAGCTGGTTCATAGACACTATTTTTGGCCAAAGTTACAAAAGGATGTGCGGAAGTTTGTGGAAGAATGCACCATTTGTCAGAAAGGTAAAGGTAAAAGTACCAATGCAGGATTGTATCAACCCTTACCTATTCCTTCATGACCATGGGAAAGTATTAGTATGGATTTTGTTATGGGATTACCAAGAACTCAGAAGGGGTATGATAGCATTTTTGTTGTTGTGGATAGATTTAGTAAAATGTCACATTTCTTACCATGTAAATCCACCAAAGATGCATCATACATTGCAGATTTATTTTTCAAGGAGATAGTGCGAATTCATGGACTACCACTAAATATTGTTTCAGACAGAGATGGCAGATTTGTGAGTCATTTTTGGAGGACTCTTTGGAAGAAACTAGGCACAAATTTATCATTTTCATCTGCATATCATCCACAGACCGATGGTCAAATAGAAGTTTTCAACAGATCTTTGAGAAATCTATTAAGATGCCTTACAAAACAACATGGAGAAAAGTGGGATTCCATACTTGCTCAAGCTGAATTCTCATACAATGATATAGTGAATAGAAGTACAGGGAAATCTCCATTTCAGATTGTGTATGGTACACATCCAAGAGGAATTCTCGAGCTGAGGGAACTTCCAAATACTTTTCCAAGTAGTTCACATGTTGAAGAATTTGTTGAAGCTATTAAAGAGGTCCAACATCAAGTCAAGTTGCAGCTACAGAATTCAAATCAAAAGTACAAAGAAGTTGCTGATCAGAAAAGAAGAGAAGTACAATTCAAAGTTGGTGATTTAGTATGGGCGTATCTGAAGAAAGAGAGGTTACCTCAAAGGAAGAATACAAAGTTACTACCTAAGAAAGTTGGCCCTTGTCAAATTCTGGAAAAATATGGACATAATGCTTACAAAATTCAGTTACCTACAGACATCGATATTTCACCCATATTCAATGTTTGTGATCTCACACAATACAGAGGTTTTGAAACACAAGTCGTACATGAAGATTCAGTAACAGAAGATCTGCAACAACTACCTAAACCAGCACCACCTCAGTTGGAGAAAATCCTAGATACAAAAATAAAGAAAACTCGGAGATGACAATACACTCAGTATCTAGTCAAATGGAAGAACAAACCAGTTGTTAGGATAAACCACAGACAGAAATAAAAACTACATGCAAATATAACCAATAACAGAAAATAATAGAACACACAGAAATGAACACAAGGCACCAAGATTTAACATGGTTCACCCAATCCCTCGGTTACGTCCACCAAATAGCAAGTCTGATCTTATTACAATCCAGTGATTACAACTTGATTACAATCCGTAATCCCTTACAGCTCAATACCGCCGCAAGAACCAATTTCGTATCACCACATATGAAAAATACCCAACCCTAAGCCCTTTTTATACAAGTATTAAACCGCTTTAGGGTTATAACATGTCGGCCATATGTTGGCCATAATATGTCGCCTACCATGTCGGCTACTTCCCAAAAAAAAATTTCCACTATTTATGAAGTATGTACAGTACTTTCCTGATCAGTCACCACAATCTAACAATCTCCTACTTGGGGACTGATCAGGCTCCAAACTAAACAACAATCTCCCACTTGGAGATTGATCCTATAGCAATACAACTACCGCATGGGGCTCCCACTGGATCAAACCACCCTGGACTCTGCTGTTCTTTTATTCACATTTAGTCTAAAAGACCAACTGAAGCTGAAGAGTAGTTCAGCTTCTCCCTTGTGACAACCTTTGTCAACATATCTACTGGATTTTCATTGGTATGTATCTTCTCCAGCTTTAACTGTCCATCCTCCAAAACTGACCGAATGAAATGGTACCGCAACTGTATGTGTTTGGTCTTAGAATGTAGAGCTGAATTCTTAGCAAGATGAATGGCACTCTGACTATCTGTGAACAAATAATTATCCTTTTGAGGATGTCCCAATTCTTCCAAGAAGAACTGAAGCCATATCATCTCTTTGGCTACCTCTGTAGCAGCAACATACTCTGCCTCTGTAGTGGAGAGAGCATTAATCTTCTATAGCCTAGAAACCTAGCTCACGGCTGCCCCACCAATAGTAAAGACATAACCTGTAGTACTCCGCCTGGTATCAATATCCCCAGCCAAATCTGAGTCAACATAGCCTTGTAAATCAGTAGTAGAGCCCCCAAAGTGTAAACACTTATTGGATGTTCCTCTCAAATATCTGAGAATCCACTTGACATCATTCCAATGCTCAAATCCTGGATGACTCATATACCTGCTAACGACTCCCACTGCATGTGCAATATCTGGCCTAGTGCATACCATAGCATACATCAAACTTCCTACAGCTGAAGCATAGGGTACCTTGGACATCTTATCCTCCTCTTCCTATGTCTTGGGACACATCTCCTTAGTTAATTTCAAATGACCAGGTAAAGGTGTGCTGACAGCTTTAGCATTCTCCATAGAGAAACGTTGCAACACCTTCTCAACATAATCAGCTTGAGATAGCGTCAATGTTCTGTTCTTCCTATCTCTGCAAATCTTCATACCAAGGATTTGTTTTGCTGCCCCCAAATCCTTCATAGCAAATGCATGTGCTAATTGGCATTTCATCCCCTTAATATGATCCATGTTAGACCCAGCTATAAGCATATCATCAACATATAAACATAAAATAATGTAGCTATCATCATCCAACCTCTTAAAATAAACACAATAATCTGAATGACACCTATTATATCCATGCTCATGCATAAAACTGTCAAATTTTAGATACCATTGCCGAGGTGCTTGCTTCAAGCCATATAAACTTTTCTTCAATTTACACACTAAGTTTTCCTTACCTTTGACCTCAAAACCCTGTGGCTAAGCCATATATATTTCTTCATCCAAATCACCATGAAGAAAGGCTGTTTTAACATCCATCTGCTCTAAATGCAAATCTTCAGTAGCCACAAGACTTAAAACAGTACGAATAGAAGTCATTTTAACAACAGGAGAAAATATCTCATCAAAATCAATTCCCTTTTTCTGTGCAAATCCTTTTACAAGTAACCTAGCCTTAAATCTTTTCTTACCTCCTTCCTCTTCTTTCAACCTATAAACCCATTTATTCTGTAAAGCCTTTTTACCTGCAGGCAACTGGCACAAATCCCATGTCTTATTTTTCAGCAAAGAGTCCATTTCATCTTTCATTGCAGACTCCCACTGAATCTTAGTATCCACCTGCACAGCTTCATCATAACTTTCAGGTTCACCAGCATCAGTAAGTAAAATAGAATACAAAAAGGGAGAAAACCTTTGTGGAGGTCTAATTGGCCTTGTTGACCGTCTAACATTCACTGGTGTGTGTGGTATTTGTTGTTGCAGTTGTTGCACATCATGAGGAATGGCTGGAACATCAGCTTTTGGAGTATCATCCAGCACTACATAATCATCTTCTTTCTTCTCATGTTGCTGCAACAGATCTTTGTACAACACTTTTTCATTGAATATGACATCCCGGCTTCTTATAATTTTATGATTTTCAAAATCCCAAAGCCTATAGCCAAATTCATTAATGCCATATCCAATAAAGACACATTTCTTTGATTTAGCTTCTAGTTTGGTTCTATTTTCAGAGTCTATATGAGCAAAAGCTTCACAACCGAAGGTCTTGAGAAAAGAATAACTCACCTTCTTACCAGTCCATGCTTCCTCTGGAATACCACAACCCAAAGGAGTAGAGGGACCTCTATTAATCAAATATACTGCAGTATTGACAGCCTCCGCCCACATGTGTAAGGGCAACCCAGCATGCAACCTCATGCTCCTTGCACACTCCATTATAGTCCTGTTCATGCGTTCAGCCACTCCATTTTCCTGT
The DNA here is from genome assembly GCA_028749045.1 of Cupressus sempervirens. Taxonomy (NCBI): domain Eukaryota; kingdom Viridiplantae; phylum Streptophyta; class Pinopsida; order Cupressales; family Cupressaceae; genus Cupressus; species Cupressus sempervirens. Next base: position 52,304,665 of record CM053789.1, on the reverse strand, counting down.
GGAGTCCTTGGAACAGTTTTTTGTCTACGAATACCATTAGTGGAGCAATAATCTTCAAATTCATGACTGCAATACTCACCACCATTATCAGATCTGAGACATTTTAATTTCTTACCAGTCTCATTTTCAACCAAGCATTTCCATTTCTTAAAAGTTTGAAATACATCAAATTTCTGTCTAAGGAAATAAACACATACTTTTCTAGTTGCGTCATCAATAAATGTAACATAATAATGAGAGTCACCAAGGGAAGATACCTGAGTCGGTCCCCATACATCTGTATGCACAAGCTGTAATTTCTCCTTTTTGTTTTCCTTCCCTGTCTTTTCAAAACTCACTCTCTTTTGTTTTCCATACACACAACTTTCACAGAAATCCATATTCACACATTTTAGACCTGGTAAAACTTTCCTTGAATGAAGTACTTTCATACCTTTCTCACTCATGTGCCCAAGTCTATTGTGCCACAGCGCTGTATCAGAATCTACAGCAACTATTTGTTCTCCCTGCTCAACTGCAGTAATTGTTCCTGAATATTCATTTTTCTCTGAAACAATCAAAGTAGAAGGAACAATATGACCTATACAAAGATATAAGGTGCCTACTTTCACACCTTTTGCTACTACAAGGGAACCTTTTGAAACCTTCCAATTTTTATCATTAAAAGTAACTACACAACCCTCATCACCGAGTTGCCCTGCTGAAATTAAATTTTTACTTAGTTTTGGAACATGTCTTACCTCATGTAGTAGCCAATGATTCCCATTCTGCAACTTAATCTTAATTTTTCCCTTTCCAACAATCTAACAAGGTTCATTATCCCCCAAATAAACAAGCCCAAAATCCCCTTGGACATAATCAATGAAATAATCTCTATGAGGTGTAGCATGAAAAGAAGCACCAGAATCTAAAACCCATGAATCATCAACACTCTCTAAAGACAGAAGCAAAGCATCCTCTTCGGATTTGTTACTTACCACATTTTCCTCTTTGTCTCCATCTGATTTATCTCCTTCATTTTTCTTTCAAGTCCAGCAATCTTTCTTTTTGTGCCCTGGTTTCCCACAGTACCAGCAATCATTTGGTCCTCTCGATTGAGACCTCCTCCCCTTTGACTTTCCTCTTGATTTCCCACGATTTCCAGAGTTACTTCCTCTTTCAGTCATTCTGCCCCTGCTTTGTGCATTTAAAGCACTTCCTGATGTAGATCCACCTGAGGATTTTCTACGAGTTTCCTCACTTAAAATAACACCGATCACATCATCATATTTTAGGGTACTAGATCCAGGAACAAAATTACTCATCGCCATTACCAAGCCATTCCAGCTTTCAGGCAAAGAACATAAAATCAAGAGAGCCCTAATTTCTTCATCAAAATTGATACCCACAGAAGATAATTGACTAGTAATAGTATTAAACTCATTTAAATGATCTGCAACAGATCCACCTTCTACCATTTTCATATTAAATAAACGCTTCATGAGAAATACCTTATTTGAAGCGGAGGGCTTTTCATACATTGTCGCTAGGGTTTTCATCAAATCTTCTATCGTCTTTGCTTTTGTAATATTAAATGCCACCGATGGTGCCAAGCATAACCGAATGCTTCCGAGTGCCTTTCTGTCCAAAAGATCCCATTCAGCCTCTGACATAGTTCCCTGATTCTTGGCTTTTCCTTCCAATGGCTTCCATAAATCCTTTTGATATAAATAGTCTTCCATTTGCATCTTCCATAACTTGAAGTTCTGCCCATTAAACCTGTCAACCCTCAACTTACCCTCATCTGCCATCGCTCCCACTCAACTGTGAGACTCCCACTTAACCGTGAGACTTTCCTGCAGAGGATAACTAAAAGACAACCTTGCTCTGATACCACTTGTTAGGATAAACCACAGACAGAAATAAAAACTACATGCAAATATAACCAATAACAAAAAATAATAGAACACACAGAAATGAACACAAGGCACCAAGATTTAACGTGGTTCACCCAATCCTTGGGCTACGTCCACCAAACAGCAAGTCCGATCTTATTACAATCCAGTGATTACAACCTGATTACAATCCGTAATCCCTTACAGCTCAATACCGCCGCAAGAACCAATTTCGTATCACCACATATGAAAAATACCCAACCCTAAGCCCTTTTTATACAAGTATTAAACCACTTTAGGGTTATAACATGTCGGCCATATGTCGGCCATAATATGTTGGCTACTTCCCAAAAAAAAATTTTCACTATTTATGAAGTATGTACAGTACTTTCCTGATCAGTCACCACAATCTAACACCAATGACAGAGGCTATTTGGATGGATGAGCAACAAATTAGCAAACATGGTTCATCAGTACACGATCTCATCTCAAGTGGACTTGAGATTCTTTCTACAGGGGAGTATGCTACAATAGCAGAGCGAGAAATAAAATAAGAAATGTTTTATGTTTTCAATATTTAAATTTAATGTTTTCAATAAATGTCCTACATGTGGTGGCATACCTAGAGTAGCAGTTCGATGAGCTCTCCAGATATAGCCACCTAGGACCAGGGATAGGTTTTTTAAATTAGAATAGTTTTAATTCGTAGATAATGATTGTCAGATTCCAATAATAGGTAGTAGGCAGTTTTGAATTCTTATCCTTTTCTTGGATAGAAGACGAAAAAAAAACGTGGATATTTAAAATGTGGCCTACTGCATGATTGTCAGATTCCAATAATAGGTAGTAGGCAGTTTCAGATTCTTATCCTTTTCTTGGATAGAAGACGAAAAAAAAATGTTTCTCATCCTTTTATTAGAAAAGGAGAGTCAGTTTTAAATAAGCCGGTTGGCTATGTAAGAGAGGCATTCGAATTTGGGTAATAGAGAAAAGTTTCAATTTTTGCCTTAGAAAGGATATAGATAATCGACTATGGAGTTTGGCAGCAATTCGATCTTGGTCTCTCTTGTCAAAGTGCAAATATATTTTCTTTGAGGACATTTCGGGTTAAAGATCTTGGTGTGCGGGTGAAGATAAACTATGGAGATTTATATATTCTGATTAATCCAATCTTGAGTTTGGTTCGAGTTCGATCCCGGCTAATTGATGTCGTGCCCCTTGAAGTAACTTAGTTGAGTGAGTATTCCTCCTGAGCTTTCCAAGGTGTGGCTCTGCATCATATTGTACATAGCATGATCTTGTGCAATTCAGATGATAAGATTATCATGCTACAAGATCATAGATATTAGAATTCTTTTATATTATTTCTTATGTGTCTATGAGCTATAAAGTTGTCAAGGTAATTCAAATTTCAACTATAATATCAATATAGAATAGTTATTGGTTTAAATTCATAAATCGTCCCTTTAACAATAATTTCCTCTTTTTACCCCATGAATAAAACTAAGCTAACTAACAATTTGATCTTGGATAAAGATGTTTAAAATACAAGTATACTTCATGAGTGGGTAAACTAGAAAGAAATCCCCATACACATATTCTAGATTTGTCACAATTTAACTAAATCAAAGATGTGGAAGAAGTGCATGACTACTTTGTAACATGTAGTCACTTTAAAATTCACATATATAAATCTTATATCGTAATTTTTTTAATTAAATGTAAAATTTAAAAAATTGATAAATCTCTCATTAAACTAGGGTGGACATCTATTGTAACATTAGGCTTTAATGGGACTTTTCGTACACCATTCTTTTTCCCTAGTGCCTACAGTTGAGTGGGGCATAAAATTTAAAATATAATTTAATAAAATAAAATGATAATAGCTAAGTTGTTTACTGATAAAAAAATTGCATTTGTATTTATTGTTATTTTTATAAAATATATTACTTATTATATTTTTATGTACTACAATAATATTTAATGAAGAATGTGCTAATATAGAATTCTGTTTTAAAAAAATAAAATAAACATTTTTTATATTTTAAAAACAAAATGAGATGAAAAAATCGGCACTTAGAACCAATATATCCATAAATCTACAACAAAATCGCCTTGTTGCTTACGTGGCCGAATCATAACCGTTGACTTGCGACTTGGATGCCACGTTTCCTTTTCCGTAAGATCTCCACTCGAAAAACGATTCAACCTTTTTCAAAATATGGGAGAGCGAAAGGCGAAGATGTAGACGAAAAAATCTGCTGCAATCGATGAAAAGAGCGGTTCGGTTCACTGATATTTTTAACGTTCAAGATTTGAAATGAGAAAAGCTAGGAATTTCACTGCGCGTTTACAGGCTACTTGTTTGAAAACACGATGTTACCAAGACTTTACTGAGCTGGCATACATCGCGTGGCAGGCTGTGCGCGTTCCTGCTGTTCAGATAGCCTCGCTTGTCAGTATAAACTCTCGTGTCGCCTTCGCTATTCCTGCGAAAGGAAACAAATTCGTATTCATTCGTGTGTAGGCTGCATGTAAGCGGCTTCTGCTAGCTGCGTACGCGATTAGGTCCGGAGTTCGAATCCCCATCCGTCCTGTTCCACTTCCAGGTTTTTCCTTTCATTTTTCGCGAACAAGGAAGAAATCATGCCGCTCGGAAGATTCGCTCTTGGGAGGGCCGAGGAGGCCACGGATCGCCACACTCTGAGAGCCGCCATGGCCGAGTTTATTTCGACTCTTATCTTCGTCTTTGCTGGAGAAGGCGCTGTCATGGCTTTCCGTAACAAGATCTTAACTTTTTCTCAGATCATTGTGGCATATAATGAAAAATAAAAATCGTTTTTGTTTTGTGTTTTGTTTTTGGAGAGTTAGGGTTTGATGATCAATTTTGGGGTTTCTTTAGGTAAAATTACTGAAGGTGCAGAAACAACGCCGGCTGGTCTGGTTGCAATTGCGCTGGCTCATGGCATAGCTCTGTTTGTTGCCGTTGCGATCGCGGCCAATATTTCTGGCGGCCATGTCAACCCTGCTGTAACCTTTGGTGCTCTTGTTGGAGGACATATAACCCTGCTCAGAGCCATTTTGTACTGGATTGCACAGCTTCTTGGAGCTGTCGTTGCTTGCTTGCTGCTTCGCTTCACAACAGGCGGCCTGGTAATATTTTCCAGTACTATTTTCTTGCAATCTTTAAGCTTTGCTTATTCATACATGTAGGCCCCTGTTTTTACAAGTGGAAATGATATTTAAGCTATGTGAACCTGTATATTTATTTATGTATATGCGTAAAGAATATATATACAATGAGTATATAAACAAAAAAGGAGTAACATTTCTGACATTACTTTCATGCCATATTTAAGGGTTACATGTGCAGTCATAAAAATCACTGGACTCTATTAAATATAACCGTATATTTATGGATACGTAGTATTTGATGAATATTTATATGTATATACATCTGCAAAGGATATATATACAATGTGTATGTCATGACGACGTAAATGTAAATAATGTGCATGTATGTTATAAGTATAAATACAGCTGTAAAGAGTATACATATCTATATATATACTAAATACATGTACATCGGTGTAAATATTAGAAAAAAGAGTTACATTTTCAGGCATTACTCTCATGCCATATTTAGGCTTTACATGTGCAGTCAGAAAAATCCTTGGTTTTATTAATCGAAATAATATACGTGTATATACGTACATTGATATGTATATAAATCCGTGAAGGGTATATGTGCAATGAGTATAAGAACATATGATTAATGAAAAGATTAAATATAAATGTGTGAAGATTATACACTGATTATTTAATAATGTGATTATATACAGGTGCATTATGTATATGTGATTTTGATGAATATTTATATGTATGTAATGTAAATAATACACCTGTATTTGAAGTATGTATACATGTTCAATACATATTTATGTGTGTACGATATTTTCTTGCAATCTTGAAGCTTTACATGCACATACACATATTTGGACCTGTGCAAGTGAAAATAATATTTAAGTAATGTGAACCTGTATATTTGTTTATGAATATGCGCAAAGAATATATATACAATGAGTATATAAACAAACAATAAGTAACATTTTCTAGCATTACTTTCATGTCGTAGTTAGAAATTACATATGGAGTCATGGACTTTCCCTGTTTTTTATTAACGGAAATAATATACACTCAAATATATGTATGTGTAATATTTATGATTATTTGTGTATAAGCGTGCAAAGGGTATATACACTTAACAATATACATGTACATTAAGTATATATACATGGGCGAAGAGATGTGTACTTATGTTGCGCAAAGGGTTATATATACAATGTGTATATGAAGATATTATTGAAAAAATAAATAAAAAATGGATGTGTTAAGATGTGATATAATGACATGTGATTCCTGTGGATATGCAGCGTACAGGAGCGTTCAGACTGTCTCATGGCATAGGCGAAGGGAATGCTCTTGTCTTCGAGATTGTAATGACATTTGGCCTGGTTTACACAGTTTATGCGACGGCCATTGATCCCAAAAGAGGTGAATTAAGCACCATAGCTCCCATCGCCATTGGATTTATTGTGGCTGCGAACATTCTTGCAGGAGGCCCATTTTCAGGGGCTTCCATGAATCCTGCCAGAGCATTTGGCCCTGCTCTAGTTAGCTGGGCATGGAGGCACCACTGGATTTACTGGGTTGGACCTTTCGTTGGAGCTGGTCTTGCTGGGATTATTTACGAATCTTTAATGGTTCGATCTGAACCTACTCATCAGCCACTGACTGCTGAGGATTACTGAGCTTCTAGAGAACGAAAATGGCTTCGTTTTGTGGAGAGATAAATTGTGCCTTTTGTTTTGTTTGGGGTTCGAACTCGTGATTACCCGAGGAAAAACTTGTGTGTGTGATCCTAGTTGTGTGTAGAGCGGTCTAATAGATATTATGTAGTCTGTGTATTTGTTTATATTTGTGGTTGTTTTACTATCGTATTTCGCTGAAGAACTTGAGAATAATTTAAGTGTATTTCAATTCAATTATGGTAAATGCAGTACCATTTTGAGGATTTGTTGGGAATTTGTTTTTCTTTTGCATGTTTTGATTGAACAAGTTCTCTTTGCATTTGCTGGTTTCCTTCAGCTTTGATTTAATATCGTATCACATGTAATATAGTCTGTAAATTCATTTATGTTCTCGAATTAATAAATTAATCATATTTTTATTGCGAAACAATTATTTGGATTTGGATTTGGATTTGTTAGGAATTCGTTTTTCTTTTGCAAGTTCTCTTTGCATTTGCTAGTTTCCTTAATGATAGACAAGATCCTAAGATCTCTTTGCATTTGCTTCAATAATAATTGATCTTTACTTGGGCCTCTTATCTTATGGATAAAAACATGTATTTCCTTAATGATCGATGCAATTGTTAGCATTTTTTTTTCCATTTCACACGAAGCTTTTGAAGACTAGCTTCTCGGGTTTCATTGATTGAATTACTACGGACCAAAAACTCTGCTTTTTGCAATCTTCTTCTATTGTCACTTCACTTGTTTTGATATTTATTAGTTGTTATTTTATTTTTTTAACTTTTTTAAATTTAAAAAATAATTATTTGTGATCTCTATCTATTTAATTTTTGATTTAGATTTTAGTTTTTAAATTATTTTAATTTTTCTTTTATATTAGTTTAGTTTTTTTTGTTTTAAATGTTGTTTTTGGTTTGTATAATTTATTTAGTCAATCTTTGTTAGAGACTCTTTTCATAATAGATTTTTTGATGAGTTTTTTTAAATTATTATTTTTTCATGTTTGATAAATTAAATTTTAATCATAATATTTATTAATCTAGTTAAAAGATTTTAGTGAAAATATTATGTGATTTAAATTGAAAATTATTAATAATACAATTTATTCATAGAAGATTATATTTTAAATTTTCACTTTTAACTATTGTTTTTTAAATTTCCACTTTTAACTCTTTTTTTTTCCTATTATATAAAAAAAATTTACTTATGTTATCATAGAATATGACAATAGGTTCGGTGATTTCTTTCTTCATCCCTTTAAACAATCGCTTGATCCACACTATAATTGCTTGATCCATACTATACTAGAACATTTAATTGTTGCAACTACATATTTAGTTTCAACAAGACGCAATTCTTCTTCTTTACTTATCCATGAAACTATTCTCTTTGTGTTGGTGTAAAATAAGTATTTACTATTTACATTTAAGTTTACATAAGATAATACATATTCATATTCATTGTCATATAGACACTTAGGAGTTTTCATATTCATATAAGTTGTCATGTAGACAACACAGTAGTTTGCACTCTAATTGAGCACATGTTGTCTATTACATCTCTTTATGAGATACACCTTTGCATTCTTATCTTCTCATTGTTGCACGTACATTCATGCACAATGGAGGATAATCCACTCTTGGTGAACATGTGCTTTGTTTTTATGCTTATCTCTTTGTTGACTCCTAGTCATATTTGTTGCTTTTATATACAAGGCACTTCTTTAATGTATTCATCCAATTATCTAATCATCTAATATCCATTATCATTTGATCATCATTAGTCTCTCTTGTGCTATCTATTGAGCTTCTTCATCTTAGTGTTGAATTATTGCCTTAGGCAAATTCTTACATAGTATCAAAGCTATACCAAATTTTTACACTTTGCTAGAAAGAAAGGTCCATCACTTGTACTTTTTCTATCATCAACATTTCCAACCCATTCTGTGTATGTATGGAATTTTAGTTCAAACTTGTCATTCTTCTTGTAATACAATCCATACAATCCATAATCCTCTGTGCATTTCAAATATCTCAGTATTCTTTTTGTAGCCAACATATGATTTTTCTTAGGACTTGCAGAAAATCTAGCAACAATCCTAACTACTAGTGCAATATTTGGTCTGCTATGAACAATATATTGTAGCTTTTCAATTATTGATTTATACAAGTTTTGATTCACCTCAGCAGAATCATCATTCTTTGAAAGTTTATGTCCAACAACCATGGGTGTTCCAATTGGTCTTGAGTTCTCCATTACAAAATTTTTGAGTATGTCCTTGATATATTTTGATTGTGTGATGTAGATACTTTTCTTCATTTGATAGACTTGCAAGCCAACACAAGTATTGATCTTTCCAAACATGGACATCTCAAGCTCTTGCCTCATTTGATTTGCAAATGGCTTACACAATGCATCCTTTCCTCCAAATATGATATCATCAACAAATATTTCAGCTAATATTATTTGTTTGTCAGACTCAGTTATCTAATAGAAATTCTTATTATCATTTGTCCTTGTGAATCCAATCTTTTCCAAATTTGTATGTAACCTTTCATACCACACTCTAGGGGTTTTGTGTAAATTACATACCATATCACTTATTTCTAGATCCAAGAATCCTTTAGGATGTTCAATGTAGACTTCTTCCAAAATTTCATTCAAAAATGTAGACTTGACATCCATCTGGTATACTTTGAATCCTTTGTAAGAAGCATATGCAAGTAATGTTCTCACTCCTTCCAATCTTGCAACAAGGGAAAATTTCTCTCCATACTTAATACCTTCTTCTTCTGCATATCCGTTAAAAACTAGCCTTGTTTTGTTTCTTGTGACTTCTCCTTTCACATTCAACTTGTTTCTGAATACCCACTTTGTTTCATTCTCCTTTGGTCTATGTACCAATGTCTAAGCTTTGTTCTTCTCAATTTTCTTAATCTCTTCATTTATTTATTAAATACAATATTCATTATCTAAATCATCCTTCACTAATTTAGGCTCAAATATTAGCAAATATGTATCACTCCTTAGTCTTTTCCTTGTCATAACTCTAGAGTCTCTATCTCTAATGATTTCATCGATTGCATGATGTTTGGTCACATACTTTTCCAAAATAGGCTCTTTTCTTCTTTCTTCTTCTTCATGTGCATCTTGTAGATTAATTTCAAGTAGAACTTCTTGTATTTCATCTTGTTCTTCTAGTTGTGTAGTAATTATTTGTTGTTTCTTGACATTCTCAACTTGATGCTTGACACGCATTTCCTGATGCTAGGCACCAACTACCTAATGCTTGACACCCACTACCTAATGTTGTAACTTGACATGTATTGGTTGATGTTTCTTAACAACTTTCTTCTCAGGTTCGGGTAAGGTGTCAAACTCACCTTCATCAATGTATATGAATCTTTTGTAATCTTCAAGCTCTTTCTTACATTCAATTTCATTCTTTTCTACATATTAATCAACTTTCATAGTTCTAGTTTCCACAACTTTATTAGTGTTAAAGTTCAAACACTTACATGTTTTTCTCTTAGTAGAATATCCTAGCAATATGTCTTCATCACTCTTTGCATCAAGTTCTCCATTTCTATTATTTTTCAACATATAGTATTTACCTCCAAAACCTTTGAAATATTTCACATTAGGTGCATATCCATACCATAACTCAAAAGGTGTAAGATTTGTACCTTTCTTGACTTTAATTAGTTCAAGGTATAAACAACTATAATTACAACTTAGCTAGGTGCAACATTTTTCTCCATCATCACTGTCCTAGCACAATGCATGATTGATATTTTCCTAATTTTAGCAATACCATTCCATGGAGGGGCCCTAGGTGAAGACATATGTCTCTTGATTCATCTATCATTGAAAAATGCATTGAATTCCCCAAATATGAATTCATCTCCTCTATAAGATCTCAAACAATTACCACTTAAACATTTGAAATGCATTAGATTTTTCTTTGAAAAACATCACAGTCATCAACAAATAAAATAAAGTATTTGTCACCACAATAGCTTTGCACACCAATGGGTCCACAAAGGTGAGTATGAACCAATTCTAAAATATCATCAGGAATGTAGGTTTTTCTCTTGAAACTATACTTTATCATTTTTCCCAACTGACATTGTTTACACATCACATTATCACATTTCTTAAATTTTGGTAACCCTCTTAATTTTTTCATATTACTATTGTTTACCAAATTATCAAATTTCACATGATATAACCTCTTATTCCATAACCATATATCATCACATCATGTAATTATACAAGTTTCATCAGATAGATCTAGATAGAACAAATTACCTTTTTTTCAATCTCCACTTCTAATGAATTCTACTAAACCATTGTAGATCTTGGCCTTCTCGTTCTTGAATTCATCTTTATAGCCTGAACTATTCAACTATGCTACACTCAACAAATTGTAGTTAAGTCCTTCAACCCAATAAGCATTATCACATCTAATCTAATTAGTTAATTGAATTTATCCTTTACCTTTCATAAAACATGGTGCATCATTACCAAATTTAACACTACCTCCTTTATAATGTTCAAGGTTTTTTAATTTATTTTTATTACTGGTAATATGATGTGAGAAACCACTATCAATAATTGATCTATCACCCTTACTCACACATGAAATAAGTGCAATTTTCCCATCCTCATCAAAATCATCTTTCATAGCAACATAAACAACTTCTTCATCATTACTTTCTATATCACTATCAGTCTCTTCTTTAGCAATGTAATAAGACTTCTAAGGACCTTTACCTTTGTAGTCTTTGTATCCTTTATTGTCTTTTCCATCTATTCTTCATTTGAACTTTCTCTCTTTTCTCTCATCCTTGTGAGGACATCTTGCAACATTATGACCAACTTTATTGCAAGGAAAATAGATTACATAAAGTTTACCTTTGTATTTTATTTTGCCTCTATGATGCAAGGAGGGGAAGATTAACTAGGGCCAAAGGCACACCTAACAATCCAAACCAACCTTGCAAAGTAAACACAATACAAGAAAACACACAAAGAGAGAACAAGATTCTTCTATTGATTCATCAAATGATTAGCATACATGCCCAACTATAAGGCCTTCTAGGTTATGACCAGATACAAAATAGAATCTAGATCTGAGATCCGCTTTCAAATTCATACTTCTAGACACATGCATGTTAGGAACTTGTGTGTTCCTTCTGTTTATTTTGTTAGAGTAGTGTTGTTAGACGCATATGCTTTGTAAGTCGTCCCGTGAGTATATTTTATTATCCCACATGCATAGGTAGTATTACTTTTCTAGATCGTACCCAGTATATAAGAATAGGTTGAGGCCCTTGATGGGCACGGACGAATTTATTGTATTGAGCTTGCTCAAAGGAGGTTACCCCCTCGAAGTGGCCTGCGATCAGTAGATTCATTCTGAGTTCTGCTATCACTTTGTATTCTGTTATTTCGAGCATTCTCACGATATTGCTATAAGGAGGTTCATCACATCTGGTATCAGAGCACTCTCTTGGGCTCGCTGGGTGGAAATTACATCAAATTTTTTTTTCTGTCGTGGCCTTCAGGTTCCTCTCACTTCTAATATCTCTTGTTATTGCAATAACTCTTTTCAGTTGTTCTGTCTGTGAGTGAATTTTTCTAAGTCGACTGTTCAAAAAAAAAAAAAAAAAACCAAAAAAAAAATAGAGTAAAAATTTTTCTGTTTTTTAGTCGTAGCTTCCTTGTTTGCTTTCTGTTTCTGCTCATACTTCCGCAGAACGTCTGCAATATCATTTCGCATACTTCCTTCCTTGGCGACCCAACCCCAAATTTTACATATCAAAGCCCTAAATCCCTCGTTTATCTAATTTTAGGGTTTGCCCTATCTTTTTCACCTCTCATCCAATCGCCACCAAACTGAGCCACAAGATTCAATTCCTCATTTTGCTCCCTTATCCCTCTTGGACTGTTCGCCTCATTTCGCCTCCCTACCCTGGAAACCCTCATTTTTCTTTTTCCCTTATCCCTAGATAGTCTCCCACCACCCGTCGAACACCCATTTCCTATATGAGTTTTACCCAAATCCAAGTTTGCCGTAACTAAAAAAGTTTTTGTTTCTCATCTTCTACCCATTCCAAAAAAAAAAAAAAAAAAAAAAAAAAAAAAAAAAAACAAAAACCTTGTTTATGGTTGTTACGCGTACAGGAGCAAAAATCATGGAAGAGGAAATTGCATCCCTCAAAACCAAACTTCAAGATCTGGATGACAAAATTCTAGGTCTTAACTTTCAGCAGTCAGCCATGAGCCGAAACCATTCAGGAGATACTGGGTCCTCTTCTGGCAATTTCCGTGGACCAAAGCTTGATTTTCCACGCTTCGATGGTTCTGATCCGACTGGATGGATCTATAGGGCAGAGCAGTATTTCAGCTTGCATAATACTTTGGATAACCACAAAGTCCCCCTTGCATCTTTTCATTTGGAACATGAAGCTCTTCAATGGTTCCGTTGGTACATCAAGGCTAATGTAGGCCCAACGTGGAGAGAATTGTGCACCCTCATTTTGGAGCGCTTTGGCCCTAGTTCCTTTGATGATTTCACAGGAGCACTCACTAAACTGTGTCAAACAGGCACTGTAAGAGAATACCAGACAGAGTTTGAAAAATTAGCTAATTACACAGAGGGCTTGTCTGATGAATTCTTCCGTAGTTGTTTTGTCAGTGGTCTGAAGGATGCACTTCGCTCAGAAGTCAAAATGTTTCGACCTACTACAATGATGGAAGCCCTTGGGTTGGCTAAGTTAGCGGAAGACAAGATTAGTGCTCTACAACGCTCCAGATCTAATTTTGTTCCATTCAGAAATACAGGTTCTCACAACCCTCCAGTCATACCAGCTCCCAGAACTACTCCGATCAAGCACTTGTCTGAAACAGAGATGCGAGTCAGGCGAGACAAAGGGCTTTGTTATAATTGTGATGAGAAATGGTCTCGGGGCCATAGATGTGTTCAGCAAAAGCTCTATCTCTTGGATGTGGATTCTCCACCGGAACTGGAAGAATATGTAGATGCTCAGGAAACAGTGGATGATGAGGTTGAGCCTCACCAGCCTGAACCTCCTTCACCAGAAGCTCCACCAGAGATATCTGTCCATGCTTTGGCAGGAGTCACTACTCCACAAACCATGCGGGTCCAGGGTTTCTTCAAGAAGATCCCTCTTACTATACTCATTGATTCTGGTAGCACTCATAACTTCATTGATCCACGAATAGCCAAACAGGCTGATTGCTTTATCCATCCCTGCTCTAGCTTTGAAGTCATGATTGCCAATGGGGGCACTTTACCTTGTAAAGGGAAATGTCGCAATGTGCGTCTCTCTATTGGAGATTATAACATGCGCTCTGACATGTTTGCCTTACCCTTAGGTGGCTGTGATGTGGTTTTGGGTGCCCAATGGTTACGCACTCTTGGCCCCATTCTCTGGAATTTTGCTGAACTTTGGATGCAGTTTTCAGCCGAGGGGCACCAACACACTTTGAAAGGCTTACAACCAGGGTCTCTCAGCATCATCAGCTCACACCGTATGGAAAAACTTCTTAAGAAGAATTCACATGGTGTCATCGCTTAGCTCCATTCCATTCAGATGCAGCCATCAGCAGTCTCTAGCACTCCTGCCGATCTCCAACACATTTTGGACAAGTATTCTGGTATATTTGCTAAACCTGTGGGATTACCTCCTTCTCGTCCAGAGGACCACCGTATTCAGCTCCTTCCTGGCAGTGTTCCGCCCAACATCAGGCCCTACCGCTACCCATTTCATCAGAAGACCGAAATTGAGATACTTGTCCGTGACTTACTGAAGCAAGGTATTATTCGCCCTAGTACCAGTTCCTTTTCTTCTCCAGTTCTGCTTGTTCGCAAAAAAGATGGGTCATGGCGACTCTGCATTGATTTCCGAGCACTTAATCATCTCACTATAAAGGACAAGTTTCCCATTCCAGTTGTTGATGAACTTCTTGATGAACTTCATGGGGCTCATTTTTTCTCCAAGTTAGATCTTCGTTCTGGGTATCATCAAATTCGGGTTAATGAGGAGGATATACCTAAAACTGCCTTCCGCACACATGATGGTCACTATGAATTTTTAGTCATGCCCTTTGGCCTCACGAATGCTCCTTCAACATTTCAGGCAGTGATGAATAACATATTTCGACCATACCTTCGGAAATTCATTCTGGTCTTCTTTGATGATATCCTCATATATAGCAAAACTTGGGCTGAGCATCTCCATCATCTGGAGCTTGTCTTGCAACTTCTCTCTGATCATCAACTCTGTGCAAAACTATCTAAATGTGTGTTTGGCCAGGAGGAAGTGGAGTATCTCGGGCATATTGTTGCACACCATGGAGTGCGGGTGGATCCTACAAAAATAGATGCCATGAAAACTTGGCCGCATCCTAAAACTCTCAAGAGCCTTCGGGGTTTTTTGGGGTTGACTGGCTACTACCGCAAGTTTGTCAAAGATTACGGGAAAATTGCAGCACCATTGACAGCTCTGTTAAAAAAGGATGCCTTCTCCTGGACCCCTGTTGCTGAGACTGCATTTGAACAACTGAAACAGGCTATGTGCAGTACACCTGTTCTCGCGATGCCAGATTTTTCCAAACCCTTCACTATTGAGAGTGATGCTTGCGGCAATGGATTGGGTGCTGTTCTCCTGCAAGATGACCATCCTATTGTGTTCACTAGCAAAGCCCTCTCTGGTAAGAATCTAGCCCTCTCTACTTATGAAAAAGAAATGATGGCTATTTTGCATGTTGTACAGAAGTGGCGGCCATACCTCTTAGGGAGTCATTTTTGCATCAGAACCGATCACCAAAGTCTGAAATACTTCCTGGAACAACGGGTATCCTCTCCTACACAACAGAAATGGGTCAGCAAACTCATGGGGTATGATTATGAGATCACCTACAAGAAGGGTAAGGAGAATATTGTGGCAGATGCTCTTTCTCGCACATTTGATAATCAAGCTTCCCTTTCCGCTATTTCTATGCCCATTCCCAATTGGTTAGCGTCTGTTCAGCAGGGCTATGATAGTGACTCTTCTTTATCTCAAATCATTCACCAGCTAGCCAATAATCCTTCTGCTATACCACATTACTCTTGGGATGGTGCTTCTCTTCGATACAAGGGTCGGCTAGTGCTTCCTCAGAACCCAGCTCTACATCAGGCTATTTTTTATGAACTCCATGCTTCTCCTTCAGCAGGGCAGTCAGGCTTCCTCAAAACTTATGAGCGAGCAAGGAGAAACTTCTTTTGGAAAGGGATGAAACAGACGATTCAACAGATGGTGGCTGAATGTGATACTTGCCAACGCCACAAGGGTGAAACGACCCTCCTTCCTGGCTTGCTCGAACCATTGCCCATCCCTACATGGATTTGGACTGATATTTCTATGGATTTCATTGAAGGGCTTCCTAAATCCGGTGGCAAGACAGTGATCTTGGTTGTGGTTGATCGTCTCTCGAAATATAGTCATTTTTGTGCCCTCAGCCACCCCTATACTGCCTCCTCTGTTGCACAAATCTTCATGGACCAGATATTTCGTCTTCATGGACTCCCTTCTTCCATTGTCTCTGATCGTGATGCAACTTTTACCAGTCATTTTTGGACTGAACTGTTTCAGAAAACTGGCACCAAACTGAAGATGAGTTCGGGCTATCACCCACAAACTGATGGTCAAACTGAAATTGTCAATAAATGCTTGGAAACTTATCTTCGTTGCTTCACTTCCGAACAGCAACATCAGTGGGCCAAGTGGCTCCCTTTAGCTGAATGGTGGTACAATACCTCTTACCACACTGCCTCTAAAATGACTCCATATGAAGCAGTCTATGGTCAGGCACCTCCAGTGCTCCTTCCCTACACTCCCAACAGCTCACCAGTCCAGGCAGTTGACATAGTTCTCCGCAGCAGGGATCAGATTCTTCATACCTTACAGGATAATCTTCACATGGCCCGTAATCGGATGAAACAGCAAGCAGATCAACACCGTTCTGAGCGCTCATTTCAAGTTGGGGATATGGTTTTTCTTTGTCTACAGCCATACAAACAATCCTCCCTAAAGCTGAAAGGGCGTCATAAGCTGGCCCCAAAATTTTATGGGCCTTATAAGGTTCTGCAGAAGATTGGTTCAGTTGCTTATAAACTGGAACTTCCTCCTTCTTCCCGCATTCATCCAGTCTTTCATGTTTCTTGTCTAAAGAAAGTTCTGGGTACCACTGTCAGAGCACAAACTACTCTCCCTGAAATGGATACGGAAGGATCCATTATCCTGGAGCCGGTGGCAATCATTGACCAGCGCACTCGCCAGCTTCTCTCTCGCTCCATCTCTGAGGTCTTGATTCAGTGGCATGGCATGCAACCAGAGGATGCTACCTGGGAACCCCTTCTTCAGATTCAACAACAATTTCCACACCTTAAGCTTTGAGGAAAAAGATTTTTTTCTAAGGGAGAGGGGATGTTAGGAACCTGTGTGTTCCTTCTGTTTATTTTGTTAGAGTAGTGTTGTTGGACGCATATGCTTTGTAAGTCGTCCCGTGAGTATATTTTATTATCCCACATGCATAGGTAGTATTACTTTTCTAGATCGTACCCAGTATATAAGAATAGGTTGAGGCCCTTGATGGGCACGGACAAATTTATTGTATTGAGCTTGCTCAAAGGAGGTTACCCCCTCGAAGTGGCCTACGATCAGTAGATTCATTCTGAGTTCTGCTATCACTTTGTATTCTGTTATTTCGAGCATTCTCACGATATTGCTATAAGGAGGTTCATCACAATGCATCAAACTTATACAATCCTCCAAAATCTATAACTTTTTTGACCAAAAAATTTCTCTAATTCTAAGCTTAAACAAATTATTTATACTTGCCAAAATAGCTTACAAAAGATTCTAAAACATTACATAACAAAAAGGCCAACCCTAAAATGGTCTAGACACATCCCAAGACAAGATCATGACATTAAAGTCATGATTAGAATTGAATACATGCGTTGGCTCTCAAATACAGAAAAATCGTCCAAAATGATGACACTCAACATCAATAGGAAGACTCAGCACATGAAGGGTCACTCAACACATACTAGGGAACTCGACACATGAAGTATCACTTGCCACACACTGAAGAACTCAACACATAATTCAAAGCAAGATGGGATAACACATTAATCCAAATGTTAACATGACATGGGATAACTTCAACTTGTCTTATATTACAAAATTACTAGCACTTGGCAATTGCTACAACTTGACAATGACTACAACTCGGCAACAACTAGCAAAATGAACATAAATGAGCAGGATAACATGTTAACCTAGGATGCTCTTGCAAGAGACAACAAGGGTAGAATGAAATGATTCTCCTGAATCATTGAGATGTCACAACCTGAGCTAAATCCAACTCAGATTAAGAAATCCATGTAGCATCTTCAACTAGTTTGTTCTTCCACTTCACCAAATATTCATAGTAGTGTTTTCCTCTTGTGCTTTTACCAACTCTTTGATCTAATATCTATTGAACTTCATCAATATGCTTCCTAGGATAATCATCAAGTATAGAAACTTCATAATTTGACTCATGATACTTATATAGATTAGCAATATTAAATATAGGAGATATATCCATGTCATTAGGTAACTCATCTTCATAAGCATTTCCACTTTCAAACATCTTCAAGATCTTACAAGGTCCAAACTTCTTCATCTTCAACTTACTATATATGTTCCAACAGGAAATCTTCCTTTCTTCAAATGTTCCATCACCTCATCATCAACTTCAAAAATATGATGTTTCCTAGAATTTTTAGCATTCTCCTTGTACTTTTGATTACTTTGTTCTAACTTCAACTTCACTTCCTTATGCAAAAACTCCATAAAATCAGCAAATTCTTCTCATACAACACTTCTCTTCTCTTCACCAGCAACATCCCTTAATTCTAATACTCCTTTAGGCTTCATTCTAGTACCAATCTCAAAAGGGGGTCTTCCCTATACTTCTATTCACAAAATTATTATTTGTAAACTCAGCTTGGGCCAATACCATCTCCCAATTATGTGTTTCATCTCTAACTAAGCATCTCAACAAATTACCCAAGCTTCTATTTACAACCTCTGTCTATCCATCAGTCTATGGATGGAATGTAGAACTAAACTTCAACTTAGTACCCATCTTCTTCCATAAAGTTCTCTAAAAGTAACCAACAAGTTTACTATCCCTATCAGAAATAACACTTTTTGGTAATCTATGCAATCTAACAATCTCTTTGAAGAAAAGTTTACCAACATGCTCAGCATTTGATATCTTCTTACATTATATAAAATGAGCCATTTTATAAAATCTATCCACAACCACAAATATAGAATCATACTCCTTTGTTGTTTTAGGCAATCCAAGAACAAAATCCATACTGATGTCACTCCAAGGTTTTTTGGGAATAAAAATAGGTGTATACAATCTAGTATTCTAACTCATTCCTTTTGCAGCTTAACAAAATCCACAACTCTTCACAAACTTCTAAACATCCTTATACATTTGTGACCAATAATACATTTCTTTCAAAAAACTCAATGTCTTATCAATTCTAAAATGTCCAACCAATCCACCACTATACTTTTCCTTAATAAAATTCAACCTCATAGAACTTCTAGGAATACACAACTGAATACCTTTGAACAACATACCTTCTTGAATAAAATATTCATCATACTTACTGATGTGATATTTTAGATTTGGTGTTTTGCACTCTCTCTACACCTTAGAAGAATTAGGATCAGAATCATACAACTCTTTCATTTCATCAAAACCAAGAACTTCAATCTTCATCTCAGTCAAGAAAGAACATCTTCTACTCAATGCATTAGCGACTTTGTTACTAACTCCATTCTTATGCTTAATCACAAATATAAAACTCTGAAAATACTCAACCCACTTCATATGTCTCTGATTCAATTTATGTTGACTTGTCAATACTGTAAAGCTTTATGATCAGTATACAACACAAACTCCTTAGGAATCAAATAACGTCTCCACTTCTTCAAAGCTTGAACAATAGCATGAAACTCTTGATCATACACATACTACTTCCTTTTAGCATCATTCAACTTCTCACTACAAAAAGCAACAAGTTTACCTTCTTGACTTAAATTAACTCCTATTGAACTACCACTTGCATCACATTGAACTTGAAATATCTTATTGAAATTAGGTAAAGCCAGTACAAGCAACTCAACAACCTTTTGTTTCAAAGTCTCAAAACTCTTATCAGCTCCATGTGTCCACTTGAATTCTATTGTATCTCATCTCATTGTCTCAGTTGTAGCATTACAAACAACACTAAGATTCTTTATAAACTTTCTATAAAAACTAGCCAAACCATGAAATGATCTTACCTCACCCACATTCTCAGGTGTAGGCCATTCCAAAATTTCTTTAACCTTTTCAAGATGCATTCTCAAACCATTAGCTAAAATAACAAATCCCAAATACACAATCTCCTCTTGCATAAAAGAACACTTTTTCAAATTAACCATAAACTTCTTCTCTTCCAATCTCTGCAATACTTGTCTAACATGTTCAAGGTGTTCTTCCTTAGTCTTACTAAAGATCATAATATCATCCAAATATACAATCAAAAATTTGTGCATAAATCTTTTCAAAACTTTAGTAACTAGGTCCATTAATCAAACCAAAAGGCATTACCAACCATTCATACAAACCATATTTTGTCTTGAAAGTAGTCTTCCATTGATCTCATTCTCTAATTTTGATCTAATGATAGCCACTCTTCAAATAAATCTTGGTAAAATACTTTGTTCCACTCAAACAATCTATTATATCATCCATCCTTAGCATAGGAAATCTATATTTCACTATGATCTTATTAATAGCTCTGGAATCAGTACACATTCTCCATTCTCCATTCTTCTTAGGTGCTAGTATAATAGGTACAACACATTGACTCAAGCTTTTTCTAATTAATATCTTCTGTAGTAATTCATGCACTTGTTTGCTAAGTAATTTATTCTCTATAGGTGTCTATCTGTATGGTGCTTTGTTAGGAAAACTAGCTCCAAGAATCAGATCCATACAATGACTTATACTTCTTACTAGAGGTAAACCATCAAGAATATCATCTACAACAATATCATTATACTCATTAAGAAATTCTATAAGTTCTACTAGTACTTGGTCAATATCACTAGTTTTTGTTGTTACTTAGTCATTACTAGCTTTAGTTGCTCGGTCATTACTACCAACACTCGGTCCTCCAGGAACTATAGCAAAACAAGCTTGATTCTTCTTTACTTCTTTTTCAAATTGTTTCCCATTAGCCATGCAAACTCTCATAGTAGTACACTTAACCTCATTTGGACTTTCAATCAAAGGTAGTAATATTTTCTTCTTCCCATTCACCCAAATAGTATATTGATTCAATCTTCCATCATGTATAACATATGTATCATATTTCCAAGGTCTACCCAACAAAATATGATAACAATCCATAGGCATAATATCACACAACACTTCATCAAAGTAATGTCCAATCTTGAACTTCACAATGCATTTCTCGCTTATGAATATCTTATGCTCCTCTTTGATCCATGAAACATGATAGGGTTTGGGATGCTTTAGCTTCTGCAACTACAGAATTGTAACCAACTCTTCTGATGCCAAATTTGTAGAACTTCCACTATTAATGATCACCTTGCATCATTTTTCAGCCATCTTACATCTAGTCTTGAAAAAAATTCTTTTAAGGACATGTTCCTCATCACTTCCCTTATTACATAGCATTCTTCTGACCATCAAATTTTCTCCAACCTTTGGTCCACTTGGTGAACACTCAATATCTCATTGAATCACAACATTTTTGTTACCTTGCCCACTTTTAGAGGATCTACATTCAAAAAATTTATGCCCTTCTTTGCCACATCTGAAACAATTACCACAAAAACCACCTCTAGAATAAGAATTACCTCTTCCTTGGTAAGAATTAGTACCTCCTCGGTATGAACTACATCCTTTCCATTTTGTCTTGTCTTTATCATTATTCCTCCATTCAAATTTTCCCTTTTCTTGCACAAAACTATCATATCTACTACCATCACCATTAGATCGACCTTTGCCTCTCTCAAATCTGCCACCTCTACCTCTTTGTCTTTGTTCATGCTTCTTTATCAAGATCTCCTTAGCTTTCAAGGCATATTGAAATGCTTCTTCCACAATTTCCAATTTCGCAAAACTTATCTCACCTTGAATTCTAGATCTCAATCCATTTAGATATCTTGAAATTTTCTCAACATCATCATCCAAATGTTTAGATCTAATGTCCAATATATAGAATTTCTCAGTATACTCTTTCATAGTCATGTCTCTTTGTCTCAAACTTTGCATCTCTCTCAACAAGCTAACTTGGTAATCAATAGGAAGGAATGTGTTCTTTACCTTGTTCACCATTTTCACCCAAGTTCTAATTACTTTTTCCCCTTTCCTTTGTCTATTAGTTTGTAAATTCTCCCACCATAGTGAAGCATGACCCTTCAACCTAGTAATTAAAAGTTTCACCTTCCTATTATCAGGAGTTTTTTCATACTCAAAGAATTTCTCCATATTAGAGATCCAAACCAACACAACATTGGTGTCCAATTTTCCATCATAGGGAACAACTTTTGCAATAGGCTTGGAATGTGCCTTAGACAATATTCTTAGCAATCTTTCCTCATCTTGATCTTCTTCAGGTTCTGGATTAGGGTTTAGTGTTACTACTTCATCGTCACTCACATCCTCAAGATGTGCTCCTCTCCTTTGGGTTGTCTCCACAACATCTAATCTATCTACAATTTGTCTCAATGTATCCAATATTGCATTACCAAAATTTCCTCTACCTCGAACCATCTTTACAAATCAAGTTCCTGCAAGATCATAACCCCCTACAATTTATAGGTCAAATCTACAGATCTGCAACCCTAAAACCAAATTTGAATCAAGGTTCTACATGATCCAATCTCCACAAGGATGAACCTCAAGCTTTGATACCACCTAATGCAAGGAGGGGAAGAAGAAATAGCGCCAAAGGCACATCTTGTAATACAAACCAACCTTGCAAAGTAAACACAATGGAAGCAAACACATAAAGATACAAAATGCATTCTAGATCCAAGATCCAGCTTCAAATTCACACTTCTAGACACATACATAAAATTTGCACAGTCCTCCAAAATCTCTAAGTTTTCTAACCCAAAAATATGTTCTAACTCTAAGCTTAAACACCCTATTTAACTTTCCAAAATGACTTACAGAAGATTCTATAACATTACATAACAAAAAGGTCAACCCTAAAATAGTCTGGACACATCCCAAGAGAAGATAGTTTCATTAAATTCATGATTAGAATTGAACATGCAATTTAGCTTCCAAATGTAGAAAACTCATCAAAAATGTTGACACTCGGCATCAACAGGAACACTCGGCACATACTAGGTAACTCAGCACACATTGAAGAACTCAACACATACTACAGAGTGATATTGGATAACATGTTAATTTGAATGTTAACATGATGTGGGATAACTTTAACTCTACTTATACTACAAAATTACTAGCACTCGACAATTGTTGCAACTCGATAATGATTGTAACTTGACAAAAACTAGCAGAATAAACACAAATGAGCAAGATAACATGTCAACCTAGGATGCTCTTGCATCACACTAGGTGATCTCCTAGCCATTATTGCTTTAGGATCCTCAACGTCACCATCAAAAGATTCACTCTTAATTTCCTCATACCTTCCATTCTTCTTATATTTATGTAACACCAATTGTTACTTGATAGTAGATTCAATAGTAGGGGTAGTAAAGTTATCAAAATTTTACAATTGAAAAGTAGTTAGCCTACTAACCAAACTATCCAAGGTTATGTCATTATAGGGAGAACATCTCAGTTCTTGTATTATAGATACTTTAATAGCACAAATAGGAACTAAGGTTCTCAATACCTTTTAGATCATAGTCTCATCACTGATATCTCCTTATCCCCTATGATAACATTCACAAATTCTTTGATTCTTCCAACATATTGAGAAATTTTTTCACCTTCCATCATCTTCATGTCATCAAACTTTCCTCTCAAACTTTTTAATTTAGCTCAAAGTTCATTCTTATCTCCTACATTCTTATGCCAACTTATCTTACCTCTTTTTTGCAATATTGGAATCCTTCATGTCATCAAACTTTGAATAGCTTAGGGAAGATGCAATCTCAAACATTTTATGATGTGTTCTTGTTTCTCCTATATTAGCTGAGCTATCAAAGTTGAAGACACAGTCACATAGTAGACTACTCTTGTATCTCCAATTCTAACAACATGGAGCTTCATCAGACTTTGCCATACATAGGAAGTTCTCCTTCTTCAACTTGGGTATCTCCTTTCTATACATCTTGATCTTTAGGTTCAAGTTCCTTCAAACTTTTGATTTATAAGCACTAAATCTCTAATACCAATTTTTTGAATGATATAGAATAACTACGAGGGGCGAGGAAGGGGGGCGGGGAATCATTTATCCTTAGGTCTAGATATACCAATTAAAATGTTAAGCACTTAGATCTATGTTTTCATCCACTCAGTCTCTATAGGAATATATTAGTAATTTAAACTTGCAGTCCATTGTCCCAAAAGTAACTAACTTGCACAATGAAAAATATTAATAGTAAATCAACTCAAATAACATCCACACAAGTAAGACACCAGGATTTAACATGGACACCCAGTTCAGGAAAATCCATAGGTCTCTAACACATTGCCAATTTTCACTCTTCTGAAGTGAGCCCTATGAGGAGCTAACCTTGGTAAAAGTTACAATACACATTATTAGGTGTGACCCTATTAAAGGATTTAACCACCCTATTAGGAGTGGCCTTGTTAGAGGACTTAAAAACATTACATTTGAATGTCATCTTGATTAAAGAATTTACAAATGACTATTAGGTCAACCTTGATTAAATTATTTCAACTAATATAATGGTTAGAAAGTATCATTAGGTTGATCTAAAAAAATACAACTCACTTTCAAAATACAAGTCACAATTTAGTTTCAACAGTTGACTCATTGTCTGGGCTCTATTCTCATCTCCATCTCTGATTCACTTGGCAACCCTTCAAGAAATAACACTTCACCTTAAAACTTGACCGTTTAACCTATTGAAAATTGGCTAATGAGGATATGTAATTGTTTTTATTTATGGAAATACATGATGTACATGCTTACAGGAAACCTCAAAAATAAAGATACTTAGCTTTTGTTGCATAGAAAATTGTCTAAGTATGAATTTGGTATATAATAGTGTTTTGCTTTATTTGTAACTTGTTGTTGATGTCATTTTATGACTAGGAAAGTTAGATGGAGATAGTATACAAGTTGATGATGACATGTATAACCTTGGAAGTCAGTATGGACTATACGAAAAAGAGTTATTCATTTTTTATCAATGAAATAGAACAACAGAATTAAGGAAAGGACTTATTTTGTTGACAAAATAATTACTTGTCCAATGAGGGCTAACATCCTAGATGTTTACTCTAAGTTGGAAAAGCATATTGTGGTCTTAGCTAACCTAGTAGCAATTTGTGTAAAACCATGGTATTTACGCAAAGGACATCTTGCGATCTCAAAGTGTGATTTTGTGCTATTGTGCTATCTTGGAGAAATTGTGTTGAGAAATTGTATGTGAACTTTTGTGAAATAAATAGATGCAAAGTTTGTGAAGCTATTTTGTGATCCAAGATTGAACTGAGAAAGAATCTATATCACAGAAGTTTGATTACTTGTTTGGGAAGTGAGCTCTTCTTGTAATTGGAAGTGCATATTTGGGCAGTGGGCTCATCTTGCATCTACTATACTACAACTCCTAATAGGGTTGGCATGACTCCTAACAGGGTTGGAATCTCCTAACAGGGATTCAAAGTCTCCTCATAGGGACTTTCTATACTAAATTTGCTCATTGAATCCTAACAGGGTCCATCCTCTAACAATGAACTTATATATCAATATATTATCTAGTGGGTATCATCCCCACTGGGGTTTTCCCCTGACCAGGGTTTCCCTAGTTAACAAAATATGGTGTTATGAGTTATCTTTGTGCATGCTTACTATTACTATTCAACATTACTTTATTACTTTGTTATCTATTGGTTAAAGTAACAAATAATATCTAGTTAGTTAATGAAGTTTTTAAATTACTAATTCAACCCCCCCGCCCCACCCCCTCCCCCCCAAGTAATTCCTATTTCTAACAATTGATATCAGAGTGCAATTACTTAGAAGAGGCTTAACAACTTGAGTAAGATCACTATGGATATGGAACAGTTGATGAAGAACTTTGAAGAGGCACTTGAAAAAATTGATCTCCTTACTGAAGAAAGAGATAAGCTAAAGGATAGATATGGGGACTCCAAAGTATACATTAGACAATTGAAGGAAAAGATTGAACTTCTCAAATCCAAGCTTGAATCTATTGAATCTAAAACAAGTGATGATGATTATTCAAAACTGAAAACAAGGTATAAGGTCTTTAAGCATGAATTGAAGATTACAAATCTGAAGTTAACTTTGAGGAGTGATCCTAGCAAAATTGAAATTGATTTTAAGACTGAAAATATAGATCTTAGAGAAATTTTGGCAAAGAAGACATCTGAGCTTGAAACATTGAAATAAGACCATGAAGAACTTCATAAGTACAATACTATAGTGAAAGGCGAATTAACTCAGTGCAAGAAACAACTTGAGAAGCTTTATTCTAGTAGACAAAAGCTTGATGATTTAATGGCAATATAGAGACCTACTTATAGTAAGACTGGTCTTGGTTATCTATTTAGCATGTGTGCAAAGAAACCTAAGATTAGGTCATATCCTAAAGAAAAAGGATAAATCTAATGATAAGATTGAATCCAATCAATCTTCTAATAAACCTAAAGAAATTGAACAAGACAAGGAAGTTAAAATATTAGATGAACCAAAGCAAATGGAATCTCTTAAGGAAACCAAGCATGAATTTAGAGGTATGTTTTTTTTATGTAATGAAATAGGTTATATGAAAATAGATTGTACAAATAAGTCATTTAATCATGTTAAGGATTTTTATTGTCATAATTGTCATGTTATGGGTTATAAAGCAATTGATTGTAGGAAACCTAAGTATGATACTGATAGAAGGAATAGTAAAATGTCTAAAAATATTAACCCTATAGATAGAAGAAGATATAATGAAAGGACACCCAAAGAAGGAAGACCTTATGAAGAAGGAAGATAGATCGTGTGTTATAAGTGCAACAAATTTGGACACATAGCTTTGAAATTTTTAGGCACTTGATGATCAACAGAATCCTAGAAGCAAAACTCCAATATATCATCTATGCAACAACTTCAGATATACAACAAAGTATTATAGAATGGATAGAAACTTTAGAGATAGAAGGAACAATGGGAGAAACTTTAGAAACATAAGGAATGATGGAAGAAACATCAGAAATGACAAAAGGAACCATGAGAGGAACTTCATAACTAAGAAAAATAATGAGGAACAAGGAAATGTAGCCAGTAAACTTCAAGAAGAACTCAATGAGGCATTTGTAAAAGGATTAGACATCTCTAAAGAAAAGCTAGAAGATGATGAGACATGAAGATCAAAATTAGTTATCGAGTTTGATTCAACTAAGTTGAACTAAGCTTGTTCATAACACCATAATTTTTAACTTCAGGGATGGAGGTATGGGTAGCGAAGTTGGTTAAAAGTGTATCATGATAAGTTTAAACTATATCTAAGCTTGCTTGTAATTTGGAGCTTATCTAAATTAGCTATGAAGAAATTAAGAGTTACTGTTATTATAGAGAAAGTTAATTCTATAGTAGAAGATGAAAACTATGTTTTTGCTAAAAAAATTCATGGAATGAAGTTTTGTGGAGCATTATCATGATGGGAGGAAGATATACTAAACCTCAAGTGGCATCTAAAGATCGGATAGATGATCTTGAGCAATTATTTGATCTCAAAATGCAATTGAAATCCTTTTGGTATTTGCAAAGTACCCAATTAATGCAAGTTCAAGTTGAAGGAATAAATGGAGTATAGACTTGATTATCATTTCATTGCGAATAAATCAGAAGCATAGAGCACTCAGAAGCAACTTGACAAGATGATTTCGAAGCAAACCCTATTTTCAAAAAAGGTATTTTAATGATTTTTTTTGTATAATTTATTCAATAAAAGTTCATATTTAATAGGATCATGGATATGTCAAGAGTTCACAATGTTGAGAATGAGTAGAGATTGAAATTGAAGGTTGTTTTCATGAAACTTGTAGAAGGAAACCCTGGTTTAGCATCATCCATTACTCTAAATGATGTAATTTATTTGCAAGATGTAGGAAATTATCTTAATAACAAGTTTGAATCTATTGGAAGTGAGTTTATGAAAAAGGATATGGAATTAGTCTTTAATCACGATATGACTATGAAACCCAAATTTGAACACTTGAAGGAATTGGACCTATTCAAATATCATTTTTACTAAGAATTAGACACTAATGAGTGGATACATATCATACTAAGTAGAATACATGATGGGAAACTATGAATGCAAGATAGTGTAGTTGATATCTCAGGCAACCTTATTCATGAGGTAACTAGTCTTTGTAAACAAGGCAGTCTACCTATAGGTGAAAAAGTGGTTAAGAAGAAAGCTAAGAGCTACACAAAGGTAGTATATAATGGAAAGGCCATGGTAATCAACACCATTAAGAAATTTTTTGTAAAATTCCCGAGTAGAATCATTTCCTACTCTATATATGCAAGTTCAAAGATTGATGAATTGTCAGCCAGATTCATCTATGCAGCCTACAAGATAAGTGTTGAGAACAAACAAGTTAACCTTAGTGAAATACTAAGAATGAAATTGTTGTGGTTTCAAAACACATGTGCCATTTTACCTAGGAATGGGGACCCCCTACTTATTTTTGAGCTTTTCAGATCCCTAGTCTAGGGTTTGGGTCTTTTTAGGGTTTTGCCTAGTTTCTTTAGCTAATCTGGGTCTCTGCTTGAAAACCTAGATTTTGGAAATCACCAGGTGCACTAGTGTGATAAGTTACATGGGAAAACACTTTCCTCTTAGAAGTGCATAACTATGTAGTGACACACCTCTAAGAGGTGTGCCTCTGCACTACCCCGCCCTCATGCCTACACACAACACCAGAAAAACAAGTTAAAACCTCTAAAAAATGGTGCGCACCTAGTGCAACTCATTAGGTGCCCAAGGTGCACACCTTACCTCTTTGTTTGCATTAATCTTAAAAAACCTAAAAACTTTAAAAACTACACCTAGTTAAAGGTACGTAGTTGTGCATCTATCTAGGGTGCATAGCTACACACCTTCACTAATGAAGGAAAAAGGTGCTCACTTAGTGCACCCCATGAGGTGCACTAAGTTTGCACTTTAATTTTTTAAAGTTTGCACAAGGGAAAAGCACACCTCTAAGGTGCGCCAGGTGTGCTCTTTTTTGTTTTTGGGGATAGAATTAAGTTTTCTAGTGTTTTTTAAGAGTTTTGAGATTTAGAGTTTTTGGATTAAATTTTTGCAACAATTAGGATTTTTTTTGGGTTATATTTTCAACTCTCTAGACTAATGTTTTCTTATTTGTGTACATAAAAAAGGCATCCTTAACTTGTCAAGGTCATAAGTTTTGACCTAGAGCTCGAAATTCAAAATCATTTATGCTATTGGAAAGAAGAACTAAACATATAATTTTAGTCCCTAAAATAGCGAGCCTTTGGCTACCCAATTTTAGGGACTAATGAAAGTTTCAACTTGAAGTTTTGAGCAGAAGACCTCTAAAAAAGCTAGGTAAAAAGACCTAGAAAATCTTGTTAAAAAAGATATGGAAAAGTTTCAAACATTTGATTGTTCTGGATAATCTGGATTACCTATTCTTTGACACAGAAGGATTAGTTAGTTAGAGAGAAGAAGAGATAAAAAATGCAAAGGTTAGACACATGAACTAGAACAAGTTCCTCATCTTATGCAACTATTAATGACAAGATTCAACATAGGTGCCTTAGAATTTTAGGTAGAAGAAGTAGAAGGAGTTGAAGTTTATGAAAGTGTTTCGATTTAAAGAGGGTATAAATCATCAAAAAGGGGAAAAGTAAGTACACAAAAATTTATCTAAGACCTCATCTGAGAAAAATGCAGAAACTATTTTCAAAACTAAGAACTTTGATTTGGCGAATTCAGCTTCTGATTTTCTAAGGTGCATAAGTGTGTAGATGCTCAGGTGCGCTAGGTGCACTACTTTTGAGTTGTGCTTTTTTAGATCTGTGGTGGAAGTTTTTAAAAAAGCCAAAGGTGTACCAATAGTTAACTACCAGTTCTAAATTTAGAGCTTTCCATGCATTGGAAATGCATTCTGATGATAATTTGACTCCTACAAACACCTAGTGAAGATGAAGCTTCTATTTTTGGCACCTCCAGAGACTCCTACATCATCTAATGGCTTTCTACTTCTTATTTTCTCATGCTTCTTTGTTTTAAGACATGTAAAGGCTTATGCATCCATATAATGAGTCCTACATAGAACCAATTAGATAGTAGTTTGTACATAATTAGATTTGTTTTATTAGTTTAGAAGCATATATTTGCATAAAGAGATCTCTTACTATCAACACAAATTGAGGAGATGATTTCCAATAAATTCAGGAATGTAATATGTATTCTAGGCGACCATTATTTTGATGCAATAATATATATTATTGGTGCTTTCATTTGGAGTGTAGTGATTCTTACCTAAGTGTGTTATATTTTTTGAATGTATGTTCATGGAATGTAATTGATCCAATAGTTTTATTGCATTATTCTGGTTGTGTGATATATTAATTTTAGTGTTTGCTACTGCTCTACAAATTTCGCTCATATACTTAGTTCAAGAAGAGATCACCATATTTTTCTTGCATAGCTTCTCATCTTGCATGAGTGCATTTTTCATGGTGTTGTGATTTGATGAAAAGTGAAACATCTTATAGTTATTGAATTCCCATCGATGATTGCATCAGTGGAACTAAGGAAGGACTACTCCTATTTTCATTGGTTACCCACTGATCTTTTCAAAGGCTTTACTCATAGATGTGTTGTTTTTGTGGCTTTAGTCCATTAGGATTTTATTTTTCATGTTATTTGTTTAAATTTCTTGTTACCCTATCTTCATTATTTTCTTTGTTAACTCTTGGTTAAATTAGGAATTCATATAGTTGCATTGTTAAATTGCATTTATTTAAAAACAAAAAATACAAAAAATATATATCTTTTTTTATGGTTAATTTTGAAACAACAAGTAGATTGGTCATCTTATCCAAAATGGGTTCGAACTAGCAAAGGCCTCCTCATGAACACTCACATTTATCTTCTAGTGAGAAGATTCTAGTAGGTCACAAGATCACCCAAAACCTTGGAGTTGATCCCAAATTAGCTTTTCAAAAGCATTTCTTTCGTTAAGCATCATGCAAAATGACAACTCAACAACAATTTCTTGAAAACCTAGAAAAGATCAAGAGGATTGAGAGTGGTGTGTTTAGATTTTAGTCACTGATTAATAACATATTTTTCATGTGCTTAAAAGATTTCCATATTTTTTAGTCACAGAGATTATGAATAGTGAGAGGTGTACAATGGAGAATATCATAGAAGTGTGTAGAAGAAATCCAACAGATAAAATATTGGACAGTGGGAATTTGATTATGAAAATTTTTTAGAATGAAATGAGGCAAAGATTCAGAATTGCACCTAGAGGCACCGATGATTTGATGCCAAGTTCAGCAGTTTCAAATTAACATTGTGATGCACTTATGAACTAAGGCACACTATGAGTTTTTGCATCAAGTGAGATCATTGTGCCAAATCCAAATAGAATGTGATCTCTCAAAAATGAGATAGATTATTTTAGGCCTCATCATGATTGTCCTATATCATTCAATATTTCATTGATATCCCTCACGAGCTCTGAGTTACGACCCTTGAAAGATCAACTTTGAAACACACATAGAGCACCTTGGAGACTCTTTGGTACAAGGTGGCCGCAAATGATGGAGGCTCTCCACAGCTAGAACAAGGGTGTCCCTAGGGTTCACCCACCAATTTGAAGCTAATGGCATTGATGATTTGATGCAAAGATTAGTGGTTTCAAAGTAACGCTATGATGCACCTATGAACTGAGGCACACTGTGAGTTTTTACATCAAGCAAGATCACTGTCCTAAATCCAAATGAAATGTGATCTCTCAAAAATGAGATACATTATTTTAGGCCTCAACATGACCATCATTTAGCAATTAGAATTTCATTGATATCCATCATGAGCTCTGAGTTACAACCCTCAGAAGATCGACATCGAAACGCACTTAGAGCACCTTGGAGACTCTTCTGTATGGGGTGGCTGCAAATGATGGAGGCTCTCCAAAAATAGAAAAAGGGTGTCACTAGGGTTCATTCACCCATGGATCTAATGGCATTGATAATTTGATGCCAAGATTAGCAGTTTCAAAGTTACGTTGTGATGTACCTATGAACTGAGGCACACTATGAGTTTTGGCATCGAGTGAGATCGATGTGCCAAATCCAAACAGAATGCGATCTCTCAAAAATGAGATAGGTTATTTTATCCCTTAGCATGACCATCTTCTATCATTTTACATGTCATCGATAGCCTGCATGAGCTTTGAGTTATGACTCTCAGAAGATCGACCTTGAAACACACTTAGAACACCTTGGACACTCTTCGGTATGGGGTGGCCACAAACAATGGAGGCTCTCTATGGCTAAAACAAGGGTGTCATCAAGGTTTACTTACACATCTAAAGCTAATGGCATTGATGATTCGATGCCAAGATCAGTGGTTTCAAAGTTACACTATGATGTACCTATGAACTAAGGCACACAGCGAGTTTTAGCATCGAGCAAGATCGTCGTGTTGAATCAAAATAAAATGTGATTTCTTAAAAATGAGATAGGTTATTTTAGGCCTGAGCATGACCATCTTCCAACATTTGACATTTCATCAATAGCCCTCAAGAGCTCTTAGTTACGACCCTCAGAAGATCAACCTTGAAACACACTTAAAGCACCTTGGAGACTCTTTAGTATGGGTAGGTTGTGAATGTTGGAGGCTCTCCATAGCTAGAAAAAGGGTGTCACTAAGTTCACCTGCCCATCCAGAACTAATAGCATTGATGATTTGATGTTAAGATCAACAATATTAAAGTTACGTTGTGATGCACCTATGAACTGAGACACACTATGAGTTTTGGCATCAAGCAAGATCACTCTATTTATTCAGTCAATATATAAAATTGATCACATCATCATATTTAAGAGTATTAGATCTAGAAATGGAATTACTCATAGCTATTATCAAGTCATTCCAACTTTTAGGCAAAGAACACAAAATCAAGAGAGCTCTAATTTCTTCATCAAAATTAATACCCATATAAAATAACTGACTAGTAATAGTATTAAACTCATTTAAATGATCTATAACATATCCACCTTTTTCCATCATCATATTAAATAAATGCTTCATGAGAAATACCTTGTTTGAAGCAGAGGGCTTTTCATAAAAAATTGTTAGGGTTTCCATCATCTTTGCTTTTGTAATATTAAATGCCATTGATGGTGCTCAGAATAATCGAATGCTTCCAAGTGGATTTTTGTCTAAAATATCCCATTCATCATTGGTCATGGATCCCTAATTCTTGGTTTTTCCTTCCAATGACTTCCATAAATCCTTCTAATTAAGATAGTCTTCCATTTGCATCTTCCATAACTAAAAATTCTACCCATTAAACTTGTCAACCCTTAGGTTACCCTTGTCTTCCATCACCCCCACTCAACTATGAGACTTTCCTACAGAGGAAAATTGAAAAAAAACCTGGCTCTGATACCACTTGTTAGGATAAAACCACAAAAATAAATAACAATTGCATGAAAATATAAACAATAATAAAAAACAATAGATTGTATAGAAGAGAACACAAAACACAAAGAATTTTTAATGTGGTTCACCCAATCCCTAGTATACATCCACAAAATAACAAGTCCAATATTATTACAATCCACTATTTACACCTAATTACAATTTGTAATCCCTTACAACTCAATACTAGCACAAGAAGCAATTTTTGCATCACCCACAATAAAACAATCCCTAACCCTACACCCTTTTATACAAGTATTTTTTCTACTTTAGGGTTAAAATTAGTTAAAACATGTATAGTTACAACATGTAAAATTTGTATTTTTGCCAAGGAAGTATGGAGTATGTACAGTACTTCCCCAATAATTCACCACAATCTAACAGATAAATCATACATGCACTACATGTTGTTGTAGGGTTCATGTTGAATTTTCTAAGCATTGTGATGTTTATTGTTTTGTATGTTGTGCTTTCCATACTAACAAAATATTGTAGGAATGTGGTCTACAATTACCTCCTAAGTCATTAAGAGAATTTATTGCGAGTGTACTATGTAAACAAGATGATGGGTACATTTATTATAAGACCATGTGTTTGAAAGGTTGTTGCCCTCAATGTGGTGGTTTGAAAAAGTTGATTAGATGCCTACATCTAGATAGCACACATGAAATTGGTATGACACTAGTTTCTCTTGGAAAGTACAAGTGAGTTATATATGGTGTTAAAGATGGAAAAGAATTAAAGAGGTGTGAGTTAGTGAAAAGTGATGTATGTGTAGTTGATTTTATGATTCTTTTTCAAGAGATAATACTTTATGACTACATAAGTCATATACATAGAGCTAGATGGTGAGATGAGCAATTCAAGTTGGGTAAGGACACTTTTCCCTTGGGTATGATTGTGTTAGTTGTTGACTTCACTAAAAAATATACACTAAAACCTTAAGATGAAGTGCAACCAATGTATTACAACTCTATACAAGTGTTAATTTTTTATACACATAGCATTTATTCATGCACATGATATCATAAAGGATGCCATAAAATATTAAGAGAGTATTACTTCTATACCAATGATGATCAAACTCATTCATCAGAGTTTGTGCAAGGATGTTTTAGAGTTTTCTATGAAAATTTGAGGGAAAGAGATGTAACATACAATTAATACATTATATGGACAGACAATTTTACTACACAATTCATGATTGCAATGATGTTCTATTGGTTGAGTAGGGTGCATGTGACAAGTGGAGTACAATATTTTTATAATTTTATTATGGTGGGACATAGAAAGTGAGAGCATGATGGTACTGGATCTGTTAGAAATATACAAGGAGTAAGTGAGAGGGGAGGGGAGAATCAATTACCACTAAAATAAGTCCCAGATCCCCTAGATGTCAGGATAGAACATAAACACTACTATAAACATTGTTTCTTGGAAAACACTCAAGCACTTAGTTAATACTAATGTTATGTTGGAACTTGGTAACCACTGAAATAACAAATGTAACTTGGAAAATGCTTAGCATGAAAATATTAAGATATTTGTTGTGATTAACTTTAATTAACATGGTTTCATACACATGAAAGAAACAAAATGAACACAAATGACACCAATATTTAATGTGGAAACCCAATTTGGAAAAAACCACCAATTACAACTAGTTACTATTTTTCACTCTTCTAAAGTGAGCCTTGTTAGGGAGCCAACCTTGTTAAAGGTTACAAAACACACTATTAGGTTCAACACTATTAGAGGATTTAATCACTCTATTAGGAGTGTCCTTTTTAAACATCTTTAGATACTTCAATCTAGAAATGCAACCTTGTTAGAGGATTTACAAATAGTTGTTCAGTCAACTCTTTTAAGAGATTTAGATCACCACTACAATGGTTAGAGAGTAAAAATGAGATGACTTGATTTCTAGTGCAACTAATTTTTTTATTATAGATCTCAATTCTAGCTTGAGTACTTTATCCTTCCTGATCAAATGTATCTTTTCAGCTCCTCAAGGATATTCTTCTTATCCTTCTAATTTGCTTCCTCTTAGCATCTTCTATTCTTCCATACACTTACATACATTCAATCCTCATTTTGACCTTATACTTATATCATATCTATTGTCAAGTTGGCTTGAATATAACTTAAAATAATTAATATTCATCTCCTCGGTCAGCTAGAACCAACAAACAATTCTATTGAATTCAATATGCCAAAACAAGAAAATCCTTCATTAGCTAACCCTTCTCGGTAGACACTAACTCAAAAATGATTTTCTTGTGTTAACCAAGTGAACTCAGTTAACACTACATCTTCAAAAAGTTCCTTTAATAACTGAGTGAGCTTGGTTAACACTAGTTCTATCCAACATTTCCTTTGTTACTCGGATGAGCTCGGTTAACACTCAACTTAAGTAACCTTCTCTATAATGCCTAAGTGAACTCAGTAGACACTACCTTCTGAACTTGACAAACACTGGAATGCTTGAATGAGATAGGAAACTATCTTCATTGCTTGAGTGAGCTCAACATATACTGACTAGTAAAGATATGACATTTTGTGTAACATCAAAGACAATACACAATTAACCAATTCTATTCAACAATCTCCCTCTTTGGCATTGATGGCAACAAATGTCATAATACAATGAAATTTTAGAGAAAAATAAAATAAGGAAAATATCCTTAGTTTCATTTTGATTCTCATCCATTAGAATTCCCTCTACCATTGTGAACTCCCTCTTCCTTCAATTTCTCCCTCTGTCAAAAAACTCTATCTTCAACATCTTCTTCTAATAGAAAACTCTCCTTCTTTGATATTATACCAAGTTCTTTTTCTTTGACATCTGCAAACTCTCCCTCATCATAGAGCTCTCCCTCATTATAAAATTTATGTGAACATGACATCAAACTCTCCTTCTTTGACATCTTATGCCAAAGACAATATTCACTAAATATCAATATACCTTATGTAATAATTCATATGCAATCTGTGCTTTCATTACTACATCAACTGATTGATCTTCAACATGCTCTAGTTGATGCATCACTAAACTTATTTTAGTAAGCTTCAGATAGGGGAATAACCCCTAATTTACCTCTTGGATTAAAAAAATGCATCCTTAGGTGATGGCTTAGTGAATATGTCTACAATTTTTTCTTTAGTATTCACATATTCCAATCTTACCTCTTTATCTTGTACCAATTCTCTCAGAAAATGATATTTTATTGCAATGTTCTTGGTCTTCATATGCATCACATAATTCATAGATATATAAATTCCACTGATGTTATGATAAAAGATAACCAATGGATCCTTGATTTATACCTTCATACTTGCCAACAATTGCTTGAACCAAACAATATTGGAATAATTAACTACTAATACAACATATTTTACTTTTGTTGTAGACTGAGAAATATAATCCTACTTCTTACTTTTCTAAGACACTAGTCTTTCACCAAGAAATAATGCTCCACCACTGGTGCTCATCCTACCATCAACACTTTCTTCCAAATAAACATTTGTAAAGGCTCTCAAATCCAAATTGTCTCCTTTCTTGTACCATAAACCATAGTCTTCAGTACCCTTAAGATACCTCATGATTCTTTTGATTTCCATCATGTGATTTTCTTTAAAATTTGTTAAGAATCTTGCCACCATACCAACTACTAATAAAATATCAGGCCTTGTATGCACTACATATTGTGGTTGTCCAACCATTGATCTATATGTGGTTTGATCTACCTCCTTTGAATCATCATCTTTGGAAAGCTTATTTCCAATATACATAGGTGTTCCAACTAGTCTTCAATCTTCCTTTCCAAACTTCTTTAGTATCTCCTTGATATACTTCCATTGAGTAATGTAGATACCATCTTTCTTTTGTTGAATCTATAATCCAAAAAATAATTTTATCTCTCTAGACATGGATATCTCAAATTCTTTACTCATCTCTTCTAAAAAAAATTGCACAAGTCATTATTTCCAGTGAATAATGTGTCATCCACAAATATTTTTGCCAACACAATCTTCTTGTCAAGTCCTTCTTTGATGTATAGGTTGTTGTTATCATTTGTTATTTGAAAACCAATCTTTATCAAATAGCTATGGATTCTTTCATACCAAGCTCTAGAAGATTTCTTGAGTCCATACAATGCTTTGTTCATTTTACAAACCATATTCTTTTTGTTAGGATCTACAAAACCTTTTAGTTGTTCTATGTAAACTTCCTCTTCAATAATTCCATTCAAGACTACAAATTTCACATTCATTTGATAAATTTTAAATCCTTTATGTGCAACATAAGAAAGAAAAGTCCTAACACCTTCTAATCTTGCAATAGGAGCAAACATTTCACCATAATCAATACCTCCTTCTGGAGAATAACCTTTGCATACTAACCTTTCTTTTTTTTTGGAAACTTCTCCATCTTCATTCATCTTATTTCTAAAAAGACACTTTGTGCCAATTACATTTTTATCCTTGGGTCTAGGAACAAGAGTCCAAGCCTTATTCCTTTCTATTTATTATATCTCCTCATTCATTGCTTCTATCCAACTTTCATTAGCCAAAGCATCTTTAATAGATCTAGGTTCAAATTCAATAAGAAAACATGTACCTTTCAATTTGCTTCTTGTCATTGTTGGAATTAACATTTGGAAAGATTTACTTCTGAGAGGGGGAGAGGGTGAATCAGAAGTAACTGACTTTAACCTTTTCAAATCCTTTTAACTAAAACCATTTACATGCATCTAATTCATCTAATAAATATGAAAGTAAAGACATGCATAAAAACAGATAACACACAAATTTGGTAGCCCAGAAACCCTCCAAAATGAGAAGGTAAAACTGGGGTGGGGATGACACCCAAAAAATATCACTACAACAATGTGTAACTATTCAAGGTTAAAATGTTTGACCACTTCCAATGGTCTACCCTATGAAAGGCCTATCCTATTAAAGACTTTACACCCTGTTAAAAGTGACCTGGTTAAAGGATTTCACTACCCTGCTAAAAGTAGGCCTAGTTAAAGGACTTTAGTACTTTCACTTGGAATGCCACCCTATTAAAGGATTTACAAATGGATGCT
This sequence comes from Cupressus sempervirens, assembly GCA_028749045.1. Lineage (NCBI taxonomy): Eukaryota > Viridiplantae > Streptophyta > Pinopsida > Cupressales > Cupressaceae > Cupressus > Cupressus sempervirens. Next base: position 52,265,834 of record CM053789.1, on the reverse strand, counting down.
AGGCCAACCTAAGTTCATAGGATTTCCATATCTAACACAATTTCTAGAGAGTATTAGAAAGTCTTTGACCTTATAGCTTTGCAATTTTCAATTGCTAATTCCAGATCCTTATTCTGCTCTATCACTCTTTGAGGTTCTAATACTCTATTCTTCAACAATTGGATTTTGCTATTCTGCTCTATTCTTTACTAATTCTTTTTACCCTTCTGCACTTTTTTATAATTCACCCATACACTACTTTTTTGCATATCCTCCATATTACATAATATGGCTTTGTTCTCCTTTTAAAGATTTCAAAGACTTAGGGTTAGGTATGAATCTACGATCAATATTAAATCTTCATTTCTTGCTCATTTCTTGCACTTTTCCTATTGGTTGCATGCCTTCTTCATTTTTCTTATTGGTGGCATGTTGATTGCATAGGTAATGCAAAAGATTCAATATTATCTTCAACATCCTTCGAGATTCATCCTATGTCGGCTCCAAAAATGGTTTACATCTAAGTTTGTGAAGGCACAAACTCATATGTTGATTCTGTATTACTCGACACATACTAGGTGTTGATGCTCAACACATATAGGAAAATTGGCTCACTTGGCTCCTATAGAATTTTTTTTCACTCAACATCTATAGTGACTCAGCATCTATACTTTGCTCAGCATCTGAAGTTCACTTGATACCTATTGAATTTTCTAGTTAAGCATACATTGTAGCTTGGTTTCTATATTATAATCAACATCAACTAAAGAATTGGTTAAGTGTGTTGACACTCAATTGTCAAAACCAATCTAAGACCAACACTCATTATTCCACGATACTTGTCTCCAATGATCTGATTTGGTGCATGGTGCTTTCTAATATATCTTGCTAACACAACTACTTTGGATCTAGGACTTGTTCCACTTGCCTCACCATGATCTTTTGTATGGACCTCAGGTCCTACTTTCTGTGATTTGGGTCCTTCATACTTGGTTTTCTCTAGCAATATCTCTATAGCCTTTGACTGTGACTCAGGTCCTTCAAACTATAACTCTGGTTTCCCTAGATACAACTTGGTAGCTTCTAGAGATTTTGGAGACTTGGGAGGTGAAGTCTACTAACTTCCAATTGGATTTGGCACTGTATCAGGTTCAAAGTAAACTAATTTCCTATAATCCTTAGGTTCTTTGTTACTCTCTTATTCACTCTTCTCTACAAACTCATTAGTTTTCACATGTGCACTTTCTATGATCTTATGAGTGGATAAATTCAAACATTTATATGCTTTACTTCTATAGGAATATTCCTTCATCACCTTTGACATCAAATTTACCTTTCCTAGATTCCTTCAAGATATAACATTTGCTACCAAATTATTTCAAGTAACTTACATTAGGTTTAGTATCCATACCATAGTTCATAAGGAGTTTTATTTTTGTCTTTCTTTAGTTGTACTTTGTTCAAGGTGTGCACTGTAGTATTAATTGCTTCCTTCTAGTATTTGATTACAACATTGTTTTCTATCATCAAAGTTCTTGCATAATCCATGATTGATTTGTTCCTTCTTTTAGCTATACCATGCTATTATAGTGTACCAGGGGCTGATGCATGTCTTTTAATTCCTCTTTCAGTGAAAAATTCATTGAATTTATTAGAAATGAATTCACCACCTCTATCTGATATCAAACACTTTAGCTTCTTTCTCATTTCCTTCTCTACTCTTGTTGGATACAACTTAGACTTTTGAAATGCTTTAGACTTATCTTTTAGATACATTATAGTCATCATTCTAGAATAATCATCAACAAAAAGTATAAAGTACTTATCTCCATTATAGCTCTCAATTCCAATAGGACCACATAAGTCTGTATGAACTGGCTCCAAGACTTATTCAGAGTGATAATTCTTTCTTTTGAAACTTTTCTTGCCCATCTTACCAATTTGAAATTTTTGCATAGGCCCATATCAAGTTTTCCCAAACTAAGGATACCTCTCACTCTTTTTTTTTAATATCTTGATCAAATCATCAAAGCACATGACATTACCATTTATTCCATAACTAGCTTTCTTCTACTTTAGTAATGAAACATGAACATTCACTAAGATCTAGGTAGAATGTGTTACTTTTTGTTTGGTTACCAGATCCAACAAGATGTCTTTTTACATCAAGCAACTTGCCCTTCCCATTCATCAATTCTACCTTGAATCTAATACAGAGACTTAGCAGAAAAAGGTGGTTTTTCTCACAAGGACACAGTATTGCTCAATTCGTTGAGAAATTGCTTGATCACCAAAAGTGTGGTTACAAAGGTTTTCACTTCTTTTCTACAATGTTCACTTGATACCCTCACTAAGATCATACAATAACTTCCCTTCACCAATCACCAAACTATGAAAACTAGAAAAATGCACTTTTAGGCCTAATTCCAATTAGGTCTCCAAACTCGATATTTCCCAAACAACTCAATTTTTCTCCAAAAAACTTGGTAAATGAATTATGGATTTTGGTACCCTTTTGGGAGTTCTTATAGACTACAAGGTTTCAAACTTCAACACTACTCTAGCACCCTAGAATCATCCTAAGACTCACAAACCTAATAGGCCTAATTAGGTGTGGTTTCTTAAGGAACTACTCTAAAATGGGCCCACGAGATTGAAATTTTGTTGCCAAAAATTTTCCTAACTCCAAAATACACCAAATTGACCATCACTTAGCCAAATTAACACTTCTTAGTCATCTAATCCTTCAAACACACTCACTAGATAATAAATACATTGAGATATTTAGCCTAGGCAAGCAAGGAAAAAATAGAAAGCTCCATCCTTTAAGTTTTTTCTTTTGGAATCTGATTTATAATCATTTTAACTTGATCCCTCCAAGTGGTCATACAAATACACTAGTGGGAAGTTAAGTTAGGGCCCTATTTTGATGAATACCCTAATTTTAAGGGTTTGGTAGACCAATATTATGAGATTCAATACAACTCACTTCCTACTTGATGAAATGACTTCAAACCAACTGCAATAGCATGTCAACTCTCCCCTTTATCCAACCATATCACTTGTAGGTGTCAGAACATATGTACAAATTTGTACCAATAATAGTTACAACATAAATTGCACAGAAATAGGGTATATTTTATTGATTTCAAAATGTCCTTCTATACAAAGGTCCTCTCTCTAACTTGAGAGAGACAAAACATGAGTAATATAGCCTCCCTCCAATGTCTGCAACTATATTTAGCTATTGGAGGGCATTTTTCTAGTTTTTACAACTTGTCAAAAAATTGCTAACAACTTTTGCAATAAACTACAATTTTTCTTCAAACATAAAAACTCGGCTCCTAACCTTATTAAATGACTAAGATAAGATGTAAGACCAATAATTATACCTTTTTATCCTTATTAAACCAAAATAAAGAAACAACTCCTAACTAAGGGTCATAGAAGACTAATGCAAACAAGATTTATAAGACATCTTGATGCATTTTCCTTTGCAAGTGACCAAGACCTAATAAAACTAATCCAAATCCAATCATGATGATGTCAATCTTGGTTGATGTTGACGATGTAGACCCCTTGTTCCTTGCTCTTGCATGGGTACCTTGCACCATACTCCTCTGACCAATTGAACTCAAGTCCCTTGAGTTGGATTCGTAGAAAATTTTGTTCCAATCTTTTCAATATGAGCCTTTGTCATCCATGTGGCTTCATCCAAGGCTTTTCCTTGCTACTTTACCAAGTATTCATAATACACATGCCTCTTTTTTTTCCCTTATCCTCTTGTCAACAATGCATTCAATGCTTGGTGGGATTTGGGTTGGAAAATCTTTAAGAGCTTCCTTAGATTCAACTTCACTTTGTCTTGTAGCATAATAATTAGTATTGATAGATTTATAAGCATAAATTTTAGAAACATTAAAAATGGGAGAAAAAGAAATATCAAGTGGAAGATCTATTTTGTATGCATTTGGGCCACATTGTTTCAAAATCTTGAATGGGCCAACCTTGTTTATATGTATCTTTCTATATCTTCCTTTGGGAAGCTTTTCTTTCTTCAAATGTATCATTACCAAATCTCTCACCTTGAACTTCACATTCCTCCTTTTCATATTTGTTGCTTGCTTGTATTTCATAGTGGTTTGTTGTAGTCTTTCCCTAACTTGTTGTTGTATATCCTTCATGACTTATGGAAAGTCATCAACCAATGCACTTTTCTTCCCAATGTTCTCCACTTTTCTAAGTTCAAGGACTCCTTTAGGGTGTGCCCCATAGACAATTTAAAAAGGACTGCATCCGATGCTCCTATTTGTTGATTCATTATATGAGAACTCTTCTTGAGATAGTATAGTGTACCATGATGCCCCATACTCCTTGGTTAGAAGTCTAAGAAAATTTCCCAATGATCTATTTGTGACCTAAGTCTAACCATTAGATTGTGGATGGTATGTTGAAGACATGACAAGATTATTTCCTAGCTTTTTCCACAAAGTCCTTTAGAAGTGTCCAATGAACTTGGAGTCCCTATCTGACACAATATTTAAAGGTAACCTATGGAGTCTCACAATATCCTTGAAGAATTGCAATGCTTGAGGCATCATTAGTTATTTTACATGGCAAAAAGTGTGCCAATTTTGAAAATCTATCTACAACAACACAAATGCTATGAAACCCATTTTTGAGCTTTGGTGAACCCAAGACAAAGTCCATGCTTATAGAGTCCCAAGGCTTAGAAGGTATTTATAGAGGTGTATACATGTCTCCATTAGAAGTGACTCATTTAACCCTTTGGCATATCATGCAACTTTCCACAAATCTCCTAACACATGAATGCATTTTAGGCTAGTAAAAAATACTCTTTACTAGTTCAAGAGTCTTATCTAGGCTGAAATGACCTGATAGGCTGCCACAATGTTTTTCTTTTATTATATTCTCCCTCATGGATAATTTAGGGATACATAATTGATTGCCCTTAAGATGAAGACCTTGAATGAGAAAATCAGAGTATTCATTGTGATACTTGTCACCAAGCTCCAAACAAACCTCATAAGTAATCTTGAAGTCTTCATTCTCTTGGTACATGTCCTTTAGTGTTGAAATGCCAACACTCTCCAATTTGATTTCTTGAATGGTAAGATATTACCTACTCAAGGCATTCACTACCTTGTTAGCCACCCCTTTTTTATGCTTGGTGGTGAAAGTAAATGCCTGCAAGTACTCCACCCATTTAAGATGTTTGTGATTCAAATTTTCCTTCCTATTCAAAAATCTCAAAGGATTGTTATTAGTATAAACAATAAATTCCCTTAGAAAAGGTAGTTTCTCCATTTCTTGAGTGATTGGACCATGTCATACATTTCTAAGTCATAAGTGGAGTATTTTTGCTTAGCTTTATTCAACTTTTTACTAGAAAAGGCCATAGGCCTTCCTTCTTACCTTAAAACACCACCTATGGCTTTGTTACTTGCTTCACAATCAATGGTAAAAACCTTGTGAAAATTTGGTAACACTAGTATAGGTTGTTGGGCTACCCTTGTTTTGAGGTATTCAAAAGACCTATTTGCTTCATCTATCCACATAAACTAACATTTTCTCCCTCCTTTGTGTTAGATTGTGGCAATCGATCAGGGAAGTATTGAACATACTACATAATTCCTTATTTTATTAGGATTTTTGGGCTGACATGTAATTATTAATTATAACCCTAAAGTGGTAAATGTACTTGTATAAAAGAGCTTAGGGTTAGGGATTGTTTCATAGTGGTGATGCAAAAATTGGTTCTTGCAACGCTATTGAGTTGTAAGGGATTATGGATTGTAATTAGCTTGTAATCACTAGATCGTAATAATACCAGACTTGCTATTTTACATACATAGCCCAGGTATTGGGTGAACCATATTAAATCTTGGTGTCTTGTGTTCTTTTCTATGTGATCTATTATATTTTGATGTTGGTTATATTTGCATGTCATTGTTATTTCTATCTACAGTTTAATCCTAACAAGTGTTATCAAAGTGAGGTTGTTTTTTCAATTATCCTCTATAGGAAAGTCTCACAGTTGAGTGGGTGCAATGGCAGATGAGGGTAAGCTAAGGGTTGATAGGTTTAATGGGTAGAACATTCAGTTATGCAAGATGCAAATGGAAGACTATCTTTATCAAAAGGATTTATGGAAGCCATTGGAAGGAAAAACCAAGAATCGAGGATCTATGTCAAATGATGACTGGGATCTTTTAGATTGAAAGACACTCAAAAGCATTTGATTATGCCTAGCATCATTAGTGGCATTTAATATTAAAAAAGCAAAGACAACAGAAGAGTTGATGCAAATCCTTGCGAAACTATATGAAAAATCCTTTGCTTCAAACAAGATATTTCTCATGAAGCATCTATTTAATATGAAAATGGTAGAAGGTGGATTTATTGTAGATCATTTAAATAAGTTTAATACTATTACTAGTTAGTTATCTTCTATGGGTATCAATTTTGATGAAAATTTTTGGCCTCTCTTGATTTTGTGTTCTTTGCCTAAAAGCTAGAATGGCTTGGTAATGGTTGTGAGTAATTCTATTCCTAGATCTAGTACCCTAAAATATGATGATGTGATTGGTGTTATTTTGAGTGAGGAAACTCGTAGGAAATCCTTAGGTGGATCTACATCAGGAAATGCTTTAAATGCACAAAGTCAAGGTTGAATGACTGAGAGAGGAAGTAATTTTAGAAATCATGGGAAATCAAGAGGAAAGTAAAAGGAGAGGAGGTCTCAATCAAGAGGACCGAATGACTATTGGTACTATGGCAAACCAGGGCATAAAAATAAATATTGTTGGACCCAAAAGAAAAATGAAGGAGATAAACTAGATGTAGACAAGAAGGCAAATGTGGTAAGTAATAAATCTGAAGAGGATGCTTTCCTTCTATCTTTAGAAAGTAATGATGATTAATGGGTTTTAAATTCTGGTGCTTCATTTCATGTTACACCTGATAGAGGTTATTTCATAGATTATGTCTAAGTGGATTTTGGACTTATTTATTTGGGGGATAATGAACCCTGTTAGATTGTTGGGAAGGGAAAAATTAAGATTAGGTTGTAGAATGGAAATCATTGGATACTACATGAGGTAAGACATGTTCCAAGGCTGAGTAGGAATTTAATTTTAGTAGGGAAACTCGGTGATGAGGATTGTATAGTTACTTTTAATGATAAAAATTGGAATGGTTCAAAAGGCTCTCTTGTAGTAGCAAAAGGTGTGAAGTAGGCACCTTATATATTTGTATAGGTCATATTGTACCTTCTACTTTAATTTTTTTAGAGAAAAATGAACGTTCAAGAATAGTTGCTATAGTTGAATAGGGAGAACAAATAGTTGTTGTAAATTCTAATATAGCACTATGGAACAACAGACTTGGGCACATGAGTGAGAAAGGTATGAAAGTACTTCATTCAAAAATAGTTTTACCAGGTTTGAAATGTGTTAATATGGATTTCTATGAAATTTGTGTGTATGGAAAACAAAAGAGAGTGAGTTTTGTGAATTTTGGGAAGGAAAACAAAAAGTAAAAATTAGAGCTTGTGCATACTGATGTCTAGGGACCGGATCAGAAATGGAAATGCTTGGTTGAAAATGAGACTGGTAAGAAATTAAAACATCTTAGATCTGATAATGGCAGTGAGTATTGCAGTCATGAATTTGAAGATTATTGCTCCACTAATGGTATTCATAGACAAAAAACTATTCCAAGGACTCCACAAGAAAATGGAGTGGCTGAATACATGAAAAGGACTATAATGGAGCATAAGGTTGCATGCTAGGTTGCCCTTAACATGTGGGTGGAGGCTATTAATTCTATTGTATATTTGATTAATAGAGGTCCCTCTACTCCTTTGGATTGTGATATTCAAGAGGAAGCATGGACTGCTAAGAAGGTGAGTTATTCTTTTCTCAAAAGCTTCAATTGTGAAGCATTTGTTCACATAGATTTTGAAAATAAAACCAAGCTAGAAGCTAAGTCAAAGAAATGTTTATTTGTTGGATATGACATTAATGAATTTGGTAATAGGATTTGAGATTTTGAAAATCATAAAATTTTAAGAAGCAGGGATGTCATATTCAATGAGAAAGTGGTGTACAAAGATCTATTACAACAACATGAAAAGAAAGAAGATGATTATATCGTGTTGGATGATACTACAAAAGATGATGTTCTAGCCATTCCTCATGATGTGCAACAACCACAACAACAAATACCACACACGCTAGTGAATGTTAGATGGTCAACAAGGTAATTTAGACCTCCAAAAAGATTTTCTCCCTCTTTGTATTCTATTCTACTTATTGATGCTGGTGATCCTGAATGTTATGATGAAGCTGTGTAGGTGGATACTAAGATTTAGTGGGAGTCTACAATGAAAGATAAAATGGACTCTTTGCTGAAGAACAAGACATGGGATTTATGCAAGTTGCCTACAAGTAAAAGAGCTTTATAGAATAAGTGGGTTTATAGGTTAAAAGAAAGGGATGGAGGTAAGAAAAGATTTAAAGTCAGGTTAGTTGTAAAAGGATTTGAACAAAAGAAAGGGCATTAATTTTTGTAGAGATATTTTCTCCTGTTGTTAAAATGACTTCTATCTATACTATTTTAAGTATTGTGGGTACTGAAGATTTGCATTTAGAGTAGCTTGATGTTAAAATAGTCTTCCTTCATGCTAATTTGGATGAAAAAATATATATGGCTTAGCCATGGGGATTTGAGGTCAAAGGTAAGGAGAACTTAGTGTGCAAATTGAAGAAAAGTTTATATGTCTTGAAGCAAGCACCTTGGCAATGGTATTTGAAATTTAATAGTTGTATGCATGAGCATGGATACAATAGGTGTCATTCAGATCATTGTGTTAAATTTAAGAGGTTGGATGATGACAACTACATTATTTGATGTTTATATATTGATGATATGCTTGTAGCTAGGTCTAACATGGATCATATCAAGGGGCTAAAATGCTAGTTAGAACATGCATTTGCTATGAAGGATTTGGGGGTAGAAAAACAAATCCTTTGTATGAAGATTTACAAAGATAGGATGAATAAAAAATTGACACTATCTTAGGCTGATTATGTTGAGAAGGTATTGCAATGTTTCTCTATAGAGAATGCTAAAGCTATCAACACACCTTTACCTAGTCATTTGAAGTTGATTAAGGAGATGTGTCCCAAGACATAAGAAGAGGAGGATAAGATGTCCAAGGTACCCTATCCTTTAGTTGTAGGAAGCTTGATGTATGCTATGGTATGTACAAGGCTAGATATTGCACATGTAGTAGGAGTCATTAGTAGGTATATGAGTCATCCAAGAATTGAGCATTGGAATGCAGTCAAATGGATTCTCAGATATTTGAGAGGAACATCCAATAAGTGTTTACACTTTGGGGGTTCTTCTACTGATTTACAGGGCTATGTTAACTTAGATTTGGTAGGGGATATTGATACCAAGTAGAGTATTATAGGTTATGTCTTTACTATTGGTGGGGTAACTATGAGCCCAGTTTCTAGATTATAGAAGGTTAATGCTTTATCTACTATATGTTGTGGTGTCTACAACACATGCCCCATTCCTCACTAGGAATGGGGACCCCTTTTTTTTTTGACTCCCAGACTCACAATTCGAGTCAGGAGAAGGATTTTAGAGTTGAGTTCAAAAATCACAAAAAAATTGAAAAATTGAAAAAATCACAAAAAATTGAAAAATTGAAAAAACACAAAAAATAAAAACAAGTGCCACGTGCTTGTGCAACCCACGCGCTCGCGACACCATGTGTCATGTGCTCATGCGTGCATGCTCCGTGCGTGCACCTCATGCCTGCGTGCGTCGCACCACGCCGCGCACTCGCACATCACACCACGCGTGCACCATGTCGTGCTGCACCCAGTTTGTAATTGTGCTTGTGCGCACAATAATGGTACCTCATGCATGTTCATGCTGCCGCACTCCCAGGCACCATGTGCCCTTGCCAAGCTACCTTTTCACCTCTAGTTTTGCTTGAATAGCCAATGAGAGGGGTTTAAAATATATCGTTTAAGTATAAGTTTACCTTATACTTAAGATATATTTTAATATATGCAACGAATCTTTTGAGATATGTTTCAGGCCTCCCGGAGATAAGGTAAAGATTCTAGGAAATTTCAGGGCTTCAGAAATCCAGACTTAGCCAAATTTCAGGGCTTCAAAATTTCAGACTTAACCAAATTTCAGGGCTTCAAAATTTTAGACTTAGCCAGATTTCAAGATTCACCTCTAGTTTTGTTTGAATGGCTAGTGTGTTTTTGCTATGCATTGTTAACTCTACGGACTAATGTTTGCTTCTTGTGTAGATAAAAATGACATCCTCAACTTGTCGAGGTCATAACTTTTGACTCGGGCCTCAGAATTCAGAACTGCTTACACCGTTGGAAAGAAGAACTAAAGATCTAATTTTAATCCCTAAAATAGTGGGCCTTTGGTTGCCCAATTTTAGAGATCGATGAAGGTTTTGACTTGAAATTTTAAACAGAAGACCTCCAAAAAGGTCATTTAAAAACGCCTAGAAAATTTGCGAAAAATATGAAAAAGTTGCAAACATTTGATCGTCTTGGATAATCTGGATCACTTGGTTTCTCGTCAGGAAGGATTGGATAGGTGGAGAGAAGACAAAGGTCAAAGATATAGAGGTTGGACGCATAAAGCAAATCAGGTTCCTCATCTTATGCAACTTTTTGGGACAAGATTCAACACAAGTGCCTTGAGATTTTTGATTGAAGAAGTAGAGGGAGTGCAAGTTTATTGAAGTAATTGGCTATAAAGAGGGTGTAAATCATCAAAAAAGGGCATGGAGCGTATACAAAAAGTGATCTAAAACCTCATTTGAGAAAAACCCAAAAACCATTTTCAAAATTGAGAACTTTGATTTTTGGCGAATTGAGCTTCGCAGCTTCGCAATACAGAGGTGTGCTGACAGTTGACTACTAGTTCCAAAAATATTACTTTCCATGCATTGGGAGCACATTCTGATGGCAAGTTTAACACTGATACATGCAAGTGAAGGGCCAGCTTCTATTTTTGGTGTCTCTATGCACTTCTACTTCGACTGATGGCTTCCTCCTACTTTCTCTCTCATGTTTTCATTGTTTTTGACATGTAAAGGGCTCATGCATCCAATTAATGAATAAAATATGGATGGGGTCCCTCTAAGCACCAGTTAGATTACCAGTTTGTATATATTTAGTTTTTTTTAATGTTTTAAAAGTATTTTATTGCATTAAGATATCTCTCACTCTCAACACAAATTGAGGAGACGATTTCTTATAAATACCCCATTGTAAAATGTAAAAAAGGCTGCCATTATTATGCAATAAAATTATGCTTTTGGTGCTAGCATTCAGAGTGTAGTTATTCTTGCTTGAATATGTCATTGTTTTGTGGATTTATTCATGAGATTGTGATTGAGCCAAAGGTTTATTGCATTGTTTCAGGTTGTGCGATCTTTTAGTTCTAGTGTTTGCTATAGATATATAAATTTCGTTGACGTAACGAGCTTGAGAAGAGATCACCCGATTGTGTCTACATAGCTTTTTGTCTCGCATGAGCGCACTTTCTGTGGCCTTGCCATTTGATGAAGAGTGAAACATCATTCAATTTGTTACAGATTCTCACCGATGATTGCATTAGTGGATTCTAGGAAGCATTGCTCCTATTTTCATTGGTTTCCTACCGATTTCTTCAAAGGTTTAACTCGCAGTGTGTTGTCTTCTGTAGCTTATGTCCATTTAGGAATTTCAATTTCAAGTTATTTGATTCATGTTGTTTGTTTTCAATTTCGTTATTTGCTTTGCTAACCCCCTATTAGAATAGGACCTCATAGTAGCTGCATTGTTAGAGTTGCATTCATTGAAAAACAAAAAATACAAAATAAAAGATTGTTCTTTTGGTGTGATATTTTTGAGACAGCGAATAGATTTTACTTGATTCCAACATAAAAGAGTTTTTGGAACTAGCAAAGGCCTCCTTGTGAACACTCACATTTATCTTCTACTGAGAAAATTTTGGTACGTCGCAAGACAAACACTGAACCTTGGAGTGGATCCTTAAAAAGATTTTCTTTTCAACAGAGAAATTACACTATGGATTCCTGCCGTTGACCTCATGCAAAATAAATGCCCAATAGAAGTGGCGCTAGAAGGAGGGCCCAAAACAAAGAACCTACTCTTGGAAACAAGAAAGAATTAATAATGTTTCAAAAGTTTTACACTCTTGCAATAATCTGCACTTCGCACAAGTTTATAAATTTTTTTGAGTTTTTCAAAAATTCAGGTGAACAGGTCTGCAGCTTCGCAGATCCATAGGTCCGCAGATCTGCAACTCTGCAGATCCGTAGCTCCGCAAAATTTTGTGGTGCACTATTTTGAGAAAGTGTGTTTCTCCAGAGGTACACTTTTCTAGAATAAATAGAAGTTCCTACAACTCAGTCACTTTCATAAGCATCACAGTGATAAAGGGATTCCAAGAACTCCACCCTTCCACATTACACATTTCATCATTATCATTCACTTTACATTCCACTTCACACATTTTCATCATTATGCACCATGTCTTTCTTTAATGCCCAAAGTTCACCTTTGAACCTAACTGGACCATTACATGACTTGCCCAAAAATCTTGAAAAGTTTTACCCACGGTTCATCTATGGAGAATCACGAACAACAGAAGATCATATCAAAATTTTCAAACAGATTTGTAATCGAAACAAAATTCAACATATGGATGTGGTATGTCACCTTTTTCCTTACACTTTGGTGGAAATGGCGTTCAATTGGTACCTCAATCTACCACCAACATCAATAAGGGATTGGAACTCTTTTGAGAACAACTTTCTAGAGAAATTCAAGATCTATGTTGACCCAGCTCTTCTATATCATCAGTTCATCTCAATTAAGAGGGATCCCCATGAAACTATTTCACAGTTTAATCATCACTTCTATAAGATGTATCGAAGAATGGAGTTTCCTTACACTGTACTACAGGAGGCTGCCATCCAGATCTACTGTGGAACAATGGATTCATTAACTTCTATTTTTCTAAGAAGGCTCCTACCTATAGACATTGATACCATTGAAAAGGTTTTCAAAGAGGCTATTACATTCACAAATCAGGTTACTGCTGCTCCAATGCCAACAATTACATGTTTCGGATATGGGTCTCAAAAGATTGCTTTCTTTGAGCAAAAGGTAGTTGCATCCGTTGAAGTAGAAAATGATGTGGCTAGAGAGCTTAAGGCCATGAAGGAGACAATGTCTCTTTTATCCAATGAACTCATCAAAATAAAGTCAAATTCTTCAAGAGATCAAGGCAATCATCTTAGACAACTTGCTACCCAGAACAATTATTCTCAAAATTAGAGTGAAAATTTTAACGTTTACAAGAACATCAACAATGAGAATGATCGTATTACAGGAATGAGTCCAAGTAAAAATTGGTATGGGCACAATGATGTTTCAGATCAACCTCCCCAAATCATGGAGAAACAACCTTTGGAGTTTAGTGCAATGATGTTTGAATCACATGATAAGTCCACAGGAGGAAAATTTGGTGAAGATGATCAAGAGGAGTTTGCATTCCCATTCAATGAAGAAATTCTTCCAAGTGTCGATGTCACAATAAGTGTGGATATGCCAAGAAGTTTTGAGGACACGAGAAATTTTTAAGTTCCAAAACTCCATGAAGTTGCAAAAGGTGATGGAAATGTAGAAGATCCTGAGGTTGGTGAGATTTTTGAATCACAAAGTCATCAAGAAGAAGACACCAATTCTCCCTACGGTGATATTGATTCCCCATTGGATAATAATAAGCTGCCTCCTTCAAAACAAGATTTGTCATTAAAAGAGATGGATAGAGTGTTAAATTTGGTCTCAAGCTTGACTGAGGAAATGTCTATTTGGTATTCCACACACATATCAAACCATGCAATAACTGAGTCATGTAGGATCCATCCATTTGGGTTCCATTCAAAAGAAAGTTGTCCTAATTTCTTTTTAGCTTGGGAGATTGCAACGAAGGGAAAGTATGATTTTGAACAAGCTTCTTTGGAATATGAGGCAGAAAATGTCTTGGTTGATGATAGTAATGAATCTTGTAATTCGAAAGTGAGACTAGGAATTGAGTTCCTTAGTCTAAGGGAGCCTAGACCAAAACCTAAAGTGTTTCCATGTGTGCGTGAAGTGGTGTACCATAAGATGAGACCACCAGAAGGAGAAATTACAATGTGTGAGTGTACCCCTATGGTGGGGGACTTGCTGGATCAGGTGATATCTTTCCATTATCCCTCTCAGTTTGATGATTGTCAATTTGAATATGATGCTAAAGGTAAGAGAACTTGTTTGTGGATTAATCATGGCTATAAAGAGTTACCACAACTTCTGATTTTGTGTGATTTGTGCTCAGAATTTGAACCAAGATTGTCCAAACTTTATTTTTCTGAGTACAAAGACAAGTCAGCATTTTTGAGAACTATATGGGGTGGTTCATTACTATTGCACATAATGAGAAATCTACTGAAAACTAACCCACATTCTTATTATTCAAGGAAGAGGTATTTCTTTGTCAAAACATTTGGATGATTGTGTGTCTAATACCAACCGAGCAACCAACATTTCTTGTGGAAATAGGGGACTTTCAATCTAGAAATCAGAAGTCTGGACCAACAAGTTCTCAATAGTTTGCAAATTTAAAGATTTTATTGTGTTTGGTGTTGTTCAATTTCAATTCAAAGATGATGAGAAATGATCCGAACTCTAACTGGTTCAAGCAGAAGGGGTCTCCTCGAAAGGTTGCTAAGATCATTGTTTAGCATGAGAGTTTCCTAAAAAGTTCTAAAAGAGGAACACAAGGGATGTTCATAAGAGATCGAATCCAAGAAATGACACTGATGTTCTAACTACATAGCCTAAGCATAGTCAGGATACAAAATTCAAAAAGAAGAAGAAGAAGAAGAAGAAGAAGAAGAAGGAAAGGACAGTGTTAAGACTAAAGGATTCCAAGATCTAAAATGGCAAAAGATATGTTCCCAAAACAAGTATCTTCATTTCAAACTATTGCTTCATCAAAAGTAACGTTTTAAATGATATGGAGTAATTATGCAAAAGGCCAAAAATTAGAAGAACGTGACATCCCGCCAAGAGCCCTCGAACTAATTCTCTCATCTGGTCAAGCAATTGATTGATAATGAGCCTTTGTGGAGATTCAGAATGAATGAGCCGAAAGGAGTGGAAGATTGTTCTGAGTTTTCAGAAAACTCTGATTAATTGCATCCTAACACATCAAAGGGAACAAATACACAATGCACACACTGAGTTTGAAGGTTTTAGCTTCTGAGATTTTGATTGCAAAGTCATTTGAAATACGCTCAAGCTGTTCAAAATTCGGTTGGTGTTTGACACACATTGAAGGAATGTTTGCTGATGAACAAATGCCTTGGTCATTTCTTCCTTTTTTCGAGGCTATTTGTTGAAGTGCCCACAACACATGCCCCATTCCTCACTAGGAATGGGGACCCCCTTTTTTTTTTGACTCCTGGACTCACAATTTGAGTCAGGAGAAGGATTTTAGAGTTGAGTTCAAAAATCACAAAAAAATCAAAAAATTGAAAAAACACAAAAAATAAAGTTGAAAAATCACATTAAAAAAAAAAAATCAAAAAAAGGAGACTTGAAAAAAAACAAGTGTCGTGCGCTTGTGCAACTAGTGCGCTCGCGACGCCACACATCGTGTGCTCCTGCATGCGCACTCTGCTCGCCCTCGCCCGCATGCACGTACACGCCGCGCCATGCCTTGCACCTCGCGCCTGCGCGTGCCATGCCGCGTCACGTCGCGCCTCAGGCTTGCGTGCTCCGTGTCGCACCTTGCACTCACATATCACACCACGCATGTGCCATGTAGTGCTGCACTCGATTTGTAAGTGTGCACGTGCGCACAATCAAGGTGCCTCATGCGTGTTTGCGCCGCTGCACTCCCAAGCACCATGTGCCATTGCCAAGCTGCCCTTTCCCCTCCAGTTTTGCTTGAATAGCCAATGAGAGGGGTTTAAAATATATCATTTACGTATAAGTTGACCTTATACTTAAGATATATTTTAATATATGCGACAAATCTTTTGAGATAGGTTTTAGGCCTCCCGGAGATAAGGTAAAGATTCTAGGAAATTTCAAGGCTTCAGAAATCCAGACTTAGCCAAATTTCAGGGCTTAAAAATTTCAGACTTAGCCAAATTTCAGGGCTTCAAAATTTTAGACTTAGCCAGATTTCAAGATTCACCTCTAGTTTTGTTTGAATGGCTAGTGTGTTTTTGCTATGCATTGTTAACTCTACGGACTAATGTTTGCTTCTTATGTAGATAAAAGTGACATCCTCAACTTGTCGAGGTCATAACTTTTGACTCGGGCCTCAAAATTCAGAACTGCCTACACCGTTAGAAAGAAGAACTGAAGATCTAATTTCAATCCCTAAAATAGTGGGCCTTGGGTTGCCCAATTTTAGAGATTGACGAAGGTTCCGACTTGAAATTTTGAGCAGAAGACCTCCAAAAAGGTCATTTAAAAACGCCTAGAAAATTTGCAAAAAATATGAAAAAGTTGCAAACATTTGATCATCTTGGATAATCTGGATCACTTGGTTTCTTTTCGAGAAGGATTTGATAGGTGGAGAGAAGACAAAGGTCAAAGATACAAAGGTTGGATGCATAAAACAAATCAGGTTCCTCATCTTATGTAGTTTTTTGGGACAAGATTCAGCGCAGGTGCCTTGAGATTTTTGATTGAAGAAGTAGAGGCAGTGCAAGTTTATTGAAGTAATTGGCTATAAAGAGGGTGTAAATCATCAAAAAAGGGCATGGAGCGTATACAAAAAGTGATCTAAAACCTCATTTGAGCAAAACCCAGAAACTGTTTTCAAAATTGAGAACTTTGATTTTTGGCGAATTGAGCTCCGCAGCTCCGCAATACAGAGGTGCGCCAACAGTTGACTGCTAGTTCCAAAAATATTACTTTCCATGCATTGGGAGCACATTCTGATGGCAAGTTTAACACTGACACATGCCAAGTGAAGGGCCAACTTCTATTTTTGGTGTCTCCATGCACTTCTACTTCGACTGATGGTTTCCTCCTACTTTCTCTCTCATGCTTTCATTGTTTTTGACATGTAAAGGGCTCATGCATCCAATTAATGAATAAAATATGGATGGAGTCCCTCTAAGTACCAGTTAGATTACCAGTTTGTATATATTTAGTTTTTTTTAATGTTTTAAAAGCATTTTATTGCATTAAGATATCTCTCACTCTCAACACAAATTGAGGAGATGATTTCTTATAAATACCCCATTATAAAATGTAAAAAAGGCTGTCGTTATTATGCAATAAAATTATGCTTTTGGTGCTAGCATTCGGAGTGTAGTTATTCTTGCCTGAATGTGTCATTGTTTTGTGGATTTATTCATGAGATTGTGATTGAGCCAAAGGTTTATTTCATTGTTTCTGGTTGTACGATCTTTTAGTTTTAGTGTTTTCTATAGATATATAAATTTCATTGACATAACGAGCTTGAGAAGAGATCACCCGATTGTGTCTACATAGCTTTTTGTCTTGCATGAGCACACTTTCTGTGGCCTTGCAATTTGATGAAGAGTGAAACATCATTCGATTTGTTACAAATTCTCACTGATGATTGCATCAGTGGATTCTAGGAAGCGTTGCTCCTATTTTCATTGGTTTCCTACTGATTTCTTCAAAGGTTTAACTCGCAGCATGTTGTGTTTTGTAGCTTATGTCCATTTAGGAATTTCAATTTCAAGTTATTTGATTTCATTTTGTTTGCTTTCAGTTTCATTATTTGCCTTGCTAACACCCTATTAGAATAAGACCTCATAGTAGCTGCATTGATAGAGTTGCATTCATTGAAAAATAGAAAATACAAAAAAAAAAATTGTTCTTTTGGTGTGATATTTTTGAGACAGGGAATAGATTTTACTTGATTCCAATGTAAAAGAGTTTTTGGAACCAGCAAAGGCCTCCTTGTGAACACTCACATTTATCTTCTACTGAGAAAATTTTGGTACGTCGCAAGACAAACACTGAACCTTGGAGTGGATCCTTAAAAATATTTTCTTTTCAAGAGAGGAATTACACTATGGATTCCTATCATTGACCTCATGCAAAATGAATTCCCAACACTATAGAAGTAGAGTATGTTGCTACTACAGAGGCAGCCAAGGAGATGATATGGATTCAATTCTTCTTGGAAGAATTGGGACACCCTCAAAAGGATAATTATTTTTTTACAAATAGTCAGTGTCATTCAGCTTGCAAATAATTTAGCTCTACATTCAAAGACCAAACACATATAGTTGTGGTACCATTTCATTCGATTAGTTTTAGAGGTTGGACAATTAAAGTTGGACAAGATACATATAGATGACAATCCCACAAATATGTTTACCAAAGTAGTCACAGGGAGAAATTAAACTCCTCTTCAGCTTTGGTTGGTCTTCTAGACTAAACATGAATAAAAGAATAGCAGAGTCCAGGGTGGTTTGATTCAGTGGGAGCCTTGTGGAGTAGTGGCATAGGTACAAGATTAGTCTCCAAATGGGAGATTGTTATTTAGTGTGGAGTCTGATCAATCCCCAAGTGGGCAATTGTTAGATTATGGTGACTGATCAAGGAAGTACTGTACATACTCCATAATTCTTTGCTAGGGTTCAAGGCTAGGCTAGGCCCCAAGAAAAGGTTTGGGGGTGACAGCCCCCAATATAGCCAGGTTCATTAAGCCATGGTTGTTCGAGTGTTCTAAAAAAAAAAATTGGCCCTACTTTATCTGAATTTTAGGCTGACACATAATTATTAATTATAACCCTAAAGCGGTAAGAATAGTTATATAAAATAGCCTCGGGTTAGGGATTATTTCATAGTGGTGATGAAAAAATTGGTTCATGCGATAGTATTGAGCTATAAGGGATTATGGATTTTAATCCGGTTATAATCACTAGATCATAATAATATCAAACTTGTTGTTTGGTGGATGTAGCCTAGGGATTGGGTGAACCACATTGAATCTTAGTGTCTTGTGTTCTTTTCTATGTGATCTATTATTTTATGATATTGGTTATATTTTCATGTAATTGTTATTTCTATTCGTGGTTTAATCCTAATAGTTTGATAGTATTTATCATTGGTGCAAAAACTCCACTAAAATCCTAATAAATTTTCTATAGAAACTTGCTAGGCCATGGAAACTTTTTACCTCACCTAGAGCTCTTGGAATAGGATAGTTTAGGATAGCTTCCACCATTGTGAAGTCCATCTTCAAGTGCCTTTTGGAGATTAAAAAAAACTAAGAAAGATTAGTTCTTCCTGCAAAAACATGCATTTTTCTAAATTTATCTTTAGATGTTCTTCATGTAACCTTTTCAACACCATGTCTAGGTGGATTAAATTTTCATTCCTATTCTTGCTAAAGATTATTATTTCATCCAAGTAGACTACTGCAAAGAGGTTTATGAAGGGTTTGAGGACTTCATTCATTAGCCTCATTTAGGTACTAGGGGAATTTGAGAGGCCAAAATGCATGACTACACATTCAAAAAAGCCCTAATTGGTCATAAATGTTGTCTTCCATTTGTTTCCTTCCCTAATTCTCATCTAGTGGTAACCACTCTTCAAATTAATCTTAGAGAACTAGCTCACTCTACCTAAGTAGTCCATAAGGTCCTCCATTCTAGGCATAGGGAACCTATATCTTATTGTTATCATGTTAATGTCTCTAGAGTTTGTAGATAGTCTCCATGTACCATCCTTCTTGGGAGACAAAACTACTAGGACTGCACAAGGGCTTATGCTTTTCCTAATGAATCCATTCTCTAGTAATCCCTGAATTTTTTTTGCAATCTCAATGTTTGTTTTGGAGTTAGTTTATAGGAAACTTTATCTAATAGTATGGCACTTGGGATCAAGTCTATACAATTACTTATCTCCCTCCTATGTGGTAAGGTACTTGACTTCTCGTCTGATACTATTCCTTGGTACTGTTGCAACAATTCTTGCACTTCCTTTGGCCCTACCTTCCTTAAGGGTTCTTTACTCTTATCCTTCAACCTAGGTTCTAATTTTGGTTTCACCACAATGGAAAAATAGGGTATATCCTTCTCCTTAATTTTTTTTTAAAGAATTCTTTCTCTCTTATTAGTAGGACATCATTTTTCAAGACTCTATCCTTCTCATTATCTGGTAAGGGATTTATTTTCTAATAGGTCCCATCTTTGGTCAAAGTATTAAGAAAATTTTTCCCCCATGTTGGGCATCCATATCAAACTACCAAGGCCTTCCAAGAAGGAGATGGCATGCATCCATACCTACAACTTCACACAAAATATTATCTTTGTATTCTCCTCTTTGGAAATCTACCCAACACTTTCATCTACCACATTTTGTTGCTCCTTGTTTAACCAAGAGAATTTATATGGTGTGGGGTGGGGGATTTTTTTGAGTCCAAGTTTCTTAATCATCTTAGTGAATTCTAGATTCTCCATAGACCCACTGTCTATAATAACTTTGTATACTTTCCCATTCACCCCATAGTTAGTCTTGAATAAAGAATTCCTCTATTGTGATTCCTTAACTATTTCTTTCAACGAAGTCCTATCAAACATTATGTATTTACCTTTTTCTAGATCTACAAACCTTGATTGTGTGGTATGGTAGGAGGTTATACTCTAGCAGTCATCTTCTTGTGCCTCATATGTTAATTGGATCCTCTTATCACCTCTCTAATTACTCTCACTAGCATTTGTTGTGTTTGGACACCTAAAATATTGGTGACCAACTTGGTTGTAGGAGAGGCATTTCCTTGTGAAGACATTCTGACCTCTGCCTTAAAATCTCCCCTACTATTGCCACTGCCACCTCTAGAGTTTCTCCTTGGTAAATTTTCCCTCTCCTAGTCTAGACTACTTTATTACTCTTTATTTTTATTGAAGTTTCTACTCTAAAATATGCCCCTTCATCAAAAGTTATTTCATCTTCCTCCTTTGCTAGTATAATATCTCTTTCTCTTTTGTTTATCTTCAATCTTTAGGGCTGATTGAAAGCATTTATGAACAAACTCCATAGATACTAGAGTGAGTTCATCTTGAATACTGTACTTAAGACCATTTATGTACCTAGCCAACTTTTATTTCTCACTTTAATACATTTTGGCCTTCAAAGATAAAGAATGGAATTCTTGAGTATAGGTACTTACATCTAGATCTCTTTTCTTTAGATTTTGTAGCTTCTTATGGACCATGATCTCATAGTTCTCTAATATGAATTACTTCTTGATCTCCACTTTCATCCTCTTCTAAGTTGATATATGTCTTCTCTTCCTATGTCCTCTCATTCTACAAGAAGTTCCACCAACTAAGGGTTGGTCCCTTCAACTTGGACATGGAAATTTTAACCTTCTCATTTGTAGGTACATTATCACATTCAAAAGGATTTTCAAGAACCTCCAGCTAGTCCATGCACTTCCCTAGTTCCAACTTACCATGGAATATAGGTAGGCCTCCCTTATCCTTCTTCCCTACCCTCTCTAGGGCTACAAGAATAGCCCTCTAATCTTCTAGCATGTCTATTAGTCTAGGTGTATCTTCTTCTACTTCTTCTACCTTTGACTCTTCATTGGCTCCTCTCCTTACCTTCCCCTTCAACTTATCCAACTCTCTCCTCATGGCTATGTTCTTAGCCCTGACTACTCTACTTTCTACCATTTACTTCTTTACTATCTTGGCCAACTCCATATTGGTCACCCTCAAAGGGTCTCCCTATCCCCTTCTTCACCTTCAAACATCTTGTCCTATGTAAAATCCTAAATTAGAATCAAAGTGGCTCTAATACTACTTGCTACAAAGACTTAGCAACAAAATGTGTTTTTTCTCACAAGGATTCAATATTGCTCAATTCATTGAGAAATTTCTTGATCACCAAAAGTATGGCTACATAGGTTTTTGAAACCTTCACTTCTTTTCTATAATATCAACTTGATACCCTCACTAAGATCCTATAATAACTTTTCTTCATCAATCACCAAACTATGAAAACTAGAAAATTGAACTTTTAGGCCTAATTCCAATTAGGTCTCCAAAATTAATATTTCCCAAACAAAATATTTCTCCAAAAGCCTTGGTAAATGGATTATGGATTCTGATACCCTTTTGAGAGTTCCTAAAGAATACAAGGTTTCAGAATCCAACCCTACTCCAACACCCTAGAATGATCCTAAGACTTAGAAACCTAATAGGCCTAATTAAGTGTGGTTTCTTAAGGAACTAATCTAAAATGGGTCCATGGGATTGAAATTTTGTTTCCAAAAAGTGCCTTGACTCCAAACTACAACAAATCTAGCATCACTTAGCCAAATCAACACTTCTTAGTCATTTGATCCTTCAAACACACTCGCTACATGCTAAATACATTGAGATATTTAGCCTAGCGCAATGAAGGAAAGATAGAAAACTCTATCCTTGAGTTTTTACTTTTTGAATCTAATTTATCATCATCCTAACTTGATCCTCCAACTAGAAATATAAACCCTCTTGTGGGAAGTTAAGTTAGGGCCCTATTTTGATTAATACCCTAGTTTTAAGGGTTTTGTAGACTAGTCTACAAGAATCAATACAATTCATTGTCTACTTGATGAAATGACTTAAAACTAACTCTAATATCATGTCAACTCTCCTTGCTATCGAACCATGTCACTTGTAGGTGTCAAAACATCCATATAGATCCATACCAATAATAGTTACAACATCAAAATTGCACAAAAATAAGGTATATTTTATTGATTTCAAAATGTCCTTTCATACAATGGTTCTCTTTAACTTGAGAAAGAGAAAAAATGACTAATATATCCTCCCTCCAATGACTACAACCATATTTGGCTATTGGAGGTCATTTTTCAAGTTTTTACATTTTCTTGTCAAAATGTTTCTAAGCAACTTCTAAAAGTTGTTAACAACCTTCGCAATAAAGTGTAGTTTTGCAAACAACAAAACCCAACTCCTAACCTTATTATATGACTAAGATAAGTTTAAAAACATATGTAAAACCAATAATTGGACCTTTCTAGCCTTATTCAACCAAATTAAAGAAAAAAAATCCCAAGGGTCATATGGGACTAATGCAATCAAGATTTATAAGACATCTTGATGGATTTTCCTTTACAAGTGACCAAGATCTCATAAGAATAATCTAGATCTAATCATGACGATGCCAATCCTAGTTGATGTTGAAGATGTATAACCCTTGTTCCTTGTCCTTGCATTGGTGCCCTACACCAAAATCCAATGTTATTCAATTGTGCTGCACTCAGTAGATTACGCTTTAGTCCTTCAACCCAATAAACATTATCACTTATAATTTCATTGGTTAGTGAGATACAACCTTTTTTGGAACTATTTAGAATAATTGAAGGGGGGGTAGGGGGGGAAGAGGGGGTGTGAATCCATTATTCAAGGTCTAGATGTACTAATAAAACTTTTCGCAGCCTAGTGAACCCATATCCATAAAACATATTCATGCAAGCATCCATTAGATGATAAAATCACTTAACATTTGTAGGTTACTGTAAAAACAACTTTGCAGAAATGTAACCATGAAACATAACAAATTCAATAACACATTTGACACAACAATTTAACATGGAAACCCAATTTGGGAAAAATCACCAGTAACATGCTACTCATTCTCACTCTTTTGAAGTAATACCCTATGAAAGGCCGACCTTGTTAAAGGTTAGAATACACATTGTTAAATGTGACTTGGTTATAGGATTTTAATCACCCTATTAGGAGTGAGCCTTGTTAGAGGACTTTAGATCATTGATTTGGAATGTCACCCGATTAAAGGATTTATAAATGATTATTAAGTCAACCTTAATCCAAAGGATATACCCTAATCTAGTACAATGATTAGAAAGTAATAGTAATGCTTGATTTGATAACAAATTACAACTTAGCTGCAAATTATAGATCTCTATTTTAGTCCTCCATTCTTCTTAGCTTTTACACACTTCAGCTCTAATAGCTTGTTCACCCTTGAAGCATTCATACTCTTAAGTCTTCTTGATTTTCTTTCCAATAGCAGTCTCTTCTATCCAATCTCTAAATGAATCAATACCTTAGACCTCTTGTCTAACTTAGATTATTAAACTTTGACAAGCCTTGCTTCTGACTAGCCATCTCTATATATAGAAAATTAAGATCTTTTGACATCCATCCTCTATCATCTATTTTAACATTAGGTGGGATTAGGTAGGGTTCAATTAATCTACCTATCTTTTCATTTTAGTCCCTTTTAGAAACTCTACTTCAATCCTCTTTAATTATGCCTCAAAATGGTTTACCATGAATTTTGTGCCCATCATCATAGTTATCTTCCACATGCTTCAAAAAATTCAAGAAAACATAACAGTCAGCTTAGATTCATCAAATCTATGATTTAACATGAATACTGACACTTGGCATCAATATGTTATCACTCAACTTCTATATCATTCTTCCACTCATCTTCAACTAGATCACTCGGCAAACACTAAAGTTTACTAGTGCTTGACATCAACTAAACTTTACTTGGCTTACACTATATCATTTGGCATACATTGAACTTTGACTTTGCTCAGCTCCAACTAATTTTGTTCTTGGCTTGCACTAACTTTTCTTGGTACCTACTATCCACTTGGTCAAGCTTGGAAGACTCAATTCTTCTTACTTTTTCTTCTAGGCTTTATTAGTGTATCCAAACTTTGCCACTATATCATCATTGTCTTAATTGATCTTTGTACTCCTTTTTACATATAATAAGTCAACCTTTTCTCTAAGTGATTTTGTCATATTATTTGATCAAATCATCTTCATCAATCAAAAAATGACAGTACTCAAATCAATTAAGTAGTTGTCTTACTAGCAAGTAGCAAGTTTGACATTAGTGACAAAATAATGATTGAAACATGTTCTCATACTTGTATCAATATGTTTTATACGATATTCATCTTTGGCATTGATAGAAAACCATTACCAACAACAATAGAAAAATTAAAATAATTCCTTGCATTAAAATCTCTCCCTCTATCAGTAGCTTTCATCTTTTGTATAGGTTACAAAATTTTGTTCTGATCAACAGACAATCAACTCATCCTTATGACTCCCTCTTGATCACTTCCTCTATCTAATATTCAAGTATCTATCTCTATGTATTATGTTCTTATATCTCCCTCAACATTATCTCCCTCTTACTAGATAGATGTATGTCTTTTAATCATTTCTCTTTTTGTAGTTAAATCATTAGGTACACTATCTCCTTCTGAGTAGATATTCCATGTTTCTTCCTTTTTGTATTTCTTCTTCTGTTGTATTCTCCCTCTTCTATATTTTTCCCTTTTTGACAACAATTCCAAAGACTTTTCATCTTAATATGTTGATATGAACATTTTCTTTTTCTCCCTCGATCTCCAAGCTTCTAACTAATCTACAACTCTAGCTCTTTGATTACTTTAGGAAGACCCTAAAGTAAGATCCACTACATCAATGTGTAACATATGTCAATCATCTTAATTAATATAGGGCTCTTTTCATGCTCCTTAAATAGCCTTGGATAAGGGTATCACCCCTAGTTTACCTCTTAGATAGTCATGTGAATCCTTAGGTAATACTTTTGTGAAGATATCAACTATTTTCTCTTGTGTAATCACACATTCCGTCTACACCTCTTTTTCTTGAACTAACTCTCTCAAGTAATGATACTTGATTGCAATGTGCTTATTTTTTCTATGCATCATAGGATTCTTTGATAGATTTATAGCACTTGGACTATCATAGTAAAGTATCACAGGTTCAGTGATTTCCTCCTTCATAGCTTTGAGTAGGCATTTTACCCATAAAATGTTTGTACAATTTACTACAACAACAACATATTTAGCTTCAACAGTAGATTGAGATATGCAATTTTGTTTCTTGTTAGTCAATGTAACCATCCTTTTGCCTAAGAAAAATGATCCCCCACTAGTGTTCTTTCTATTCATCAATATTTCTAGCCTAATCAGCATCAATGTAGGCTCTCAACTCAAACTTCTCATTCTTCTTGTAGTATAGACGATAGTCTTTTGTACCTTTTAGATATCTCAATATTCTCTTAACAAGAATCAAATGATTTTCTCTGGGATTGACAGATAATCTTACAACTATCACAATAAATATTACAATAACAAGTCTTCTATGCACTACATATTTTAATTTTCCAATCATAGACGTATACAGTGTTTGATTCATGTCAATTGAATCATCATTCTTTGACAATTTGTGTCCTATCACCATAGGTGTGCTTACTGGCTTGGAATCTCAATCCAAAAAAATTTAGTATCTCATTTACATATTTTTACTAAGTAATGTGTGTACTATATTTCATCTTATGTACTTGCAAACCACAAAGAACTTGATTTCTCCAAACATAGACATCTCAAATTCTATCTTCATTTCATTTGCAAAATCTTTACATAAAGTATCCTAACCTCCAAATATGATATCATCAACAAAAATTTTAGATAGAGAAATACCTTTTCCTTTTTTTGTCTTCAAGTATAGATTTATATTATCATCAACCCTCTCAGATCCAATCTTAGGAAGATAATTGTGAAACCTTTCATACCATGCTCTTGGTGTTTGCTTCAAACCATCTAAAGCTTTGTGTAGTCTACATACCATATTTTTTTTGCTAGAATCAACAAATACTTCTGGTTGTTCTATAAAGACTTCATCTTCTAATATGTCATTCAAAAATGTAGATTTAACATCCATTTGATAAACTTTTAAACCTTTGTATACATAGTAAGAAAGAAAAGTTCTTAATCCTCCCAATATTGCAAAGGGAGTGAATGTTTCTCAATAGTTTATCCTTTCTTCTTGTGCATACTCCTTGCAAACTAATATTTTCTTATTCCTTGTGACTTCACTATTTTCATCTAACTTGTTTCTGTACACCCACTTTGTGCCAATCACATTTTTATTTCTTGGTCTAGGAACTAAAGTCCATGTCTTATTCTTCTCAATCTACTTAATCTCTTCTTTCATGGCTTTAATCCAATCCATATCTTCTAAGTCATCTTTCACTATCTTAGGTTCATGCATGCTATGAAAATATGTATCACTTCTCAACCTATTTCTTGTCATTAATCTTACATCTTTATTTCCAATAATTTTTTTAGCAGGGTGATGTCTTTTGACATACTTTGACAATCTTGGTTCTATTCTATTTTCCTCACTAGGTCTGTCAACTTTGAAATCACTATGTACTTCTCTATCAAGTAATTCAACATCTCTTACATGTACACTAATCTCAGAATCAAAATGTGCCTCAACTTTATTCTGTAACTTGACACTTGAATCTAGCTCAGTTCTTGGATACAACTTTGCATTCATTGTATGTGACTTGGCAATCACTGAAACTTTTTATTGATTTGTACCTTGATTTACAACATCTTCATTAGCAAGCATACCATTATAAAAGTATACAAATTATTTTTATTCCTCTAGTTCCTTCATAGGTTCAGCCTCATGTAATTCTATATAATCATCAAATTTTACATTTGTAGTTTTCACAACTTTGTTAGTTTTAGTATTTAAAAACTTATAAGCTTTACTTCTTGTGGAATAGCCAAGGAATATACCTTCCTCACTTTTTGCATCTAATTTACCATTCTTGGAATCTTTGAGAATATAACACTTGCTTCCAAATACCTTAAAATATCTTACATAGTGTGAGTATTTGTACCATAGTTCAAAATGTGTTGAATTAGTACCATTCTTGATTTGCACATAGTTCAAGGTATAGATAGCTATACTTATAGCCTTTCTCCAATATTTCAAAGAAATAATATTCTCCATCATGAGTGTCCTAGTACAGTTCGTTACATATTTGTTCCTCCTTTCAACAATTCCATTTTGCGGAGGGGTTCCAAGGACAGATGTTAATCTTTTGATTCATCTATCATTACAAAGCATCTCAAACTCATTTGATGTAAATTATCCTTGTATCTCAAACATTTTAGGCTTTTACCTATTTCCTTCTCAACTCTTGTTAAGTATCACTTAAACATTTGGAAAGCATAAGATTTATATTTTAGAAACATAATTGTCATCATCCTACAATAATCATGAACAAATAACATAATGTACTTATCACATTTGTAGCTTTTCACATCAATTGGTCCACACAAGTGAGTATGAATAATCTTCAAAATTCCTTTAGAGGTGTGAGTCTTACTCTTTAAACTAGACTTTGTCATTTTGCCTAATTGAAATTGTTTGCAAATTATATTGTTAGGTTTCTTCAATTTAGGCAAACCTCTCACTCTTCTCATGTTACTTATACTAACCAAGTTAAAATTAACATGACATAACCTCTTGTGCCATCACCACACATCATCAAATTCTACAACTAGACAAGTAGCATCATTTATATCAAGATAGAATAGATTATTTCTAGTTTTATCACCTTTTCCCATTAGTTTTTAATAATAATCATATATCTTAGCAATCTTATTCTCAAACTCAACCTTGCAACCTAAACTATTCAATTATCACACACACAAAAAATTATAGTAAAGTCCTTTAACATAATAAGCATTATCACGTAAAATGTTTTCTATGAGTTTGATAGAACCTTTTCATTTTATCAGACATGGTTCATCACTACCAAACCTTACACTATTTTTTTCATACTAATTCAAGGTAATTAACATACTTTTATCTCTAGTCATGTGATGTGAACACCCATTATCAATGATCCATCTATCATTCTTGTTCACACAAGAGATGAATGCAGTTGCCTTATCCTCATCAAAATTATCCTTCATTGCAACATACACCACTTCATAATCATGATCATCAAATCCATCTTTGGTTTCCCCTTCTACAATGTAGCAAGACTTATTTCCTTTATCTTTGTAATCTTTGTTGTTCTCATCTCTTCTACTTTTGTACTTGTCTCCACCTTTGTAGTTCTTCTTCTCTAGACATCTAGCAGAAATATGAAGAACGTCATTGCAATTAAAACACATGATAGGTAAAATTACCTTTGAATTTTCCTTTACGTCTGTGAAATCTCCTTGCCAGTAATGCTTCAAGCTATTCTACATCCTCCTTATCTATATCATTGTCACTAGAAACATATTTTACCTTTTTCCTCTGCTTCTCATTAGGTGTGTTGCATAAAAATGTAATAAACGGAATAAACACTAAGCAACTAACATCTATTCCTACATGATTATGCAAACCTCAAAATATGCAAGAGAACATAGAAATAAACATAACATGAAATCAAAAGAGTATAAACTATTCAAAATAGCACATATGTAAACCTCATGAAATCATCAAGTGTAGATGATTTCATTGTTGTGGGATGTGGTTGCTCATAATTCCTATAGCATAAAAATGAGGTAGATAGTTCTTGATAAAAATGAGGAGAGGGCTCTCCTTTTATAGGAAATGAGATGAAATGGATAGTTGAGATTGAATGCAAGATGAAGGGCTAGGATCTCTCAAGATCAATGAGGTGTCCATGAAATGGAGGCCAAGTAGACTCCATGTGGATTATGGTTTTGACCAATTTAAAGGGGGAAATATGCTCACACATTTGTGTGCAACCTTTTATGGTGACATGATCAATGACAAGTGTAAGAGGTGTGAGAATCCTGGCTTCTCACACATATGTGAGACACCTTGATTCTCATGTAAGAGGACAAGCTTGTAAGAGGTGTGAGAAGCATGGTCTCTCACATATGTGTGAGACACCTTGACTCTCATGTAAGAGGACAAGTGTGCAAGAGGCATGGAAGACATGAGGGGTGTGGGAAGTGGGAAAATCCTTCACACATGTGTGAGGATTCCTCACACATGTGTGAGCACACACTTAGGATTAAGAGGTGATTAGCAAGGTGATTAGAAAAAGTGAGTGTGATTAAGGAAGTGGGTAGGTTTAGAAAGGGGGGTTAGGTTAGAGTAGTGAGGTTAGGTGAGGGCTAAAGGTAGGAGCCATGTGCTCAAATAGGATTAAATGCAATATTTAATTCCAAGTAGGAAAGGGATTAATTAAGTAAACGAAGTACTTAATTAAAGGGAATGGGTTAGGATGCAAGTGGAATAGGTTAAGATTTAAATAAACCTTAGTTTATTTAAATCAAGGAAAGGAAAATTTAACTAAATAAATGTAAATTTATTTAATTAAAGGTAAGGTAATTAGATAAATAATAAATATTTATTTAATTGGTCAAGAAAAAGGGGATTTGGACAATTTTAGGTGTCCACATTAGGTTCCTTCAATGACAACTTATATTTGAAAGTAGATTCAACATTGTTACATTTGTAGTTGTAAAAATTAGATAGCTCAAAAGCAATGAGCCTACCTACCAAACCTTCAAGAGTCAGATTAGAACCTGGTATACATCTTAGTTCTTGTATTGTAGAAAATCTAATAGCATAGATAGGCAACAATGTTCTCAAAATGTTTCTTAGTATAGTCTCATCATCTATCTTACCAATAGATCCTCTTATAGCATAAACAACATCTTTTATCCTTGAGCAATACTCTCACCTTCTTACATCCTCATATCATCAAACTTGCCTCTAATACTTTCAAATATGGCTTTCAAAATATTGGCATAAACTCCATAGATGGTGTGAAGAGCATCCTACATCTTCTTTGCACTATCACAACCCTTGATTTCATTGAACTTAGCATAACCTAGGGTAGAGGCAATCTCCAACATTTCTTGATTGTGTAATTTTTCCTTTTTTAAATCTTCAGCAGTTTGGGCTCTAGTCGAATCAACATGCTTAGTGGTGATGGTAGAGTGTGCATGGTCTCCAAGACCTCCTAGGTGTAGCTTAATCAAAATTTTCCATGGAGTAAAATTTTCCCTATTAAGCTTGGGTTCCTCTCTTTTGATAGCTTGGTCCTTTTGCTTCTAGTACCTTCAAACTAGTCCTCTTAAGAAGATAGATCTGATACCAATTGTTGGAATTCTTTTGAATAAATATGGTGGGGCGGGGGGGGGGTGAATCAGTTATTCAAGGTCCAGATGTATATATAAAAAATTTCATGGCTTCATAAACCCATATCCATAAAACATATTCGTGCATGCATCCATTAGATCATACAATCACTTAAACTCTAAAGGTTACTGTCAAATCCATTTTGCATAAATGTAAGCATGAAACATAATAGATTTAATAACACATTTGATACAATGATTTTATGTAGAAACCCAATTTGGGAAAAACCACTAGTAAGATGCTACTCATTCTCTCTCTTCTAAAGTGATACCCTATGAAAGGTCAACCCTGTTAAAGGTTACAATACACACTATTAAATGTGACCCGATTGGAGGATTTAAATCACCCTGTTAGGAGTGAGCCTTGTTAGAGGACTCTAGATCATTCACTTGGAATGTCACTTGGTTAAATAATTTACAAATGACTATTAGGTCAACCTTAATCCAAAGGATTTATCCTGGACTGGTGCAATGATTAGAAAGTAATGGTAAGGCTTGATCTGATAACAAATTACTGTTAGAGTAAATAATTAATTTACTAATTATTTATTCTATATACTTAAGCTTACTTAGGTAAATGCATTTTATTTATTAATTTTAGTCTAGGAGTTAGTTATAAGTTGTTGACAATACGAGAGTTTTTTCTCTCCTAAGTCATACTTATCCTTTCACATTGTTTGAGGACTTTCCATCTTATGTGGATGTATGCTTAGTTGTCACACATATCTCCTAGTGTCTTCTAGCTTCCTCTAGGAGATTCGTGGAGCTCTTTATGTTCGGGCTCCCTCATTGTATTTTCATCAACAACAACCAACTCATTTAGCATATTGTAAATACATATTTTCTTGTGTTTGCATATTTTCTCTATCATGTCCATTTAGGGTTTTTCCCTTGCTCCACTCTCTTCCTTCCTTGGCTTCCCTTTGACAGATTTTTGCATGCAAGTGATCTTGGGCATCTTCGGAGTTGAATTTCATCAACTACAATAATTACAACTCACTTGTAGATTATAGATCTTTGTTGTAATCCTTTATTTTGCTTGTCATTCACACACTTTAGCTCTAATAGCTTGTTCACCATTCAAGAATTCATACTCTTAAGCATTCATACTTCACTTTCTAATAATAGTCTCTTCTATTTGGTCTCTAAATGAAGCAATATCTTAGACCTCTTCTTTAACTTAGATTCTCAAACATTGATTGACCTTTCTTCTGACTAGCCATCTCTATAAATAGAAAACCAAGATCTTTTTTCATTCATCCTCTATCATCCATTTTAGGGTTTGGTAGGATTAGGTAGGATTCAATGAATCTACCCATTTTTTCATTTTAGTCCCTTCTAGAAACTTCTTCTTCAATCCTCTTTGAATTCACCTCAAAATGGCTTACCATGAATTATGTGCCACCAACTCATCATAGTTATCTTCCACATGCTTCACAAAATTCAAGAAAATAAAATAGTCAACTCAGATTCATCAAATCTATGATATAAGATGAATACTATGTTCAAATACTTTATAATAGCTGACAAGCAAGGGCATTAATTAGTTATCCAAGGTCCAGATATATAAATAAAACTTTTCATAGTTTAGTGAAGCCATAAAACATTTATCATCATGCATGCATCCATTAGATTATGCAATCACATAAAACTTGTAGGTTACTATCAAATCAATTTACAAAAATGTAAACATGAAACATAACAGATTCAACATCACACTTGACACAATGGTTTATGTGGAAACCCAAATTGGCAAAAAACACCAATAACATGCTACTTTTTCTCACTCTTCTAAAGTGATGTCATGTGAAAGGCCAACCGTGTTAAAGGTTACAATACACACTATTAAATGTGACCCTTTTAAAGGATTTCAATCACCCTATTATGAGTGAGCCTTATTAGAGGACTTTAGACCATTCACTTGGAATGTCACCTAGTTAAAGAATTTACAAATGGTTGTTAGGTCAACCTTAATCCAAAGGATTTAGCTTATACTAATACAATTATTAGATAGTAGTAGTAAGGCTTGATCTAATAACAACTTACAACTCCATTTGTAAATTGCAGATCTTTGTTTCAGTCCTCCATTCTTATTAGCCTTCACACATTTCAGCTCTAATAGCTTGTTCACCCTTCAAGCATTTATACCCTTAAGCATTCTTTCTTAACATGCCAATGGAAACTCTTCTATTAGGTCACTTGATGAAATAAAATCCTTGACTCCTTGTCTTCCTTAGGTTCTCACACATGACAACCCTTGCTTTTGACTAGTCATTCCTATAAATAGGAAATTCAAATCTTTTGCCGCTCTTTCTCCATCATTCAATTTAGGTTTAAGATAGATTAGGTAGGATACAATGAATCTACCCTATATTTCATATCTCTTCTACAAAATTCTCCTTCAATCCTCTTTGAATTTGCTTCAAAATGGTTTACCTTGACTTTTGTGCCACTAGCTCATCAATCTTATCTTCCACTTGGTTCACACAATCCAAGAAAATAAACTTGTCAACTCAAATCCATCAAATTCATGATTTTTCGAATAATACAACCACTGGGCATTAACTTTTTTTTTATGCTCAACACATACTACATTACTCAACATCCTTCATAAAACCACTTGACATGAAATAAAGTTTATTGGTGCTCTTCATCAACTAAAATTTACTTGGCATCCACTATTTTACTTTGCATACACTAGAATAGACTTTTACTCAGCTCTAACTGATTTTTTGCTTAGCTTGTACTAACTTTGCTCAGCACCTACTATCCACTCAGTCAAGCTTGGAAGAAAAAATTTCTTTAACTTGTTCTTCTAAACTTTCTTAGTGTAACCAACCCTTTTAACCTTAAGTAGATTATCAATACATCATGTTATCACTATCTTAACTAATTCTTGTACTTTACATAATCATAACTCAACCTTTCCTCTAGGTGCTACTGTTACATCTTTTGAACAAATCCTCTTCATCAATCAAATAAGTGATAGTACTTAAATCATATAAGCAATTGTCTTACTAGAAAATATCAAGTTTGATATCAGTGACAAAATAATGGTTGAAACATATTGATCATACTTATATCAATCTATTCTCTACACTCTCCTTCTTCAACAATATTCTTCAATCTATTCTCAACAATCTCCCTCTTTGGCATTGATGGCAAACCAAACTAACTAGGTTAAAATAGTAAGACCAACAAAATACCAAAAAATAAAATAGTTCCTTGTATTGGAATCTCTCCCTCTATCAGCAACTTCCATCGTTTAAATAGGTTACAAAACTCTTCCTTATAACTCTCTCTTACTAGGTAGATGTTAGGATTTCTCTTTCTTAGTTCTCTTGATTCTCCTAATCAATAACTATCTCCCTCTTTCTTGCATTTCCCTTTATCAACAATTATCTCCCTCTTTGATAACAATGCCAAAGACTTGTCATCTTAATATGCAGATATGAAATTTTTTAGTTTCTCCCTCTGTCACCTTACTTGTGACTAATTTGTAGTTTCATATCTTTGACTACTTTAGGAAACTCCTAAAACAAGATCCATTGTATCAATTTGTAATATATGGAAATCAACTTATTTGATGTAGGGTACTCCTTTTGTTACTTAGATAGCCTTTGATAGGGCTATCACCCCTAGTTTTCCTCTTAGATACTCATGAGCATTCTTAGATAATTATTTTGTGAAGATATCAGCAATTTTCTCTTTTGTGTTAACATATTCCATCTTCACCTCTTTATCTTGAACTAATTCTCTCAAGTAATGATACTTGATTGTAATGTGCATATTCTTTATGTGCATCATAAGATTCTTTGATATGTTCATAGTACTTATATTATCATGATAAACTGTCACTGGTTCTGTGATCTCTTCCTTCATATCTTTGAGTAACTATTTGATCTATACAATGTTTGTACAATTGATAGAAACAACAAAATATTTAGCGTTAGTTGTAGATTGTGAGGTGCAATTTTATTTCTTGCTAGTCCATATAACTAGCCTCTTGCCTAAGAAAAATGTTCCTCCACTAGTGCTCTTTTTGTCACCAATTTTTCTAGCCCAATCAACATCAATATAAGCTCATAATTCAAATTTCTCATTTTTCTTATAATATAGACAATACTCCTCTATTCCTTTCAGATATCTCATTATTCTCTTTACAACCATCAAATTATTCTTTCTAGGATTAATAGAGAATCTTACAACTATCTGTATAGATAATGCAATGTTAGGTCTACTATGTACTACATATTGTAATCTGTCAATCATAGACCTGTATAATGTTTAATTCACCTCAGCTAAACCATCATTTTTTAACAATTTGTGTCATGTTACCATAGGTGTACTTACTAGTTTGGAATCCTCCAATCCAAAAGTTTTCAGTATTTCCTTGACATATTTTGACTGAGTGATGTATATACTATATTTCATCTGATATACTTGCAAACCCACAAAGAAATTGATCTGTCCAAAGATAGACATCTCAAATTCTTGTTTCATTTCATTTGCAAAAGCCTTACATAAAGCATCTTGACTTCCAAATATGATATCATCAACAAAAATTTCAAATAAGAAAATATATTTGCCTTTTTCTATCTTCATGTAAAGATTGTTGTTATCATTAGTCTTTTCAAATCAAATCTTTAGAAGATAGTTATGAAGTCTCTCATACCATGCTCTTGGTGCTTGCTTCAAACCATATAGAGCTTTGTGTAATCTGCATACCATGTTCTTACTATTAACATCAAAAAAACCTTCTAGCTATTCTATGTAAAATTCTTCCTCTAATATGTCATTCAAAAATACAAATTTAACATCCATTTGATAAGCATTGAAATCTTTGTATGCATAATAAGTAAGTAAGATTATTACTCCTTCCAATCTAGAAACATGAGCAAATGTCTCTCCATATTCAATTCCTTCTTCTTATGCATATCCTTTGCAAACTAATCTTGCCTTGTTCTTTGTGACTTCACCATTTTCATCTAGCTTTTTTCTAAATACCCACTTGGTACCAATCACATTTTTGTCTTCTAGTCTAGAAACTGGAGTCCATGTTTTTTTTCCCTCAATTTCTTCTTCCATGGCTTTACTCTAGTCCACATCTTCTAAGGCATCTCTCACTGATTTAGGTTCTTTCATGCTCAGTAAACATGTATCATTTCTTAATCTATTTTTTGTCATTAGTCTACCATCTTTATCTCTAATAATTTGTGCAATAGGATGTCTCTTGACATATTTGGACAATCTTGGTTAAACTCTAATTTCTTCATTTTGTCTTTCAACTTCAAAGTCACTATGTACTATTGGTCTCAGAATGGTTTTGACATTTGAGTGTTAACACACTTAACCACTTTCTACATAGAAGCCAAGTACACTATGTATGCTGAGCTATAGTATGTGCTGAGCCAAAATTCCAACAAGTGTTGAGCTAGTGATATATACATGCTGAGTCATAGTTGATGGCAAGCAAGTCAGAATGTAATATGTGTCGAGTGAGCCAGATTCATACATGTATTGAGCAAGACAGAATATAATAGGTGTCGAGCAAACCAGGATCAAACATGTGTCGAGCACCAGTAATCTAATATGTGTTGAGTAACACAAAATCAGCATATGAGTTTGTGCCTTCACAAACTCAAATGTAAACCATTTTTTGAACTGACATAGAAGGATAACAAGGATAAGAATGAATCTTTTATATTTACTATGCAATTAGTAGGCAACCAACAAGAAAAATGGAGAAGGTATGTAACCAATGAGAAAAGTGCAAGGAATGAGCAAGAATTAAAGATTCAATATGGATCATAGATCCATACCTAACCCTAAGTCTACGAAGTCTTTATAAGAAGGCTTAGACCCCATGATTTTATATTGCCAAATAGAAATTAAGGAAAGTGCTAAGCAAATAGAAAAATTGTAGAACAGGGCAAACAATACTTAGTGAATTGAGCAACAGAACAGAATAAGGGCTATGAACAAATATTAGATCAAGCAAGGATCACATTAGAATGACCAAATCAAGTGCCTGAAATAAGAAATTGATGATTGTAAGAAATCAGGTCAAAGATTTCTAATACTCTCTAGCAATTGTATTAGATAGTGAAAATCCTATGATGATAGGTTAGCCTAACAACTATTTTGTAGATCCTTTGAAGAGGTGACTAAATCCTTTAACAGGGTGACACTTCATGTAAAGTGTTTTAAATCCTTTAACCAAGTCACTATTGACACCGTGTAAAGCTTTTAACAAGGTAGGTCTTTCATAGGGCAGACCATCAGAAGTGGTCAAACAATTATTGCTATAGTGATTTTGTGGGTATCATCCCCACCCCAATTTTACCTTCTTATTCCTAGAGGGTTTTTGGGTTACCAAATTCTGGTGTCATGTATTGATGCATGTTTTTACTTTATATTTATTTAATATGTTTGCATGCATGTAGTCTACTTTTAGTTATTTGCTTTAAAGAATTTGAAAAGGTTAAAGTGTGTTACTTCTGATTCACCCCCTCTCAGAAGTACTCTTCCCATTTGAATATTCCAACAATTGGTATCAAAGCCTTGGTTCTCACAAGGAGAATCCTAATAGCTTAGAGAAAAGATTTGAAAATAGAAGTCTTCAAACTTGGGAAGATCATAGACAATCAGGCGATTGATGTGCACCTCTCTCTACACAAATTGGAGGAAGCCAAAGAGGAATTGAGAAAGTCCTTGAAAAGAAGGAAGGATATAGCCATAGGTGAAAATGACATACACTACAAGGAGATTAACACCACACAAGTGTTTTTCAATGGAGATTCTAAGGAGTTTAATGCAACAATAGCTGAACTGATGGAGAAGAATAGAGCTCAAGTAGAAGAAATCAAAATACTCAAGCTTGAATAAGAATCACAAGCCATAATGCTTTTTGAAGTAATTAAATAGAAGAAGAAAGCCATTGAAGACAAGGTTATGATAGAATATGACAAGAGAAATCTTACCAATAGATTGGAGGAGAAGACAATTGAGTTTGAAAGAATCTCAAACATGCAACTTGACACCTTAAGCTAGATGATGAATGCACATCATGAGCTAAATATGAAGGACATTGAGATCCCACCTTGAGAATTAAAAATGCAAAATTACATAATTAATTGGGAAGAGAGAAGGAAGTTGCAAAAAGCTTCAACAAACCTAGTGAGGCTATCAAGTACTTTGAGCAATTACTGAAATCACCAAGGGCCAGTAATGATACTTCAAGACTTGGTCACACCAGTACTAAACAAGGATAATCATCCAAGACTACAGAAGAAAGGAGTAACAAAGGTAGGAACACCAAACCTACTTGTCATTTCTATGGTAAAAAGGGGCATACCTCTAATGTATGCAAGAGAAAGGATGGCCATTAGCATGATAAGTCTAAAAATACAAGCTTTTGTCATAAGTGCAAAACACAAGGATATCAAGCACATGAATGCAGGACTAGGACTATAAGAAGACCAAGATTTGACAGTCACTGCTACAATTGCAAATAGTATGGACATAGATCACTTGAATGTAGATCAAAGCCTATGTGGACACCCAATCAGCCTACAAAAGGAAATAACCATGGTCATCACTGCAATTGGGATTACAATACGAGGTATAACTATAACTACTATCATGAATATGGACATATTCCTAAAATTTGCATAAGGACACATTTCAGAGGAAACTACAATAGGTGGTTGAGTCAAACCGCATGTTTTAGTTTCTTGAAGACTGGTCATATCAATAGGAATTTCCTGACAAAGTCAAAAGCACCCAAGTCATAAGTCAACAAAGGAAAAGAGAAAGTAGATGTTGAAAAAATTAGAGGAGAAATGAATAAGACATGAAAGAGAAAGGATGAATAAAACACATCAAATGGAGGGATCACTTCACCCAAGAGGTCAAGTGGTCACATCTCATCCAACTAAGCAAGGATAGGTGTATGGGACTGATATACAAAGTTATATCATACATTAGTCCCAAAACAAAGAAGTACTGCAAAGAAGAAATCAACATGAGCAAAGATGCCAAGTCAAAATTTGAAGATGCCAAGTAAAGCTCCTATGTATGCCGAGCTGCTAGTGGCAACCAAGTTAATAGTTAGTACCGAGTTGAGAAATGTCAATGGAAGTCGAGTGAAGTGGAAATCTAATGGAAGTCGAGTGAACAAAATCTAATGGAAGCTGAGTCATGTTGAAACCTTCAAGTGCCAAGTTTATAGCTATATGCACTAAGCATTTAATGCTAGGTTTTGAAAGGTATATATGATCTAGTAGAACTGATGCTTTAGCAGATAAATGAGAACCTAGGAGCAATAAGAAGGTCAAAAGGTGCTCAATGAAAGTTTGGTTCAGTCCTTGTGTGCATATTTTTCTATGTCATGGAAGAGTTTCCTTCAATTGGAAAGGTGAATTGGAATCCAAACAAAACTACAATCACTCAAATCAATGAGTACATTGATCAGATGGGTGACAACATTGAAGCCCAAATGACAAGCTATTTTGAGGATTTTAAGAAATTCATGAAACGAAGAGTGAGAATACCAGTTTCCCTAGTGGAAAAACATATCAATGACATATGTTTTTTGGTAAACATTGATTACACTTACATTCAAGCAAAAATTCTAGGGTGAGATGGCTAAGGCTGTTAGGTTATGAACTTGATGTGCCTTGGCAGCAATCATAGCATTGCTTGCAGAAGAGATTGATAAAGAGGCACCCTATTTTGGCACATATGATGTTGTGAAATCCAAAGTTGAAACAGAATTGAAGAAAACCTCTATAATTAAGAGGAAAGACAAACTAGTAAAGAAGATGAAGAAATTTGGTGCAGACATTGAAGGGGAAACAGGTGCTAAAGAAGAAGAAGAAGAAGGTGAGAGTGAAGAAGAAGAAGAGAAAGGGAAAGGCCCTTTGGAATTGACATAGGGCTTAGGAGAAGATAAGGAGGAAGGTTCCAAGGAAGAAGAAGCCAAGGAAGCACCTACAGAAGCCAAGCAAAAGAAGAGAAAGGCTAAAACTCAACCTCCAGCTTAGCCCAAACCCAAGAAGGTAACCAAGCCTATACAAGCCAAACCAAAGGCACCAGTAGCAAGGGCTACCACAAGGGAATCTTCACAAAAGGCTAAGGAGGAAAAAAAGAGAGCAGAAAAAGGCCACTATATAGACTAATGAAATGCCAAAGAAAAGAAGAAAGTATGTGGCATAGCTAGACATTGATGATGAGGAGAAGACTGAGATAGAGGATATCAGTCAATTTCGAGTGGTAAGCCATCCTCCCAAATCTACTATAGATAAAATTTGTGAAAATATTAAGAATGCAGATTTGAATGATTTGAAAAGCCTTGATTTCAACAAGCTAAGTAAAGAAGAGCAAAACAAAATAGAGGAATCTGTATATGCCATGATGGTTGAATTCAAAAACACACCTCTAGAGCTAGACAATACCATGCCTAGGGAATTATATGAGATAATTGAAAATGAATGGCATTATTGTCTGAAAATGGAAAATGATATTTGAGAATCTACCTTAGCACAAGTGATGCTTGACCTAACAAGAGGTCGAATAAAAATGGCTAATAAGAAACATGGTGGCAAATTTGCACCTAAATACAAAGCCTTCAGTATCCTACAAAATAAAATTGAGGATGCAGTGAATAAGCCCACACAATTATGGAAGACAATCTACAAGTTAACTGATGACAAGAATGAAGAAGCAAATAAGGCAGAGGTTGGTGCCAAGGAGAAGATAGAGGAAAAGAAAATAGAAGAGAAGATAGAAGAGGATAAAATAAAAAAAGGAGAAGAAGAGAAGAAAGAGGAAGAAGATAGAAAAAAGGTGAGGAGGAAGAGACACAAAAGAGAGAAGGCATGGCAATAGATGAGTAGTAGTAGCAAGAGGAATTGAGTGTGCAAGACACACAAATGCCACCTCCTAGCCCTCCTCATGTAACAATCACACCTGTAGACACTATAACAATCAAGGATGTTCTTGACAATTTTGCTCAAAACATCAATCCCTTAACTACAGAAGATCTCTCCAAGATCCTTCACTAATCCACTCTAGAAGCACAATTATGCAAAAATCCTATATTTGTGAGTATAGATGAGCTACATAAGGAAGTAGCAGAACCAAAAAGAGACAAGGTGAAACCACAAGAACAACCTTTCATCTATACAACTACTAGTACTCAAATTTTAATGCTTCCACCACCATCTCCAACAATTGCAACAATTGACACATTAGGAGTAGGTGACACCTTTTAGAAACTAAGTATAGAAGAAGGAACATATGATGAGAAGGAGAATACATCAAAGGAAAATGAGTAGGCCACTATTTAGACATTGGTATAGCTACAAGAAATAGGCACTCCTACAAAAACTCTTCAAAAGCTGAGCACTGAAGCCATACCTTTACAAATATCAACACCAGGCTCAATCTCAACCAAGGTGATCAGGGTACTTCATTATGGAGACCTTGAGTTAGATGAAGAGATAATCATACCTTCTTATGACTCAAAGACTATGACCAGGGAGTAGATTACAGAGATGCAAGATGCATTAAATAGAAGGAAAAGATAGGAAATACTCAGAAAAGAGTATAAACATAAGAAAGCACTACATGAGATTAAGGACATCTTTATGGATGCCTTTAGCTTGTAGTCACCAAATGAGTCAAATCCCATAATGGAACAATTATTACATATAGTTGATGAGGTGACCAGTGAAGACCAGGATACCAATGTTAAACTTATGGAATGGTCTGAAAGGAAGTTTCAAGGAAAGGTAAATGAGAAAATATCAAGTGGCATAGCACTCTAACAAGTTGAATTGGCCAAGAAAATTGAAAAGGTCAAAACTATGCTAGAGAACATTTTCTCACTGTACAAAAAAGCTATGTGATTTTTCAAATTTCACACAAGAGACAAGCCAAAGGATATTGAGCTTGGAGAGAAATCTTAAGATTTTTAGCATGCAATTACCAAGAGATACAGCTCAAGGTGAGAAGCATTTTTCCCAATCGCTTCACACTCAAAAAGAATTAGTTGCACTAGCAAGTGAAGAGGCCAATATAAAGGCCAAATTGATGTAGATACAATCCTCCATTACCCCACATTTGGAGGTCCTCCACAAAGAGAAAGTCTATGCTAAAATTTTTTTAAAGAAAGATCCTAATCTTTCTACACTTGATGGGCTTGTACATCTTGCTGCAAAGACTTCCATCCAACATAAGTCACTAGACATTGCTTTGGAAAATTGGGATGTAGCTTTGAAAATGATAATGGAGGTAAACAATACATTTTTGGCTAAATATGGTATTACTCCTTAGAACCCTTTGACATAAGTGTCACAAAGGGGGAGAAATAATAAGATTTAACTAAGGGGGAGAATACTAAGCATTTTGATTACATTTTTTCATTCATTCTTTTGAGAATAAAAAGGGAAAAGATTGCAGATAGCCAAAAAATGGGAGATAAGACATAATATGTAAATAGTATGGAGGAGAAATAATGTTTTTGGGGGAGATATGAATAAAACCTACAAGTACAGTTAGAGGAGATAGAACAGCTCAGCACATAGGTATAGATTAAAGACTATAAGGTAAAGGCAAAGAGTATTAGGTACATTCAGCTCAAAATTTTGGTTACAAGAATAGACAAGGCACAATTAGCTCAGAGGGAGTTATAAGGTAGTTTGAACACATTTAGAAAATTTTTACATATGCAAAGCAGAGTGGATAAGGTACTCATAAGGTCAAACCAATAATGTTTAGTTAAGTGTTTTTGACACTCATGTCAAAGGGAGAGATTGTTGGTCTCAACATGGTTTTGACATTTGACTGTCAACACACTTAACCACTTTCTACATAGAAGCCAACTACACTATGTACATTGAGCTACAGTATGTGCCGAGCTAGAATTCCAATAGCTACCAAGTGAATTTAGGTGTCAAGCATTATACAACTATCGAGTAATAAATAGGTGTTGAGTCATAGTTGATGCCAAGAAAGTTAGAATGCAATATGTGTCAAGTGTGCTAGAGTCATACATGTGCCAAGCAAGATAGAATGTAATAGATGCCAAGCAAACTAGGATCAAACATGTGCTGAGCACTAGTAATCTAGTATGTGCTGAGTAACACAGAATCAGCATATGAGTTTGTGCCTTCACAAACTCAAATGTAAACCATTTTTTGAGCTGACATAGAAGAATTTCAAAGGATAATAAGGATAAGAATGAATCTTTTATATTTCCTATGCAATCAGCATGCAACCAATAAGAAAAATGGAGAAGGTATGCAACCAATGAGAAAAGTGCAAAGAATGAGTAGAAATTAAAGATTCAATATGGATCGTAGATCCATACCTAACCCTAAGTCTATGAAGTCTTTATAAGAAGGCTTAGACCCCATGATGCTATGTTGTTGAATAGAAGTTAAGGAAGTTGCTAAGCAAATAGAAAACTTGCAGAATAGGGAAAATAGCAGGGGTGTCAAAGACTTAGTGAATTGAGCAGCAATTACACATCTAGTTGATTAGAACAGAACAAGGGTTATGAATAGATATCAGATCAAGCAAGGATCCCATTAGAATGAGTAGATCAAGTGCATGAAATCAAAAATTGAAGAGTGTAAGCAATCAGGTCAAAGATTTCTAATACTCTCTAGCAATTGTATTAGATAGTGAAAATCCTATGATGATACATTAGCCTAACAGCTATTTTGTAGATCCTTTGAAGAGGTGACTAAATCCTTTAACAGGGTGACACTTCATGTAAAGTGTTTTAAATCCTTTAACTAGGTCATTATTCACACGATGTAAAGCCTTTAACAGGGAAGGCCTTTTACAGGGCATACCATCAAAAGTGGTCAAACAATTATTGCTGTAGTGATTTTGTGGGTATCATCCCCACCTTAGTTTTACCTTCTTATTCTTGGAGGGTTTCTGGGTTACCAAATTCTAGTGTCATGTGTTGATGCATGTGTTTACTTTATGTTTATTTAATATGTTTTCATGCATGGAGTCTACTTTCAGTTATTTGTTTTAAAGAATTTGAAAAGGTTAAAGTGTGTTACTTCTAATTCACCCCCCTTCTCAAAAGTACTCTTCCCATTTGAATAGTCTAACATGTACATCTTTTTCAGGTAGCTCAACATCTCTTTCATTTACACTAATCTTAGAATCAGAATGTGCTTCAACTTCATTCTATAATTTGGAATTTGAATATAGCTTGATTCTTGAATACAACTCAACATTCACAGTATGTGACTTGGCTGTCACTGAAACATGTTGTTGGTTTGTAGCTTGATTTGCAGCATCTTCTTCAGTAGGCATACCTTTATAAGAATATAAAAATGATTTCTATTCTTCTAGTTCTTTCATATGTTCAACCTCATATACTTCTATATATTCATCAACATTTACATTTGCACTTTTCACAACTTTGTTAGTGTTAGTATTTAAACATTTATAAGCTTTACTTCTTGTGGAATATCCTAGGAATATACCTTCTTCACATTTTTCATCTAGTTTACCATTCATGAAGTCT
The DNA here is from genome assembly GCA_028749045.1 of Cupressus sempervirens. Taxonomy (NCBI): domain Eukaryota; kingdom Viridiplantae; phylum Streptophyta; class Pinopsida; order Cupressales; family Cupressaceae; genus Cupressus; species Cupressus sempervirens. The sequence goes on along the minus strand of CM053789.1, from coordinate 52,221,145 downwards.
TTAAGAATGTAAAATTTTCTTCCAAATACTTTGAAGTATTTTACATTGGGTGAGTATCCATACCATATTTCAAAAGGTGTTGAATGAGTACCTTTCTTGACTTGTACACTATTCAAGGTATAGACAATTGTGCTTACATCTCCTCTCCAGTATTTTAAAGAAACATTTTTCCCCATCATGAGTTTTCTAGCACAATCTGTTATAGATCCATTCCTCCTTTTAGCTATTCCATTTTGTGTAGGAGTTCTAGGGGTAGATGTCTGTCTTTTGATTCTTTTTTCATTGTAGAACATCTCAAACTCATGTGATGTAAATTATCCTCCTTTATCAGATCTCAAACACTTAAGACTTTTACCTATTTCCTTCTCAACTCTTGCTAAGTGTAGTGTTTGCCCCTAGTTTACATTTTGTTATTATTGCCGAACTTTTTTAGGCCAATTTTATGCTTGATGATTAGTAGCATTATCTTTAGATCATCAAATATTGTTTCATATTTAGTTGATTCTATGATGAGACTACTTGGTACTATTTACTTTATGTATGTTCAATGGTGATATATATGTTCATGTTTTGACTTTTAGTTGTTGAATAATGTTAGTTAGACAAATGATTATTTATACATATTTTCTATGGATACTTACCCCATACTACATGTATATGGTATGCATGTATATTTTCTTTATGTATGACACTTCTGATGTGTTTAAGGAAGGGAGTCATAGTGACTTGCTAGTCAAGATCCACATGATGTACCACTTCTTGTCGTTGCCTATTTAGCTTAGTATATATGTGTTTGTACATGTGTGGATTTTATGCAGATTGTAGGTACCTAGTATCGACTTCCATGAATTGCTAGGATGAGTGTACCCTATCATATTATCTCAATGGTGAGAGAGGGCAGATAAATTCTTAAGTCCAAATCCTAACTTTTAAACTCATTTTTTCTAGAAAATTAGGACAAGTATCTAAGTTGATTACCTTACGAATGTGTTGTATGACATAAATTTTTGATTATAACCCTTTAAGTTTGATCTTGTATGTGTTTTTCTATGATGGGTTTTCGTATTTCATCCTATAGGTATTTGTGAATTTTCTATTAATTAAGTCAAATTAAATGATTTAATTAATGATTTAATTTAATGGAAAATTGTTATGATATTATACATATTTAATTAATTTAAAAATTAATTAAATAAAAATAATTAAATTTAAAGATAAAATTATAGGTCTAATTGTAGAGTGTGATAATATTTATTTAATTTAATAATAATATATTTAGGAGATCATTTTTAAATGAATGCTAAATATTATTATTACTTAAGTTAATAAATATTTTATCAATTAATGTTTTGAAAATAAATTAAAGCATGAAAATATATTCATTTATTAAAAAATTTAAAATTGCATAAAGTATGCATGAGATTAAAATATAATAAATTAATTAAAAAGATAAAAAAAGTAAATTTAATAAAGTTATTTTAATTGCATAAAGTGTGCATGAAAATGTAAAAGAAAAGCTAACAAAGAGTTAAAGGGTTGTGACCAAGGAGTCCTCTTAGGTGATTGCACAATTAATGCCCCAATTTTAGGAGAGAACTCCTTATCACAATTGAGGGTTCATTTTCAAGGGACTACGAATTTTGGAAGAAGGAATTTTTGGAAGAGAGAAGGTTTTGAGTGAAGAAATTTCTCTCACAAATATTTTTGGGCATTGCAATTTACAATTAATTACTTTTTCTTTTCCTATCTTCTTTGTAAACTATGAACTGGTTATTTGAATATTTCTTTGTGACAAATATTTCAATTTGGAATTACTGGTATGCGTGTTGATTTCTTCTACATATGTAGAGATTAAAATATCTTAGATTCCTTGTTCAATAATTTTACAAATTAGAAAATTAAACAAGGAAGGGTTTTGAAATAAATGGAATTTTTAGTTGGAAATTTTTGAATGGTTTGTCATAATTCTCCTATAAAAGTATTGATAAGAAATTTTGTAATATATATATATATATATTCATATTTGTTAAGGGGGAAATTGGGTTTTAAAGAAAATAATTTTATTAAAATAAGATTTAAAAAATATATATATTTTGTGGAGGAAGTGGCTTTTACCCACCCACCCCCTCCCCCCTCCCAAAGTTTACCTCCCGTGGTCTATATGCATAGACTAGTTGCTGCACATGGCAACAATTATTACTAGTGCCAATGGCAGCAACCAAGCCTGCGACAACCTACAATAAAGGCTGCACGACTTCATACAATCAATGGGCCTAAACCGTTTGATTTAAATGTTATTTTAAATTATTTTTATTTTATTAAATATAATCTATATTAAATTTAAATTATTACTATTAATTTAATTAATGGTTAATATATTTTAATATAGTTTGTTTTAAATAATTATAAAATTAATTTAATAAATTTAGTTTAAATTAAGTTTTATTTATTTTTAATTATAATGAAATTTTAATTAATAATATTTAAAAAAGAAATATTTAGTGAAATTATTATCTAATAATCTTGATTATTTATAAATTCACAGTAATTATAGTTAATGATCAATTATTATTATTATTATTATTATTTATTGGTGATAATTATTTTAAAGTCATTATGGGATCTAATAGTGAACTTTGAAGTAAGGGTAATTATGCGATATGTTCAAATACAAGAACGAGATAAATAATAAGGGTTGAAATGTTAATTTTATGTACTTAAAAACTTATACTGAAATGAAATTGAAAACCTTACTGTAAACTGAAACTATGTGTTTTTAAATCAACCCAAACTATGAAGCTACTCTTAAAACTTGACTTTGTCATTTTGCCTAACAGACATTGTTTGCATATCATATTATCAAGCTTCTTCAACTTAGGCAAACCTCTAACTTTTCTCATGTTACTGATACTAACCAGGTTATCAAAATTAACATGAAATAACCTTTTGTACCATAGCTACACATCATCAAATTTTACAATTAGACAAGTAGCATCCTCTATATCAAGATAGAATAGATTACTCCTATTCTAATCACCCTTTCCAATTAGTTTTCCATTTGTGTCATATATCTTAGCTATCTTGTTTTCAAAATCAACCTTACATCCTAAATTATTTAGTTATGACATACTCAAGAGATTATAGTTAAGTCCTTCAACATAGTAAGTATTGTCACATAAAATCTTATCTGTGAGTTTGATGGAACCCCTTCCTTTTATCAAACATGGTAGATCATTACGAAATCTTACACTATTTTCTTCATAAAAAAATAGGGTAATGAACTTACTTTTGTCTCCAGTCATGTGATGTGAACACCCACTATCAATAATCCATCTACCATTCTTGTTCACACAAGTCACAAGTGCAGTTGCCTCATCTTCATCAGATTCACCCTTCATTGCAACTTACACCACTTCATCATCATGTTCATTAAATTCATCTTTTGTTTGCTCTTCAAAAATATAGCAAGACTTTTTGCCTTTATCTTTGTAGTACTTGCTATCTTCATATCTCCTACATTTGTATTTTTCACCACCTCTGTAGTTCTTCTTCTCTAGAAATCTAGTAGCAATATGACCAACCTCATTGTAATTGAAACAAATGATAGGTAATTTACCTTTGAACTTGCCTTTACCTTTGTGGAATCTTCTTGCTAGTAGTGATTCTAGATGTTCTACATCCTCCTCGTCTGTATCACTACCATTGGACACATACTTTATCTTTTTCTTCTTCTGCTTCTCATCAGGTTCCTTCAATGACACCTTAGCTATGAAAGTAGATTCAATATTCTCAAGTTGGTAATTATCAAAGTTAGATAGATCAAAAGTAGTGAGTCTACTTACTAGACCTTTAAGTGATGGATTATTCCCTGGTATACATCTCAATTCTTAAATTTCAGAAACTCTAATAGCATATATAGGTAATAGTTTCTTTAAAACTTTTCTTAGTACAATATCATCTTCTATTTTACAAGTAGCTCCTCTTATTACATTAACAACTTCTTTTATCCTTGTGACATATCGAGCAATATTTTCACCTTCTTCCCTTCTCATATCATCAAACTTGCCTTTGAGACTTTCAACTTTGGCTCTTAAAAAATTAGTGTCTCCTCCATAAATGGTCGTTAAGGAATACCACATTTTCTTTGCAGTATCAAGACCTTTGACATCATCAACTTAGCATAACTTAGGGTAGAGGCAATCTCTAGCATTTCCTGGTTATGTTCTTTCTTCTTTTTCATATCCTTGGCAGTTGGGGCTCCAATCGGATCAACATGCACAGTAGTAAGGGTAGATTGTGCATGATCTCCAAGTCCTCCAAGGTATAGCTACATCAAACTTTTCTACGTATGAAAGTTATCCCTATTAAGCTTGGGTACTCCTTTTTTTGACATCTTGATCTTTGTGCTTCTAGTACCTTCAAACTAGTCCCCTTAAGCAGATGGATCTGATACCAATTGTTAGAATACTTTATAATAATTTGCGGGGGAGGGGGGTGAATCAATTATCCAAGGTCTAGATGTATAAATAAAACTTTTCATAGCTTAGTGAATCCATAAAACATTTATCATCATGCATGCATCAATTAGATTATGCAATCACTTAAAACTTGTAGGTTATTGTTAAATCAATTTGCAGAAATGTAAACATGAAACGTAAGAGATTTAGCAACATAGTTGACACAATGATTTACATGAAAACCCAATTTGGAAAAAACCACTAGTAACATGGTACTCTCTTTTACTCTTCTAAAGTGATGTCCTATAAAAGGCCAACCCTATTAAAGGTTACAATACACATTGTTAAATGTGACCCTATTAAAGGATTTTAATCATCCTATTAGGAGTGATCCTTGTTATAGGATTTTAGACCATTCACTTGAAATTTCACTCGGTTAAAGGATTTACAAATGACTATTAGGGAAACCTTAATTCAAAGGATCTACCCTAGATTGATACAATTATTAGAGAGTAGTAGTAAGGCTTGATCTAATAACAACTTACAACTCCATTTGCAGATTACATATCTTTTTCTAGTCCTCCATTCTGCTTGGCCTTCACATATTTAAACTTTGATAGCTTTTTCACCCTTCAAGCATTCATACCCTTAAGCCTTCTTGCTTAACATGCTAATGTAGACTCTTCTCTTAGGTCACTTGGTCAAGCAAAACCCTTGACTCCTTGTCTTCCTTAGGTTCTCGCACATAACAACTCTTACTTCTAACCAGCCATTCCTATAAATAGGAAATTAAGATCTTTTTCCACTCATTATCCATCATCCAATTTAGGGTTAGGATAGATTAGGTAGGATATAATGAATCTACCCCATATTTCATATCTCTTCTAGAAACTTCTCCTTCAATCCTCTTTGAATTTGCCTACAAAATGGTTTACCTTGAGTTCTATGCCACCAACTCCTCAATCTTATCTTCCACCTAGCTCACACAATCCAAGAAAATAAAATTGTCAGCTTAGATCCATCAGATTCACAATCTTTTAAATAATGTAGCCACTCAACATTAATTTGCTTATGATGCTTGGTACATACTACATTGCTTGACATCCTCTATAAAGTCACTTAGCACGAACTAAATTTTTCTGGTGCTTGGCATCAACTAAACTTTACTTGACATCCATTGTTTTGCTAGACATACACTAGAATAGACTTTTACCTGGCTCCAGCTAATTTTTTGCTCAGCTTAACTGACTTTTCTTGGCACCTACAATCCACTTGGTCAAGCTTGGTAGACAATTTTTTTTTAACTTGTTCTTCTAAACTTTCTTAGTGTATCCAACCTTTGTAACCTTAAGTAGATTATCAATATATCATGTTATCATTGTCTTAACTAATTATTTTACTTCTTTACATAATCATAACTCAATTTTTCCTCTAGGTGCTATTGTTACATCTTTTGATCAAGTCCTCTTCATCAATCAAATAAGTGATAGTAGTTAAATCATATAAGCAATTGTCTTACGAGTGAATAGTACATTTGACATCAGTGACAAAACAATGGTTGAAACATATTGATCATACTTGTATCAATCTATTTTCCACAACCTTCTTCTTCAACAATCTTCTTCAATCTATTCTCAACATATTGGCACCCATCATCAATATTTTGTCACTCAACTTCTATATTTTTCTTCCACTCATCTACAACTAGATCACTCATCAAATACTAAATTTTACTAGTGCTCAATATCAACTAAATTTTACTCGGCTTACACTGTATCACTTGGCATACACTGAACTTTGACTTTGCTCAGCTCCAACTAATTTTCTACTCAACTTGCACTAACTTTTCTCAAGACCTAGTGTCCACTCAATCAATCATGGAAGACTCAATTCTTCTTACTTGAACTTCTAGGATTTATCACTGTATCCAACATTTGCAACCTTAAGTAGATAATCAATGCACTATATCATCACTATCTTAATTGATCTTTGTACTCCTTTTTACATACCATAACTCAACCTTTTCTCTAGGTGCTTTTGTTATCTCATTTGGTCTAATCATCTTCATCAATCAAACAAATGATAGTACTCAAATCAACTAAGCAATTGTCTTACTAGCAAGTAGTAGGTTTGACATCAGTGACAAAACAATGATTGAAACAAATTTGCATACTTGTATCAATTGTTTTTTAACAACCTTTTCCTTTTATGTAACATGGTTCATTGTTCTCAAATCTCACACCTCCACCATCACAGTGTTCCATATGTTCAAAATTTGTTTTTTCACCAATCTTATGATGTGCATAACCACTATCAATAATCTTTGTATCATTTTTGCTAACATGAGAGATAAATTTCATTTTATCTTCTTCATCGTTACATTGATCTTATACAGCTATATAGACCATCTCATCATCATCAATACTATCTAAATCTTTAGCCATAAAACAATATTTGTTACCTTTGTCTTTATAGTCCTTGAAGTTCTTGAAATAATTCTTTCCTTTGAACTTATTGTGCTTCTTTTCATCTTTATCTTCTCTGTTTGGACACCTTGTAGCAATGTGACCAACTTCTTCACAAGAGATGCATATTAAAGGAATTTTACCTGTATACTTTCCTTTGCCTTTGAGATACCTTCTAGCAAGTAATGCTTCAATAGTTTCAATATCACTATTAGAACTATCTTCTTCTTCACTTTCAGATTGTTTGCCTTTTGACCTTTTAGCTTTCTTGAGTGACAACTTTGCTTCAAATGCAGACTTAATATTGTTATCAGTAGGAACATAATTATCATAGTTATCTATCTCAAATGTTGTCAATCTTCCAACTACTACATCCAATGTTATATCATTCTTTCAATTGAGTCTCATTTCTTGAATTGTTGATACTTTGATTGCATATATAGGAAGAAGTATCATAAGAAACTTACTTACCACTATCTCATCTTCAATCTTTCCTCCTAAGGCTTTGATTGTACAAACACTGGCTTTGATTATGTCACTATACTTTGCAATGTTCTCATCTTCTCTTATCTTTATTCGATCAAATTTTCCTCAAAGACTTTTAGCTTTAGCTCTTCTTACATTATCATCTCCTCCATAGATGGCTTTTAGCTTGATCCACATCTCATAAGAATTTCCATAATATTTGACTTTATCAAATTAATTTAACATAGTTGAGAGATAAATCAATATCAATCATCATAATGTTATAACTCTTCTTCTCTATAATTTATTCAATAGTCATAGTTCTAGTAGGTGTCACATATTTTCTTTCTAGGTAAATTAGCCCTAAATCTCAAATGGTTACCAAATGTAATCTCATAAGTTCATGCCATGGCTTAAAGTTATCTTTGTTCATCTTAGGGATCTCTCTTTTGTAAGATATCCTAATCTTTAGCTTAGGTCTTTGAAACCTTCTCTGCAAGCACCAAAACCTCTGATACCAAATGTTGGAAATGTAAGAGGAGTAACTAGGAGGGGATGGGTGAATCAATTACCACTAAAATAATCCCTAGATCTCTTAGATGTCAAGATAGAACATAAACACTACTGTAAATATTGTTGCTCAACAAACACACATGAACTCAGTCAATACTAATGTTGTGCTACAACTTGATAACCACTGAAATAACAACTATAACTCAACAAATACCTAACATGCAAATATTAAGATATTTCCTATGATTAACTTTAATTAACTTAGTTTCATACACATGAAATAAATAGCATGAACAAAAGTGACACCAAGATTTAACATGGAAACCCAATTTGGGAAAAACCACAAATTGCAACTAGTTACTATTTTTCACTCTTCTAAGATGAGACTTGTAAAGAGACAACCCTATTAAACGTTACAAAATACACTGCTAGGTATGATCCTATTAGAGGATTTAACCACCCTGTTAGGAGTGGCCTTGTTAGAGGTCTTTAGACACTTCAATATAGAAATGCCACCTTGTTAGAGGATTTACAAATAGTTGTTAAGACAACTTTGTTAAGAGATTTAAATCACTGCTACAATGGTTAGAGAGTAAAATTGAGATGACTTGATTCCTGATGCAACTAAATTTTTAATTACAAATGTCAATTCTAGCTTGAGTACTTGATCCTTCCTAATAAAATGTATCTTTTCAGCTCCCCAAGAATATTCTACTTATCCTTCTAATTTTCTTCCTCTTAGGATCTTCTATTCCTCCATACACTTGCACACATTCAATCCTCAACTTGACCTTATACTTATATCATACCCATTGTCAAGTCAACTTGAATATAATCAAGCCATTGAAAGGGATAACATGATGGTACTAGAGCATGTGTGAAAAGAGCCCTTAGTAGAGAGGAATTAAAGTACGAAGGTGGCACAATATTAGAAAATATTTAAATAATTGTTCAATGGTGCAATTCTATGATGGAACTAGGTAATACAAGTAAGTCTATAGTTTTTAGATATTTTTGGTCGATACATGAACCTAACATTGAAAATTTGCAAGCTTTTTGTATACTTACAAGATCAAGTGGGATGCATTCATTTCAAAGTTCAAATGCAATGTCACTAGCTATTCATACTAGAAAGCTTGCATGCTTTTTATCTTCGTGTATGCATCATTTATGGGATGAATGTGAATCAAAAGAGTGGGTTGACCAATGGTCTTGTAGACGTTTGCATCCAATTGATTCATATCCACTTCCAACAACACTACAACTCAACCAAGTTGATGCATCAATAGATTTTGAGCATGTATCTAACCTAGTTGCACCAAGTACTAAGTTATCAATTTAATACTTGGTTAAAATAGATTGCTTTCAATTTTTCCATTAACTTATCCTTTTATATAATGAAGGTCATGTATGTGTAGTTATTGCATATGAGAATAATGATGAAGGAATAGATTACTTTCTATGTCAATGTATTGAGCCCAAAAAGAAACTGATAGTTATAGTCATTGATGGTGAGGATATTGAGTACCCAATAGGATCTGCCATTGTGACATGCACATGGCTTAGAAGGTAGCATATTTTTGTCCCCTTCCATGAAGATCTTTTAAAGTCAAATTTTGATGTATAATGTATCAATTTTGACTTTAAATCATCCTTATTATTAAATGTAGGTACCCTATCAAGAATTCTACCACATGGTTATTTGAGGATTTTGAGACACAAATACATATTCTTCATTACTCTAACCTTATTATTGCAACAAATATTCAATTGATACCATATCATGTTAGGCCTCTTAACAAGAAGTTATGGAAAGTATGTGAATCTTATCATAAGACAATGATTGATACAATAAGGGTCGAAGCTGATCCAGAAGTTTCCCTTGATTGATCGTGTGCTATATGGTTGAATCATTCTACATATGGTAGATTAATTTTAAAATTTTTGTATATATGTTATGCAAAATATTATAACTTCACAGTGATGTACATATGTAGATGCCAAGTTTTGTATATCGGATAAGAGATGTCACATGTTCATATTTAGATGCCAAATTTTGTATATAAAATTGATAAGACATGTAACATGTGCATATTTATATGCCATATTTTGTATAATCTGATTAGAGATGTCACATGTGCATATTTAGATGCCAAATTTTACATTAAAAAAGAGAAGACATGTAACATATGCATATTTAGATGCCATATTTTGTATAAAAATCTAATAAGAGTTGTCTAACATGTGCACATTTAGATGCCAAATGTTCTATATAAAATCGATAAGAGATGTAAATATTGTACATTATTGTTGTAAATTTGTTATGAATTTATCTCTTAAACTCTTTTTTGTTGATTTAATGATATCCTTAAAAAAAAATCAATTATCTTCAACTTATTTCCAATTATCTTCATATTATCTTCAACATATGCAAAGCTTGGATAGGGTTGTTTTGGACGGTGTCCTTGTTGTGCACTATGTTGCCCCTTTTTAGGTTTAATATGACCCTCTGATTAGCACAAGACATGATGATGATGTTATCATGAGGCCAATAGGGTCTACAAAGAGTTAGGGTTAGGTTTTTACCATAGGTAAGGTTTTTCATTAATATTGAGATTCTAGGAAGGCCATTTGACCAAATTGCTGAAAAGTTGTAAAAAAATGTAAAAGTTGCATTGTGCAACTTTGCAACTTTCAAAAGTTGCAAAGCATTGAAGAAGAGTCCTAAAGGGTGACTAACCACCCAAAAACCCTATATAAATCATGAGAAGAGAAAAAATGCATAATAGTGCAAAAAGTTGTTAAAAAGTTGCAAAGTCCAAATGTTGCAAAAGCGCAAAAGTTGCAAAAGTGCAATTTTTGCAATTTCTTGCAAAAGTTTTCAAGAATGCACAACCAAGTGAAAAAGTTGGTTGGGAAATGACCAAATAACCTGGAGGACTATATATGTGTTGGAGATCATGATGCAGAGACTAATGGAGGATTTTCAAAATCTTCTTAGGAGAATGCTAATATTTTCTTTTGTTTTTTAACAACACCTTACTCTTCCTTCCAAAAGAATAAATTCTAGGCCCCCAACCCACACTATAGACCTATTAATGGTCAATTTCATCATTTCATAGCCTGAATAGACTCCACAACCTCAATCCTCTTCCTCATCTCCATATCCATGCATTCAACCATGCCCCATGCTCTATGGTTGCCTTCAAACCAACCTAGTTAACACCCCTTAACCTCTCTAGTAGGTGTTCCTAACTTCCAAATGTCCCCAATACCTTCCAAATAATATATCCACTACTTCCCAAGTGATAGGTTTCAATGGTTAATCACCCACAACCATACTACCCTCTTCCAGGATTGTCCTACTAAGCCTACCCAGTGAGAAATTTGTAGACTTCTCCATTTTTTTCCAAAAGAATTTCCAAAAAAATTATATATTCAAATACCCTTTTCCAATTTATTAAAAATATGTAGAAATAAACCCCACTTTTTTTGCAACATTCCTTCCAATTTTTTTTTGTTTACTCTTGAATTTTAGGCCTAATACCCAAATTTTCAAAGCAACCCTATCATGGGTGTAATCCCAAACCTTTCCACTTTCAGCACTATCATAAAATGGATCTAGTTAGACGAATGTGTATCCAATTTGATTCTATGACACCTTTGGATATTAAACCCCTAATTTGGACCCCAATACCCCAAAAATCTAGGGCTCAAGTTCAATGTCTGACCTCCCAACACCATGCCTAAAAAATGAAAGTTGTTACACCATCCTTAGAATATTCTAAGATGGAATCCATCATAAAAAATACCCCTCTCCAATGGCTAGATCTTCTTCTACTACACCTATGGCTCCATTTCATGATCTCAAAAGCACTCCAAAACACCATCAAACTCCTCCAAACACTCTCCACCTACAAAACTTGCATTTTTTCCTCCATTCACATTGTATATTTGAATTGGTGTAAACTTAATCACCCTTATTAAGGCACTAGTCCTACTAGCCCTATTCACCCTCAAACCCTAGTTCCTAGACTATCTTTTAGGCTTCTAGACCAATTTTCACCAAAAGGCTTCTAGATCCTTTCAAACTTCAAATCAATCTTTCCACCCACTTGCTCATTCAAGGTAACATCCTATGGCTTCTAGGAATGCCATTGGATTGACCCAAACTAACCACGGGCGCAGTCTGCAACAACATCTTCAAACAAATACCAAGGAAAGAAAAAACATTGTTTACAGGACCTAACCTATCAACCCACAAGGTTTCACACATTTTTCCACTATGGATGATCAAGTTAGAGCCATTACTATGATAGCAACCCTATGAATGGGAATCACAAACCAGTCACCAAAAAAATTATGCAACTCCTAAATCTAATAACTCCAAACCAAGTTTGGATATGCAAAAGAAAGGTGAAAAAAATACTCTATCAATATCTAAAGCTAGATCATCTATCCCAATCTATATAAAACTCTACTAGGGCATCAAAGCACTACAAAAACAAACAAAAATACTACAATAGTATTGACCACAGTGAATGGAAGTGTCCCTAAGGGTCTCTAAGAATGATTAGGCATTTCTCTAAGCTCATGTGAGGTATTGATGAGATGTTAGGTGCTACAAGATTATGTTCTCTAGGCGTACAATAACCTATCTTTGTTTTTAGAGATTCAACTTTTTTTTGTATTTGGCATCTATATCTTGACTATTTCCAAAAGTTACAATGTTGCTCAGTTAAAATAAGCAAGGTTGTGTATATTTCAATCCATTGGTCCTAGGATCGAATCGTTTCCTCTGTTAGCTCTAGGTGGTGAGGTTTAGGCTAGGAACAATATCATTTCAGCTACAACATCTCTCCAATGGTATCAACCACACTAAACAAAAGCATCCCTAAGGGTCTCTAACCACCATCGGGCTGCAATCTTTGATTGGGCATTTCTTTAAGCTCATGTGAGGTGTTGACAAACTGCCAAGTGCTACAAGATTGTGTTATCTAGGCCTACAACAAACTATCTCAATTTTTAGAGATTTTACTTTGTTTGGATTTGGCATCCATATCTCACCTATTGTTATAAGTTACAATGTTCCTTAGTTAAAATGAGCAAGGTTGTGTATATTTCAAACTATTGGTCCTAGGATCAAATTGTCTACTTTGTTAGCTATGATTGGTCAGGTTTAGCCTAGGACCAAACTCATTTTAGCCACAACATCCCTCTGATGGTATTGACCACACTGAATGGAAGTGTCCCCAAGGGTCTCTAAGCACTATCGAGTTGTGATCTTTGACACAAATACAAAAATCATAACATATTTTTACTTTTCATGTCTTATTACATCAAAATAAGTGACATATGTTTACATGTGTTATAATCAATTTGATAAACATGTTACATTTTCTGTATAAAATAATGAGTGTTCATGTGTTTCATTAATTGCAGCAAAGTAAGTTGAAATACAAGTTTGTATGCACACATTGAACAAGTTGCATGAAAATCCAAATTTAATATATATAAAAGTGAACAACATATTATGTCATACCAATTCATATAGTTATGAAAAGATGTTATATCTCATCAGTAAAATAAAAAAGTTGAATGCACAACAAATGTTGAATGTATACAATAGAAACATTGAATGTGCACAAAGTTGAATACCGAACAAATGTCAAATGTGTATAATAAAAATGTCAAATGTGCACAATAAAAATCTCCAATATATATAATAAGAAAGTTGAATATATGTCAATTTCATGTGGTGACCACAACTATATATGTATATCACTATCAATATCTATGACTATGCAGGATCCTCAAAATTGAGCCTCTTTGATGTAGTTCATCGCTCACCAAGTGTTCGCAGAAGAAAAATTAAAATACACTATTGAATATCTTATCTATAAGTAATATGAAAATAACTAGAAATTGGGTTCTAAATTGTGGATAGTTCAGTTGTTCATTACCTCATCCCTTTGTCCTAGAGTTGGATTGAATGATAATGGTAATGGGCTCTTTTGTCGACGGGTGAGACTCCAAAAAAATGATGAGGTAGAGTGATGATGGGAAACACAACTACTGATGAACCAATGCTCATGGGAGGCACAACCATCAATAAATTAGTGCTAGTATGAGGCACAACCTATATTGTAAGAAATAAAATGTTAGCACTATAGAGTGGCATTAGGGATTCCAAATAGAGTAACAAAAAAAAAATGTATTGTAGGCTGAGCTAGATCTCCCATGCTAGCAGGAGGTACAACCACTGATGAATCAATGATGGTATGAGGCACAACCTATATGGTAAGAGATAAAATGTTAGCATTATAGAGTGGCATTATGGATTCTAAATAGATTATAAAAAATTGTACTGCAACCTAAGCTAGATCTCCCATGCAAGCAAGAGGTACAACCACTAATGAATCAATTTTGGTATGAGGCACAAGTTGTATGGTAAGAAATAAAATGTTAGCATTATAGAGTGGCATTAGGGATTCCAAATAGAGTAAAAAAATAAAAAAAATATAAACTACAACCTAAGCTAGATCTCTCATGCTAGTAGGTGTTGCAACCACTAATGAATTAATGCTGGTATGAGGTACAACCTATATGGTAAGCAATAAAATGTTAGAATTGTAGAGTAGGCATTAGGGATTGCAAATTGAGTATTAAAAAAAAAAAATCATACTACACCCTGAGTTAGATCTCTCGTGCTAGTAGGAGGTAAAACCACTAATGAATGATTGTTGGTATGAGGCACAATCTAAATGGTAAGCGATAAAATGTTAGCATTAAAGATTGACATTAGGGATTCCAAATAGAGTTTTAAAGAAAACATACTACAACCTAAGTTGGATCTCCCATGCTACTAGGAGGCACAACCACTAATGAATCAATGCTTGTATGAGGCACAACCTGTATGGTAAGAGATAAAATGTTAGAATTGTAGAGTACATGGTAGGGATTTCTATCACACACACACAAGAAATCCAAAATGAGATCACACGAGGACTTCAACTAAGACTCTACATACATACCTCTAGTCTGTGTTGTGTTTGACCTCATCTTTAACACTTGGGACTCCTAACAAAATGAAATGGGAAAGGATTTGCACAAAGTCTCAAAGAGTGTTGTAATAGGTCAAAGATAAATAACACATGCTAATAAGAGAAATTGTTGATAATTACTATAAAACTAAAAAGAAAGAAAACATGTACTCATTTGTAAATAGAATTGTTTAATATATCTATATATAAATAGAAAAAATACATAGTATAACCTAAAATTTATGAGAAGGAAAATATCAAATTTTATGTCTTCTATTTCCTCAACATTGACAGTCTCAGGTACATTCATCAACTCTACAAAACTAAATTATTTTTAAATAGATACAACAAAAAAGTCAACATGTATTTATCAATATTGAGTACATGTATATACATTCATTTATAATAAATTTTAAACTATAAACTTGACTTGTATTTAATACCTTTTCTTGTTTTGGTGTTCTTGCTAATTTCCTTCCCTTTCCTCTAGACCTCGAGCTATGTGGAATACCCTAAAGAAGAAACAAATATAACATAAGAGGAATCAATAAGCCACATCATGAGTTCAACTCAAATCATAAAATTGATAGGTGTGCAAGCTATGATATTACATAGCTCTCAATGCCAAAGTTAATGGCAGAAAGTGTGGCATTATCAATTTGAGAAATTCAGCCCACAACAAGCCCTATAAAATAGTAAAGAGTATTGTTATAAATCTAAGATAATGTTGTAAATGGAAAGAAGGAACAATAAAAACAAGAATATCATAGGAGGGAAATAAGACAAAAGAAGGACTTGAGGGATGATATTGGAAGAATAGTTGAAAGATAGGAAAAATTGGGGCTCAAAAAGATTGCAAGGCCTAAATTGAAAATAAAGAGACCGAGAAGGAAGAGAGAGATTAGAATGAACTTTTGGCACCTTGTCAAGAAATAAAAGTGGAGATTCATGATCTCCACACTCCTACAAGACACCCCATGTGATATGGAGGTTATTTCATGTGAATGGGTATATGGAGGATGAACTCATGGGGTTCATTAGATAGAGTTTAGGTATGCTAGGAGCAACATATGTGGATGGGAATTGGATGGATTTGATAAAATTAGGAATGTTTCAATGATGGTAGGAGATGGAAAGGTATTATTGTACCTTTAAGAATACCAATTAAGATATAATATTTCAAAGCCAATGAATTATTATACTTTTAAGAATATTTTAAAAACTTTACCTTGGGTGTTCTTGCTCCTAGCCTGACATCTCTAGTATGTGATGTTCCGCTTGATGCACACTACATTGCATATTGTTTGAACATATCAATATAAAGTGCCCTATAAAATTAAAAATTTATTTACTTTTATGATATTTAGGTGATTGAATAATATCATGTCAAAACTCATGAGGTTAATTAGGTGGTGTTTGGGTAATGCTAGGAGTAGGAGATGTGGATGGCAATTGGATGCATTTGATGAATGGGAGGGTTTCAATGATGGTAGGAGATGGAAGAGGATCTATAAGTGAGTTGTTAGTGTCATACCAAATAAGAAACAATATTTTAAAGCCAATGTATTGTTGTACTTTTAAGAATATTTAAAAAGCTTTACATCAGGTGTTCTTGCTCTTAGCCTCACACCTCTACAAGAATGAGTACTTTGTGGTGTTTTTGCACTAATTTTTGTACCCTTCATTGCATATTATTCACATATCAATCTATAGTGATTTATATTTTATTTTTTTTACTCTTATAATATTTAGGTGATTAAATAATATGTCAAAACTCAAACAAATAAACCTGTGTATCCTATCCACCTAAGACCATCGCCATCAAATTATCTATGAATGTCAAATCCCCAACTCTATATGAATACTAGTATGCCCATAATGTACACATGCATGAGATGACACTCCATCCTTAGACACCTCCATATCTATCCCACCATACATGTTCTTCTTAGCTAAAACAAAAATGTTGATTGGGCCTTGAAGACTGTGATGATGCACGTGAATGATGTAGGTGGCACAAGTGAGTATGACACTGGTGGTGTAGGTGAAACAAGAGGAGATGAAACTAGTGGTGTAGATGACACAAATGGAGATGAAATTGGTGGTGTAGGTAATATTGATGGAGTTGTCACAGGTTGTGATGATCGAGGTGCCATAGGTGATGATGATGGAGGTGTCACATGTTGTGATAACCCTTGTGTCATAGATGATAATGATGGAGATTAAACATGTTGTGATGACCCTAAACATGCATCTAATGATGGTTAAGGTGCCATAAGTGAAGGAAAACCACCTAACTATGAGCCGTGCTCAATGATAACATTTGTCAATGATGAAATTGCATGAAGAGTCTATAAATCAATAGACTCCTTTACAATTGATGAGAGCACAACATGAGGCATATTTTTTCATGTTGTATGTCTCCTCTCATGTTGTGGTACAACCCTATGAGCCCCAAGTCTATCCTGTGCAGAGCCTCTCCCTCTACTATGGAACTAACAGATATTAAAGTAATTTGGCTTCTCGCCAAGGATGAACTCACAATATAGCTTTCTCAAAAATTATAGAGGCACCTCATAATTATTGCATGCTGGTAGGTAAAATACCATATACCACCTATCCCAAACACATAATCTCATCCTAGTATGAGTGCACCAATGAATAGAAATTTTTTTGGTTGTGTGTAATAGGGAGTTGCCAGATATAGGATCGGTGAAAAGAGAACATAGAGTACCTTTCTTTATGTCTTTAGCTTTCACTTGCTGATATGATAACCCATTAGCATAAAACACGAAACCTATCCCTCCATGTAACCTATTTCATAATCTCCCTAGACAACTCATTTAATTTTGGGCCATTCGTTCAAGTATCTTTGCTAGGGTTGAGTGGTTAGAAAGTATAGAGACCACAACCTATGGACCATTTGGGTAATGTTAGCACTATTTTGTGAGAGGTGGTTTATAAGGTCCTCTTGTTTAGTAGTTAATTGACATAATTGTATGCATGGAGGGTTTATAGGAGGTGGTGTTTGTTGAACAGGAACATTGAGTGGAGGTTTTTGTGGTTTTGTCAGTACAGGTGGAGGGTTTTGTGGTGGTGTCACAACACATGGAGTGCTTTTTGGTTGCGTTGTGATGGGTAGAGGGTTTGATTGTATAGAAGCTATTCTTTCATATCTCCCTCATTTTATTGGATTCCTTGATGCATCTATATTTAAAAAAATAAAAATAAAAATAATAATTACAAAACTTATAAATTACAAAACAACATTACAAAATTTGATAAAAAATACATAAATGATGAATAGAATGAATACCTAGCTAGTTTGTGGAATTTCATGGATAGAAATAAAATAAAAAATTATTTTTTATGCTAAACTTTATTATTTTTGATGTTCTCCTCTGTACTCCACACTATTGTTTTTGTTTGAGGGTATAAAAATTCCCTAAAACATGGACAACATAGAAAATATATAGTTTACAAAACCCAATTGATATTTTAAAAGTGTAATGGCTAGGCTTGGATACCAATCTTGGTTGATATTTCACTTTTAAATAACCTAATCAAGTTATTGAATTTTCTTTTAATTTTTTGGGGGTTGTCCACTTTTTTATACACCAACTTGGTCCACACACCCTCTCTAAACCCTAAACCACTCTCTAACCCCATAATTCATAAACCTCTCTCTCTCTCTAACATAACTTCATCTATCCTAGACCTAAACTCATCTCTCTCTCTAGATCTCAAAATTTTAACCCTCTATCTCTGTCTAACTCCTAAAACCCATCTCTCTAAACCCTATATCACTCTCTAACTCCTAAACCCCATCTCCATAATCCCTAAATTTCTCTCTAACTCCATTATCCCTAAACTTGTTAAATCTAAATTTTATTTGTACCTATTACTGAAATCAAAATGTAATGTGCTTAAAATTTCTTTATATGTTGTATATTAGGTTTGTTTGGAAAGATATATTTAGCTTATCTTGATTTAATTAGTTTTTATAATAATGTGTGTATATATGTATATATATGCATGTGTGTATATCTATTAGTAGCTATCTTATTTTGTTTATTTATATATTTCATCATATGGCATCTAGGGGTAGTGATTCTGGAGAGGCCAGTGTAGATAGTCATCCCTACAGTAGTTCATTGCATAGATCCACTACTAGTACCCATGATAGGCATACATTTTTCATTGAGACTATTCAACACCTATAAAGTGCACTTGATGTTATTGATTAAAGCTTACAGGCTTCACCTACCCTACAACATAGAGATAAGGTGACTGTGATTAGAGATGATTCGATCAATATGATGCACATAGTTGATGGTTTTAACCCTTATGATAGTGTTAGTTTGGACACATTTTGTAGTGCTCTATCCCATGGTGTTAGTGGTGGTTTGAGGTAGAGGGAAATAGATGAGATGGTGTCAGTGGAGAGTGTGAAGAGAATGTTCCCATATTATTAGCCTTTCAAAAAGGTTGGATGATACCATGCTATGAGGTGTAGTGATCCATTGGTGGAACCTTTCATATATCCTCATTGGTTGGCTGCATATCACATGTGGCCCCAAAAGGATGAGTTCCCCTTATATTTCTACAAACAATTGCTTGCAAAATTTCATCTACATCAAGATGTTGATTAAATTGATATCCTTGGGCATGCTTAGCAGGTTCAAGTTAGGTTCTTAGATAAATTCAGAAACCCAGATGCTCCTACACCCATTAATAAATAAGCATTGATTGGTCCAAACCTTTTGGTGATGCCAAAACATTTGGAGTTAGTTGTAGTTGTAGATAGAGTGATAGATTATACATGTATCTAGATGTGTATGAGAGGATTGGCACTATTTCTACCTAGGTGCATGAGATGTCTTCTAATCAAGTGCACATATACATGACATGCTCACGATCTACATCTACAGGTGATCACATTACTGCATCATCTTTAGCTGATGATATTTATCATGAGGTTGACATCCCATCTCTAGTACACATCTTTGTGGAGACTTTAGTAGACCATTTGAGGGATATCAATATATGTTTATCTACTAATCTACTTTTAGCCTATCAAGCTATTCAATTATTGATCGAAAAACTATTGTCACAAAAGCTTGCAACTTTGCCTAAAGTCTTACCTAAATGAAACATTGTGAAACATGGAAATAATCTCCAAGTTGTGGAACTTGAACAATGAGATTGAGTCTCCAGAGAAGGTCAACTTCCTTACTATCAGGGTGGACCTAACTACTTCTTGAGAGGAAAGGGGAAAAGGAATGCATGAAAGCAAACTATCTAATCCAATCTGGAGGGGGTGATACACCAAATAGTATGTTCAACCTTATCTCTACCTAGAAATACACACTACACCAATATAATCTCAAAATATATAGATTTAGTTCTTGTTTAACTCAACAACTACATGCATATCATAAACCAAAAGAATGCTATACGGAAGACACTTCACTCTATATCATTCAAAGGCCAAATGGATGTTATCATACAATTGAAGAATAAAGAAAATACATTAACATAAGGAAAGAAGGTACTGTACAATATACTAATGGAAGAAAGAGATATAATAGAGAATTATATTAATTTAGAGACAAAGAAAATTACAGTAATAGAGCATAGAATACTACTACTACAGAATCAAAGAAAAGATCAACCCTTGGGAAGAGTACAAAACTTTCTATTATAGCTCAAGCATAACTAAAAAAACTTCCACTGGAAGCCAAAAATCAACCACTACCATCAAGTTGTAGAAAAAAGACATTATTGTTGATCTAGAAGGATTTGATCAAGTGTGCATCCATATGAAGAAATCTAATCCCTATGTAAATATTCAACCTTGGAAGGGATAGAGATGACGGCCATAACTACAAGATTGGGTAGATGGATAACCCAAAGAAGTAGGAATATAGAAAAAAAAATTAATAGACATGAAGAATGAAAAAGAGTAATTATAGTCAATCAAAGGATTGATCATTAAAAGAGTCATTGGTTTTTGTTCTCGATCCTTGCCAAATCAGATATGTCAGCAAGTCAAACAAAATCAATCATCAACATTGCCACATGGCCCAATCGTATAAAAACATTTTGCCACCTTGTGCCAAAATTCAACCTTTATGTTGACATGTGTGCTTGGCTAGTTCACAACTTTGCCACATTTTCCTTTATTAGCTATTTTAACCCTACCAAATGGAAAATGACCCAATTCTAATTGTTATCACTACTTCGCAGCACAATCACTTGACTCCTCACTAACCTCAATGATCAAGAAAACAAGAATTTCACACCATCACAATCATAACCTAGGGTAAGCCTTAACTCCTAGTGAAGATATGATGAAGCAAGCTCAACATGGAGTACATTGAGACACATCTCACAAGTGTTGTGATATGGAGCCTAATCAGACTAGGAGGTTTATTTGGTGTGGTTTTCTCCCCATATTATTTCTATGAGGGTTTGGGGATAGCACCCCCAAGATGGGGTCAAGGGGCAGTGCCCCTATGAGGTGCTAGGGTAGCACTCTAGTTCCTCTCCCTATTGTAGTACAGGGTGGGGTCGAGGGGCAACTGCGGGGGTTTTCAAGGGTAGTGCCCCCCAAGCCAAAAATTCCCTTATATTGTAAAAGGCGTTGAATAATATTTTTCTATTATTCTAGCCCTAATTTTTTAAGTGGAAAAAGATTGTATAAAAAGTCTTAGGGTTAGGGATTTTATAATGTAATGGTGATATTAAAGCTTCTTGCAATAGTATTGAGCTATAAGGGATTGTGGATTGTAATCACTGGATAATAATAATATTGGACTTGCTATTGGTGGATGTAGCCTAGGGATTGGGTGAACCATGTTAAATCTTGGTGTCTTTTGCCCTCTTTTATGTGATCTATTATTTTCTAGTATTGGTTATATTTGCATGTAACTATTATTTCTATCTAAGGTTAATCCTAACAACAAGGTCTTTATGTCACTATAGTTAAAATATGAGAATCTTGTCGAAGTGATATAACAATGTTTGTTGATCAAATGAGATCTGATGATCACAATGAAGTTGAGGCACTTGCATAATTTAAGACCCTCAACCAATCAGGGGTTGCCACATCATCGAGTTCATCCACATAACACCTTTTTGCAACTTCACCACCTTAACCTGTGATTACACATTAACTTTAGTGATCATGTGATTGTTTTATTTCACCATTTCACAACTTAGATCCAAGGTTAGCCTAAAACTCTTGCAATAATGCAAACATAGAGAAGATCACTCCATCGCCACTTAAACCTTGGTTGATTGATTTAACCTTGCAAATGTGTGGACAAAGGTAATATGCAACTTTGTTGCCTTGATCATGGTTAATACTTAACTCATTGCTATGTTGCAAAAATAAGACCATTCACAACTTTGCCACTTGATTTACTAACCCAGATGTTAACCCTATGAATGAATGATAAAGGAAATCACTGCATCATAGTCTTGACCTTGAGTTAAGCCTAACCAACCATGATCTTGTGATCCACATGAATTCTAACTGCTAGAGTTAACCTTGCACCATCATAAGTAGAAACTAAAATTAGCATTTAATCCTTTCAAAGTTGTGTGGACTGTGAAGATAGCCACTTCACACTTTCATAGTTAATCAGAGGGTTAAGTGAGCTAATAGCCTATGACTAGGCAATGAAGGATAGTCACATCATCGCAACTTGGATTGTTCATAAGATATACCATGCACTATGCAGGGATATGGTTAAGACTAAGGGATAGAAAAAAGGTAAACTAAGGTTTTGATGTATTCCTATTATGCATTCAAGATTTTAAAAATTCAAATATTGACCATTAGAAATGTTTTCCATTCTAAAATTCAATTTTTTGGCAGGGGGCAAAAATGGCTAGCAACAATCACTTAGTGTGGTGGCATCATATGTGAGTGTTGGAAGCATGAATGTTGATGATATTCCTATGGGGGAGTATTGTTGATATTTTATCATGATGATATGTTATATTCATGACTGAGTTTGTCATTGATGTCAATATAGTAGTCTTTTGTGGTATGTAACAAAAGAACAAAAGAAAGATCAAGTTGAAACAATGGAAAGATCAAGTTTTTATGAATGGCTAGTTGAGTATTCTCACTATCCAAGGTTATGAGAGATACCTTTGAGTATCTAGTATATGAAGTTTATGTTGGGTGAAGAAATGTTAAGTCTAGAAGAAGTTATGTAAGTTTTGGTGATGTATGTTCTGAGATAGAGTTTACAGGGGCATGTTTTAGTAAACTTGTTCTATCTCTTAGTAGAATTGTTATTCTAAGAATCAAGGTTGAGGATGTCAAGAAGATATGTTTATGCTAATACAGTTAAGCTTGATTGTCATAATATTACATGTATGGAAAGATGTTCAAGTTGCAAGGCAAAAGATTAATGTTATCACTAAGTGTAACGTGTTCTTAATGTGGTCCTATAATAAATAATTGAGAAGGTGTAACAACTGAATCAGGGAATTATTTTATGGATTTAGTATAATAGAAGGATATTTTCCTTTAGGATAGGTGTGGACATGTATTGAAGAGAAGTGATTTATTAGGAACATAATGAGTGGAATGCAAAGTTGAGTAGAGTAGAGTGGAAGTGAAGGAAACTTCATTGCCAAGGTTTTATTGAGTGATCCAAAGTTAGATACTTGGATCTAAGGTTCATGACCTAGTCTACAAGGTCTAATGGTAGGAAAAAACCTCAGAACCTTTAATAGAGCCAAGATTTGAGATAAAAACTCCTAATTTAGGTAAGAATATGACAAAGAATCATCCACCTAAGTAGATCATTAGAAGTAGAGATAAAGGTTTGAAGAAAAGAAGCAGAGTCAATGAAGAACTATGTTTGATATCTCAAGTTGAACCTAAGAGTGGAGATGAAGCATGCAAAGATCATCATTGGAAACAAGCTATGAAAGAGGAATTCAATCAAATAGTAAAGAATGAGACATGGGAATTGGTCCCCAAACCAAAAGACAAGAATGTGATAGGAACTAAATGGGTATTCATGAACAAGATGAATGACCAAGGGAAAGTTGTAAGGAAAAAGGCTAGATTGGTATGTAAAGGTTACTCACAACAAGAAGTAATAGACTATGATGACACCTATGCTCCTGTGGTAAGAATAGAAGTAGTAAGGTTATTTTTATAATATGCAACATATAAGAAATTCAAAGTATATTAGATGGATTTCAAGTCAAAATTTCTAAATGGAGAACTTGAAGAAGAGGTATACATTTGTTAGTACCCAAGGTGGTCTCTGTTTTTAAGCTTTCAGTTTCAGAGGATGAACCTCTTTGAACCACTTCGAACTAAAGTTCGAAGTAGTTCAAAGTAGTTCGACAGTTCAAAACAGTTCAGTTCAAAAATGCAAAATAGTTAGAAAAGTTCAGAATTCTGTCTCAATGCATTCACCAGGTTCGGTTTGTTAGTCTCATCACTTCAAGAAAGTGCAAGGATGCAGATTAAGATGAAGTTCAGATGCAGTGGTTCAAAGTGATTCAGTAGTTCAAGGTGGTTCAACATGCAAATTCAAGTCTAGGCTCAAAGTTGTCAAGTTCAATGATCCAGTACAAAAATTCAGAGGATCAATGATCTGTTTTGAGAAGCTCCACTACAGTTAGTGCATGAAATCTTGACAAGGGACATCGATAAAAATGAAGACTTTCAGTTATGATTGAACTTCACATGAAGGCTTTCAACAATTGCTCATGCTCTTGGTGAAGAGAGGACAAGGAAGGAATTAATATCATTTTTGAGAAAAAAAAATTTTTAAAAAAAAAAATGACATTGATGATGATGTTTTGCTTATGATGGTTGAAGAGTTGGGAATTTTTATACCATATATTGGTGGGGTCGAGCATGCTCATGTTTGGCTGCCTCCTTTGGAAAGTCTTTGTACAGTAGAGGAAACATATGTGAGAAACAAACCTGTTGAACCATTGTGCTGAATTAATTCTCAGATGAAGGAAGGTGATTTGATCGATTGGTTTATTCCATCTATGAAGAGGCTTACTAGTGGTTAATGATTCATGGCACATGTTTCTGCTTGATGATAAAGCAGAAGTATGTATTATGGCTGCAAGAAAGGTGACAAAGTTTTGTAGAATTTTAGATCCTCAGCATGTTGTTAAGCACATCCTTCTCTGTGTGAAGAACTCGATAGCCTATTCTTCTCAATGCATTGGCTTCTGTAATCAATGAAAATGGTAGAAAACTATTTGATAGAATGTGCAACAGAGCCTATGTCTGAAAGCATTAATAAAGACAAGTTTCTGTGCTCCCATGACAACAAGTCTGAAAAACCATTCAAGAATACAACTTGCAAACATGAACTCTCTGATGGAAGAAAAACAGTCATATTTCGAAGGACATAAATCCCAATCTGACCTTTGGATCTAGCTGAATTTTAGATATTTCTTGGAAAACCTAGTTCTATAAATCTTCACCAAAGCGTTTTATCATATTTCATATTAATCAAAAGTTACATGTTCTTGACTGCACCACTATCAGATCAGAAATAACAGTCATAAATTGCAGATGGCAGAAAATAGTCATATTTCAAGGGCCATATCTCTCAATCCGACCATTGGATCATGTTGCATTTAAGATATTTGTTGGAAAACCTAGTTATCTAAACCTTCTCCAAATAATTTTACGAGATTAAGTATAGATCAAGAGTTATGGGTTTTTTTTCACGCCTCTATTGGCTCAGAAATTAACAATTACAGAATGCAGACAATCAAATTGGGTCTCAGTGCAAGGCTCATAACTTCCAATCAAACCATTGGATTTGGCTCAATTTCAGATATGTTTCTAAGAAGCAAGTTACACATGATCGAACCAAATAATTTTTCCAAC
Organism: Cupressus sempervirens; assembly: GCA_028749045.1. NCBI lineage: Eukaryota > Viridiplantae > Streptophyta > Pinopsida > Cupressales > Cupressaceae > Cupressus > Cupressus sempervirens. The sequence continues at coordinate 52,195,302 of CM053789.1, read as the reverse complement.
TCACTCCTGGTTAATGAGTTACAACTGATTGAGTGGGACACTGTCAAAACTGTCAAAGGTAATTATAAAATCATGACAGAACATCATCACCAGCAAGTGCCACCTGTCAGCATGAGTATGTCATAAGAGCCATGAATTTGAAAAGATGTTAAATTGAATATTATATCCATCCTAAAGGAAATTTAATCCAAAGATGAAAAATCATTAATTGACACCTGTCAATTAGTTATGTATACTTGTCCAGATTTGATTCAGCCATATACAGATACTAAAACTTTGGTTAATAATCTCTGAGAATTATGGGAAGATATTGAAAAACTTAAGGGACATCAAAATCATCCTGAAAAAGATTACTATTGATAAATATAAACTTTAAATAAATTTTATCAAGCAAAATCAATGGAGGGAAGATAAAAATATATTCTCGAAAATATGAAAAGAACCAATCAGCAAGAATTAGTTACAAGAAACTGAAAAGGCTACGAGAAAAGAAAGGTTAATAAGCCCATGACAGAGGAAACTAGGTTCCAATTTTTCTGAGTTTTGCTGCGAGACTTTGAGCAGCAGTAGGATTGGGAGAACTGTGAATACAGTTAAAGAGGGTTCCAATTCTTCCTTCGTCTAGACTATAGACTTTGGGCTCCAGGTAGGAAGGGGATTTTGTAAAATTAGTTTCATCTTCTTGAGGGATAGAGAGATACAGAGCATGAGTTTTTCTGCCTCTTTTTCAGAACTTTGTAGCTAAGAGAGGGTTACAGTCTTTTAATGTTTGATGTAATATGGTAGAAGAATTTCTGTTTGGTTTAAATGATGGTTGGATTGTAATGTGTGAAAGAAGCTTTGTGATCTTTATAGTCGGGGAAGGTAGGCTGGAGGTGAAATGCATTTAACTTTGATTACAATGTGTTTTTCCTTCCACTGAATTTGAACTTTGAGTCATTTTCAGTTTTCTCTGAAAATTACAGCCTGATGTCATTGTTCTTTTATTATGTCGTCATTTCTTAATATCTTACAAGGCTCTGATTTTAATTATTTCAAGAAGATGAAAGACACAGTTTATACTTCTTACATGATACAGTGTACAACAAATTAACTTTGTGTAATCTGTTGTATTCTGTTTCCTTTCTTTTCAACCCTTAATTTTTGCATCTATTCTGTGTTTACGGATAGATGCTTGGTATCCTTTCGTGCTTTTTGGTAAAAGCACCCACATTTAATTCATTGTAAATCTTGCACGGGGAGCTGTACGCAATAAAAATTCAGAGGAAGGTTATCAATCCACGATAACCTATCCAACTGTTGGTGTTAGTTTGTCCTCTCACTTGGGTTTTCAGGGTCAAATTTGTGTGTATTTCTTTAAAGGAAAATTTGTTCACTAAAAGATTTTTGGCGACTCTATTGGGGATCGAACTAAAGATTTAAGTGCCTAACTTTTGTTTCCTCAGTTTTATGATTATCTCGACATGCAGGAGATTGGCAGCTCTATGGAGAAAGAATACCCAACAGCCTTCATTATATATGAAGAAATCTTGAAAGATTGGATTCCAGCAAAGGATGGAGATACCTCTGAAATCTTCATCTTCATCCCACCATTCCAAAACAATCTTATCAGAGAGGTTACCGAAGAACTTGCAAAACAAGTGGGCTGGTTAAAATCTTTCTATGGTGCTATTCTCATCAAGAAGAAATCCCATGTGCAAGAATCAACAAGTGAAAATGAGAAAAGCAGTGATGAAGAGCTTGTAGATTCAAATGAGAAGGCATTGCTACATTCTTTCTTTAACCCAGAGGTAGAATCTCACATATCCATAGTACCACAGCAACAAGAAAGATTAGTGATAAAAAAAGATGACCTCGCTGTAAAAAATTCAGATTGTGGTAATGAGGTTGAACACCATGAAGATTTGATAAATGAAGAAGTGGATGAGATGCTTGGTGTGCATAGCAATGATGGTTTCCTTCCACAAAGTGAAGTTGAAAGTGATATGTCCTATTGTGAAAACAATGGTCAGCCTGTTAAAGAGCCTTGTCAATCTGAAGATGGGAGTGATGTTTGTGATAAGATAAAGATGCTTTTGGATGAAGACACTCCTGTTGAATTTCTTGTTGAGAAAAAGAGGTATGACATTGATTTCCAACCTAGTGGGGACTCAGTTGATGTGTTGAAGGATGTCCTTCACAATGAAGAAGAGGAAATTATAGATCAATTTCTGTCATCACTTCAATCAGATCATCTCTTCCATAACGACTCAAGTACTCATTTAAAGCTACCTGCACGTGAAACACTGATAAGTGAGTCTTCTTTTCTTTCATCTATTTATGGTTTTGCTGATTTGGATTGTGGAAGTAGTGCTGGAAAATGTGTTGGCACTTTGGGAAAGGAAAAAGATGGAATGTATTGCATGCCTGATGAAAACTTGCTTCCTAAAAGAGATGAAGAAATTACATTCTCCAAGATTGATCCTATGTTGCACGAGGTATTTCTATGCCTACAAGTTGACCATAAAACTAAAATTAATGTGCATGAATTAAATCTTGATGACAAGATTTTTAGATATTGTGCACCATCTCTTGGTAAAGTTTCAGCATTCAATTTTTTTCAGTTTGAAATTGACTCTGACCCTGTGGATATCGAAGATCAATTCTTGGGTAAAGAAGAGTGCTATAATGAGTTATGGTTGTTTGGAAAGGAATGTTGGATCAGCATATGCATGTGCACTTTCAGTTTGAAGTTTGGTACTAAAAGAGTCGTCAACAAACAATGGTTTGGAGCTATTCCATTAAGGTACGTCATGCTGATTCGAAAAGGCCCCTATTTTTCTTAGCCGGTAAATGGTTTCACATGATTCTTCTCTTTATTCCAGTTTCATGGTAGGTTCTTCTCCTACCTTTGTAAATATTGTAAATAGGTTTTTGTTGTGTGTAGCATGTAGTTTGAAATAATACGCAAGCCTCATGCTTGTTGGTAGTTTAGTTGTTGTTTGTTAGAGTTTTTGTTTGCTAGTTTTGCACTACTCCCCTCTGCCCTCTCTGCAAGCAGCTCCCAGTTTTCTCTTGTTGACTCTATTTGCCCAATGGATAAGGCACTGTTCTTTCCCAGAGATTGCTAGAGTTCTCTAATTTCGCATCAAAATCAGTCCTGTAGTTAGAGCCCCTGTTAGTACCCAAGGTGGTCTCAGTTTTTAAGCTTTCAGTTTCAGAGGTTGAACCTCTTTGAACCACTTCGAATTGAAGTTCGAAGTAGTTCAAAGTAGTTCGACAGTTCAAAATAGTTCAGTTCAAAAATGTATAATAGTTAGAAAAGTTTAGAATTCTGTCTCAATGCATTCACCAGGTTCGGTTTGTTAGTCTCATGACTTCAAGAAAGTGCAAGGATGCAGATTAAGATGAAGTTCAGATGCAGTGGTTCAAAGTGATTCAGTAGTTCAAGGTGGTTCAACATGCAAATTCAAGTCTAGGCTCAAAGTTGTCAAGTTCAATGATCCAGTACAGAAATTCAGAGGATCAATGATCTATTTTGAGAAGCTCCACTATAGTTAGTGCATGAAATGTCGACAAGGGAAATCGATAAAAATGAAGACTTTTAGTTATGATTGAACTCCACATGAAGGCCTTCAACAATTGCTCATGCTCTTGGTGAAGAGAGGACAAGGAAGGAATTAATATCATTTTTGAGCAAAAAAAATAAAAATAAATGACATTGATGATGATGTTTTGCTTATGATGGTTGAAGAGTTGGGAATTTTTATACCATATATTGGTGGGGTCGAGCATGCTCATGTTTGGCTGGCTCCTTTGGAAAATCTTTGTACAGTAGAGGAAACATATGTGAGAAACAAACCTGTTGAACTACTGTGCTGAATTAATTCTCAGATGAAGGAAGGTGATTTGATCGATTGGTTTATTCCATCTATGAAGAGGCTTACTACTGGTGAATGATTCATGGCACGTGTTTTTGCTTGATGATAAAGTAGAATTACGTATTATGGCTGCAAGAAAGGTGACAAAGTTTTGTAGAATTTTAGATCCTCGGCATGCTGTTAAGCACATCCTTCTCTGTGTGAACTCGATAGCCTATTCTTCTCAATGCATTGGCTTCTATAATCAATGGAAATGGTAGAAAACTATTTGATAGAATGTGCAATAGACCCTATGTCTGCAAGCATTAATAAAGACAAGTTTTTGTGCTCCCATGACAACAAGTCTGAAAAACCATGAAGAATACAACCTGCAAACATGAACTCTCTAATGGAAGAAAAATAGTCATATTTCAAAGGTCATAAATCCCAATTTGACTGTTGGATCTCGCTTAATTTTAGATATTTCTTGGAAAACCTAGTTCTATAAATCTTCACCAAAGAATTTTATCATATTTCATATGAATCAAAAGTTACATGTTCTTGACTGCACCACTATCAGATCAGAAATAACAGTCATAAATTGCAGATGACAGAAAATAGTCACATTTCGAGGGCCATATCTCTCAATCCGACCGTTGGATCATACTGAATTTAAGATATTTGTTGGAAAACCTACTTATCTAAATATTCTCCAAATAATTTTATGAGATTAAGTATGGATCAAGAGTTATGGGTTTATGTTCACGCCTCTATTGGCTCAGAAATTAACAATTACAGAATGCAGACAAGCAAATTGGGTCTCAGTGTAGGACTCATAACTTCCAATAAAACCATTTCATTTGGCTCAATTTCAAATATTTTTCTAAGAAGAAAGATACACATAATTTGACTAAATAATTTTTACAACTCATTCCTGGTTAATGAGTTACCACTGATTGAGTGGGACACTGTCAAAACTGTCAAAGGTAGTTATAAAATCATCACAGAACATCATCACCAGCAAGTGCCACCTGTCAGCATGAGTATGTCATAAGAGCCATGAATTTTCAAAGATATTAAATTGAATATTATATCCATCCTAAAGGAAATGTAATCCAAAGATGAAAAATCATTAATTGACACCTGTCAATTAATTATGTATACTTGTCCAGATTTGATTCAGCCATATACAGATACTAAAACTTTGGTTAATAATCTCTGAGAATTATGGGGAGATATTGAAAAACTTAAGGGACATTGAAATCATCCTGAAAAAGATTACTATTGATAAATATAAACTTTAAATAAATTTTATCAAGCAAAATCAATGGAGGGAAGATAAAAATATATTCTCGGAAATATGAAAAGAACCAATCAGCAAGAATCAGTTACAGGAAACTGAAAAGGCTATGCGAAAAGAAAGGTTAAATAAGCCCATGGCAGAGGAAACTGGGTTCCAATTTTTTTGAGTTTTGCTACGAGACTTTGAGCAGTAGTAGGATTGGGAAAACTGCGAATACAGTTAAAGAGGGTTCCAATTCTTCCTTCTTCCAGACTGTAGACTTTGGGCTCCAGGCAGGGAGGGGATTTTGTAAAATCAGTTTCATCTTCTTGAGGGATAGAGAGATACAGAGCATGAGCTTTTCTACCTCTTTTTCAGAACTTTGTAGCTGAGAGAGGGTTACACTCTTTTGATGTTTGATGTAATATGGTAGAAGAATTTCTGTTTGGTTTAAATGATGGTTGGATTATAATGTGTGAAAGAAGCTTTGTGATCTTTATAGTCGGGGAAGGTAGGCTGGAGGTGAAATGCATTTAACTTTGATTACAATGTGTTTTTCCTTCCACTGAATTCGAACTTTGAATCATTTTCAGTTTTCTCTGAAAATTATAGTCTGATGTCATTGTTCTTTTATTATGTCATCATTTCTTAATATCTTACAAGGCTCTGATTTTAATTATTTCAAGAAGATGAAAGACACAGCTTATCCTTGTTACATGATATAGTGTACAACAAATTAACTTTGTGTAATCTGTTGTATTCTATTTCCTTTCTTTTCAACCCTTAGTTTTGGCATCTATTATGTGTTTACAGATAGATGCTTGGTATCCTTTCGTGCTTTCTGGTAAAACCACACACATTTAATTCATTGTAAATCTTGCATGGGGAGCTGTACCCGATAAAAATTCAGAGGAAGGTTATCAATCCACGATAACCTATCCAACTGTTGGTGTTAGTTTGTCCTCTCAATTGGGTTTTTAGAGTCAAATTTTTGTGTATTTCTTTAAAGGACAACCTGTTCACTAACAACATTGAACAACCTGAAGGTTGTCCTTTGATAGATGTCAAGGATAGTATGCAAACTGAAGAATGCATTGTATGGCTTGAAGTAAGCACCTAGAATCTGGTATGCAAGGTAGACAAGAATTTGACAAAGCTTGGATATACCAAAGGTATGATGGATAGAAATCTCTATTGGAAAGAAATTGATGATGGATTGATGATTTTGGTAATATTTGTTGATGATATCATATTTGGAGGAAATGATGATGAAAGTGAAAAGTTCACAAAAGAAATGAAGAACATATTTGAAATGAGTATGATAGGAGAAATTAAATATTTTATAAGATTGTAGATTGTGCAAGATTAAGAAGGAATCATTTTTTCTCAAACTAAGTACTTGAAGGATTTATTAAAAGGGTTTGGTTTGGAAATATGTAAACCTATTGGAACACCTATGGTAACTCAACACAAGTTATCTACAAAGGATGAAACATCTACTATTGAGTAGAAGAAGTAAAAATCTATGATGGGAGGTTTGTAATATCTGACTCCCACAAGGCCAGCTATAGAAAATGAAGTTGGAATTGTTGCAAGTTTTCAAGCTAATCCCAAAGAAGCACATTATGCAACAGTTAAAAGGATATTTAGATACCTGAAAGGAAAGCCTGAGTTCGGATCATGGTATGATAGATCTAATGATTTCACTCTAAGTGCATATAGTGATGTTGATTGGGCAAGAAGTATGGATGACAAAAAGAGCACTAGTGTGTTGAAATTACAATAGGAAAGGTAAACTTCTAGGGGGGGTGGGTGGTGAATCAGTGCTTTAAAATTTGACCCATAAATATTCATCACACATCCATCTCATACATTCAATAAGTAAACTAAAATTCTATGTAAAGCATATAAATTTAAAGCATGTAAACAAGTAGGAATTCACACATAACACAAGATATAATTACCCAAAAACCCTCCAATGAGAAGTTAAAACTAGGGTGGGGATGATGCCCACAAATCTTCACTACTACAATAATATAGTGTATCCAATGAATGTTATAATATTTGATCATTAACCATGATCTACCTTATGAAAGGTTTGCTCTACTAAAGGCTTACAAAGACTGATAGGTCTTACCTTGTTAAAGGATTTCAACACCCTATTAGAAGTGTGCCTAGTTAAAGGACTTCAACTCACAATTAAGTAAGCACCTTGTTAGAGGATTTCAATACAACCCATTAGGAATACTTTGTTAAGAGATTTAACTAATTCACCTATTAGAATGTCTCAGCATTAATCTTTCAATTAGCACTCTAATGCTTGATGACATATTACCTCTATCCTATTGTGTACTTGATCCTTCTTCATCAGGTGACTCTGTGTTGTTCACTAATTCCTTCCTCTATTCTTCTTTAATTGATTCTACAATTTTGATTCAAATCATAATGCATTGGTCATCATGAATGTCCTAGTTTTTGCATGTAAAACTATCCTTAACCATTCATTCATTCCCTCTCTCACACATATGAAGTTTAGGGTTTGTCCTCCTTAGGAAGACCTAGGTCACTTAGGGTTAGGAATGAATCAATAGTTATGATTCATCCATACTATTTTTTTAAACCTTCCCTTTACTTGATTGGGTGCATACAATACATAGTCCATTCCAAATTGAGATTTGTCCTTATCACCAAAATATTTTAATTCAATCTTTAAGTGAGCTCAAAAATGGCTTACATAGTAGTTTGTACCAATACAAACAACTATGACAAAAATGTGTAGCTTGGCAGTTAAAATCCCTGGTGCTTAACACATACTATGACTTCAATGCTATCACTCGGCATCTAAATGACTTGACATTTACTAATTACTCAATTCTTGAATCACTTAACATACTTTGTATACTCAGAACTTGAGTGACTCGACACTCACTATTTACTCATCATGCTCTAATTTATATGTTGTGCTTGACATATGTTACTTGTTTAGCATGAACTAAGTAAATGACTTAAGTGTATAGACACTCACTTGTCAAAACCAATTTAAGATTAACAATCTCCCACTTTGACATGAGTGTCAAAAACACTTGAGAATACATTAATACTCTTATTCTTATGAGCATAACATGAACTCCTATTCAGCTTCTATACAAAATTTCAAAATATCAAAATTTTGCAACATGAATTATACCTCAAAATCTCATGACTCCCACTAAGTTTTTTGATCTATTCTATATTTTATTCTGTATCAAAATATTTCTCCTGTTGAGTAGATTTGTCTCAATTGATACTCTTTCACAGTGTTCTACTTGCTTTCTCTATTTTCTGCTTACTCTTACTCCCCATCTTCTTACTCTATTCTTTACTCCCTCTTTTTTATCCCCCTTATCTCTTACTCTCCCTTTTTGACACTGATGTCAACGGGTTATATACTAATAGTGTATTTGTCCAAAAAGGATTTATGGACCTCAAGAATCATTTTAAGATCTGTATCCCAATTATCACAAGCTACCTCCAAAGACTTAATTTAGATGGCTAGCTCAGTAGAAAGGTGTACTAAGACATCTAATGTAGAAAGATTAGGGTCTTTCTTCATAAGTGTTTCTACATAGCCTAGCTCCTTGTGTAAGATATCCATGTGATGAGTCAATGTAAACTGGATGCTAATCAATTTTTCCCTTATGTTGGCTTCATCTTCTTGTAGTGTTGCTAACTGACTTTGGATTTGCAAAAGGGTCTTGAAATTTTTCTCACATTGAGCTAGAGTCATGGGACATGACTGCATTTGACTTTCCAAGCTCAGGATGTGATTCCTTATCTCCTTTGTGAAGAGTGTAGGATTACACAGTTTGGTGTATAGAGAGAAAATGTTCTCAAATACCTTCTTCACACTTTCTACCTTAGTTTCCAATGAAACTTGTGTTAGTGCTATATCACTAGATAGCTTCTTATTTACTTTGTTTTGAAACTTCTTCTTAGACCATTATAATAATTTGACATTAGTATCGAGGTTTGTATCACTTACTCTTTCCACTATGCTGGTCAATTGTTGAATGATTGGCTTTGTTTAATCTAGAGTAGGCAGACTAAATGCATCTAAGAAGATGTATTTGATCTCAGTCAAAGCTTGTTTCTTCCTATGCTCCCTTTTGAGTAGTTCTTGATGTTTCCTTCTTGCTAGGGTCTCTTGAAGTATGCCCATTTGCTCAATTGTTATTGCTGCAAGATCAAACTTGGGCAATTTAATTTCTTCATCTAAGCTAATATCTCCATAACGAATTACCTCTTTTTCCTTAGATGAGCTAGGAATTGGCACTAAAAATTGCAATGGTGATGCATATGTGCTCAGCCTTTGAAGATTTTGACTAGAAGGAGTTCTAAATTCTGGTAAAGTTTCTAGCACTTGAATTGCTTCTAACTCCTTTGATTTTGGTGTCAAACTTATCTCTTCGGGCTTGTCCTTTTCTACCCTATTGATTTCAAGTGCACCTTGAGCTTGTGTTGGACATGTAGGTACATCTACCTAACCTGTTTGACTTGGTGTCCCATCATTGATTGGTGTATCCACCTTATCTTCTTTGACTGTCTCAACCTTTTCTTTTTCAAGTTCCTGAACATTTTGTCAGAATGTAGTGTTTTTCATGGGTGTACTAATAGTGTATCCTACTATCTCCTTCCTTTGATATAAAACTAAGGGTTGTAAAGGCTATACACATGTGAATTGAGTAGTGAATGTAGTTTTTTTCTTGTGTTTTCACTTTCTCCCCTACAGTCATAGATTCTAGCTTTTGAATTTCATCAACACTTATCAATATAGGGTTGCAACATAATTTGGAATGAAGTGTGGATTTGACAAGTATCTTTTTCAAATTATCCTCTATTAGGGGATTGATGTTCCAAGCAGTATGATTAGAAACATCCTTTTCTATGACAATTTCAGTACTTACACTTATTATATTTGGAGGACTGACACTCGATATTTGTGTGTCTTGTACACTTTGTGTTGGTTGCTACTCTTTCTCAACTGTTGCCTGATCATCAACATCCATTTTAGTTCCTCCCTCAACTATTCCTTCTTCATTGTCTCCTCTTCATCATCTTTGGTTGTGGCTAGTCCATCTATAATCTCCCAAATTTGTTCGGACTTTTTAACAACATCCTCTATGTTGTTTATGTAATATGTTGAATTCCCTATACTTAGGTACAAATCTTATAGCATCTTTATTTATGGCTTTAGAGATTTGTGCTAAGCTAAGTTCTAGCATAACTTCAACAAGGATTGTTTCCCTCATTTTCTTCTTTGTGTCTAAACAATATTGCCATTTCTTCTCAACTTTGTCATATAAACTCTTAGGTATGGAGTTGGCAATTTCTAGAGGAGCTTTCTTAAAAGAATCCATCATGGCATGTATTGCATCCTCTACTTGATTCTTCTCAATCTTTCCAAGGTTATCAAATTTAATGTGAGAGAAACCTAACAAATTAATAGTGTTTCTAATGTTCTCACATAAATTATCTAAGTTTGAGAAGGGACTATGATTCACCACATGAAATTGGTTGTTGTCATTATATTTAATCTTCTCCTAATTAGATTCAGCCTGAGCAACATACTTCAATCTTGGTCCTTTTCTATGTTCCACCTTGTTGAACTTTAGGCTTGGATATCTCTTTAGCCTTTTGTGTAGTGATTCTTGTGCTAACCCTTGTAGTAGGTGTTGTTGATTTGGGTTGACTTAGTTTTGCACCATTTTTTGGTTTTGTCACTGTAGGTGTCTTTGCCTTTCTTTTCCTTTTGTCAGTAGAAGAAAGTGCTTCCTTAGCTTCTTCTTCCTTGACACCTTTTGCAATTTGTGTCTCCTCTTCCTCTTGATCTTCTCCTTGGCCTTGTGATAGAGCTAGTGGTGCTTGAGCCTGTGTGTCTTCTTCTTCTTATTCTTCTTCTTCTTCTTCTTCTTCTTCTTCCTCCTCTTCCTCAGCTCCTTCACCAAATTTTTCTTTTATTTTCTTCATCAATTTTTTCTTCTTGATTACAAAGGAATTCTTTAACTCCATTGTGATTCTTGATTTCACCAATTCATAGTTACCATAAGTTTTAACTTCTTTTTCCAGTTCTTCTACAAGTAATGTTGTAATTGGTGCAAAGGCCTCATCAACATTTATCTCATAACCTAATGGCATTAGCCGTTTCACCCTAGGAATTGTTGCTTGAACATATGCGTGATCATCATAATGTTTCTCCACTAGTGAGATTAGTATCCTTAATCTCTTCTTCATAGATTGTTTGAAATCTTCAAAATAACTAGTCATTACTAACTCAAAGTTATTGCCTAGTTATTTAATGAATTCTCCTATCTATACTGCAATTGATCTATTTGTCTTCCGTGCAACCTTGTCAAAAGTAGGAAATGTATTTTTTACGTAGAAGAAAATACATACAAAAATAGATCCAAATTTGCATTGAGGACTCTTTATTTTCCTTATTGCTCCCAAGTTTTCAATCAATTACTACAACTACAATTCAGCAAGATCATAAGTATGATCTTTCTTCTCAATTTTGTAGCTTACATCCACTACAATGTAAGATACACTGTTTAATCTACTTGATTGATAAAACTTATGTGCAATTACCCTCATTGCAAAACCTATCAGGGGATCTGTGGTTATATCAATGGTTATACCCCTTTTGTTCCATATGGCTCTTGTGTTCTTTTTGAGACTACATTTGACTTACTTCTCATATTCTTTGGCCAATCTAGGGTTGGATACTATGTTACCCTATGAAAATTTTTCTTTTTGATTCTAACCAGCCAATTATCTAACCATACTAGGTTGTCATGAATTCTACTTAAGACAATCTTGATCCACTCAATTTTGAAAACATTTAGAAAATATAGGGTACAAGTTAACCCTTTCTTCTCAACAATGGTTTATTCTACCTTCAATGCTCCATTCTCACATATTCTTCCATATGCTTCTCTAATTTCCATGTCACCTATGCTTCCAATATTGTAATTATAACAATTCTTTACATCTTGTATCATTAAGACTCACGGTGGTATCATAGACAATGCACCAAAGGGTTCCTACTTGTATGTTATGTCTAGAATAGCCTTGAATTTAAGAATTTTTGTCCCTCTACACCTTTCACTTTTGAAGAACTAGACACCATCACATAAATCTAAGGTTTATGAAATTTGAAACTATATAACTCGGTATACGATGAATACCTTACAAATCCTGATAAAATGGTGTCGAATAACCATTTAAATCTCCTACAAATTCTCAGATGAAATTATTCAGGTCACCTTTAGCTCTTCATCTCCTTTCTTGATTTCAAATGATGTTAAATGAGCAGAAATCAATCAAATAGCCCTTAAAATACTATAATTAATGATAAGTGCTTACACAACTGAAAGCTTGACATCAACTGATTTTTGGCTCACTTGGCATCCACAAGTCTTTTCCATTCACTTGGAAATCGTTACGAGCTTGGCCTCAACTAACCAATTCCATTAGCTTGGCATCCACTAATATTTCACTTGGCAACCATAAGAAACTTTTCATGCTCGACAACAACATGAAAAAACTGACAAAACTTTAAAGAATTTCCTTGATTTATAATAACACTTTGCATCTTTATTCATGCGTATGTAATTTTTTAGAGTTAGATCCTTGGAATTGATGTATGGTATAACTTTTGAAATATCATTCCCACATACCTCTTGATTTCTTAGTTTAATGAGGTGTGATGACCTGACTCATTAGATGAAGTGGTCCCATCTACACTTGATGTTCTACATTCCTCCTTTCTCTTCATGTCTTGTTCATCTCATTTCTAACATTTTTAATATCTACCTTTCCTTTTCCTTTATTGAACTCATAACTTGGTGCTTTTGACCTTGTTAGACAATATCGGTTGATGTGACCAGTCCTCAAACAACTAAAACATGTGGTTTGACTCAACCACCTTTTGTAGTCACTCCAAAAATATGTTCTAATATAGTTCTTGGGAACTTTTCCATACTCTTGACAATAGTGACAACTATACCTTGTATTATAATTCTAGTTATAAGAGTTGTCATTCTTCTTTATGTTTGTTTTCTTTCTGGATGACTACATGGGTTTGGATCTACACTCAAAATCTTTGTGACCAAACTTCTGATAGTTATAACAATATCCTTCAAATATTTGAGTGTTCATGGTCTTGGTTTTGAATTTATGTGCCTAATGAATTTGTTTGTAACATTTATGGTAGTTACCCCATGCTCTTTTGCTTAGCATTTTGATTTACAATCTTTCTCCTACACACATTGGTAGTATGTCCTTTCTTACCACAATTATGACAAGTAGGTTTTGAGTTCTTACCTTTGTTACTTTTTTCTTTAGCACTTTTGTATGATTCTCCTTCTTTAGTACTTTTTTATCCCAGCCTAGATGTATCATTGTTAAATATAGGAGACCTCATCAATTATTCAAAGTACCTGATAGCTTCACTTGGTTTATTGAGACTTTTAGAAAACTCCTTTTCTCTTTTTAGCTCATTGCTCAACTATTCATTTTGCAACTTTAGTATTGTTATCTCAATGTCCTTGGCATTTAGTTCAATATTTGTAATCATTATTTGTCCCAAAGTTTCCAATTGCATGTTGGCAATCCTAGTTACCTCTGATAATTTCTACTCTAGTCTGCTGGTCAAAACTCTTTCGTCATCTTCAACCATGGCTTTGTCTTTAATAGCTTTCCTTTTTTCTTCAGTCACTTCACATAGTAATATGACTTGTGATTCTTGCTCTATCTTAAAAAATTTGATCTCTTTAACTAGGGTTCTATTCTTTTGCATTAGATCTGCAACTGCTACATCAAATTCATTAGAGTCTCCATTTGTAAATAGCTTACTAGTGCCCATCTCTTTGTATTGTGTCATTCTCCTCAATAGAAATTTCCTTCCTTCTCTTTAATGATTTATTTAGATCTTCTCTTGTTTTATTCAACTAATGTAGAATGAGATGTATTTCAATCTCCTAGTTCTGAATAATCTTTCCCAACATGTAGACTTCCATCTCCAAGATCTTTTCTCAAATCTACTATGCTTCAGTTTTAGAGAACAAGGCTCTAATACCAATTGTTGGAATTATAACTTTGACCACACATCCATCTCATACATTCAATAGGTAAATTGAAATACTATGTAAAGCATATACATTTAAAGCATGTAAACAAGTAGGCATTCACACATATATGACACAAGATAGGATTACCTAGAAACCTTCCAATGAGAAGGTAGAATTAGGGTGGAGATGACACTCACAAATCTTTACTACTACAGTAATAAAGTGTATCCAATGAAGGTTACAATGTTTGATCATGAACCATGATTTACCTTGTGAAAGGTCTACCCTATTAAAGGCTTACAAAGACTATTATGTCTTTACCTATTAAAGGATTTCAACACCCTATTAGAAGTGTGCATGGTTAAAGGACTTCAACTCACAATTAAGTAAGCACCTTGTTACAGGATTTCAATACAACCTGTTAGGACTACTCTATTAAGAGATTTAACTAATTCACCTATTAGAATGTCTCAACATTGATCCTATGATTATCACTTTGATCTTGATGGTAGATCACCTCTATCCTAATGTGTACTTGATCCTTCTTGATCAAATGACTCTTTTTTGTTGACTAATTCCCTCCTTTGTTCTTCTTTAATTGATTCTATAATTTTAATTCAGATCATAATGCCTTGATCACCATGAATGTCAGAGTTTGCACATGCAAAATTCTCCTTAATCATTCATTCATTCCCTCTCTCACACATATGAAGTTTAGGGTTTTTCCTCCTTAAGAAGACCTAGGTGACTTAGGGTTAGGTATGAATCAATGACTATGATTCATCCATATTGCCTCTTAAATTTTCTCTTTTCTTGATTGGGAGAATGCAATACATAGGGATTCCTAATTGAGATTCATCCTTATCATCAAAATATTGTAATTCAATCTTTAAGTTGGCTCAATTATTTTTTACATAGTAGTTTGTGCCAATACAAATAACTATAAAAAAACTATGTAGCTCAACACTTGAAATTCCTATGTTAGGCACATACTGTGACTTCAATGTTGTCACTCAACATCTGAATGACTTGGCATGTACTACTTACTTGGCTCCTAAATCACTTGGCATACACTGTTTGCTCAACACTTAAGTGACTCAGCACTCATTGTTTACTTGACATGCTCTAACTTATATGTTAGTTGTTTAAAATGAACTAAGTAAATGACTTAAGTGTATAGACACTCACTTGTCAAAACCAATCTAAGATTAATATAGTGGTGGAGCCTTCTTTCTTCGAGAAAGATTATTTTCTTGGCTAACAAAGAAACAAGATTGTACCTCACAAAGTACAAAAAAAGAAAAATATGTTATAGTAGTAAACAATTGTAATCAAGTTTTTTGGATGAAGTAGATGCCGAAGGATATAAGGATATAATTCAATGAACTTGTTGTGATACATTTTATCAACACATGCATAATAAATATATCTAAGAATCTAGTGTTGCATTCTAAGACCAAGAAAATTTCTATCAAGTATCAAATGTTGATAGAGAAAGTTGCAGAAAAAGAAATTAGATTGGAGTATGTGAGCACTAAAGAGCAGATTGCAGATATTTTCACTTAGCCTCTTCCCAAAGAGACTTTTGAGTATTTGCGAGGTATGCTAGGGGTTATGCCCATTCCTACATTAGAGTAGAGTATGCAAGAGTGCATTAGTCCAATGTAATAGTCCACCATTGTTTGTCTAGACTGAATGATGATACTTCTTGTATGGGGGAGTATCTATGATGGACAAAGTCATCTAGGATTCTTTTTGGATGTTTTTTTTAATAGTGTCTTTAGACACTTGAGCTAAGTAAGAATCAGTTGTTGCAAAGTTTTGATGGTTGCTAAAACCTTTGACATTGATGTCAATGAGGGAGAAGTTAGCATGAAAAATAGAAGTTAGCATGAAGAACAAGTACAACATGTTTAGAAGAATTATAGCATGAAATGATAGTTTGACAGAAAACACATTGAGGTATATCAATGAGGGAGAATGATTGATGGAGAGGATTTGAAAACAAAAATTAATAGTCTTTAACTATTGCTATTCTTGGAACTAGATGTTTTTCATCTATGTTGCCATCAATGCCAAAGGGGGAGAATGATGGAAACATGAATGCTTATGATATTCCTATG
Organism: Cupressus sempervirens; assembly: GCA_028749045.1. Lineage (NCBI taxonomy): Eukaryota > Viridiplantae > Streptophyta > Pinopsida > Cupressales > Cupressaceae > Cupressus > Cupressus sempervirens. The sequence goes on along the minus strand of CM053789.1, from coordinate 52,178,951 downwards.
GGGGAGAATTGTAGATATGTTATCAAGATGATATGTTACATTCATGAATGAGTTTTTCATTAATGTCAACATAGTAGTCTTCTGTGGTATTTGATAAAAGAACAATAGAAAGATCAAGTTGGAATAGTGGAAAGATCAAGTTGGTACAAAAGGTTGGTAGACTATTCTCACTATCTAAGGTTATGAGAGATACCTCTTAGTATCTAGTATATGCAATTAACATAGGGTGAAGAAATGTTAAGTCTGGAAGAAGTTATGTAATTTTTAGTGATGATTGTTCTAAGATAGAGTTTACAGAGGCATGTTCTGGTAAACTTGTTATATCTTTTAGCAAAATTGTTATTCTAAGAATCAAGGCTAAGGATGTCAAGAAGAAATGTTGATGATGATATAGCTACAATTGTCATAATATTACCTGTATGAAAAGATATTCAAGTTGCAAGGTAGACAATTAATGTTATCACTAAGTGTAACGTGTTATTAATGTGGCCCTATAATAATTAATTGAGAAGGTGTAACAACTAAACCAGAGAATTTTTTTATGGATTCAGTATAAAGAAAGGATGTTTTCCTTTATCATAAGTGTGGACATGTGTCAAAGAGAAGTGATTTGTAAGAAACACAAAGTGTGGAATGCGAAATAGAGCATAAGTGAAGGAAACTTCATTGTTGACATTTTATTGAGTGATCTGGAGTTGGATACTTAGATCTAAGGTTTGTGACTTGGTCTACATCGTTTGACAGTGATTGGTTTGACTGAGAGAATAGAGGAAAGAGGAAGTTAATAGTAAATTATTTGTTTGGGTAATGAGCTCTTCTTGTAATTGAAATTGCATGTTTGGGCAGTGGGCTCTTCTTGCATACATTGTACTACAACTCCTAACAGGGTTGGCATAACTCCTAATAGGGTTGGAATCTTCTAACAGGGATTCAAAGTCTTCTAACAGGTACTCTATGTACTATATATTGTAATAGAATCCTAATAGGGTCCATCCTCTAACAAGAAATATTTATATTAGTATATCATCTTGTGGGCATCATTCCCACTGGGGTTTTCCCTCTGATCAAGGGTTTCCCTAGTTGACATATCTGGTTGTATTGTCTATGTGTATCTTGCTATGGTTGTTGTTAATTTGGCTAAATGGATAAGATTATTAAAGGTTAATAAATGTTTTGATTATTTGATAATTGATTCACCCCCTCCCCCTCTTAGTTATCTTGGTGGACTGTTGTTTCTAACAGTGTGTGGTGTCGTTAGAGGTACATCAGAGGCACAGGGTGGTTAGGGGTAGGAGGACATACATGTTGCAGCTATAGCTCCAATGTAGACATAAATTTAGTAAAGTATATGACATATTTGTTTCTTCTATTACATACATACTACATCTACAGCTTCTAAGGGTGGAGATGGAGAGATAGTTGTCGACCCTAGTCATCCTGAGTCATAGGTAAATTTAATGGTACGTATGTTATTATTTATTTAATTTATACACATTGTCATCATACATTTGTTCTTATATTGTACATAGGGTTCGAGATCATGGGTCAGCCGATCACATCGTGGAGCATGACATGATCATGTTTTATATTCATATATTTCATATACATGAGTTTGGCTCATATATTTTAGATGTTTGATATTGATTTATGATGATATCATTTAGATTTATAGCTATGAGATATTTTATGTTTACAACATTCTAATATTTGACATATTTCATATTTGTATGAGCTATCTGACAATTTGCATTTATAGTAGACATATATGCTATTTTCATGAGTTATGTGACCATTACATTTATAGTTGACATATTTGATATTTTCATGAGCTATGTGACCATTTACATTTAGAGTTTACATATATGATATTTTCATGAATTATGTGACCATGTTTATAGGTAGTCAATATATTTGATAATTACATTTATAGAATATCTTTTACATCAATATGGAAATAAATTTTGAAATCTCTATACATTATTTTTTAGATAATTGTTAATGTGTAAGAAATTTACATGCTCTATAAATTAATCAAAATGTGTCTTACATAATTTTCTAGGTGTGTTGTAACAATGTATAGAAAATGTAAATGTAAATATAAATAATTACATTATTTTTATTTAGACACTTAATAAACAAAAAAATGTATAAATATTGAAAAACACTTAAAGTAATGTAAACAAAAAAACAATTTGCATATATATAATTTTGAAATTTTTTTATGAATCATTAAACCTATCTATCAATCAAAAACTTGCTAATACATGTCATTAGGATCCTCTCTATCTTTAATAATATCCAACAACTTTTCATGTTCCTCATTATCTAACCTCCACTTTGGTTTGCTAATCCTCCTTTTAGCACAATATCGAATTGAATCTTTGAGGCTAAAACCAAGTGGCTATAATGCAAAACTTTTTGCCTAGGCATGTATTTGGCAAATCGAACACTACTACATGGTTAATTTTCTTTTGCTGATAATAGGTGCCTACAAAATAAGATTTTTACTTCATTGAGTATTCTTAATAATATAGAAAAGAATTTTTTTTTTTGTAATTAATCTCTCACTCTTTAATTACTTGTATAGATCTCATAAGGGGATAATCTATACCTTCTATAACAACTAAACCGATTGGATATGACTAATTATCATCATCTATACAAGGTCCAATCAACTTAATTTTTGCTTATGTGCATCAAAGTAAATAATAATCTATAGTTGTTGTTGGGAATTAACAAGTGGGAAATATACTTCTGAGAGGGGGGGAGGGGTGAATCAGAAGCATTAAACTTTAACCAATAAAACTCTAAAACTCTAAAACATTTCATGAATAAACATATTAAAATAGCATGTAAAGTAAATGCATCCACATAAACACTTGACACCAGATATGATTACCCAAAAACCCTCCAATGACAAGGTAAAATTGGGGTGGGGATGACACCCACAACTCTTCACTACCATAGCAATAAAGTTCACCTGTTAAGGTTACATATTTTGACCATTCTCATGATCTGCCCTATGAAAGGCTTTCTCTATTAAAAGCTTACAAGGATTGTTAGATCCTACCCTATTAAAGGATTTTAACACTCTATCAAAAGTGTACCTAGCTAAAGGATTTTACAAAACATTCACTTGGAATGTCACCCTATTAAAGGTTTTACACAATGGCTATTAAACTAATCTATCTCCATAGAATTTCATTTGGCTAATACAAAATTTGAGTGATCCCACAATAATGGGTTCCACTTTTTGACCAATTTTGACACTAAAATCAATATTTTTGTAACAAACGTCACGTTCAAATGACTATATCTCCAAAACTATAAATAATTTCAAGATGACATAAACTAGTGATTTTGAGTAATTTGTTCCTACTTTGTAACCATATCTTTTAATCTAAAAAAAAAAAATTATTTATTACAAATTTTTTTATCTCCTCCGAAAAGTGGTACATAACAAAATTCCATATTTTTAAAGAGTGACAATTTGTTTGCCACACATAAATTTTTTTCTACAAATGATAATGAAGTAATTATTTCGGTGTTAGATTTTTAACATCAATATCCAAAGGATGCATTTGGTTTGATTTATTTTGGTTGAATATTGTATAGTTTATGAAGTTTTGAAGTGGCATGAATCGTAATTCAGACATATGTTTTGTTTGACACAGATAATTTGAAGTCAATTTGAGAAAAGTGTCTCAATAAGCTAGTTCCTACATATTTTTCAAATTTTTTTTGACCTAATTTACTAATTTTCCTGAGGTGTCAAAGTCGGTTGATGTTCAATCGGTAATGAACCTATAATGAGTTAAACTCATATTTGAAAGTCTTAATGACTAAAATATGTATTACAATTATAGTCATCCGAAAGCTTGCTCCGAGCAGCACATTTTGACATTTTTTATTTTAAAGTAGGAGATCATTCTCCTACAATTATGGGAGTCAAAAGAGCAAAAAAAATAAAAATTTTCAAAAAGGGTTAAAATTTTCCAAATTTTACAAGTTCGCGCAAACGTTATGCCCCCTAAATTTTCACGGCCACTAAAAATTTTTAAGGGTATGTTCGGCTGAACATATCTATATTTAACGTGTTCATGCGAACAATCAAAAAACTTGAAAAAGTCCAATTTGTAAAGCTATTGGCGATTTGTAAAACTATTTGCCATCCGCCAGAAATGTGCTTTTCATATGTTCGTGTGAACATATGTAGCTAATATGTTCGTGTGAACGTATGAATTTACATGCTGGTATGTTTTCCTGAACATACACAATGTATATGTTCGCATGAACCTTTCATATACGTTGACGCGAATGTGTCAAACTAAATTCAAACATCCTAAGTCACGATTTGGAAAACTTTTTGAACTTTCTTCGTTCCACTAAAGTGGAACCCATTAGTGTGGGTTCACCCAATTGTTAGAAAGTAAAGTAGAATGTTTGACCTGATTACTTGCAATATACTAATTCTTATTTTAGATCCTTGTTCTATCCAATCTGATCCTCATTCATCTGGTATGAAACTGTTATGACCTTGATTCTCTGTTCTGCTAACTGATACTACAATGTTGTCCTTCTTCTAAGTCAATTCACCCCTTTCACTTCCTTCAAACCTCACTACTATTCTCTCCTTGCATGCATTCTCTTCTTGCACACTCTCTCATACATTACTGAATTATGGTGTTTCAACTTCCTTAAAAAGGTTCCATGACTTAGGGTTAGGTTTGAATCTATTATTGAGATTCATTCATCTTTCCCACTCAAATCTTTATATTTTTCTAATTGGTTGCATGTTGATTGCATAGGGAATCAAATAGATTCGATCTTATCTTTTAATCCTTCGAGATTTATCCATATGTTAGCTCAAAAATGCTTTATATCTTAGTTTGTGAAGGCACAAACTCTTATGTTGATTTTGTTTTACTCTTGACACATACTAAATTTTGTCTTGCTCAGCACTTAAGCTTTGCTTGACATCTATTAGTCACTCAGCATCTGAAACTTGCTTGGCATTTGAATGACTTGACACTTGTTGAATTTCTAGCTTGGCACGTATTGTGACTCAGCATCTATATTATACTTAACATCAACTTAGATTTCTTAAGTGTGTTGACACTCAATTATCAAAACCAATTTGAGATCAACAATCTCTCCCTTTGACATGAGTGTCAAAAACACTTAACAATGCATAATGAAACTAATCTCCTCGACTATAATATGCATCCTATTCAGCATATATAGAAAACTTCAAAATTATTCAAAATTTTGTCAAGGACTATATACCTTAAAATTTTTGCATCTTCCCCCTGAGTTGATGTGACATATCCTTGTAACCAAAATATTTCTGAATAGATTGATGTGCCTCAGTTGATACTCCTTGTGAATGTTGATACTCTTTATTTGATGTGTCCTTGTTATGCTCTATTTTGCTCCTTCTTTATTTATTTTATTAGTCTCTATTTATTTTATTACTCCCCCTTTTTGTTTTTGCTACCCATTTCACATGTTTTCCTTGCAGTTTAAGTGTCCTTCTGGCTTTTTAATTTCTCCTAATGTGCCTTGAGTTTCTCCTTTTAATTCAAAAATATCTCCCCCTTTTTGACACTTATGTCAAAGGGTCTTAGACATTGATTGAATACTTGGCCAAGAAGTTCTTGTTTACTTCCATTGCAATTCTCAGAGTAGCATCCCAGTTTTGTATTGCAAATTCTAGGGATTCATTTTGAATGGTTGTCTCTGCTACAAGGTGAACTAAGCCACCTAATGTGGAAATATTGGGATCTTTCTTTAGCACATTCTTTGCATAGGCTAGTTCCTTCTACAAAATTCCATGTGAGGGGTGAAGGAGGTTTGTATCTGTACCAATTTGGCTCTTGTGTTAGCCTCTCCTACTGTTAATACAGCTAATTCCTTTTGAGTGTGAAGCATCGTATTAAAGTGCTTCTCACTTTGAGTTGGATCCTTGGGTAGTTGCATACTTGATATTTTCAAGTTCCTTTCCAAGCCCATAATTCTTTGGCTAGTCTCTTATGCGACGATAGAAGGATCACACAATTTTGAGTATAATGAGAATATGTTCTAAAGTACTTGCTTCACCTTTTCAATCTTCTTAGCCAGTTCTACTTGAGATAGTGCTATCTCACTAGATATTCTTTCATTTACCTTTGTTTGAAACTTCTTTACTAACCATCCCATCAGCTTGCATTTGTATCATGGTCTTCACTTTGCACCTAGTCCACTATGTTTAAAAGTTGCTCCATTATGGGCTTCGTTTCATTAGGTGTTTGCAAGATAAATGCATCTATAAGATGTCCTTTATTTCAATCAATGATTGCCTCTGTTTATACTCACTCCTAAGTATCTTCTACTTTTTCTTCCTCTCTAGTGCCTCTTGCACTTCATTTATTTGATCAATGCTCATAGTTTCTTAATCATACTTGGGAATGACTCTATCTTCATCTAGTGTAGGGTCTCCATAGTGAAGTACTCTTACAACCTTTGTAGAGATCAAGTATGGTGGTGATATTTGAAGTGGTACTACTTCAGTGCTTAGATTTTTTTGCATTTTTGTTGGAGTCCCAGAAGTTGGAAGATTAACCAAAGTTTGAATAGTTGCTTGCTCCTTTTCCTTTGGGGTCTCCATTTCCTCCTCTGATCTTCCTTGATCAATGATTATCATCTAAGGTGGTGCGCCTTGTGCTTGTGTAGTAGGAATAGAGGTATCCATCTATCATATTTGATCCTTTGTTGGCTCCTTGGCAGTTGTAGTGACTATGACTGGGGAGTCAACCTTAGCTAATGTATCTTGTATAGCTTTCTCTATAGGTTATCCACTTGTAGCTGTAGGGATGACTGAAGATGTTCCTTGTGTTGCCATCTTATCCCTAGTTAAGTTAGCTACTGCCTTGGCAATTCATCTACATTGACCAACACTGGATTGTTACATAATTGAGCTTGTAGAGCTATTTGGTCAAGGATCTTCTTGAGATCCTCTACACTTAATGGCTTTATGTTTTGACCAAAATGGTCAAGAACATCCTTTACTTTTATGGTTTCTACAAGTGTAGAAGTTTCATGTGGAGGACTTGGAGGTGGCAATTGTGTGTCTTGCACACTCTGTTCTGTTTGCTGCTCTTCAACAGCTTCCATATCATCCTTTTGTATTTTCATCTCCACTGTATCATCTTCCTCTTCTTTTTCTCCTTCACCTTCCTTTTCATTTTCATCCTCTTCTGTATTATTTCTCTCTTCAAAGGGATCTTCTTCTCCTTCTTTGATAGTTGTGAGGCCATACATTAATTTCCATATTTGGTGGACTTTTTCACAACATCCTCAATATTATTCTAGACAATATTAAATGCTCTATATTTGGGTGAAAATTTTCTCCCACGCTTCTTATTTTCCCTTTAGTGAGCTCAATCATTACTCGAGCCAATGTTGACTCTCTTATTTCTTTTTCCATATTAAGTCAATAATGCCATTTATTTTCTACAATATAATATAACTCCTTAGGCATTGAATTGTCAAGTTGAAGTGGAGTGTTCTTGAACTTGGCCATCATAGTATAGATTGATTCTTCAACTATGTTCTATTATTTTCTACTCAACTTATTAAAATCAATGATTTTCAATCCAAATAAATCTGCATTATCTCTAATGTTATCACATATATTTTCTAAATTAGACATGGTGGTGTGACTTACCACTCTGAAGTGGCCATTGTCATTAGATTTACTCCTTTCCTCATCTGATTCAGGAGGTGCAACATACTTTCTTCTCAGCTTCTTCTTAGCTAGACCTCCCTACTCAGTAGCCTTCTTCTTTTCTTGCTCCTTAGCCGCCTTTGTTGTGGCTCTTGTAATTTCCCTTGTAGTCGGCTTTGCTGGGCTTGGATTTGCTATCTTCTTGCCTTTGGGTTGAGTTGTAGGCTATTTTGAGCTTTTCTTTTCTTTGGCTCTAGCTTTATAGGTGCTTCCTTGGCTTGGTCTTCCTCCTTAGCACCTTCTCCCTCTTCAACATCTTCACCCATGCCTTGTGTCAACGCAAGTGGCCCTTGGCCCTATTCTTCTTCTTCTTCATATTCTTCTTCTTCTTCTTCTTCTCCTTTAACAGTCCCTTCACCAAATTTGGCCTTTAATTCCTTGACTAGTTTATCCTTCTTCTTTAGAGTAGAAGTAGTCTTTAATTCCATCTCTATTTCGAATTTCAAAACATCAAAACTGCCAAAGGGCTTTGCACTTTTATCAATGTCTTTTACTAGCAATGTTGTAATTGTTGTTGATGCCTCATCAATGTTAATTTAATAACCAAGTGGCCTTAGCCATCTTACCCTTGGTACTGCCATTTGGATGTATGTATAATCAATGTCAACCAAGAAGCAAATATAATTTATATGTTGATCCACTAGAGAAACTAGTATTCTAAGCCTTTGCTTTATAGACTTCTTAAAGTCTTAAAATAGCTTGTCATTAAGGTTTCAAAATTTTCTCCCATCTACTCTATATACTCATTAACTTGTACTACTATGGATCTATTTTTTTTTTCAACTTATTTTTCCAAAAGAGGGGAATTCATTCTAAACATAGAAAAATATGCATATCAAAATTGATCCAAACTTAGACTGAGCACTCTTGGATCTCCTTATTGCTCCTAAATTCTCCATAATTTGTTGTAGTTTTAGCTCTGCTAGATCATATGTATGATCTTTCTTGACAAGTTTATATCTTACATTGACTGAAATGCATGGGACACTATTTAGTCAGCTTAATTGGTAGAATTTATGGGATATAACCCTAACAATAAGTTCTACAAGTGGATCTCTGATTGTATCTATTGTCATGCCCCTTTTGTTCCACTTAGCCCCAATGTTCTCTATGGCTTCCTTTGAGTCACTCCTCAGGTTTTTTGGTCATTCTAGGGTTGGGTACCTTGTTACTGTATGTATGATTCTCTTTGATAATTTGATAGGTCCATCCTCTAACCATAGACATCCATCATGAATTCTTCTTAGCACTATCCTTATCCATTCAGTTTTGAAAGTTGTGGGGAAATCTAGGGCATAGGTTAAGCCCTTCCTTTCAACAATCTAGAATTCCTCCTTTAACACCCTATTTTCACAAAGTTTTTCATAGGCTTTCCTAATCTCCATGTCACCTATTGCTGCAAATTTGCAATTGTAACATTTTTTGACATCTTATACTATAGCAACCTTAGGTGGGATAATAGACAAAGCACTGGTAGGGTCATTTTTGTAAGTCACCTTGGGAATTGGTCAAAAATTTGGTTGTTTTGCTTCATTACTAACCAATTGAACCTCAAATGGTTCCTTTTCCCTAGGGTTTCTAGAGCTGGATGACATTTCCTAAAACTAGTGTTTCAAAATATAGAAATTTCATAATTACATAGCTCAACACTCGAGTAAATACCTTAGATCAACGAAACAATGTTGAATCTTTGCTAGAATCTTTGTAAAAGAGTCAATCTCCATGTGGAAATCATTTCTATGCTCTTCTCGCTCTTTCTTTGTGTTTGCAATAATGAGAAATGATCAAAAACTTGACCTTATACCCTTTATTTCATAGCATTTAATGCTTAGTACATGTACAACTATCTACTTGGCTCCTTATATAATTCTTCTTTACTCGGCTTCAATTGATTTTTCGACACTCGGCATCCACTAGAGTTTCCCTTACTTGGCTTCAATAAGAATTTTCCTATTACTTGGCAACCACTACACACTTGGCTTCTACTGACTTTGGCAGGCAACTTGACATACACTAGGATTTCACTCAGCATTTGAAGGCAACTTTCCTTACTTGAAAATAGTGTGAAAACATTTGAAGATTTAACCTTGCATCTTTACTTATGCTAATCTATCCTTTTTAGTGCTTACTCATTCTAGGAACTTATGTATGATAAAGCATTTAAATATCAGTCCCAAATACCTTTTTACTTAGTTTGATGAAGTATGATCACTTGACCCTTTAGGTGAAGTGATCCCTTCATTTGATGTGATGCTTCCATCTTTCTTCTTCCATGTTTTGTTCATTTCTCCTCTAATATGCTCAACATCTACCTTACCTTTTCCCTTGTTTAAGTCAAAGTTAGGTGCCTTTGTCCTTGTTGGGTAGTGCTTGCTAATGTGACCAGTCTTCAAACAATTAAAACATGTAGTTTGGCTCAACCATCTACTGTAGCTTCCACTGAAATGTGTTCTTATGCAATTCTCAAGGATGTGTCCATAATCTTGATAGTAGTGACAGCTATGTCTTGTGTTGTAATCCCAATTATAGAAATTTTCATGGCTTCTTCCCTTGTTTGATGACCATGTGGGCTTGGATTTACATTCAAAAGCTTTATGTCCATACTTCCAACAATTGTAGCAACATCCTTCAAATCTTGGTGCATGCATGGTCCTTGTTTTGCATTCATGTGCCTGCTGACCTTGTTTGTTGCACTTGTAACAATGTGTCATATTCTTTGGCTTAGCATTTTGACTGATTGTCATCCTTGTTCCTACAAACATTAGTTGTATGTCCTTTCTTACCACAAAAATGACAAATGGGTTTGGATTTCTTATCTTTGTCATTATTTTGTTTAGCAGTCTTGGATGACTCTCCTTCCTCAGTGCTTGTATAGTTGAAACCTAATGTGTCTTTACTAGATCTAGGGGATTTTAGTAGTTTATTCAAAGTACTTGATGACTTCATTTGGCTTGTTGAAGCTTTCAAAAAATTCCTTCTCTCTTTTTAGGTCATTTTGCAACTTCACTGCGGTTATTCCAATGTCCTTAACATTCAATTCATGATGGGAATTCATCATTTGGCTCAAGGTATCCAACTGCATGTTTAAAATCCTAGACAACTCTACTGACTTTTCTTCCAATCTATTTGACAGACTTCTTTTGTCTTCTTCAATCATGCCGTTATCCTTAATGGCTTTCTTCTTTTGTTCAGTTACTTCATATAGTAGTATTGCTTGTGATTTCCTTTCCAATTTGAGATTTATGATCTCTTCAACTTATGCTCTATTCTTGTCCATGAGATCTACAATTGCTGCATCAAAATCACATGAGTTACCATCTGCAAATAACTTTGTGGTGTCAATCTCCTTGTATTGAGTGTCATTCTTAGCTATGGCAATCTCTTTCCTTCTCTTTAGCAAACTCCTCAAGGAATTTCTAGCTTCATCCAATTGTTGCAATCGGAGGTGTATCTCAATCTCCTGATTCTCAATGGTTTTTCCCAACATGTAAAGTTCCATCTCAAGATCTTTTCTCCAAGTTGTAAGACTTCTCCTGGTGAGACCTTGGCTTTGATACCAATTGTTGGGAATTAACAAGTGGGAAATATACTTCTGAGGGGGGAGTCAATTAGAAGTATTAAACTTTAACAAATAAAACTTTTAAACTCTAAATTTTTCATCCATAAACATATAAAAATAGCATGTAAAGTAAATGTATCCACATAAACACTTGACACCAGATATGATTACCTAGAACCCTCCAATGACAAGGTAAAACTAGGCTGGGGATGACACCCACAACTCTTCACTACTATAGCAATAAAGTTCACCTATTAAGGTTACATATTTTGACCATTCTCATGATCTAGCCTGTGAAAGGCTTGCTCTATTAAAATCTTACAAGGATTGTTAATTCCTACCCTATTAAAGGATTTTAATAATCTATCAAAAGTGTACCAAGCTAAAATATTTTACAATACATTCACTTGGAATGTCACCCTGTTAAAGACTTTACACAATGGCTATTAAACCAAGCTATCTCCATAGGATTTCATTCTGCTAATACAATTATTAGAAAGTATAGCAGAATGTTTGACCTAATTACATGCAATTTGCTAATGCTGATTTTAGATCCTTATTCTATGCAATTTTATCCTCATTGATCTAGTATGAAACTGCTATGATCTTGATTCTTTGTTCTGATAACTGATACTGCAATTTTGTCCTTCTTCTAAGTCAATTCACCCATTTAACTTCCTTCAAACTTTGCTAGTATTCTCTTCTTGCATTTATTCTCTTCTTGCACACTCTCATAAATTATTGAATTATGGGGTTTCATGACTTAGGGTTAGGTATGAATCTATGATTTAGATTCATCCATCTTTCCCACTCAAATCTTTCCATTTTTTTGATTGGTTGCATGTTGATTGCATAGGGAATCAAATAGATTCGATCTTATCTTTTAATCCTTTTAGATTTATCCATATGTCAGCTCAAAAATAGTTTATCTCTTAATTTGTGAAGGCACAAACTATTATGTTGATTCTATGTTACTCAACACTTATTGATTACTAATGCTCAGTACATACTAAATTCTGTCTTGCTTGGCACTTGAACTTTGCTTAGCATCTATTAGTCACTCGACATCTGAAACTTTCTCGGCATTGTCTGTTTGCTCGGCATCTGAATGACTTGACACTTGTTGAATTTTTGGCTTGGCACATATTGTGACTCAGCATCTATATTATACTCAACATCAACTTAGAAAGTTTCTTAAGTGTGTTGACACTCAACTGTCAAAACCAATCTGAGATCAATAGTTGTATCACATTTTGAGGATCTGCATACACAACAAAGATGTCACCTACAAATGTACAAAAATAATGGAACTTGTAAATAAATAAATATGAAGACAATTAAATATAAAAATGAAACATGTTTGTATAAACTCACCTAGACCAACTAAATTAGAAACACATCCATAATCAAATAAATACATAGGATTATGAATGTTTATGTCATTATTGTGTTCTTCATAAGGGGTACTCCTAATTATGTCTATCCATGTCCATTCAAAGACATACCCATTCATAATATTCTTGCATTGACCCATTGCATTATTTTAAATTTGGACATCACAAAATAATGATTTTTCTCTTACTTGAATTACTAGAGGTTTGTGTTTTCCAGTAGTCATCAGTTGATGCAATCTTCTAATTCCAACAATGGGTTGATAATTGTAAGGATTTGATCGATCAATATCTGTAACACATTAAATTGGCAAGTATTTATGTCAATAATAAAAATATTAAAGTAATCATATCAAAACAAAATGGAAAGCTTACCTTTCACTTCCCAAAAAAATGCTTATTATATGTTGTATCACAAGGAGACAAATGAGATTTGTACCATTCAATAACTTGATTTTCTTTGTCTATCTTTGCACCTATATAGGAGAGAAAATTGTATGAATTTTAACAAAATATAAAAAGAATTATATAGTAGATGGTCGTATACATCAAATTTTATTAGTACATAACAATATTATACTTGAAATTTCATGTTGGTGAAGTCCACACTTTACACATTTTTCTACTCCATCTGCTCTCCTTTTCCATGATCACTCTCAAAGAAGTTCCAAAGAAACTTAACATTTTGTCTCGCATGTTGTGTTGTAAGCCAATTCAATGCTTTTATAGACTCAAATTTCCTTATGAAAAAAATTTAAAAAATTAATAAGTAATCAAATCTATATATAATTAATTATTCAATTAATTAAATATGTGCATGAAAATTTAAAGTTTAACTTTCAAATACATGTACTAGCACAACCATCAGACCAAATCCAATATTCTGAAGTATTTATCCCACAATTTTTGATATTATCAAAGAATATTCCAAAATAATGAGCTACATAGCTCCTATTGTGAATCCTATGATCACTAAGATAAAAATAGACCTCCTTGATGACAATACATTCATCTGGATCGATACTTTATACCCCATCCACCTCAAATTGCACATGTCTATAAGGAAACTTGTACAAAAATTACAGCTTGTCCGAGTGATAATATTTAGCTTGAATTTCAAATTAAGGAGGAAAAATATAGTTTTCAAAGTAGTAAAAAATTGACAGAATACATCCTAGTGGGAAACCATTTTTTAAATTTTGAATCTATTTCGCTTGCCATCTTGCACCATGACAATGTTGGATGTGTGTATAAATCATAGTTCTAAATTTATTCATAAACTCACCATATGGAAAATTTCTCTCCTCAAAATCTATTTTTTTATTCTTCTCCATTCTTTGTTTGATATATCTCATCCTCAAATCTATTTCACACAACTAGTGTTGAAATATCAATATTGTCCATTTCATATGGAATTTTTTGCAACTCTCCACAATTTGTACATGCATTTTTTATGCATTGTACATTGAATTTATCAGACTCTTCAGAATTTTCACATAACAAGGACTTGACAAATTTTGTTGTGCTTCTAAGAATTATCACATTTCCAACTTAAGTGTTGACATAACTTTTCTAAAAGATTGCAAATAAAGATGAAAATCAATATGATTTTGACAACAAGGAGTTTCACGTACCTTATTTATGTATAAAAAACATGGGCTCAACATCTCAAACATTCTTCGATAAATTTTCACATTTGCAAATTCTTTTTCTAAAGCTGTAAATAATTCACTTTGTGTTGTGTCTACAGAGTATTTTGGATGTTCTATTTTCATACTTGTCTCTTCATCTTTGATCTGTATAGTGTGTCTTCTATTATAAGAAACACGTGATTGGCTGGTCCAATATTCAACAACCCATCTTCTAACATCTTCAAAAATTATATCCTTTTGAAGAAGTTGACAAATAGTAACCCAGCTCTTTTCAATGTTCTCATCAAGCAAATTTCTCCTTTTTATGTATCTTTGAATAGTTCTTCTAGATAAATTGAGCATTTGAGAAATTGCTCGAACTTTTTTTTCTATGACAAGTCCTTTTTCGTAATCATAGTCATCAATAATGCTCTCCATGCAACACTTAAATCAGCTACTTGACCTCTATTCTCAACTGAATTTAATGCATCTATCAAATTCTGAACTATTGTTTTCTTGACATTATCTTCTGAGCTTTTCTTATTGTTCACACCTAACAACTCTAGAACAAGATTAATTTCTCTTTTTCTAAATAATCTAACAAATAATTGTGCTTTACAAATTAGAGATTTATTTTCAAAAAAGTTCTCCCACATATTTTTGAGATGTAGCTTAATTGTACTTTCAAGCATCATGTGTGTAGATGATTCAATTCCTCTAAAAAGAGAGTCTTCATCTATCTCCAACAAATTTTGCAATAGTAAACCATATTTTCCAAATGTCATACTACTTTTTGGAACTTCAACATGATCTTCAACTTCAATCAATAGATCTTCAATTAGTGGCTCTATATTACATTTTGTCCATCCTTTCTTGTGGTCATCTCTTACTCGATCATATTTTTTTCTCTTTTCACTTTACTCCCCATTGCATGAAAACTTGAATAGAGAGCTTGAAATCACCTGTATACAAAAGACTTCCAAATTTAGTTACATAAATAATAGTAGATCATAGACAATTTACAAAAAACTTTCAACTTTAGAAGCTTATTATATTTGACTGTCTATAAGGCTAGAAAATCTTAAGACAACTAATTAGCATTGCTAAATTTAGACTAAGCAATTTATTAAATATATTAAATAAATTAAATATTTTAACTATTTAATAATTTGAATGATTTTCATAATGTTTTAAAACACCTAAATTAATTCTAATAATTGATTTAAATGAAATTGATTAATAAATTTAAAATAAATAATAAATTTAATTAATTGATTTCAATACAAAAATAATTTAAAAAATCTAATTTCAAAATATTTCTTTAATGAAATTGATTTAATTCAATAATATTTCATAAAAATTTACTTTTTTAATACTAAAAATGAAAATATGAATTAAATATAATAGTTTTAAAAATAAAACTTTACCTTTAAAATAAAAAACTTATTTCATTGTTTAAACCGAATAAAAATTCTAGGCTAACACATGCGAGACCTTGTGCAAGCAACTTTTGGGTCATACCGATCCAAACAAATCTTGTCTGACCGGATCAAATTCGACCAAATCGAATCCAACTAAAACTATCTGTGTCATCTAATGTGGCACTTTCTTTCATGTTTTTTGCAATTTTGAAGAACTTAACACTTCAGAGGCCAATTTCATCATCAAAATTAGGGTACCGATTTTATTTTAAAATGAAGAATTGTTCTAGAGGAGAGAGTCCTCTTCAATAATATACCACATTTGTAATGGTTAACATGGATTTACTAGGGAAAAGATGGTGGTAACAAAAAAATGTTAAATTATGAAAAGTTCAAATTAAAATAGCGATAACAAACAAAATATAAAATATTTTTGAATATTTCTTTTTGATAGTTCTAGGTACATATGTTGTCAACAATATACTTCAAATTTAGATGGAAAAAATATTTATTTGTAGTTATTTTTGTGGTGGGAACTATAACCACTAATTTGTTGTAATTTTAAAACTATCAAAAAAGGTTATTGAAAATTATAAAAACATACTTTTTTATTTTTTATTTAAAAAAAAAAACAGACATAAACTTCATCCTTTTATACACATTTCATCAATTTACACCAACTTAATATTGAAAACAAAAATATGACTTTTACATTGTTGAAGTTTATCACTTTTTTTTATGTTAGCCTTTTGCTTTGTAAAAGGGTGACAGTGTTTGTACTTTTACTCCCCATTCTTCAAGTACATACTATATTTTCAAATTTCTTTATCATAACCCATTCAATTGAGAAATCTTGGTATCAACAAAATCTACACCAAAATAATTGAAGAAACCTTCCACAAAACTTAGCAAACCTCCCTTATAGCACCCATAATACAAAAGTGGCAAGAATCTAATACCAAATTTTAGAAAATAATAAAATTAGATGGAAATGTAAGAATCTTAAATTTTCTAAGAAGAATATCCAATAATGTTTACCAAATTGAAATAACATCAGCTAAAAAGAAAAGAGAACACCATAGAAAATTAAATGCATAGCACTATGTTCATATAGATAAACTATTTTACAAAAAATGTCTATCAAAAATATATGAATGATTTTTTATTTTAAATAATCAATGATTATCTGTCAAGTCTTGAATTTGATTGCACAACCCATACAAATTAAAATTTCAACAAACTCAATAATGCTACCGAAACATATATGTAATTTATAGAATCTCCTTAGAGCATAAAACCATTATGGTATGACATAAAAAGAGGCTAAAAATCCACTCATGGAATCTCATTCCAATTGTTTTAGAATAAGAAATTCCATCTCAAATAGCAAAGACATCTCCCTTGCATGTCCATCTACAAAATGAATTTTGCATATCTACTATTACAAATACTATAGTAGCTGCCATAATATCTTATAAAAAAATTGTGACTATCATAGAGGTTGTTAGAAATAGTAGTTCACTACTATAATTGAGCGTGGGGGGGGAGGCAAATCAATTATGCAGCAATCTAAACTATTAAACTTCTTAAACAATTCTTAATCATTCAACCAAAATAAACAACAACCATAAACAAATGCGCATACACAATTACACCAGATATGTTCACTATGGAAACCCTTGATCAGAGGGAAAACCCTAGTGGGAATGATGCCCACAAGATAATGTACTAATTTGAATAGTCCTTGTTGGAGGATGGACCTTGTTAGGAGTCTATTACAATGCTTAGTACAAAGAGTCCCTGTTAGGAGACTTTGAATCCTTGTTAGGAGAGTCCAACCCTGTTACGAGTTATAGAAGGCAACTGAACCCATTGTCCAAACAACTTTAGGATAAGATCAATGAACACACTGTCCAATTGACCTCAGTACTATTCCTTTTAAAATAATAGACGTGTGATAGTTTTTTGCTTTGTCCTCTATCCAGTACATCGAACTACTCTACCTTTAGATCATGTAATCAAATCTAAAACTATGTATCCATCAACAGTAACCCTTGAGGTCACCTACACACATTAGTAGATTGCTCTTCTCCTTTACTTTGTAATTCGCAAGTCTTCTCTTCTTCACAATCTTAAGGTTAATTATTAAAACTTGGAAAACATATTTCCTTTATACCACACTCAATATTAATTCCTTGAGTCAGCTCCATACTTTATTAAATGAACTACATATCAATTATATGTTGTTGGCCCATAGTTATATACAAACTTTCACATGTGCAACTTTTGTACCTATGCACTTGTTGACATCATAAGTAGTCAATGTACTACCTCGAATTAATTGTGCAACCCTTCATTCCAAACACAATTTGCTATATTGATCATATAATAGAAATTATTTTCCTAATGCTCTGTTTCCTTGTGATTCTCTATAAATCATTAATATCTTTTGTACATTGTCAATTTAGGTTCTACACACTTGCCTACAGGTCACATACATGTTGTAGTGTATGCTGGTAACTATGCATGAGTAGATATGCAATGTATTATCCTCAATACAAAAATCCCAGTCTACTGCTCTGTCAATATTTTTCAAACTTATTACTATGTTATCATCAATGACAAACATAGTCATAACATTGTTTTTTAATGCTCCCCCATAGCATTAGCACTCATGCTAACAATCTCCCCCTTTGGCATTGATGGCAACATAGATGAAAAACATCTAGTTCCAAAAATACCAACAAGTTTCTTCATCACTCAAATCTTGCTTCATGCAAATCCTTTATCGCAACACTTCTCCCCCATAGTACAAAACTCTCTCTTAATTTTTTCATATATCTCTCTCTCTTCCACATTGACATCAATGTCAAAGGTAGTATAGAAAATGGAACATTCAACACTCTAATAGCAAAACCACTAGCCGGTTTGTTGCATATAATTCTATAAACAACACAAGTGTCTAAAGACATTGTTGTACACCAATTATCATTCACCAAAAGTCCTTGCTGACTCTATTTATCACAGATACTCCTTCATAGAAGAAGCATCAACATTCAGTCTAGTCTAACAATGGTGCTACGTAGCCTAGACTAATGCACTTTTGCATCTTCTACTCTGAGCTAGGTAGGGGCATAACCCCAAGGATAAGTCTCAGGTATTTAAATGTATCTTTTGGTAAGGATTTTTTGAAGATGTCTACAATTTGTTCCTTAGTGTTAATGTACTCCAGTCTAATTTCTTTCTCTACAACTTTCTCTTTTAGCACATAATACTTTATAGCTATGTGCTTAGTTTTGGAGTGCAAAATAGGATTCTTAGACATATTAATAGTATTTGTGTTATCATAGTAAATGATAATAGGGTCTATGAATGTAATTCCAATATCATTCAGCATCTGCTTCATTCATATGACTTGATTATAGTTGTTTGTTGTTGCAACATATTCTGCTTCTACAGTACTCTATGAGCTACAATCTTGTTTCTTGCTAAGCCAAGAAACTAGTCTGTTAGATTGTGGTGACTCATTAGAAAAGTACTGTACATACTTCATAAATTCTTTGGGGCTCGAGGCATCTCCCCAAATAAAAAAATTGGGCCCTATTTTATCAAGATTTTGGACTGACATGTAATTGTTAATTATAACCCTAAAGTAGTAAAAATACTTGTATAAAAGAGCTTAGGGTTTGGTATTGTTTCATAGTTGTGATGCAAAAATTGGTTCTTGCTATGGTATTGAGTTGTAAGGGATTATAGATTGTAATCATTGGATTGTAATAATATTATACTTGTTGTTTTCTAGACGTAGCCAAGGGATTGGGTGAACCACATTAAATCTTGGTACCTTGTGTTCTTTTGTTTGTGATCTATTATTTTCTATTATTGATTATATTTGTATGTAATTGTTATTTTTGTCGATGGTTTAATCCTAACAAGTAGTATCAAAGTGAGGTTTTTTTTCAGTTATCCTCTATAGAAAATTCTTACGATTGAGTGGGAGTGATGGTAAACCAGGGTAAGCTAAAGGTTGATAGATTTAATGGGAAAAACTTCAAGTTATGGAAGACGCAAATGGAAGACCATCTTTATTACAAGGATTTATGGAAGTTGTTGGAAGGCAAAGCCAAGAATCAGGGATCTATGTCAAATAATGAATGGGATCTTTTAGATAGAAAGGCACCTAGAAGTATTTGATTATCTTGGCACCATCAGTGGCATTTAATATTACAAAAGCAAAGATGACAGAAGAATTGATGCAAACCCTAGTGAAACTGTATGAAAAGCCCTCCACTTCAAATAAGGTATTTCTCATGAAGCAATTATTTAATATGAAAATGGAAAAAGGTGGATCTATTGTAGATGATTTAAATGAGTTTAATACTATTACTAGTCAGTTATCTTCTATGGGTATCAATTTTGATGAAGAAATTAGGGCTCTCTTGATTTTTTGTTCTTTGCCTGAAAGTTGGAATGGCTTGGTAATAGTTGTGAGTAATTTTGTTCCTAGATCTAGTACCCTAAAATATGATGATGTGATTGATGTTTTTTTGAGTGAGGAAACTCGTAGGAAAACCTTAGGTGAATATAAATTAGGAAGTGCTTTGAATGCACAAAGAAGGGGTAAAATGACTGAGAGAGGAAGTAATTCCAAAAATTATGGGAAATCAAGAGGAAAGTCAAAGGGGAGGAGGTCTAAATCGAGAGGAACAAATGACTCCTGGTATTGCGGGAAACCAGGGCACAAAAAGAAAGATTGTTGGAATCGAAAGAAAAATGAAGGAGATAAACCAGATGGAGATAAGGAGGCAAATGTGGTAAGTAACAAATCTGAAGAGGATGCTTTACTTCTATCTTTAGAAAGTGTTGATGATTCATGGATTTTAGATTCTAGTGCTTCATTTCATGTTACACCTCATAGAGGTTATTTCATTGATTATGTCCAAGGGGATTTTGGACTTGTTTATTTGGGGGATTATGAACCCTGTCAGATTGTTAGAAAGGGAAAAGTTAAGATTAAGCTACAGAATGGGAATCATTGGCTACTACATGAGGTAAGACATGTTTCAAGACTAAGTAGGAATTTAATTTCAACAAGGTAACTTGGTGATGAGGGTTGTGTTGTTACTTTTAATGATAAAAATTGGAAGGTTTCAAAAAGTTCCCTTGTAGTAGCAAAAGGTATGAAAGTAGGCACCTTATATGTTTGTACATGTCATATTGTTCCTTCTACTTTAATTGTCTCAGAGAAAAATGAATGTTCAGGAATAGATGCTACAGTTGAGCAGGGAGAACAAATAGCTACTATAAATTTTGATATAGCACTATGGCACAACAAACTTGGGCACATGAGTGAGAAAATTATGAAAGTACTTCATTCAAATAAAGTTTTACTAGGTCTAAAATGTATTAATATGGATTTCTATGAAATTGTGTGTATGAAAAACAAAAGAGAGTGAGTTTTGTGAAGACTAGGAAGGAAAACAAAAAGGAGAAATTAGAGCTTGTGCATACCGATGTATGGGGACCAGCTCAAGTATCTTTCATTGGTGGCTCTCATTATTATGTTCCATTTGTTGATGATGCAACTAGAAAAGTATGTTTTTATTTCCTTAGATAGAAATCTGATGTATTTCAAACTTTTAAGAAATGGAAATGCTTAGTTGAAAATGAGACAGGTAGGAAATTAAAATGTCTCCAATCTAATAATAGGGGTGAGTATTACTGTCATGAATTTGAAGATTATTGCTCCACTAATGGTATTCATAGATAGAAAATTACTCCAAGGACTCCATAGGAAAATGGAGTGGCTGAATGCATGAACAGGACTATAATGGAGAGTGCAAGGAGCATAAGGTTACATGCTGGGTTGCTCTTACACATGTGGGTGGAGGCTATTAATGCTATTGTATATTTGATTAATAGAGGTCCCTCTACTCCTTTGGGTTGTGGTATTCTAAAGGAAGCATGGACTAGTAAGAAGGTAAATTATTCTTTTCTCAAAACCTTTAGTTGTGAAGCATTTGCTCACATAGATTCTAAAAATAGAACCAAGCTAGAAGCTAAGTCAAAGAAATGTGTATTTGTTGGATATGGCATTAATAAATTTGGTTATAGGCCTTGGGATTTTGAAAATCATAAAATTGTAAGAAGTAGGTGTTAGTCTCAAAATGGTTTTGACACTTGAGTGCCAACACACTTAACCACTTTCTACATTGAAGCCAAGTACACTATGTATGCCGAGCCACAGCTTGTGTCGAGTCAGAAAAGTCATCAGGTGTCGAGTGATCTTCAGGTGCCAAGTGAAGATCAATTGCTGAGAGACTACAAGTGTCGAGCATGATCCATGTGAAAAGCAATATTCAGGTGCCAAGTCATAAATGATGTTGAGCAAGATAGGAATGATATAGGAGCCGAGTTACAGAAGGTGCCAAGCATTAGGAATCAGTAAGTGCCGAGTAACTCAGAATCAACATATGAGTTTGTAACTTCACAAACTTAGATGTAAACCATTTTCATGGCCGACATATGATGAATCTTGAAGGATTTAACTGATAAGATCAAATCATTTATATTTCCTATGCAATCTACATGTAGCCAATAAGAAAAATGGAGAAGACATGCAACCAATGATAAAAGTGCAAGGAATGAGATAGAATCACAAATTCAATATGGATCGTAGATCCATGTCTAACCATAAGTCTTCGAATGTCTTTATAAGGAAGATGAAATCTCATTGAATTATGTAGATGGATGAAGGAGTGAACAAAAACTCTAGTAGATCTCAGAGTGAAGAGTAAAAGACTTAGAGGAAGAGATCAATAGTTAAATATCCAGTTAATCAGAACAAAGCAGGGGATACAAACAAGTATCAGATCTCAAAAGATCAAGATTAGAAGAAAGAAGATCAAGTGCTTGTATTCAGCAATCAAGGATTGTAAGCTATTAGGTTTATTATACGTAATACTCTTTAGCCATTGTATTAGAAAGGAAATCCTATGATGATAGCTTAGCTTAACAGCTATCTTGTAGATCCTTTAAATAGGTGATTAAATCCTTTGACAGGGTAACACTTCATGTAAAGTGTTTGAAATCCTTTAACCAGGTCAGTATTGATATAGTGTAAAGCCTTTAACAGGGCAAGCCTTTAACAAGGTAGACCATCAGAAGTGGTTAAATATTATTATTGCAGTGATTTTGTGGGTATCATCCCCACCCCAATTTTACCTTCTTATCCCTAGAGGGTTTCTAGGTTACCAAAATCTCAAGTGTCATGTGATGATGCATATTTGTTTCTCATGATTACTTAATGTGTATATGCATGTATGTTCATTTCAAAGATATGTTATTAAGGATTGAAAAATAGGTCAAAAGCTAGTACTATTGATTCACACCCCCCCCCCCCCCCCCGCCTCTCAGAAGCATTCTTTCCAATAAGATATTCCAAAAATTGGTATCAGAGTTGAGTTCTCTCAAGAAGGAGCCTAACAACTTGGAGGAAAAGATGTAAAGATGGAAGTTTTAAAACTTGGAAAGATCATTGAGAACCAAGTGATAGATGTGCATCTCGATCTACAAAAAGTAGAGGAAGCTAGAGTGGAATTAAGAAAATCTTTGAAATAAAGAAAGGAGATAGCCAAAGCTGAAAATGATATAAACTACAAGGAGATTGATACCACACAAGTGTTTGCCAATGGAGACACTAAAGAGTCTAATGAAGCAATAGTAGAATTGATGGAGAAAAACAAAGCTCAAGAAAATGAGATAAGATCTCTCAAGATGGAACATGAATCACAGGCCATAATGTTATGTGAAATCACTGAACAAAAGAAAAGAGCAGTTGAGGAAAAAGTCATGATGGAAGTGTTGGTGTTTGAAAATGTTATCAGTTTTAATTTACCTTGATGAGAACAGAACACATCTAGGGGCAGCTAACTCGCATTTTCAACATGCCCATGCAGACACCAGGCCAACTATAAGCCTGGACCCTTCTTCTTCTTCAGGCTCTGCAAAACCTAGGCGGGTATACCTATAGATTCTTTATATGGTACTAGTTGTCAAAGCATACACTGAATCTAATATAAAGCAGATAAGAACCCTTAAATCTCTTGATAACTCATGAAATAATCATCAATCTACAGTAGCTAAATGCAAATCTAGGAATCTCATAAGTTGAGTGAGGGCATTCTATTATATCTCTTCAACATGAAAGGGGAAAAGCGTTTGATTATTGATGTTGATCTCAGCAAAACCTCAAATATGCAGCAGTATAATAGGTGATCCTATAAATGATCAGTGCCTTATCTATTGGCCAATTCACACAAAACCTTAACACACATCCCTGAAAATCACTGACATATGCCATACATCAGGACTTCCTGATCTATCTATCCAGTTTGTGAATTAGACATCTGCGTCCTTCTGAACCTCATACTTGACTTATCCCTTCATGAAATCTGCAATCCTATGATGAAGAATCAAGCATTTACATAACTCTTTGAGTCATAAGCAAAATAAATCAACATATACAACCAATAGGTTGCAACTAAGTTTCATATTCTTTGTTTACAAAACACAAAAGATCACAAACAGCATGAATGGGAGACAAGATATCAGAATATAGATTGATTTGTTGTTGCCTTATCATTCATTTCCTTGAAACAAATTACAATAAGATGCATGAAATTTAAATGCAAAGCTACCTAATAGATTAGACTATCTGTATTCTTATTTCTTGTTGTTCATTACATGAGAAATTTACTGAAGAATGGTATCACAGATCTGAGAGAACTCAAGATTGGAACCATGAATGGTCTCTCAGTCACAAAAATTGGAACCCTTCAAATGGAAGAAAGAAAGAATAATATAGCAAGGAGATGAATTTCCGGATTGAAACTAAAATCGACATCTGTCCACTGGGAATTCAATCTTGTGCAACTGAAAACCTCTTTCATCTTTTTACCCATCTGATCTAATTTTTTGTTTCATCATTACACTCTAACTGATTGGAAAATATCTCTCTTCAAATGATGAAAGCCTTTTGATTCACTAAAATATCTAATAATTTCCATGAAATGCTGAAGGAATCAAACTTTAACTGATTTGAAATTAGTTCCATTCGACCCCAACTGCATTTTACTATCTTTTATGCATATCCAGGTCATTTCCATGCTAGAAAACAATTTTGAACTCTGATACCTGAAATTGGTTACAATCTGGGAACCTGGGAGAAAATCTAGTATAGCTCGAACACATTGCTACCTATGCAAAAACTGACTCCAAAAATAGATAGCTCATCTTTTCTAGATTCTGTCGATATATAACATCACCCATTTCAGTTTCCAGAAACCCACTGAAGGTCTGTTTGAAAACAGTTCCTCTAGTAGAAATATCAGGTCTGCACATTTGAATTTCTTTAAAAATTTAAAATTTCTAAAGTTTAGACTTTAGAAAATAAACTTTTAAAATTAAAAACCTGCACGTCTCTTTTTGAAAACAATTTTCAAAATAAAAATTTTAAGTCAATTGAATTTTCCATCCCCTTTAATTTCGTCGTCAACCCCCTTTGACCAAGTGCCATGTGGCACTTTTTGGTTGGTCCACCTCTGCATTAGACACCATGTCAATGCCACTGGGACCCACATCACCATGTGTTACTTGCCTGCTTTCTCGCATTTTTAACTTCCTCGCAACTTGATAATGCGAGAATGCGGGCACCACAGGATCCACCACGTGGCAGCATCTTGCACATCGATCTTAGACTACTATTTTGCACCACCTTGCCCCTAGTCGGGACCCACTTGCCATGTGGCAGCAGCCCACTTCCCAACAATATTTATCCCGTGCGCATCTTATTAATGCGGGGAAGCGGGCACTGCTGATCTCCACCATGTGTCAGCATCTGGGCATCTTCGCCAATCAGCATTTTTGCACCTCCATTTAAAATTATGCTTTTACGTCCAGCTGACATTATCCTTCTTTCCAACATGCCAACAGGGTCGGGCCCACCACGCGGCCAAGTTTAGACTTTTAAAAGCCAATGTCCTTGAAGACATCTTACCATCTATTTGGAATAGTATTTAAAAACCTAAATGTGCTATATCGCATAGAATGTGGGATTTATCTCTTCACAATTTTTACCTCTGCTCACGACTTCCCTTGTCTTTCCTCTACATTCTTTGATGTCATTGTTTTATGGAGGCTCCTCTTTACCATGGCATAAACTTTCTTTTGTTTTCAATGGCTTCTTTCTATGCTGGCTTCTTTGACAGTGTGGAGTTCCAATGCGTGAGGTTTCCTTTATTGAGAAAGTGTTGGGTTTCTTTCTAACATCGGTGGCTTATGATACTGCGTGACCTTTAATGCTTCAGGCTTAGAAAGAGCTCCCTTATTTTGAACTCGTGGCTCCTTTTAAGGCATGATCTCCTTTTTAATTCAATGTAGGGTATTCTTTTAAAACTACTGCCTCTTCACTGCGGTCTGTGGCTTCACTGCTAACATCTGCTATTCCCCCCATTTACACAGAGAATCTACCTCCCTTGTAGTGGATCTACACACTCATATGGCCTGCAGATGTGATTAAAACCTTCAAGTTTTCTTGCTGAGAGATCTCCACTAATAACTGTGAATTATTCTCTCTTCATGCGTTGCTTCCTTGCGTGGAGCTGGGGTTGCCCTGCTTCCTGCTTATGGATGGTTTGGAGTTTTCTTTTTTTCTCTTTACCGCCCCTATTCTTTAGTCTTTTCTCCATGCTTGGCCTTTAATGGCTTGTGTTAAGGCGTGGATACCATGCTCCTTTGATAGTGGCTATCTTGTTTGACCAGTGGCTACTCCTGTTGAACATGGGTGCCAAAAGACATGGGTTGCCTTTTCAAGCCATTGCTTCCTTGTTTAGAATCATGGGCTCCCCTGCCATTCACATTCATTGCATCTTCAAGAGTTGCATCTGATATCTAGGTCCACTTCCAGTATGACATTCAACTTCAACCTTCCTCCCAACTTTAGCCACAAGAGATTGAATTGTTGAGATGACTTTTGTTAACACACTAGCCATGGTCAAATTTTGAAGTTTCTTTATTCTGATGTTTTTCTTACACAAACATCCATATCCAAATTTTAAGGTAGTCTCTAAAATATCGCTATCTTTGAAATTTGTATATTCTCCTTGAGACATTTCTTCAGATGTATCAAGTGCTTTATAAGTGTGATAGGAATACCCAAGTCATGGAATTAATAATTACATCTCAAAATAATGTCTTTTACTCACAATTTGGCATCTATTTTGTGCCTTCTCAATGTCATGAAAACTCAAGAATCAATGCCCAAAACAATTCCACAAAATGCGAATATGCCTTTTCATGCCTTTGCATATTAATGTGATAAATCAAAACTAATTCCTTTAAAGATGATAAGTCATTTAATCAAAAAACTGACTGGAATCGAATTTGATGACTGAATCAAAGCTAAAAAATTATTATATTTATTTTTGCGTCACTGTGAAATCACTGTCAGGAGGCCTATTGTCTGCCTTTAAAAACTAATTCAAACATCTGACAGAGACCCGAAACTCTAGATATATCATTTCTTTGACATGTTCAGCAGCCCTGCAAGATCTCGTTGCATGATGACATCGAGGTCAAAAGATATCGACCTCCGAAGTTGCCTCCTTAAAATTACCTGTAGAGAAACATGTCAGAAAGCTAGAAAGTGTGTTTGGAAATGGTCGGGGAAACTAGGCAAATGAGCACATGGGGAAATGAAAATTGGGGCATTAAATCTCTGTCATGAGGACATTATGAATCTGTAATTTGGGCTCATGACAAATAACTGGGCACAAATGGCGAGCATCTGAAGTTGACTACCTGGATTTGCAAGATAGGAAACAATGACAAGATAACGATTTTTACAAATGGAATGACCCTAGAAAAGCGTGCAAATAGATTCATCAAGATTTGAAAACTAACACACTTGGAGTATTTTCAGTATAGAACACAGAGAAACAAACCATTCAATCTCCCCTATCACGAATCAGAAGATATGACATCACAAACAGGGGTTTCGATCAATCTGCAGATACTTGACACCAGTAAAACTTTAGAAATTCCATTTGGAATCGCATTTGAAAACTGATCAAATGGATTCGTCATAGGTTGAAACTTGAAACATAACAAGTTTTTGACATCTACAATGCAACACAAAAGGAAATTCAACATTTTGGTCAACTAGTTAAAAGTTACAACACGTCAAATAGGCCTTCCCAAAATTCTGAATAATTTGCAAAAGCATGAAAACAGTAACTGACCAACTTTGAGGGATTCAAAACCTAGTCAAACGGACTCGAAACGACTCAAAATCTGAAACATAGGTTGACAAATATGGACACTAGATAATCTCAAAGTGGCAAGTCATGACACATTTTTGGGTGTGAGATTCTCATTGGCAAACATGGCCTCCTATCGTTATCTGACGCTAAGGATAAAATGTAAATTTTGACAAATGCTCAAAACAAGACTTCACGAAATGGCTCAGAATATCAGTTTATCATCATGGAATGCTTAGATAGGCTGAATGTAGGGTGTTAGAAACATTAAAAACCTCTAGGGCCTTAAAGGGACAGTTGGGTACATATGCATCAAAAGCATTTATAGGGCTTAATTTCTCAAAATTTCAAATGGATGCTCAAAATGGGAATGCAATTTTGAGCACCAAAAGTGGCTCTGTCTAGGGATGCATGTCCCTTGCAGGCATGGCAAGATTTCAGATCTTTGGGAGAAGCAGACCATTCCCAAAAAAATCAAAACTTCTCTCTCGAACAGCTTTATTGAAAACAGGGAAACTACACTACTATGTACATGCAATGGCCTTGGGCCACCAAAAGTTTCAGAACTTCTTACCTCTGTCAAAAACCTTATTCTTATTTACATCTCCCTAAGGTAAATTGAAAATCTCATTATCATTTGTTTCACCCAACATATCAACATTTGCAATTAGCTCAATAGGCAAAACAAAACTATCATCATCTTCATTCTCATAGTATATATAAAATTCAAAGACCATTTCATCTTCATGCTCACTATGAGAAAAAGCATTAGCATGCTCATGACTACACAAACTGAACTGAGAATCAAAATCCAACAATGATTCATGCATGCTGATCGAAAACACAAAAACTTCATAATCTACATCATTCACCAAGTTGCATGTATTAAAGGCTTGCAACTCACCTTGTGTCTTCGGCTGCAAAGAGTGTTTGGAATCTAATTGTTTCCTACTTGCAGTCGTATCATTCACTAAATTAGATTCATCCTTCACTGAAACCTCTTCACACTCAAAACATTGATTAGTCACCATACATCAAAATTCATTTTGAAAGTGTTGATCTAAACTATGCTGATCACTATCATTTTCTTCATCAAACTGAATGTCGGAATACACCTTGAACTCATCTTTACAAGACTTATTAGCACATGAAGAAAATCTATAATCTGATTGGCAACCTTCACTATTTTCCTCCTCATCATATGTAACATCAAAACAATGTTCAGCAAGATCAACATAAAAAGAATTTGAAACAACATTAACCTTCCCTTCATTAACATTCTCTACATCCAGAAAATCGTCATGTGCAAAAATGTTTGAGGTTTTGTTATATATGTATATGAGAAATATGTTAGCAAGTAATACTAATCTATTCAAAAACAAAAGCATTAACTAGCATATAAACCATAACATAAATGAGAGACTAAAGAGGAAATTTCAATTGGAAATGTGAGCCAAATGAATGGACTCTCCCAATGGGATTTAGCTCCTTGCTTGGTAGATGGGTCTAAAGATTGGGATGTATGCTCAAGGTTCCCAAAAACTAGCTTCAATGGAGATGAAAAATGGCAAATTGGTAGCTTTGTGAGCTCTCAATTTGGCATCATAAGGGTATGGTTGATGGCTTTTGGTTCTCAAAAGGGCATTATAACTTTAGCTCTAAGATTGTGATTGAAATGGCTTGGGAGGGGATCCAATTTATAGGCTAAGGGCTTGAGGGATGGAGGGATAATATGAAAGGAAAGATGAAAGCTTAAGGAGGCCTAGGATGCACTCAAAAGGGAGCACATGGATTGTGCTTGTTTAGCACCAATCAGGGAGTAACACATGTCACAAGGTGAGTGGATGGAGGAAAGGGGAAGGATGAGTCAACAAAGGAGGCTCAAAGGATAATATCTTCATAAAGACCCTTCATTATGGCTTGTAAGAGCTTGTAAGAGTCTTTATGGTTTTTGTAAGAGCATTCATTGTTGGGTGGTTGGGATATTTTGGAGGGAGTTGAGATTGTTGACTTTCCTTGGCTTAAGAAAGTCTTAAGCTTACTTAGGGAATGTAACAAGTTTAGGGGGTGGATTAGAGGTGATTTAGGATTAGATTAGGCTTGTTAGAGATTTGCGAGTGGATGGCATTCATGAGGGTGGGTGAGTTAGTGACTAAGCTTAGTTAGTATGGGTGGATGGGGTGGATTAGGCTAAAAAGAGGGTTTAGGGATAAGTTAAGGGGTTATTAGATTTGAGGGTTTTATTTATCAAATAGATTTATGTAATAAATGAGGATTTTGGAATTTAGATAGAAGAATAGGATTTAATTGATAAATAATAGGTTATTTGATTTATCAATTAGGACTATAGATGATTAATTAAATTAATCAGCTAGGGGATGGCAAAGGATTAATTAAATAGGAATTTAATTAATGATGCCTTTAGAGATAACTAAATAGGATTACCAAAGCAATGTAATCAAATTTAGGTGTCTACAATATACACCTCCAAAATCTAACAAAGATTGTTCAGATTCTACCTCTTTTTCCACATCAAACTTTGGGGAATTGATTTGACTGAATGAGAAAGTATTATGAGAGAACATATGAAGATCCTTAGAAATACTTACATGCTTTTCAAACTCGCAAGCCAACAATTCTAAGATTTCATTGGGGCTCAAGAAGACTGCCTCACAAATCTTCTCTTGGCTGTGATTGTCATATGGATAGCATGAAGAACTTACAACAGGAAGATGAGTAGTGTAACAATCTGGAAAATCAGAATTATTACAACATTCTTTCTTATCATGGCAATCATTCTCCTTACTGCTATTACAAATTTCTTCAACTTCATATTCACTGTAACAAAGTTTATCTTCTCTTTTATATCCATCTTTTTCATGATGATTTCTATTACCTGATTCATTAACATTTGAATCCATCTCTTCACATTCAAAAGACAGATTATCTTGCTCTACAGACTCATTATATTTGTTACTACCATGGCTTTCAACATACTCATTATCATTAGAAGACATAACATGAAATTCATAATCATCATTTTCCATCTCCTCAATGAATCTTTCGATTTGAAAAATTATTTGTAACCTTATAGGTGCTGGCCAATTGACTGAATCAGGTACTAGAACATTAAGGAAAACACTAGGTAGTGAAGATTCCTCAGGTCTACAATGAAAAGGCATCTTATTGATTACTGATTTAAGCCTTAAATAACATTGTTTGGAACTTAAACCTTGAGTACTTCCTACCTCAATTTTTATAAGATTGACAATCTTTTTATAGACCAGTCTATTCAACATAGCAATGTTATTATTCACAATTTCCAAATTCTCGGAATTTGGAAAACTAATCTCAGATCTAAGATCTGACTCCATTATAAAACAAAAATTTTACCTCTTCTTTCTAGTGCTTAAAATCACTGAATAGAGGCAACTTCTTTAAAAACTTGACTTCCATGAAAAGAAAACATGAAAACCAAAATACATCCAGTGCTGATGCTGAACTTTGATCTACTGATTTGGCATAGGTGCAAGATTGAAAATCCTTCACACCACTGATCAAACTTTGTAGAGCCACCACCTCTTTACAAGAGGAATAAAATAACCACTTCCTTGATCTACTTTTACATTTCAATTCTTTATAACAAAAGATAGCAAACAACACTTTAAAACTTATCAAGAATTTAAAACTTCCTTTCCAAGATCTATCAACAGCTTCATATCTGCCCATACAACTGAAAATCCTTCAAAACTTTGCAATGGAATCAATTAGGAACAAACTGGTACAGAGATTTGAGAATCACCACTCACACTTTGTGAGAAATAAAACATAATTTGTCACTTGACAAATCTGAACCAGACCTTCAATGTAGGAGAAACTTGCAGATCACTAACACCTTGAAAAGAATTTACACTTTATAAATTGAATTCTTGACTCAGAAACTTTCTCAACAGTATTTGCAAACTAAACTGATTGAAGATAGACCTATGACAGTCATAGCACACAATTTTCATCCAATTTTACAACATACTGCTAATAATGAATAAAGCTTAACTAGGGAACATGAAACTTCAGCAAGGAAAAGGAATACATCTTGCTATTGATATGCTATATCCAATCTGTTTCACATCAGAAGCTCCTGTTCTTTAAACAAAATGGATTGCCATCTTATCTCCCTAGCAGAGTCGCCATTTTGTTGGTGTTTGAAAATGTTATCAATTTTCAGTTACCCTGATGAGAATAGAACACATCTAGGGGCAGCTAACTCCCATTTTCAACATGCCCACTCAGACACTAGGCCAACTATAAGGTTGGACCCTTCTTCTTCAGGCTCTACAAAACCTAGGTGGGTATACCTATAGATTCTTTATATGGTACCAGTTGTCAAAGCATACACTGAATCTAATATAAAGTAGATAAGAACCCTTAAATCTCCTGATAACTCATGAAATAATCATCAATCTACAGTAGCTAAATGCAAATCTAGGAATCTCATAAGCTGAGTGAGGGCATTCTATTATAGCTCTTCAACATGAAAGGGGAAAAGCATTTGATTATTGATGTTGATCTTAGCAAAACCTCAAATATGCAGTAGTATAACAGGTGATCCTATAAATGATCAGTGCCTTATCTATTGGGCAATTCACACAAAAACCTAACACACATCCCTGAAAATCACTGACATATGCCATACATTAGGACTTCCTGATCTATTTATCCACTTTGTGAATTAGACATCTGCATCCTTTTGAACCTCATACTCGACTTATCCCTTCATGAAATCTACAATCCTATGATGAACAATCAAGCATTTACATAACTCTTTGAGTCATAAGCAAAATATATCAAAATATACAACCAATGGGTTGCAACTGAGTTTCATATTCTTTGTTTACAAAACACAAAAGATCACAAACAACATGAATGGGAGACAAGATATCAGAATAAAGATTGATTTACTATTGCCTTATCATTCATTTCCTTGAAACAAATTACAATAAGATGCATGAAATTTAAATGCAAAGCTACCTAATAGATTAGACTATCTGTATTCTTATTTCTTGTTGTTCATTACATGAGAAATTTAATGAAGAATGGTATCATAGATCTGAGAGAAATCAAGATTGGAACCATGAATGGTCTCTCAGTCACAAAAACTGGAACCCTTCAAATGGAAGAAAGAAAGAATAATATAGCAAGGAGATGAATTCCCGGATTGAAACTGAAACTAACATCTGTCCACTGGGAATTCAATCTTGTGCAACTGAAAACCTCTTTCATCTTTTTACCCATCTGATCTGATTTTATGTTTCATCATTACACTCTAACTGATTGGAAAATATCTCTCTTCAAATGATGAAAGCATTTTGATTCACTAAAATATCTGATATCTTCATGAAATGCTGAAGGAATCAAACTTTAACTGATTTGAAATTAGTTCCATTCGACCCGAACTGCATTTTACTATCTTTTATGCATATCCAAGTCATTTCCATGCTAGAAAACAATTTTGAACTCTGATACCTAAAATTGGTTACAATCTAGGAACCTGGGAGAAAACCTAGTATAGCTTGAACACATTGCTCCCTGTGCAAAAACTAACTCCAAAAATAGATAGGTTGTCTTTTCCCAATTTTGGCGATATATAAAATCGCCTATTTTGGCTTTTAGAAACCCACTGAAAGTTTGTTTGAAAACAGTCTCCTCTAGTAGAAATATCAGGTCTGCACATTTGAATTTCTTTAAAAATTAAAAATTTCTAAAGTTTAGACTTTATAAAATAAACTTTTAAAATTAAAAACATGCACGTTTCTTTTTGAAAACAATTTTCAAAATAAAAATTTTAAGTCAATTGAATTTTCCATCCCCTTCAATTTTGTGGTCAACCCCCTTTGACCAAGTGCCATGTGGCACTTTTTGATTGGTCCACCTCTACATTAGACACCATGTCAGCACCGCCAGGACCCACATCACCACATGTCAGTTGCCCACTTTCTTGCATTTTTAACTTCCTCGCAACTTGATAATGCGAGAATGCGGGCATCGTAGGATCCGCCACGTGGTAGCATCTTGCACATCGATCTTAGACTACTATTTTACGCCACCTTGCCGCCAGTCAGGACCTGCTTGCCACATGGCAGCAACTCGCTTTCTTGCAATATTTATCCTGTGTGCATCTTAATAATGCGGGGAAGCGAGCACCGCTGATCTCTGCCACGTGTCAGCATCTGGGCATCTTCACCACATCAGCATTTTGGCACCTCCATTTAAAATTATGCTTTTATGTCCAGCTGACATCATCCTTCTTTCCAACATGCCAACAGGGTTGGGCCCACGACACAGCCAAGTTTAGACTTTTAAAAGTTGATGTCCTTGAAGACATCTTACCATCTATTTGGAATAGTATTTAAAAACCTAAATGTGATATATCACATAGAATGTGGGATTTCTCTCTTCACAATTTTTACCTCTACTCGCGACTTCCCTTGTCTTTCCTCTGTTTTCTTTGATGTCACTATTTTATGGAGGCTCCTCTTTACCATGGCGTGAACTTTCTTTTGTTTTCAATGGCTTCTTTCTATGCCGGCTTCGTTGACAGCATGGAGTTCCAACGCGTGAGGTTTCCTTTATTTAGAAAGCATTGGGTTTCTTTCTAACATTGGCAGCTTATGATACTACGTGACCTCTAATGCTTCAGGCTTGGATAGAGCTCCCTTATTTTGAACTTGTGGCTCCTTTTAAGGCATGATCTCCTTTTTAATTCAATGTAGGGTATTCTTTTAAAATCGTTGCCTCTTCACTATGGTCTGTGGCTTCACTACAAACATCTGTAATTCCCCCCATTTATGCAGAGAATCTACCTCCCTTGCAGCGGATCTACACACTCATATGGCCTGCAGACATGATTAAAACCTTCAAGTTTTCTTGCTGAGAGGTCCCCACTAATAACCATGAATTATACTCTCTTGATGCATTGCTGCTCCTTGCGTGGAGTTGGGGTTGCCTTGCTTCCTACTTATGGATGGCTTAAAGTTTTCTTTTTTTCTCTTTACTGCCCCTATTCTTTAGTCTTTTTTGCATGCTTGGCCTTTAATGGACTGTGTGAAGGCGTGGATACCATGCTCCTTTGACAGTGGCTATCTTGTTTGACCAGTGGCTGCCTCGTTGAACATGGGCGCCAAAAGACATGGATTGCCTTTTCAAGCCGTTGTTTCCTTGTTTAGAATCATGGGCTGCCTTGCCATTCACATTCATTGCATCTTCAAGAGTTGCATTTGATATCTATGTCCACTTCTAGCAGGACATTCAACTTCAACCTTCTTCCCAACTTTAGCCACAAGAGATTGAATTGTTGAGATGACTTTTGTTAACAAACTAGCCATGGTCAACTTTTGGAGTTTCTTTATTCTCATTTTTTTCTTACACAAACGTCCATATCCAAATTTTAAGGTAGTCTCTAAAATATCACTATCTTTGAAACTTGTATATTCTCCTTGAGACATTTCTTCAGATGTACAAGTGCTTTATAAGTGTGAAAGGAATACCCAGGTTGTGGAATTAATAATTACATCTCAAAATAATGTCTTTTACTCACAATTTGGCATCTATTTTGTGCCTTCTCAATTTCATGAAAACTCAAGAATCAATGCCCAAAACAATTCCACAAAATGTGAATATGCCTTTTCATGCCTTTGCATATTAATGTGATAACTCAAAACTAATTCCTTTAAAAATGATATGTCATTTAATCAGAAAAATGACACAGTTATAACCACATTTTCACCCAAACCTTTTCTATTCAGTCTAATGCAATTAGTCGGGCCCCAAGTGGGTCCGGCTAAAAAAAAATTCGTTTCCAGACAACTAAACTACAAAAGTGATTCATTGACATCCTCGAATTGATTCGAATCGAATTTGATGACTGAATCATCGCTAAAAACTTATTATAATTATTTTTGCGTCACCGTGAAATCACTGTCAGGAGGCCTATTGCCTGCCTTTAAAAACTGATTCAAATATCTGACAGAGATCCAAAACTCTAGATATATCATTTCTCTGACCTGTTCTGTAGGTCTGCAAGATCTCGTTGCATGATGACATCAAGGTCAAAAGATATCGACCTCCAAAGTTGCCTACTTAAAATTACCTACAGAGAAACATGTCAGAAAGCTAGAAAGTGTGTCTGCAAATGGCCTGGGAAACTAGGCAAATGAGCACATGGGGAAATGAAAATTGGAGCATTAAATCTCTGTCATGAGGACATTATAAATCTGTAATTTGGGTTCATGACAAATAACTGGGCGCAAATGGCAAGCGTCTGAAGTTGACTACCTAGATTTGCAGGACATGAAACAATGACAAGATAATGATTTTTACAAATGGAATGACCCTAGAAAAGTGTGCAAACGGATTCCTCAAGATTTGAAAACTGACACACTTGGAGTATTTTTAGTATAGAACATAGTGAAGCAAACCATTCAATCTCACTTGTCATGGATCAGGAGATATGACATCATGAACAAGGGTTCCGATCAATCTGTAGATACTTGACTCCAGTAAAACTTTAGAAATTCCATTTGGAATCGCATTTAAAAACTAATCAAATGGATTCGTCATAGGTTGAAACTTGAAACATAACAAGTTTCTGACATCTACAATGCAACACAAAAGGAAATTCAACATTTTGGTCAACTGGTCAAAAGTTACAACACATCAAACAGGGCTTCCTAGAATTTTGAATAATTTGCAAAAGCATGAAAACAGTAACTGACCAACTTTGAGGGATTCAAAACCTAGTCAAACAAACTCGAAATGACTTGAAATATGAAACATAGGTTGACAGGTAAGGACACTAGATAATCTCAAAGTGGCAAGTCATGATACATTTTTGGGTGTGAGAAACTCATTGGCAAACATGGCCTCCTGTCGTTGTCTGACGCTAATGATAAAATGCAAATTTTGACAAATGCTCAAAACAAGACTTCACGAAATGGCTTAGAATATCAGTTTATCATCATGGAATGCTTAGATAGGCTGAATGTAGGGTGTTAGAAACATTAAACACCTCTGGGGCCTTAAAGGGACAGTCGGGTACATATGCATCAAAAGCATTTATAGGGCTTAATTTCTCAAAATTTCAAATGGATGCTCAAGATGGGAATGCAATTTTGAGTGCCAACAGGAAGATGACAAAAGGAATCTTGCAAACAGAGTGGAAGAAAAATGTACTTAATTAACAAGGATCTCAAACATGTAGATGGATACACTTGCTCAAATGATGAACCTTCATCATGAACTTAATATGAAAGATATTGAGATCTCTACTTTGAGGATGCA
The DNA here is from genome assembly GCA_028749045.1 of Cupressus sempervirens. Taxonomy (NCBI): domain Eukaryota; kingdom Viridiplantae; phylum Streptophyta; class Pinopsida; order Cupressales; family Cupressaceae; genus Cupressus; species Cupressus sempervirens. The sequence goes on along the minus strand of CM053789.1, from coordinate 52,141,531 downwards.
AAATGAACAATTGTAAAATGAATTGAATAGAGAAAAAGAGATAGCATAGAATCTCAAAAAGTTAAGCGAAGCCATAAAGTACTTTGAACAGTTGTTGAAATTCTCAAGATCAGCCCATGATACATCAAGACTTGGATACAATAGCACTAAAGTTGGTGAATCATCAAAGAGTGTTGAGCAAAGAAGTGACAAAGGTAAGGATTCTAAACCCACTTGTCATTATTGTAATAAAAAGGGGCATACTGCTAACGTTTGCAGGAGTAGAAGAATCAATCAGCCAAATACACCCAAAAGCAAGAGTTACTATCACAAGTGCGACATGCAAGGACATATGACACAAGATTGCAGATCTAAAGTCTCAAGGACACAAAGATTTGATGGACATTGTCATAATTGCAAGAAATATGGACATAAAGCATTTGAATGCAAACCAAAGCCTATGTGGACATCAAATCAACCAGCAAAAGGGAATGAAAGTCACTACCATTGGGATTATAACACCAAGTATAGTTTTCACTATTGTCAGGAATATGGACATATACCCCAGAATTGCATAAGAACACATTTCAAGGGGAACTATAAAAAATGGTTGAGCCAAACCACATGTTTTAGTTGCTTGAAAACTGGTCATACCAATAAAAACTATCCTACAAGGTCCAAAGCGCCAAATACTGAAGCCAACAAAGGAAAAGAAAAGATGTATGTCGAGAAAATAAGAGGACAAATGAATAAGACTTGGAAGAAGAAAGATGAGTGCAGTACATCAAGTAAAGGGATCACTTTACCCAATGGGTCAAGTGATCACACTTCATCAAACTAAGCATAAGAGAGATATATGGGATTGATATACAAAGTTATATCATACATTAGTCCCAAGACAAAGAAGTACTGAAAAGAAGAAATAAGCATAAGATAAGATGCTAAGACTAAACTTGAATATTGATGTTGAATTGTCTTTGGATGCCGAGTTATTAACAAAGTAAGTATAGTTTTCGAATGGATGTCGAGTTGAAAAACATTTGGAAGCTGAGTGATAGGTATAGGTACTAAAATGCATTAAATGCAAAGTTTCTTTTGTCACTTAAAGGTAAAAATTGATTCATTTTTTAGCCATTCAAATGAAGAGCGATTACCTTGAGCACGACTGAGCAACTTTCAAGCTTTCAACCAGTGATTTGCAACAATTCAGCATCTACCCAAGTGATCTAAGTATTTATCCAGGTATTTCCTTCTGGTGCCGAGTTTTACAGTTTGAGAAGTTTGATTTTAATCATTAAACCCTACTTCAGATATAAATGGCATCTAGTTCTAAAATGACCCAAGGGATAGTAAGCCATGAGATTAAACTTGTTAGCAACGAGGTTAAGCAACCTAAGTTTAGACCTATACTAGAAGTTTCATATAAAAGTGATCCTGTTGGTGCCCTATCTGCCATCCCTGAAAAAGTTGTTATGGTTCAGGATGTGCGAAACTGTTATAATTGTAAAATAGGAGCCATATGAGATTTGGAAAACTTTAATGCATATGAAAAACTCTGTGATAATGGTATACTGAAAGATGAGTTTTCTATCATAGAGAAGAAGGGTTTAACCAAAGCCCTAGCTTTTCCAATCATAGTCAAAATCGAGTGGATACGCATAATACTTAGCAAAATCCATGATGGAGCATTTTGGTTAGAACAAGGACCAGTCAAGTTTACCAAGAAAATGGTTCATAGGGTTACTAGTTTTCCAACCCTAGATCAGCCAAAGACATTGAGAAGTGAAAAGAAGGAAACAATTGAGAAGAACATAGGTGCAAAGTGGAACAATAGAGGCATGACCATAGATACCATAAGTGATCCCCTTCTAGACTTTGTTGTAAGGATCATATCACATAATTTTTATCAATCCAACAGGTTAAATAGTGTACCCTGCATAGCAGTGGATGTGGCACATAAGCTTGTAAAGAAAGACCGCACCTATGACCTTGCAGAGCTCATGTTGCAACAGATCAATGAAAATCTTGGAGCTATTAGAAAGTCCAAGGGAGCATAGTGTAAATTTGGTTCAGTACTAGTTTGTATGTTCTTCTATGTAATGAAGGAATTCCCTTCATTTGGAAAAATTAACTAGAGTCAGAATAGAACCATTTTTGATCAAATAAATGATTACATTACACAAATGGGAGATAGCTTTGATGATCAAATGTCTATCTATTTCAATGATTTCAAGAATGCAATGAAGAAAAGAATGAGGATACCAGTTTCACTAGTAGAAAAGCATGTAAATGACATATAGTTTTTGATTGACATTGATTATACTTACATTCAAGTAGTCCTTCCAAGAACAAGATGGCTTAGACCATTGGGATATGAGCTTGATGTTGACCAAGCTTCTGTAGCCATCATAGCATTACTTGTAGAGGAAATGGACAAATTTGCCAAAGCATTTGGAACATTTGATACTATCAAATCAAGAGTTGTTACAGAACTCAAGACAACCACAGCAGTCAAGAAGAAGGACAAGCTGGTAAAGAAGATAAAGAAGAAATTTGGTGTTGAAGAATCAAGTACAGCAGGCGAAGTAGAAGAGATTAGTGAAGGAGAAGAAGAAGGTGAGCCAGAACAAGAGCTAGTTGAATTGTCACAAAGTCAAGGTGAAGAGAAAGATGAGAGTGTCGAGGAAGTAGAAACCAAGGAAGCACCCATCAAAGGCAGAGTCATCAAAAGGAAGACACTTCCTGCTTCTTAGCCTTTACCAAAGAAAGCTGTCGTGCAAATGCCCAAGAAGCCAACAACCAGAGCTACAACAAGGGCCTCTACACAAAGGACCAAACAGGAAGCCACAAAGAAGAAGAACACAATCAAAAAAGCATAGGAAAAGCCAAGGAAAAGGAAAAGATATGTGGCCCAAACTGATACTGATGAAGAAGATCAGACTAAAAAGGTAAGTCATCCTCCTAAATCTTTAGTTGATATATTATGTGTGAAGATTAGGAATGGAGACTTAAGTAAAATGAAAAAGATTGATTTTAATAAGTTTAGTAGAGAGGAACAAAATAGCATAAAAGAATCAGTCTATGCATTAATGGCATAGTTCAAGTATACACCTCTTGAACTAGATGGACAATTGCCAAAGGAATTGTCTAAAACTATAGAAGACAGATGGAATTTCTGTCTAATGATGGAGAAAGAGATGAGGGAATCAACCCTAGCAAACCTACTGCCTGATTTAACAAAGGAACAAGTAACTCAAGCAATCAAATGGAATAGTAAAAGGTTTACACCTAAATATAGGGCATTCTCCATCTTACAAAACAAAATTGAAGAAGTTGTACAGAGAACTACAAGAATTTGGAAAAACTTGTACAAGACAACTAAAGATGTCCTTGAAGAGGAATACAAAGAAGATGTTGCTGCTAATCCAGAGGAAAGAAGGAAGAGGAAAGAAGAGAAAATAGAAGAAGAGAAAAAGGTTGAAGAAGAGGAAAACAAGAATGAAAGAGAGGAGGAAGGAAAAGATGAAGAAAAAGGTACTGATGAACAGCAAAGTGTGCAAGCCACACAACTTTCACCTCCTAGGCCTCCTCACTCAACAACCACACTTGTAGAGATCATAAAGATTAAGGATGTTGTTGAAACCATATGTCAAAGCATCAATCCATTAACTGCAGAGGATCTTACTAAGATCCTTGACCAAACAACTCTACAATCACAACTGTGTACAAGTCCCATATTGGTCAGTGTGGATGATCTCCAAAATTTAGTTAACAAACTCAAAGAAGCCAAGGTGTCACCACAAGAACCACCACAAATCATTCAAACTACTAGGCTTACATTTCTCTCACCTCCATCTCCACCAAGAATAGCCATACAAGCTCATCAGGAGCTGAGTGCAACAACAGAGGTAGTCACAGGGATAACAGATCAGACAACAAGTATACCTCCAGCAGCAGTGACACAAGAAGAAGAAGCCAAGCAAGAAGAAGAGGATAAAGAAGATACATAAGATAAAGAGGAGTCCGCAATAAAAGCTTTGGTTAAATTACCAAAAATAGGAACTCCTACCAAACCTATTTAGAAGTTGGGTACTGAAATGATGACCTTACAACTCAATACACCAAGCTTAAGTTCTACAAGGGTAGCCAGGACCATTCGTTATGGCATTCCTGAGCTTGATGAAGAAATCAAAATACCCTATTATGATTCAAGCACTCTAAATGAGAAAAAGATGAATGAAATACAGAGTGCTTGGATAAGAGAAGGAGGCAAGAGACAATGAGGAAAGACTACAAATACAAGTACGCAATGAATGAGATAAAAGATATATTCATGGATGCTTTCAGCCTTCAACCTCTAGATGCAAATAGGCCAATACTTGAGCAACTATCTGATATAGTTGACCAAGTGAATAATGAAGACCATGATACTAATGTAAAACTAATGGAATGGTCAAAAAATAAGTTTCAAGGCAAAGTCAACCAGAAAATAGCTAATAACATAATTTTGGGATAGGTTGACCTAGCTAAGAAATTGGAAAATGTAAAGTGTGTATTAGGGAACATATTTTCCCTTTATAGCAAATTGTGTGATTTTTCCAGGTTCACACAAGAAATAAATCAAAAAAAATTGAACCTTGAGAGTAAATTAAAGCTCTCCAGCATGCAACTACCCTCAGATCCTGCACAGAGTGAAAAGAAATTTGCTCAAACACTTCACACTTAGAGGGAATTAGTTGCATTATCAGCAGAAGACGCCACTATCAAAGAAAAGATGATGCAAATCCAAGCCTCCATCACTTCTCACTTGGAAGTATTACACAAGGAGAAAATGTATACAGAAATAGTCCTGAAGAAGGATCCAAATATTTCTACACATGAAGGACTTGTTGATCTAGTAGCAGAGCTTGGAATCCAACAAAAATCATTGGATATTGCCTTAAATAACTAGGATGTAGATCTCCAAATACTCCTTGAGGTAAATAAGACATTTTTGGCCAAGCATGGCATTACTATTTAGGACCCTTTGACATCAGTATCAAAAAGGGGGAGATAATATTCTAAGGGGAAGATAATATTCAGAAGATATAGGCATAACAACACAAGACATCAGAATTCATGACATGACAAGGCATGATCAACTCAGGGGGAGTTATAATAATTTTGAGGTATATATTGAAGTTACAATATTTTGATAAAGTTTTTAAACCTCTGTATATATACCAAGTAGATTAGTGAACGTACTCGTAAGATTAGATAAATAATACTTAAGTTAAGTGTTTTTGACACTCATGTCAAAGGGGGAGATTGTTAGTCTCAGAATGGTTTTGACACTTGAGTGCCAACACACTTAACCACTTTCTACATTGAAGCCGAGTACACTATGTATGCCGAGCCACAGCTTGTGCTAAGTCAGGAAAGTCATCAGGTGTCGAGCAGCCTTCAGGTGCTGAGTGAAGATCAAGTGCTGAGTGACTACAAGTGCCGAGCATGATCCAAGTACCGAGCAATATTCAGGTGTCGAGTCATAAACAATGATGAGCAAGATAGGAACGATACAGGAGTCGAGTTACAAAAGGTGTCGAGCATCAAGAATCAGTAAGTGTTGAGTAACTCAGAATCAACATATGAGTTTGTAACTTCACAAACTCAAATGTAAACCATTTTCATGGCCGACATATGACGAATCTCAAAGGATTTAATTGATAAGATCAAATCATTTATATTTCCTATGCAATCTACATGCAGCCAATAAGAAAAATGAAGAAGGCATGCAACCAATGATAAAAGTGCAAGGAATGAGAGAGAATCACAAATTCAATATGGATCATAAATCCATGTCTAATCCTAAGTCTTTGAATGTATTTATAAGGAAGATAAAATCTCATTGAATTATGTAGATGGATGAAGGAGTGAATGAAAACTCTAGTAGATCTCAGAGTGAAGAGTAAAAGACTTAGAGGAAGAGATCAATAGTTAAATATCTAGTTAATCAGAACAAAGCAGGGGATACAAACAAGTATCAGATCTCAAAAGATCAAGATTAGAAGAAAGAAGATCAAGTGCTTGTATTCAGCAATCAAGGATTGTAAGCTATTAGGTTTATTATACGTAATACTCTTTAGCCATTGTATTAGAAAGGAAATCCTATGATGATAGCTTAGCTTAACAGCTATCTTGTAGATCCTTTAAATAGGTGATTAAATCCTTTGACAGGGTAACACTTCATGTAAAGTGTTTGAAATCCTTTAACCAGGTCATTATTGATATAGTGTAAAGCATTTAATAGGGTAGGCCTTTAACAGGTCAGACCATCAGAAGTGGTTAAATATTATTACTGTAGTGATTTTGTGGGTATCATCCCCACCCCAATTTTACCTTCTTATTCCTAGAGGGTTTCTGGGTTACGAAAATCTCAAGTGTTATGTGGTGATGCATATTTGTTTCTCATGATTACTTAATGTGTATATCCATGTATGTTCATTTCAAAGATATGTTATTAAGGATTGAAAAATAGGTCAAAAGCTAGTACTTCTGATTCACCCCCCCTCTCAGAAGCATTCTTTCCAATAAATTATTTCAAAAGTAGGGATGTCATATTCAATGAGAAAGTATTGTACAAAGATTTTTTCTAGCAACATGAGAAGAAAGAAAATGATTATGTAGTGTTGGATGATACTCCAAAAGCTTATGGTCTAGCCATTCCTCACGATGTGCAACAACAAATACCACACACACTAGTGAATGTTAGATGGTCAACAACGCAAATTAGTCCTCTAAAAATATTCCCTCCCTCTTTGTATTCAATTTTACTTACCAATGCTGGTGAACTTGAATGTTATGATAAAGTTGTGCAGGTGGATACTAAGATTCAGTGGGAGTATGCAATGAAAGACGAAATGGACTCTTTGTTGAAGAATAAGACATGGGATTTATGCTATTTGCCTGCAGGTAAAAGGGATTTACAAAATAGGTGGGTTTATAAGTTAAAAGAAGAGGATGGAGGTAAGAAAAGATGTAAAGCCAAGTTAGTTGTAAAAGGATTTGCACAGAAAAAGGGTATTGATTTTGATGACATATTTTCTCATGTTGTTAAAATGACTTTTATCTGTACTATATTAACTATTGTGGCTACTGAATATTTGCATTTAGAGTAGCTTGATGTTAAAAAAACCTTTCTTCATGGTGATTTAGATGAAGAGATATATATGGCTTAACCATGGGGATGTGAGGTCAAAGGTAAGGAGAACTTAGTGTGCAAATTGAAGAAAAGTTTATATGGCTTGAAACAAGCACCTTGGCAATGGTATCTAAAATTTGATAGTTTTATGCATGAGCATGGATATTGTAGGTGTCATTAAGATCGTTGTGTTTATTTTAAGAGGTTGAATGATGATAGCTACATTATTTTATGTTTATATGTTGATGATATTCTTGTAGTTGAATCTAACATGGATCATATTAAGGGGCTAAAATGTCAGTTAGCACATGCATTTGCTATGAAGGATTTGGGGGTAGAAAAAAAAATCCTTGGTATGAGGATTTGCAAAGATAGGAGGAATAGAACATTGATGCTATCTCACGTTGATTATATGGAGAAGTTGTTGCAATGTTTCTCTATGGAGAATGTTAAAGCTATCAACACACCTTTACCTAGTTATTTGAAGTTGACTAAGGAGATGTGTCCCAAGACACAAGAAGAGGAGGATAAGATGTCCAAGGTACCCTATACTTCATCTATAGGAATCTTGATGGATGTTATGGTATGTAGAAAGCCAGATATTGCACATTTAGTGGGAGTTGTTAACAGGTATATGAGTCATCTAGGAATTGAGCATTGGAATGCAGTCAAATGGATTCTCCAATATTTGAGACAAACATCTAATAAGTGTTCCGGGGGCTCTACTACTGATTTACAGGGCTATGTTGACTTAGATTTTGTAGGGGATATTGATACTAGGCAGAATATTACAAGTTATGTCTTTATTGTTGGTGGGGCAACGATGAGCTGAGTTTCTAGGTTACAAAAAGCTAATGCTTTATCCACTATAGAGGCAAAGTATGTAACTACTACAGAGGTAGCCAAGGAGATGATATCGCTTCAATTCTTCTTGGAAGAATTGGGACACCCTCAGAAGGATAATTATTTGTTTACAAATAGTCAAAGTGCCATTCATCTTGCAAAGAATTCAGTGTTAGAATTCTTTAGAATAACTGAGAGGGGGGGGGGGGGGGGGGGGGTGAATCAGTTATCCAAGGTCCAAATGCCCTATTAATACTTTTTCACTACTTTTAATGAATCCATACACTTTTCATCCATCCAAACTTTAAATCAACCATATTAGCAAGTTACAGTAAATCAACATGCAAAGATAAAACATAGAAGATCAACACATGACACAATGATTTACGTGGAAACCCAATTTGGGAAAAACCACCAGTAACATGCTACTTGATTCTCACTCTTCTAAAGTGATGCCTTGTTAAAAGCTTGCCCTATTAAAGGCTTACAACACACTATTAAATGTGACCTTGTTAGAAGATTTCACCAAACTGTTAGGAATGGGCCTGGTTAAAGGACTTTAGAACATTCACTTGGAGTGTCACCTTGTTAAAGGATTTATCTCATGGCTATTAAACCAACTTAAGTCCATAGGATTTAAACTAACTGTTACAATTGCTAAAAAGTAATTATAATGGTCTTTTGATCTAATTTGACTTACAACATACTTCGTAGATTTCAGATCACACTTTCAGTTCAATCCTAATGCTTGGCTTCAATCACTTCAGCTCTGACTGCTTGACTTCCTCTCAAGCTTTGTCTCCTTGAGTCTTCTAACTCATTGTACCAATGCATCCATATCAGGGGTCTTCTTACTGAAACAGAGTCACTATGCTCTCTTATCTCCCTAGCACCTCCTTCAACATTTCATGCTTTCATGCTTGACCGCCTCTCTCTCTTTTTCTCCTTAACTTATGACTCCTTAAATAGAAATTTGATTTTCCTTTGCCGCTCATTTTTCCCTTTCCAATTTTAGGGTTTTGAATCGATTAGGTAGGATACAATGTATCTGCCTCATATCTTGCTCTTATCTTCAAACTTCATCAATTGTATTCTTAAAAATGTTTTACATGGTGTTCTGTGCCACTAGCTCATCATTCTTATCTTCCTTTTTAATTCACAAACTTCTAGATAACAACCTTGTCGTCTTAGATCTGGCAAATCTTCAATTTTTAAAATAATGCAGCAACTCGGCATTATTGATTTACTGGTGCTCGACATCTCTATGTTACTCGGCATTATTGGTTTTACTGGTGCTTGGCACTTGAACTTGCTCAGCACTTGAACTTGCTCGACATTTGAACTTGCTCGACACTTGAACTTGCTCGGCACTTGATCTTGCTTGACACTTGAACTTGCTCGACACTTACTAAGAATTTTCTCGGCACATACTAGCTTGGTCGGCTCCTTCTCTCTAATGAACTTAGTTGAGCTTTACAAATGTCTTAGCTAAAACCTTACATCTTTGATATGTATCAGTGTGCCCATTTTCTGTATCTTATAGTATGTCGTCAAATACACTTTTCCATCAATGGCTTAGTTGATCCTTGTACTTCATTATAACATCATAACTTCAACCTTTCTCTAGGTGTTCCAGTTACATCTTATTGATTTCCTCCTCCTTGACAATCAACTAATTGATATTATTTGGATCACTAAAGCAATTTTCATTCCTGCAAGTAGCAAGTTTGACATCAATGACAAAACAATGATTGAGAACATTCTTTACCATTTCCATATATCATTCCAAAAATTTTCCTCGTGATCTTTTCAATCATTTCCAACAATCTCCCTCTTTGGCATTGATGGCAAACCAAACTGATCAATTGATCAGCTTAGTTACCACCAAGATTGTATACGTTGTCTACTATATTTCTTTGTTGTTGAAGTTTACTACTAATCTCATATATCTCCCTCTTTCATATGCATCATCTTTACTAGCTGATCTCATATATCTCCTTCTTTCATATATATTTCCCTCTTACTTTGTATTGATCAGGTTTCACATTTCTCCCTCTTTGACATACATGCCAAAGATGTAGCATCTTTATTATGCAAAATATGAGCTTTGGCTTCTTGTTGTTTTCTCCCTTTGTCACCATGCTTGTGACTGATTTGGAGTTTTTGCACATGCTATCATCCTCTGCATCATTCTTTTGATATTTCAATGATTTGTTTCTGTTGATGCAAGGCAACATCCTTGTTAGTTTAAACTGCTTGAGTTAGGGGTATTAACCCCAACTTGCCTCTAAGATATTCATAAGCATCCTTGGGCAATGGTTTGGTGAAGATATCTGTAGTTTATTCCTTTGTGTGAATGTATTCCAACTTCACTTGTTTGTCTTCTACCAATTCTCTGACTTAATGATACTTGATTGCGATATGCTTGATTTTTGCATGCATCACTAGATTTTTGGATATGTTTATAGCACTTGTATTATCACAATATAATATCACAAGTTTTGTTACCTCTTCTTTCATTCCTTTCAATAGATGTGTGAGCCATACAATGTTTGTGCAATTGACTGCAGCTGGTACATATTCTGATTCTGCAGTGGATTGGGATGTACATGTTTGTTTCTTGCTAGTCCAAGTAACTAGCCTTTTGCCTAGAAATAATGCACCTCCACTTGTGCTTTTTCTATCATCAATGTTGCCTCCTCGGTTTGCATCTGTATATCCATTGAGCTCAAATTTTTCATTCTTTTGTAGTATAGACCAAAGTTATCAGTTCCTTTAAGATATCTCATTATTATTTTTACTGCTATGAGATGATTTTCTTTGGGATTAGTAGAGAATCTGGCTACTATTCCAACTAATAATGCTATGTCTGGTCTACTATGTACAACATATTGTAGTTTTCTAATCTTGGATCTGTACATTGTTTGATTGACTTCAGTTGATTCGTCATTTTTGGACAGCTTATTTCCTGTTGCCATTGGTGTGCTGACTGGTTTGGATTCCTCCAATCCAAACATTTTAAGAATCTCTTTGATGTACTTTGATTGTGTCACAAACATACCATGTTTGAGTTGATGTACTCGCAATCCAACAAAAAATTTGATTTCTCCAAACATAGACATCTCAAATTCATGCTTCATTTTGTCAGCAAAGCCTTTTCAAAGCACTTCCTTTCCACCAAACACTATGTCATCCACAAAGATTTCAGATACAATAATGTCTTTACCTTCTTCTGCTTTGATGTACATGTTGTTGTTATCATTAGTTCTTTCAAATCCAATTTGCACTAGATACTTGTGAAGCCTCTCATACCATGCTCTAGGTGCTTGTTTCAAACCATAGAGTGCTTTATGTAGCTTACACACCATATCCCTGTTGTTTTCATCAACAAATCCTTGTGGTTGTTCAATGTAGACTTCTTCTTCTAGTATACCATTTAAGAAAGCAAATTTTACATCCATCTGATAGACTTTAAAATCTTTGTAGGCAGCATATGCAAGTAAAGTTCTTACTCCTTCCATTCTAGCAACAGGGGCAAATATTTCCCATAGTCTATTCTTTCTTCTTGAGCATAACCCTTGCATACTAGTTTAGCTTTGTTTCTGGTAATCTCACCATTCTCATCTAGCTTATTTTTTAATACCCACTTAGTGCCAATCACATTCTTGTCAGTTGGTCTAGGAACCAAACTCCAGGTTTTATTTTTCTTTATTTGATCAATTTCTTCTTCCATAGATTTACACCAATTATCATCTTGTAATGCACCATATATTATCTTGGGTTCAGATTGGCTGATCAGACATGATTCATGTCTTAGTCTGTTCTTTGTCATTGGTCTTGCATTTTTGTCACCAATTATCTGTTCAGCAGGGTGATGTCTTTTTACATATTTGGATAATCTTGTCTCTGTCCTTGTTTCCATGTTTGATCTTTTAGATTCAGGATCACTATGTACTTCATTGTCAGGTTGTTCTTCATCATGTGTACTATCTTCAGAATCTGATTGTGCATTTTTTTCATTCTGCAACTCAGCTTGTGAATGCAACTCGGCATTCATTGGTTGTGACTCGGCTGAAACTGATACTTGTTGTTGATTTTCAATTTGATTGACATCATCCTCATCAACAATCATTCCTTCATAAGAATACACAAAGGTTCTGTACTCTTCCATTTTCTTTGGTACTTCAACTTGGACTTCTGTATGCTCATCAAAATTTACATTTTTACTTTCCACAATTTTGTTAGTGTTAATATTCAAACACTTATATGCCTTACTTCTAGTGGAGTAACCAAGAAATATACCTTCATCACTTTTTGCATCAAATTTTCCATTTCTAATATCTTTAAGGATAAAGCATTTGCAACCAAACACTTTGAAATGTTTTACATTGGGTGAGTGACCATACCACAATTCAAAAGATGTTGTATATGTACCTTTCTTGACTTGTACTCGGTTCAGTGTATGAACAGCTACACTTACAGCTTCTCTCCAGTATTTTAGAGCAATAGTCTTTTCCATCATTAGTGTTTTGGCACAGTCAATCACAGATCTATTTCTTCTTTCAACAATTCCATTTTGTGGGGGAGTTCTAGGAGCTAACATTTGTCTTTTGATTCCTTTATCATTACAGAATATCTCGAATTCATTTGATGTGAATTCACCACCTCTGTCTGATCTTAAGCATTTCAAGCTTTTTCTTGTTTCTTTTTCAACTCTAGCCACATACCACTTAAACATTTGAAAAGCATCAGATTTTTGTTTTAAAAACATAACAGTCATCATCCTAGAATAGTCATCAACAAACAACATTATGTATTTATCTCCTCTATAGCTTTGTACTTCCATTGGACCACATAAGTCAGTATGAACTAATTCAAGTACTTCTTTAGATGTATAGTTTTTGCTCTTGAAACTTGACTTAGTCATCTTTCTTAGCTGACATTGTTTGCACATGATATTATAAGGCTTCTTCAATTTTGGTAAACCTCTGACTTTCTTCATTTTACTGATGTTTACCAGATTGTCAAAGTTGACATGACATAATCTTCTATGCCATAACCATTCATCATCAAATTTTGCAATAAAACAAGAAACATCATCCATATCAAGGTAAAATAGATTACTCCTTGTTTGATCTCCTTTTCCTATCAGTTTACCATCAGTATCATAGATTTTTGCAATTTTGTTTCCAAATTCCACTTTGCATCCTATATTGCCTAACTGTGAGAAACTTAGTAAATTGTAGTTTAATCCTTCAACATAGTATGCATTATCACATGAAATTTGTTCTGTGAGCTTAATGGAACCTTTTCCTTTGATTTGACATGGAACATCATTGCCAAATCTAACACTATTTCCATCATACTGAATAAAGTTAACAAACTTACTTTTGTCTCCTAATGTGATGTGAGCATCCACTGTCTATCATCCACCTGTCATTCTTGTTCATACATGTTACCAATGCAATGGGTTCTTCTTCATCAGATTGATCCTTCATGGCTACATAAACTACTTCATCATTACTTTCATCAGAATCTTCTACAACAATGTAACACTTCTTACCTTTTTCTTTGTAATCTCTTTTGTCATCATCTCTTCTAAATTTGTTTTTGTTGCCTTCCTTATAATCCTTTTTTTGTGGGCACCTGGCAGCAATATGACCTACTTCATTGCAATTGAAACAAATGATAGTCATCTTACCTTTGAATTTTCTTTTACCTCTGTGAAATCTTCTAGCAAGCAATGCTTCCAATTGTTCCACATCTTCCTCATCAGTGCTGTTGTCACTGGATACATACTTCATTTTTCTTCCTTTGTTTGATTTCACCTGTTCAGCATCTTTCAGTGATAACTTGGCCTTAAAGGCAGATTCAACATTCTCTGGTCTGTAGTTGTCAAAATTAGATAACTCAAATGCAGTGAGTCTACCTATTATTCCTTCAAAACTTAGATTGTTTCTTGGTATACATCTTAGCTCTTGTATTGCTGATACTCTAATAGCATAGATAGGAAGCAAGGTTCTTAAGAACTTACTATTAACAGTATCTTCATCTAGTTGACCACTCAAGCATCTTATTGCACTTACCACTTCCTTTATTCTTGCACCATACTGGGCAACGTTCTCATTTTCCTCCATTTTCATGTCATCAAACCTTCCTTTGAGAATTTATCTTTTTGCTCTTTGCACATTTTGATCTCCTCCGTAGATGTTTGATAGGGCTTTCCACATTTTGAATGCAGTATCACATCCTTTGATATCATCATATTCAGCATAGCTGAGTGCAGAGGCAATTTCTAGTATTGTCTGATTGTGTTCTTGCTTGTTTTTCATATCTTCTGCAGTAGGAGCACCTATTGGATCTACATGTTCAGTGACAATTGAATTTTGGGCATAATCTCCTATGGATCCAAGATGTAGCTTCATCAAGCTTTGCCATGCAACAAAGTTGTCTTTATTTAGCTTGGGAACTTCTCTCTTAGGCATTTTGATCTTTTTTGCTTATAGTTCCTTTAAACTAAATCAGCAGTAAAGCTCTGATACCAATTGTTAGAATTCTTTAGAATAACTGAGAGGGGGGGGGTGAATCAGTTATCCAAGGTCCAAATGCCCTATTAATACTTTTTCACTACTTTTAATGAATCCATACACTTTTCATCCATCCAAACTTTAAATCAACCATATTAGCAAGTTACAGTAAATCAACATGCAAAGATAAAACATGCAAGATCAACACATGACATAATGATTTACGTGGAAGTCCAATTTGGGAAAAACCACTAGTAACATGCTACTTGATTCTCACTCTTTTGAAGTGATGGCCTGTTAAAAGCCTGCCCTGTTAGAGGATTTCACCAAACTGTTAGGAATGGGCCTGGTTAAAGGACTTTAGGAAATTCACTTGGAATATCACCCTATTAAAGGATTTATCTCATGGCTATTAAACGAACCTAAGTCCATAGGATTTAAACTAATTGTTACAATTTCTATAAAGTAATGATAATGGTCTTTTGATCTGATTTGACTTACAACATACTATGCAAATTTCAGATCACACTTTCAGTTCAATCCTAATGCTTGGCTTCAATCACTTCAGCTCTGACTGCTTGACTTCTTCTCAAGCTTCATCTCCTTGAGTCTTCTAACTCATTGTACTAATGCATCCATATCAGGGGTCTTCTTACTGAAATAGAGTCACTATGCTCTCTTATCTCCCTAGCACCTCCTTCAGCATTTCATGCTTTTATGCTTGACTGCCTCTCTCTCTTTTTTTCATTAACTTATGACTCCTTAAATAGAAATTTGATTTTCCTTTGCCACTCATTTCTCCCTTTCAAATTATAGGGTTTTGAATGGATTAGGTAGGATACAATGTATCTACCCCATATCTTGTTCTTATCTTCAAACTTCGTCAATTGTATTCTTAAAAACATTTTACATGGTGTTCTGTGCCACTAGCTCATCATTCTTATCTTCCTTTTTAATTCACAAACTTCTAGATAACAACCTTGTCGGCTTAGATCTGGTGAATCTTCGATTTTCAAAATAATGTAGCAACTCGGCATTATTGATTTACTGGTGCTCGGCATCTCTGTGTTACTTGGCACTATTGGTTTTATTGGTGCTCGGCACTTGAACTTGCTCGGCACTTGAACTTGCTTGGCACTTACTAACAATTTTCTCGGCACATACTAGCTTGGTCGGCTCCTTCTCTCTAATGAACTTAGTTGAGCTTTACAAATGTCTTAGCTAAAACCTTACATCTTTGATATGTATCAGTGTGTCCATTTTCTGTATCTTATAGTATGTCATCAAATACACTTTTTCATCAATGTCTTAGTTGATCCTTGTACTTCATTATAACATCATAACTTCAACCTTTCTCTAGGTGTTCTAGTTACATCTTATTGATTTCCTCCTCCTTGACAATCAACTAATTGATAGTATTTGGATCACTAAAGCAATTGTCATTCCTGCAAGTAGCAAGTTTGACATCAATGACAAAAAAATGATTGAGAACGTTCTTTACCATTTTCATATATCATTCCAACAACTTTCCTCATGATCTTTTCAATCATTTCCAACATTCAGCTTTGCATTCAAAGACCAAACACATACAATTGTAGTACCATTTCATTCGGTCAGTTTTGGAGGATGGATAGTTAAAGCTAGACAAGATACATATAGATGAAAATATAGTAGATATGTTTACCAAGGTAGTGACAAGGGAGAAGCTAAATTCCTCTTTAGCTTCAGTTGGTCTTCTAGACTGAACATGAATAAAAGAACAGTGGAGTCCAGGGTGGTTTGATCCAGTGGAAGCCTCATGGAGTAGGAACATAGCTACAAGATCAGTCTCCAAGTGGGAGATTGTTATTTAGAGTGGAACCTAATCAGTCCCCAAGTGGGAGATTGTTAGATTGTGGTGACTGATCAGAAAAGTACTGTACATACTTCATAAATTGGGCCCTATTTTATCAGGATTTTGAACCAACATGTAATTACTAATTATAACCCTAAAGTTGTAAAAGTACTTGTATAAAAGAGCTTAGGGCTAGGGATTGTTTCATAGTTGTGATGCAAAAATTGGTTCTTGCAGTAGTTTTGAGCTGTAAGGAATTACAAATTGTAATCAGGTTGTAATCATTGAACCGTAATAATATCAAACTTTCTGTTTGGTGGACATAGTCCAGGGATTAGGTGAACCACGTTAAATCTTGGTGCCTTGTATTCTTTTCTATGTGATTATTATTTTTTGTTATTGATTATATTTGCATGTAATTTTTATTTCTATCCATGGTTTAATCCTAACATAGTCTTCCTCCAAGGAAAAATGCTCCTCCACTAGTGCTTTTTCTGTCATCCCTATCTCCAACCTAATCAACATCTGTATAAGTACAAAGAGTAAAGTCATTGCTTCTATCATACCAAATGTCATAATTTGATGTTACCTTTAGATATCTAAATATCCTCTTTATTGTTGCATAGTGATATTCTTTAGGATTAGCTTGAAATCTTGCTACCATTCTAACTACATTAGCTATATCTAGTCTACTATGAGTTAGATACTACAATCCTCCTATCATGGATCTGTACTTCTTTTGTTCAATAGTAGGGGTCTCGTCTTTGCTTGATAATTTATGACTAGTTACCATAGGAGTTCCAACAGGTTTACAATTTTCTAAACCAAATCTTTTCAGCAAATCTTTTAAGTACTTGGTCTGAGAGATAAAGATACCTTCTTTGTTCTGAATAATCTATAGTCCTAAGTAGAATTCCTTTTCTCCTATCATGCTCATCTCAAACTCATTCTTCATGTATTTTGAGAATTTTTTATTGGCTTCATCATTTCCAACAAAAATGATGTCATCAACAAGCACAATGATTATTAGCAAGTCATAACCTATTTTCTTCAAGTACAAGTTACTATCTATTATTCTTTTGGCAAATCCAAGCCTTGTTAGTATTTGTCCAACCTTGCATGCTAGGTTCTTGGTTCTTTCTTTAATCCATACAATACTTTCTTTAGTTTACAAACCATATTCTTCTCTTCCCTTAAAGGAAATCCCTCTAGTTGTTCAATGTATACTTCTTCCAGTTTTCCATTCAATAATGTTGACTTAACATCCATCTGATATACCTTAAAATTCTTATTTGCCACATATACTAGGAACATTATAACTACTTCCATCCTTGCTATAGGTGCATATGTTTCTTCATAATCAATTCCTTCTTGCTGAGAGTAGCCTTTGCATACAAGTCTTGCTTTGTTTCTTATCTCTTCTCCCTGTTCATTCATTTTATTTATGAATACCCATTTTGTGCCAATCAAATTTTTATCCTTAGATCTAGGAACTAATTTCCATGTGTCATTTTTAATTATCTACTAGAGTTCTTCCTTCATTGCTCTTATCCAATGATCATCTTTGATTGTTTCATTTGCTCTTCTTGATTCTACTTGAGATATCAGACATAGTTCTTCATTAATTCTACTCCTTGTCATTACTCCCTTTTCTTTGCTTCCTATTATCTGATTAGTAGAATGATTTGTTGCCAAGTTCCTATTTGGGGTAGGAGTTGCTACTTCAACTCTTATCTCAGGCACTGTGCTCTGTTTTTCCCTTCCATCTTTAATTTGTACACTATTCTGCAGATCATTATTAATCTTCAAGAATAACTCATTACTTTTGTTAGTCATTCTAGAGTAATCAACTTCATCAGAATTATAATCCACTCTCTTTTCCTCGGTGCCAAACTTTTCATCAATTTTAACATGTGCGCACTCTACTATAGTTTTTGTTCTGTAGTTGAAACATTTGTAGGCTTTAATTTTTAATGAATAGCCAAGAAACTTACCTTCATTGCTTCTTGGATCAAACTTATTGATATCATCATCTCTCTTGATGTAACATTTGCTTCCAAATATCCTAAAGTACTTGATAGATGGTGAGTGACCAAACTATAATTCATAGGGTGTTTTGTCCACACCTTTCCTAATTTGCACTCTATTCAGTGTGTATACTATTGTATTGATTACTTCTCTCCAAAAATTCTTTGGTACATCATTCTCAAATAACATAGCTCTTACTACTTCAGCAATTGATTTGTTTCTTCTTTCAACAATCCCATTTTACTTAGGTGTATGGGGTGAAGATAGCTATCTTTTGATGCCATGCTCTTCACAATAGATATTGAATTCTTTAGAGGTAAATTCTCCTCATCTATCTGGTCTTAAACTCTTGATTTTAACTCCAGATTCATTCTCAATTTTGTTCTTAAATGTCTTGAATTTCTCAAATGCTTCTGATTTTTCTTTAAGAAAAGCTACCCACATCATTCTAGTGAAATCATCAACAAAAATCATAAAGTACCTTTCTCCATAGAATCTTCTTGTTCTTGCAGGACCACTCAGATCTATATGAACCAATTCCAGCTTTTGTGTAGTGCAAAACTACTTGCTTGGAAATGAGTCTCTCTTCTACTTAGCCAAAATACATTCCTTACAAATAATATCAGTGGGCTTAGTGATCTTAGGTAAATCTCTTACAACAAGTGTATTGTTGGCCTTCATAATGTTATCAAAGTTAATATGACAAAATCTTCTATGCCATAGCCAACTATTGTCAATCTTTGCTACCAAACATGTTATTTCAGTGGAGTTTAACTTAAATACATTACCTCTAGTTTTAATGACAGTACCAAGTAGTTTTCCTTCTTTGTTCTTGATAATGCATGTGTTATTACCAAATTGCAGTTGGTATCCTTTGTCCATAAGTTGTCCAACACTCAACAAGTTATGCTTCAATCCATCAACAAAGTAAACATCATCTATATATGTTTTACCATCAAGTGTGATAGATTCAATTCTTGTAATATGACAAGCTACATTATTTCCTACTCTGACAATTCCTCCATCATGGCTTCTGAATTTGACAAACTTACTCATATCACCAGTCATGTGATGTGATCAACCACTATCAATGATCCAATCCTTCTTTTCAACTTGTGAGATCAGCACACTTTCTTCTCTGATTTCTCTATCAAGATCATTCTCCTTTATAGCTATAAATCTTAATTCGTCTTCACTTATGTTTTGATCAGATTCCTCTTCTTCTTCTTCATAAGAATATAAACAATTTCTAGATCTTCTAGACTTGAACCTTCCCTTAAACTTTCTTTCTCTTTTAGGACACTTGGATGCATAATTACCATATTCATTACATATCCAACATTTGAAGATATTCTTACCATGTTTTTCTCTTTCCACAAGAAGAGCTACCCTGTCTTGGATCTTTTCTTCAATGAACTTGCTACTATTGGCAATGTGTCCTTGTGCTTTTGTGTTCCTTGCTAAACTAGGTTTGATTTTTAGTGCATTAAATGTTGTCTCAACTTTTGCCAATTCTCCTGATTGTTTTAGATCAAATTCTATAGCTTCCAAACTACCAAGCAATGTCTCTTTGGTGAAATTAGTAGAATAGGGTATCATTAGCTGAATCATTTCTGCTACTATCTTCAAAGGTGGTGTTAGACTTTTCAAAATCTTCCATATCACTTCATCATCAGACTTCTTCCCATCATGAGATGTGATTCCTGCAATAATCTCATAGATTCTCCCAACATAGCTTCTTACAGATTCATCTTCCATCACTCTAGTATCTTGGAATGTGCAATACAAATTTTGTAGTCTAATCCCTTTTGCATGTGTATCACCCTCATAATTAGCTTCTAAAGTTTTCCAAATTTCATGAGATGTTTTGAGTAGTTTTACCTAACTGTACTCACTTTCAGGTAATGCTGACAATATTGCTTCTCTTACCTTTATGTTGCACATAAAAACTTCTCTTTGTTCCTCGGTACAAGTTTCAAGACTGTCTTCTTCAGGAATGTTCTTTGATGTCTTGGTTATAGGCCAATATCCTGGACCCATGCACAAGAGATGACTCTTCATTTTATCCTTCTAGCTGTCATAGTATGTGCCATCGAATCTAGGACTTTCCTTCCCGAATAGATTCACCATGGATCTCCCAAAGTTGTTAAACTTTCCTTCAAGGACCTGATGCTTTGATACCAATTGTTAGAAATAGTAGTTCACCAGCATAACTGAGAGGGAGGAAGGGGGGGGGGGTGTGAATAAGTTATGTAGCAATCTGAAATATTAAACTTCTTAAACAATTCTTAATCATTCAACCAAAACACACAACAACCATAAAGAAATGCGCATACACAATTACACCTGATATGTTCACAAGGGAAACCCTTGATCAGAGGGAAAACCCCAATGGAAGTGATGCCCACAAGATAATGTACTAATATGTCCTTGTTAGAGGATGGACCTTGTTAGGAGTCTATTACAATGCTTAGTACAAAGAATCCTTGTTAGGAGACTTTGAATCCCTGTTAGGAGATTCCAACTCTGTTCGGAGTTGTAGAAGGTAGATGAACCCATTGTCCAAATAGCTTTAGGATTAGATCAACAAACAAACTTTCCAATTAACCTTGGTACTATTCCTTTCAGAATAATAAATGTGTGATAGTCTTTTGCTTCTTCCTCTATCCAATACATTGGACTACTCCACCTTCAAATCATGCAATCAAATATGGAACTATGTATCCATCAACAGTAACCCGTAAGGTCACTTACACACATTAGTAGATTGCTTTACTCCTTTACTTTGCAATTTGCAAGTCTTCTCTGCTTCACGATCTCAAGATTAATTATTAAAACTTCGAAAATATCTTTTCGTTCTACCACACTCAATATTAATTCCTTGAGTTGGCTCCATACTTTATGAAATGAAATACATATCGATTATATGTTGTCGGCCCATAGTTATATACAAACTTTCACATGTGCGACTTTCGTACCTCTGCACTCGCTGACGTGATTAGTAATCAGTGTACTACCTCCAGGTAACTGCGCAACCCTATATTCCAAATACAATGTGCTATATCAATCATACAATAGAAACTATTTTCCCAATGCTCTGTTTCCCTGTGGTTCTCTATAAATCATTATATCTTTCGTACACTGTCAATTCAAGTTCTGGCCACTTGCCTACATGTCACATACATGCTGTAGCATATGTTGGTAACTACGCACGAGCAGATATGCAATGTATTGCCCTCAATACAAAAATCCCAGTCTACTGCTCTGTCAATGTTTTGCAAACTTATTACTATGTTGTCATCAATGACAAAAACAGTCATAACATTGTTTTGTAATGCTCCCCCATAGCATCAGAATTCATGCTAACAAAGACTCTCACAACAAGTATGTCATAAACCTCAAAATTAGAAAATGCTCAAAGCAGACACCTAAATTTAATAGCTTCACTTTACTATTATTTTGATGTTTGTTGAGTTAAAGGTGACTCAATGACTTTCAACCAATAAATAGACAATTTCTAAGAGCAATAAAACAATATTTACCTTATTAGTAAAATATTAGTTGTACCACTATAGCTAAAACCATTAATTTCTTTGGTGAATTTCAAATAATATTAGGAGCGGTTAAGTACATGAATATATAAGGTTGATTGTGAGAAATCCAATAGTATTCTTGTTGACACTTCACAATATTATCTATAACATTATTAGAAAACATAAGTTCTAATGTTCTACATATTTCCTCACACCTTGTTCTTCCATCAAACTACCTTCTTGTGACCATATTCTCTTATTGGTACTACAACCAACTCTAGATTATCTACACAATTTTCTATTTTTTTCTCATTTAGAGTATGCTTCATATTATCTAATTCCTACCTTAAATACTTGGACCTCCTTCAAAATTTGTTGATTATATCTTTATATTTTTACAAAGCACCAAAAGAATACCTTTAATAGAGGTGAAGGTATCTATTCTTGCTCACTATTACCACCGATTTACAAGTACAAATTTTCTCTCAACTTTGTAATTAATAATTAGTACAAGCTTTGATAATTGAAGTCTACATTATCTACCCACCATTCATAGTAACCTTGGCTATAAGGGATTGTATACATTAAAATTTAGATAAATAATATTTTTTAGTGCACTTGATTACATTTTTTTTTTTAAAAGAGAGGATCTAATAATTATGCATTCTAATTTCAATTAATTTTTTAGCAACATAGAAAAATGCAAATTGAGGAAAAAAAATTAAGTTGATGAAAACTAATTTTATATATGAAAGAAAATAAATAAAAATATATTGCCTCCACCTATCCACCCAAAGAAACACTGAACCTTTATATTTTATATTAATAGGCCTTATTTTGAGTAGCAACAACACTCTTCTAGAAGAAAGACCCTAACATTTAGTACCAATATTCATGCCCTACATATCGTAAGTTTTGGACTTAATAACTCCCATTATGAATTCCCTTCCATATTTTATGCTCTCTCTCTCTCTCTCTCTCACACACACACACACACACAATATGAGTCTATGGATGCACAGTTTATCTCAAGTTGAGACTTTTGTTGTACAATAAAATTATTTGCTAAATAGCCTACCAATTGATTTAGTCTATTGTACAAACGCATGAAAAAAATTATTCGACTTCCTCTCTTGTCTATCTTTATTTCGACCTATATCCTCCTCTTTCTCCCTCTATATCCCACCCAAAAAACATCACCGACAATATTACTTTTCTAAAAGACTTTCAAATTTAACACCAATATTCATGCCCCAGTTTCCACACTTATAACCTCCATTATACCTCCCTCTCCCTATCCTTCTATCCCTCGTACACCCTCCTACCAATTAATCTGTCCCTCACACACATGTATAGAAAAATAGACCAAAATAGACCAGAAAATTCGATGTACCAAGGGAATTAAAAATTTTTCCATAACAATATTCATAGATAAGAGTCGACAAAAAAACTTATTTTACCCACCCATCCACCCAATCATCCAGTGTTATTTTATACATTATCAGGTATCCTTTTGGGCAACACCACCGCTCTTCTAGAACCCTGAAATTCAACTAGGACCCCATCTTCTGCATAAATTTTAGCAAACGAGATCAATTGTCGTTCGCCTTTGCTGTGCACTTAAATTCATGATGCCGTGGCCTTCATCCAGAGGTCCGTAACGGGGGTAGTTGAGAGGCTCAAGACAGGCTTTATACTAATTAAAGCTGGTCATATGCGGGACCCTTTTCTTTCAAGCTCCATCCCACTTGTTGCTATATTAGAGCCCATCCTCATTACATCCTCCGCATTCAACTCATACCACTCTTCAGATCTCTGCCATCTTTATCTGATATCTGTGATCAGTAAGGCCCTAAAATGGCGAAGGGAAGAGGCAGTGCATTGAATCATCTAATGGTTGGTTTGGTTGTGCTGTTTGTAGTTCAGTGCAGCTTGGTTGAAGTGCAGGGGGCTACTTATGTTGTTGGAGGTCCCCAAGGATGGGGCTTCCAAATTCAAAGGTCTGGATGGACTGCTGGGAAACGATTCAAGGCTGGTGATAAATTGGGTAAGCCTTACTTACAAATTGTGTTTTAATGTTTTGGGCCTTTAATGGGGTCTTGTGATGGTATAGTCTGGTAAGATAGGATGTATTTTATTATTTAGAACAATATGATTTTTTGCTAGGCAGGCAATCAGAAGGCTATCTGAAGGATATTCACTGGGTAACTCGTACTGTAAACTTTATGCCATCAGGTGCTATAACACGGTTGGAGATGCAAAATTTGGAACTGTTTTGGTTCGAATTGTACATATTTTTCAATCACTGTTTTAGATCACGTTCGATGATCTTCCTAAATTTTTTTTAATGAATTGGTTTGTAGAATTAGGCAACATAATAGATTCATTCTTTTATAGTAACATGTCTTTATGGAGTGAGAGAAATGTTTGTTATGGGCCTCTGGGAATATCTTGAAAATCTAACTCTCCCTCTGGCAAAGATTGCTGCTTGTATTCAATTTTTATTAACTATTCTATATATTTAATATATAGAGGATCTTTTTCTATCTTTTATGAAAATTGGAAAATGAAACATGCCAGAAGACGATAGGTTCAGACTAGTTTGATATCGTGTCTTTAGATCTACTTTTTCTAGCGAAGAGGAATGTTAGTTTTGAGGTTGTTTCTTCTTGGAAATGTTTGAAACATTCACTGTTGCTCCTGGCAGTTTTTGCCGCCTGTATCCAATTTTTTATTTACGACTCTAAATATCTATTTCAGATTACATTCTAACATCTTTCATCAAAAAATAGGAGAATGATGGAGTGACTTGTAGTGTTAATCTTACAGAACAGAGGAGGGCCACGAAATGAAGCCCGAGGCAAGATAATAGATTCACACTGTTATGATATCACCGACTTCATGATCTCCTATTTCTCGAGGGGTGAAAAGTCTTTTCTGAGATTGTTTAGTCTTTAGAATTGCTTGAAACAGTTACTCTTGTTGCTCACAGGATTTATAGCCTGTATTTAATTTTTCTTAATTGTTCTAGATAAACACGGTTAAATCCAGATGATAAACTTTGGAATACGATATTAAACCTTGATTCAAAAAGATAAACACAATTAGAAGCCTTTAAATGTCCATATTAATATGGAGTATGGAAACTTTGATGTCTTCAATCCTGTTGATATCTGTATCTATTTCATAGATAGATACAAAAATATGGGAATACTTTTCTGTTGGGTTGGTGGGATGGGTGGTCCTTTTCCACTGGGTTGATTGTTTCTTAGGTTGGTCATGGAGGAATCCTATTTCACTGAGGTAGGTGGGTTGCCTGTAGCCCCCTTATAAAAGCTTATAAAAGTATATACCCTCCTGTCAGCTTAATGAAAGTGGGAAAATCTCACCCCTCTCTTACTGGAAAGAGCTTAATCATTGCATACAGTTAAGTTTAACTTGAATCAAAATATAAATGACACAAAAAATTGACACTTATATGGGCATCTTAGAGCAATTAGTAAAGCGGGACAGATAAGTGCCCTCCCCTGTCTCTATCTATATGATGTACGGCCCATCTGTTTAATCCAATGGTTTAAAGTTTAAATAATAGCGCCAATTATTCGTTTCTGAATCTGTTATCTTTTGTAACTTATTTCGACTTATTCGACAAATTTTTTTTCTATTTCTTCTGAATAGCTACTTTCTTTTAATAGGTAATGGCCAAGATTAATTATTATTATTATGTTAGACTATAATCGAAAAACATTTATCATTGTATTGTAGACTCGCCCTCTGCAATCTTTTTAAACTATCTTATTTTAATCTTCTGTTTTGATATATGTGTACAATGCAGTGTTCAAGTATGCCAAAGGAGCTCATGATGTAGTGAGTGTGAACTCAGGAGGGTACAAGAGCTGCAATAAAGGAGCATCACCATCCCTGACATCTGGAAATGACTCAGTAACTCTGAAGAAGGGCCCCAATTATTTTATCTGCAGCTTCACTAACCACTGCACTAATGGTATGAAAATTGCAGTTATGGCAGCATAAGCCAGAAACTGTAAAATATTTATGTATTCATCTGTTCACCTATGTTTTTATTACCTTCTATTACTACGTTTCCTGATGTGACCCTCCTCTTGGCTAAAATCATGTTCATCTCTAGTTGTACTTGATTAAGACTTATGTTTGTCTCTACTAATACATATATAATAAAGACAGAGACAAGATTTTTCAGCAAATTTTGTCATCATTTTCTTCGGAGCTTCACAAGTAATCAATTCTTACAGTAATGGCAGCTACGTTTCAGTTGGAAGCTTTGAGTTTGAATACTTGAGTATTAAATTTCTCTATAATGATATATGTCAGTCTCGACTACTAAATGCAGTGGGCAAGTTTGTTGACAGACAGTTTATTTAATTGTCTCAAGTTTAGTAATAATTATTACGTAGACTGTTCCCCGCCATTATGTTAGACACTTGACTATTTTCACGTGAATTGCCTTGGATTTTTCTCTAACTTATAAGATAAAAACAATTTATAATGATGCTTTTCAAATGGCGTCACTGTCTGAATAAATAATGGCGATAAATAGTCTTTGGCATTTTTATGAGTGTCAGAGTTTTACAGGGTAAATTTAATTTCTTGTTTTTCTTTTAAAGAGTTAATTCACTGCACCCTTACAATAAAAATATTTGCTCTATTCCCCCCCCCCCCTTTATATCACTCTATGATTAAAATGTCTCTACACAATTTTGTGTCTAAAAAAAGATTTTATCTCATTACAATATTTACATCAATTGTAAACCTTTTATTCAATTTTTTATTTTATTATTTTTTATATTAAAAAAATTAAAACAATTTGATATATTTCTCTATTCTTATTAGATGAAATATATATATATATATATATATATATAGTTAAAGATAACCAAAAAAATTTAAATTGTCACGTCTTATAGAAGTATTTGTAAAATGTGCATTCTATTACAGTAGTCAAAAATATATAGAAATGTCAATGTGTGTGTGTGTGTGTAGTAGACAAAAATATATAGAAATGTCAATGTTAGTGTGTGTGTGCGCACACACACACACACACACACACACACACACACACACACTAACATTGACATTTCTATATATTTTTGTCTACTATAATAGAATGCACATTTTACAAATACTTCTATAAGACGTGACAATTTAATTTTTTTTGGTTATCTTTAACTATTTAGAAAAGCACTTAAAAGCAAAGGAGTTGCAACTATTTTGATACTTTACTAGTGAAACCACACAAAAGGAACATATTTAAGTGCTCTTGGCGCGACTCTCTTACAAACTAAGAAGATGATGGGTAGACATGTTGAATAAAAGTTCCATATATGTGAGTTGCTAGAAATCCACTCTAGTATGAAAACCATCCCAAATAGCCACAAAGCTTGATTCTATAAGAAGAATCAGATTTAAAAAATCAAATAGGGTATGATGACAACAGAAACAAGAGTGATATTCATCATATTAAAATGAGAAGGAACAAATGCTTTTTGTGTAATTTCTTTGCATTAAGCATAATAAGGTTTGGTATGTATGTTTGTAACTAAAGCCTAGCCTTTTCTTGTGAACACAACTTGATCAAACATCGAATTTGTGCTCTTTTGCTAGCTACTATTATGACTATTTGGTTTATCCTTTTAATTAACTTATAGGTCATAAGGGATTGATTGAAATACCATTCTTTGGTCATGGTATGGTTGGAGCCCTTGTAGTACTACATATAATCAACTCCTTGAAAGTGACAATATTAAAGAGAATTGACAAATACCTAAATTTGTTATCTATTTTTGTACACAAAATTATTGGGCTTCATTATTCATTACAATTTGATGATTTGCAATCACTAGGTTTGTGCATCCTTAAGTAACCTAAGAGATAATTAGAAAATATGTGAATGTTTTCTTTAAATAAACAGTCGAATGACATTAAAAGTCAAAATTGACTTGCTTTAGCCTTATGAATTATATAGAATAGCTGAAAAAAGTTAGCTATATTTATAGAATATTGTAAACACCTTGATTTTACAAATTTCTTTAAATATTTAATCAAATGACATTAAAAGTTAAATTTGACTTCATTTAGTCTTCTAAATGCTATGGAATGATTGAGAAAAATCATGTAGATTTATAGAATGTTGCAAACACTTATATTCTACAAAATAATTGCACAAAAAAATACCCAACTGTTAGAAGTTAGCCTAAAAATATTCTAATTCCCAATTTCACACGTTAATGCAAGATAATAGCATAATTTTTTTTCTAGGAAACCTATAAAAATATTAGCCCCTCCCCACCCAAGAAAATAGCTTACTTCTTGTTCTTATATAGGAAATAAGATATGGGAGAAGTGGCATATACAACAAATGGGAAGAGACAACAACAATAGCCTAAAAAGGCAAGTGTAAGTTCTATGGAAGATGTCAAACTACACACTAATAGACTTTTCTATTCTAACCTATAAATAATATTAGTATTAGTTTTGTTGGTGGTGAAGATTTTTCTTCTTTGGACATGGAAATCCCTAAACAAATATTGTAGGCATTGGGGATGTTTCATGTTTGTGGAAAAACTTGTGACCACTCCTTTATTCATAGTCATTCCTTTTGGTGGTATTTTGGGAGAATATGCTAATGTAAATGAATATTTTTATCTGCATATACATGATTACTTTGCATATTGTTCCTTGGACATTTCTCCCCAATTTACATAGTTTGATAGTGGGTTCATGTTAAACTTCTTATCAAGGGAAATCTCAAGATTTTTCATGTGCTAGAGGCTTTGTCATAGTGTTGATGACCTATTCAAAGGATAAATATTTGATTGTTGATAGAAAACTACGAATGGGATGAAAAAAGTTATCTTGTAATGAGGACATGGTCTATTTCCTTCAAAAGAAATCTTTTAATGTTAGAATTGCATAGGTTCTTGACTATTGAATCTTTCACTCTAATTATAAGAAGATTCATTTTATGAGATTATTTATAGTGTTGTTGAATGTTTCTTGAGGTTGGAACCTATCAATTCCTACACATGAGTCACTCTATATTACCTCATAGTGTAGTGAAAATTTAGATCTTAAGGTTCTTCATAAGGATGTTACTTTAATGGTGGATGACAAACCTTGCATTCAAATACATGACTATGGGTATTTCTATTTTATATATAATTGATATTTTTTTTCATTAGTCACTTGGCTTCTAGCTATCCACTCTTTAGGAGAAACAACTTATCAACATTGTGAATAAATTCCCACAAAGGTCTCCAAGCTATTAATTGAAAAGAAGCTAATGTACCAAAGAAATTTCCTAAACTAATATTGAAAGGAGTGTGTTGTTGATTTTTTTAAAATGTCTTTATAATGATATATGTCAGTCTCAACTACTAACTGTAGTGGGCAAGTTTGTTGACAGACAGTTTATTTAATTGCCTCCAAGTTTAGTAATAATTATTACGTAGAATGTTCCCTGCCATTATGTTAGACACTTGACTATTTTCACGTGATTTTTTCTCTAAATTAGAAGATAAAAACAATTTATAATAATGCTTTTTCAATGGCATTATTGTCTGAATAAATAGTGGCGATAAATAGTCTTTGGCATTTTTATGAGTGGCAGAGGTTTACAGGGTAAATTTAATTTCTTATTTTTCTTTTAAAGAGTTAATTCACTGCACCCTTACATTAAAAATATTTGCTCTATTTCCCACACCTTGCTCTATTTCCCACACCCCCCACCCCCCCTTTCTGTCACTCTATGATTAAAGCGTCTCTACACAATTTTGTGTTCTCATTACAATAGTTACATCAATTGTAAATTCTTTATTCATTTTTTTATTATTATATCAATTGTAAACTCTTTATTCAATTTTTTATTTTATTATTAGTTTATATAAAAAAATAAAAACTATTTGAGATAAAATATTTTGTTTTGTTAAATTTTATTTACAATTTTAAAAATGTAAATATTGTTTTAGTTATTAACAATATAGATATATATGATTCAATAGAAAATTAACATTTGTTAGCTTCTATTTCAATTTTTATCAATGGTGGGAGTTGTACTGGACTTTGTCTTCCTAATAAATTTAGACAGATTGATTTCCAGTATGAAGAAAAAGATTTAAAAAAATGTTAAAAGATTTATAATGAAATTAATAAAGTAGCTTTGAAATCAAAATTGATCATATTTTATAAAGAATTGTAAAAAATTGTAAATTTAATATTATTAAGATCTTAATATTAAATCAAATTTATTAAGCCAACTAGTATAATTAAGCAAACAACAAGTTTTGTTAAGGCCGATTTAACAAAAAGTGGTTGAAGTTGGATGAAATTAGGATGTATATTTGTTATTACTAATAAGTGGATGAGGATATGATATGATTTTAATATTTAATTTTATGATTCATACATGGATTTTTCAGCGAGTTTTCATTTTGAGAAAGGTATTTTTCTATTAAATAAATGTCAAGAGTAAAATCATAAAAGAAAATCATTTAGTTGTGTGTGTGTGTGTGTGTGTGTACCAACATTGACATTTCTATATATTTTTGTCTACTATAATAGAATGTACATTTTACAAATACTTCTATAAGACAAGACAGTTTCAAATTTTTTATTATCTTTAACAATTTAAAGAAGCACTTAAAAGAAAAGGAGTTGCAACTATTTTGATACTTTACTAGTGAAAGCACAAAAAAGGAACATGTTTAAGTGCTCTTGGCGCAACTCTTTTACAAACTAAGAAGATGGGTAGAATGTTGAATAAAAGTTCCATATATATTAGTTGCTAGAAATCCATTCTAGTATGAATATCATCACAAATAGTCACATAGTTTGATTCTATAAGAAAAACCATATTTAAAAAAATCAAATAGGGCATAATGACAACAAAAACAAGAGTGATATTCATCATATTAAAATGAGAAGGCACAAACATTTTTTTCGTAATTTCTTTGCATTTTGGATAATAAGGTTTGGTATGTGCATTTGTAACTAGAGCCTAGCCTTTTCCTGTGAACTCAACTTGATCGAATATTAGATTTGTGCTCTTTTGCTAGCTATCATCACATCAAGACTATTTGGTTTATCCTTTTAATTAACTTATAGGGTGTTGGTGTTTGAAACTACTAAACAACAAAATGCTCAATACCAAAATGATAACACTCATATAGCCTAAGGATTAGCCAATTCCTATTAACAATTACATAAGTAAACCATTTGTACCCAACTTCAACAAAACTAAGGATGGTTTCCTACTCTTTAGGCTCTGCAAAACCAAGGTGGGTATACCTAGGGATGATTCTAATGCAAACTGTTGTATGGAAATTATCTTAGTTTCATTCTGATTCTCATCTTCTATCCTTAGGCACATACACAATTTACCAATTTCTTTAATGCTTTCAAGTTTATATGCATCCCTCATAAGTAGATCTGGTCATAATTCTCCTAGAGTTTACAAGTATTTCTGGAAATAATAGCTACCTAAAACTCAGACAGTAAATGTAAATGAGTGGTGACCAACATTATAACCTTGAACAAAATGAAATGAAAATGACTTTGAAATTATATTTGTTTTGACATGTAGAAGCAAAATTTACTCTCAACCATTTTTTACTTATATGACCAGTGCCTCATCCATTGGGAGTAAAGAGTCAACTATTGGTAGGAGACGTTGTTCAATTAACTTGTAATTGAATTTATCAACTGTAACCACCTATTTCCATTCTTATGAAATATCCTTTTCATAAACTCATGAATTTTACTAATTTACTAAAGTATTTACATAATTCATTGAATTAAAAGCAATAATATAACCAATATAAAACCCATCCAGACTGCATTCAATTGATAGAACCTTATTCAAATGATCTCAAAATTAATAAACTCATGAAATGGAGATAGAAAATGGTGACACAGATTTAGTGTAAATACCCTTTTGTATTATCCTTTTTGCTGACTAATATAATGACCAATAGAAACTCAATGAAAAATGTAGGAATTCATATTGATTCTATCATTTGTATTTGTCATCAAAAAAGTACATGACATGAAGAAAACTCAAAAATAACTACACATGATTGGACTGACTGCACTTTCTTGAAAATTGAAAAACATACACACATTTAGACCCTCACAATGCCTTGAAAACATATTTATATAACATGAGTTGCAACAAGAAAAGGGCAATTGTGATTGACACGTGTCCTTTTACAACAATAAGTACAAATTTAATTAAAATATCTTGGACACCTTAATTCAAAAAGAAACAATAAAAAGCAGTTGCAGATGACAACTGGAGCATAAAATCTTTAACTTTTTCTTTTTCTCTAACTACTTCCTGTTGGTAAAGCTTTTATTTCTACAATTGCTTCCCATACAATGACTTCTCTCTTGGTGGGCCACTCGCATGTCTTGGTTGTTGCTAGTTCACCAACAGATTTCTGCCACTTGGCATCAGTGATCACTTTCCCTTCTGTGGTAAACCTATTCATTTCAGTTTCAACCTTGAATAGGGTATCAATAAGTTCATTAAAAACAAATTCATCAATATCACCTTGGAAAATAAATGCCACCTATGAAAAGTCTACAATATGGTCAAAAGAATTAGACCATTCATTGAAATCCTTTACTTTATTATTAGAATGAAGGATAGAAAGAATTAAAGAATGAAAACCACTTGTCAATACTTTCATTTTACTTTGAATTGCTGCCAGTTTCCTTGTGAAGAATTGCAACAGATCTTTCACCTTGTCCATGCCTTCTTTTACAATAATAACTTTATTAGGCAAGTCTGGCTTTTTTGCTAGTAGTGGTATCAACCTATCAAAAAATTGCATGTATGGTCCCCATTGTTGGAAGATTGGATCAAGCCACCCTATTGAGTATTTTCATACCTTTTCTGCATATTGTAAATTGATGAATGCACTATAGGCATCTTGTAATATTCTCTTCAAAATGCTTATTCTATAACTTAGTACATTCATCATAACATTCTTTTTTGTTGAACTATCAGATTGAGGAGCTTCTATTTCCACATTGACCATAGGCACTGGCATTGTTACCCCCATAGGCATCTCTTCTGTTTGGGCCTCTGCCTCTATAGTATACTTTTCCTCTTCCACTTGCCTTGGTTCATGTTCTACCTCTGTTGCAGCCTTGAGTTGTTCTCTGAGGGATGCCACTTCTACTTCTAAACTCTGGATTTTCCCCTCCAACTATTCTATCCTCTATTTCTGCACATATCTCATCTTAAGCTCCTCCTCATACAATTTCCTGACATCTAGACATTCATTGTAGATTGTAGCTAACCTGTCCTCAATTTGATCTACTTTTGCCTCATTCATGAGTGCAAAGTGTTTGACCAAGCTAGAAATCTCTTTTCCAGTAGTATTATCTAATGTCCAAATAATCATATTGCCTTGTGTAGTTTCCTATATGTCCACAATCTTAGGCTTTTTTGTGTCAGGGGCAACACTCAACACTACTAGGGTTTTTGTATCTACATTGAACCTTGACCCCCTCTTCAGTCCTTCACTACCACTACCCTCATAGCTGGTGGCTTTGTCTTGTCTTCTCATTTGATCAAGAACAAAGACCCTCTCAATATCCCAATTTGGAATTAAAATCATACCACTCCTGTGTACCAACTCCCTGGCCTTTGCAGGGGTTATTGTCTCACTATCCGGGTCATAGGCTAGTAGTTTATCCACCAATTCTTTATTTTTATTAGGATCCTCTCCTGGCATGAAGCTTAATGTGAGCTCATTCTATTTTATTTTATAAAGAAAACTTTTAAATTATGATGATTTGATGAAATAATCATCTTCCATAATTTTTTCAAATTGGATGAGCTTGTCATCTAATCTTGATGCTGCAATTTGAAGATCATTAGAGGCTTTTCCTACCTCTATAGCCCTTTGATGCAAATAATTTTTCCTAATGTCAGCAAAATATTCATCATTTACTAGCATCACTTTCAAGACTCTACTTACCACCTTCTCTGGGATGTGCATTGTTTTTTGCCTTTTATTGCCCTTTGGCACCCATGTTGAAGATGAGGATTGCTCCTCCTCCAACTCAACCTCCAACTATACATCTGGCTTAGCGGATTCTCTATTTATAGTGGCTTCCTCTCCCTCTGGCTCATGTGGCATTTGAGACATGACGTAATTAAAATTTTCTACCATCTTCCTCAAGTTGCCAAGATAGGGAATCTCTGTATAGAAACTTTTAAAATTAGGGTTTTCTCTTTTCAAGGCCTCCTCTACCTTCCTTATTTCAACATATTTTCCCAACAGTGTATCAACCTCCCCTATTGCTACTATGTTAGCAATCAAATCCTCCATAGGGATTGGCTTGCTCGGAGGTAGGATGTATCCCCTAATGGCATTAACCTCATTTGTAATGTAGTTCTTAGGGTCATACATCCTATAAGGCCCAGTAGCAAATTTGTACTGGCCTAGGTACTCACACAACTCCTCATATGCATTTTTTCCCATTTCAAAATCTCCTAGTTTAAATGTTCTACAAACAAAGGTAGGCTTGTGTAGAGAAGGAAGGATCATTTGTTTGTTCATCAGTAAGAATTGCCAAAAGAATTCAATGATGACCAATCTAGGGGGTACATACTTGGGCAGAATGTGAGGAGGCTGTGGGCATGCATATATTCTCATCAATGTGCACTCCTTAAACAAAAATATATCCCCCCAATTATGATATAATTTGGTTTTCTCATCCAAAAATGAAGGTCTAAGAAAAGTTTTCAAAACATTTGGTGCCCTAAAGAAAGTATGGTCTACTTGCCTTATAATAAAAAAATTGAACAAATTAAAGAACACAAGTGCATTTGAATAATGGAAATTCTTATCCCAAATGTGAGTCCATAGTTGCACAGGTAACTTACCAAATTCATTAGAAGTTTGGTCAATGAAGTCCTGGCTGATGTAACCAATGTTGTAATATAAGATCAGGTGCATCAGTAGTGAATAATGGTGGAACTTGAAATCTTTCATTTCTCCCTTCTTTGCATTGACAATTTGATTGTGCATGTTGTCCATGATGAATGCCACATAGTCATATTCTTTGTGGTGGAAGGGGTCTTGTATGTCACATGCCATCAGGAATAAGGAACCATAGACACGATCCTCTGAACCATCACTTCCCAGAACTTTTGTGTAGCCCATATACTGTATTCTTGAAATAATTCTTGAATTTTCTCAAGGGAAAATGATCCCCCACCTTCTTTGGAATCAGCCCTGCCTTTTTAACATTATAAGGAATGGGGCAACATCACATTGTTCACAAAATAGGTCTTATTGCTCCCAAATTTCCTTTGCAAGTCTTCAATGTCAATAGGCACATCCATTTGCCCTTCTAATCCAAAAGCTTCTATGAAAGAAGTTATGTCTAGTGTGCATAAAAAGCTCCCATCATGCCTTTGGAATGTCCTGGTGACTGGATTGTAAGAATTTATCAATGCCTTTAACAGGTCCACACCAACAAACACCTATGGGAATATCAACTTTTCCATGTTCCTGTTCCATGGGTTGCAGACTAGTATATTTTCAATTTTGTTTTGTTAGAAATATAAAAACAAATTAAAACCATCAATCCTAAGGCATTTTGCATCCCTGACCAAGAAGTAAGGGTCTTTGAAGATATGGTTATTTGCCAAAATGGCGTTTGATGACCTTGGAAGAATTTTAAGCCAATCTTTAGCATGCTTGTTTGGCTTCCTAACCCTTGACTTTTTCTCAGTTTTGAGAGCATCACTCTTCCTTTTTCCTTTAGGTGTGACCTCTACAACATCGTCACCCTCATCTTCAACCTCTACTTCTTCTGCAGGAACCTCCTCAACTTCTTTGTCAGCCATTTTCTCTACAAATTATACTTTGAACTCTTGCAATAGTAACACAAAAATCGCGAGGCTATGGATACTTGGAGAAATTTTTAGAACATGAACAAAAATTCTTCGAAATGGCAATATTCTAAAAATTCAATCAAATATTTATGGTTTAATCATACAATCTACTAGCTTTTTAATAAATTCTGCATGCACAAGTTTTCAATACCACCTTCGTAGGTTGACAACAAGGAATATCAATTGTGAAAATTGATCTTGATGTACTTTTTAGTGTTTTATTTTACTTGGCTATGGTGAATTTGTCCTTTTTTCTGATTTGGCATGACACCTCAGCCACTCCCTTTTCAAATTTTGGTCTTCCATTTTTACACTAAGTCAAAATCTTTCAATCTTTGTAACCCTGGAGACACACTTAGTTAGCTTTTATGCCTGTTTGATGATGCTTCAAAATATCCCAAGCATAGAAGTGTTAGGGTTTCTTTGGCACTGTATTGATATTTCTCTTATGCAACCCCTTATACCATACGATCTCAAGTCTCCTCAATAGGTACCTACGTTCTTATGCTTCAAACCTTTCTCATATGAGCGTAAAGCCTTTGCTACAATCTTCACTTTCCCCATTATGCTGATATGCACACATATCACTAGAACCTTCAAAATACTTCTTTACACTTCTATGCTCACTTCATTACTCGAGAGATCATAACACTTTGCATATCCATCCTCCGATCATATGCTTAAGGCTTTACCCATGGCATTGTAATATTTCTTATCTTTTCTTTATTTCACCTTTATGCCTACACAAGTAACCTTAACCTCGTATCATTGGAAAGCCTTTACAAATGGTATCCTACTCTTATGTTTCTCCTTTCTCGTAACAACATAAAGCTTTCTTTTCATTCCTTTGTCAATTCTTTTATGCTTATATGCTTAGACTTAGCTCATAACCACAGAGACAAAGATGAAATAACTCTTTGCTTCTACACTTATCACGCAATCGTAAAGGTGTAATGAGAAATCTCTCTTTTCACTTATCAATGACTTGGATTGAATCTCAGAAAATCAAAAAAGAACATTGTTGTTGATTTTAGGCACATGCAAAATGAAAAATTTAAGTCATCTACCATGTAGGTTGGGCCCACTTGACATGCATGGCATGTCACCATTTGATTCGTTCTCATCAGGGCCGATCTAACAACTCAATAAGTCCCACTTAACACAATCACCATTATAATATGGCTTTACGGTTGTCTGCAAGTTCAAGAAACGAAGGCACGTAAACAAATTGAACTTCACCTTCATTCTTACGAGTTCCTTTTACACATAAAATTGTAAGACACTTTATGCCTTCTTATAAATCATTCTTTATGCCATGCTGAGATATTACACCTTTATGCCATTCAATAGAACATAGGTGTGTACATCAAACTACAATACCTTTCTGCCACTTCACTCAACACTTTACTTGTATGCCTGTAAAGCCATCTGGCATAGCTCCTCTTAAACCTTTTATGCTCACCTACTCAATAGAATAATGTATGACTAGAAAAACCTTATCAAACCCCTTTCACTCACCCGCTCAACTTATCATTGTAGAGCCGTAAGACCATTTCCCAAGCATTGAAAACCTTTATGCCTCTTTGCCCAAGGATCAAGCGTATGATTGAGGAACCTCAAGATGTACTATTCCACTACTACAGAAAGCATAAGCATATCCCCATAAAACATAAACTCCTTTATGCCTTTACACTGCTTGGTGAAATGAGATCACAGAAACATGAGCAAGAAGGTACTTTGTTCTTATGGGAAACCCTACACTGTAAGACCGTAAAGGGAAGAAACTAAGCTATTTACAAACCCTTTCAAAAATTTAAAAAAGACTTAGGGTTTTTTACACACTTAAGGTATTTCAATGATTGTGTTGATGACAAACCTTGAGAATTTAATAGAATTAAAACAACACATGAACTAGGGCAAGACTAGGGAAACCTAAAAATTTGAAAAATATAAGGAACAAAACCCTAATTTGCATGATACGATGACTTAAATGATTTTTCACCAAAATTTTAGAATTTATCTACATTATGAAAAGTCAGACCAACATAGGGCATAAGGGATTGATTGAAATATCATTCTTAGGTCATGGTATAGTTGAAGCCCTCATAGTACTACATATAATCAACTCCTTGAAAGTGACTATTGAATAGAACTAACAAATGCCTAAATTCGTTATCTATTTTTGTACAAAATATCCTTGGGCTTCATTATTCATTACAATTTGATGATTT
The DNA here is from genome assembly GCA_028749045.1 of Cupressus sempervirens. Lineage (NCBI taxonomy): Eukaryota > Viridiplantae > Streptophyta > Pinopsida > Cupressales > Cupressaceae > Cupressus > Cupressus sempervirens. The sequence goes on along the minus strand of CM053789.1, from coordinate 52,103,425 downwards.
GCAATCACTAGGTTTGTGCATCTTTAAGTAACCTAAGAGATAATTAGAAAAGATGTGAATATTTTCTTTAAATAAATGATCGAATGACATTAAAAGTCAAAATTGACTTGCTTTAGCCTTGTGAATTATGTAGAATAGCTACAAAAAGTTTGCTAGATTTATAGAATGTTGCAAACACCTTGATTTTACAAATTTCTTTAAATGTTTAATCAAATGACATTAAAATTTAAATTTGACTTCATTTGGTCTTGTAGATGCTATGGAATAATTGAGAAAAATCATGTAGATTTATAGAATGTTGCGAACACCTATATTTTACAAAATAATTGCACAAAAAAACCTTAACTGTTAGAAGTTACCCTAAAAATATTCTAATTCCCAAATTCATATGTTAATGCAAGATAATAGCATAATTTTTTTTTCTATGAAACCTATAAAAATATTAGCCCCTCCCCACCCAAGAGAATAGCTTACTTCTTGTTCTTATATAGGAAATAAGATATGGGAGAAGCAACATATACAACAAATGGGAAGAGAGATTAACAATAGCCTAAAAAGGCAAGTGTAAGTTCTATGGAAGATGTCAAACTACACACTAATAGACTTTTCTATTCTAACCTATAAATAATATTAGTATTAATTTTGTTGGTGGTGAAGATTTTTCTTCTTTGGACATGAAAATCCCTACACAAATATTGTAGGCATAGTTTGGAATGTTTCTTGTTTGTGGAAAAACTTATGACCCCTCCTTTATTCATAGTCATTCTTTTTGGTGGTGTTTTGGGAGAATATGCTAATGTAAATGAGTAATTTTATCTATATATACATGATTACTTTGCAGATTGTTCCTTGGACATTTCACCCCAATTTACATAGTTTGATAGTGGGTTCATGTTAAACTTCTTATCAAGGGAAATCTCAAGATTTTTTCATGTGCTAGAGGCTTTTTCATAGTGTTGATGACCTACTCAAAGGATAAATATTCAATCATTGACAAAAAATTATGAATGGGATGAATAGTTATCTTGTAATGAAGACATGGTCTATTTCCTTCAAAATAAATCTTTTAATGTTAAAATTTCATAGGTTCTTGACTATTAAAATTTTCACTCTAATTATAAGAAAATTCCTTTTATGAGACTATTTACAGTGTTGTTGAATGTTTCTTAAGGTTGGAAACTATCAGTTCCTACACATGAGTCACTTTATATTACCTCATAGTCTAGTGAAAATTCAGATCTCTCAAGGCTTTTAATAAGGATCTTACTTTAATGGTGGATGGAAAACCTTGAATTCAAATACATGATTATGGGTATTTCCATTTTATATATAATTGATATTTTTTCATTAGTCACTTGGCTTCTAGCTGTCCACCCTTTAGGAGAAACAACTTATCAACGTTGTAAATAAATTCCCTCAAAGATCTCCTAGCTATTAATTGAAAAGAAGCTAATGTACCAAAGAAACTTCCTAAACTAATATTGAAAGGAGTGTGGCATTGATTTTTTTAAGCTTGATAAAGATTATAGAAATAAAAGATAAATTAACATAATTTGTATACACCATCACAATAATGATTTATGTGGAGAAAACCCTTTTAAGGAAACTCCTAGACCCTAAAATCCACTAAATATATAAATAACAAGTAGACAAGATTACAATATGCTTATGTAGAAAATATTTCACAAGAGTATCATTGACCAAAAATCTATAGGAAACTTGAAAACCATTAAACTCTCACAATAAACCACAATTCTCTATTATATTATAAATCCCTCATATAATAGGCTTTCCTTCCAAAGAAAGAAAATTCAATGCTATCTCTAACATTGGATCTAGGATATTATGAATTGCAGTACAAATCTGCAATGAAAAGATATAATTAAAATATTATTTTCAAGGGCACCAACCTCAAACCCCTTTTTGGGTACACAACCCATAGATCCCCAACTAAGGTTAAATCCCTTCTTAAACATCACAATGGGTTTACTTGAGTCCCTTCAACCCCCCACACTCAAATATCAATAGTAACTATTTATAATTGTATGCTTGGATACAATTTTCCTAAAATCAATGATTTTGACTCTCTAGTTGATTACTCCTTTCAAGACAAGAGTCTTCCCATGATGTTTAATCTTCTCTTCTTGTTATGCCTTTCTCCTCTTCTTGTAACCATTTCTACTTTTCCAACTTATATTGGTGAGCCCACCCACCTTCTATTTGGTTTCTTAGTGTTGGAAATGAGAATGGAGTAATTGAGAGGGGGAGGGGGTGAATCAGTTACCACAAAAACATTTCACTGTCCCTTAGATGTCTAAAATCATGATCTTAGTTACAGATTACTAAAACTTGATAATGTAGCAAATACTAATAATTGTTAAGAACTGATAACCAAAACAATTCAGCAATCATGAACATTAGAGACACCAAATTTAACGTGGAAACCCAATATGGGAAAAACCACCAATGTAACTAGTTACTGTTTTTCACTCTTCTGAAGTGAGCCCTGTTAGGAGCCAACCCTGTTAAAGGTTACAAAACAAACTGTTAGGTGTGACCCTGTTAGAGGATTTAATCACCCTGTTAGGAGTGGCCTTGCTAGAGGTCTTTAGAACAATTCAACTGAACTGTCACCTTGTTAGAGGATTTACAATAGGGCTGTTAAACCCACTCTATTAAGAGATTTTGGGTTCACTGTTACAATGGTTAGAAAGCAACAATGAAGTGACCTGATATAATGTGCAACTTATCTTTGCTGATTGCAAATCTTTGTTATGCTTGACTGGATCCTTACTGATCACATACAACTTTGCAGCTCCTTCAACGCATCTGATCCTCCATCACACTTTTTCAACATTCGCTCATATGTTCAATATTCGCAATCTTATGCATCCAAAACTCTTACATCTTTTCAAATTCACAACTTGATCTTTCATATATACCTTACAGATTATCTTGGTCAGCTGTAATCACTGACCAATAAACAAATACAATAGTCGACTAAAAAAAAATTACAAACCAACAAATCCCTTTACTGGCCGACACTGCTTGGTTAATACTGTTCAGAAAATAATTCCTGTGTTAACCGACTGAGCTCGATTAATATAGCGAACTCCGTGACATCCCTTCAATCGCTGGGAGAACTCGATAAGTATAGATGATCGAGTGAGCTCGGTAGAAATTGTCTTTGCCAAATTCCCTTTGGACACCGAGTGAACTCGGTAAACACTGACTTTTCTTTGTTTACCTTCCCAGCTCGGTAAACACTAACTTTTCTTCAGTTACCTTCCCAGCTCGGTAAACACTAACTTTTCTTCGCTTACCTTCCTAGCTCAGTAAACACTCTGTCACAGTTTTCTTCGATCGCCGAGTGAGCTCAGTAAGTACTGAACTTTCTTTCGTCAACTAAGTTAGCTCGGTAGAAGCTATCTTTACAGTGTAATATACAACAATGCTTCGATAGACTCTGTAAACTACTATGCTTACCTTCTGAGCTCGGTAGACTCTGTCTGATGACTGATATGACATTTGTGTAACATCAAAGACAACACTCAATTAACCAATTGTATCCAACAATCTCCCTCTTTGGCATTGATGGCAACACAACATGTCATAGCAGAATGAAATTTGAAAACAAGTCCTTCTCTTAGTGCAGCACTATATGTCAACATAATACTTCTCCCTCTTTTAGTAATCTCCCTCTGTGAAGGAATTATATAACAGAAAGATATGACAGTTTTATTCTTCCTTTACAATTGCTTACAAATTTCAGAATAGGTATTACAGTTTTACTCTCCCTCTTTGACAACACATGCCAAAGACAATACAACACAATAAAAGCTTTTTTTTTTTTGTATGCCAAAAGTACTTCTCAACTGGATTACAGTGTACCTTATGTACAGATTCATATGCAATGACTTTAATACTCTGCTGCATCAATTTGATAGATTTTCAACTTGTCATAGGTTGATGCATCACTCAAAACTTTATTTTAGTGAACTTTAGATAGGGGAGTGACCCCTAACTTACCTCTGAGATACAAGAGTGTATCCTTAGGTAATGGCTTTGTGAATATGTTAGCAATTTGTTCCTTTGTATGCACATATTTCAGTCTGATCTCCTTGTCCTGCACCAATTCTCTGACAAAATGATATTTTATTGCTATGTGCTTGGTCTTGGAATGCATCACTGGATTCTTGGATATGTTGATTGCACTAGTATTGTCACAGAACATAACAACTGGTTCTTTGATTTCCATCTTCATTCCTTGTAATAACTGTTTAAACCAAACAATGTTGGAACAGTTTACTGCTGCAGCAACATACTCTGCCTCTGCTGTAGATTGGGATGTACAATTCTGCTTTTTGCTTGTCCAAGAAACCAATCTCTTTCCAAGAAAGAATGCTCCTCCACTTGTGCTTTTTCTATCATCAAGATTCCCTGCCCAATCAGCATCAGTAAAAACTTTCAAATCTACATTACCTCCAAGTTTGTACCATAGTCCATAATCTTCAGTTCCTTTCAAATATCTCATTATTCTTTTGATTGCCATTAGGTGAGCATATCTTGGTTTTGCTGAAAATCTTGCAACAATACCAACTACAAGAGCAATATCTGGTCTAGTATGAACTACATACTGCAACTTTTCAATCATAGATCTATACAATGTTTGGTCTACTTCTTTGGATTCATCATCTTTGGTAAGTTTCAATCCAGTACACATAGGAGTTCCAACAGGTTTACAGTCCTCCATACCAAACTTTTTCAATATCTCCTTGATGTATTCTGATTGAGTAATAAAGATGCCATTCTTATTTTGTTGAATTTGAAGACCAACAAAGAATTTTATTTCACCAAAAATAGACATTTCAAATTCCTTGTTCATTTGTTTTGAAAATTCTTTGCAAAGATCATCATTCCCTGTGAAAATAGTATCATCTACAAATATTTCTGCCCAAACAATCTTATTATCTGATCCTTCCTTTATATACAAGCTACTATTATCATTAGTTCTTTGAAAACCAATCTGAATAAGATAGTTATGTAATCTTTCATACCATGCTCTAGGGGCTTGTTTCAGACCATACAGTGCCTTGTGTAATTTGCAGACCATGTTCCTTTTCTCTGGATCAACAAAACCTTCAGATTTTTCAATGTAAACCTCTTCATCTAGTATTCCATTGAGGAATGCTGACTTAACATCCATCTGATAAACTTTGAATCCTTTGTGAGTAGCATATGCAAGTAAGGTTCAGACTCCTTCCAATCTTGCAATAGGAGAAAAATTTTCCCCATAATCTATGCCTTCTTCTTGAGAGTATCCTTTGCATACCAATCTAGCTTTGTTTTTGGATACCTTACCATCTTTAGTCAACTTGTTTCTGAATACCCACTTGGTTCCAATTATATTCTTATCTTTAGGCCTGGTTACAAGAGTCCATGTCTTGTTCTTTTCTATCTGTTCTATTTCTTCATTCATTGCCTCAATCCAACTATCATTTGCCAATGCGTCTTTAATACTTCTAGGTTCAAAATCAGCAAGTAAAAAAGTAGTTTTCAACTTACTTCTTGTCAGGGTTCCTTCATATTTGTCTCCAATGATCTGATCTGGTGTATGATGTCTTCTGATATATTTAGCTAATACAGGTTCTTTACCTCTTGAATGAGTTTCATTGATATCTACTTGTGCTTCAATTTCATATTTAGGATGTTCTAGCTCGGTTGCTTCAGACTTAGTAGACACTTGCTCGGTAGTGTTTGAATGTTGTTGTGGCTCGGTTTGAACTATTTGCAACTCCTTTACTGAAGATTCAGGAGTTGAGGATTCTTGAGTGAATGGTATACTTGGTATAGTATCAGGTTCAATGTAAACAAATCTCTTGTAATCTTCAGGTATCATTTTGCTTTCTTCTTCTGATTTGTCTGCAAACTCATCAACTTTCACATGTGCACTTTCTATGACTTTGTGAGTGGATAGATTTAAACATCTATATGCTTTTCTTTTGCAAGAATAACCCAAAAATATTCCTTCATCACCTTTTACATCAAATTTTCCTTTTCTAGATTCTTTCAAAATATAACAGTTGCTTCCAAATATTTTCAGATAACTTACATTGGGTTTGTAGCCATACCATAATTCATAGGGAGTCTTGAATGAATCCTTTTTCAACTGCACTCTATTTAAGGTATGAACTGCAGTGCTGATGGCTTCCTTCCAGTATTTGATAGCAATGTTTTTTTCTATCATCAGGGTTCTTGCACAATCCATAATGAATATGTTTCTTCTTTCAGCTATTCCATTTTGTTCTGGAGTTCCTGGTGCTGAAACTTGTCTTTTAATACCTCTTTCAATGCAGAAGTTATTGAATTCATGTGAAAGGAATTCACCACCTCTGTCTGACCTTAAACATTTCAGCTTTTTCCCTGTTTCTTTTTCAACTATTGCCAAATACCATTTGAATTTTTCAAATGCTTCTAATTTATTCCTTAGATACATGACAGTCATCATTCTTGAATAGTCATCAACAAAAAGAATGAAAAACTGTTCTCCAGTATAGCTTTCTATTCCAATGGGTCCACATAAATCAGTATGCACAATTTCTAATATATCTTCAGACTGATATTTTTTACCTTTAAAACTAGTTTTTCCCATTTTACCAATCTGACAATTCTTGCATAGACCAACCTCAGGTTTCTTGATGTTAGGAATGCCTCTTACTTTCTTGAATTTTCTTATTTTTACCAAATTATCAAAATTGACATGACACAACCTTTTATGCCATAACCAACTCTCTTCAATTTGAGCAATAAAACGTGAGCATTCACCAAGTTCTAGATAGAACAAGTTACTTTTAGATCCTATCAGTTTTCTCTGCTCATTCAACAGTCTCACCTTTCCATGCATGAATTCTACCTTGAATCCAATATTTAGTAACTGTGCCACACTTAGAAAATTATGTTTGAGACCTTCAACCCAGTAGGCATTATTACATATGAGTTCTTTGGATAGACGGATTTTTCCTCTTCCTTTTATGAAACGAGGTTCATCATTACCAAACCTCACACTGCCACCATCATAGTCTTCAAATTGATCAAACTTAGTTTTATCACCAGTCATATGATGTGAGCAACCACTGTCTATAATCCATGTATCATTCTTACTTACATGAGAGATAAGAGCCATTTTATCTTTGTCATCACTATCGGAGTTATCTTTTACAACAATATAAACAATTTCATCCTCACTATTATCAGAATCCTTAGAATTTTCAGCCATGAAACATGATTTCTTACCTTTGTTCTTGGATGATTTAAAGTCTTTCTTGTCATTCCATTTGTGATCTTTCTTTTCATCATTTTTTTGCTTGTTTGGGCACCTTGCTGCAATATGACCAATTTCATCACAAGAAAAACAGATTAGAGGAACTTTACCTTTGTATTTTCCTCTGCCTCTAGAATATTTCTTGGCTAGTAGAGCTTCAATCACTTCAAGATCACTGTCTGAACTTTGGCTTGAATCATTTTCACTTTCTGACTGTGATTCTATCTTCTTTTTGCTTTTCTCTTTGAGTGAGAGCTTGGCTTGAAATGCTGATTCAATGTTTTTGGAGGCTGGAACATAGTTGTCAAAGTTATCTAGTTCAAATGCAGTTAGTCTTCCGACTATGGCCTCAAGATTTATCTTATGATTTGCTTCACACCTTCTTTCCTGTATTGCAGAGACTCTAATTGCATAAACGGGAAGCAAAGTTCTGAGAACTTTGCTTACAACTGTTTCTCATTTGATGTCACCTCCAGCTGCCCTGATTGCACTTACATATGCTTTAACTCTTTCAACGTATTTTGCAATGTTTTCATCCTCTCTCATCTTCATTTGATTAAATTTTCCTCTTAGACTTTCTGCTTTTGCTCTTCTCACATTATCATCCCCTCCATAGATCTCCTTTAGCTTGTTCCACATGTCAAAGGCAATTTTGCAGTCCTTAATGTCATCAAATTCTTCATAGCTAAGAGCAGATGCTATGTCTATCATCATATTGTTGTGAGTCTTCTTTTCAGCAATATCATTAACTGACAGTGTGCCAGAAGGTTCTTCATATTTTTCTTCAAGGTATTTCAGTCCAGTATCACCAACAGTAGCTAGATGAAGTTTCATCAATTCTTGCCATGCTGAGAAGTTATCTCTGTTAAGTTTTGGAATTTCTCTTCTGTAAGACATCTTGATCTTTGGCTTAGAATCTTAAAATCCTTTCCTGCAAGCACCAAAAGCTTTGATACCAATTGTTGAAAATGAGAATGGAGTAACTAAGAGGGGGAGGGGGTGAATCAGTTACCACAAAAACATTTCACTGTCCCTTAGATGTCTAAAATCTTGATCTTAGTTACAGATTACTGAAACTTGATCATGCAGCAAATACTAATAATTGTTAAGAACTGATAACCAAAACAATTCAACAATCATGAACACTAGAGACACTAGATTTAATGTGGAAACCCAATATGGGAAAAATCACCAATGTAACTAGTTATTGTTTTTCACTCTTCTGAAGTGAGCCCTGTTAGGAGCCAAGCCTGTTAAAGGTTACAAAACACACTATTAGGTGTGACCCTGTTAGATGATTTAATCACCCTGTTAGGAGTGGCCTTGCTAGAGGTCTTTAGAAAAATTCAACTGAACTGTCACCTTGTTAGAGGATTTACAATAGGGCTGTTAAATCCACTCTATTAAGAGATTTTGGGTTCACTGTTACAATGGTTAGAAAGCAACAATGAAGTGACCTGATATAATGTGCAACTTATCTTTGCCGATTGCAGATCTCTGTTATGCTTGACTGGATCCTTACTGATCACATACAACTTTGCAACTCCTTCAATGCATCTGATCCTCCATCACACTTTTTCAACATTCGCTCATATGTTCAATATTCTCACACTTATGCATCCAAAACTCTTACATCTTTTCGAATTCACAACTTGATCTTTCATATATACCTTACAGATTATCTTGGTTGGCTCTAATCACTGACCAATAAACAAATACAATAGTCGGCTAAAAAAAATTACAAACCAACAAATTTCTTTACTGGCCGACACTGCTTGGTTAATACTGTTCAGAAAATAATTCTTGTGTTAACCGACTGAGCTCGGTTAATACAGCGAACTCCGTGACATCCCTTCAATCGCCGGGAGAACTCGGTAAGTATAGATGACCGAGTGAGCTCGGTAGAAACTATCTTTGCCAAATTCCCTTTGGACATCGAGTGAACTCGGTAAACACTGACTTTTCTTTGTTTACCTTCCTAGCTCAGTAAACACTAACTTTTCTTCAGTTACCTTCCCAGCTCGGTAAACACTAACTTTTCTTCGCTTACCTTCCTAGCTCAGTAAACACTCTGTCACAGTTTCCTTCGATCACCGAGTGATCTCGGTAAGTACTGAACTTTCTTTCGTCAACTAAGTTAGCTCGGTAGAAGCTATCTTTATAGTGTAATATACAACAATGCTTCGGTAGACTCTGTAAACTACTATGCTTACCTTCTGAGCTCGGTAGACTCTGTCTGATGACTGATATGACATTTGTGTAACATCAAAGACAACACTCAATTAACCAATTGTATCCAACACTTAGTCTATTATCCATAAGTTTTAATTTCACATTCTCCTGAGATAATTATACAACTCCTTGCCAATAGAACTATACTATTCGCCTAACTTTACTGTGCCCATGGATAGAACTTCTAGAAGTGAACCCCCTCTACTTTTCCTCGATTTGACAACTTGGAAGATAATATTTCTTAGATGGATATTTAAACATCCAGAAGAAAGGCTTTCCAAAAAAATTCTTCTCACTATTGCTCTAGATTTGAGGGTGTTAAATAGAGTATTGTTGGCTCTAATAATTCTTTACAATAGATTACTTGTTGTTGCATGTATCTTAGATCTAATTGTACTAGTTTGTGTTTATAAGTGTGGTTTCAATTTTATCTTATTCAAATGTAATTGGTTGTCTTAGCTTCTAGCTATTCTCTCTAATGTATAACATTTCTATTCCTTTCATAAACTTTATTTAATGAAACATAATATTGTTTATAAGTGAAACACTTAGACATATTATATCAATTATATATAGTTAATTTTTAATTTTTTTAATTATATTAAAAAAATCATATGTATATTCATGTGTGTACATACACATGAAAAAAAAATTGTATTTAAAAAAAAAAATCATATGCATGTGTGTACATGCACGTGTAAAAGAAAGATCTATCACTTATCTCTAATTTTTTTCCCTCATATGAATAGATTTTAATTACATCATCAAATAACAATACTGTGAAAGAAAACATGCATCCATGCATAGTTAAATAAACAAAACACTGCATAGTTAAATAAACAACAGAGGTGATATAAGGACACGCCCTTAATAAGATATCCTGTCCTACATAATTAAAAAGAATAGAAATGATAATAAAAAATAAAGGTAATATAAAGACATATCCTTAATGTCAAAGTAGAACAGAATTATCCAAGCAATGTCAAATGGGAAAATCTCTATCATCACATTTTGGAACATCTGTCGAGATTATAATCATCAATACACCTTCTAATCATTAAAAACTCCTCCCTGTCTACAATAACAATCATGAAAACTCATGTGACAGTCACTATTTAAGACGAACAAAAGTCTAAATATATCCTACAACATTTAGAGCCGACACCAAAACGGGCCCAGATTGCCATATTACATGCATCTGTTCGTTATTTCACAAAACAAAAGCTGGCAGAATCGTTTGAAGTACTTATATTACTGCTAATATTCATGAAGCCAAGTAGAACCGATTCACATTAGTGGAAGTACAATTAAGAGCTCGTGAATTGCTCTGTCTTCACATGCTTTTTTTCTTTGTGAATTTGTTCAAAGTCATATTTGTATATTCTCAAAACTGCGTTATCTTTGACTCGGTTTTTCAGTTTAGTGAAGTTTTTTCTAACTCGTCTACAGATATTTTTTTAAATCACAGATGATGGAAGAAAAGTAGCCTTCAGTGTTCACCGGATTCCCAAGTGTACATTTTGTCAAATGAAACACTTTATTAGGTACGACTTTCCATTCATCTCACTAAAAATGGAATGGATTTCAGATTTCATTTTATCTTGAGTCGATAATTCACCATTTTGCGCTTATGAACCGACAGCAAGAAGTACAGATGTCAATTGAAAGAGAGAATGGTAGTGTGGAGATAAGATATTAAGCAAAGAATAAGTGTGGTAAGAATTATTGAAAACATATATAGAAAGAATAAGTTTTTCAAGCTGTCAAGAATCTGGATGTGTTTTGATACTACGATTATATCATCGCTGCTATGAAATGCAGCCGACCAGAGAATAAAGAATTTCCGAGAGAAATAGACAGCACAACCAGGACGAGAATTTAATAATAAAGGTAAAGCTGGAGGAAATGGCTCTTTTCGATGTCATATATGTTAAATGAAATATAAGAATGCAGCGTTTGGTTTGATGGAATTATAAATATTCTTTCTTATGATTATTTGTTTTTTCTTAAAACAATTAAGTAGACGTATTAAAATTGTTTATCACTATGATTATTAGGACAAAATTATTTTTTAATCTATACATATGCTTTTATTATTAAAAGTAATATAATAAGGGTGATGATATTTACAAGAAGGTCAAGCGAACACCATTGACAACATACTAGAAGCACAACTAGTAACCTACATTGTGTATGGATACACAACTCACCTACAATAATGGGAGAGGGGTGAGAGACTACAAAGTGATTCTTCCTTCACTAACGAGGAGTCGTCCAAGCAATACTATCACTTGGGTCCCCAACACAAAGATGCTGAGACCATCAAAGAGAGAATAAACATCATCAATAAGACCCAATAGCTGATAATGTTGATCCTTAGTAGCCATAGGTTGTAGCATATTGGGAGTAATAGTAGTCAGAGAAGATTATAATCTGCCAAAGAGGACTGACTCGAATATGAGAGGAAAAGATCTATCAATTGGGATGGAGGATGTCAAACAAAAGGAGAATCACCCATGAGGGAAATGCCATCAACATGAAAAGTGTCATTAGAGGAAGAGTTGGTGATCTAGGTTGTCAAATGACCATCATTTATATCCTTCCACCATGTGGCAACATGTATAGAACCCGAAGATAACAATATGGCCATCTATGACCAGTAGAGAAGCACCACCTACATTTGAAGGGAAACCCTCAAAATCTATTGACTTAGTCCATGACTTCTCCTTGACCATAAGAACCACATGTGGAGATATCAAGGTCAACTTGAATGCGAGAAAAAATAGATCATCCAACCTCAATATGTTATTTAGTAGTATGTCTATAAGATACTTTTATTTGTAACTATTCATTTGAACCTTCATGGAAATAATAACAATGCAACAACTTAACCATTACAACATGCCACTATAGATAATTAAATATCATATGTTATTCAATTATATGTCTATAAGATATTTTTATTTGTAACTATTAATTTGTATTAAATTTAATTGAAAAAATAAAAAGATGTAATTTAACAAATTAAAAGTAAATAATATATAAATTTATTAAATAACTACCTAGATATTAGATGTTTTAAGTATAAAATTTTTTATTAAAAGGGATATCACATATATATTTTACTAATTTATTTCACATTTTATTCAAACTCTAGTCCATTTCTATCACAATTTGAAGAATAAATGTATTGATAAAAGGTTAAAACCTATAAAATTTAGAATATACTTCATGTATGTCAATTTTAGTTTTCTTAATTTATTTTAAAACTATATTATTTATTTTATAGTTTCTAATATGTATGAAGAATGTCATGCAAAAACCTAAAAAATAACCTAGTATATCTTCTTTTACAAATTTGACATGGGGTGATTAAATTTAGGACTTGAGATCTTTTAATGATATCAACAACCATAGAAGTATCCATTTCAAAACTTTCTAGTTCACAATCTCCACAGAAATACCATTTGTTTTCCAAATTAGGGTTTCAATGATAATCAACTCACAACTTTGATTTTTTAGAATTATGCTTGTAGACATATCTCTTTCACTCTCTCTTAGAATAAAACATGACAAATGGGAAGGTAAAGTTACCATTTGACATTCACACACTCAATGTTTTGTTGTAATAAATGTGCTTACCCTAAAACTTCTAGATACCCTTCTTCTTAGTCTGTCTCATAAATTTCCTCTATGGATCTTGAATGTCACTCAAACCTTTTGATAAATCCTTCTAAATCATTTGCAATAGCCCAATACAAATTGTGCCAACCTGGCAGATTTAGATACTAATTGCTAGCAAGGTGTTATAGCATTTTCTTTAAAATGTGGGGATAGTAGGAAAAAGTGTAAGAATTTTCCTCAGGCTCTGATACTATGTAAGAATCTACCTCAAGCTTTAATACTATGTAAGAATTTTCCTAAAGAAATGAGAGTAATACTAAAATCTAGAAGTTCAAGAGGTAGCACAAGATATATAGGAAGAATAATCTAATCAATTGATTGATTCAATAATGATCAAGAGTACAATTCTCAATAGCATAATGCCTACTTTATTTACAATGTAGATATGCCTCAATGTATAGACAATGCATGATAACTAGGCATGATGCAAGTGAAAATCTATCAACTAGACAAGGTGTAATCAAACGTCCACTAATGGTGGATCATCACCCAGTGTATGATAAAGTATGTGCAGCAATGAGAGGATGATCATGTGATAATAACATAATGGTGCATCTCATAAATAATGAGGTGTAAGACAACATTTAGTGCAAGTAGATTTCTCCTAGATCAAGAGCTAAAATAAAGTGCAAACTCCTAAGTGTTTCAATGACAACTAATATGCAAATACATTAGCCTAAGTAAGCTTAAGTAAAGTGTAATTGGTAAATACTCAATTACACTAACACCCCTCTTAAGGTAACTTAGGGGAATGCACTTGAGCTTATAATTTAAGCTAGATGACAATGCATGATGGATCACAACAACAAGGCCATGTTAGATACCCATGTATGATATGTAATGAAAGAACAATAGAAATATCTCATAAAGAGGAGAAAGATGGAAAACATCATGGTAAAACCGTCCCCCAAAAAGAGAGATGAAAAATAAACTGAGATGCATGCATAAATGGAGTAATCAAGATCCCCCCATTATTAAGTGCATCATGCATATGCAATCAAGAATATCCTCCCCATTATGAATGACCTCTTACAAGAATGGTAAGTATATGAAGATAAAATCCATCATGTTTCATATGATCTTGAGCTCATGTGGATAATTTTAGGAAGGTTGGATTTGATCGAGTGTTTATATTTGCAAACTTATTTATATATACAAGCCTATTGGAATCACATGACTTCTTAGACCTTTCTATTAGGAATAGATGTCTTTGTTGTCACTTGGATGTATTTATTTTATGTTGTCTTGATGAGTTCTTTTGTCATTGATGACAACATATGTTTAAGTAATCATGAGAGGCACAATTATGTATATTGTAGGATTATTTTTAGCACAACGAAGTTGTTATATGGAAAGATAAGTTATGTGAGCTTAGAATTGAGTAGGAGTATAGACATCATGTCTATGATCAATGGATCTTATGTTTAGTTTTGGATAAGTTTTTTTTTTTTTGGTGAAGACTAGTAACAAGCCAGTGTACATGGATTATTGGTTGAGATAGTTGATCATAATTTAGTTGCATCTTATTGTGAGCTAGAATTAATGTCAATGAGTTTGGAATGCAATAGAATTATTTTTTTCTACCTATGTTTGAGAGTGAGAATTATTTGAACTATTCTAGAAAGGTCGTTGTTGTCTAACATGTAGTGTATTTTATTGCAATTGACATTATTAAGGACACATAATTAATCATTGTAAAATGTAATATCCGCATTGTTACATGTTGGAGTGTTCTTGTAATATTTTTAATGATTCTTATGAAGGTTTGTATGCCTTAGCATGGACCTATGTAATTAATTATACATTATGAAAGCCTTGACAACTAACTTAATTATTTTTTAAGGGTATAGAGAAAAATGCACTAGTAGAATTTGGAAAAATAAATGACTACACGACTAAAATATTTAGTTGCATGTCTAAATCTTTTAGTCACGTAAATAGAAGTGATTAAATTATACTACTCTTTTGTAATTCAAAAGTATAAATAACTAAAGAAATGATTAATAAGGTCATCATGTAAAATCACAAGGCCAAATAAATCAAAATGACTAAATAATTAGTCACCTAGAAACAGATAACTAAACATGAATGATTATTTCTTTTTACACTAACCTTTGATAATGTTAGGATAAATGATGTATATGTTGCTACATAATCAAATAATTTTCCTCAGTTGATTCTACCATCTTTTAATAATATATTTACAATAGTAGAGTAAATAAAGGAGCTGTTGATTACAAATGATGTTGATGAAGATGAAGGTTAAAATTGAGTTGCAAAGTGCATGTAGAAGAGTACAATCAGTTGGTATATGGTCATTGATGTCAACTTATTTGACATATTACTAATTCATGTAAGTCGAAATCATTTGAAGGATGTGGTATTGGATAAAGAAGTAGAAGATAAAGTATGCAGATGAGTTGAAAATGAGATGTTAAGTATGTGAATCTAATTGGACAATTGATGAATTAACCTATGACAATATAATGTTGGTTTGATTGTTTTACATGATTTCACAAAGTGTTAAAATGATGTACAAGAAAGTAAATTTGGTCAGTAAAAGAAGGAATTAAGTTACAAGTGAAAGGAAAAGGTACATCAAACTAGAGATAGTGGTTAGTAAATAAAGAGGATGAAAAGTGAAGTAAGAATAGTGTCAACCGAGCAAGTCAAGTGTTAATCAAGTAGAGTATCAACAAAGAATGAAGAAGTTCAATGAAGAAATAATAAATATTGGTAAATGAAGAACAATTTGTGAAAGATTAAATAAGGGACAACATGCAGTGATGATTGAAACAATTCTACAAGATTCTAGGATAATGTTAACATTTGTTAGCAAGATCAATGACTAGAATAATTTAGGAAAGAATTGATGGTAAAAATTTGAGATGTGTTTTGAGATCCAAGAATAGGTGCAAGTTTCAAGGAGTTATAGCTAGCAAGATCCAAAAATTGTTATAGATAACACTAGATTCAATGAACCTGAGATCATGTGGATGAGAGGATTTCATGGAAACCCTAATTCATGAGATAAAGTGGTAAAATATATCTATTTAAGGAAGAGACAAGAAGGTAAATGTTGCTAGCCCAGTCGATAGTAAAGTTGATGCAATTTTTTCAAAAGAGATCTTATCAA
This sequence comes from Cupressus sempervirens, assembly GCA_028749045.1. Classification (NCBI taxonomy): domain Eukaryota; kingdom Viridiplantae; phylum Streptophyta; class Pinopsida; order Cupressales; family Cupressaceae; genus Cupressus; species Cupressus sempervirens. The sequence goes on along the minus strand of CM053789.1, from coordinate 52,087,052 downwards.
GAGAAAAAAAGTGCAAAGTTGAGGAATGAAGTGTTGATATGATGACTAGTCAGTGAGCATAGATATAGATTATAATATAGATCTGAACAAGCAAAGTGATTTTCATATTTATTAGATCATCTTATTGTTACTCTCTAACCATTGTAGTGGAAAATCCCTTAATTGAGTGGACTTAACAACCTTTTTATTTGTAAATCCTTATTGTAAGGTGGCATTCCATTGATTGTTTGTAAGTCCTTTAGAAAGGCCACTCATAGAAGCATGATAAGGTCTAGATGGACTTAGGTGGAAGCCCCTTAACAAGGTCATACCTATCTAACTATCTAATATTAAAGAACATAATATATTCTAACTATCTATATTGAAAAAAACAATTTTAATCCATATAATTTACAAGATGCTTGAGTTACACTAGAGTCAGTACAAGAAGTTGGGTCTCACTTTTGTCCAAAAATTGGAAGTGTTTTTTGCATTTTTTAAATATATTATCAATTGATGCCAAAACTTAAGACATTTAGAAATTAAATATAAAAACACTTTGTGAATAAAAATTGTAGTGCCTAGAATCTCCTTTTTGAATATGTAATTTATTTGTATACCCATATGATAGAATTTTTTTTTGGTATGGATCTTTAAAAACCACTTTTTCAAAATGCATGTTTAGGACCATACCACACTAGTGTATGGACACCATAACTTAATACAACTAAATGAAATTTTGTGAATCCTTTTAAAAGAAGTTACCTGACACAACAAAGATTGATAATATTATTTTTTATTAGTTATTTAATGAATTTTTTAAATAATTAATTTTTAATTGATGATTAAGCTAATTTCTGAAACCTCTCATGTACGGACACCATAATTTAATCAAAATTTAACTTTTTAAATTTATTTTTAACTTCAAAAGAATTTTTTTTAGATTTATGACATGAAAATTAATTTAAGAAATACAAAAAATTAAAAAAGTTATTGAAGTTTTAGTGAATCTCACTATTTTATGTTTAAGAGTCACTTTTGATTAATAAATAATGCAAAAATAGGCAAGAGCCTACAACACAATGATAACTTGTGAGCCTCTATCTTGGGAGGTCTTGTGTTCAAATCTACTCAAGATTAATACATAATATTAATTAATTGCAATAAAATAATATTAATGATGGTGCACGTTTTGTAGACTGTGGCTAGGGCTTGCGTGCCCTAGCTCATCCCGTGATTGGTTCTCTCCCTGCGGCAAGTTGCTAGATCATTTTCAAAGGTGGGTGCTTGCTACAGATTGTGTGGACACTGCTATTTTTGGTGGCATGATCCTCCATTGACTGTGGGTGGGCGTCTATCTCATCCAGTGTTGCTGTTGTGTACATGTTAGGGTCTATAGGGGGTGTGGTTGAGGGGCTTCTGCCCTTCTCTCCCTCTTTAATTTTCTTTTTCCGGGCCCCAGGTGAATGGGGGAACTTGGAATTGTCTCCTCCAGGCCTTCGGGTGGAGACTTGGAGATGGGTGATCCGATTTCGATAGTGCATGCCAATAGTAAGGGCTTGGATGATAAATTCCAATCAGGGGAAGGCGAATCCTCCTCAAATGGGAAGATATGATTACAAAAAATTAATGGATGTTTGTAGAAGGCTAAGGTCCAGCCAATTTTGGTTATCCAACCTGAAAAGGTTTCAGAGGATGTCAAATACTAGAGCAATCATGCTCTTATTTGCAAATTTTTGGGCCTTTGCCTTTCACTACCTATGTTAGATTCCTGGGCCCATCGGGTGTGGAACTCGAAAGGAGATATGGAGATTCTAGTAGCAGCTAACAATTATTTCATGGTTATCTTCTCAAGCATGTTAGATAGGAATAAGGCTTTTGAAGGTGGCCCTTATTTCTTTAATGAAGTGGGAATTTTTATCAAGCCTTTGCATGCTAGCTTTAACTCTGCTAAGGAAATCCCTTCTCAAGTTTTGGTGTGAGTTCACTTGCCAAGACTTCCTTTGGAATTCTAGAGTGAAGATATTCTTCATTCAATCTCAATGCTTCTAGGAAAACCTATGGGACTGGCTACATAGAGTCAAGATTGTAAGGTAATCTTTTTCACTCGTATTTGTGTAGAAGTTGATTTAAATAACCTATTGCCAGATTCTATCTAGATTTGTATGGGCTTAGTTTCTTGGATTCAGTAGTTGGATTATGAGACCCTACCATTTAGATGTAGAATCTGCCATGAGTATGGACATTTATTTTGTAGATGTCCTAGGAATAAGAACCCCAGCTTGGATGCTCCTAAACCCCCTAGGGAGAACAAGGGGAAGGCTAAGTTATCTAAATGACTTGTTGATAGCGAAGGATTTACTTAGGTTAAATCTCATAATAGAGGTAAAGGTAAGAAGAGAACCTGGATGGACAGGCAGACTGATGTCACATTTAACAAGTTTGATGTTCTTGGAGACATGGTCTAAGTGGAGGGTATTGCGGTTGAGATTTCTTCTTAGGCCAAAGGTCAACATTCGATTCCAGTTGGGGATATGTAGAGTGAGGATCAGTTTCTAGTTATAGGGGATCTACAGGCTAGGCAGCTAGATATGATTTTCCCCCTCTTGTTTAGGATATTGGAGATATTCATAGGTCACAAGGTTCAAGGGGCCCAGTCTTGGCGGCTCTTGAACCCCTTATGCCCAAAACAACTTCTGATTCTACAAAGAGTAATAAGGCCCTTCTTGCTTTAGGCATACAATAGAAATCCTTCAAAAAGGGGCCTTTAGATAAACTGACAAAGAGTGGTAGAAAGTCTGATCAGGAGAAGGTGAAGATTATGGGTGAAAATTTGGTTGAGTCTGGGTCGGTAAAACCCATTGATTCTCATTTCTCTCACCCCCATAAATGATTATGCTATCATGGAATGTAAGGGTGTTGAACAACATCCCTAGACAAAAGGTTGTTCATAGATTAATTGAGTCTTAGTCTCCTGATTTGGTCTTTATTCAGGAAATAAAACTTTCATTGGATGGTTTGGCTAATTGTGCTACATGTATATGGCCCCAGGGCTCTTGGCAGGGGATGGGTGCCTTGAAATTTTCAGGTTGGATGACTTGCTTTTGGAACCCAAGGAAAGTCTCCCCCTTATGGTGGATCTCCAGTCAACCCTCCATTTCTTTGGTTGCTACTAGCTTTGAGACTGGAGAAAGGTGCCTTTTGTCCAATATTTATGCTCCTACTAATTTTATAGGTAAATCCCAATTATGGGTTCATATTAGATTCATCTAGTCCCTGGAACCCTTTCTCCCATGGATGATGGTTGGAGATTTTAATGCAGTTACTAGTTTGAAGGAAAAGCAGGGTGTACTAGCAAGGTTGGACCTATCTTCTAATTTTTTTAGAGATATGATTAGCTCATTGAATCTCATTGATTTGAAGCCAACCAACGATGTCTTTACGTGGAATAATCAGAGATGTGGTGGCGAGGCTATCTTAGAAAGGCTTGATAGATTTTTGGTTTCATGCTATTGGTTGGACAACAGGTGGATCACCAATTCTAAAATTATTGACTAGAGGGGCTCGGATCAATGGCCCATTAAGCTTTCCATCTTTTCATACAGAGCTACCAAGAATCCCTCTTTCACATTTTAGCTGATGTGGCTCAGAGACTTGTGTTTACCTGATCTTATGGTGAATTGGTGGTATGAGGGGATGCCTACTCATGGTATGGCCATGTACACTTTCAGTAAGAGGCTTCAACATGTGAAGTACAGGCTTAAGAGATGGAACAAACAGTGCTTTGGGTTGCTACATGTTCAGAAGATTGATGCTCAAGCCAAGCTCGATGATATTACTCACCAAATTCATGACCATGGGTTGAATTCTGAGCTGAGTAAAGTTGTGTCCGCTACTCTTAAGGATCTAGAAGAATGGGAGCTTCAAGAGGAGATTTTTTGAACGCAAAAATCTCGTATCGATTGGCTTTAGGAGGGTGTAGGAACATTGCTTTCTTCCACAACTTGATTAAGGGACACAGGCATGAGAATTCTCTTTCCTCTCTTGTCTTAACAGATGGAGCATAGATATTTTCTTGTGAAGATATTTCTAGGGAAGTAGTCAATTACTTCTCCACTCTATTCTCTAGGGAGGATCTTTCTACTAGACCTGAGGAGTGGGAGATTTTGGATTGTATCCCTCACCTTGTCTCTCTTGAGATTAATGACACCCTCTTAAGTCCTATCTTGCTTTCTGAATTGGAGAAAGTTGTGTTCAATATGAAGAAAGGTAAGACCCCTAGTCCAGATGGTTTTTTGATTAAGTTTTCCCAAGAATTCTGGGAAATAATAAAGTATGATCTCCTAGAGGTGGTCTAGGAGTCACATAGAAATAAATAGATGTTGAAGTCTTTGAATTCTATCTTCTTGGCTCTTATACCTAAGAAAGATGGGGCAAATCAGTTGGAACAATTCAGGCCTATAGCGTTATGTAATGTTGTCTATAAGATTATCACCAAATTGATTGCGAAAAGGCTCAAGCCACTCCTTGGTCCTTTGATCTTTGCTAAATAGGGTGGCTTTGTTGATGGACGAAATTTTTTGGATGGGGTTGTGATAGCAATGGAGGATAAACACTCTATGGCTACTTCTAAGGATAAATCTATGTTAATTAAGATGGACATGGCCAAAGCTTATGATTGGGTGAGCTGGGAGTACTTACAAAGAATTCTTTTAACTTTTACGTTTACTGAGGAGTGGGTGGATTGGGTTCTTAGTTGTGTGACCTCATCCTCCTTCTCAATTCTTATTAATGGAGAACCCTCAGAGCTGTTTGGTGCTTCTCGAGGACTTCAACAAGGGGACCCTCTATCTCCCTACTTGTTCATTATTATGGCAGAGGGTCTTGGTAGATTTCTAAAAACTCAAGTGCGGCAGGGACTTATCCATGGCTGGAGCTAGAAAAATGATTGTCCTTCATATTCTCATCTTCAGTTTGTGGATGATACCAGACTAATGGGCATGGCTAGAATTAGTGAGGTAGTAAACATCAGGAAAGCTTTGGATACCTATTTGATAGCCTTAGGTCAGATAATTAATGAGGATAAGGTCTTTTATTTACTTCTTTAATACTCCTCGGCTTATTCAGAATAAGATTGTTGGAATTCTTAGATTCCAAATTGGTTCCCTTCCCATGATGTATCTCGAGGTCCCTTTGTCCTTAGGTTCTCAATGGAGAGATTACTAGCAGGGTATTTTGGATAAATTCAAGAGTAAGGTTGGTCATTGGACTTACAGATGGTTATCTTCTGCTAGGAGAGTGGTTTTACTAAAGAATGTGGTACAGTCTCTCCCCATTTACAGGTGTTGTTTTCAAGTCCCACCCTCTAATTTTGAGAGGGACTTTGATGCTTTATCTCGGCAATTCCTTTGGTCTAGTAGCTTTCTTTCCTTGAAGTGGAGCCTGGTCAAGTGGGAATTGGTGTGTAGATCAAAACATGCTAGTGGCCTTGGGCTTTGTTCGATGGCTCTTGTTGTCATGGCCTTGGCTACCAAGTTGTATTGGTGATGGTGTAACAATCAAGAACAAGATTGGGCCAAGGTCCTTTCCCACAAGTAATTTCCTAGTGCAGATTGCTCTGAGGTGCCACGACTTCCTTTGTTGGGTAAAGGCTCATGTATTTGGGATACTCTTAAGAAGGGAGCCCATCTAGTTAAGAAGGGTCTCTTTTGGATTTGCAATAGAGGTTCAGATACTGTTTTTTGGCAGGACTCTTGGGATGGCCATCCTCCCATTGTTTCTAGTTTTCCCTAGCTTATACCCCTTTCCCATACTTTTACTAATGGTGGCTAGCTTAAGGTGGAGCATTTTAAGACCATCAAACACCTAGGCCAAGTTGAGGTGACTTGCTGGGAGGATTCTTAGGAGTGGCTAGTTGGTGGCTCTATTGAGGATCGTTCCCTTCTTTCTAAAGTTTTGGAGATGAGGTTTTTTAGCTCACTTAATGGCAGGGACAACTTGGCTTGGAGTCCTAGTCCAAAGGGTAAGTTTATAGTGGCTCAAGGCTATGCTACTCTTGACAAGGACTTGCATGGTCTGGTTGAAGTGCACTGGTGGAAGAAGGTTTGGAGCCACTTTTTTTGGCCCAAATGTAATTTTTTCTTATGGCTATTGGCTCAAAAGAAATGCCTTACTTGGGAGAATCTTTGCAAACGAGGCTTCTAGGGACCTTTGGTTTATTTTCTTTGTTTTCACAATGAGGAGTGTGCCTCTCACTTGTTTTTTCTCTGACCTTTTTTGAGAGAGATATGTCATAGATGGTGGGAGGCTTGGTGTCATGGGTGTATTCATGCCACTTCTCTTATTGATTTCTAGGAAAGTTTGGGCAGACCAACAATGAAGACTTCTTTCTTATAGGTTGCCTGGATGGTTCGCTCGATTTTCATTCTTTGGAACCTCTAGCTAGAACGGAATCAATTTTTTTTTTGTTATTCCAAATTAGGAAGTAGTCAATTATGGAAGGTGATTCTCAATAGGCTCTAGGAAATGATTTATGAAAAGTGTGATATGTCTAATAGTATAGAGCCGGGGGATCAAGTTATTGTGAGGAATCTAAACCTAGAAGTTAACAACTGGAGAGATATTTTGAGAAAAAGACCTAACCATGTTAAGCAGCGGATGTGTCAAGATGGGAGGTGGTCTCCTCCCCTGACTAGTATTTTGGAGATCAATACAGATGGTTCTTCTTGGGGGAACCTTGGTCATGCTAGTATCGGTGCTATTGGTAGAGGCAGTGATGGTAATGCATTTTTTCTCCTCTCCATTTACAAGGGTCAAAATTCTAATAATCTGATGGAGGCCTTAGCTATTAAGGTTGCTATTGAGCATGGTTGCACTTTAGGATGGTGAAAGATCATCTGTGAGTCTGATTCTCAGATTGTTGTGGATATGCTGAATAACCATAGATTGGAAGATGTTTATTAGCAACTTGCCTCTATGGCCAGAAAAATTCTAAGTCTTTGTAAGTCCTTAGACTCTATCTCCTTTCATCATATGTCTCGTGAATGGAATAGAGTGGTGGACTGTCTGGCAAAGTGGGCTTCAAAGAATGTGGGTGGATGGGACATTAATGGTAGGGATGAGTTACCTTATGAGTATTGTGAGATCATTAATTAGTTGTTATTAAAGAACAAGAGTATGTAGTGTTGTTTTGGGCCTTTGGCCTTTGCTTTGTATCCTGGATTTGATTGAATAAATTTTTACCCCTCTTTTTCAAAAAAATAAAATAAATAAATAAATAATATTAATAAATAATCCAGGCTTTGACCCATTACTGATTAAAAAAATAGGAAATGAAAAAATAGAAAATGAACTCATGTAACACTATAAAATTTTCATTTATTAAATCAAAATAGTAAGACCTATAATGGGTTTTCATTTTGTCAAAAAAATCAAAGGAGAAAACTATATAAAAATTATGAAAATCCCTAAAATTGTGGAATAATTGCCTTAGTCAAAATTTGATACATAAAAGAATAGGCTTGGTCCCATCAAGCCTATACCATGCCTTTCCCTAAGGAAAAATCCGATGCCAAAGGGAAATTCCCACCCATGGCTTTAGAATTAGGCACTTGATTCTAATTTAGTCATTGCAAAAATTGGGCACCCTATTTTTAAATAATCAAGTACTTGATTCTAAAAATCGTATACCTGATTATTTAAAAATTGGGCACCAAATTGTTAAGTACCTGTTGGGCCTCAAAAGATGACCCACAAATCACTTAACAATCATATTGACAGTTTTGAGCTGCAACAACAAATTCTTGTCATAATTATTTTGTTTTCTTGTCATCTTCTACAATTTTTAAGCTATTGACTTGAATTCAAAATTGCTGCAAATATGGGATCAAAACAACAAATAAATAACAAAATAAAAGTTCTGACAAATGAATAGATTGCAACAAAGAAAGAGAAGGAAGCATAATTTCAATGAGAGAGAAGACAAAGAATTAGAGAGTTGAGCAATGTCAGGTCTTCAATTTCAAATATTGTTTCTGAAGACTAAGACATTGAAGATAAGATGATGGATGAAGAGGCTAAAGAAGATAACCCAATACAAGGATATTTAGGTGCACATTCTAATCAAACATTCAATATAGATGTGTCTCCAAACCCTCGAGTTTTTTCTCCTGATAAAATTGGTGATTTTGTAGAAGCAGGTTATGATTTAAATGATTTAGGTTTTCTTCATGAGAATAGATTCTCAAATGATCATGCACAAAAATATCCAATGGAAATGTAAGCCCCAAAAGAAATACCTAGAAAAAATTAAAATGAGATTCAAATTACAAATAACATTGAAAATGAGATGCGAATTGAAAATAACAATTCTATGAATGTAGACATGGAAACACCAAGTACTAAACAAACATGTTTGAATGATACTAATGTGCATGAATATAATTTTCAATTTTATAATGATGTGCTAGATAATCTTCATGGATTGGTTTTGTGGAGACAAATTAGGACACATGCTAATAGATTATATAGACATTTTTTTATAATAAGAAATTTGGTTTTCAATATCAGTTGATGTTGTAACTAATTAAAATGTCTAAAATGCGAAAAGTAATGAAAATGTTATGAATGTATGAAAAACTCAAGAATAAAAATGAGTCTTTAAAACAAGTTGTATCCACTATTGCTAGTGTCTTTAATGTTATGGGAAAGAGATGTCTCTCTAAAGATAAGAAAGAAACATGATGAGCAATAACAACAACTTTAGTTAACAAATAAACTACTAACAAAAGATTGATTAGTAACATAAGTGGATATCTTAATGTGAGTCATAAAACTTTATAAAGAGTTGTAAACAGAAGGGTCAACTTTGAATGTGATCTAACAAATAGTTTGTGGACTTCTAGTGGTAGACTCCTAAGATCTAATATGAAACTTACTGGTGAAGTCAAAAGTTTGGTTGATATTTTTTGGCATGATAATACAAGAGTATCACCTAATTCAAGAGATGTTCTTAAATTGAGAGTTGGCTCAAAAATACATGATCCACATCCTAAACGCCTCTTGGACATGACTCAAACTGAATTGTTTAAAATTTTTTTAGATGATAATATGTTAACTATTACCATTAGTCAAAGAAATTTTGAAAAGTGTAAACCATGGTATGTAAGGATTAACAAGGAAAGAATATTATGTTGTTGTAAAACTCAGGTTCAATTTTGTTACCTTTATGATGTATTTCAATCTATACATAGAACCATGCATAGTAAAGAAATGTTGCAAGAATGTGGTATAAAAATACCGCCTCAAACTATAAAGGATTTCATATTAGGTTTAGTTTGTGAGCCACCTAATGACCAATATTTTTTTTCCAATGCATGTATTTTTGGTACATGTGATATGTGTTGTAATATTTCTTTGTTAGATGAATGTTTGCATGAAAATTCTTTGACTACTTTTGGACAACAATGAGTTGATGTAAAAAGATTCAAAACTATTGAATATCCATTGAAGGATGAGAATATTGGAAGAAGGTTTGATCCAGTTATAGATAAAAATAGTTGTTATACATTTATGGATGAGTTTAAAAGCATGATCGTACCAAAATATGTTAAACAGTCTCAATATGCTAGATGACTTGATGGACAATTTTTCATATGTAAGAATAAATTTACAATTGGTACTATACTTTTAGTTGTTGACTTTGTACGTAACTACACACTTGCACTCCAAGATGAGGTACAAGCACAATATTACAATTCAATACAAGTATCAATTTTTGGTCATATAGTTTAAAGGCATGCACATGATAGTACAAAGGAGGATTGGAAAATATTGATAGAGTACCATTTATATATGAGTGATATTAAACTTCATTCATCTCAGTTTGTCCAATATTGTTTCAAGGTATTTTTATGATAATTTAAGAGAGAAAAATTCAAATGATACAACATTGGATATGATCAGATAAATGTACAAGAAAATTCAAGAATGCTAGAATGTTCTGTTGGTTGAGTAGGACGCATAGAAAAACCAATATCTAACATATGTGGAATTTTTTTGAGGCTGGACATGGTAAAGGAGAAAATGATGTTGTTGGTGCATGTGTGAAGAAATCCCTTTGCAAAGAGCAATTAAAATTTGAGGAAAAAGCCAAATTCAAAAATGCACATGAGATTGTGGAATGGGGTAACAAATATTTATACATAGGATTAAGTCATAACTCTACAATCAGATGTTTCTTCTACCTAGTTGAAGAGAATAATATCATTTCAAGATATGACTATGAAAAAATTAGTGGATCAACTAAATGACATTCATTTAGGAGTTTAGATTCTAACACTTGGACTATATGGACTAGGGAGCTTTCTTGTTTTTGTTAGTTTTTTCTTGCAAGTGAATGGGAAGAATGCGAGATACAGAATGGGTTGAAGATTGGTAACATAAATAACTAGCACCTATTGACACACATTTTCAAGATGATATAGTAAATGAAGGCCCAAATGTTACATTTGGATCAAAAGACTATGGTCATATTTTAGACCTCATACAACTTGGTATGCACTATTTAATTAAATTTTATTGTGTTCATGCATCAATTTATATTATTTATTTATGTACACGTCATTAATATAATTCAAGTACATGTCATTAACATATTATTTATTTATGTACACATATGATTAAATTATTTATGTACTTTATCTTATCTTGTAGGACATGTTTATGTTGTTATTGCACCTAATGATAATAATGAACATACTTAATATTAGCTAACTAGATGTGTGGAACCTCAGAAAAAATTGATATGTCATCAAGTAGAGGATGATGATTTTGAGTATCCAATTAGGTCTATTGTTGTAGTTGGTATATGGCTACATACATAACTAATAAGAAGAAATGGTTTACCAACATTTGAAGACTACCAATCAGAAAATAAGATTTTACACTATTCTCATTTGGTTGTGGAAACAAATATCAAATTAGAAAGATACAAAGGGAGACCCGCCACTAAGGTATTATGGAAAATTTCAATGGATGAACATGAGGCAATCATAGATGCATTGCAAAAGTGAGAGGATGTAGATGGTATAGTGGGATGACTACAAAATACACATATTTAAGTGTTTCCTTTAATGTGCTCTTTTTATATATGTACTTATATAATTTAAATGTAGGTGTTGTCAATAGAAAATTAGAGAACTAATATATGCCTCTTATTTAGGTCTCATGTACAACTTATGCAAATTTAAATGTTTAACGTGGATCCAACATCAACATCTTGTGCAATTACACATAGTGAGTACATACATTACACATATCCACATAATATAAATAGGTCTTATTAATTTATACTTTTATTAACATTTTAAATTGTGTTTTTTTTTTCAAATTTTATTTTGTAGGACCTCGTTTGAAGAAATGTGTCCAACCAATTTTTTATGTTGAAATCGAAACATGTTGTAAACATTTAAAAATAGGAGTTCACTTCTATTAATGCCCTTCACATTGTGTTACATATAGATGAATTCACTTATTTTAAATATACGACTTTACTTTTTAAGAAAAGATATGAGTTTAGTTGTGTAAAATATAGAAGTTCACTTCTATTTGAAAGTTAATGGAGTGCACTTGATATTAAATTCTTTATCAATTCAAGTACTGACCTCCTATATTTTTCCATTAATTTGACATTCAAACATGTTTAAATTTTAAATTTCCTATATTTAATTACAATTATTAAAATTATGTCATAATAACCAAAATGGTTCAAACTTAGAACATGATAACATAAGAATCTATACTGCATAACGTAAAAATATATAACATGATCTAACATGTGATAACATGATCTTTGAAGTCTATATATATATATATATATATATATATATATATATATATAATACAAATAATTGTCCTAATACAAAGTGCATCATAATAAACAATATGTTTCATAAAAACTTAATCTAAAGGTGCCAAAAAACCTAATTTATCTGATCCGCAGTCCTCTTTACTCCATGTGAAGAGGACTCAAATGGATCATCTTGTGTAACATGATGTGTGTCATCATGTGGGACATCTTGTGGGGAATTGTGTGTTACATCTTGTGTGGCATCCTGAGAAGACAATATGTACATGCTTAATTGAAATGGGTTTCAAAATCTAGCTTACAAATAAAAATTAAATATTTAGTACTTATTTAAAATAATACCATGTGAGATAGGTGTCTCTATGTAATAGGATGAGGTGCACTATCATAGCTACCAAATGTGGTAGTGGTGAGGTCCTATAATAGAATACATGAATTTTAAAATTTTGATAAAGATCATAATGAACTATGTATAAATAAAAATACTGACCTAAAAGGATGATGTCTGTACCTCCATCTAGCTTAACCCTATAGTCCCACCAACACTTATGGTGACATCATCCTAAAATCATGGATACGTAAACCTTGAGTCAAAATTATATATACATGAATTAAAAAGTACATAATTTATGCTATTTTTTTTGGAGATAAAAGCACATATATCATACCTAAGTACTAGCCAATGTCACAAATGTGTTTAGAGATATGCTACCATGATGATCATCGACATGTCTAAAATGGTCAAAAGATGGAGTCAAAAATAGATTATACTGAGGCCTACATGGAAAAGTGTGATCCATATCCTATTTGTAAAACCAACATACATTATTATACATGATTCCAAGTTGAATATAAATAGTTAATAACAATTTGTACATAAAAATAGTAAAAAATATTTTTCTTGAAAAGTTCATACCATAGGTATTTGAGGTTGTGCCTAAATGGTGGATGGATCAAGACCTATAAAAGAATCTAAGTGTGTAATAGATGAAAATACCAACAAAATTAGATAAAAAGAATATCTGAGAACATGTTATTAAATTTGAGTCTCAATGAACATTATTTAAAGTGTTATTCAAAGTGGATACCATATGAGGGATGCCAATGTCTAAAGGTCTTGAGAAATGACTATTGGTGTAGGAGAACTTAGGGTAAGGTAAATCCATAAGCTTAATTTTGGTTAGTAGATGTTCTAACCAACCATTGGGGTAATACAAACTAGTTATAAAGTCCCAAGGTGAGTTTATGTGGTTTAATTTGATAGGTTTTAGATTAGGAATCTAATCTTGTCAATTAGGTCTTGATAAAAGAAAATTTTCAAAAGTTTCTCTAAGTGGTAAAATGTGGGTAAATGCCATAAAAGGGGGCAAAGAGTGTGTAAGGGTAGTCCTTAGATTTCCTAAGGTCATCCTAGAAGGTTTGATAACATTTTGAGCAAGTTTGAAGAGTCTGGGAGCAAAGTTGCAAAAGTTGTCAAAAGTTGCATTGAAAACTTTGCAATTTTTGCAAAGTTGCTTGACAACTTTCAAGAATTTTTAGAAAAGTCAACTAATTGGAAAATTATGGTTCGAACTACAGGACAGAATGGTGGAGGAAGTCTATTTAAGACTTTTCTATAACTTATTTCTAACTCTATTTAAGCATAGTTTTTGAAGTTTGAACAAAGTTTTTGAATTGAATGAACTACTATTTTTTATGGAATAGCATCTTGTGTTCATCTATTGAATCTGTGTCTAACTATTTTGATTTCAAGTAAGCTTTTGATAGGGTTTAGAAAATTATTTGGTTTCAATAATCCTATTATTTAGTTTTGTGGTGCAAGCATGAAATGGGCTATGGCTTGAGTGTGCTTGGTGTAAAAACATGGATCCTGGAGACTAAGAAATAGCCTCTATAAATAGTGTAAATAATGTTTTTGGAGGTTTTGGAATGCCAAATGCTGATTTTACAAGCAAACCCTAGGCAAGCAAACAAGCTTGCAAGGTGTAAGGAAATGCTTGTAAAGAAGTTTTGTGATGAACAGATGATTGGAATGGGTCAATCTTGAGTTGGAAGTGTAGGAGCACTATATGAAGGAATAAAAACTCAAAGGAGGAGATTGGGAATGGATTTTTATTCCTGTGGAAAAGAAAACATAAACATTGCCTTTGAAACCCTTAAAAGGAGGATTTTTTTGAAGTCGTAGTGTACAGACAATAGTGGAGTCCAAGAATTGCAAAATCTTCAAGGTTAGGTCAAAGGGGGAAAAAAGGTATATATAGTAAACCAAGGGGATTTTGTGAAGGTTTTTTTGAGTTAGAGAACTTTTCTTGTTTCTAGGAAGGTTAATAGGGGCTCTTAGGGCTACAAGGCCTAACTAGGAAAATTGGGGATCTGTGTGTTCGAAACTAAAAATAATGGTGTAGAATGATGGGAAATGGGTCAAGAACCTCAGTATGAAGGTTCAACCTTGATTTTGGGTCACTTGGTGCATTTAGTGAAGTTTTGGCAATCTGGGCCAAAGAATGCATATTTGGTGAATTAGGGGAATGATATTGAAACTTGAATTGTTGGGAGAGCTTCTTAGAGAAAGGGGATTGTAGTGGGATCCTCTAGATTAGGGTTAGGAGAGAAAACTCTAGGTGGGCTAGGAGTATCTTGGGAAGATAAAGAAAGCTCTTAGTTGAAGAAGCTCCCCATCAAAGTGGTATTAGAGCCGTAAGATGGGGCTTGTGGTGGTATGTTGTATTCCACTAGTTCAAGTGGATCTTCCAAGATGGTTACCAATGTAGAGTTGGAAAAGATAGATGAGGAAAAGAAGCTCTTAGAAGAGAAGACTAGGGTTCTAGATGAGGCCCTAGAAGAGATGAACGATAAGTTAAAAGAGATAGAGGATGCAACTCAAGTGAATGAAAATGAAGACTTTGGCAAGGGTAAAGAAAAGGTGAGTTTGGAGGGTGAGATCCTTGAACCAAATCCTCTACTTGGTGAGCAAGAACCATTCCTCAAAGCCCTAAATGCACTTGGAGGAAAGATCCTAGAGAATGTTTCCTTATTTCATGACAAGATGGATGTAGAGGTAGTCCTAGAATGGCTTGAGAGAATTGAGAACTACTTTGAGTGTGAAGGAACAATAGAGGCTCAAAAGGTGAGGTTTGCAAAGTCTAGGTTGAAAGGTCAAGCTTTTACATGGTGGAATTTTGTGCAACATGAAAGAGAGAGTGAAGGAAAGAAGCCTATAGCTAATTGGAAGGCTATGGTGGAAAAGATAAAGGAAACATACCTACTAGAGGATTATGAGATTCAGATCCACAAATAGAGGCAAAATCTTAGGTAGAAAGATCTTGATTTGGCTACCCATATTGAGGAGTTTTAGAAGTTGGAACTAGATGAAGGGTGCAAGAAGTAGAGAGTATGAAGGTTGCTAGATACCTAAATGGGCTTAAATGGTACATCCAAGATGAGTTGATCTTGTTTAGCCTCACCACTCTTAAAAGATTTTTTAAAATGGCTAGAAAGGTGGAAGAAAAATTGAGGAAGAAAGGTGACTCAAGTTCCAAGAATAGAGGTAGAGCTAAAGACTTCAAAGGTGGCTTAAGGGGAGAATCTAATGGTAGGAATAATGAGTAGAGAAGATATGAAGACTCTAAGTGGAATGAACATGCTAGTGAGACCAGTCAGAGGGGAGGCTTTAGCAAAGGTAGAGGGTCCAATAATGGTGACAAAGAAAGATATGGAAATAACAATAGAGGGTCACACTTTAGTAACATGAAGTTTTATAACTATGGAAATGTGGGACACCCTACTTACAGATGTCCAGAGAATGCATCATATTCTTATGGGGAAAATAAAATCACATATGTCTAAGAAGAATAAATTTAGAAGATAAGAGAAGTAGACCTTGATGTTGAGAAGGGTGAGAACCTCATGTTGAGGAGATTATTGGTTATGGAGCCAGTTAAAGATGAGCCAAAGAAGAGAAGAGCATTGTTTAGGACAACATGAAAAATATTGGACAAGGCATGCAAGGTGATCATAGACTTTGGGTCTACTGATAATGTCTTGTTAGAGGAGGTAGTACAAAAGCTTGGTTTGACCAAGATTCCACATGTGTGTCCTTATAGAGTAACTTGGTTTAATAAGGAGTTGAATATCTTAGTGAAAGAGAAAGTGTTGGTAGACATCACCATTAGAAAGTATTAAGATAAGATCTTATGTGATGTGGTTCCTATGGATTCTTGTCACTTTTTGTTGGGAAGATCTTGGCGGTATGATAGGGAGGCAATGCATCATGGGAAGGAGAACAAATATTCCTTCAAGAAGGATGGAGTCACTTATAGGATCTAGTCTATAGTGGAAGAAGACAAGGTGGAGAAGTCTATTGATAAAGCATTACTTATGAGTGGGAAAGAATTCCTTAAGGATTTGAAGGAGGGTGAAGGAGTAGGATATTCCATTATGTTAAAACTTAAGGAGGAGAAGACATTGTCATCTACACCTATACCTGCAAAAGTGCAATAGTTATTGAATTAGTTTAAAGATATCATTTGTGATGGAGCATCACCAACCCTACAACCTAAAAGGGCCATAAGTCATCAAATTGACTTCATACCAGGGGAATCCCTACCAAGCAAGGCTACATAAAAGATGACTCTAGATCAAACTCAGGAGATTGTAAGGCAAGTTCAAGAGTTCAAGAGTTGCTTAATTAGGGGCTGATTAGGAAGAGAATCAATCCATGTATCATACCAATGGTCCTAGAACCCAAAAAGGGAGGTAAGTGGAGAATGTGTATTGATTCTAGGGTAATTAGTAGAATCACAATTAGGTAAAAATTTCCTAATCCTAGGATAGAAGACTTGATGGACTGTCTAGGTGGAGCTAGGTACTTCTCAAAAATTTATTTCAAAAGTGGATACTATTAGATTAGGATGAAAGAAGGCGATGAATGGAAGTCTACATTTAAGACTATTAAAGGTCCCTATGAGTGGTTGGTAATTCCATTTGGCCTTATTAATGCACCAAGTACCTTCATGAGAGTCATGAATGAGGTTTTAAAAGATTACATATGGGTATTTGTTGTGGTATACCTAGATGACATTCCCATCTTCAGCAAGACCAAGGAGGAACATATGAAACACCTAGAGTTGGTATTGAGGAAGCTCCAAGAGGAGAAGTTGACAATAAACTTGTAAAATAGCAAGTTCATGAAAGAAGAACTGGTGTATTTTGGGTCTATAGTATCCCAAGGAAGCTTTAAGATGGACAAAGACAAGGTAGAGGCTATTTTGAGTTGTCCTACACCTAGATGTGCTACTAAGGTCAAGAGTTTTCATGGATTGACACAATTTTTATAAGATGTTTGTAAGAAGATTTAGTAAAATTTGTGCACCTATGATGGATACAATCAAAGGGGACACAAAGACCAAATTCATGTGGACCAAGTCTATGAATCAAAGTTTTGAGAGATTGAAAAAAGAGGTAGCAAATAAACCTATCTTGGTTGTACCTAGTTTTGAGAAACCATTTGCGGTGGAGTGTGATGCTAGCAATATAGCATTTGGGGTAGTTTTGAGCTAGGACGGTAGAACCATAGCATTTTTCAGTGAGAGGCTTAATGAAGCCAAGATAAGGCACTCAACATATGACCTAGAGCTCTATGCACTTATCCAAGTCCCCAAGAAGTGGAGGTATTGCCTCTTACTTAAGGACTTTCTTTTCTTCATCGATAACCAAGCTTTGAGTTTTATTAACTCACAAGAGAAGCTAAGCCTGAGATACATCAAATGGATGCAGTTCTTGTAGTCCAACACTTTTAATATCAAGCATAAGAAGGGGATAAACAATAAGGTGCTAGATGCTTTGAGAAAGAGGTTTCTAATAGTGCTAGAAGTCAAGTTGTGGAGCATTGGATTAGATGGTTTCAAAGATTTGTATGAGGAGGACATTGATTTCTCAAAGGTTTACAAGGTATCCACTGATTTTGCTAACCATTTCCATGGTGATTTTGTTGAATACACCTTGCAGAATGGACTATTTTTCAAAGGTCAATAGTTGTGCATCCCAAAGGGATCCATGAGGGATAATGTCATACAAGAGAAGCACAATGGGAGCATGTGTGGGTACTTTGGTCTAAACAAGACCTTGGACCTTCTGGAAAGGTTCTATTATTGGCCCAAAATGCAAAGAGACATTAGGAGGTATGTAGAGAAATGCAACATATATTAGAAGGCAAAGGGGACTTCATCAAATGTAGGGCTATACCAACCTCTCCCCATTTCTAATAGACCTTGGGAGTGCATCAACATGGACTTTATAGTGGCATTACCAAGGACTAGGATAAGGATGGATAGTGTATTTGTGGTTGTAGACAAGTTTAGCAAGATGAGCCACTTCATACCATGCAAGATAGGACATGATGCAAGTAATGTTGCCAATATATTCTTTAGGGAGGTGGTTAGGATACATGGCTTTCCAAAGAGCATAGTGGATGATAGGGATGTCAAGTTCATGGGGCCCTTTTGGAAAACTCTATGGAAGAGGCTTGGAACAAACCTAGCACATAGCTCTACCTACTATCCTCAAATTGATGGTCAGATAGAGTTGATAGATAGGTTATTGGGTGACCTATTAAGTAACCTCACCAAAGAATATGGAGGTACATGATCAAGTGAAGAAAATTTTAATGGAAGCCAATTAGAAGTTAAAAGAGAAGAAGGATGAGGGGAAAAGAGAATTGCATTTTCAAGTGGGAGACTTGGTGATGGTGTATCTCAACAAGGCCAAGTTACAAAAATGAATCCCTAGCAAGTTTTAGATGAGGAGGATTGGGCCATGCAAAATCCTTGAGAAGTATGGACCCAATTCCTACAAGATAGATCTACCAAAGCATATGGCTCTGTCTCCAATTTTCAATGTGAAAGACCTAGTACCATATAAAGGTCCTATGATGGATGACATAGAGTATCAAGAAGAACTTAACAAGGATGTATCAGACCTAAAGGTACCTGAGAAGAAGCAACTACAGATTGAGAAATTCTTGGATTCTAGGGTGAAGAAGAGCACAAGAAACAAAGTCTACAAGGAACATTTGATGAAATGGATGGATTTACCTGAGGCTAAGGAAACTTGGATTTGTGAGAGTTATTTCAAGAATCTTGGCATCAACAAGGACTTCTTACCTCTATAGTACCTTAGGCTTCTTCATGCAGGGGTAATGGTGTAGGAGCATCTAGAGTAAGGTAAATCCCTAAGGTTAATATTGGCTTGTAGATTTTATAACCAACCATTGAGGTAATAAGGAAAATTTATAAAGTCCCACAGTGACTTTAGGGGGTTTTATTTGAAAGGTTTTGGATTAGGAGTCCAATCTTGTCAATTAGGTCCTCATAAGAGCAAAATTGTATAAGTTGCTCCAAGTAGAAAAATTTGGTAAAATTTTGTAAAATGGGGAAAAAAATGTGTAATGATAGTCCTTAGATATCCTAAACTCATCCTAGAAGTTTTGATAATATTCTGACCAAGTTTGAAGAGTCTAGGAGCAAAATTGCAAAAGTTGTCAAAACTTGCATTGACAACTTTGCAATTTTTGCAAAGTTGCTTGAAAAATTTTAGGAAGTTTTGAAAAATCCAAAAAATTGAAAAGTACTGTTTCAAACTATAGGAAAAAATGGAGGAGGAATTATATCTAAGACTTTTCCAACTCATTTCTAGAGGTTAGATAGTTGAGTGTAAGGATCACACTTGTAGCAGGATAGTTTTGTGCATTGAAGCATAGTTTCTAAAGTTTGAACAAATTTTTTGGATTGAATGAGCTAATAATTTCATTGCAATAGAATATTTTTTTCATGTATTGAATATTTATGTTACTCTTTTGATTTCAAGTAATCTTTTTATAGGGTTTAGAAAATTATTTGGTTTTAGTGATCCTGTTGTCCAATTTTGTGGTGCAAGCATAAAATGGGCAATGGCTTGAGTGTCCTTTGTCTAAACACCATGGCTCTTGGAGAGAAATAAATAGACTCTATATATGGTGTAAATAATTCTTTTGGAGGTTGTGGAAGGCCAAATACTGATTTTACAAGCAAACCCTAGGTGAGCAAGGAAGCTTGGCATAGCGCAAGGATATGCTTGTAAAGAAGTTTTTTGATGAACAAATGATTGGCATGGGTCAATCTTGAGTTAGAAATATAGGAGAAGTGTATTAAGGGATCAAAACTAAAAGGAGGAGTTTGGGAATGGATTTTTATGCTTGTGGAGAAGAAACCATAAGCATTGAGTTTAAAACCCTTAAAAGGAGGGTTTTCTAAAGTTGTACTGTACAAACAATACTAGAGCCTAAGAATTGCAAAATATTTGAGGTTAGGTCATAGGGAATGAAAGTATATAATACACCAAGGGGAATTATTAAGGGTTTTTTTGAGTTAGAGCACTTTCCTTGTTTCTAGGAGGGCTAATAGGGGCTCTTAGGGTTAAAATGCCTAACCAGGTAAATTGGTGATTTGTGTGTGGAAAATTCAAAAGAATGGTGTAGAATTATGGGAAATGGGTAAATAACCTTGGTAGGAAGGTTCAACATTGATCTTGGGTCACTTGGTGCATTTAGTGAATTTTTGGCAATTTGGGCCAAAGAATGCATATTTGGTGAATTGGGGGAATGGCATTAAAACTTGAATTGTTGGGAGAGATTCTTGGAGAAATGGGGTTGTAGAGGGATCCTCTAGGTTAGGGTTAGGAGAGAAAACCCTAAGTGGGGTAGAAGTATCCTGAGAAGAGCAACAAAGCTCTTAGTTGAAGAAGCTCCCCATCAACTA
This sequence comes from Cupressus sempervirens, assembly GCA_028749045.1. Taxonomy (NCBI): domain Eukaryota; kingdom Viridiplantae; phylum Streptophyta; class Pinopsida; order Cupressales; family Cupressaceae; genus Cupressus; species Cupressus sempervirens. The sequence goes on along the minus strand of CM053789.1, from coordinate 52,066,415 downwards.
TACTATCTCCTAGGAGGAACAATGTCATCCATCATCTGTTAATTGAAAATCAACATACATTAATATGCTTAATACAATTATGCATATATGTAGAAAATAATTATTAATGTACTTTATAAATTTTAATTAAATTTTTACCTGCTGCTCTTGACTATCTCCATTCCCACAATGAAGGTTAACAAATGATGATACATAAATATCATCGCTAGCACCACCATGAGGAGCGTATGTCTTATCATCAAAATCAACAACCTCGACATCATGGCCATCCTATGTTGCATCGGCATCACTCTGGGGGCCTCTGTATATACCTCCACAACTGGTACAAACATTTCCAAGGGGACAAACATCCATCACCTGCATCAACTGGTCTACTAAATTTCCTAAAAGGGCACTCAATGAAGTGAGAGAAGATGAAACTACTCAATGATGGAGAGGCATTGGAACAACTCGTACAGGAAGAGGAACAAGAGGTTGAGTATGTCGTTGATTCCTCATATTATTACTGAGATTTTCCCTAGTCATATCCTAAGGCATCCCTCCATCAACCCCCTAAAATGATCTAATATCAAAATAATTGGGTTTCAAACCCAATTCAAACTTTTCCCATAATTTTTAAAGAAAATACAAGGGCACCTCATGATTAGTGTGTGGTGGATGGTCAAATACCATCCACCACTACTTCCAAAAGTGTTGTAATATACGGGGATATGTGCACCATCTAATAGATATACAAGGCTTCTTCTCACTTATCTCATCACTTGTCTTTGGGTTTACAAAATATCTTATAAAATGTCTTTTATTTACTTTCAGCTAATGGACCTCTCTATAAGACTGGTTGTCAGAATAGAAGGCACACATATTTTGCCTCCATGCTCTGAAGCTATCTATGTCACTGTCTAAGTTTTCTATAGACTATGCAATGCCTTGCATGGTATCTACAAGGTGAAGTAGGTGATTCTGCATATCTTTTATGTGAGGTCACGAAGGTTTCACCTCATGCTCTTGTGCAACTCCTTTGGGGTAGGTGGTGGAGGAGGACTAGGTCATCATGGAGGTGGGGGTTGGAGATGGAGGGGGCAGGGGTGGGGATGGGGTAGGGGGTGAGGGTGGGTCCATCAAATATAATATGCATATATGTATACAACATAAAAATTCACATAATTACTACTTGAATATAATAAAAAGAGGAGGAGAGAATATTCATGCTAATGATTTAATATATTAGAATTAAAGAAACATTGTCCATCATAAACATACATAACTGTAAAGTATAGGTTTTAGTATATGGTTTAAGTAAATTCTAAACCTTAACTTTTGTTAGTGTTTAATATGTACAACATAAAATTAAATTACAATTACTATTTAGTTAAAATAAATCTAAAATATCAATATAAATACATCTTTAAAGCTATTTATTTACATCTAATAAATATTTAACTACTCGAATATATCAAAAAGAGGAGGATAGAGATTAAATTTATAGACTGGATTATTATTAAGGTTATGGCTTACATTAGTACAATTTTTCTTATAGTTAAAATTATTATTACACAAAGCAATAGGGTTAGTGTATGCATTAGGATTTAAATTATATTTAGATTAGAGTCAAGATTAGGATAAGGACTAGAAGTGATTTTGGAATAATATATTTGAATTATGGTATTGAGTTAGGTAGGAGATTATGGTTTAGGAATATAGGGTTAGGCTTTAGGTTGAGATATAAAAAAAGCATTTTAGGGGTTAAGGTTAGAGGGTTAGGGTTATGGTCAAGATTTTTAAGTAGTATAGTCATTGTTATGATTATGCTTAGACTTTTGGTTCTAAACTATTAGGGTTTATATATTACATTTTAATGTTTATGTGTTTATATAATTTATGTATTTATATCATGTTTACGATTTGACTTAGTGGTATTGTTAGTGTCATGATTGTGCTTAGACTTTAGGGTTCTAAAATGTTAACATTTACAAAATTAGGTTTTACTAGATTGAGCATTAATATATGTTGGTTAATATTTAGATTTAACATTTTGATTAAAATTTTTCTATTTAGAATAAAGGTTACAATAAATAGCATTTAGGATTTAATAGTTAGGCTTAAATCTTTAATTTTTGTATTAATTATAATTTTGTTAGGAATAAGTTTTGAAACTTAACTTATTATAGTTATGCATATAGCATTTTGGGTTAGTTTGGGATTAGGTTAAGGGTTTGGGATTAAGCATTAGGGTAGACTTACATAGTTCAATGTTCTTACATTGAAGAACAATTTTTGGTTATATAGTTCAAGAAGTGAATTATAGTTATGATTCAAGATTATGGTTATCTAGTTTGGTTATTAAATTGAAGGGTTAATTTATACCTATGATTTGCATTATAGCTAAATTAAGGATAAAATTTATAGAATGGATTGTTGTTAAGGTTATGGATCACATTAACTAAAGATTGTGCAATATAGTTAAAATTATTGTTACACAAAGGACTAGGGTTAGGGTATGGATTAGGATTCAAATTATATTTAGATTATTGTCAGGATTAGGCCAAGGATTGGAAGTAGTTTTAAAAAAGGTTAGTATTATGATTGTGCATAGACTTTACAAAAGTGATCTAAAGTGTTCTACTGTGTTAACATTTATAAAATTAGGTTTTACTAGATTGAGCATTAATATATGTTGGTTGAGATTTAGGATTTAACACATTTTATTAAAAAAATTCCATTTAGAATTAAGGTTACAATTTAGCATTTAGGATTTAAGGGTTAGGCTTAAATATTCAATTTTTACATTAATTACAATTTTATTAGGAATAAGGTTTGAAACTTAACTTATATTATCTAGTTATACATATAATGTTTAGGGTTTGTTTTGGGATTAGGTTATGAGTTTGAGACTATGCATTAGTTAATGTTTAATGTTAGAGTATACATATTACAATTAGGGTTATTGTTGCTCTAGTTCTAGGATTGGATTATGGTTAGGGTTCAAACGAGGATAAACTTATATTGTTCAATGTTCTTATGATTGAACCAAAATATGTGGTAGACCTAAGGATGGAATAGGGCTACATACAAGTAAAGGGAAATATGGTAGTTAGAGTTAGGGTCAGGAAGTGAATTATAGTTATGATTCAAGATTATGGTTATCTAGTTTGGTTATTAAGTTGAAGGGTTAATTTATACCTATGATTTGCATTATAGCTGAATTAAGGATAGAATATAAATAATATATATTAGGGTTAAATAAACATTGAATCATCAGCATATATAACTATAAAGTATAGGTTTAAGTAAATTCTAACCCTTAACTTTAGTTAGTGTTTAATATGTACAGTTCATAAAATTAATTTACAATTAATATTTAGTTGAAATAAATCTAAATACAAATCAATATAATTACATCTTTAAAACCATGTATTTACATTTAATACGGGTATGTGCAAGATCATGGTCAACCAAACTATGGCCTTAAGTGGAATCAGGGTTATGTCAACTTGACACATAATTTTAAAGTGATTTTGGACTTTATATCAAAAAAGTTGTAAAAAAATAATATGTAGGAATCAAATGTATTTTCTAAACTGCTAGGCCTTATCTAGAGAAAAAAATATTTGATTGGTCAAAAGTTTGAATTTTAATTCAATATTATGAAAATTTCAAGGCGAAAATAAAAAGTAAGTGTATGTCTAACCACCTTAATCAAAATAAAATGATAATTTTTTTAAAATATAATTATAGATATAAAATGTAGACTCATGCCCAAATGTGACACATATTTTTGGTTATTTTTATTCCAAATAAATAATTAAATATGAATTTTCTACTAAAACTTTTTCGAAAAAAAAAAATACCCTGTCTAACCACCTTAACTAATTGAAAAATTTACCAAATATTTTTTTTTCTCTTATACTAGGCGAAGCATAGAATGTGATGCAACTTTTAGATTTAAATTTTTTTAATACCATTTGAAAGTTATAGCTATTATTCAATTAGTATGTCACTCAACACTTTACAATCATCTTCATTGAAAATTAACAAATAAATACTTATTGAACTCATAATTTGACAACAATTATATTGATGGAATCTCGAGAGTGTTATAAAAATACCCTTTTTGTTTCATTCAATTTCGATGAAAATAACATTGTTAGATGGTTACCCAAAGTCTCAGTGTCAATGAAACCGTTCTCAAACACATTTTTTGGGTTGACCAAATAGGTTTGGTAAATACTGAGCCTAATTGGATACCCAAAATAAAATTGGGTATCTGATCTGTAATCGAATACTTGATATGAAATTGGGTATCTGATCATTGCAAGTTTTTTCAATTGCAATTCTGGAGGGAAATTTGAGAGGAAATTTTTTCCAATTGCAATTGTGGAGGGGGGAAAATTTGAGAAAAAAAAAATTTCCAATTGAAATTTTTGAGAGAAATTTGAGAGGGAAACTTTAGAGGGTTTTAGAGGGAAATTTATTTGGGGGAAGTGTGGACATTAATATTATTATTAAATATGATTATGATTATTATTATTAACTATTATTATTATATATGATTTTAATTATTATTATATATAGTAATATGTATAATAATTATTATTAAATATAATATAGTTATAAATATAATAATTATAATTATAACTAAATATAATATAGTAATATATATGAAAAATATTATTATTATAAAATATATATAGTAATATTATATGACTATTATTATATATAATAATATATATGGTTATTATTATTATCAAATCTATAATCTAGTAATATATATGATTATTATTGTTATATGACTTAATAATATATTATTATTATATTAAAATAGATAATATTATATTAGTATTAAATATAATATTGTCATGAAATGCATCGAAAGGGGTCATAGGTTAATGTATGACCCCTTTCGACACATTTGATGACAACATATGTCCCTAAAGCCCCTAGTGACTCCTCTTAATGTATTAGAACCAACCACATGCGTCCCTAAGGGTCCTAGGGTCCCTAGGGACATACATTGTCATGAAATGCATCAAGAGGGGTCGACACATTGGAACCAACAAAATGCGTCCCTAGGGGTCCTAGGGCCCCTAGGGACATATGTTATTGTGAAATGCATTGAAAGGGGCCATAGTTTAACATATGACCCCTCTTGATGCATTAGAGCCAACCACATGCATCCCTAGGGTTCCTATGCCCTCTAGGGACATACGTTGTCGTGAAATGCATTGAAAGGGGTCATAGGTTAACCTATGACCTCTCTTGGTGCATTAGAACCAACCACATTCATCCCTAGGGGTCCTAGGGCCCCTAGAGACATACGTTATTGTGAAATGCATCGGGAAGGGTCATAGGTTAACCTACGACCCCTCTCAGAGTATTAGAACCAACCCCATGCATGCCTAGCGGCCCTAGGGCCCCTAGGGACATACGTTGTTGTTATATATGTTGAGAGGGATAATAGGTTAACCTATGAAACCTCTCCATGCATTAGCACCAACCACATGTGTCCCTAGGGGTCCTAGGGCCCCTAGGGACATACGTTGTCATGAAATACATTGAGAGGTGTAATAGGTTAAACTATCACCCCTCTTGACACATTAAAACCAACAACATGCATCCTTACGGTTCCTAGGGCCCCTAGGGACATACATTGTCATGGGATGCATCAAGAAGGGTCATAAGTTAACCTATGACCCCTCTCAACACATTGGAAACAACCACATGCATCCCTAGGAGTCCTAGGGCCCCTAGGGACATATATTGTCATGAAATGCATAGACATGGGTCATATGTTAACTTGTGACCCCTCTTGATTCATTGGAACCAACCAAATTTGTCCCTAGGGGCCCTAGGTTGCCTAAGGACATAAGTTGTCATGAAATGTGTTGAGAGGGGTCATAGGTTAACCTATGACCCCTCTGGACACATTAGAACCAACCACATGCATCCCTAAGGGTCCTAGGGGCCCTAGGGACATAGGTTGTCATGAAATGCATTAAGAGGGGTCATAGGTCAACATATTTCCCCTCTCAATGCATTGGAACCAACCAAATCTATCCCTAGGGGTCCTAGGGCCCCCAGGGATATATGTTGTCATGAAATGCATCAATAGGGTTCATAGGTTAACCTATGAACTCTCTCAATGCATTAGAACCAACCACATGTATCCTAAAGGGTACTGGGGCGGCCCCTAGGGACATTCGTTGTCATGAAATGCATCGAGAGGGGTCCTCTCAATACATTAGAACCAACCACATGTATCCCTATGGGTCATAGGGCCCCTAGGGACATACGTTGTCATCAAATGTGTTGAAAAGGGTAATAAGTTCTCTCGATGCATTGGAACCAACCAAATGCAACCCTAGGGCCCCTAGGGCCCCTAGGGACATACATTGTCATGAAATGCATTGAGAGGGGTCATAGGTTAACCTATGACCCCTCTCGATGCATTATAAACAACCACATCTGTCCCTAGGGGTCCTAGGGCACCTAGGGACATAGGTTGTCATAAAATGTGTCAAGAGGGATCATAGGTTAACCTATGATCACTCTCAATGCATTGGAACCAAGAAAATGTATCCCTAGGGGTCCTACGGCCCCTAGGGACATATGTTGTCATGAAATTTGTTGACAGGGGTCATAGGTTAACCTATGACCACTCTTGACACATTATAAACAACCACATGCATTCTTTGGGCCCCTAGGGCACCTAGGGACATACATTGTCTTGAAATGCATTGAAAGGTGTCATAAGCTAACCTATGACCACTCTTGATGCATTAGAACAAACCACATATGTCCCTTGTGGTCCTATGGCCCCTAGGGACATATGTTGTCATGAAATGCATCGAGAGGGGTCATTGGTTAACCTATGACCACTGTCAATGCAGTAGAACCAACCACATCTATCCCAAGCAGTCCTAGGGCCCCTAGGGACATACATTATCGTGAAATGCATTGGGAGGGGGCATAGGTTAACCTATGACCCCTCTAAAAGCATTAGAACCAACTACATGTATCCCTAGGGGTCTTATGGCCCCTAGGGACATAGGTTGCCATGAAATGCATTAAGAGGGGTCATAGGTTAACCTATGACACCTATCAATGCATTGGAACCAACCACATGCATCCCTCAGCGTCTTAGGGCCCCTAGGGAAAAATATTGTCATGAAATGTGTTGAGAGGGGTCATATGTTAACCTATGACCCGTCTCGATGCATTGAAACCAACAACATGCATCCCTAGGGGTCCTAGGGCCCCTAGAGACATATGTTGTCATGAAATGTATCAAGAGGGTTCATATTTTAACCTATGACAACTATAGACACATTAAAACAAACCACATGTGTCCCTAGGGGCCCTAGGGCCCCTAGGGAAATAAGTTACCGTGAAATGTGTCAAGAGGGGTTATAGGTTAATGTATGACCCCTCTTGATTGATTAGAACCAACTGCATGCATCCCTAGGTGTCCTAGGCCCCCTAGGGACATACGTTGTCATGAAGTGCATCGAGAATGGTCATAGGTTAACCTATGACCCCTCTCGATGCATTGAAACCAACTTCATGTGTCCCTAGGCATCTTAGGGCCCCTAGGGACATACGTTGTCATGAAATGCTTCAAGAAGGGTCATAGGTTAACCTATGACCCGTCTTGATGAAGTAGAACCAACCACATGCTTCTCTAGGGGTCTTATGGCCCCTAGGGACATACATTGTCATGAAATGCATTGAGAGGGGTCATAGGTTAACCTATGACCCCTCTCAATGCATTGGAACCTACCACATCTGTCCCTAGGGGTCCTAGGGCCCCTAGGGATATACGTTGTCATGAAATGCATTGAGACAAGTCATAGGTTAACTTATGACTCCTATCAATGCATTGGAACCAACTTGATGCATCCCTAGGGGTCCTATGGCTCCTAGGGACATAAGTTGTCATGAAATGCATTGTAAGGGGTCATAGGTTCACCTATGACCCCTCTCAACACATTAGAACCAACCACATGCATCCGTAGCGGCCCTAGGGCCCCTAGGGACATAGGCTATCATGAAATTTGTTGACAAGGGTCATAGGTTAACCTATGACCCCTCTCAATGGATTAGAACCAACCACATGCTTCCCTAGGGGTCTTATAGCCCCTAGGGACATACATTGTCATGAAATGAATTGAGAGGGATCACAGATTAACCTATGAACCCTCTCGACACATTGGAACCAACCATATGTGTCCCTATGGGTCCTAGGGCCCTTAGGGACATATGTTGTCATGAAATGCATCGAGAGGGGTGATAGTTTAATATATGACCCCACTCAACACATTTGAACCAACCACATCTGTTCCTAGGGGTCCTATGGCACCTAGGGACATACATTTTTGTGAAATGTGTTGAGAGGGGTCATAACTTAATCTATGACCCCTCTCAATGCATTGGAACCCCTCTCAATACATTAGAACCAACCACATGTGTCCCTAGGAGTCCTATGGCCCCTAGGGACATATATTGTCATGAAATGCATCAGGAGGGGTTATAAGTTAATGTATGACCCCTCTCAATGCATTAAAACCAACCACATGCATTCATAGGGGTCCTATGGCACCTAGCGACATACGTTGTTATGAAATGCATTGAGAGGGGTCATAACTTAACCTATGAACCCTCTTGATGCATTGGAACCCCTCTTGATGAAGTAGAACCAACCACATGCTTCCCTAGGGGTCCTATGGCCCCTAAGGACATAAGTTGTCATGAAAAGTGTCAAGAGGGGTCATAGGTTAACCTATGACCCCTCTCAACACATTGGAACCAAACACATGCATCCCTAGGGGCCATAGGGATGCATCAAGAGAGGTCATAGGCTAACTTATGACTCCTATCGAAACATTGGAACAAACTTCATGCATCCCTAGGGGTCCTATAGCTCCTAGGGACATATGTTGTCATGAAATGCATCATACCTATGACCCATCTTGACACATTAGAATCAACCACATGCATGGACATACATTGTCATGAAATGTGTTGATAGTGGTCATAGGTTAACATATGATTCCTCTCAATGCATTAGAACAAACCACATGCTTCCCTAGGGGTCCTATGGCCCCTAGGGACATATGTTGTCATGAAATGCATCGAAAGGGGTCATAGGTTAACCTATGACTCCTCTCAACACATTAGAACCAATCATATGCATCCCTATGGGTCTTAGGGTCCCTAGGGACATATGTTGTCATGAAATGCATCAAGAGGGTTCATAGGTTAATGTATGACCCCTCTCGACACATTAGAACCATACACATGTGTTCCTTGGGGGCCAATGGCACCTAAAGACATACGTTGTCATAAAATGCATTGAGAGGGGTCATAAGTTAACCTATGACCCCTCTCAATGCATTGGAACCCCTCTTGATGCATTGAAACCAACTACATACATCCCTAGGGGTCCTAGGGCCACTAGGGTCATACATTGTTGTAAAATGCATTGGGAGGAGTCATAGGTTAACCTATGACCTTTCTGGATGCATTAGAACCAACCACATGTGTTCCTAGGGGCCCTAGGGCCCCTAGAAACATACATTTTCATCAAATGCATCAAAAGGGGTCATAGTTTAACCTATGACTCTTATCAATGCATTACAACCAAGTACATGCATTCTTATAGGTCCTATGGCCCCTAGGAACATACGTTATCATGAAATGCATAAAAAAAGGTCATAGGTTAACTTATGACTCCTCTCAACATATTGGAACCAACTTCATGTGTCCCTAGGGGTCCTACAGCTCCTAGGGACATACATTGTCATGAAATGCATCGTAAGGGGTCATAGATTCACCTATTATACCTCTCGATGCATTAGAACCAACCACATGCGGACATAGGTTGTCATGAAATGCATCAAGAGGGGTCATATGTTAACCTATGACCCCTCTTGACCCATTGAAACCAACCAAATGCATCCCTAGGGGTCTTAGGCCCCCCTAGGGACATTTGTTGTAGTGAAATGTGTCGAGAGGGATCATAGGTTAATCTATGACCCTTCTCCATGCATCATAAACAACCACATGTGACCTTTGAGGTCCTAGGACACCTAAGGACATACATTATTTTGAAATACATTGAAAGGGGTCATAGGTTAACCTATTAGCCCTCTTGATGCATTAGAACAAACCACATGCATCCCTCACGGTCTTATGGCCCTTAGGGACACATGATGTCATCAAATGCATTGAGAGGGGTCATAGGTTAACCTATGACCCATCTTGATGCATTAGAACCAACCACATCTATCCTTAGGGTACCTAGGGCCCCTAGGGACATACATTGTCATGAATTGTATTGAGAGGGGTCATAGGTTAACCTATGACCCCTTTCGACACATTAGAACAGACTGCATGCATCCCTCATGGTCCTATGGCCCCTAGGGACATATTTTTTCATGAAATGCATCGAGAGGGGTTATAGGTTAACATATGACCCCTCTCAATGCATTAGAACCAACCACATCTGTCCCTATGGGTCCTAGGGCCCCTAGGAACATTCATTGTCATGAAATGGGTTGAGAGGGGTCATAGGTTAACCTATGACCCCTCTCTACACAATAGAACCAACCACATGCATCCCTAGGGGTCCTCAGCCCCTAGGGATATAGGTTCTCATGAAATGCATTGATGATGTAGTGCAATACAACCACATAGTGGAAACACAACAATAAGAAGAAATAACACAAAATTTGATACCAAATCACAATAATATATTCATAAAATATAGCTGACTACATGCAATGTGCTAAGCTGTAAGGCCTTCCTGGTTATAGCCAAATAAAAAGAAAGTAATAGTTCTACAAGATCCCTCAAGATCCAATCCCAAACCCTAGCTAGTCCAGATCCACACTCTGGTAGAAACCCATAAGGAAGATCTCAACTTGTGCTCGCAAGCCCACCAAGCTATCTCCTTATTTTCCAAGCCACAGCTACTAGCTCTGCTTAAAATTCACTCTCCCCAAGCTCCTCCTTTTCTCCAAAATGGATGATTAAATGCCTAAAGACTCCCCCCCAACCCCTAATTATACCAATCTAAGCCACAAGTCAGCCTAGAAGAATTAAATACAAATACATAAATTAAATGCCAAAGTCAGCCTCCTGCAACAATTAAATTCCCAAAATTGATGTCTTAGTAAAATTGTGATATCTCCTAGCTCCAAATGAATTAGAACTAGAGCTTTGAAACCATAGGTATAAGTCTAGAACCTCTTTAATCTATTAAATTTTCATCCTTTAACTCATTGTGGAAAATTAGTTATATAGCCCAAAATAGACCTCAAATTCTCAGACCATGCTGAGCAACTAAAGACCATGCTAAGCTCCATAGACCATACCAAGTTCTAAAGACCATGCTGAGCAACTAAGAACCATGCCGACCTCCCAAGACCATGCCAAGCTACATAGACCATGCCAAGCTCTCTAGACCATGACAAGCTCCATAGACCATGCCAAGCTCCCTAGACCATGCTGAGCTCCAGAGACCATGCCGAGTCCCATAGAGCATACCGAGCAACCAAAGACCATGCCGATCTCCCAGACCATGCAGAGCTCCATAGACCATGCCAAGTTCCAATCCTTCTTTGACTAAGTACCAATCCAAATACCCTCCATAGCAACTACTGAGCCTCCTCCCATGAACTCCAAAGTAGTCACCAAGTAAATCAAGGATGCTCCTACATCAGACTCCCCAGGTAAATAGAAAAGTGTGTCCCACACTTTGATGCCCAAAGAAAGAGAAACAACCAACTTCATCTTCACCAAAGGCTTCCACTCCAATAGGGATAAGAAAACCAATCTGCACATCATCCACATCCACATCATTCTGTCAAACACCAGAATCTCATCCAACCAATCATCATGCTCACTCCTAGGAACAAACTGAACATGATGCTTCATCAACAAACCCCCATCCATATCAACAACTAGTGAATCCATGCCAAAAGAAACTAACTCCACATTAGTGACAATATGAAGATCTCCATCAACACATGCCAAACTCTCAACACCAACCATCTCATTTCTCACAACAAGATGCTCTACAACACACAACTCACCACCAACAACAACCAAATCATCCACAACCATGCACTCAGACTCAACCAACTGATCATGAAAACCAACCTCTATCCTAGCATCAACAAGGTTAGGAATATCTTTAGCAATAACTTCTAGCTGTTCTGCAAGTTTTGTATCAAACTCCACAAACTGATCAACAAAACCAAACTCTTCCACCTCGACCTTGTTATGCCATCTTCTCTCACAAACAAGTCTCTTAACTGGCCAAATGACTCTCTTCCAGATCAGTAGACTCCAACTCCACAAATAGCTATATAATTCCTTCCTTACCCCATCCCTAACACAATCAGCCAACCTAGCTTCAAATTGAGTAGTCATCTTAGAAAACCTCCTCTCCACCACATCACAGAGATTTGCAAGATCTCAGGGTCCAATCCTCTCAGAGCCATCTCCTAAGATCTTCAAAAACCTTTTGCAAAAAATCCTTCCCATGCTCCTTGTGACAACCTTGAATTGTTTGCAAGTCAAATCACAACCTACCACCTTGTATGAACAATCATGAACCACATCACAAGTCTAGGACCATGGATTTGTAATCCACAAACTCTCTACGATCATGCCTCAATAAGATGAAACTTCCATCTTCGCATCCATCAATCAATTTGCATGTCCTCCCAAGGTCCTGGTGTAAACTTCCTCAGCTTTAGTGATCTATCTACACACTTAGGAACAACCTTCTCTTTGATACCACCTGACGTAGTGCAATACAACCACGTAGTGGAAACACAATAATAAGAAGCAATAACACAAGATCTAATACCAAATCACAATAATATATTCATAAAATATAACTAATTACATGCAATGTGTCAGGCTATAAAACCTTCCCTGTTACGACCAAATATAAAGCAAATAATAGTTTTGCAAGATCCCTCAAGATCCAATCCCAAAACCTAGCTAGTCTAGATCCACACTCTGGTAGAAACCCACAAGGAAGATCTCAACTTGTGCTCACAAGCCTACAAAGTTATCTCCTTATTTTCCAAGCCACAACTACTAGCTCTGCTCAAAATTCACTGTCCCCAAGCTCCTCCTTTTCTCCACCATGGATGATTAAATGCCTAAAGACTTCCCCCAACCCCTACTTATACCAATCTAAGCCACAAGTCGGCCTAGAACAAAAATTAAATACAAATACATAAATTAAATGCCAAAGTTGGCCTCCTACAACAATTAAATTCCCAAAATTGATGTCTTAGTAAAATTGTTATATCTCTTAGCTCAAAATGAATTAGAACTCAAGCTTCAAACCATAGGTAGAAGTCTAGGCCCTCTTCAATCTCTAAATATTTCATTGTTTAATGCATTCTGAAAAATTAGTTATATAGCTAAAAACAAACACCAAATTCTCAAACCATGCCATGCTCCATAGACCATGCTGATCTCCCTAAACATGCCGAGCTCCATAGACCATGCCATGCTCAAAAGATCATGCTGAGCTCCAAGACCATTCTAATCTCCAAAGACCATGTGGAGTGTCATAGACCATACTGAGCAACCAAAGACCATGCCGAGCTCCCAAACCATGTGAAACTCCATAGACCATGCCGAGTTCCAATCCTTCTTTGACTGAGTACTAGTCGAAACACCCTCTAGAGAAACTACTAAGCCTCCTCCCATAAACTCCAAAGTAGTCACCAAGTAAATCCAAGATGCTCTTGCATCAGTCCAGAAGGGTCATAGGTTAACCTATGACCCCTCTTGACGCATTAGAACCAACCACATGCATCCCTAGGGGTCCTAGGACCTCTAGCGACAAAGATATTCATGAAATGCATCAAGAGGGGTCATAGGTTTACCTATGAACCCTCTTAATGCATTGGAGCAAATATTATGTGTCCCTAGGTGTCCTAGGTCCCCTATGGACATATGTTATCATGAAATGCAATGAGAGAATTCATAGGTTAACCTATCACCCCTTTCGACCCATTAGAACAAACCACATGTGTCCCTAGGGGCCCTAAGGCCACTAGGGAAATATGTTGTCATGAAATGTGTTGAGAGGGGTGATCGATTAACCTATGACCCCTCCCAATGCATTAGAACCTACCACATGCGTCCCTAGGTGTCCTAGGCCCCCTAGGGACATACATTGTCATGAAATTCTTTGAGAATGATCATAAGTTAACCTATGACCCCTCTCGATGCATTGAAACCAACTTCATGCATCCCTAGGGGTCCTAGGGGCCCTAGGGACATACATTGTCATGAAATGCCTCAAGAGGGGTGATAGGTTAACCTATGACCCCTCTCGACACATTAGAACCAACAACATGGGTCTCTAGGGATCCTAGGGCCCCTAGGGACATAGGTTATCATGAAATAAGTGAAAAGTGGTCATAGGTTAACCTATGATGCCTCTTGATGCATTGGAACCAACCACATGCATCCCTAGGGGTCTTAGTGCCTCTAGTGATATACGTTGTTATGAAATGCATCAAGAGGTGTCATAGGTTAACCTATGACCCCTCTCGACACATTTCACACAACGTATGTCTCTAGGAACAAACCACATGCATCCCTAGGGGTCCTAGGGCTCCTAGGGACATATGTTGTTGTGAAATTTATCAAAAGGGGTTATAGGTTGTTGATGCATTAGAACCAACCACATGAAACCTATGACTGTTGTTGATGTGTTAGAACCAACCACATGCATCCCTAGTGTCCCTAGGGCCCCTAGGGATATATGTTGTGATGAAATGCATCGAGAGGGGTCATAGGTTAACGTATGACCCCACTCGACACATTAGAACTAACTACATGCATGCCTAGGGGTCCTATGCCCCTAGGGACATATATTGTCATGAAATACATTGAGAGAGATTGTAGGTTAACCTATGACCCCTCTTGATGCATTGGAACCCATCTCAATGCATTGGAACCAATCACATGCATCCCTAGGGGTTCTAGGGCTACTAGGGACATATGTTGTTGTGAAATGGGTCGATAGGGGGTCATAGGTTAACCTATGACCCCTCTTGATGCATTAGAACCAACCACATGCGTGTGATAAATGCATCGAGAGGGATCATAGGTTAACCTAATACTCCTCTTAATGTGTTAGAACCAACCACATGCATCCCTACTAGTCCTATGACCCCTAGGGACATATGTTATCATAAAATGCATTAAGAGAGGTCATAGGTTAACTTATGACCCCTCTTAACACATTGAAACCAACTTCATGCATCTCTAGGGGTCCTACCACCCCTAGGGACATACGTTATCATGAAATGCATCAACAGGAGTCATAGGTTAACCTATGATCCCTCTTGATGCATTACAACCAACCACATGCATCCCTAAGGGCCATAGGGACCATAGAGACATATGTTGTCATGAAATGCATTAAGAGGGGTCATAGGTTAATCTATGACCCCTCTCAATGTAGTATAACCAAACACATGCTTCCCTAGGGGTCCTATGGCACCTAGGGACATATGTTGTCATGAAATGCATCGAGAGGGATCATAGGTTTACCTATGACCCCTCTCAACACATTGGAACCAACCACATGTATCCCTATGGGTCCTAGGGCCCCTAAGGACATACATTGTCATGAAATGCATTAAGAGGGGTCATAGATTAACCTATGACCCCTCTCGATGCATTAGGACATACATTATTATGAAATGCATCGAGAAGGGTCATAGGTTAACCTATGACCCCTCTCAATGCATTAGAACCAACCATATGGATCTGTAAGGGTCCTAGGGCCCCTAGGGACATACGTTATCATGAAATACATCAAGAGGCATCATAGGTTAACCTATGACTCCTCTCAAGGAATCAGAATCAACTACATGTATCCTTAGGGGTACTAGTGCCCCTAGGGACATATATTGTCATGAAATGCATCAAGAGGGGTCATAGGTTAACCTATGACCCCTCTTGATACATTGGAATGAACCACATGGGCCATAGGTTAACCTATGACCCCTCTCAATGCATTGGAACCAACCACATGTGTCCCTAAGGGTTGTAGGGCCCTTAGGGACATATGTTGTCATGGAATGCATGGAGAGGGGTCATAGGTTAACTTATGACCCCTCTCAATACATTATAACCAACCTTATGTGCCTCAAGGGGCCCTAGGGTCCATAGGGAAATACATTGTCATGAAATGTGTCAAGCCTATGACTCCTCTCGACACATTAGAACCAACCACATGTTGTCATGAAATTATTTGAGACAGGTCATAGGTTAACCTATGACACCTCTCGATGCATTGGAATCAACCATATTCATCCCTAAGGGTCCTAGAGCCCCTAGGGACATATGTTGTCATGAAATGCATCAAGAGGGGTCATGGGTTATCCTATGACCCTATTGATGCATTGGAACCAACTAGATGTGTCCCCAGGGTTCCTAGGTCCCCTAGGGTCATATACTATCATAAAATGCATTGATAGGGTCATAGGTTAACCTATGACCCCTCTCGACACATTTTAGAACCAACAAAATGGACAATAGGTCATAATAATAATAACAATAATAATATATGTTGTTATATTTAATAATAATGATAATAATAATTACATATGTTAACAACATATATAATATATTATGTTATTATATTTAATAATAATATAGTAATAATAATAATAATAATACAATATTAATATATATATTATTAATATTATAATTTATATAATATTATATATATTATTAATATAATTATATTATAAAATGATTATAATATATATTATTATATTTATAGATATTAATAATAATAGGTCATAATAATAAATAATACCTATCAACAATCCTAAATAATATTACTCATCATACATTCTCCTAAATAATATTACTCATCATGCATTCCCCTTAATTCCCTCCATAATTTTGGCATCGATATCGGATATCAGGTTTGAAATTAGATATCTAATTTAGTATTGGGTATCTGATCTTAGATCAGATACCCGATAAAACTCGCATAATTTTTTCAAAAAAATTCCTGTCACTATAGACCCAAAAACATTGCTTTTTGTGGGTCATTTTCCTGGGTTTTGGGAAATCTCACATTTTGGGGCCCAAACGATCAAAAAAGGTTTGATAATATATCATTAGGTGTCCAATATTGTCATCTGAATGGGGTGCAATAGTCGTCGAAAGGTTAAACACAAAAGGAAGGTATCCAATGAAGACATTGCGGCATATAGGGAAAGGGACAAGGTAAATCACCGAAGGAAAAGACAAGGTATGTTAAATGTGAGCCAAGTTGACGATGAATTGATTGAAGGTGAAATCATAGAGTCAGATAATAAATAAGTGCAATTGGAGAATGAAAATGTACCAATTGATAATGATAATTTCAAGATTGGAATTTAGAGATTGAAAATTTGGAGGATGAAATGCTACCTGATCATAATGTAAATTGCATGATTGACCACACCAAACATGACAATGTACAAGAACCTTACGTATCTCCCAATTATAATTGACATGAAGGTTCTATAACACCAAAATGAATAATTAAAATTGATGAAATAATTATTAACAATTTGGAAGGGAAAAAATTAGAAAGAACCATTCAGTTATGGGCTTCAAGACTATATAAGATTTTTTTTGGCAACAAGATAGTGGTGGAGCAATGTCAGCTTTTTATGCACTTATTAAAGATGCAAAAGATGAGACTTATGCTTTCCAAATTAAATATTCATGTCAATAAAAAATTGGAAAGAAATGCCATTATTGTGAAGAATCTTTTCAGTGCTCTCAATAGCATTGGGAAAAAAGTAGGGAGAAGGATAAGAGAGCTGCTCGAAGGGTTATTACAACCTTTTTGGGAAGTCATCATTTGAAAAAGGGTAGATATATGAGATGAACTTGTATTGACTTGAACCTAAATCATACTACATTGAGAAGAGAACTTAGTAAATGAGAGAGAATTGATGATTCTCTTCAAAATGAAACATGAGCTTTTGGTGGTAGACTTCCACATTCTAATAAGAAGCTATCCAATGATGCGAAGGAAGAAATTACACAATTTTGTCACTCTAGCTCAAGAGTATCACACAATGCTAAAGATGTGTTAAAGTTGAGAATTAGCATTAGAGACTGTACACCACATCCTAAACATTATTTAGAGGTAAGTCAAACTATGTTGTTCAAACAATTTCGAGAGAGTCATTCAAGTCTTCATATATCACAAAGGGCTTTTGAATCTTTGAAGCCATTTTATTGTGTGCCACTTAAAATTTGAAATATATGTTGTTGCAAATATCATGTCGAGTTTTCTATGCACCATGAACTATTATGCTCCATCCATTCTACTTTGCATAGTAAAGAAATGTTGGAGAATTGTGGTGCTAGTGAGCTTCTGAAATTATCAAGAGACTTGCTAGATCAATTTTTATGTTGTAGAGTTGATGGTTGTTTCTTTTATAGAAATGCTTGCTTAAATGAAAAATTTTCAGAATGTGGTGGCTTATCCAAGTTTTACACATGTTTCTATGAGGGGTCCAAAAAAGATCTTGGAAAGACAATAGTAAAAAAAAAGGTATATGAAATGGTGAAATACACATTGAAGAGTGGAGGTGAGGGCTCTAGATGTGAATTGGTTGCAAAAGAAATCAATTTGGTTAGTTTTATTTTAGATTTCAAGACAAATCTTTTCTACAAGTATGCAAGACATAGTCACAGGTATCAGTGGTTGGATCAACAATTTATAATGTATAAGGAGACTTTTCTCATTAACACTATTATATCAGTTGTTGACTTTGCTGAGAACTACACATTGCTAACCTCAAAATGAGACACAATCTTAGTATTACAACTCCATTCAGATTACTATTTTCATCCACATAATACATACACATGCCCCTAATGGTGCGGAAGATAATCAGAAGATTATTAGAGAGTATCATTTTTATATGAGTGATGATAGATCTCACTCTCACGAGTTTGTGCAAAATTGTTTCAAGAATTATTTTGATTTCTTACAAGAGCATGCAATTGCTATTGATAGACATATCATTTGGTCACATAACTCTATATGTCAATTCAAGAATTCTCACATGTTTTATTGGTTTTGTAGGATGCACATAGAGAGGGGGGTGCCTCATATTTGGAGTTTTTATAAGTCCAGCCATGGGAAAGGGGAACATGATAGAGCAAGGGCATGTGTGAAGAGAGCTCTAGTTAAGGAGCAATTGAAGATTTCAAGATCAGATCTTCTTGATGCTCGTAGAATTTTTGATTGGTGTAGTTTAGCATTATCACACAAGGGGACTCTTGATTCAGTAGTATGCAAGTTCTTTTGGTTGGTTGGGGAAGGGTCCATAGGTGATAGATCAGATTGTGCTATAGCGAGAGACTTATAAAAAATGCATTCATTCCAGAGCTCTAATTCTAGTACACAACAACTAGCTTGCTTTTGTCCTAGTTTTTTTCAGTGTGATTGGGATCATTGTGAGTCGAGTGAGTGGGTGGACACATGGGATCAACATTATCTTACTCCATTGTCTATCATACCTTGTATCAGAAATGATGACATGGAAAGCTCACTTGAGTATAACCATCTATCAGATCGTCTTCAGCTAGGACATGTCTTTGCATTGGTTGCACCACAGGGGAATGATGAGAAATCTAATTATTGGTTAGCATGTTCTATAAGAGGTAAACAAAAGCTTGCACAACTAATCATAGATGATGATGGATTCACATATCCTACTGGTTCAGTGGTTGTTGCTGGAACATGTCTATAGACATACATGCTTAAAGGAATATAATTCTTGCATTCGAAGACTATTAGAAGCACAAAATAATTCTCATACATTCACATCTTATTATAGCAACAAATGTAAAGTTGTTGAAGCATCAAGGAAGACCAAAAGTAAAATAACTTTTTACTATTACTAATGCTGATCATGAAGCCCTATTGGAGACCCTAGAACAAAGAGAGGACCTTACTGGAACACTCGACTAGGTATATTTACTTCTTATGTTATTTTCTTCATAATGATTTAGTGAACCAATGATTATCTTATTTAATACAATAAATTACTGATATTTTTTATGATATTGGAATGCAGGTACATCATGAAGAGTAGCCATGCATGAAAATAAAAAGATAAATAAGGAGCAAAATGAAGAAAAATCTCTTCTATTTTTGACACTATAATTTTTTACAATACTTTTATTGATACTATGATTTTTGACATTACTATTTTTGACACAATGATTTTTGGTAGTTGTATATCGATGAAATAATGATGAAACACTTGATATATTGTAAATGTAAACTTGTTGATTTAATGTGAGAAACAAAGATGATTTTACGTAATGCAATTTATGTGGTGGGACCTAAAAGATAATGATTTTAATACATATTAACACCAAACTTGCATTGTTCCAAATGCCAAAAACTTGAGAGAGGTAAAACATAATTTTTTTTCTTTTAATACTAACCCTACTAACACCCTTGTTCCAGCTATGGAGACCCTCCTTCATCTGCGGCCACCCCGTACTAAAGAGTCTCCAAGGTGTTATAAGTGCATTTTGAGGTCAAAATTCTAAGGGGGTTATCAATGAAATGTTGAATTCTATAGGATGATAATTCCAAGGCCTAAAATAACCTATCTTATTTTCAAGAGATCACATTCTGTTTGGATTTGGCATAGCGATCTCGCTCGATGCCAAAACTTGCAGTGTGCCTTAGTTCATAGGTCCACCATAGTGTAATTTTGAAACTGTTGATCTTGGCATCAAATTTTATATGCCATTAGCTCTAGATGGGTGGGTGAACCCTATTGACACCCTTTTTCTAGCCGTGGAGACGATCCATTATTCGCGGCCACCTTGTACCAAGGAGTCTCCAATGTGCTCTAAGTGTGTTTTGAGGTTGATCTTCCAAGGGTCATAAATCAGAGCTCATGAGGGAAATTGATAAAATGTTGAATGCTATAGGATAGTGATGTTGAGGCCTAAAAGAACCTATCTCATTTTCAAGAGATCACGTTCTATTTGGATTCGGAACAACCATCTTGCTCGATGCCAAAACTTGCAATGTGTCTCAATTCATAGGTGCACCACAACATAATTTTGAAACTATTGATCTTGTCATCAAATTTTCAGCACCATTAGCTCTAAATAGGAGGGTGAACCCTAGTAACACCCTTGTTCTGGCCATAGAGACCATCCATCATCCGCGGCCACCCTGTACTGAGGAGTCTCCAAGGTGCTCTAAGTGCGTTTCGAGGTCAATTTTCTGAGGATCATAACTTGGTGTTGATACGGGCTATTGATGAAATTTTTAATGCTATAGGATGGTGATTTTGAGGCCTAAAATAATCTATCTCATTTTTGAGAGATCATATTCCATTTTGATTTGGCCCAATGATGTCAGTCGATGCCAAAACTTACAATGTGCCTTAGTTCATAGGTGCACCACAACATAATTTTTAAACCATTTATCTTGGCATCAAATCATCAGTTCCATTAGCTCTAGATGGGAAAGTGAATCCTAGTGACACCCTTATTCTAGCTATAGAGACCATCCATCATCTGTGGCCACCCCATATCGAGGAGTCTCCAAGGTGCTCTAAGTGCATTTCAAGGTCAATCTTTTGAGGGTCGTAACTCGGAGCTCATGTGGGCTATCAATGAAATGTTGAATAATATAGGATGATAATTCTGAGGCCTAAAATAAACTATCTAATTTTCAAGAGATCACATTCTATTTATATTTGGCATAGCGATCTCGTTCGATGCCAAAACTTGTAGTGTGCCTTAGTTCATAGGTGCACCGTAACATAATTTTAAAACTGCTGATCTTGGCATCAAATCATCAATTTCATTAGCTTTGGATGGGTGGGTGAACCCTAGTGACACCCTTGTTCCAATCATAGAGACCATCCATCATCCATGGCTACCCCGTACCTAGAAGTCTCCAAGGTGCTCTAAGTGTATTTCAGGGTCTATCTTATGAGGGTTGTACCTCGGAGCTCGTGCAGGCTATCCATGAAATGTCAAATGCTATAGGATATTAACTCTGAGGCATAAAATAACCTATCTCATTTTTTATAGATCACATTCCATTTAAATTTGGCACACCGATCTCCCTTGATGCCAAAAAACTTGCAGTGTGCCTCAGTTCATAGGTGCACCAGAGTGTAACTTTGAAACAACTAATCTTGGCATCAAATTATTAGTACCATTAGCTTTGGATGGGTAGGTGAACCCTAGTGACACCCTTTTTCTAACTGCTGAGACCATCCATCATCTACAACCACCTTGTATCGAGGAGTCTCCAAGGTGCTCTAAGTGCATTTCAAGGTCGATCTTCTGAGGGTTGTAACTTAGAGCTTGTGTGGGCTATTGATAAAATTTTAGATGCTACAAGATGGTGATGACAAGGCCTAAAACAAGCTATCTTATTTTTGAGAGACCACATGTTTAGATTCGGCACAACAATCTCGCTCGACGCCAAAACATGTAGTGTGCCTCAGTTCATAGGTGCATCATAGTGTAACTTTGAAATCACTGATCTTGGCATCAAATCATCAGCACTATTAGCTTTGGATGGGCAGGTGAACCCTATTGAATCCTTGTTTTGGCCACAAAGACCATCCATCTTCTACGACCACCCCATACTAAGGAGACTCCAAGGTGCTCTAAGTGCATTTTGAGGTCAGTCTTCTGAGGTTTGTAACTCAAAGCTCATGTAGGCTATCGATAACCCCTTACCAAGTTTGGTGAACTCATCTAATCAAGAATTTAAAGTTATAGCAAAAATTGCTCAAAATTGCAAAAGTTGCAAAATTTCAATTTTGAAGCTTTTGCAACTTTTTCTTGCAAAGTGAAAATGAGTGCAAAGATTCAATTAGGGGTTTGAGCATGACCATACAAGGTTGGAAATAGCTATATAAGGTATGAAATGATAGCATGCATTAATGAAGCCAATCTTGTTAAGTAGATTAGTATGGGTAATCTAATCAATGTGAGAAATATATAGATGTTATTCATATGGATATGGCATTGGGGAACCAAGTTAAAAATGTTTGATCCAATCAGATCTCTTAAGTTGGGATATTTTGAGGTTATGTTGAAATTGAAAAGTTGTAGTATGAGGATAGTAACAAAGTGAATGGCTAGCTATCAAAGATTATGAGTTTAGGAATGAGTTCATGGTTGGGAATAGAATCCATGGTTGAGGAGTGGAGTCCTTAAGTGTGTTGAGATTACATTTGAAGCCAAGTGTTAGTTTCAAAGTTGAAGGTGGAGTTTAAAATCAGATTTGGGGTTATGTGAACCTCGTGTAGGAGGTTAAAAAGTGTGTTTATGTCATGATAGAACTTCAAATTAAACATTGCATCCAAATTTGATAATAAAGGTTGTTAAAATGTTATTTACAAATGATTGTATTTGAATCAAATATAACAAACATATTCAAAATTAATGATATTCCATAAACATGAACAATACACATGATCCATGATAAATTGAACAATACTAGATACTAGATTAATATGTACATCATTGTGCACATAATGACAAAAATATATATCAAAATACATGTATCCATAGACAAATTACACAAATATATATATCAAAGTTCATGTATCCATGGACAAATTACACAAATATATATCAAAATACATAGATCCATATACAAAATATGGCTGATCATGCCATTAGAATGTGTATAATATCAATGTTTCTATAAACAATGTCACATATTCCATCTCAAAATGTCTCATGATGCATCCTATGATAACTATACTATCCTAGGCTACTGGTGGATGATCAAAATGCAACCTCTTTGCTACACTAGGTGGAATAGATGCCTCCTGCATAAACAAAAAAGGAAAACCCAAAGTTAGACTACTAAATTTATATGATTTTTTATATCTAACATTGAATTACTCAAATGAATAATGATCTTTTTTTTAATGATATTTTATACTATTAAACTTTTATAATAAATATCTCTTTCATTGACCTCTTGCACTAGTCAGGAGTCCTCTTGTATGCCCTTGGCAATGCTTGTAGCTCACTAATTGTGGCTTGTGTATGTTCAAATATGTTTGTCAAATGAATGTAGAACTTAAACCATAACATTATAATTCATAGCATGATAAATTTATAACAAATTTAATCAAGAATTCAAACTACAACTTACTAGTGTAGGCTCCTCCTTAGGATATAGTTGCTACATCATCAAAGATAAAAAAAACTCTCCCATCCAACCTCATGTGCACTAGGAGTTTCCAATGAGATACAAAATAATAGTTTTTAATATCATGAAAATCAGTTTTGAATTTATTTATGAAGATAAGGAAAATAAAAAATAAATGATACTTATACATACAATGGGGCTCTCAGTGCAAATAGAAATGCCTAAGCATCTACAACGCGAAATCTACATGGGCTCATCGCTAGTAGCCATGCCCTATATAATAAATAATATAATTAAATTTCATTACCACAAATTTTTTACAAGAATGCATCAATATTTAATCAAATAGAAAGCACCTAATTACCTTTCCTTTGTCAATTGGTCCTGGCTGATCTCCTGCACTTTGTCCCACAGGGATAGGTGGTACCTGCAAGATAAAAGAAAGATTAGAAACCTTATATGCTACAATATCAAATAGAAAAAATAATGAGAATGCAATATAATGTACCATAGATATCTCAAGGCCAAATGAAATAGCCGAGAGCGTGGCATCATCAACCTATCTCAGCTCCTCCTCAGTCATCAACTAAACATGAATGAAGATCACATGCATATATAAGGCAGTATGACTTAAAAATTAAAATTACTCTATTATAAACATTAACTTTAAATTTCATGTCATAACAAAAAATGTATACACATATTGACACAGAAGGAGTCCATGCCTGTAGATGCCCCTTCTCTCTCACATCAGGGTCTGTAGCCTCTACACCTATGTCTAGTGTATCCTTTTCTAATAGAAATTGATATCAAGAAGATCACCTATGGGACCCAGACAAATGTTCTTGCATGTAATGCAAGTATGAGGCACAAAAATGTGTGATGATCTCTCCCAAACATCATCAACACAAGGAAGCAAGAATGACCTAGCCTGAGATATCAATAGGCTTCTTAATCTATGGATGGCTCTAATGGTCTGAGAGCTACCCTTTGTGATAATATCAAGAAGCTGTACTTGAGGTTTTCTTCCCTTGGGAAGAAGGTCTATCCTGAGGAGGTCCTAGTCCTACACCCATGTTGAGCTTCATGCTCCAATAGTTCACCTCGAGTTTCAACACAAATTTTGCATACACTTTTCTAAGGAAATAAAATGACACTTCTAAATTTCTATGTGGAGGGATGTCAAAAACCATCCACCAACAATCCCAAAATTTCACATGTATGGTGTCATTTGGGCACCATTTAATCAAGAGTTTGGGATTTGTGCAATCTAAATTGGTTTTTTTGTTCGCAAAAAGGGTAACCAAATCATCTTTACTTATATTGAGGGCTACAACCTCATCATAGTCCAAACCATCATCAAACATCTCATTCATTTTGTCACACCAACAAAGAGCAACATTTTGTTCCTCAGTAAATATTTAAATGTTTTACACTATGGTGTTTAATGTGCATAACATAGGAGCCAATGTAGGTACATTATTATATGTTGTTTGCAAAGGCCTCAATTCAATGAGATTTTCAAATATCAAATCCTCAATTTGAGGATGGTTTTGAGGGGTTGAAGGATCATTTGGTGGATGATTTTGTGGGGGCACTAGATTGTTTGGTGGGGGGTTACGAGGAACAAAATTGCTTGCTTCAGTATCATCATTTTGGTCTGCCATACCTATTAATTCACAAAACATAATTTATATTTAAAAAAAGATAAATTTTAACAATTTCAATAAAAAAAAACCTAAATTCTAACAAATTCAACTAAAACTAACAAATTTATACTAAAATTGATTAAAAACATAAAAATAAACTATTATCATGTATTCAATTACAAATTGGATATTTGAGCTTGAAAAATGCTATATCACTATCAAAACAACAACCCTCGGGTTGTTTTTTTTTTTTTTTTCAAAAATAGTAGAGTTATCTAGTATTTGATTTGATATCAGATACTTGATATTATTGAATATATGATTTTATATCGGATATTCAATAATATCAGGTATCTGATATCAAATTGGATAACCAATAAGGATTGGGAGCCTACTTTCTAGGTTTGGTACTAGGATGGGTTGAAAAAAGTTAGAGCAAATTTTGAAATGCTTTTAGATATTTTCAAACTCTATTTTTTTCACATTTTCACGTTTTGGCACATCATGATCCTACACATACCCATACATCTTTAAGTACTTGAATATATCAAAAAGAGGAGGATAGAGATTAAATTTATAGAATGAATTATTATTAAGGTTATGACTTACATTAACTTATGATTGTGCGATACAGTTAAAATTATTGTTACACAAAGGACTAGGGTACAAATTAGGATTTTAAATTATATTTAAATTAGGGTCAAGATTAGGCTAAGGATTAGAAGTGTTTTTAAAATTTGCTTGTAAATTAATATATATCTATATTATGATAAGACTTATGTAGGAAATTATGGTTTAGGAATATAGGGTTAGGGTTTAGGTTGATGTATATAAAAGAAGAATTTTAGGGGTTAAGGTTAGAGGATTAGGGTTACATGGTTAAGTTTTGGAAGTATTTAATTTTAGGGTATGAAAATAAAAGATTCATCCCATTAATAATCATATGTATTTATATTAGTAAACAATTTAATATTATTCTTATTCAATAATGTCTAATCATAACAATATTAGAAAAACAAAATTATCCAAAAATAATGATATAGAAAAGTGATTCTATCCTCAATTTATAATTGCTAACTACATGCTATATAAATTCACGTGCATACCATGTATTAATATAGTGTTAGAGTTGGATATGGGCTAACATCATTGTTTACATTTACATTTATAATTTAGTGTCTATATGGTAGGGTTAGGAATATAAGGTTTGAAACTTAACTTATTATCTAGAGATAGGCATTTAAGGTTTAGATTTAGTTTTCAGATTGAAGTAAGGGTTTCAGATTATGCATTAGGTAGGGTTCACTTAGGATGTACATATTATGGTCAACTTATTATGGCTCTAGTTAAGATTGGATTATGGTTAGCATTCAAATTAGGATAGAGTTATATAATTCAATTTCTCTTATGGTTGAAGTATAATTTTTACTAGACTTAAGGATAGAATAGGGTTATGGTTCAAGTAGAGCAAAATATGAACTAGAGTTATAGTTAACATCATAAAGTGAATTATAGTTATGGTTCAAGATTATGTTAGAGTTTGATTATTAAATTCAAGGTCAAATATATACCTAATATTAGGATTATAGTTGAAATAGGGATACAAATAAGGTAATAAGTCAAAATATTAGAGTTAGAAAAATATTTCATAAACATGTATTTAAGTGTAAAGTTTAGGTTTAAGTATAGGGTTTATATAAATCCTAACCATAAACTTTGGTTAATATTTAACACATGTACAATTTTTTTTTTACAATTAGTATTTAGTTGAAATAAATGTTAAACATCAATGTAAATACATGTTTAAACAATCTAAACATCTAATGCATCTAGAGTCATCTATCACTTTAACTTTAATGATGTGTCATATAAATTAAATACTTACAAACATCTAAAATACAAAATTTAAAATGAACATCTAAAAAATAAAATTTAAATGATCATATAGAGTTATCAAAAAAGGGAGAAGAGAAAACATAATCTAAATATAATTTGAATAATAATCCATACAAAACAATAATTTACAATGCAAATCTAGAATTTTGCATAAATAAAACTATTGATCGTGAATAAAAAAGCAATAAATTGACAAAATTATAAAGAAAAAATTTTAAAATATTGAAATAAAATAATATAAAACAAATTAAAATACCTAAAAGACTGAAAAATCAGCAGGGGGTTAGTAGAAAGCTCAAATTGGGCACCCTATTTTTAAAAAATTGAGTGCCCAATTTTTAAAATATGGTTTGGGTGACTAATTTGTATTAATAAATTGGGTACCCAATTTTTGAATATGGATCAAGCATATGAGCTGTAATGGGTACCTAGTTCTTTAAAATTGGGTGCCTATTTCTAAAGAAATTTCATTTTACAAAATGGACTGCTGCAAAATTGAGACCCAACTTCTTGACTTACCCACTATGACTATGCACAAATTTGTAGAAACTATCAATTTTTTTAAGTAGATCATATTTCCACAAACCATGATGGTTATATTGCTTAGCTTCTCTTGCTCCCTCATCTTGATGATGGATCATGTAGTGTGATTTGAAATGTTGATTGCAAAATCTCAACACAATCGAATCCAAAAGCTAAACACCACAACTATCAAAGTTTTTTATATTCAAATTTACACTCTATGACATCCAACCTTCTACATTGCATGAAGATGTCTTATATAAGTGTCTACCAACTATTTCAACTTATTTTGAAGTGTTCCTAATTATTTTGGATCAAACTATAACTTCTTGCCAAAAGATACCAATAATTATTTGCAAAAGTTGTCATTGACAAATTTTTGCAATTTCAATCAACTCTGCACTCATCTCTTCCTTGTAATAAAAGAGATGAAGAATGGTGTTCTAAGGTATTTTTTGTTAGGATTAACCTTGAACATAAATAAAAATTACATGAAAATATAACCAATATTAGAAAATAATAAATTGCACAGAAGAGAACACAAGACACCAAGATTTAATGTGGTTCACCCAATCTTGGGCTAAGTCCATGAAACAACGAGACCAATATTATTACTATCCAATGACAAAAAATTGATTAAAATCCCTAAGGAATTATGAAAAGTGTATAGTACATTCTTGATCAATGACCACATATCAACAATCTCCCACTTGGGGACTAATCAGGCTCTATACTAAAAGACAACCTTCCACTTGGAGACTGGTCCTATAGAAATATCACTACCAAACGGGGCTCCCACTAGATCAAACAAACCTAGACTCAATTTTTCTTTTATCTAGTTTATTCAAGAAGACCAATCGAAGCTAAAGAGGAGTTCAACTTCTCCCTTGTCACTACCTTGGTAAACATATATGTTGGATTATCATCTATGTGTCTTGTCCATCTTTAATTTTTCATCATCCAAAACTGACTAAATGAAATGGTATCACATTGTATGTATTTTTTCTATGAATGTAGAGAATAATTCTTCTCAAGATGAATGACACTCTAACTATCTATAAATATGTGATTATCCCTATGAGGATGTCCCAATTCTTTGAGGAAGAACTGAAGCCATATAATCTTCTTGGCTACCTTTTTAGTAGTAACATACTCTACCTCTATAGTGCATAGGATAGTAACCTTCTATGATCAAGAAACCCAACTCACAGCTACCCTACCAATAGTAAATACATAACCTGTAGTGCTCCTCCTAGTATCAATATCCCCTGCCAAATTTGAGTCAACATAGCCTTGTAAGTTAGTAGTAGAGGCCCCAAAGTGTAAACACTTATTGGATGTTCCTCTCAAATATCTGAGAATCCATTTGACTACATTCCAATGTTCACTTCCAGGATGACTCATATACCTGCTAATGACTCCCATTGTATGTGCAATATCTAGCCTTGTGCATACCATAGCATACATCAATATTCTTATAGCTGAAGCATAAGGTACCTTGGGCATCTTATCCTCCTCTTATTTTATCTTTGGACATGTCTCCTTAGTCTACTTCAAATGACGAGGTAAAGGTGTGTTGGCAACTTTAGCAATCTCCATAGAGAAATTTTGCAACACCTTCTCAATATAATCAACCTGAGATAATGTCAATTTTATGTTCTTCCTATCTCTAAAAATTTTCATACCAATGATTTTTTTTGCTGCCACCAAATCCTTTATAGAAAATGAATGTGTTAACTATTATTTTAACCCTTTAATGTGATCCATGTTAGACCTAGCTACAAGCATATCATCAACATATTTAAACATAAAATAATATAGTTATCATAATCCAACCTCTTAAAATAAACACAATGATCTGAATGACACCTACTGTATCCATGCTCATACATAAATTTTTTTAATTTTAGATCCCATTGCTAAGGTGCTTGCTTTAATCCATATAAACTTTTCTATACTCTACACACTAAATTCTCCTTACCTTTGACCTCAAATCCCTATGGTTATGCCATAGATATGTCTTCATCCAAATCACCATAAAGAAAAATTGTTTTAACATCAATCTACTCCAAATGAAAATCTTCAATAGCCACAATAATTAAAATAATGTGAATAGAAGTTATTTTAACAATAGGAGAGAATATCTCATCAAAATCAATGCCCTTTTTCAATGCAAATTTTTTTATAGCTTACTTGACTTTAAATATTTTCTTATCTCCATCCTGTTTTTTCAACCTGTGAACCCATTTATTTTGTAAATCCTTTTTACCTATAGGTGTAATCACCTAAAAATAGTCATCTAGACTATTAGCCCCCTTCTCAGCATTTTGGCTAATTTAATTAATCATTTACCTAGACCAAATTGCTAATAATAAATTAATTTGATTGTAACGTATAGTTTGACTATGCTATCCTAAGTTTATTATTTTATTAAAAGAACATGTTCCCTTTTAATTAAATAAAAGACCCCATTCTTCTAACCCACTTAAAGTGCACAATAAAGTTCTTTTTCTATTTTGCAATTAAAAGAAAAGGCTTGTGAGACTTTTGTCTTATATGACAAGTCAACTTATTTTCTATTGGTTGACTTGCGTGTGCACACAGATCCCTCCTCATTTTTGAATTCAACCACTGATCATCCACCTTCTCAATCTTGATCTCTACTATCTGTATGGCTTTAAAAGAAGAGAAATTTCTCTTTCAAAGGATCCACACTCTTGAGTATTGTTATGCAACAGAATTTCTATTTGAATGCTTGAGATCTTTTGTGGAGAATACCATTTCTTGTCTACATTTCTCGCATTCATAGCATTTTATCATATGGCATCCTAGTTTAGTTGCATATAGTGTAGTTCTTTTGCAAGTAGTTTAGATCACATAGTCTAATTAGTATGGATGTAACTCTTTCATTTTCTTAGCTTAGTTGCATTGTGAATTTCACCTTAGTTTAATCTCCTCCTTGCATTGCATATTCAAGATTCTTTGATACTAGAATTCTTGTTCTTGCTTAAATAATCTCCCATTTCACGGTTTACTAGCAAGGGTTACATTTCTAAGGCTTGATTGAGAGTCATTTTATGCTCATTTGTATGTTTTTTCACTCCATGACTAGGGAGCCCTAAGCCACCATTTCAAGCTTTCTAATCTATGGAAAAATTTGCATAGAAGGGTTTAGGAAGTGCACTTTTGTTAATGCACATTTTTGGCACCCATCGTGGGGTTGAACAGTGGGTTTTGTCCTCTTTTTTGTTGTTTTTGTCACTATTTGCATTTACTGTTTCACATTTTCTTTTTTTTAATAGTCACAGTTCTACGTGACATTTTTCCAATTTTATACGATAGTTCACATTACTATCATGCAATATTTTCTTGAAAATAGTGTCGCACAACCATACTAGTTTATATCACCTCTATATACAAATTTTTGTCATACAACTATACTGAGAAGTATTGTATGATAGTCTTCTAGTGAAAACTATCACCTAATAGAGATTGCTTGCTATTTGGGGTGTTTTGGTTAGTTTTCAATTGTTGTTGGCTAGTTGCTTATTTTTACAGGTCTTTAAACTATTTTATAGGGGTCCATTTTCAAGTTTCTTTCTATTTTTAGAGCTAACTTGTGGTGCTAACGGTTGTGGTTGCATGCTACTATTTTGAAAAATTGAAACATTGCCTAAAATAATGCATTTCAAAGATCCAAATGCAAGAGGGTTACTAATGGTTGTTTGCAGGGCTGCCCAACACATAAAAACCAAACATTTGCTTGTTGATTTTATTTCATGTGCTGTATATACTAGTTGTTCTTTTCTAGGCACATTAAACTTGTGATTGAGGTTCTTTGGTGATAGGAGAGTATGCTCTTCACCCTTGCAATGAATCATAAATCTTGACCCACCTTTGGATTTCAAAAATAAGAGGGTAATTTAATCTTCTTGGTGTGTTTGAGGGAAGCAATCAAGGTATATGCTCTTCACCCTTGAGGTCAATTAGAAATCTTGATCCTTGAGAGTGGATCTATTCTGTGGTAGTTAGGATCCTTTAGAGGGCCTACTCTTAGAAAACTTGAGAGGAATGACCCAAGTGGGGACAAAAAAATTACTTGGCTCTTCCAACCCACTATAAACTCAAGGCTATTAAGGAAATAAAACCTTGGTAGACATAGTGTTTATCTTCACTTAGTGTGATTGCTTATGGGACTTCGACCATAGGGAGATCACTAGGAAAGAACTCTTAAGGTGCTCTTGTGACTGCAAGGTTTGTTACCCACCACAAGGTGGGGTGTCCCTTAATTGGGTGCAAGAGGAACACTATGAATGGAAGCCCTATCTAGAAACCCTAGGTTAGTATTCTCCCTATTTTGTCGCTCAACTTCTTGGTTCAAGGATCCATCCTAGTGGACTACTCAGATCACCCCAAGATTTACACTCACCATATTTGTTCCCTTGGTTGTGCTTAAGGAACTTCTATGACAAAGCTAATATCTCTTATGGGTAACCATCTGGTGTGAGATGAAGGAGCATCAAGTATGGGCCAAGTTGTTGAGTAATGAACCATGACCTTAAGGTAGATTGCTTGGCTACTATTTTTGAATGTGTTGACTGGTGTTAACATTCTCACACATCAAATAATCACAGTAATATTAGTAGAAAGGTTGTTATCATATCACAAGTGTGCTAGGATTAAACCATGAATAAAAATAATAATTACATGCAAATATAACCAATAACATAAAATAATAGATCACACAGAAAAGAACACAAAGCACCAAGATTTAATGCAGTTCAACCAATCCCTAGGCTTCATCCACCAAACAAAAAGTTCGATATTATTATGATCTAGTGATTACAACCTCATTACAATCCATAATCCCTTATAGCTCAATACTGCCACAAGAACCAATTTTCACATCACAACTATATAAAACAATCCCTAACCCTAAGCTCTTTTATACGAGTATTTTTATTGCTTTAGGGTTACAATTAATAATTACATATTGGCCCAAAATCTTAATAAAATAGGGCTCAAATTTTTTTTTTTGGGGTGATCGCCCGAGCCCCAAAGAATTTATGATGTATGTATAGTACTTTCCTGATCAGTCACCACAATCTAATACTCTGTCACTTGGGTACTGATAATGCTTAACCATCTCTCAAATGAACCATTGAGAACTAACTCATGTACCATAGCTCAAGATCAATATCCATGAAAGATAAGCATAAATATAATGCAACTTAGAGAAACAATATGCTATACCTCTCAAGTAGCAAATTGTCGAGTAGACCAAGAGTGGGGAATGAGAATGTCCATCAAGAATCCAAAGGTAATCACATGTATCCATAGTTTTCAAAATATATTCATAGCTGAAATAGCACCCACAACAATTGCCAAACCCATCCAACTATGCATACCTCCAAAAGCATACCAAGTGAATCTCACGTCAAGATAAGCACAAATATAATGTAACTGAGAGAAACAATGTGCTATACCTCTCAAGTAGCAAACTGCCAAGTAGACCAAGAGTGGGGAATGAGAATGTCCATCAAGAATCCAAAGGTAATCACATGTATCTATAGTTGTCAAAATATATTCATAGCTAAAATAGCACTCATAGCAAGTTCCAAACCCATCCATCTCCACACACCATGAAGATAACCAAGTGCACCATGCAAATGTCAAAGGTGTTTCTATAACAATAAGATCTAAGACAAACCTCCAACATCTACAAACACTCAATAAATATATCAATGCCAAAAAACTCCCACTCAATCGTGGTACCAAGTCACCTATGGCATCATTAGACCTCCAAAAATATTCACTCCCTCTTTGTATTCAATTTTACTTACTGATGCTAGTGAGCTTAAATGTTATGATGAAGCTATGTAGGTGGATACTAAGATTCAGTGGGAGTTTTCAATGAAAAAAGAAATGGACTCCAATTTTTTTAGGGCAATGCCCCGAGCCCCAAAGAATTTATGAAGTATGTATAGTACTTTCCTTTTTAGTCACCACAATCTAACAATCTCCCACTTGGGGACTGATCAAGCTCCACACTAAACAACAATCTCCCACTTGGAGACTGATCCTATAGCTATGCCACTACTCCATGAGGCTCCCACTAGATCAACCCACCCTGGACTCTGTGGTTCTTTTATTCATGTTCAGTTTAAAAGACCATCCGAATTTGAAGACGAGTTCAACTTCTCCCTTGTTACTACCTTTGTAAACATATCTTCTAGATTGTCATCTGTATGTATCTTATCCAACTTTAACTCTCCAACCTCCAAAATTGATCAAATGAAATGGTACCATAACTGTATGTATTTGGTCTTTGAATGTAGAGATGAATTATTTGCAAGATGAATGGCACTTTGACTATTTATAAAAAAATAATTATCCTTCTAAGGATGTCCCAATTCATCCAAGAAGAACTGAAGCCATATCATCTCCTTGGCTACCTCTATAGCAGCAACATACTCTACCTTTGTAGTGGATAAAGCATTAACCTTCTATAACCTAGAAACTCATCTCATGGCTATCCCACCAAAAGTAAAGACATAACCTATAGTACTCCACATGGTATCAATATCCCTGGCCAAAGTGTAAACACTTACTAGATGTTCCTCTCAAATATTTGAGAATCCATTTGATGGCATTCCAATGCTCAATTCTTGGATGACTCATATACCTATTAACAATTCCCATTGCATGTGCAATATTTTGCCTAGTACATACCATAGGATACATCAAGCTTCCTACAGCTAAAGCATAGGGTACCTTAGAAATCTTGTCCTCCTCTTCTTGTGTCTTAGGATACATCTCCTTATTCAACTTCAAATGACCAGGTAAAGGTGTACTAACAGCTTTACCATTCTCTATAGAGAAACATTGCAACACCTTCTTCACATAATCATCTTGAGATAGCGTCAATGTTCTATTCTTTCTATCTCTACAAATCTTCATACCAAGGATTTTTTTTGTTGCCCCCAAATCCTTCATAGCAAATGCATGTGCTAATTGGCATTTCAGCCCCTTAATGTGACCCATGTTAGACCCAGGGACAATCATATCATCAACATATAAACATAAAATAATGTAGCTATCATCATCCAACCTCTTAAAGTAAACACAATGATCTGAATGACACCTATTGTAACCATG
Source organism: Cupressus sempervirens (assembly GCA_028749045.1). Taxonomy (NCBI): domain Eukaryota; kingdom Viridiplantae; phylum Streptophyta; class Pinopsida; order Cupressales; family Cupressaceae; genus Cupressus; species Cupressus sempervirens. Next base: position 52,030,955 of record CM053789.1, on the reverse strand, counting down.
CTCATGCATAAAACTATCAAATTTCAGATACCATTTCCTAGGTGCTTGCTTCAAGCCATATAAACTTTTCTTCAATTTGCACACTAAGTTCTCGTTACCTTTGACCGCATATCCCTGTGGTTGAGACATATTTATCTCTTCATCCAAATCACCATGAAGGAAGGTTATTTTAACATCAAGCTACTTTAAATGCAAATCTTCAGTAGCCACAAGACTTAAAACAGTATGGATAGAAGTCATCTTAACAATAGAAGAAAATATCTCATCAAAATCAATACCCTTTTTCCATACAAATCCTTTCACAACTAACTATGCTTTAAATATTTTCTTACCTCCTTCCTCTTCTTTCAACTTGTAAACCCACTTATTCTATAAAGCCTTTTTACCGATAGGCAATTTGCATAAATCTTAAGTCTTATTTTTCATCAAGGAGTCCATTTCTTGTTTCATTGCAGACTTCTATTGAATCTTAGTATCCACCTACACAACTTCATCATAACATTCAGGTTCACCGGCATTAGTAAGTACAATTTAATACAAAGAGGGAGAGAATCTTTCTGGAGGTCTAATTTTCCTTGTTGACCATCTAACATTCATTGGTGTATGTGGTATTTATTGTTGTGGTTGTTGCACGTCATGAGGAATGGATGGAACATGAGTTTTTGGACTATCATCTAGCACTACATAATCATCTTCTTTCTTCTCATGTTGCTGCAACAGATCTTTGTACAATACTTTCTCATTGAATATGACATCCCAACTTTTAAAAATTTTATGATTTTCAAAATCCAAAACCCTATAACCAAATTCATTAATGCCATATCTAATAAATACACATTTCTTTTACTTAGCTTCTAGCTTGGTTCTATTTTCAAAATCTATGTGAGAAAATGCTTCACAGCTGAAGGTTTTGAGAAAATAATAACTCACCTTCTTACTAGTCCATGCTTCCTCTAGAATACCATAGCCCAAAGGAGTAGATGGACCTCTATCAATCAAATATATAGTAGTATTGACAACCTTCACCCACATGTGTAAGGGCAACCCAACATGAAACCTCATGCTCTTTGCACACTCCATTATAGTCTTGTTCATGTGTTCAGCCACTCCATTTTCCTGTGGAGTCATTGGAATAGTTTTCTATCTATTAATACCATTAATAGAGCAATAATCTTCAAATTTATGACTGCAATACTCACACCATTATTAGATCTTAGATATTCTAATTTCTTGCCAGTCTCATTTTCAACCAAGCATTTCCATTTCTTAAAAGTTTGAAATATATTAGATTTCTGTCTAAGGAAATAAACCCATACTTTTCTAGTTGTGTCATCAATAAATGTAACATAATAATGAAAGCCACCAAGGGAAGATACTTGAGCTGGTCCCCATACATTGGTATGCACAAGCTCTAATTTCTCCTTTTTGTTTTCCTTCCCAATCTTTACAAAACTCACTCTCTTTTATTTTCCATACACACAACTTTCACATAAATCCATATTAACACATTTCAAACCTCATAAAATGTTTTTTGAATGGAGTAATTTCATACCTTTCTCACTCATGTGCTCAAGTCTATTGTGCCATAGCGTTGTATCAGAATCTACAACAACTATTTGTTCTCCCTGCTCAACTATAGCAATTGTTCCTGAACATTCATTTTTCTCTAAAATAATTAAAGTAGAAGGAACAATATGATCTGTACAAAGATATAAGGTGCCTACTTTCACACCTTTTACTACTACAAGGGAACATTTTGAAACCTTCCAATTTTTATCATTAAAAATAACTACACAACCCTCGTCACCAGGTTGCCCTACCGAGATTAAATTCCTACTTAGCCTTGGAAGATGTCTTACCTCATGTAGTAGCCAATAATTCCCATTCTATAACTTACTCTTAATTTTTCCCTTTTCAATAATCTAACAAGGTTCATTATCCCCCAAATAAACAAGCCAAAAATCCCCTTGGACATAATCAATGAAATAACCTGTATGAGGTGTAGCATGAAATGAAGCACCAGAATCTAAAACCCATGAATCATCAACACTTTCTAATGACAAAAGCAAAGCATCCTCTTTGGATTTGTTACTTACCACATTTGCCTCCTTGTCTCCATCTAGTTTATCTCCTTCATTTCTCTTTCGATTCCAGCAATCTTTCTTTTTATGATCTAGTTTCCCATAGCACCAGTAGTCATTTGGTCCTCTCGATTGAGACCTCCTCTCCTTTGACTTTCCTCTTGATTTCCCATGATTTCTAGAGTTCTTCTCTCAGTTATTTTGGCCTTGATTTGTGCTTTCAAAGCACTTCCTGATGTAGATCCACTTGAGGCTTTCCTACAAGTTTTCTCACTCAAAATAATACTAATCACATCTTCACATTTTAGGGTACTAGATCCAAGAACAGAATTACTCACAACCATTACCAAGCCATTCCAAATTTCAGAAAAAGAACACAAAATCAAGAGAGCCCTAATTTCTTCATCAAAGTTGATATGCACAAAAGATAACTAACTAGTAATAGTATTAAACTCATTTAAATGATCTAGAATAGATCCACCTTCTACCATTTTCATATAAAATAAATGCTTCATGATAAATACCTTGTTTGAAGTAGAGGGCTTTTCATATAGAGTCACTAGGGTTTTCATCAAATCTTCTGTTGTCTTTTATTTTGTAATATTAAATGCCACTGATGGTGCAAGGCATAATAGAATGCTTCCAAGCTTCTTTCTATTTAAAAGATCCCATTCATCATTTGACATAGATTTCTGATTCTTGGCTTTGCCTTCTAACAGCTTCCATAAATCCTTCTGATAAAGATAGTTTTCCATAATTTGTATCTTCCATAACTAGAAGTTTTGCCCATTAAACCTATCAACCTTTAGCTTACCCTCATCTGCCATTGCTCCCACTCAACTATGAGACTCCTAATCAATCATGAGACTTTCCTGTAGAGGATAACTAAAAAACAACCTCACTCTAATACCACTTGTTAGGATTAAACCACAGACAAAAATAACAATTACATGCAAATATAACCAATAAAGGAAAATAATATATCACATAGAAAAGAACACAAAGCACCAAGATTTAATGTGGTTCACCCAATCTTTGGACTATGTCCACCAAATAGCAAGTCTGATATTATTACGATCTAGTGATTACAACCTCGTTATAATCCATAATCCCTTACAACTCAATACCATTGCAAGAACCAATTTTCACATCACAACTATATAAAACAATCCCTAACCCTAAGCTCTTTTATACAAGTATTTTTATTGCTTTAGGGTTACAATTAACAATTACATGTTAGCCCAAAATCCCAATAAAATAGGGCCCAATTTTTTTTTTGAGGCGACACCCTAAGCCCCAAAGAATTTATGAAGTATGTATAGTACTTTCCTGATTAGTCACCACAATCTAACAAAGTGTGTGTTAGAAAATTTGTTTTTACCTTTGTTCAACTATTTGAAGACATGTTAAAACACTTACTATTTGCAAACCTTACTGATAACTAACAGGAACTAGAAACATACACTATCTAATTTAAAAAATTAGCTGATTGCCAAGACTAAAACACAAATTTTGGAGTCAAAACTAGTCTTTTGTACACACAAACTGGCACTTTATTGCCTAGTCTCTGAAGAAATATTGCTCAACTATAATTTTCCAAAATTGTATCGCCAACCTGTTATGAGTTATATTGTACTTGTATATTGAGGTCTATCACATTGCTTTGTGTGAATTGTCATCTACATGAAAAGTATCACCCTCCTGTTCTAAAGTGTATCGCATGAAATTTTATGATATCCTACTATTGCCTGGTGACTAAGAAAGTATCGCCTAGAACTATTTCTTGCCAAAATAGCATCTGCATTCTAGAGTGTGTCACTTCCATTTCCTCGGTCATAGTTGCACATCTATATGTTAGGAAGTTGTTCTAGGTTGAAAAGACGGGTTTAGTCTATTACATGTAAGTCTTGAAACATCATTGATAAATCACTTGTCAAAATCATGTTATAGTTCTTTTTAGGTACTTGCTATTGAGCTTCTTGTTCACTTGCTTGAGTCACTAGTGCTATAAATTCTTGAGCATTGTTTAACAAGCCATCTATAACACTTTGACAAGTGACTAATCTTGACTATAAAAGCTTCTTGAATCCGACTTACTTTCCTCATCCTATTAAACAAAGACATGTCCTTACATAATGGTTACAACTAAATTTCAAGTTGGGAGTGGTAGCCATACCTCTTTTGTTTTCAAATAATTAGAAACCCCACCTAGACATCCTCATGAAAAACCTTGTGTGGAAGACCCTGAGCCAATTGAAATGCAAATAGCTAATGTTAGGCATAATCCACTTTACAGTTTTGAAAACCCATTTGGCACACCTTGTGAGACACCTAAGGGTGAGAACAGTTTGTTCACCATGGTGCACCCTAATAAAGTCTAGCATTGTTTAGAGGAAAAAACATGTGAAAATCAAAGGATATTTGAAGCCATGTATGCTAGGGAGAAAGGACATCAACAAGCTGAAAATAGTAATTATACCCACCATGAAGGGAACAAAGGGACTTGCTCTCGAAATCCTCTTGATGACAATGATGGAAACAACACACTACCAAAAAATCCTAAAGTCACTACGAGCACATGCCCTTCTAATCATGAAAGTGATGAAGAAGCAACTAGTCAAGATGTTATGAAATTCCAACAAGATGGCTTTGCTAAAAAATTGATGCTTAGAGCTTTATAGGAAAATGAAGACCAATACTTTCAATACATGGCAGCAAGAGGATGGAAACTTCCCCAAGATTTTGATATAGAGTGCATAATTCCAAAACAAGAACCCACTAAAGCTAAAATATTAAGGGAAGAAATACAAGAACTGAGGAAACAATTTAAACAACTGCAAGCTTCAAAAGAACCACCTAGAACTTCATTTGTTGAATCAATATGTGCACTTCCATTTGATAGGAGTCTCTACATGCTACCATTTCCTAAGGATATAGAGGTTCCTAAGTATGAAAAATATGATGGAAATGGTGATTCTCACAATCATGTGAGGCATTTTTATGCTCTTAGCATGGATTTTACGCATGAAGACATCTTTCTTATGAGGTTATTCTCTAGGAGTCTAAGAGAGCAAGCTATGGAATGGTTCACCAAATTGAGTCCTCCTATTAAAAAATTTGATGAGCTTGCACAATATTTTATATAGCAATACTCCTATAATATTCAACATCCTATAATAGTGCTAGACTTATGCAACATCAAACAAAAACTTAGAGAACCTTTTGCAACATATCTTCAATGATGGAGGTCATTATACTCTCGATATCCCCAGCAAGTTCCTAAGACTAAAAAAATTGATATTTTTGTCAATATGCTCAAATTATACTTTGATCTAAGGAAACATCTATTCACATCTTTCAATGCCATGGTTGAGAGTGCATATCATATTGAAGATGTTTCTATCGAAAGGGGTAATATTGTCGTAAACAAAGACAAGAACAACAATGGAAATAGTAAAGACAAAGGTAAACCTTGGAATAAAAAAAAGTATGTTGTCAATGATGGAGTAGTGGACACTCCTAAGACCAAGGAACCCATGTTTAACCTTTCTACTACCATCTATGCCACAAAGCAACAAGAAAATTTGAAACCATAAACACTTGGCAAAAGCTCTAAATTTACCAAGAAATGACATGTTTACACACCAATTGTTGAGCCCTATGAAATGGTCTTAAAAAATCTAATTGAAAACAAGTTGATTACTTTTCTAGATAATTCCCAACCCTATGACCCACCCGTCAAACCCTCGTGGTGGAGAGAGGATTATATTTGTGGTTATTATTGAAGCAAGGGTCACAACACTGAAAACTATTTTAAGCTTAAAGATGTAATTCATGATCTTATCGAGGAAGGAAAAGTTGTCATAGATGGTCTTGCCAAAAATACCAATCATAAAGCTTTTAAGTAACCCTTACCAAAATATGAGAAGGGTGAAACCTCTAAAGTTGCAAAAAAGAATCATGATGCCAAGATTAGCTATGCTTATGCTAACATAGACAATGTTATAGGTATGCTTGAGCTCGTTGAGTATTTATGCATGACAAGTTATAATGATGACAACTAATATGTGGATGAATGACCTAAATCTGTCTTAAAAATGCATGATGTTCCTCAATATTATAATGACTCTAGACCTAAGGTGGTGCTCCAGGTGACCAATTCTTTTTCATCACAAAGTGAACCACTACTATTACTAGGGGGCCAATCTAAGGTTGTTCTAAAAGTTTCCCAGGATTCTAAAAATACTTCCTCTTCTAAATAGCCAACCACTTCTAAGATCTCTAACTATGACCTTGTTAATCAATTATAGCATACCCTAGCTTAAATTTACATTTTTGAGTTGTTAGAGTTATCTCCTTTGCACAGGGATATCCTTGGAAAAGCTTTACACTCTACCAATGTTCCCACAGATATTGATGTAGAATAGTTCTAAGCTATGGTGAATAATATCTCTTCACCTCATCACCTCACCTTTTCTGACAAAGATGATCAAACTCTTAGTAATCCCCACAACCTTTCTCTCCATGTCAAAGTGCAAATATTTCATACTCACATTCATCGAGTCTTGATAGACAATGGTGTAGGGTTAAACATTATTTCCTTTAATGTGATCCAACAGTTGGGCATGTCAGAATTCACTATTGATCATAGGTGCAAGATCACAATAAAAGCTTATGATGAGGTTGAAAGACCTTCTAAGGGTCTAATTGTGCTACCAATTAGAGTTGGTCTAGTGGAAAATGATGTTGTTTTCCAAGTTCTAGATATACCCCTTGCATATAATTTGTTGTTGTGATGACCATGGATTCATGAAATGCAAGCAGTGCCTTCTACATACCATCAGTGCATCAAGTTTTCTTTTAATGGTACTGAAGTCATTTTCCCCAATGACAACTCAATGACCATGAACAAATTGTCTACTGCTAAAACACTGGTTCCACACAATTGCTCCTCTCATGAGCTAATACCATCTCTTACAAAGTGTGAACAGAAAATGAAAAAGATGAGTCTTGGTATGGACGAATACACTTTAGACTCTATTTCTGGTCTACCTATTTCCCCTCAGTCTTATGGGAAGCTATTTACCAAAAAGAAACCTTCCACATCTGCCATGACTCTTTTTGGTACTTTTTTCCATTTCTTAGTTCCCCTAGAAGTAGAAAAAGAAGAACAAGCTATTAAAGACTGGATGTATAGGGGAGAGGAAGATGAAGAGGATATTATAATTACCACTCCCATTTATCCCAAATAATATGAAAAAAGGATATAAGATGTTTGAAAACATGGGCTATCAAGGTCGTGGGTCTTTAACTAGTAACAAAAAAGCTCTAGCTAAACCTTTAAGTCATACTCAAGGTCGTGATGCTCAAGATGCTATTGGATTAGGATTTGGGCTAGAGGATAATATGCTAGCATCTACTCAAAATACACCCATATCTAGTGAATTAGAGGATGATGATTCTCCCTTTGTTGCTATCACTTCATAAGATGAAGACTTTACACCTATAACCTCTCTTATTTGGGGAGAAGACACATTCACTACTGATAATAATGATAAGGCTTCCACCTCTAGATAGCTAGAACAAGATAAATTTGACCCTGAAGATTTAAATAGAGGATGGATAGACAAAATATTGTCTATCTAATTACTAGAGATCAGAGTATAGACTCTCATGAGTATGAATGGGAAAGTTTATCAGATGCCTCTTATGAACTCGAGGTTGATGCCATTCACACTTATGAAATCAATCAAATGTGGTAGAGGATTCTAGTGTAAGGTTTGATGAGTTCAGCTCACAAAATGCTTTAGTGGGTCACACTAGTCCCTCTAGGACTATTCCTGATCTGGATACCTTTGCTACATTCACTATAGGATCAACTTCACATGTCACCAGAGATGACTCTTTTCACATCAATAACCTTGAAGCTTCTACCTCACTCTCATTAATTCATCCTAACCTCATAGATTGGTCTATTCAACATCAGACACCAAAAATACAGTCTTTCTTAAATGACTATGAGATTGCCTATTACCTATATGCCATTGAACCCATCACTTCTTCCACTAGTGAACTCATGATTCACATGATAGAATTAGATATCAAGTACCTTAATCATAAAATAAAAAGAAAAAAAAATTGTCAGATGGGAAAAACTACATTGTGGCAGTATCTGAACCTAAAAATAGTAAAAATAAATATGTATCTAATAGTGAAAACCTTTTTGAGGCACCTACATATGAGGTACTTGGTAGTCTACCAAGCTATTTTAAGATAGATCATCAGTTATCATCGAGCCTATGCAGCCAATCAACTTGGGGATAAAGGAATCTCCTAAAATTATTCATGTAGCTCAATCATTGTCAGTTGAAGAAAAGAAGCAATTTTCCAAAAAATTTCAAGATAAAAAGATCAAATTTGAATGGACATACTCAGACATGCCTAGGCTTGACATAGATCTTATCATGCATCATTTGTTTATTTGTCCTGATATCAAGCCTATTAAACAAAAAATGAGGAAGATGCATCCACATGTAGCTTTGTTAGTGAAAGAAGAATTGGAAAAAATTTTGAGCGCAAATTTTATTAGAGCAATTGATTATGTAGAATGGATCTCTAACATTGTACCTATATCCAAACATGAAACCATCTAAGTTTGTACTAATTTTAGAGATCTCAAAAAAGCCTACCCCAAGGATGATTTCTCGCTACCAAAAATTGATATGATAGTAGACATGACTGCAGGGTATGAAATATACTCCCTTATGGATGGGTTTTTTTGGGTATAATCAAATTAAGATAGCTCCATCTGATTAAGAGAAGGCAACCTTCACATGTGCATGGGGTACTTTCTGTTGGAATGCCATGCCTTTTGGGCTTAATAATGTTAGTGCTACCTACCAAAGAGCAATGACCACCATATTCCATGATATGATGCATAAAAATATGGAAGACTATGCTGATGACACATTGACAAAATCTAGAACAAGGGCTATAGATCTTGAAGACCTTAGTTTGATATTGGACTGTATGGAACAATTCAAACTTAGGCTAAATCCAAAAAAGTGTGCCTTTGGTGTCACTTCAAGAAAATTTCTAGGCTACACTATCTTAGCAAAATGTATTGAGGTTGATCCTGAAAAAGTGCAAGCTATCATGGATGTGCCTCCAAAAAATATTAGTCAACTTAGAAGTCTACAATCCATAAGAAGTCTTATTTCTCATTTGGCTGATAAAGCTCAACCTTTCAACAAAAATTTGCACAAAGGTTCTACTCATATCTAGAATGACGAATGTCAACAAAGTCTAGATCAAATCAAAGGGTACTGGAAAAACCTCCAGTTTTGATGCCACCTAGTCCATGCAAACCTTTGATCTTGTATATCTCAGCTATAGCTTCTTCTCTAGGAGCACTATTAGCCCAAAGTGATGAGGCTGGTAAAGAACGGGCTATATATTATATTAGTCAAACTTTGGTTTCTTATGAGGTGAACTATACCAACATTAAGAAGGCTTTTTTTGTAGTGGTCTTTTCTTCTCAAAAGCTTTGGCATGACATGTTGGCACATATAGTCCACCTAGTTGCTAAAATTGATCCTTTGAAATATATGTTGAGCAAAGTTGTGCTTACTAGTCATCTAGCTAAATGTATGATGATTCTTTCAAAATATGACATTTAGTATGTCAAATGTAAAACCATCAAGGAACAAGCCATAGCTAACCAACTAGTTGATTTTCCTCTAGAGGATACAACACCCATACAAGCTAAATTTCTAGATGCTTCAATTATGTACATTGCTAAGAGAACTTGAAAAATGTTCTTTGATGGTTCTCATACACAAAATAAAGCTAGAGTAGGTATATTGTTTATTTCCCCTCATGGGTATATGATCCCCAAATCTTACAAACTCTTGCTCCCCTGTAAAAACAACATGGTAGAATATGAGGCTTTAACAAATGGGATCAAGATGGCTCTTGAATGGAGAATAACTAAATTGCATATCTATGGAGATTCCCAACTTGTTATTAACCAAGTAAATAATGACTGTCAAATGAAATATGACAAGTTGATACTTTATAAGAAGTTGATAGATGCTATAAGGAACTACTTCACTTTTGTGACATTTTAGCAAATTCCTATTGCAAAAAATAAAGTTTCTGATGTTATGTCCACTATGACATCTATTCTCCAACTACAAGAACATGAATCTCGATTTGAGTTCTTGGCTGAAGAACTGCATCATCCCACCTATGATTCCTCCAATAACTAAGTGATCTACACTATTGTAGGTCATGATTCCTCCTACTATGCCACCATCTTCTCTTACCTGTGTGATCAAATTATTCCTAAGAACCTCACACATAACCAAAAATGCCAATTCCTTTGCAACGCCTCACATTACATTTTGGTCTCTGGTGACTTGTATAGAAATGATCTAGACAGAACATTGCTTAAGTATTTAGAGCTAGAAGATTCTGAAAAGGAACTTGCTGAAGTCCATGATGGCATTTGTGGGGCACATTCTAATGGCCTTTCACTTGCTCGAAAGCTACTTAGAGAAAGTTATTACTGGCCAACTATGCAAGCTGATGCTATTCATTATGCCAAGTCTTATCAAAAATATCAACTCCATGGTAACTTAATTCATTCTCCTAGATGTGAGTTGATTCCTTTCGTGACATATTGGCCATTTCAACAATGGGCCTTCAAATTGGTTGGCAAAATTCACCAAGTTCATCTAGTGGCCACAAGTTCATCATTACAACAACTAAGTATCTCGATAAATGGGTCAAAGCTATGCTATTATATACTACTACAGGAAAACATGTTGCCCTATTTATACTAAATCACATCATTTGTGGATATGGTATTCCTTTCTCTATTGTCATTGATAATGGAGGACAATTCATAAATAAGGACCTAAGATAGCTATGCAAGAAGTTTTGGATCAAACAACATGGGTCTTCTATTTATTACCCTCAAGGGAATGGCCAAGCAGAAGCCTCCAACAAAATATTGTTGAAAATATTACATCGCACAGTTCATAAGTCTGGGAGAGATTGGCACCTATAGATAAATCCAGCACTTTGGCCTATAGAGCTACCATTCGTACTCCTATAGGGGCCACACCCTTTTCTTTAGTCTAAGGGTCTAAGGCCATTCTCCCATTAGAAGTAGAGATCCCCTTCTTGTGCATCTCTTTACATGGGTTGACTGATAAAGACCATAGAGCTATGCGAATACAAGAATGAGATACCATTGATGAGCACCATAAGGTAACTTTTGGTCACATGAGGGCTTATCAGAAGTGCATGTCTACTCAGTATAACAAAAGGGTTCATCCATGTTGATGGAGACACAACCCAACAATAGAATAGACACAATAGAAAGGGGAATTATATTAACTGAGAAAATATGCTAGTACAAACAGTGCAGAGAAAATAAACTTCAAAACATGCCCTACGGGCTTACAATAGCATAAATCTGGAGAATATTTCTCCTTTTAGCACCTCCTCTCAAGCTCCAATCTGAACTGCCTTTTACAATGCCAGAAATCTCCTTAAATAGACCCCGGAGGGTTAAGGACTAGGAGTACATTCTAGAAAGTGCTAGTAGGCATCCACCGACAAAATAGAAGGTTCCGGAAGCTGCATTAGAAGTCGGTGCAATTCTAGAAGAATCCAGAAACGGTAGCCAAACTTCCGGGAGGCATAACTTTTGAACCGTAACTCCGATTGATGAACCGTTTACATTTTTGGAAAGCTCTTGAAGTGCTCTATAGCCCTATGGACAAGCTTTGCTCGTCCCCCATTTTTTGACCCATTTCGAGGTCATTTAATGCCCCAAACTTGACTTTGAAGCATTCTTAGGAGGTCTCAAAAACCTGAAAAACTGCAATAACTTTCAAACCGTGGGGCCTTTTGACCTGATTCTTTTTTTGGAATGCTCTAAATCTCAATTACATTCATCTGACCAAGTCATACCTTTTAGGTCACCAAAATGATGGTCAAATTGCATGCTCCTATTTTTTTGGGATTTTCAAATGCACTGATAGTTGAACTATGAGAGTTGGAACCTTTATTTGAGCCAAATGGGTATCCAAAAATGCAAAGACATAAAATAGAAACTAAGTCTAAGTACATTTTTTTGGGTGACATAGGATTGCCCTTATACCTTTGGATGCTCCTGCATCAGACACCCAGGGTAGATTGAAAAGTGACCCTGTCACTTTATGGATGGTAGAGGAAATCCCAAATGGGAAACCTCAGATGCTGAAATCCAAGTTGAGTCCTCGATTGGCCGTCCTTTCCATTTGACCAAATACTCTTCATACTATCTGTTTTTGGTACTCCTACCCACACGATGATCTAGAATGTCTTCTATCTCCTCCTTCTTAGAAGCAGGAATTGGACATGGCCCTAAAACTAGCTCCTCATTAGCACCATCATCATGATACTCTGTCAAATCTGCAATGTTGAAAATGGGAGAAATGTGAATACCATCTGGCAGCTCCACCTCATATGCATTTCCTGAGTTATGTTTCTTCAAAATTTTGCAGGGGCCAAATTTCTTCATTTTCAGCTTGTTGTAAGTACCAACTGGAAATCTTTCTTTTCGTAAGTGCACCATGACTAGATCCCCTACTTGAAATTCCTTATGTCTTCTCCTTGCATCATCCCTAGCTTTATACTCTTGATTCATCTTGATAATGTGTGCTTGAACCTCCTCATGTAGATGCTTGATGTGTTTAGCAAATTCCTCAGCTTCAGCACTTGTTCTCTCCCCTTGTTCTATCTTCCTCAATTCTGGTGCAGTCCTTGGGCTATTCCCATATACAATTTGAAATGGTGATTTTCCAGTACTCCTATTTACAGAGTTATTATAAGCAAACTCTGCCTGTGGTAGAATCAAATCCCATCCCTTGGGCTTATCTCCAACTAAACATCTCAGCAAATTGCCCAAACTTCTATTTACCACTTCTGTTTGGCCATCAGTCTGTGGGTGATGCATGGAACTGAATTTCAAGTCTGTTCTCAACTTCTTCCATAATGTCCTCCAGAAATATCCCACAAATTTGGTATCTTGGTCAGTAACTATACTCTTTGGAAGACCATGTAGTCTTACCACCTCTTTGAAAAACAAGTCTGCAATATGGACAGCATCATGAGTTTTGTGGCATGGAATGAAATGTGCCATTTTGGAGAACCTATCAACCACCACAAATACTGAGTCATTACCCCTTTGTGTCCTTGGCAATCCAAGAACAAAATCCATACTTATGTCCTCCCATGGCCTTGATGGAACAGGCAATGGCTGATATAGGCCAGTATTTTAACTAAACCCCTTGGCAACTTGACAAACCTGGCAACTCTGTACAAACTTCTTCACATCCTGTGTAATTTGAGGCCAAAAATAATGTTCTCTAAGAATGGCAATGGTCTTATCCTGACCAAAATGTCCTGCCATCCCTCCATTGTGTTTCTCCTTAATCAGATTTTCCCTCATGGAACTCCTTGGAATGCACAATTGACTACCTTTGAACAACATGCCATCCTGAATCAAATAGTCTAACCACTTGGTTCTATCTACAACAATAGGTTCTTTACAAGCTTTCCATGCTTCAGCAAAATCAGGATCCTCGGGGTACAAATTCTTGAGTTCATCAAACCCAACTACTTCAACCTACATTGTTGTAAGCAATAGGTGTCTCCTACTTAATGCATCTGCAACCCTGTTAGATTTTCCACTTCTATGTTTCAACACAAATGTATAACTCTTCAAGAATTCTACCCACTTCATATGCCTCTGATTCAAATTACCTTGGCTATTTAGGTATTGTAATGCCTGATGATCAGTATAGAAAACAAATTCCTTTGGCAATAAATAATGCCTCCATTTCTTTAAGGCTTGAACTATTGCATAGAACTCTTGATCATAAACAGAATACTTCTTTGCATCATTCAATTTTTCACTAAAATATGCAATAGGCTTACCTTCTTGGCTTAATACAGCCCCAATAGCACTGCCACTAGCATCACAATCCACCTGGAACACTTTTCTAAAATCTGGAAGTGCCAACACAGGCTGTTCAGTCACCTTCTTCTTCATCAATTCAAAACTTCTCGCAGCTGCTGCAGTCCATTTGAACTCTTTTCTATCCCCTCTTATTGTATCAGTTAGAGGTGCACATATGCCACTGAAATTCTTAATAAACTTCCTATAAAAACTAACTAGACCATGAAATGATCTTACCTCAGTAGCAAACCTTGGAGTAGGCCATTCCAAGATGGCTTTTACCTTCTCTGGATCCATTTTGAGACCTTCAGGTGATATAACAAATCCCAAATAGACTAACTCCCTTTTTGCAAAGACACACTTCTTTAGATTAATTAACAATTTCTCTTCCCTTAGCCTTTCAAAGAAACTACGAATATGCAGTAAATGTTCTTCCAAAGTCTTGTTGAAAATTAAAATATCATCCAAATAGACAATAACAAATTTTCCCAAGAACTTCTTAAGTACCTCATTCATGAGCCACATGAAGGTGCTTGGGGCGTTCGTCAATCCAAAGGGCATGACTAACCACTCATAAAGACCCTCCTTGGTCTTGAAGGCTGTTTTCCAATCATCTCCTTCTCGAATCCGTATCTGATGATAGCCACTCTTCAGATCTATCTTTGTGAAGTACTGAGCTCCACTCAAGCGGTCCATAAGATCATCCATCCTTGGTAAAGGAAACCGGTACTTGATGGTTATCCTATTTATAGCTCGAGAATCTGTACACATCCTCCACTCTCCATCCTTCTTTGGTGCAAGTACTGTAGGTACTACACATGGACTCAGGCTCTCTCGAATCAAGCCCTTCCTCAACAGCTCCTGAACCTGTCTATTTAGCTCCTCTGTTTCAGTAGGAGTCATCCTGTGAGCAGCCTTCTTAGGCAAACTAGCTCCTGGAATCAGATCTATTTGATGACTGATTTGCCTTACTGGTGGCAATCCATCTGGAACATTATCAGAGATAATATCTCCAAATTCTCCTAGTAAATCTGAAACTTCAAATGGTATTTCACTACTACCTTCTTTATCTTTTCTAGGAATCAAAGCATAGCACATGCGCTGATGTTTCATGCCATCTAAAAACTTCCTTCCATCAACAAGACAAATCCTAGCACTGCTACATACCTTTTCACCTTCCTTTTTCATGGGCTTCAATTTTTGGCGAACTCCATCCTTTGTCAGAGAGTATGTGTTTTCATGTCCATCATGTATTGCATGTCTATCAAACTGCCATGGTCTACCCAACAATAGATGGCAAACATCCATCGAAATAACATCACAAAGAACTTCATCATGGTAACTCCCAATTTTGAATTTTACTAAACATTGTTCACTTACCAGGACCTTATGATCATCTTTTACCCAAGAAATCCGATAGGGCTGGGGATGTTTCTCCCTCTTGAGCTTCAACTTAGAGACCATCTCTTCTAATACCAGGTTATCAGTGCTACCACCATCAATGATCACATCACAACATTTATCCTCACACTTGCATCTGGTACGGAACAAACTCCTCCGTTGTCCTAGTTCATTCTCACCACTTAGTAGGACTCTTTCATTTACCAAGGTCTCTCCTGTTTCTGCATCCTCTAAATGTGATGATTGTGCATCCTCATCCACATGAGCAACCCTAGCTTGGCCCTCAGCTCTCCTATCTGTCCTTCCTTGTCATTGAGGGAATTCAAAGGCATGATGACCTTCTTCATTGCAATGGAAACAGGTACCACGGAAGCCTCCTCTTCCTTGTCCACGTCCTCTACCTCTTCCTCTTTGATTTCCAAAATCTTGATCACAGGAGCGGTTGAAACCCTCATTCCTCTGGTTCCTGCTAGTACCCTCATCTTCATTTTTCTTTTGAGTTTCATTGCGACCTCCAGATGATCTACCGCTTCCCCTTCCTCCTTGACCGTGCCCTCTTTGTCTTCCTTCAAACCTTTTACTCAGCTTCTCTTCAACTCGTAGGGCAAATTGGTATGCTTCTTCAACGCTGGTCATTCTTACCAGACTTAATTCCTCCTGGATGCTAGGTCGTAACCCACTGATATAATGAGCAACCTTCTCCTTATTTGCTTCTGCATGCCCTGCTCTAATCAGGAGTCAGTAAAACTCCTCTGTATATTCTTGGACTAATCTTCCTGCTTGCTTTAACCCATGCATCTTCTTAAACAGATCAAGCTCGTAGTCCACAGGAATGAACTGCTTCTTCAATTTGTCCACCATGTGATCCCATCTTGTGATCTTCTCCTTTGCTCTTCTAAGTCTTTCCAGTTGAACCTCTTGCCACCAGATTTTGGCATGGCCTTTTAGTTTGGCCTTTGTAAACTTAACCCTATCTAGGTCCCTTATATCCTCATACTCAAAGTATTCATCCAGTTCATTGATCCAGTCAATCAACTCATCTGGTTTCAAATTTCCCGAAAATATACCCACTTCAATTGTAGGTCTTTTCCCAAACCTAGTAATGGCCCTAAAAAGCCTTTCCTCTATAGGATTTAGAACTTCCCCGTCAACTTCCATTACTTCCTCTTCATTGTCATCCTCACTATTGTCATCTGCGGCAATATTTGCTCCTCTACGAAGCTCCTCTTGCAATGCTTGTACCTATCTCTGGAGGGCTCTAACCTCCTTAGGATCAATAGCTCTGGCCCTTCCACCATGCTCTCTTCATGGAGGCATCTTCTAGCTCGAACCCACAACCACACAGTCCTGGTGCAAACTGCCTCACAGTCGGCGCTCTGTCTGCACACTTAGGAAAACCTGCTCTGATACCACTTGATGGGGACACAACCATA
Source organism: Cupressus sempervirens (assembly GCA_028749045.1). Taxonomy (NCBI): domain Eukaryota; kingdom Viridiplantae; phylum Streptophyta; class Pinopsida; order Cupressales; family Cupressaceae; genus Cupressus; species Cupressus sempervirens. The sequence goes on along the minus strand of CM053789.1, from coordinate 52,014,024 downwards.
CAACAGAATAGACACAATAGAAAGGGGAATTATATTAACTAAGAAAATATGACAGTACAAACAGTGCAAAGAAAATAAACTTCAAAACATGCCCTACGGGCTTACAATAGCATAAATCTGGAGAATATTTCTCCTTTTAGCACCTCCTCTCAAGCTCCAATCCGAACTGCCTTTTACAATGCCAGAAATCTCCTTAAATAGACCTCGGAGGGTTAAGGACTAGGAGTACATTCTAGAAAGTGCTAGTAGGCATCCACAGACAAAATAGAAGGTTCCGGAAGCTGCGTTAGAAGTCGGTGCAATTCTAGAAGAATCCAGAAATGGTAGCCAAACTTTCGGGAGGCATAACTTTTGAACCGTAACTCCGATTGACGAACCGTTTACATTTTTGAAAAGCTCTCGAAGCGCTCTATAGCCCTATGGACAAGCTTCGCTCGTCCCCCATTTTTTGACCCTTTTCGAGGTCATTTAACGCCCCAAACTTGACTTTGAAGCATTCTTAGGAGGTCTCAAAAACTCAAAAAACTACAATAACTTTCAAACCGTGGGGCCTTTTGACTTGATTCTTTTTTTGGAATGCTCTAAATCTCAATTACATTCATCTGGCCAAGTCGTACCTTTTAGGTCACCAAAATGATGGTCAAATTGCATGCTCCTATTTTTTCAGAATTTTCAAATGCACTGATAGTTGAACTATGAGAGTTGGAACCTTTATTTGAGCCAAATGGGTATCCAAAAATGTAAAGACATAAAATAGAAACTAAGTCTAAGTACATTTTTTTGGGTGACACAGGATTGCCCTTATACCTCTGGATGCTCCTGCATCACATGATTGTTTCAAGTTGGTGACCTCATGCTTAGAGAAAATCAAAAAAATCAACAGCATAGAGAGCAGAAGGAAAAGTTTGAACCCAATTGGTTAGGCCCACACATTATCATAGCTACATTTGGGTCTGGTGCTTATCAACTATCTACTCCTGAGGGTGAAAAACTTGTAGAGCCTTTTAATGTCCTACACTTAAAAATGTTCTATGCTTAAAGGCTTACTACTCATCTATCTTGTACATATTTATGATCCTGAAAAATCCCTAAAAATTAGAAAATGTCTTGAACAAATGATCATCTTAGTGAAAACCTAGCAATAGGCTCTTTGATGTACCACCAAAAAAATCAAAAAAATCAAAAATATAAAAAAAATTGAAAAAAATCCTTAAAAAAAAAGAAATCTACAAAGCGGTTAAAACCTTGAAATAGGCACTACTTGAGACCCTTGTCCCTATGTCTATCAATCTCAATCACTCATTTCGCTACATGCTTCCTAGCTTGGGATTGTTTCTTGTCCTCATCTTGGGAGCATAGCGGCTTTGCCTATTGACGTATTCTTGTGCATTAGGATTTTCTTTGAAAAATCACAAAATAGTGTTTCTTAACACTACCCTCACCTTGACATTAAGTGTTTCTCAACACTTTTCATATAGTTTAGCTATGGTCTTTGATGTTGCGATACTTCTCACTATTAGAGTCCAGTCTTGAAGAAATGGCCAAGTAACTTACACACACACACACACACACACTTAAACACTTAAATAATTGAGCTATGCTGATTTTTATTTACTTTGTATGCTATCTATGATGATTAATTTACTATGTGTTCCCTCTCTGATAGTCTCTTAAGGATGTCAGTGACTAGAAGACTGGGGGCATGGGGTACATTTTCTTGATTTCTACTTGTGGGTATACTTTATTTGTCTATAGTATTTTAAGAATTCATGCTTGTCCTATTTGACACTTTGACTTATAAACATATCATCCTTGATTATTTTTTGCAATACTACACTTGGGGGTCATCCTGGTGCTTATGCCTTGATACAAGTTTAATCTTGCTATACTAAACTTAGGGAATCTAATTGCATAGTCATCTTGACTTCTATGTCTTTGATGCTTAGATTAGATTTCAACACACCTATTTGCTACTGATCATATTCATATCCTCATAGTTATACTAGTGATGGTTGTATGATCTCATGACATCCCTAATAAGTGATCAATGATGAAATAAGAGTCTAAATGTTTTGTGTCCCGTACCGATAAACCACTTTGCATAGTAGCCCACATTTTAGGTTCATTTTTCTAGTCTAGTATTGCATTCCTGCATATGGGGAGAGCTCTTTCTTCATATGTTTTGTGTACATATGAGCTAACTGCTTTCATGTTTGATTGTGGTGACTAATCAAGAAAGTACAGTACATACTTCATAATTAGTGGGGTTAAATTTTTTTTTGGTACTATTTGCCATTCGTAGTAATTTTTTGGGTACTATTTGCCATTTGTAGATTTGCCACTAAAGTTATGGCTAATTATGGACAATTATGGCCAACATGTTATAACCCTAAAGTGGTTTAATACTTGTATAAAAGGGTTTAGGATTGGGTATTTTTTTATTATATTGTCATGAAAAATTGGTTCTTGTGGTGGTATTGAGCCGTAAGGGATTACAAATTGTAATCAGGTTGTAATCACTAGATTGTAATAAGATTGGACTTGCTATTTGGTGGACGTAGCCCAAGGATTGGGTGAACCACATTAAATCTTGGTGCCTTGTGTTCATTTCAGTGTGATCTATTATTTTTCTATTATTGGTTATATTTTCATGTAGTTTTTATTTCTATCTGTGGTTTATCCTAACAAGTGGTATCAGAGCCTAGTTGTTTTTCAGTTATCCTGTGTAGGAAAGTTTCATAATTGAGTGGATGTCTCATAGTTGAGTGGGAAAGTTGATAGGTTTAATGGGTAGAACTTCAAGTTATGGAAGATGCAAATGGAAGACTATCTATATCAGAAGGATTTATGGAAGCTATTGGAAGGCAAAGCCAAGAATCAAGGAACTATGTCAGATGTTGAATGGGATCTTTTGGACACAAAGGCACTCAAAAGCATTCGATTATGCTTGGCACCATCAGTGGCATTTAATATTACAAAAGAAAAGATGATAGAAGAGTTGATGAAAACCATAGCGATAGTGTATGAAAAGCCCTCCGCTTCTAACAAGGTATTTCTCATGAAGCATTTATTTAATATGAAAATGGTAGAAGGTGGATCTGTTACAGATCATTTAAATGAGTTTAATAAAATTACTAGTCAGTTATCTTCTGTGAGTATCAATTTTGATGAAGAAATTAGGGCTCTCTTGATTTTGTGTTCTTTGCCTAAAAGCTGGAATGGCTTGGTAATGGCAGTGAGTAATTTTGTTCTTAGATCTAGTACCCTAAAATATGATAATGTGATCAGTTTTGTTTTGAGTGAGGAAAATTGTAGGAAATCCTTAGGTGGATCTACATCAAGAAGTGCTTTGAATGCACAAAGCAGGGGCAGAACAACTGAGAGAGGAAGTAACTCTGGAAATTGTGGGATATCAAGAGGAAAGTCAAAGGGGAAGAGGTCTCAATTGAGAGGACCAAATGATTGCTAGTACTATGGGAAACCAGGGCACAAAAAGAAAGATTGCTAGAATCGAAAGAAAAATGAAGGAGATAAATCAGATGGAGACAAGGAGGCAAAAGTGGTAAGTAACAAATCCAAAGAGGATGCTTTGCTTCTGTCTTTAGAAAGTGTAGATGATTCATGGGTTTTAGATTCTGGTGCTTCATTTCATGCTACACCTCATAGAGGTTATTTCATTGATTATGTCAAAGGGGATTTTGGGCTTGTTTATTTGAGGGATAATGAACCCTATCAAATTGTTAGAAAGGGAAAAATTAAGATTAAGTTGCAGAATGGGAACCATTGGCTACTACATGAGGTAAGACATGTTCCAAGGCTAAGTAGGAATTTAATTTTAGCAGGGCAACTCGATGATGAGGGTTGCGTAGTTACTTTTAATGATAAAAATTAGAAGGTTTCAAAAGGTTCCCTTGTAGTAGCAAAAGGTGTGAAAGTAGGCACCTTATATCTTTGTACAGGTCATATTGTTCCTTCTACTTTGATTTTTTTAGAGAAAAATGAATCTTCAGGAACAATTGTTGTAGTTGAGAAGGGAGAACAAATAGCTGCTGTAGATTCTAATACAATACTGTGGCACAACAGACTTGGGTATATGAGTGAGAAAGTTATGAAAATACTTCATTCAAAGAAATTTTTACCAGGTCTAAAATGTGTTAATATGGATTTTTGTGAAAGCTGTGTTTATGGAAAACAAAAGAGAGTAAGTTTTGTAAAGACTAGGAAGGAAAACAAAAAGGAAAAATTAGAGCTTGTGCATACATATGTATGGGGACCAGCTTAGGTATCTTCCCTTGGTGGCTCTCATTATTATGTTACATTTATTGATGATGCAACTAGAAAAGTATGAGTTTATTTTCTTACACAAAAATTTGATGTATTTCAAACTTTTAAGAAATGGAAATGCTTGGTTGAAAATGAGACTGGTAAGAAATTAAAATGTCTTAGATCGAATAATGATGGTGAGTATTGCAGTCATGAATTTGAAGATTATTGCTCCTATAACGGTATTCGCAGACAGAAAACTATTCCAAGGACTCCATAGGAAAATGGAGTGGCTGAACGCATGAAAAGGACTATAATGGAGCCCACAAGGAGCATGAGGTTGCATGTTGGGTTGCCCTTACACATGTGGGTGGAGGCTATCAATACTATAGTATATTTCATTAATAGAGGTCCCTCTACTCCTTTGGGTTGTGGTATTCGAGAGGAGGCATGGACTAGTAAGAAGGTGAGTTATTCTTTTTTCAAGACCTTCAGTTGTGAAGCTTTTGCTCATATAGACTCTGAAAATAGAGCCAAGCTATAAGCAAAATCAAAGAAATGTGTCTTTGTTGGATATTGCACTAATGAATTTGGTTATAGGCTTTGGAATTTTGAAAATCATAAAATTGTTAGAAGTCAGGATGTCATATTCAATGAGAAAGTGTTGTACAAAGATTTGTTGCAGCAACATGAGAAGAAAGAAGATGATTATGTAGTGCTGGATGATACTCCAAAAGCTGATGGTCCAGCCATTCCTCATTATGTGCAACAACTGCAACAACAAATACCATACACACCAGTGAATGTTAGATGGTCAACAAGGAAAATTAGACCTCCACAAAGATTTTCTCCCTCTTTGTATTCTATTTTACTTACTGATGCTGGTGAACCTGAAAGTTATGATGAAGCTCTGCAGGTGGATACTAAGATTCAGTGGGAGTTTACAATGAAAGATGAAATGAACTCTTTGTTGAAGAATAAGACATGGGATCTATGCAAGTTGCTTGTAGGTAAAAAGGCTTTATAGAATAAGTGGGTTTACAGGTTGAAAGAAGAGGAAGGAGGTAAGAAAAGATTTAAGGTCAGGTTAGTTCTAAAAGGATTTGCACAGAAAAAGGGAATTGATTTTGATGAGATATTTTCTCCTATTGTTAAAATGACTTCTATGTATATTATTTTAAGTGTTGTGGCTATTGAAGATTTGCATTTAGAGCAGTTGGATGTTAAAATAGCCTTTTTTCATGGTGATTTGGATGAAGAAATATACATGGCTCAGCCACGGAGATTTGAGGTCAAAGGTAAGGAGAACTTAGTGTGCAAATTGAAGAAAAGTTTATATGGCTTGAAGAAAGCACCTCGGCAATGGTATCTAAAATTTGATCGGTTTATGCATGAGCATGGCTATAACAGGTGTCATTCAGATTATTTTGTTTATTTTAAGAGGTTGGATGATGATAGCTACATTATTTTATGTTTATATGTTGATGATATGCTTGTAGTTGGGTCTAACATGGATCATATTAAGGGGCTGAAACACCAGTTAGCACATGCATTTTCTATGAAGGATTTGGGGGCAGCAAAACAAATCCTTGTATGAAGATTTGCAGAGATAGGAAGAAAAGAACATTAACACTATCTCAGGCTGATTATGTTGAGAAGGTGTTGTAGCATTTCTCTATGGAGAATGCTAAGTCTGTCAGCACACCTTTACCTGGTCATTTGAAGTTGACTAAGGAGATGTGTCCTAAGACACAGAAAGAGGAGGATAAGATGTCCAAGGTACCCTATGCTTCAGCTTTAGGAAGCTTAATGTATGCTATGTATGTACTAGGCCAGATATTGCACATGCAGTGGGAGTCATTAGCAGGTATATGAGTCATCCAGAATTTGAGCATTGGAATGTTGTCAATTTGAGAGGAACATCCAATAACTGTTTACACTTTGGGGGCTCTACTACTAATTTATAGGGATATGTTGACTCAGATTTGGCAAGGGATATCGATACTAGGCAGAGTATTACTGGTTATGTCTTTACTATTAGTGGGGTAGTCGTGAGCTAGGTTTCTAGGTTACAAAAGATTAATTCTCTATCCACTATAGAGGCAGAGTGTGTTTCTGCTACAGAGGTAGCCAAGGATATTATATGGCTTCAATTCTTCTTGGAAGAATTGGGACATCCTCAGAAGGATAATTATTTGTTTACAGATAGTCAGAGTGTCATTCATCTTGTAAAGAATTCAACTCTGCATTCTAAGACCAAACACATATAGTTGTAGTACCATTTCAATTTGTCAATTTTTTAGGATGGATAGTTAAATCTGGAGAAGATCCATACAAATGACAATTTGGCAGATATGTTGACAAAGGTTGTAACATGGGAGAAGCTGAACTCCTCTTTAGCTTTGGTTGGTCTTTTAGACTGAACATGAATAAAAGAACAACAGAGTCCAAGGTGGTTTGATCCAGTGGGAGCCCCATCTAGTAGTGGTATTGCTACAGGATTAGTATCCAAGTGGGAGATTGTTGTTTAGTGTGGAGCCTGATCAATCCCCAAGTGGGAGATTGTTAGATTGTGGTGATTGATCAGGAAAGTATTGTACATACTTCATAATTAGTGGGGTTCGAGGCATCATACCAAAAAATTATTTTTGGTACTATTCGCCATTCATAGTAATTTTTTTGGTACTATTCACCATTCATAGATTTTCCACTAAAGTTATGGCTAATTATGGCCGACATGTTATAACCCTAAAGTGGTTTAATACTTGTATAAAAGGGTTTAAGATTGGGTTTTTTTCATTATGTTGTGATGCAAAATTGGTTCTTGCGGCGATATTGAGCTGTAAGGGATTACAAATTTTAATAAGGTTGTAATCATTGGATTGTAATAAGATTGGACTTGTTGTTTGGTGGACGTAGCCAAGGGATTGGGTGAACCACGTTAAATCTTGGTGCCTTGTGTTCATTTTTATGTGATGTATTATTTTTCTGTTATTGTTATATTTGAATGTAGTTTTTATTTTTGTCTGTGGTTTATCCTAACATTTCACATCCCCCTTTTATTTCTTTTTCATGCCTTTTGTTGATCAAATAAATAAGATTGACAAACGAGTGTCAACACACTTAACCATTTTCACTATACATGCCAAGTACACAATGGAAGCTGAGCTAGAATTTGTTTATGTGCCGAGTCACAGATAGTGCTGAGAAAACTATAGTTGATGCCAAGTAGAACACATTACATTATATGCCAAGCAATGCAAGAATTCTATAGGAGTTGAGTAATGTAGGAAATACAGTGGATGCTAAGCAATCTATAGTAGATGGTGCCGAGCATCAACATTACTTCATGTGCTGAGCAATGCAAGATTAGCATAAGAGTTTGTGCCAATACAAACCAAGATGTAAAATGGTTATGCATGACTCATGACAGGATAAGGAGATAAGATCAATTCCTCCCATCCACCTATGCAATCCTCATGTAGCCAATCAAAAAATTGAAATTGCATGCAGCCAATGGGTGAATTTCAAGGGTTTGAGTAAGAACATTTTATCCAAGGATGCATAATGATCCACTAATCTTTATAAGGGAGTCTTGATGCCATTGAACAAGTTGTTGGAGAGAAGAAAGAAAAGTTGAGGCTTTTATTGAGGTCGTTGCAGAGCATTGGTCTCAAAGATTTAGTGGAAAGGACAACATTTACACATCTAGTTGATCAAAATAGAACAAGGAACACAATCAGTAGATCAGATCTAGTAGAGATCAGGGATAGACAAGTAGATCAAGAGCCTAAGATCAGCATTAGAGATTGCATTAGTTCAGGTGTATTATTCTAATACTCTCTCACAATTGTATTAGGAATTTGGAAATCCTATTGAGTTAGGTGGGTTTAACAACCTTATGTAAATCCTTTAACAGGGTGGCATTCTAAGTTGAATGTTCTTAAGTCCTCTAACAAGGCACACTACTAATATGGTGTAGAAATCCTTTAACAAGGTCACATATTAATAGTGTGTTGTAGCCTTTAATAGGGTAGGCCTTTGACAGGGCAGACCATCAGAAGTGGTTGAAATCAATTGCTGCATTAATTTTGTGGGTATCATACCCACCCTAGTTTTACCTTGTTATTCCTAGAGTGTTTTTGGGTCACCAAAATCTCAAGTGTTATGTGGTAATGCATGTTTGTTTCTCATGATTGTTTAATGTTTATATGCATGCATGTTAATTTTAGTTATATGTTATTAAGGGTTTAAAAGTGGTTAAAAGGCCAATACTTCTGATTCACCGCCCCACCTCTCAGAAGCATTCTTCCCACTAAGACGATCCAATAGTATTTCACCTTCTTGATCTTTCATTTCATACCTATCTTGCTATCCTATCATCACAAGGGATTAATCTAAACATCACATTCAATCTATCCAAGTATCGCATATTTTTAGAAACATAAAGGCTATATCATACACATGAGAGCTAAAAACATCATATGTAAGAGAGATACATGAGCATAAGTATCCAATCAAATGCATACATGAGCAAGAAATAGAAATTGAAACATCACACGAAAACCAAAATGTTGAGACATCCATTTGAGACAAGTACACAAGACTGCCAATCGAATCCAGTATCTCATATATATATATATATATATATATATATATATATATATCAATGTGTCACAGTACATATACAAAAATGAGATCCAAAATTTGGATATCTATCTCAAGAATACATGTACAATCAAAATGATAAAAATATTGGTATTAGCCTATGACTAACTCCCACCCTTTATAGTAGGAGGTGGTGGCCCTGGTGGTGGAGCCTGTCTCCTATCCAACGGTTCTACTGCACCCTCTGATCTACCCACCTACTCTGAGTAATCAAGAAGTCCTTCTTCTATTGGCACTACACCTCTATAGACATAATAGTATGTGGCATGTGCACCATGATTAGCCGCTTCTTGTCTCGTAGAATCCTACTCCCGATGGAGCTCATCTCCTTGCACCCACTCATCTATGAGCTGTTGATCTTGCACCACAATTTCTACCTGAGCTGCCTTTAGCTCTTCCTCTAATGTATAGATTCGTGCATCTTGATCATCACCTCCTCTAGCTCTACCTTCACTCTCGCCGCTTATCATCACCTTAGTGGCACCTCCTCCTCCTCCTCCTCCCTAATTAGGATCCCTCTCGAGCCTCCATCCATCTCATACCCCTACCTCCACCTTTGCCTCCACCACCTCAATGTTTTCCCACATTGGGTAGCACATCAAGCATCGTAAATCAAGGAAATAGATGTCTCTACATCTCATACAAATATGCCAGGTCTACCCTTGCATCTACTACATCTGGGCAATAATCTCAAGGAGTCCACACTAGAGTCATTGTCTCTCATACCACTGTATGGTAATCCAACATTAGCAGCCATCCAGAATGAAATCGAGCATATGTAGTGGTCTCTACTGATACAACCTGCCACTCCACAAACTACTACCATATTGGGCTTATAGAAAATTTCTCCACAATCTCATTGTGCTTATCTAAAAGTACTCTATTGTACCTCATGTACTCTAACTCCCAGGAATTAGACCATTTGTTGCACTTTTAGTAAGCCTACCATGTAAATGTTATAAGCTCATAAAAAATTTAGTGGTAGTAGGTGATGTCTCCACTATGAGTCCATGGGATATATCTTGTGTATCCAAAAATATAGGGTTGGCTCTGCTCTTAAGGCTACATTTGTGCTTGGATCATAGAAATGTGCTCCCAAGCCCAGATATGTGTCAAAACTGCTCCACATGCCCAAGAATCACCATTGTGGTACACTACCTCATGAAGCTTGTGGTACATATATGCCAATATCAGTGGCTCATATGCCATCCTACATGCCTGTGCAATTAAATTGGACACTAGTCAACCCCATCCCACTAGGAAGCCCTTTTGGCTCCTATCTGTCACTAAGGCCTAGGCTACCAAAGAACATAGCAAGCTTGGTAGAGGGTAGTCAACACCATAATCATCGATCAGTCTCTTCCAACTCAAATGATGATCTAGGATGGTAACATCCTAGAACATCTACTACATCGCTGCCCACCCGGTCTAATCACAATACACCTATGACATATCACCAAACTTGGCATCAATATACTTGACATGAAAAATCAAACTTGCTAACATATGACCAAACAATCAAATTTACAACTTACAAGATCACCATAGCAAGGCACTCATAGAATTTGAAACACATCCTCTAATGTGATTGAGGCCTCACCAGTCAATAGATGGAAGGCGTTATGTTTGCTATGCCATAGCTTAGCCAATGTGGTCAGAAACCCATAGTTTACCTATATATGGGGCATCCAAACAACCCACCTCAATCCCATGGTTGATATAGTGGCTACTCTGCTTCAGTCAAATACTACACAACTCGCAACCCCACCACTTTGGGGACTCTAATAAGTAGCACCAAAAATACCTCCTACAAACATGAAACATGTAAACATTAGTAACATATCGCAAACATGATCATACTACAAAAATTCAACAAAAAAAGATCAAAATTAAGTTGTGCGATACTTTTTCTACATGCAGGTGACATAATTTGTTGACATGGTATCGTGCAATACTTTTCCTACACTAGTGCAACACAATTTTGTCATGTGATACTTTGCACTAGTTTAGGCAACAAATGGGTATGGCCCATACTAAAAACCTAGAACTATGTGTGCAATACTTTTCCAGATGCAAAATATCACATGATATTTTGTAGAGTATCCATGTGATACTTTTAAAATGTTTCCTGATATTTTGCATTTAAACCCTCTAAACATGTGGAAAAGCTCATAAATGCTCAAAAAAATGATGAAAAGTTGTTACTTACTGGTGCCCCATAGTCGTCTGGCCGATTGTGTGATCGGCTATGCTTGAAATGATGTCTGTGAGTTAGAATATCCACTAATGTCATGATGCTCTTTGGACCACTCAAAACCTCTCACCAAATCACAAAAGATAAATGAATTTGAAAATGACACTTGGGCCCCTTTTATAGTTTCCGACCTCATTTTGACCTAATTTTCAAACTCCTCAGAATTTCATAAAAATTGCACCCCTAGCTAATTTTGATGTCTTGGATTCATTTTTGGGATTGAAATTGAAATCCAAGTTCATCTTGATAGTCAAAATTGCATTTTAGAATTCTAACTTCTTCTGAGCAGTTAGCTAACCTTCTAAGGTCTAATCTTTGAATCATCACTGGGGCATCTTCATTTCTTCATGTCTTCACCATTTCTATGCTTCATATATACTTCTATTCACCTTTTCATCTCTAAAATCACTTTTCTACTCGATTTGACCTAATTTTTATGCGTTATCCTTCATGATCAACTCTGGTCAAACTAGGGCATTCTATTAGTTTCTTATAGTCACTCTTTGGTTATAATTATTTATCTATCATCTTGGACATTTCTATATCTTGATTTATTCATATCTAGCTCATTTCTACATCCCCCTTCATTTTGATTTCAATCTCGAGGGGGCAAAAATACTCTATCATTGCTTGCTATAGCTGTCTATTTCTTAGGAGCATATGATTGATCTTTTCACTTGATCTTGATCTATCTACTTTTCTATGTGTTAGAATCCTTCTTAGATTCTTACATCATCTTTCTTTTCCTAGTGTTTAGTACTATCGCTATCAAACTGCACATTCAAGATTTGATATCTCTTTTTGCATTTTGTTCTCTAGAATTATATATCTATATCTATTGCTACCTACTTGGCTTCTATTTTATTTGAATTAATGTGTTTCTAGATTGATCACACAATAGTCAAAGAGGGGAAAATATAATCACGTAAAAATGGTCATCTAGACTATTAGACCCCTTCTCAGCATTTTGGCTAATTTAATTAATCATTTATCTAGACCAAATTGCTAATAATCAATTAATTTGATTATAACCTATAATTTGACTATGCTATCCTAAGTTCATTATTTGATTAAAAGAACATGTCCCCTTTTAATTAAATAAAAGACCCCATTCTTCTAACCCACTTAAAGTGCACACATAAATTTTTTTTTCTATTTTTTAATTAAAAGAAAAGGCTTGTAAGACTTTTCTCTTATACGACAAGTCAACTTATTTTATATTGGTTGACTTGTGTGTGCACATGGATCCCTCCCATTTTCAAATTCAACCATCGATCATCCACCATCTCAATCTTGATCTCTACCATCTGTATGGCTTTAAAAGTGAGAGAGCTTTCCCTTTCAAAGGATCCACACTCTTGAGTATTGTTATGCTATGAGATTTCCATTCAAATGCTTGAGAGCTTTTGTTGAGAATACCATTTCTTGTCTACATTTCTTTCATTCATAGCATTTTCTCATATGGAATCCTAGTTTAGTTGCATATAGTGTAGTTCTTCTGCAAGTAGTTTACATCACATATTCTAATTAGTATGATTATAACTCTTTCATTTTCTTAGTTTAGTTGCATTGTGCATTTCATCTTAGTTTACTCTCATCCTTGTATTGCATATTCAAGATTCTTTGATGCTAGAATTCTTTCTCTTTCTCAAAGAATCTCCAATTTCATGGTTTACTAGCAAGGGCTACATTTCTAAGGCTCAACTGAGAGTCATTTTATGCTCATTTCTATGCTTTTGCACTCCATAAATAGGGAGCCCTAAGCTTCCATTTCAAGCTTTCCAATCTATGGAAAACATTGGATAGAAGGGTTTAGGGAAGTTCACTTTTCTTAGTGCACGGTAGGCAACTTACAGAAATCCAAAGTTTTATTTTTTAGCAAAGAGTCCATTTATTCTTTCTTTGTAGACTCCTATTGAATCTTTGTATCTATTTGCACAACTTCATGATAACATTCAGGTTCACTAGTATCAATTAGTAAAATAGAGTACAAAGAGGGAGAAAATATTTCTAAAGGTCTGCTTAACATTATTGACTTCCTAAGATTCATTGTGGTGTGAGGTATTTATTGTTGTGGTTGTTGCAGAGCATGAGGGACTACTAGAACATCTTCATTTCAGTATCATCTAGTACTACAAAATCATTTTCTTTCTTTTCATGTTGTTACAACAAATCTTTTTACAACACTTTCTCATTGAATATGACATCCCTGCTTCTTATAATTTTATGATTTTCAAAATCCCAAAGCCTATAACCAAATTTGTCAACACCATATCCAAAAAAAAATTATTTTTGACTTAGCTTTTAGCTTGGTTCTATTTTCAGAATATATATGTGAAAATGCTTCACAACTAAAGGTTTTGAAAAAAGAATAGCTCACCTTAGCTTACCAGTCCATACTTCCTTTGAATACTACAACCCAAAGAAGTAGAGAGACAAACTCTACCCACATGTTTAAGGGCAACCTGACATGCAACCTCATTCTCCTTGCATGCTCCATTATGGTCATGTTCATGGATTCAGCTGCTCCATTTTTCTATGGAGTCTTTGGAATAATTTTTTGTCTATGAATACCATTCATGGAGAAATAATCTTCAAATTCACAACTGAAATACTCACCACCACTATCAAATCTAAGACATTTTAATCTCCCACCAGTCTCATTTTTAATCAAGCATTTCCATTTCTTAAAAGTTTGAAATACATCAAATTTTTGTCTAAGAAAATAAATCCATACTTTAGTTGCATCATAAATAAATGTAACATAATAATGAGAGCCACCAAGGAAAGATACCTGAGTTGGTCTCCATACTTCTATATGCACAAGCTCTAATTTCTTATTTTTCTTTTCCTTCCCACTCTTCACAAAACCCACTCTCTTTTGTTTTACATACAAACAACTTTCACTAAAATTCATACTAACACATTTTAAACCTGGTAAAACTTTCTTTGAATGAAGTAAGTTCATACATTTCTCACTTATGTGCCCAAGTTAATTGTACCATAGCATTGTATTAGAATCTACTACAATTGTTTGTTCTCCCTACTCAACTACAACAATTGTTCCTAGACATTCATTTTTCTCTAAAGCAATTAAAGTGGAAGGAATAATATGACTTGTACAAAGATATAAGGTGCCTACATTCACACATTTTACTATGACAAGGGAACCTTTTGAAACCTTCTATTTTTTATCATTAAAAGTAACTACACAACCTTCATCACCACATTGTCAAGCTAAAATTAAATTCATACTCAGCCTTGGAACATATGTTACCTCATGTAGTAGCCAATGATTTCCACTTTGGAGCTTAAATCTTAACTTTTCCATTTCCAAAAATCTAATAGGGCTCATTATTCCCCAAATAAACAAGCCCAAAATCCCCTTGGACATAATCATTAAAATAACCTCTATAAGGTGTAGAATGAAATGAAGCCCTAAAATCTGAAACCAAAGAATCATCAACAATTTCTAAAAATGAACCAAAGCATCCTCTTTAGATTTGTTACTTACCACATTTTCCTTCTTTTTCCCTTCTAGTTTATCTCCTTCATTGTTCTTTTAAGTTGAGTAATCTTTCTTTTTATGCCCTGGTTTCCCATAGTACTAGTAATCTCTTAGTCCTTTAGATTGATACCTCTTCCCCTTTGATTTTCCTCTTGATTTCCTATGATTTCTAGAATTACTTCCTCTCTCAATCATTCTAACTCTACTTTGTGCATTCAAAGAACTTCCTGATGTAGATCAAGCTAAGGTTTTCTTATGAGTTCTTCACTCAAAATAACACCAATCACATCATCAAATTTTAGGTTATTAGATCCAAAAATAGAGTTACTCATAGCCATTACCAAGTCATTCTAGATTTCTAACAAAGAATACAAAATCAAGAGAACCCTAATTTCTTCACCAAAATTGACATTCATAGAGGATAACTAACTAGTAACAATATTAAACTCATTTAAATGATCCACAACAAGTTCACCTTCTGCTAGATCATCATATTAAATAAATGCTTCATGAGAAATGCCTTATTTGAATTGGAGGGCTTTTCATACAATCTCTCTAGGGTTTCCATCAACTCTTCCATCATCTTCACATTTATAATGTTAAATGTCATCGATAGTACTGGGCACAATCGAATGCGTCCAAGTGCCTTTCTGTATAAAATTTCCTATTCCTCTTCTATCATAGTTTCTTGTTTCTTTATTTTTCCTTACAGTG
This sequence comes from Cupressus sempervirens, assembly GCA_028749045.1. Classification (NCBI taxonomy): domain Eukaryota; kingdom Viridiplantae; phylum Streptophyta; class Pinopsida; order Cupressales; family Cupressaceae; genus Cupressus; species Cupressus sempervirens. The sequence continues at coordinate 51,998,617 of CM053789.1, read as the reverse complement.
GCTTCAATAAATCCTTTTGATAAAGATATTCCTCAATTTGCATCTTTCATAATTGAAATTTTTACCCATTAAACTTCTCAACCTTCAACTTACCCTCATCTTCCATCGCTCCAACTCAACTAAGAGACTTTCCTATAGAGAATAACTAAAAAGACAACCTTTCTCTAATAACATTTTTTAGGATTAACCATGTACAAAAATAAAAATTAAATGCAAATATAACCAATATCATAAAATAATAAATTTCATAGAAGAAAACACAAGACACTAAGATTTAATGTGGTTCACCCAATCCCTAGGCTACATCCACCAAACAAGAATTTCAATATTATTACTTTACAATGATTTCAACAAGATTACGATCTATAATCCCTTATAGCTCAATACTACTACAAGAAAAATATATCACATCACACCTTATGAAACCCCTCAACATAAGCCCTTTTTATACAAGATTTGTATTTCTTTAGGGTTATGATTAATTACAACATGTTGGACCAAATTTACCAATAAAACCCAAGATTATTTTTCTTTGTCTTGAACTCCAAAGAATTATGAAAAGTGTACAGTACATTCCTAATCAGTCACCACATATCAACATTTTCAACATATTTGGAATCTAAACATATACTCCTAACACTTAAATCATGATGTTACACACTTGACAACATTTTGCCCAAATTGAGCAGTTTTTTGCCAAAATTGGCACAAGTACAAATTTGTGACTAACCCAAATCAAAACACAAATATGGCTTCATGCAATCCTTAATTCTTATTATGACAATAACACTAAGGTGCTCCTGCTATTCCATATAACTGATTAATTGTGTGTTGTCTTTGATGTTACATAAATTTCATATTAGTTGACAAACAATGCATGTCGGGCTCACTTGGTCATTGAAGATAGTTTTCCTAATCAACCAAGTGTTCTTGAGTTTACTCTATATGGAAGGCAGTATCTATTGAGCTCACTTGGGTGTTGAAGGAAGTTATGCACAAAAGAGTGTTAATTGAGCTTACTCAATTAACGAAGAGAAAGATTAATTGAGTTGATATTAATCGAGTTCACTTGATTACCAAAGAGATTTTATAAGTTTACAGTGTTAACTAGGTTTTTGTTGGTTAAAATAGGAAATTTCTTCAGAACTAGTTTCTATCGAGCATGGTCAGCTATCAAAGGATTTTCTTAGTTTGGCATGTATAGCTTAATTATTTTACCTATTGATTCTAGCTGATTGAGGTGATAAACATTGGTTATTATAATTTGTATCTGAGCCAACTTGACAATCTAGAAGGTATGAGTAAAAGGTCAATTGTCATTTCAAAGTGTGTGATACACAAGTTGATTGAAAGAGATAAGAAGAGAAGAAGTGAACTTGAAGGATAAGCAGGTATCTTTGTGGAGTAGAAGAGTGTTATTTTTTTAGGAAGGATCAAGTATGAACTAGAACATAGATTTGTAATCATCAATTTAGTTCCATCACAATCAGGTCATTTCATTGTTACTCTCTAACCATTATATCAGTGATATAAAATCTCTTAACAAAGTTGGTTTAACAACCATTTGTAAATCCTCTAACAAGGTGACAATTCCATTGAATTGTTTTAAGATCTTTTGCAAGGCCACTCCTAAAAGGGTGATTAAATATTTTAATAGGATCACACCTAATAGTGTATTTTGTAAACTTTAACAGGGTTGGCTCCTAATAGGGCTCACTTTAGAAGAGTGAAAATAGTACCTAGTTACATTTGGTAGTTTTTCCCAAATTGGGTTTCCACGTTAAGTCCTGCTGTCATATGTGTTCATTTCTTTTCTCTCATGCATGCAATATTAAGGTTAAGAAATTACTAACAAAATCTTAAGATTTGCTAAGTTAAACATATTCTACATTTACTGAGTTACAATATTTTGTGTGTTTACTGAGCATTAGTAGTAATCAGTTTTATCACTCTCAATTTTATTTGACATCTAAGGGATCTAGGATTTATTTTAGTAGTAACTAATTCACCACTCTCCTCTCAGTTACTCCTCTTATATTTCCAACAATTGGTATTAGAGATTTTGGTGGTTGCAGAGAATGTTTCAAGGACCTAAGACAGAGATCAAGATGTCTTACAAGAGAGAGTTTCCAAAGCTAAATAGAGAAAACTTTGCAACATGGAAAGGAATTATGAGGCTTCATCTAGCTACCATAAATGATTTAGGATACAAATATCTTGATGAAGAATATAAAACTCCGACTGGAACATTATTAGCTAAAGATATTGTTGAGAAAGAGAACCATAACATCATGATGATTGACATTGCATCTGCTCTTAGTTGTGTTGAATTTGATAAGGTCAAAGACTATAAAACTAATTTTGGAATGTGGAAGAAATTGAAAAAAATCTATGGAGGAGATGAAAATGTAAGAAGAGCCAAAGTAGAAAGATTTAGAGGACAATTTGATAAAATGAGAATGAGAGAAGATGAAAATGTTACAAAATATGTGGAACAAATCAAAGCTAGTGTTAGTGCAATTAGAGCATCTAGAGGAGAAATCAAAGAAGAAACTATTGTAAGTAAAATACTTAGAACTTTGCTTCCCATCTATGTAATTAGAGTGTCTTATATTCAAGAAAAGAGATGTGATCCAAATAACAAGATAGGCTTGGATGCCCTAGTAGGAAGATTGACATCATTTCAACTAGACAACTTTGACAACTATGTCCCTACTTCCAAAAATATTGAGTTTGCATTTGAAGCTAAAATCTCACTAAAAGAAAAAGGCAAGAAAATAAAATAAAATCAATTAGAAAGTGAGGAAGAAACTAAAGAAAGTTTTGATAGTGATCTTGAAATTGTTGAAGCTCTACTTGCAAAGAAATGTTCTAGGAGTAGAGGATAGTACAAAGGTAAAATCTCTCTAATCTATTTTTCTTGTGAAGAAAATTGTCATATTGCTGCTACGTGTCCAAACAAAGAAAGCAAAGAAGAGAAAAAAATCCATAAGTACAAAGGTAAGAAGGAATTCAGAGGTCACAAATCCTATAAATGCAAAGGTGAGAAAACTTATTTTATGGCTAAAGATTTTGATAATAGTGAAGATGAAATAGTGTATATTGTTGTAAAATATGAATCTAGTGATGAAGGAGATAATTTGGCACTTGTCTCTTATGTTAGCAAAAATGATACAGGGGTCATAGATAGTGAATGTTATCACCATATGACTAGAGAAAAAAATAAGTTTAAACATTTTGAACACTATGCTGGAGGTAGTGTAAGGTTTGGAAACAATGAACCTTGTTGCATAAAAGGAAAAGGCCAAAACTCATTAACCAATGAACTTGTATGTGACAATGCCTAATAGGTTGAAGGATTAAAACATAATTTACTGAGTGTGGCATAGCTGAACAACATTGGATTCAAGGTAGAATTCATGAATGGCAAGGAAAGACTACTGGATAACCAAGAAAATCTAATTAGATCAAGCAGGCAAAAAAAAGGTAACCTATTTTATCTTGATCTTGGTGATTGTTCATGCTTTATTGCTCAAGTAGAAGAAAGCTAGCTATGGAACAGAAGACTATGTCATATAAACTTTGATAACATGGTCAAGATAAAAAAAAACTCAAAAGAGTAAGAGGTCTTCCTAGTTTGAAGAAACCTGATGTTGGATTATGCAAAAAATTTTGAATTGGTAAAATGGAAAAGACTAGCTTTAAGAGCAAAAGCTATCAGTTAGAAGATGTCTTGGAAATTGTGCATACTAATTTATGTGGACCAATTGGAATAGAAAATTATAGTGGAGAAAAAAATTTCATTCTCTTTGTTGATGATTATTCTAGAATGATTGTTGTTATGTATCTGAAAGAAAAGTTAGAATCTTTTGAAAAATTCAAATGGTATCTAGCTAGAGTAGAAAAAGAAACTGGAAAAAGATTGAAATGCTTATGATTAGATAGAGGTGGTGAATTCATCTCAAATGAATTCAACAATTTTTGCATTGAAAGAGGAATCAAAAGACAAGTATCAGCCCCTAGTACTCCTGAGTAGAATGGAATAGTGGAAAGAAGCAACAAATCCATCATGGATTATGCAAGGACAATAATGCTTGAAAAGAGTGTTGCTTTCAGATATTGGAAGGAAGATATAACACTTTAGTTCATACTCTAAATCAAGTTTAGTTAAAGGACTCAAAAAAACTCCTTATGAACTATGCTATGGCTACAAACCTGATGTAAGTTACTTGAAAGTATTTGGCAACAAATGTTATATCTTGAAAGAATCTAGAAAAGGGAAATTTGATGTAAAAGGTGATGAAGGTATATTTCTAGGATATTCTTGTAGAAGTAAACCATACAAATGTCTGAATTTGTCCACTCATAAAATCATAGAAAGTGCACATGTGAGAAATGATGAGTTTGTAGAAAAGACTGAAGAAGAAAACAAAAAGGAGCTCGAAGATTATAGAAGATTTGTTTACTATGAATTTGATACATTGCCAAACACATTTGAGAAAAAGGAGATTTCATCTCCCAAGCTCTCCAAGTCTCCATCAGTTACTGAGTTACAAGAAGTTCAAACCAAGTCATAGGAACCCAAGTCACATTTAGAGGCTACCAAGTTAGCACATACTAAGTCTAAAGAACTTGAGCCACAAATAGAAGGACCCAAGCCTGAAGTTGAAATTTGAAAATGAAGATAGTAAAATTCATTAAAAAATGAAAGAACCTATATTGGCTAAATATGTCAAAAGGCATCATGCACCTAATTAGATCATTAGAGACAAATTAGATGGAACAATGACAAGAAGCAAACTAAAAGATACATGTTTACTTGCTGAATTTGAACCTAGAAGTGTTAAAGATACATTGGAAAAAGAAAGTTTGATTGAGGCTATAAATTAAGAAATAGAAGAGATAGAAAAGAATAAAACTTGGAGTCTTGTACCTAGGCCGAAAGATAAAAATGTGATCGGTACAAAATAGGTATTCAGAAATAAGCTGAATGAAGATGGAAAAATGTCAAGAAATAAAGCAAGGTTGGTATGTAAAGGCTATTCTTAAGAAGAAGGTATTTATTATAGTGAAACTTTTTCCTTTGTTGCAAGATTAGAAGGCGTTAGGACTTTACTGGCTTATGCAGCTCATAAAAAGCAAGCTCCTAGAGCCTGATATGAAAGACTACATAACTATTTGATATAGATTGGTTTTCAATGAACAAATGATAATAGTAGTCTATACATCAAGGAAGGACTAGATAACAAGATTGTGTTGGAAGAAATATTTGTGGATGATACTCTATTCATAGGAAATGATGATTTATGCAAACTATTTTCAGAACAAATGAATAAAGAATTTGAAATGTCCATGTTTGGTGAAATAAAATTCTTTGTTGGATTGTAGATACAAAAAAAAAATGGTATCTATATAACTAAATTTAAGTATATCAAAGAGATACTAAAGAAATTTGGAATGGAAGATTCAAAACTAGTTGGAACCCCCATGTGTGTTGGACCTAAGCTTACCAAAGATGATGACTCCAAAGAAGTAGATCAGACCTTATATAGATCAATGATTGAGAAATTACACTACGTAGTACATACAAGGCCTAATATTGCCTTAGTAGTTGGGATAGTAGCAAGATTCTCAGCTAAACCTAGAGAAAACCACATGATTGCAATAAAAAGAATCTTGAGATATCTAAAAAATTAGATGGAAAAAGTAGTACCAAATTGGTACTACCTTCTTTTTAGAATTGAAATACACTAACAATATATCTTGAATAATTATCTATTTATAGAATTAGCTTCAACAATAGCTAGATCTAGAGGGAAGTTGTGAGCATTACATTTGTGCATAACTTCCATACCAAGGTTAGGATGATTAATGATATCAGCCCAAGTGTTAATTTCTTGACCTTGATTATCAACAATAGATTGGTTGAAATTGAGTCAATTTATGTTGAAAGCCATAGTGTTGATGCCCAAAGAAGTAAACCAGATACCTACTACTAGCCAAGCAACTAATACTGAAGACTATGGCTTATGGTACAAACTTGGGGGAAACTTTGACCTAAAAGTATTCACTGATGTTGATTGGGCAGGAAATTTTGATGACAGAAAAAACACTAGTGGTGGAGCATTCTTTCTTGGTAAAAGGCTAGTATCTTGGACAAGCAAGAAGCAAAACTACACATCTCAATCCACATCAAAACAGAATATGTAGTAATAGCAATAAATTGCTCTAACATTGTTTGGTTCAAATTGTTGGCATTATATTTTATTTTTCATTAGTGACAACAATTACTCAATTTTGAATGATTATCGAGTTCATCACTCAGTCTATAGTGTATACCGAGCATTTAGTGGTTACCTTGTAGGTTCATCACTTAAGTAGTTCATACTGAGTATTCCTAAAGCTACCGAGTGAGTGTACAGTCAAGTAGTTCATACCAAGCATTCATGAAGCTATCGAGTGGGTGTATAGCCTAGCAGTATCTATCAAGTATACAATGCTCATCGAGCTTCATAGTATTTATTGAGTAATGAAAGTGAAGTGTTCACCAAGTGAAAACAAGGTAAATGAAGGATTCAATTTTTTTATCGAGTGATACTATATCTACCAAGTCTCCAATGGTTATAGAGTTCCAAGATATGTTGTGTGATTAGTATGGACTAAGCCTTCACTTCTACCAAGTGCATGATGATGTTGAGTAATGCAGTGGACACTGAGTATTAGAAAGTTACCAAGTTAGCTTGAAGAACTCAAGTTTTCTACTGTTTGGCTGACTCAGTAATATTTTGTTCACTTGTGTTTTGGCCGACCTTGCAATTGTAATTGTTGGAATGGTATATATGTAATGTATTATATCATTTACAAAGAATTAAAAAAAGAAAGTATCAAGAAATGGACATGTAATATTTTGAGGTGAATAAATGTGAATCAATAGCAAAGCAGAATATTCGACAGGGTCTACAAGGAGCAGTAAAGATTCATCAATCACAAGAGTGCTGAAATTATGATATATTTGTGATTAGTGCAAACACTTATTCAATTCTGAATGCTTATCAAGCTCATCACTTAGTCTACAGTATATACCAAACATTCAGTAGGTAAACAGTGTTCACCAAGCAAAGCAAGGTAAATGAAGAACTCAGTGTTCACCAAGCAAAGCAAGGTAAATGAAGAACTTAGTGTTCACCGAGAAAAGAAAGGTAAATAAAGAACTCAGTGTTCATCGAGAAAACCAAGGTAAATGAAGAACTCAGTGTTCACCGAGCAAGGCAAGGTAAATGAAGAACTCAGTGTTCACTGAGCAAAGGAAGGTAAATGAAGGACTCAGTGTTCACCGAGCATAGCAAGGTAAATGAAGAAGTTAGCTTTTATCGTGTGACACTATATCTACCAAGCCACCAATGGTTACCGAGTCCCAAGAAGTATTGTGTGCCTAGCATGAACCAAGCCTCTACTTCTACTGAGTGCATGATGATGCCAAGTAATATAGTAGATGCTGGGTATCAGAAGGTCACCAAGTCAACTTGAGGAACCTGAGTTTTCTACTATCTGGCTGACTCAGTAATGCTTTGTTCACTTATATTTTAGTCGACCTTGTAGTTGTAAATATTGGAATGGTATATATGAAATGTATGATATCATTTGTAGTATGGCATGGTGTGTGGAAATAAAAGTAATATTTGCATATGAAGAAGGTATTGAGATATTTTGAGAAAAGTAAAAGTGAATCAGCTGCAGAATAAAAGGGAATACAACAAGGTCAACATAGGAGTAGAAAAGTTATACCTATCACATCAAGTGATCAATGTAACAAGGATCTTATCAGCAAACAGTTGTAAGAAGATCCACTGCTTCATCCTAACAGGTGAATTAGTTCATAAATCCTTTAACCAGGTGGACCTAACAATTTTTTGTAAATCTCCTAATAGAGTGCATACTTCACTGTATGTTTGAAAATCCTCTAATAGGGTGGATCTAGCAGTCCTACTTGCTCCTAATAGCGAAGATCACTAGAAGTGATCATTGTAAGCCTTAATAGGCCAACTTTATATTGCAGTATTGAAGTTTTGTGGGTACCATCCCCACCCCAGTTTTACTTTCTATTTGGAAGGTTTCTGGGTCACCAAATCTCTGTGTACATGTGCAATGAATGTTTGTTTCTTCAGTTATGTAGTAGTTTAGATGAATGAATGGTGAATGATTAAAATGTTGAATATGATAAAAGTTTTATAAATTACTAATTCACCCCTCCCCTCTTAGTAACCTATCTTATCCTGAATATTTCCAACAATTGGTATCAAAGCTTTGTGGTTCTCAGGATAAAGTTTGACAACTTGAGCAAAGATCAAGGACAATGGAGATATTCAGACTTGACAAATCTATTGAAAATGAAAAGCTAGATCTTGAAATGGCCATGGCTCAACTCAAAAAAGAAAAGGAGCATCTTTCTCAATCTCTAAAAAGAAGGAAGGAACTTGCAAGACAAATAAATGATGAATAGTATGTTGAAGAAAAGATTGAAGAGCTTTTACCATCAAGCAATGCAAATGAAGCTAACGAAGAAATCAAGGAACTCCTAGCTAAAAATGGTTCTCTGCAGGAAGAAGGAAGCTTAAAAGAGAACAAGAAATCCAATACATCAAGCTATGTGAAGTTTTGGAACAGAGAAACAAGGCAAATGAAGACCTAGAGGTAAGAAATAATCAATTTCTTCAGCATGAAAATATTGTAGGTAAACTATCTAATGCAAATGAAGAAGTTATAAATCTAAGATCTAAGAATGAAAGTTTAAGAAATGATTTAATCACTGAAAGAAAAATCAATGCAAGCTTACAAAGTGATCTAAGATCTTAGAGACAAATCAATGAAATCTTGGAAAATGACTTGATCACTGAAAGACAATTCAATGAAAGAATGATGAAATCTCAAACAGACATCAACCAATTGAATCAACAACATGAGCAGAATCTTCATAGAAAAAAAGGTAAAGCCGGTCTTGGATACAGGGAAGAAGGTGAATCCTCCAAACAAGGTGCCCAAGGGAATCAAAGACCCACTTGCAATCACTATGGCAAGATAGGTCATACATCAAACAAATGTTGGAGTAATGGAAAAAGAAAATTCAATGACAAATGCTTCAACTGCAATCAGCATGGTCACAAAGCCAATGAATGCAAAGAAAAACCAAAATTTGAAGGCAAATGTCACAAATGCAAGAAACATGGTCACAAGGCATTCCAATGCAGATCCAAATCATTCAATCCAGCTGAACAACTTGTCAAAGCAATCTTTGGATGGGACTACAATACTTGGTGCAGATGTCATTATTGTGGAGAATATGGACATGTTGGCAAAGACTGCTCAAGGCATCACTTGAGGAAAAGAGACACAATAGTAAGATGTTATACATATATAGAACTTGGTCATATAGCCAAGAATTGCATGAATACTGAGAGAATTGAAGATGAAAAGAAAGCTAAAGCTGATAACATTTGGAAGTAGATGAGACAACAATGGATTCCTAAATCTACCAAGAAAGATAGTTCAAATGATGGTTATGTCACTCAAGAAATGGGTGACTCCACTATTTCCAATTAGATGTAAGAAGAATCAAGAACTGTATCATCAAGCTATATCTCAAGTAGTTCCAGAGTGAAAGAATGCAAATGATCAAATCAGTATTTCAGGTTCAAGAACCAAAGGAAAGTTAAGATTCACCGTGTTGCATTTATCGAGCAAGGTTGGTTAAAGACTTTACCAAGCTAGGTCGGAGTATCAAAGATTTTGTTTGATCACCGAGTTGCAAAGCTTTACCGAGTAGAGCGATGACAGATTGGCAAGCACTATTTCATCTCATCTACCTTCGTACCGACCATTAATGACAATATTTTCATCAAAAGGGTAGAATTTGATTTTATTTTCACCCTGACTTAAGAATACTTAGAGCTAAAAGATTTCGAGTGAATCCAAAGTAAATCCCAGGTGATTCTAAGTGAATTTCAAGTAGAGAATTTGTTCAATATTTTCTTATATTTACCGAGCAGCTATGGCATCTGCAAGCACCAATAGCAGCAAGGCAAAAAGAGATTCAGAGATATTAGTAAAGGGTACAGAATGGAAAGTGCCCAATTTTAAGATTGTTCCGGTTGTTGCAAAATCACTGGACCCAACTGTAGCTCAATCACAAATACCCCCTAAGGTACTTCTTATCAATGATATGCATACTCATTTCAAATGTTCTATTCAAGAAATCAAAAACCTAGAAATGGACAGTACCCTAGGTGAAATGAGTGTAGATGGCTCTTTGAAACCTAAATTCAAACATCTTGAAACCAAAGGATTGACTTATATCTCGCATATGCCTAGAAACTTCCAAACCAAATGGATTAGGTGTATCTTGAGTCAGGTACATAATGGACAATTATGGTTAGAGCAACTAGTGCTAATCACTAAGAAAATGATTCACAAAATCACGGGTCTCCCTATGCTCAGCAAAGCCAAAACCACCAAAACCCTAAGTCAAGAGGAGTTATAAAGGAAAACCCTAGCCGAATGGGACGGTAGAGGTTTAAAGGTAAACACCGTATCTGATGTCAAACTAAGATTCGGCATTCATGTAATTGCATACAAATTATACAATTCCAGTAGATTGAATAGTGTACCTTGTGAAGTTGTGGATTTAGCCCTCAAGGTTGTAAAGAAAAACCTTGAACTTGATCTGTTCGAGGTATTGCTAAAACAATTAAATAAAAATATGGATAGTATAATGACTTCCAAGAATAACTCTTGTAAATTTGATTCTCTGTTGATTTTTCTATTTTTGTACATTCAAAAATTTTTTCCACCTAAAGAAACTGTCGTATGGAGAAAAGACATTCCAATTTTGTATCAAATAAATGAGTTTATAGTAGAGATGTGTGAAAATTTTGATAGCATCATGGACAACTATTTTGAAGATTTCAAGGAGAAAATGAATAACATGTTTTGGATTCCACCAAAGTTAGTTGAAGATTACAAAGATGATGTATGATTCATGGTTGACTGTGATAAGGTGTACATCCAGGTAGTCAAACCCTGAGTTGCATGGGTAAAACCTCTTCCCTATGAGTTAAATATTGATGAAGCCAGAGACATCATAGAAGCACTCATAAATGAGCTAGTAGACCCAAGGCAACAAATTTTTGGAACTTATGATGAAGCAAAGGCCAGAATTGAGCTTAAAATCAAGCTACCACAAGCCATAAGAAAAGGTAAGAGGAAGATAGCAAAATTGAAAATTGCAGCTGGCCCTCTTATGCTAATAGAAGGAAAAGGTGAGGACGAAGGAGATGATGAAGAAGAAGGAGGAGAAGATGAAAAAGAAGAACAAGAAACTGAAGAAGAAACTCCAAAGAAGAAAGGTAAGGTAACAATTACCAAACCTAAAAAGAAGCCTACTGCAGTATTTACTAGAAGGACCAAAAAACGTAAGCAGGAACCTATATTGGTCAGGCCTACACCTACATTTGAGGAAAGGCTCAAATAATTGGAAGAAGGAGCTAGCATCACAAATTTCAAAGCATTGAAATTTGAAACTAGAATAGATGCTAAGAAAATGCAGATAGAGGAACTGGTACTAAGCAGGATGGGTAAATGGAAATACTCCCAGACCAACTTGCCTCCCAAATCTCAAAGGAACTACTAGAGAGATTGCAACTGAGATGGGAGTCAGCAACCCAAATGGTAAAAGAAATATATGAGCAATCTCTGAAGAATCTTCAACCAAGTCTCACTGGAGCAGAAGTAAAAACTACAATGAAAAACCATGAAGGCAAAATGATGATCAGATTTCACACATGTTTAATTTTGATCAAAGACATTGAGCATGTTGTAAATGATGCTACAAACATGTGGCAAAACATCTATCATCTACATAAGCCCAGTGAAGACCTAACAGAAATCAAGGATGATGATAGTAGTGATAGTGAGGACATTTATGGCACTCCATCTATCACAGTTTTACCAGGTGAGCTATATGCATTAATGGGAGGAGACAAGGAGGAAGGAGCTAAAGAGGAAGATAAGGAGGAAGATGATCCAGTAAAAATTGCAGCAGTAGTAATTGCATCCCTTCCTTACTCTCCACCTTAAACTGTCACATCATCAAGGTTGGAGTCAAATTCAGCAGGTTTGATAACATCCACACCAATGTATCATCTACACCTACCTCATCATAGCTCCAGGTATCATCAATGGAAGTGTCTACCACTTCATCTACTGAGTTGTAACCCTCTCCTTTAGCTACCAAGCCAGCTTCCTCAGCTCCATTATCTTTAGTCAGTATAGCAGTAAGTTCCACAATTTTGTCAGCTACATTAGCACCAATTTTTGCTCCAGTTAGTCCTCCCATTATAAATATTCTAGCTTGTTCTACAATTTTGTCTACATTATCTACATCTACTTCAAATCTAGTTAGATCAGATACTACATTACTAAGTGTACCATCATTTTTGGGAAATGTTCTAATTTTTTATCCTATAAATACTCCTATTGGCACTCAATCCTCAAGTATCCCAATTTTCACTACTAGTCCTTCCATCTCCACTATTGTGTCTGTTCCCAAGGTCAATCCAATCATCACAAAAGCCAAAAAAAAGAAACCATTAAGATTTCTACTCATTGGAAAAGAAACTCTCAAGGATATTGACTTAGACACAGAGATAGTGATTCCAAAAATTGACTACGAAAATGCTACCATTGAAGAAATGAGGCATGGTAGTCAACTAATAGAGATGAAGGCTATGAAAAAGTAGTTAAGGTTTGAGAGGGATAAGGAGTATAGAATAATTGAGAATGCTAGGAATATAATTACAAAAGCTATAGGTGTTGAAATAGATTCTACTCAACACATTTTGATTCAATTAGAAGAGGTTGTAAATAAATTCAATGAGGACACCTCTGGCTAAGAAAAATTGATTGAAAAGGCTGAAAGAAAATTTGATAATAAGGTGCTTGAGCACATTGCTCAGCACATTGCAATAAAACAGGTAGAATTGTCCACAATTTTGGTCAATCTTGAAAATTCTTTTAATAATGTAACTTCACTTTTTGCCAAACTTTGTGATGTTACCGAGTACACCAAGGAAATCAAAGAAAAATTGAATAGAATTGATGAGGATATGAAGGTCAGTGCCCAAATGCTTCAACTTGACCCCAATTCAAGTTCATCCCATCATCTCAAAATCAAATTTTTGTTAGAAAAGCAAGTTGAATTGTTGAGAGAGGAAGCAAGGATTAGATCTACATTGAGTGACATTCAAAATATGATTCTTCCTATCATGGACACAATGCAGAAGCACATTGCCTACTCCAAAACATTGATCCATGACAATAATTTCTCAGTTGTAGATCATGTGATTGAACTTTTAGCTAAAGTTCAGATAGCACTCTCCACCTGCAAAATTTTGCAAGAAAATTGGGATAAGACTTTGGCTCTTATTCTCAAAGTAAATTCTAAGTTTATCTCTCATTTTGGTGTTTCTATGTAAATACATATTATTTACTTTGGCATTATTGTCAAAAAGGGGGAGATAGAGTACCAAAAGAAGTGATAGAGACATATGTAAATAAGGAAGCCATGTGTAAAGATAAAGATATTTGCAAATACTATGTGCATATTGTATGGGGGAGATATATGTAAATTAGGATGTCAAATTTTTCACATAAGCTTTGGCTCATAAGTGTTTTTGTCATTAATGCCAAAGGGGGAGATTGTTGGAATTATGATATATTTTTCATTAGTGCAAACACTTATTTGGTTCTAAATGCTTATCGAGCTCATCACTTAGTCTACAGTATATACCAAGCATTCAGTAGTTGCCTTATAAGTTTAGCAGGTAAACAATGTTCATCGAGCAAAGCAAGGTAAATGAAGAACTTAGTGTTCACCCAGAAAAGCAAGGTAAATGAAGAACTCAATGTTCACCAAGAAAAGAAAGGTAAATAAAGAACTCAGTGTTCACTGAGCAAACCAAGGTAAATGAAGAACTCAATGTTCACCGAGCAAAGAAAGGTAAATGAAGAACTCAGTGTTCACTGAGCAAGGCAAGGTAAATGAAGAACTCAGTGTTCACCGAGAAAAGGAAGGTAAATGAAGGACTCAATTTTCACTGAGCACAACAAGGTAAATGAAGAAGTTAGCTTTTACCGAGTGACACTATATCTACCCAATCACCAATGGTTACCAAGTCCCAAGCAGTATTGTGTGGTGGCTAGTATGAACTAAGCCTCTACTTTTGCTGAGTGCATGATGATGCTGAGTAATATAGTAGATGTCGAGTATCAAAAGATCACCAAGTCAGCTTGAGGAACTTGAGTCTTCTACTATCTGGCCGACTCAATAATGTTTTGTTCACTTATGTTTTAGCCGACCTTGTAGTTGTAAATATTGGAATGGTATATATGAAATGTATGATATCATTTGTAGTATGGCATGTTGTGTGGAAATAAAAGTAATATTCACATATGAAGAAGGTATTGATATATTTTTAGAAAAGTAAAAGCGAATCAACTGCAGAATAAAAGGGAATACAACAAGGTTAACATAGGTGTAGAAAAGTTATACCTATCACATCAGGTGATCAATGTAACAAGGATCTTATCAGTAAATAGTTGTAAGAAGATCCACTGATTCATCCTAACAGGTGAATTAGTTCATAAATCTTTTAACCGGGTGGACCTAACAGTCTTTTTGTAAATCTCCTAACAAAGTTCATACTTCACTGTATGTTTGGAAATCCTCTAACAGGGTGGATCTAGCAGTCCTACTTGCTTGTAACAGGGCAGATCACCAGAAGTGATCATTGTAAGCCTTAACAGGCCAACTTTATACTATAGTATTGAAGTTTTGTGGGTATCATCCCCACCCCAATTTTACTTTCTATTTGGAAGGTTTTTGGGTCACCAAATCTCTGTGTACATGTGCAATGAATGTTTGTTTCTTTAGTTATGCAGTAGTTTAGATGAATGAATGGTGAATGATTAAGATGTTGAATAGGATAAAAGTTTTATAAGTTACTGATTCACCCCTCCCCTCTCAGTAACGTACCTTATCCTAAATATTTCCAACAAAGAGGTGATTTGTACTTCAAGGATCTAATTAGCAATCAAGTTGTAAGTAGATCCACTATTTCATCCTAATAGGTGAATCAATTTTGTAAATCCTTTAATAGGGTAGACTTAACAGTCTTTGTATAAATCTCCTAACAGAGTGCATACTTCATTGTATGTTTGTAAATCTTCTAACAAGGTGGACCTAACAGTTCTTTGTGCTCCTAATAGGGTAGATCACCAGAATTGGTCAATGTAATCCTTAACAGGTCAACTTCATACTACAGTAATAAATTTTTGTGGGTATCATCCCCACCCCAATTTTACTTTCTATTTGGAAGGTTTTTGGGTTACCAAATTATTGTGTACATGTGTTATGGATGTTTGGTTTCTCATATATGCAATAGATTAGATGAATGAATGGTGAATAGTATATATGGTTAAAGTGCTGAATTATTTAAAAGTTTTGAGGTTACTAATTCACCCCTCCCCTCTTAGTAACCTATCATATCTTGAATATTTCCAACACAAATAGTTGTTGGAAGAAATGAAGGTTGAAATCAAAGAGCCAATAGTCTTGTATTGTGATAACACCAGTGCAATCAACATATCTAAGAATCTAGTGATGCATTCCAAAAAAAAGCACATTTCTATAAAATATCACTTTATAAGAGAATTAGTACAGGACAAAGAAATCAGATTGGAATATGTGCATACAAAAGAACAAATTGTAGATATATTCACCAAGCCATTACCTAAGGATGCATTTTTGTATCTTAGAGGTAAGCTAAGGGTCATTCCCTTATCTGAAGCTCACTAAATAAAGTTTAGTGATGCATCAAAAGAAACTAAGTTGAAAATCAATCAATTTATGTAGTATTGACAAGGACATATTGCAGATGAATCTATACTCAAGGTACATTGATACTAATCAGAATTGTCTTTGTCATGTGTTGTCAAAGAGGGAGAAGTTTACTATCATATTTTTTTGAGATTTTGTAGAGGGAGAAGTTAAGAAATTCTTTCACAGAGGGAGAATACTATAGGAGAATTTTTTTGTATAAAATCAAAGAGGAAGAAACTTTCTGACAAAGGGAGTCTTGTTCCCAAAATTTCATTGTGATATGTCATGTTGCATTGCCATCAATACCAAAGAGGGAGATTGTTGAATACAATTGATTAATTGTCTATTGTCATTGATGATACAAAAATGTCATATCAATTGACAATCAGTGTATGCCAAGCCCACTTGGTTAGTGAAGATATTTTTTCTACTCTACTAAGTGTTCCTTAGTTTACTCTATACAAAAGGAAGTATCTACCGAGCTCACTTGGGCATCAAGGGAAGTTATGTAGAAAAGAGTGTTAATTGAGTTCACTTAGGTAACAAAGGGAAAGTTGAACTAAGTTAGCATTAACCAAGTTCACTTTGTTACCAAAGAGATTTTATAAGTTTGCAGTGTTAGTCAAGCTTATGTTGGTTAACACAGGAAATCGCTTCAGAATTAGTTTCTACCGAGTTGGATCAACTACTAAAGGATTTTCTTATTTTGGCATGTATAGCTTAATTATTTTACCTATTGATTCTATCCAACTGAGGTGATAAATATTAGTTATTCTAATTTGTATTTTAGCTGACTTAACAATCTAGAAGGTATAAGTAAAAGGTCAAGTTGTGATTTCAAAGTGTGTGATACATTGAAAGAGATAAGAAGAGAGGAAGCAAACCTGAAGGATAAGCAGGTATCCTTGTGGAGCAAAAAAGTGTTATTCGATCAAGAAGGATAGAGTATGAACTAGAATGGAGATTTGTAATCAGCAATTTAGTTGCATCACAATCAGGTCATTTCTATTGTTACTCTCTGACCATTGTAGTAGTGATCTAAAATCTCTTAACAGAGTTGGTTTAATAGCTATTTGTAAATCCTCTAACAAGGTGGCAACTCCATTGAATTGTTTCAAGACCTTTTGCAAGGCCACTCCTAATAGGGTGATTAAATACTTTAACATGATCGCACCTAACAATGTGTTTGGTAAATTTTAATAGGGTTGGCTCCTAACAGGGCTCACTTTAGAAGAGTGAAAAATAGTAATTAGTTACATTTGGTGGTTTTTTCCAAATTGGGTTTCCACGTTAAATCTTGGTGTCATATGTGTTCATTTCTTTTCTCTCATGCATGCAATATTAAGGTTAAGCAATTATTGACAAAATCTTAAGATTTTCTAAGTTAAACACATTCTACATTACTGAGCTACAACATTCCATGTGTTTATCGAATATCAGTAGTAATCAGTTTTATCAGTTTGAATTTTATTCGACATCTAAGGGATCTAGGATTTATTTTAGTAGTAACTAATTCACCATTCCCCTCTTAGTTACCCCTCTTATATTTCCAACACCTACATAATTCTCCCCAAGAAGAAAGAAGTTAAGTCACAACTGTAGTTATCAATGCAAAATCTATTTCCATCTTTTTGAACTCTTTCGTGAGCACCCATGTGGCATCTACATCAGTCATGTCATACCATATACACCTTGTGCCTAGTCTTCTTGGATAGCCTTAATCCTAAGATATTTTCTTCTTGTGGCTTTGAAGTAATTGGTAAAGGCTAGTTATCTTCTATCTCTAAGGCATCAGGTGATTCCTTATTATCTTCTAGGGTTGAACCTCTATATAGTATTAAGTTTGCTACATTGAAAACTAGTGAAACTCTTATGTCTTAATTTAATTGTTTTATTGCCCCTAAAATGATTACACTTAAGGTTTTTGAATGTATAGAGATGAATGTTTGGTTGGTCTTCTGTGAACAAAATTAATTTGTCTGCTAAGATATCTCTAGGTTTGTGCAATGATTTTTAAAGAACAAGTAAATGTTTTGTTCTAAGAATTAAAAGGAAATTATTTTTCAATTATGAAAAATGAGTTAAAGGGGTTTTTGCTTACTAGTTAACTATATCTAAATTAGAGTAAAATTTTTTTCTTCAAATACTTGACACATAACTAATAGAAGAAGAAATGTTCTCTAAAATTCTAGTGTGGTTGTTGAGAAAATAATTCTTTTTACTTAAAATTTTATTACTTTGATGATGATTAAATTTAAATGCAAAACTTGTTGTAGTTTGTTTCTTTGCAAATAGATGAAAATAAACTATTTGATAATCATAATTGTGAAAACTATAACAAAATAGTTGTCAGCAACTTATTCTTGGGGTATGTTAGTTATGTCAATAGTTTGATTTGAAAATTGTTTAGTTGTGATCTTTTCGAATGAAAAGAAATCTGGACAAGAAAATTTTAATTATTTTTAGTTTGTATTAGTTTTTTGATATCATACAAAATGGATGAGAGATTATACATTTGGTTGTAGCATTTACCCTAACAAAGGGTGTTGTTTGAATGATAATTGTATTTTTAGTTTTTGATAATTGAAAGGCATATCCTAAATGTCTATATAAGGGAAGGCGTTCATACCAAAAAAAGATATTGAGTGTGTGCATATCTCCTCTTGTATAAGGACTATGTTTTATATTGATTCAATGCAAATCTTATAACCATTTCTGATAGCATGAATGAAAAGTGTATAATTATATCTATGCAAATATATGTAATATGAATAATTTGTAAAAGGAAGTAGAGGGGTTTTTGTTCCATGCAGTTGGAGCTGCAAAATATTGTAAGAGTTGATGCTCAAATTTGAAATATAGGTTTGGAGTGCTTTTTCTCTCTATGACAAAAGTAGTTGGTTCTGAGGGTTTCGCACTTGGCACAAATTCAATATATTATTGTATTCCTTGTAAGACTCATTTAGAAGCTTTGATACTTTCTCTTTCAAATTAATACCGCTACATTGTTGTTTTTGTATAAGTTAATCATTATTTATGTTTATGTTTACCTTTGAATGATTTTTTTTGAATAATCTATAATTAATAGTTTGTTTCTAATTCAATCTTTAAAAATATAAAAGAATTCCAAAAAATTTGACTCACCCCACACCCCCTTTCGCCCTACTCCCATTTGAGAGTGTTTCTACTTCCAACACAAAGTTAGTAGTATGGTACAAATAGGGAGATTCCAATAAGGTGGTGGATTTTTCCTTTTGACTAATCAGATATCATGTTCTTGAATATTTATAAATACTATCAACAATTGCATCATCTGTACCATGAAATCATGGTATCAACAAGACCACATTCTTGTGTATAATTTTGCCAAGTAGTTCATTGTTTTGTTTGTGTTGGCAATTTTTACACTAGTTGTTCACAACTATTTGAAAGTTTATAAAGATTTTTAATGTTCCCATTTTGTATACCATGAAGTCACTATCTTGTTGTCCTTTTATCAAGAGGCATAAGATAAATTTTGAGAGCTTTAAATCCACAAATGTAATTGATTGAGAGTTTATAAATGTTTTCATTAGATGATTTCTTCTTGCATAATCACTATATTTCAGGTCAAGACATGTGATAGGCATACTGTAATAGTTTGATGCATTGTAAAAGACTTGATAATTTGCACTTGTGCATTTGCCACACGTTGAATAGACCTTCTATCAGATCTATTTAAATACACCATAACATTGGTTGGTGGATTATAAGAGCACTAAATAATATCTCATATTACTTGATATGCATTTATAATATTTCATCTTTGTGAAGCAATTTGTCCAATATCTAGCTACATTGTGTGGAAATTAACATTGTAGAGATCAACTATAGAAGGTGACAACATTGGGTTTCACTATAGCTAACATGAAATATCATCCATTCCAAATCCTTCCATAATTCTATGCATTAAATTTTCTTTAATCCATTCTATCAAATGTGTTGCAGCCTTGGTGGTGCTTCAATATTTTGAGTGCATTTCCGTAAGACCATATTGGTAAAAAAAAATTTTTTTTAGTGACTCTCCATGGTAGTTTAAAGCCTTGAATTTCCATTTTCTATAGGAATTACACCCATCACATTCCATGAACAACATATCTCTAAGGCATTTTTGTCAAACTATTCGCATGCCTTCTCTATCCCTAGATGAATGTTCACATAAATATATGAGCTAGGAGATCATCAAAAAAGGTTATGAATTTAATATTTTTTTCTCTTTTTTATCACATTTTCTAACATGAATTCTACCATTTCAAATAGAAATTGTCATATTCAGTGATGTGAAATTATTTGATGCACTTTGTGTTAGAAATATAAGAGGAGTAACTAAGAGGGGAGGGTGAATTAGTTACTACTAAAATAAATCCTAGATCCCTTAGATGTCAATACAAAAATGGAACTAGTTATTATTTTCACTCTTCTAAAGTGAGCCCTGTTAGGAGTCAACCCTATTAAAGGTTACAAAACACAATGTTAGGTGTGACCCTGTTAGAGGATTTAATCACCCTATTAGGAGTGGCCTTGTTAGAGGTCTTTCAAAAATTCAATAGAACTGCCACCTTGTTAGAGGATTTGCAAATAGTTGTTAAGCCAACTCTATTAAGAGATTTAGATCACTGCTACAATGGTTAGAGAGTAACAATGAGATGAATTGATTTGAATGCAATTGAATTGCTGATTACGGATCTCTATTCTAGCTTATACTTGGTCCTTCCTGATCGAATATAGCTTTTTTGCTCCAAAAGGATATTCTACTTATCCTTCAAATTTGCTTCCTCTTCTCATCATTAAATCTTCAATAACATCTTCATACTTGCACTCCACTCACTACTTTGAAATCACAACTTGACCTTATACTTATATCCTTCATATTATCAAGTCAACTCAAATACAACTTTGAATAATTAATATTCATCACCTTAGTTAGCTAGAATCAATAGACAAATCAATTAAGCGTAATATGCCAAAATAAGAAAATCCTTCGTTAGCCAACCCAACTTGATAGAATCTAACTTAGAAGTCATTTTCTGTGTTAACCAACAGAAGCTCGATTAACACTACAAGCTTGCAAAAATCCTTCAGCAACCAGTGAGCTTAGTTAGCACTAGCTCCATCCAACTTTCCTTCATTAATTAAGTGAGCTCAATTAACACTCTTCTGTACACTTTCCTTTAATGCCCAAGTGAATTTAGTAGTCACTGCCTTCTGAACTAGGGAATCACATAAATGCTTGGTAGACACATAAAACTGTCTTCACTTCCTAAGTAAGCTTGACATATATTGACTAACAATGATATGGCATTTGTATAACATCAAAGACAATACACAATTAATCAGTTGTATCCAACACTTTGTCAAATAGAAAATGTGTTTTTGACCAATCTCCGTGACCAATTTTTAAATCTTCAAATAGAACCACAAGTAGAGATACTTTTAGCAATAGCTTATGGATTTTGACTTGACCAAGTGACTAATTTCATTTACTTGGTATTTTCAAAACCTTTGTATTCCATGACATGATGTTTTATTTTACATGTGCTCGTGAACATTCTATCAAATATATCATGTGTTGTCCTAAGTAACTTCTTTATTTTGTACTTTGATTGATGTCCACATTATCATGTGCACTCCAATCTTCTTTCTTTCTACCAACATGGTGGGTGCATTGGAATTGAAGTTTCCAACACCTTACCATCAAACTTATTATGTGCATGTTTTGCAAGTCATTGCATCAGAGGAGATGACATAACTTTGACCCACATTTCAGCTTGTTGATCAGAGCATTACTAATATTTAAATAATTTATCCCCCAAGAAACTACATGCATTCAATATTCTATAAAGAAAATGTTTCTTCAAAATAGTTTTTTAAGTGTTATGCCTTAGCCTTCATGTTCATTGAATAATAAACCAACATTTGGTATGACTTCTAGAGTATGCTTGAACAACTTTATGAATTTTGGCATTTTTTTCAAAAATCTTTGCAAGGCTAATATTAGGGAAAAACTTTGAAAAAAGGTTAGTGTTGTCACAATTAAATTTTTCACCCTTTCCTGAAGTTTGACCTAAAAGTAGCCTTGTGAAACATGGAAACAATCTCCAGGTTGTGGGACTTGAACAATGAGATTGAGTCTCTGGAGAAGACCAACTTCCTCACTATCAGGATGCACCTAACTACTTATTGAGAGGAAAAGGGAGAAAAAAATGCATGAAAATTAAACCATCTAATCTAATCTAGAGGGGTGATACACCAAATAGTATGTTCAATCTTATCTTTGCCTAAAAATGCACATTTCATCAATATAATCCCAAAATACATAGATTCAATCTTTTCTTTCACTCAATGACCATATATAGATTAGAAACCAATAGAATGCTATAAGGAAGGAACTTCACTGTGTATCATTCAAAAGGAAGATAGATACAATCATACAAGTTGAAGAATGGAGGCAACATAAGGCAAAAGGTATTACATAATGTATTAATGGAAGAAAGAGATACAATAGAGAATTATATTCACTCAAAGGAAAAGGAAATTACAGTATCAGAGTATGCCATACAACTAATGTAGAATTAGAGAATAGACCAACCCTTGAAAGTGTTACAAAACTTGCTTTTATAGCTTAAGAATAACTAAGAAAACTTCACATGAAAGTCAAAACTCAACCATTGCCTATAAGTTGCAGAGAAGAATCATTGTTGATACCAAAAAGATTTTATTGGACACATGTTCGTATGCAAAAAATCGAATCTTTGTGTGCAAATCTAGCCTTGAAGAGATAGGAAGGATGATAATAATTGCTTTGATTGGGTAGATAGATAACCAAGGGGATGGAAGGATGAAAACTACATCATTAGGCATCGAGAACACTCAAAAAAGTGGTTGCAAGCGATCAAAAGGACATGTTTTCCATTAAAGGAGATGCTTGAGATAGTATTCTTGACACACCAGGTTGGTTATGTCATCAATTTAACTAAATTCAATAATTGACTTCACCACATAGACCTATATCTTTTAAGCATTTGGCCACATCACATAGCCTTCTTTCTAATATGTTGACCTGCACCTACTCTTGTTCGTGGCTTAGAAACTTATTTCCTTCATTAACTATTTGGCCATGGAAAATAACAACAACTTTATTACATACCTTATCACTCATTCACAACTATATATCACCTTAGTTCATTAATTGTAGTGACTGAGAAAACCTCATAAAATTGACTACTTCACACCTTCACAATGGTTAGAACCTTAACATTTCCATCACCTGTGATGCTGTGAAGACCTTAGATATTAACTCTATCACCCTATCAAACTACCATACATGAAGCTTTCTTTAATTGTGCGATGATGCACCTACTACTCTCCATGACTACCATCACTATTTCACAACTTCACAACTTAATAACTTAACCACATATGAAACCTTGTGAAGCTACACTGGCCACCTTAACCTTAACACTTCTTTTTTTAAAATCTTGCAACCATGAAATTTAACCACAATATTAATCATTTGAAGATGTGAACAAAGAATTTTTCAAAATTTTAGCCCTAATCCCATGTTAATCTATGAAGATGCAAAAGCCATTAAACCTGACTGTTGGTTCCTACATCATGACTTTGCAACTAAAAATCACTTAAGCATGATACTTCCTATGATGAAATGATTGACAATTTTTTCCCCTTCACAACTTGAAACTAAAAGTTATCCCAAACAACTATGAAGCTATGCTAATAGTGAATTTTGATAGTCTCACACTTTTGTAGCCCATCTGATAGTTAAAAATGAAACTGGAGCAATGGGGCAATAAAGGGGATTCCCATCATCACAACTTGAAGAGCTTATAAGATATAATCATACAATGTGAGGAATTTAAAAGACTTAGGGATATAAAAGAAAGAACAATGTTTTCTATGTATCCCTTATATGTTGGCATGGCAATTTATAATAATCAATCAAGATGTGGAACATGACTATCACCCTAGGCCTCACAAAGATGGAAACATTGGAGCATTAGGGTGGATAAAATGGATAACATTTTTGGTGACTTAGAGGGGATCCTAGTGTAGTACAAGGTAGGAGAATCCCCAAAGGAGATGTCCAAACCCCTAGAAAACAACCAAAAAATGGAAACATAATAGCAAGAAATAGTAATACAAGATCTAATACCAAATCACAACTCTTTATTCATAGATATAATTGATTACATGTAATATGACTAGCTATAAGGCCTTCCAAGTTAGGGCTAAATACAAACATCAAGTACGATAATTGTTCTGCAAGACCCAACAAGATCCATTTACAAACTTGATTCTAGCTAGTCTAGATCCACAATTGGATAAGAACACCGAGAAAATCCACACTTGTACCCTCAGGTGCACTAAGAAAATTCTCTAGTTCTCAAGTCTTATCCCTACCTCTTCAAAATTTGCATCTACACAATCCCCTTCACTCTTCTGAATGAATATGAATTCTCCATCTATTCTAAAGACTTCACAAAACCCTTTACTTATACCCAACTAAGTCACAAGTTGGCCCAATGCATTACAAACTAAATTGAATCCCTCACATTAAATATATGTTGAGCCACAAGTCAAAAAAAATGCAAATTAAATACCCATACATAAATTAAATGCCTAAAATTTGCTCACAGACAACTCAACATGAACATAACCGAAACCAATATTGGCACTTAGCACATATAGGAACACTTGGCATCCACTACCTATAGTAACTGAACATTCACTAAGAGCTATAATATTTTGGCACCCACTAGGAGCTATAGTAACTTGGCATCCACTAAGAGCTATAGTAACTTAGAATTGACTAAGAGCTACAATAATGTGGCACCCACTAGAGCTATAGTAACTCAACCTCCATTGAAAAACTTAGCAGCAATAGAAACTAAGAAACCATTGGCACTCGGCTCCAATGTATAGGATTGTAAGAAAGCATAGGATGCTCCAGCATTAGATGCTTGCCTACTAAGCATAGACTAGTGGTTTTAAGCAATCCATTGGGCTATAGAGTCACAAAATTGAGACCCACTCTACAAAAAAACTATAACCTCTGCAACTACAAAACTTTAAAACTTTTCTATCTCATAGAGAAATAGTCTGTGCTTGTGCACTTATTGAAAATAGAAAAGCACTCTATTATGTACTGAAACCCTTAACCTTCTCTATAAGAAAGTCTTAAGGTAAATTCCATGGATTGGAATTGGTAGAAGATCACCATCAAGCCTAGATAACTAAAAATCATTGGCCTATTTACAGTTGGTGACAACATATGGGGCGCTCCACATAGCATGAAACTTGGAGTGCCTATTTGGTTTAGCTGTATCTACATCCCACTTGAGAACAAGCTCTCTTTCTTTGAAAACTCTATCTTTAGCCTTCCTATCAAAACTCCTTTTGACCTATTGTTGATGTATCTCAAGTGTCTGCATATCTTGTTGTCTTTTCTCTTCTAGTTCAGCCAATTCTACCAACCTAATTTCCATGTCATCATCTTCCATTAGCTCCAATTGATGAGCTAATTCAAGAGAGGAAAACTCAAGTGAAATAGGAAGCCTTGCTTCCCTTCCATATACTAGCATTAAGGGTGAGTTCTCAATTTCTCTCTTAGGTTTAATCCTATTAGCCCAAAGAGTTGTTCTTAACTTTGAATGCCAATAGCTTTGATTGTCTTCAATTTTCCTTTTGATAATTCTAATTGGGTTTTTCTTGGAGTACTCAACCAAGCCATTTCCTTGGGGATATTAATTTGACCAAGTGCTCAAATCGATACCATGGTCAACTTCCCAGGAGCAAATGTGAGTCCTAACAAAGAGATTGACATTATCTAATATTATTGTTGAAGGTACACTAAGCCTAGTAATAATTCCATCAAGGAATTCCACTACTAAAGTCTCCGTGGAATCCTTCAAATCTATTTCTTATGTCCACTTTGTAAAGTAATCTATTGTAGCTAAGATCCACTTGTGACCAAAGTTGGAAAGTGGATTGATTGAACCGATAAATTCTAGCTCCCACTAGAAAAATGGTTGATCAACCTCAATAGGATGAAGGGGACGAGCTGCTAACTTTTGTTTACCAAAAAAGAAAGCACACTTCTCACATTTTCTCACATTTTTATGATAGTTGTGGAATAGAGTTGGCCAATAATAACTAGCTCTCATTATTTTCATAGTTGTTTTTCTAGTTGAGAAGTGGCCACCATTAGGGCCATCATAAAACTCTTTGATCATTCTATCTATTTGATCGGGGTTAATGCATCTTAATAGGGCTCTATTGATATCTCTCCTAA
The DNA here is from genome assembly GCA_028749045.1 of Cupressus sempervirens. NCBI lineage: Eukaryota > Viridiplantae > Streptophyta > Pinopsida > Cupressales > Cupressaceae > Cupressus > Cupressus sempervirens. Next base: position 51,972,338 of record CM053789.1, on the reverse strand, counting down.
AAGGAATCCCATCCACTAGGACAAAAGGAATAAACTACAATCTAAGCAATCTTCTTTTAGCTCTGTCTAATCCTTGTGAATATCCTCCTCCCAACAAGAAGTTTGTCATATCATGAATCCAACTATTTAGATTTCCATCCCTTGTTGGTTGTTCCTCTAATACTAGTTAGTGCAACCTCTTCAGTCATTTCTTGGGATGAAGTCATCTTCTCACATAGTCCTTTACCTCTCACAAGCTTTGTAATCTTGATGTCAATGTCATATTCCATGAACTTGGTGATCCATCCAACTCTATTCTCATCGATATCTTTGTTGAAGAGGAAATCCTTCACACTTTCATGTGGAACTAAGAGTTGGACGTTATTATGTGATAACATATGTCTGAATTTATTTAAAGCTCTTATGACAATAGGAACTTATTTTTCCACATAACTATATTTTTCTTCATAATAATTTTTATCTTAATTGAAAAAAGCTATAGGAATTTCTTCATATGCATCATTCAACTATGTCATGACAATTGATATGTTTGACTCACACACAAGGGTATAGAGAATGAAATCCTTATCAAAGTTTGGATTGATAAGAATAGGAGGTAATCATATTGCTATTTTGATTTTTTCAAAACTAGCTCTCCCTTACCTTGTCCAAGTGAAAAATATATTGTTAGAAATGAACCTTCTAACAAGGTTGATTCTACCAAGGAAACTTTGCAGCCCCTTCTTGTGACTAGGAAGTGGAAGACCAAGGATTGCCTCTATTCTTTCTGGATCAATGGTTAAGCCACACCTAGACACAATATGTCCTAGCAACCTTCCTTGACTAGTAGAAAACACACACTTGCTAAGAATTAAGGACACACCATATTCCCTACATTTGATGAACACCTTCCTCAGATGACCAAAGTGGTCTACCACATTCTTTAAGTAAATTGTTATGTCATCAAGGTAGACTAGTACAAATTTCTCAATCATCCTCTTGAAATCCATCTCTATTTCTTTTTGAAAGGTAGCACCCAAATTGGATAGTCCAAAAGGAATTTTTCTATAGGCATAAGTGCCCCATTCAGTTGTAAAGTTTTTCTTGTATCTATCAAACTCTTGGACTAACACTTGGCTATAACCTGAAAAACCCATCTAGGAAGGAAAATCTTTTAGAGCCATTGAAATTGGATAAGATTTATTCCATGGAAAGGAGAGGGTGGTGGTATTTAAGAGAGGACCTATTTAGGACTCTAAAATCTACACATAATTTGATTTCTCCATTCTTTTTTCTAACAGGAACAAGGTTAGCTACCCAAGAGGACTGCTTAATGGGAAAAATAATATTAGCCTCTATCAACTTGGATAGGTCCTTTCTCATCATAGGCTCAATCCTAGGGTTGATTGGTCTTTTCTTTTTCCTAATGGGCTTTGCATCAGTATATAAATCTATGGTATGTTGAAACAAACTTGGGTCAAAACCCTTTAAATCATCATATGTCCATGCAAATGTATAATTGAATTCTTGACATAATTGAACATACATTTCTTTTTCAACTTCACATCATACCTTTCCCAAACTGAGAACCTTTCCATCAACAATGGTAATTGGTATATGATCATCCTTATTTGTGGCTAGGTTTATACTGTTGCTCCTTGCTTGATCATCAGGATTGAAAACACTCTCTAAGGTGATTAGGCCCTTACGAAACTTGATGGATATGTGGTTCACGATTTGATCATCATATTGGTGTTGTAGCTTTGACTTATTTCTATCAAAGAATTCTACCTCTCTTTGTAGAAAGTTAACAATTTACACATTACAGTAAAACACCTACTAATTGGCATGGTTTTCTAGAACTATGGGTCTTACAACTAGTTTGATTTGTTGCTCTCTTTTTTACTCAACATTCTCTAGTACAACATAATGAACACCTATTTCTGCAAGTCTATCAACATGTTTTTTATTTCTTCTACGGACACTTTGGATATTGAATGCTTGGAAGCCCTCAAGTAGATCCAAAACACTATGTATGATTTGAGTAGATAATTATTTGTGATGTTCTGGCTCCTTACTTGGTTAACAACTAGCTCGCTATTTCAAAAGACCTTTAAAGCTTTGATCCCCTTATTATTTTCATGTTGAAGGCCTTGAATAGATGCTTTATATTCTACTATGTTGTTAGTGCAACTGAATTGGACTTTATAATAAAAGTAAAATTTCTCTAAACTAGGGGAGACAAGCATATCACCAAACCCTAAGCCATTCTTATTTCTCAAGCCATCAAAGAACATGCTCCATAATCCATCAATGTCCTCTTTTTCTTTCATGAGACTAGGAATAGGAGTACCTTTCTCCAATATGCAATATGTATTGTCAAGGCCTATCTCTAGAGGTTCTTTTGTTGGATCAAACCAAAAATCATCCAGGGAAGTGGCAAGTTCATGAGTCATGCTTGCATCATCTATCTCATGAATTATACAATTCATGTTTACAAGACTAGGTGTGTAAGTCTCTATGTGATTAAAGGCTAGAGATTATGCCCTTATAGAAGCTTTTGTCCCATATCTTGTCCTAAAGAACATATACAACCATTATGCTACATTATAACTACCTATCTATGTAGTGAAGTCTCTAGAAATAAAGATGGAAAAATATGGAGCAACCTCAACAATTGATATGTCTTGAGTGATAATACAACCAAGGTGTGCATGCAATGTCATTTCTATTGGAATTCTTTTAGAATAACTTTGGGGGGGTGGGGGGTGGGGGGGAGGGGGGTGTGAATCAGTTATTCAAGGTCTAAATGTACAAAATAAAACATTTCTCACAATTCAATGAACCCATAAAATATTCATACCTATGCATGCATTCATTGTGTATCTACTAAAACTTATATGTTACTATCAAATCTACTTGTAGAAATGTAAAACATGAAATACAACACATTTGACATAATGATTTAACATGAAAACCCAATTTGGGGAAAAACCACTAGTAACATACTACTTGTTTTTCACTCTTTTGAAGTGATGCCCTATGAAAGGCCAACCCTGTTAAAGGTTACAATCCACACTATTAAATGTGATCTAGTTAAGGGATTTCAGTCACCCTGTTAAAAGTTACCCTTGTTAGAGGACTTTAGGCCATTCACTTGGAATGCCACCTTGTTAAAGGATTTCCCAATGACTATTAAGTCAACCTTAATTCACAAGATATACCCTAGACTAATATAATTGTTAAAGAGTAACAATAGAGCTGTGATCTGATACAACTTACAACTTTACTTGTAGATTATAGATCTCTATTTAGTCCTTAATTCTACTTGGCCTTTATTCTTTGTAACTTTGACAGCTTGTTCACCCTTCAAGCATTTGTCTCCTTAAGCCTTCTTGCATAGCATGCCCTTGTAGACACTTCTCTTGGGTCACTTGATGATGCAAATGTTGGATACACTTGATTAATTGTGTATTGTCTTTGATGTTACACAAATGTCATATCAGTTGTTAGTAAGTGCTTACAGAGCTCACTTGGTCAAAAAGATAGTTTTCCTTGTCTACCGAGCATTCTTGAAGTTTACTCTACAAAGATAGTGTCTACCAAGCTCACTCGGGCGTCAAAAGAATTCAAGTATGAAACAATGTTGATTGAGTTTACATGGTTAACAAAGGAAAGTTGGTCAGAGTTAGTGCTAACTGAGTTCCCTCGATTACCAAAGGATTTTTGTAAGTTTGTAGTGTTAACCAAGCTTTTTTTTGTTGACATAAGAAATTGTCTCAAAACCAATGTTTATTGAGCAGGGTCGGCCAATGAAGGATTTTGTTGTTTTAGCATAAGAAGTTTAAATATTTTAACTATTGTTTCTAGCCAACTATGGTGATGATTATTGGTTATTATAATTTGAATTTGGGCCGACTTAACAATCTAGATGGTATAAATGAAAGGTCTGTAGACACCTAAAAAAATTTTAGAAAATAAAATATTTTTATTTTTTGAAAAAAAGTCTCTGATGACATCATCATTTATTAATTAATTATTTTATAAATTAATTAATTTATTTTTATGCCATTAAATCTCTTTATCTTAATTTAAAATATTTAATTAAGGAATCCCTCCCAAAAATGTTCAAATCTTATTTAAACATTATTTCTTTATTTATTAATTATTTGATTAATAAATTAACCAAAAAAATCCAAAATAAATAAATAATTTATTTTTTGCCCAAAACTTGGCCAATTTCCTTAAGACCACTAACCTCTTCCAAAATCTTCTAATCCTTCTTTAATTTTGATTAAAGGCTAATCCCATCATTTCCTACCCCTAATCCCAACTCAAAAATATTTAATTAAGATTAAATATTAATCTTCATGTTTATTAAAAATACTTTAATAAATATCGCATCAACCCAAACCCTTGAAATAAATAAAACTTTATTTATTTTCTAAAAACTTTATTTATCCTCATCCTAGGAAGTTCTAGACTCTTCTAGAAAGTCTTTATCCTTATCCAAAGCCTAGACTCTTCTAGAAGATGTCAATCCTTATCTTTGACCCTAATCCTAATCCCCCCTAACCTTGTCACATTCCCTAAACATGGGTTAAGACTTGCTAACCCAAGCCAAAGCCAACAAATATCTCCTCCTTCACCCACCCTCATTAAATGACATCCACTTGCCCATCTCTAACAAGCCTAATCTAATCTTAACCCAAGCCTAATCCAAGCCTTAATCATTTGCACCTTCTTAAGTCAAACTTAAGACTTTCTTAATCCAACCCAAGTCAAAATATCTCAACTCTCTCACAAATATCCCAACCATAAAACTTTATGAAGCCCACAAAGCCATAAATGACTCTTACAAGCCCATTCATTGCTCTTACAAGCCATTATGAGGGTCTTTATGAGCTTTGAGTCTCTTTTGTTGACCCCTCAACCCCTCTTGCTCTAACCAATGACCCTATGACATGTGTCACTCTTTGATTGGCTGTAAGGAAGCACAATCCATGTGCTCTCCTCTCATTCAATCTAAACCTTCCATATGCTTTCTCCCATCCTTGCATCCTAGCCCTTGATCCCTCAAGCCCTTTGCCAATTTAAAGAATCCTCTCCCAAGCCATTTTAACACAATTTAGAAAGTAAAGCCATAATGCTATTTTGAGAAGCCATTTTTTTTACATCAAATCCATTTACCAAAATCTATCAAAAATCCTCCATTGAAGCCCATTTGAGCATTTGAGAATACATACATAATCAAGCCATCTTAGCTGTTAGACAAACCTCTACATCAAGTGATCATCCTTATTGAGAGAGCCTATCCATGACTCATATTCTCATTTGAGAACTTCACTTTCTCTCTCATGAAGTTATGTTAAATTAGTATGCAAATGCTTTTTGATTGTTTTAATTTAGTGTTTCTAACATACTAAAGTAGCATATACATTTTGGCACACTCGGTGGGACCCCGCATGGGTTATCTTGATTAGTTTTTTTAGTCAAGTTTTATATGTCATTTGCTAATTTTGGCTAATTTTTCTTGTTTTTGTGATTGGTAAGATTGTATAAATTGGTTTTGCAGGTCCACATGAGCATGAAGAAGACAAAGAAACTCGTAGTCTATCTCATAGTGTTTGCAGATTTTTCAAGCTTATAGGTGGACAGAGCACTTGGAATTCTTTTTCCTCTTCTTGTCTATATTCTTCTTCTATTCCATCTACTTCTTCTTTTTCTTCTTGAGGGATCTTGGTCTTTTTTTTTTAAGGAAGCAAAATCATAGACACTTTTTTTTAAGTGCTTAAAATGAACCCCCAAATCATACTTAAATCCATTAAAAAATAAAAATTTGCAAAAAAAAAAAAAAAACTCTTTTAACAAGTGAAACTAAACCATTCCAATCATTTGCATCCTTGCATCATCAAGGTTTTAGATGCATTCATGCAAAATTAGGAACACTTCATTTTTGGAAATTTAAAAAGAACTTCGAGTTTCCATTTCAAAAGGTTCAAAATAAACACTAAGTGCACACTAAAATCTAAATCAAACTCAAAGCATCAATCAAGGATAAAATGAACCTCATTTGCAAATATTTTAAAGTTCTTTTAAAAATCTCATGAAAACTAAGAGTCCTAAATGGTTGCCAAAATTGTCCTAAAATCTTTGTTATTTGTTTTTAAAAAAATGTCTTGTTGCAAAATCTTGAATATTTCCTAAGTTTTTCATACATCAAAACAATCTAAGAATATCATTTTTTTAGGCTTAAAACATGCAAACTAGAACACAAAATCTTGAATGAAAACCAAAGTCCAAAGAGTCATTTTCACTTTTGAGTCCAAAACAATCTTGAATGATCTAAGGTTAAAAGAAAGCACTTCAAAGTTCTTAAAACAACATGCAAAATCTCAATCTTGAATGCTCAAAAGAAAAAACTTGAATGTTTAATCACTTGTCTTTGAATGCATGTTGCTAAAATCACTCTTGAGTGCCATGGATTAAAATCAGGTTTTTTATTTTTATTTTTATGAATGCATGATTAAAACAACAAATCCAATCTTGAATGCCATACATCAAATAATCATCTTTTGGGGCATAAAAAGAATCCACATTTTAGAAACTTTCTAAGTTATAAAAATAAATAAAGACACTTTGAGTGAATTTTTTGTTGGACTCACCCTCTTTAATCACCCATCATTCTAACCATTGGTTGAAATATCAGCACCATATATGGGGATGGGTCTACCTAAGAAGGTGTTAAGTGCTCCACAAAAATCAAATTCCACTCTCTTGAGTTTTTATTAGTTTTTCTAAGATAGAAATTTTTTTGAATGCACATTAGTCTCGCTAACACTTCATTTGGGCATAAAAATTGAACAAATCTTGATGTGGAGGGCCTCCGAGTGTGTGCTTGAAATCAAGCTTTACACACATCTTTGTTTTGAGCTTAAAACAAACTCACACTCAATCTTGAATGCCTTAAAGAAAATCAATCAATACTTGATGTGGAGGGCCTCTGAGCATGCAAGTTTACTTTTTGTTGACCCTAAATCTTCTTGGTGTATTCATTCTTCAATCACTTCTCTTTTGTTGACACATTTCAAATTGGAAATGAAACTTTGCATCTTAAATCACGTGTGTTTTCAAAAGGTCTAGATCAGAAAACTTAAAGCATCAGTTAGAAAAGAACTCTATCTTTTAGCCCAAGATCATCCAAGTCTTATCTCCCCTTGTCATATTTCAAGGCCATCTTTGGTGCATAAGATTAGGATCCAAAATCTTGTCTTAGCTTTTAGGAGGCCTACTTGGGGGTTTCATCACCCCTTGGGATGACCTCAACTCCAGCATTCTGGCAGAGTATAAAGATTAGGAGGTGAATCCAAAGACACCTCTCTTGGGATCAAAATTCTGTCACTCAGGCTAAGCCTCAAGGAAATTTATACCCTTGAGAAGTGAAAGAGGAGAAGTGGGTTACCACTCCTCTCGGCTGTGTGACATTGTTTTGATTTCATCTATGAATTTGGGCCTCATGTACCTTGGGTATATCGAGGACTCCCTAGCTAAACCAACTGTCAGCCTTGTAGACAACCATCTAGGATGTTAATGTGTTTGAAGTGACTGATCAAAATATTTGTAGAATATACACACTCCATGACACAGTTACTATCTTTTGAGAATAAAAACTTCTATCTAGTTGTTCCTATCTATTTCTTGATCTTTTACTTGTTGAATGAATATTTTCCAAACTTGATCAATCCTAGCTTAGGGCACACTTAGCGTAGTCACTGCCTATTTCAAAAGTTGAACAAAGTTGAAGAAAAACAACCATGATCTCTCATAGCCAAACAGATTCAAGAATTTATGTCAGAACAACCCAAACCCAAACAAAAGTTTCACAAAGCCAAACTCAAGCCATCTTAGGTATACCAAAAAATTTTAGCCAAGAGAAAGGAAGTAACACCAAGCCCTTGAATTACCAAAATCCACAAAGCAAAAGAAAAAGCTTCCGACGAAGCCCTTCAAGACACCTGGTTAGATCGCACTATCAAATTTAGCAAACATCCAGGAGTTAACCCTTCTTATGTCTTACCAACTAGGCATGATTTGTATGATTATGCCCCCTTGTTTCTCCACATCTTCTTGCATAAGTTTCACTTTAGAGTCATCTTTGTAGGAAAGCCAGCCATTCTAGGCTATCCATTTAAGCATTTTAGTTCATCCATCTCATCTAGTTCCTCGCCTTAGAACCAAACCATCTAGCCAGCAATCAAAAAGTTCACATCTAAGCCTTCAAAATTGTTGTCACATTGCCAAAACTTTCTTTTCCTATCATCTTGCAAATCCACTAGTCTCACCAAGGTTATCCCTCTGACAGAGATTTGTCTAGGGTAATCTAGCCTTGTCACTTGTCATCCCTCATCACCTTGAGTTAAAGGTTGGGATCCACAAGTGGCCAATCTCGTGTTTTTCCTAAGGGATCATCAGTCTATCCTTAAGTTGACACAATCACCACCAAGCTTGCACATAGGAAATTAGACCTTTCATGCTTTGGCAACATATCTTTGAAGTTAGAATCCCCAACCTAGTCTTCCTTAGGTTTGTCATATAGCTTTGCCCCAGCTTAGGAAATCATTTTCTTAAAAAAGCCTCCCCCCTTTGCACCCATCAACATTGTTGCACCTCATCCCTAGGAACATTTTCATGCCACTCGTCACTCACTTAGCCAAGAAGAAGAAGGAAACAATGGAGCCCTATCATTTGGATCAGACATCATCACTCCCCTTGAGCACTCAATCATCCTTCAACCTAGAGAATGCTATACCATAACCTATTGACATTGAAGTTTTCACTAACCAACCAAAAAATGCAATATTGGTAAACACCATTATAGACTAAGACAAAGAAACAATCATGGCAAACTTTCAGAGGAACAACATAGGAGCCTTCAATTTTGGAAGACCTCCTCCCTTATTAGATCCTTCTCACCCTCTATTTGGGTAGCTGCCACCACCCATAGGCTCTTACAATCCAAATCATCCTTTATATATACCAAAAGAAGAGCCTCAACCCACCTCATATGATCCAATAGACCCAAACATACCAACCTCCACTCAAGTTGAAATCTCCATTCTACAAGCCAATCTAGCTACCACCACTCCACCATTGATCCATACCACTCCATCCCAAACCCCCTTCACCCAAAACACCTCATCATTCACTCCCTTCACTATTGTTGCTGCTGCTCTCCAACCCAACCTTCCAAATCCACCCATCTCCCAAATCAGTGCTAGCATCTTTGGCCAACCTCAGCAATAGACAACTAGGATGCCACCCATGGGGCCAAGTAATCAACCTTTCATCACCTCCAACTTGTTTGCCTCAGCTCAAAGCACAATTCCATCATTTCCACTAGGCCCTTGGAGCTTAGTGCCATCAGCCACAAATCCACAAGCTACCGCCCTCACTCCACAAATCTATCAAACCCCACAAGCTACTATCAATGTTCTGCCAAGCTCTCAAGTGACCCAAGCTCATGCCACCACTCTACAAAGCTTTCAAATCCAACCACCAAGCTATCAAACCCCATCAGTTCCATTTCCAAGCCTTCAATTTCCACCACCTCCACCACCAACTAATCCATTACCTCCTATTACTAACTATTTTTCTATGCCACTTTTAAGGGGAAATCCACCACCACCAACCACCAATTACTCGACCTCTTTTGCCATGCAGATACCTTCCCAAATGGGGGCACAACCCACATATATTGGTCAAACTCCTCAAATCCAAAGTCAAGTTCCACAAGCTCCCTAATCCTTTCCCCAAGATTCACAACCATCTTATACCTTACCTCCACAAAGCAATCCATTTATCCCATAGCCAGCTTATGTTCCTCAATCCCAACCTCAAATCCAATATCAATAGCAAGCCTCGCAACACATGCAGCAATATGTGCCACCTCCACCTTAGCAACCCATCATCCACCATTCAGTTGCCCAAGCCATATACAATCCCTACTAGCCCATACCTCAAAGCTATCCATATTCAATTGCACCATTCAGCGCATATCTCCCTCAGAGTGCTCCTATAGTGGAGGCACCACAACCATCACCTTCAAGTTTGAGAATGTGTGTCCTTACCCATTTGACAGAGCCACTACCATGACACCATTTCCCAAACACTTTGAGATACCCAATTTTGACAAATTTAGAGGAAAAGGAGATGATGTCACACATATGAAAGAATTTTACATGCACTAGCAAGAAGTGGCATACAATGACGTCTTCCTTTATTGCCTCTTCCCCAAAAGTTTGGCTGGACCAGCTCTTGAATGGTTTTATAGAATCCCATATGGCACAATCAAAAAATTTGCTGAATTGTCTGAGGCATTTGTAGCCCAATATGCCCATCTTGTTGAGACAGAATTATCAGTGGTTCATCTTGTCCACACCAAGCAAAAAGGTGGAGAAAGTCTTGGTGAATATCTGCAAAGATGGTAAACTCTTACCACCCGCATATCTTGCACCCTGCCAAAGCGCCATTTAGTGAAAATGTTTATTGATAATGCCCATCCCAGCTTAGCTCACCACATGACCATGAACTGTTTGCAAACCTACAAAGATATCAAAGAAAAAGGAATGATCCTTGAGAAAGGACTCATTAAAGATGGTGTGGTCAAGATTTAAAAGGAAACGAACCAAAATCAAACACATTCAAATGACAAGTCTATGTATTGGAACAAAAACAAGCACATTGCAATAGATGGGGTCACTGACACCAGACATGTGAATATTGTTGGTCCTTCCCAAAATTAGTCCAACCTACCTTATCAACCAAACAATCAACAAGTTATCAACAACCAATAGCAGAATCAACAAAGCTTTCAAAGCCACAATCCAAAGCCCAACTTTCAAGGGTCTAACAATCAAGCTAATGCCATCAATGTAGCTGTAGGACCAAAGCCCAAGTTCCAACCTGCACCTCAAAACTATAAAACACTTGGTGAGCCATTGGATGTCATTTTTGAGAAATTAGTCAAGGAAAACCTCATCAAATTTTCTCCTACCCAACAATTTGACCCAGGCCAATCCAAAGCTGCATGGTATAGAGACAATGAGTATTGCAAGTTTCATAGGGTGAAAGGGCACACCACCCTCAGATGCATGAAGCTGAAAGATTATGTGCAAGACCTCATTGATAAAAAAGAAATGATAGTTAGAGCACAAACCTCTCCGAATGTAGGCTTGCAAATCTATCAAAATGCTTTTCCTCCTCACAACAACCAAAATCTTGGAAAAGCACCCATCCAAACCAACAACAACAACACCAACAACCACCAGCCAAACCAACAACATGGGAAGAACAATGACCACACTTCATCCTACATAGACTATGGTAGCCTCATAGGTTGTATATCTAAGAAAGAGATTTCTGTCAATGTTATCAATATCCAAGGCCCAAACAATGAGTGTGTAGTCACCACTCGAAGAGTGAAATTGAACATCATATCCCCATCAGTCTCATTAGCACTATCAACCCCAGCAAAATCATTAGCTCCATCAAAAAGCCAGTAGAATATCTTGGAACACCTTGGGAACATGCCAGCCCAAATCTCCATTTTAGACCTTCTCCGCACTAGTCTTGTGTACAAAGACATCCTTGAGAGTGCTCTCATAGAATCCCATGTCCCTTCGGATATCAATGCAACTAATATTCGTAATCTTTTTGGACACCTTTCATCCTCATGTGCCTTATCATTCAAGCCCACTAACATACCCATGGTCGAGCCAGATCACACCCTTCCACTTTGTATAGCCATTATGGTATCCAATTTTTCCATAAAAAGAGTAATGATAGATAATGGATCAGCCTTGAATATTTGCAACCTAAAATTCATAAAAAAAGCTGGGTATACTGAGGCAGATATCATCAATGAGGTTATCACCATTAAAGCTTATGATAATCTGGAGAGAACCACAGAGGGAACTATTTTTCTACCCATCAAGGTTGGGTCGGTCATCCAGGAAACAATTTTCCATGTTGTTGATCTAAACCTACTATTTAACATCCTCCTTGGACACCATGGATCCATGCCATGAAGGCCGTTCCATCCACATATCATCAGTGTCTCAAATTTATGCATCAGGACATTGAAGTGACCATCCATGCCAATCTAGAACCCTTTGCTTATTGCAATGCAGTTGAAGCCTCATATACAAAACATTTCCTTGGCATTGAAATTGACCAATCCATCACCAGTTCATCCAACACCTGTAATGACCCAGAAACCATCCTCACCTCCACCCTATCTACCATAAAGATCAACAACAAAGGTTGTAGAGAATATAGCCTGTCTGATGCATTACCACTTGATCCACACACCCATGGACGGCCCATATATCATAGAGCCAAGGAGACACCACCTCTTTGATACACATAGCTTGGCCCAACAACCTTTGTATCCCCAAGAATCCCTCTTCATAAGGAGCTCACTCTGGATAGCAACAATTGGTTACATAAGGATGCACCTCCAAGAAATCAAGCATGCCTTGATCACTTCAGCCAGAAGTATCTCCAAGCACATAAGCTCATCACTGAAAAATGGAACTATCAAGGTGGTGGTCTAGGACCAGAGGAAAGAGGCATGCAATGCCCCATCAAAGTACACAAATGGGAAAAGAAGTTTGGTCTAGGCTTTGGCATACCCACAACTGAGGGCACCAATATGAACAGTCTTTCTTTTTTGAACATCCACCGTGACCTTGTAGAAATTGAAGACATCCCAGAGGAAGTTGAAAAGAGAGCCTATGATGATATCCTAGACCAAATCTTCCTGGGAGACTCTATTTTCCAAGAACTATCCATCCATTTCATTGATCTACCACTCGCTCACCCTGAACTCATAGATTGTGACTAACCAAGTGTCATACACATTAATGAGTTCACATCAGAGGAAGCACTTCTAAGATTCATGGGAGTCGAAACTCCTCACAAGCAAAGAAAGTCAGATTCTGCCTATATCTATAAGCTAGATCCCAAGGGGTATTTTGGAGAAAATTCCCAACCTAGTTCCGATACACTCAAAACTGAAACTAAGGAAAATTTGAGACTAGCTCAGGCAACAAAGAGAGCCCCTTAGCTAGAAAATCCAGAGTCACAAGTAGAACATGAGGATTTAGCATTGCCTCCTCAAGATAATCAACTAGAGGTGTCTTCTATTCTAATTGAGGACACTAGAGAAGTCAACATTGGTTCTTTAGAGATCCCCAGACTTGTTCACATTGTTGCATCCCTATCGCAAGACCAAACTAATCTCCTCTTTGAGGTCTTAAGAGAGAAAATTGGCCAATTTGCATGGTCATATCAAGACATGCCAGGACTTGATCCAAAGCTTGTAATTCATCATCTTGTAGTCAATCCAAAGATTAGGCCCGTCAGACAAAAGCTTAGAAAAATGCACCCCAGGGTGGCATTAATAGTCAAAGTTGAATTAGAAAGAATGTTAGCTACTAAGGTTATCCGACCTATTGACTACTCAAAGTGGATCTCCAACATGGTCTCCGTCAGTAAGCCTTCTGGTGACATCAGAATCTACACTGATTTTAGAGATCTTAACAAAGCTTATCCAAAAGATGATTTTCCCTTACCCAACATAGATATGATTGTAGACCTTAGAGCTGGACATGAAATTTTGTCCCTCATGGATGGATTTTATAGGTATAATCAAATCAAGATTGCAGAAGAGGATCAGCATAAGACAACATTCATTACCCCTTGGGGAACCTTTTCCTACAAGATGATGTCTTTTGGCCTAAAGAATGCTGGAGCTACCTATCAAAGAGCTATCTTATCCATAGCATTTTGGAGGATTATGTGGATGATATCTTGGTTAAATCTCACACCTTCATGGATCATCTTGCTGACTTGGAGAAAGTCTTTGATAGGTTAGCCAAATATCATCTCATGCTAAATCCCAAGAAATTTTTCTTTGGGGTCACATCTAGCAAGCTTCTAGGCTTTATAGTTTCTAAATAAGGTATAGAGATCGACCTCAAGAAGGTCAAGGCTATCTTAGACATGCCTCCTCCCCAGACACTGCGACAGCTTCATACTCTTTAGGGAAAGCTTCAATCTATCTGGTGCTTCATCTCATAGCTTGCAGATAAGTATACGCCATTTGCACATCTACTAAAGAAAGATGAGAACTTCAAGTGGGATTCTTTATGTCAATGCATCTTTGATCAGCTCAAGCAGTATCTCACCAATCCCCCTATCTTGGTTCCACCATTTTCTGGTTGTCCCTTGTACATATTAGCAATGCCTATTGCTCTAGGGGCACTTCTAGCACAGCACGATGACTATGGCAGAGAAAGAGCCATCTACTATATTAGTAGAACCCTAGTTGGTTATGAACTCAAATACACTCCTATGGAAAAAGCTTGTTTGGCAATTGTTTTCTCAACTCAAAAGATTTTCCACTACATGCTAAGTCATACCATCTAGCTAGTATCCAAAATTGATCCTCTAAAGTATATGCTCTCTAGAACAACACTTATAGGTCATTTGGCCAAATGGGTTATGCTCCTTTGCGAATTTGGCATCCAGTATGTGGACAGAAAGGCAATCAAAGGGCAAGCTATAACAGATCACCTAGCTGATGCACCTCTAGTAGATACATATCCTTTGATCACAAAATTTCTAGATGAACATATCTGTCTAATTGAAGAACAACCCCCATGGAAACTTTATTTTGATGGCTCATACACATCTCATGAATCAGAGGCATGAATATTGTTGGTCACACCTCAAGGAGATTACATTCTAAAAGCTTTTAAGCTACAATTCCCTAGCACTAACAATATAGCTAAATATGAGGCTCTCATAGCATGATTAAAGATAGCCATAGAATGGAACATCATTGAGTTAGAAATATTTGGTGATTCTTAGCTCATCATCAAGCAAGTCCTAAATGAATATCAAATCAAAGATGAAAAGTTATTACCCTACAAAGAGCTAGTTGATCAGCTAACCTAGCATTTTACAAAGCTTCAGTTTATACAAGTGCTTCAAATGCAAAAAAAAGCAGCGGATGCTATGGCAACTATCGGCTCGCTCTTGGAAATTCCCCAAGTAGCTATATAGTATGAGTTTTTAGTCAACCAACTCCTCACACATGCCTATGCAAATGAGGATTCAAATCATGTTTGCATCTTGGTTGGTCCTCAATCCCCTTGGTACCATGAAATCCATGCTTACCTTAAAGATGGTATCATATCCCCTCACCTCACACAAACCCAATGCCAAAATCTCATTCAAAAATCATCCCGCTATGTCATCATAGCCAATACCCTATATCATTGTGGTTATCACGATACTTTCTCTAGGTGTTTAGACCAAAATGAGGCCGCGATGGTGTTAAAAGAAGTACACTCTAGAATTTGTGGTGCCCACATGAGTGGTATTGTCTTAGTGTGACAAATCATTAGAGCAAGATACTATTGGCTTACCATAGAAGAAGAATCCTACAACTTTGTCAGAAAATATCTCCCATGTCAGCAGCACGCCAATCTTGTGCATGCTCCAGCACAAGATCTATAGCCTATTGCACCACCTTGGCCCTTTGCATGTTGGGGCCTTGATCTAGTTGGAACTATCACACCTCTCTCATCTTATGGAAATAAATGGATAATAACAGCTATAGACTATTTCACTAAATGGGTGGAAGAAGTCCCCCTAGTCTCAGCTATAAGAGTTTAGGTCTCCAAGTTCATCTTGTACCACATTGTTTGCCGCTTTGGCATCCCGTCCACCATCTTCACCGACCACAGAGGTAACTTTGAAAATCTCAACATGGAAGAATTATGCACTTCCCTCTACATCCATCACTTCTTTTCTAGCCCATATTTCCCACAAGGTAATAGCCAGGCAGAGGCAACTAACAAAATACTCCTCAAAATCGTAAAGAAAGTTGTCAATGATTTTGGCCGCAATTGGCACCTACAAATAAATCCAGCCCTATGGGCCTATTGAACCTCCTTTTGTACATCCACAAGAACAACTCCATACTCCCTAGTCTATGGTGCCAAAGTGGTACTACCAACAGAGGTTGAACTTCCCTCCTTACGCATATCTTTGCGAGGGAAAATATTAAATGAAGAATATAGAGTAGCTCGGCTCACCTAGCTAGATCTCCTAGACAAGAAGCGATAACATGCCTATGATCACCTCATAGTCTATCAATCTTGTCTCAAAAGGAACTTCAATAAGAAGGTGCTTCCCTGACTCTTTCAGCTGGGTGACATGGTCCTCAAAGAAAATATGAAAGTCCAAGTTGATCGAGAAAAGAAAGGAAAGTTTGAACCTGCATGGCTTGGTCCTTATGTTATCACTGCCTCCTTTGGCTCTGGAGCCTATCAGCTATCTACATCGGAAGGAGAAATCTTGAATGATCCTACTAACATCATTCATCTCAAGAAGTTCTATGCTTGAAGATCCTTGGTATACCCAACTTTTGAAAAATATAAAAAAAAATAGTAAAGAGAAATAAGCATCCAATGGTGAAAACTTGGCAATTCAAGCACCTTGGATAGGTACCTTGGTGCAAACCTGATAATTCAGGTGCCTTGTGTACTAAGACTAATCCATTATCTATCACTATCCTATCCCTCATCCATCCACTCACCATCTCATAAAACACCTGCTTGTTCCCTAGGTGTTCCAACCAAAT
This sequence comes from Cupressus sempervirens, assembly GCA_028749045.1. Lineage (NCBI taxonomy): Eukaryota > Viridiplantae > Streptophyta > Pinopsida > Cupressales > Cupressaceae > Cupressus > Cupressus sempervirens. The sequence goes on along the minus strand of CM053789.1, from coordinate 51,955,645 downwards.
ATCCAACATCTAATGAAGATTGTAAATACCTCTCGCACAGCTTGTAAATCTTGTATCATCGCTTGTATCATAGCTTGTATATCCAAATCTTGTCCAAAACTTGTACCATATTCCAGCTTGTAAATAATCTTTTATGCTAGTTTGTATCCTATCACATGCACAAAAAGAATCCCATTTTCCTTAAGCTTTTCACAAAACCATCAAATTATCCAACTATCTATCCAACACACTCTAAAACATTTCCATCTCACAAAATCCAAAAATGAACAACCTTGTACATTTGTAACATATCTTGGTCTGTCATCTTGTACATCCTCTTTTGCTTAGTAAAATTGTATCTATTTAGTTCTCATGTTAGTTCATCCTTGATTAGCGTCTTGTACACATCGCACAACCCTTGGTTAGCTATTCCAATGCATATTTTAGCTAGATTTCCTATCACCAAAGTGTTATCCTTCTTAGTTCAGCCTTCCAAATGCATCATTCATCTAGATCCATCAACTTAGGTGCTCTCCAATAGATCCTTGTACGATATAGCTTTCCTCATATCTGATCTTGGTCTGTTAGTACCTCATCCTACCCATCTTGTTGCTAAACAGTTCTCTTTTGGATTTTCGCTTTCTTTTGATTTGGAATCTTCCCTTTGTGTCTTGAAGTATCTTTTCCAAGCAATCTTTTTTGTTCCCTCCTCAAGGTTACCACAATCTTCCATATCATGGTATACTGCGAATGGGGCAATCTAGTTGTAAGGTTTTGATCAAGTATTTTGTTTGTTTTTCTTTCCTGCTTGTGGGTTACCCAGTGTCAGTTCCACATTGCTTCCTCTGGGATTCATGTGTGCTACTGGGGTAATCCTTGCATGTTTTTTTTGAGTCAAGTCTGTTAGTGCTCTGGACAGTTGGTGAAAAGGTCTTGATGTTCTTGGTAACCTTGGCAATTAACCAACAGTCCTATAGAAAATCTAGTGCTCAACTACATGGTGGTACTTCTCTTTGAAGTACCCCCCCGCTCAAAAAGCTTCAATAGAATCCCTTCATCTCCATTATTCCCCATCCATATCCAACATCTGTCTCTCCTACCCATGCTTATGCATCAGTATCTCTTTGAATCAATCACCACTCTTAGCTTTAGGGATCCATAATCCTAGTCTTAGGATCCACCAATCAAATCAATCCACCAAGCCTCATCTTTCAAGATCCACAATCCTAGTTCTAGGGATCTCTGAAACTCATCTCTTGCCAAATCTAGCTCTTTGAAATCCTATTGCATTAGCTTTATCATCCCATCATCCATCTCCCTATCCTAGATTCCTTTTTATAGCACTCTGCTCCTTCATCCTCCACCTTTCCTGAAAGTTTTAAGCTTATTTACTTTTGTGCCTCTGATTTTCCCCTTTATCATTCTCCCATAGTGAGAGTTTGAGCTAACTAAACTTCTTCTCTTAAGCCACTCTTCGTCCTCCCACCCGCCAAGATTCTTGTACTTTTCAAGAAGCCATCGAGTCTCACTTTCTCTCCCCACCACCTTCTTGAGGGAGCATCTCGCAGTCCATTCTCTACTCTTCTGCTCTAGCCTTGGGCATCTTATTTTCTTATCTTTGATGCCATGCCACTTACGGCATCACATCAAAGAGGGGCAAAATTTAGACACCTAAATTTTTTTTTAAAAATAAAATATTTTTTATTTTCTAAAAAAAAGTCGCTGATGACATCATCATTTATTAATTATTTATTTAATTAATTAATTTATTTATTTTTATGCCATTAAATCCCTTTATCTTAATTAAAAATATTTAATTAAGGAATCCCTCCCAAAAATGTTTAAATCTTATTTAAACATTATTTCTTTATTGATTAATTATTTAGTTAATAAATTGACCAAAAAATTCTAAAATAATTAATTAATTTATTTTTTGTCCAAAACTTGGCCAATTTCTTTAAGACCACTAACCTCTTCCAAAATCTTCTAATCCTTCTTTAATTTCGATTAAAAGCTAATCCCATCATTTTCTACCCCTAATCCCAACTCAAAAATATGTAATTAAGATTAAATATTAATCCTCATGTTTATTAAAAATACTTTAATAAATATCTCCTCAACCCAAACCCTTGAAATAAATAAAATTTTATTTATTTCCTAAAAACTTTATTTATCCTCATCCTAGAAAGTTCTAGACTCTTCTAAAAAGTCTTCATCCTTATCCAAAGCCTAGACTCTTCTAAAAGATGTCAATCCTTATCTTTGACCCTAATCGTAATCCCCCCCCTAACCTTGTCACATTCCCTAAACATGGGTTAAGACTTTCTAACCCAAGCCAAATCTAACAAATACCTCCTTCTTCACCCACCCTCATTAAATGCCATCCACTTGCCCATCTCTAACAAGCCTAATCTAAACCTTAATCATTTGCACATTCCTAAGTCAAGCTTAAGACTTTCTTAGTCCAACCCAAGTCAAAATATCTCAACTCTCTCACAAATATCCCAACCATAAAATTTTATGAAGCCCACAAAGCCATAAATGACTCTTACAAGCCCATTCAGTGCTCTTATAAGCCATTATGAGGGTCTTTATGATCTTTGAGCCTCCTTTGTTGACCCCTCAACCCCTCTTGCTCTAACCAATGACCATGTGACATGTGTCACTCTCTGATTGGCTGTAAAGAAGCACAATCCATGTGCTCTCCTCTCATTCAATCTAAAACTTTCATAAGCTTTCTCCCATCCTTACATCCTAGCCCTTGATCCCTTAAACCCTTTTCCTATTTAAGGAATCCTCTTCCAAGCCATTTTAACACAATCTAGAAAGTAAAGCCATAATGCCATTTTGAAAAGCCATTTTTTACATCAAATCCATTCACCAAAATCTATCAAAAATCCTCCATTGAAGCCCATTTGAGCATACATACATAATCAAGCCATCTTAGCTATTAGACACACATCTACATCAAGTGATCATCCTCATTGAGAGAGCCTATCCATGGATCATATTCTCATTTGAGGACTTCACTTTGTCTCTCATGAAGTTATGTTAAATTAGTATGCAAATACTTTTTGATTGTTTTAATTTAGTGTTTCTAACATACTAAAGTAGCATATACATTTTGGCACACTCGGTGGGACCCCACATGGGTCATCTTCATTAGCTTTTTTAGTCAAGTTTTGTATATCATTTGCTAATTTTGGCTAATTATACTTGTTTTTGTGATTGGTAGGATTGTATAAATTGGTTTTGCAGGTCCACATGAGCATGAAGAAGACAAAAGAACTCATAGTCTATCTTATAGTGTTTGTAGATTTTTCAAGCTTATAGGTGGATGGAGCACTTGAAATTCTTCTTTTTCTTCTTGTCTATATTCTTCTTCTATTCCATCTACTTCTTCTTCTTCTTCTTTAGGGATCTTGACCTTTTCTTTTTTAAGGAAGCAAAATCATACACACTTTTTTTTAAGTGCTTAAAATGAACCCCCAAATCATACTTAAATCCATTAAAAACTAAAAATTTGCAAAATAAAAATAAAAAAATCTTTTAACAAGTGAAACTAAACCAATCCAATCATTTGCATCCTTGCAACATCAAGGTTTTAGATGGATTTATGCAAAGTTAGGAACACTTCATTTTTTAAAATTTAAAAACAACTTCAAGTTTCCATTTCAAAAGGTTCAAAAACAACACTAAGTGCACACTAAAATCTAAATCAAACTCAAAGCATCAATCAAGGATAAAATGAATCTCATTTGCAAATATTTTAAAGTTCTTTTTAAAATCTCATGAAAACTAAGAGTCCTAAATGGTTGCCAAAATTGTCCTAAAAGCTTTGTTATTTGTTTTATTAAACAAATGTCTTGTTGCAAAATCTTGAATGTTTCCTAGATTTTTTATGCATCAAAACAATCTAGGAATATCATTTTTTTAGGCTTAAATTATTATGCAAACATTTTTTGATTGTTTTAATTTAGTGTTTCTAACATACTAAAGTAGCATATACAAGGTCAAGTTGAGATTTCTAGTGTGTGCAATTGTGTTGATTGAATTAAGAAGGAAAGAGTGAGAGAGAACTTGAAGGATAAGAAGGTATCCTTGTAGAGCAAAAAAATGTTATTTAATTAGGAAGGATCAAGTATGAAGCAGAAAAGAGATACGTAATCAGAAATTTTGTTGCATTATAAATTAGGTCATTTCATTGTTATTCTCTAACCATTATAGTAGTGATCTAAAATCTCTTAACAGAGTTGGTTTAATAGCCAATTGTAAGTCTTCTAACAAAGTGATAGTTCCATTGAATTGTTTTAAGACCTCTTGCTAGCCCACTCCTAATAGGGTGATTAAATCTTCTAACAAAGTTACACCTAATAGTGTGTTTTGTAACCTTTAATCAGGTTAGCTCCTAATAAGGCTTACTTCAGAAGAGTGAAAAATAGTAACTAGTTACATTGATGGTTTTTTCCATATTAGATTTCCACATTAAATCCTAGTGTCTCATTTGTTCATGTTATTTCTCTTATGCTTGCAAATTAATTACTATTAATGTTCTAAGATCAACTAAAAGTAACTCACACTTTGTATTTACCAAGTTACAACATTTTCCTTGTGTTTACCAAGTAACAAAATCAATTAGTTTTCTCAATCTAAATATTATTATTCACATCTAAGGGATCTAGGATTTATTTTATTGGTAACTAATTCACCCCCCCTCTTAGTTACTCCTATATTTCCAACAATTGGTATCAGAGTTTTTGGTGCTTGCAAGAAAGGTTTCAATGACCTAAGCTAAAAATCAGGATGTCTTACAAGAGAGAGATTCCAAAGCTAAAGAAAGACATCATTTCAGCATAGCAAGAACTCATGAGACTTCACCTGAAAACCATTAGTGGTTCAAGAATGAAATACCTTCATGAAGAATACACAACCCCTACTAGTACATTATTTGTTGGAGATATTGCTGAGAAAAAGAACCATAACATCATGATGATTGATATTGCATCTGCTTTGAGCTATGATGAATTTGATAATATCAAAGATTGCAAAACTACTGTTGATATGTGGAACAAGCTAAAAGACATCTATGGTAGCGATGACAATGTAAGAAGAGCCAAAGTAGAAAGCCTTAGTGGAAAATTTGATTAGATGAGAATGAGAGAAGATAAAAATGTTGTCAAATATGTGGAAAGAATCAAAGCTAGTGTCAATGCAATCAACGCTTTTGAAGGAGAAATCAAGGATGAAACCATTGTAAGTAAAGTTCTTAAAACATTGCTTAGTATCTCTGAAATTAGAGTATCTTTTATTCTAGAAAAGATGTGTGAGCCAAATCACAAGTTAAGTTTGGATTCCCTAGTAGGAAGATTGATAGCTTTTGAGCTAGTCAACTCTGACAATTATGTTCCAACTTCCAAAAATATTGAATCTGCATTTGAGGCCAAACTTTCACTCAAAGAGAAAGGCAAGAAAATAAAGGACATTCAATTAGAAAGTGAAGAAGAAATAGAGGAAATTTATGATAATGATCTTTAAATTTTTGAAGCTTTACTTACAAAGATATATTCTAGAAGTAGAGAAAAATACAAAGGTAAAGTTTTCCTAATCTATTTTTCATGTGAAGAAATGGGTCATATTGTTATTAGGTGCCCAAACAAAGAAAGCAAGGATGAGAAGAAGAGTCACAAGTACAAAGGAAAGAAGGACTTCAAAAATCACAAATCATACAAGAACAAATGTAAGAAGACTTATTTTATGGCTAAAGATTTTGATAACAATGAAGATGAAATAGTATACATTATTGTGAAAGATGAATTTAATGAAGAAGAAGATAAGATGGCACTTATCTCTCATGTTAGTGAAAATGACAAATGGATCATAGATAGTGGATGTTCACATCATATGACTAGAGATAAAATAAAATTTGAACACTTTGAACACTATGATGGAGGTAGTGTAAGGTTTGGAAATAATGAACCTTGTTGCATAAAAAGGAAAGGCCAAATCTCATTACCCAAAAAACTTGTATGTGACAGAGCATTTGAGGCTAAACTTTCACTCAAAGAGAAAGGCATGAAAATAAAAGACATTCAGTTAGAAAGTGAAGAAGAAATAGAGGAAAGTTCTGATAGTCATCTTGAAGTTGTTGAAGCTTTACTTGCAAAGAAATATTCTAGAAATAGAGGAAAATACAAAGGTAAAGTTCTCCTAATCTATTTTTCATGTGAAAAAATTGGTCATATTACTGCCAGGTGCCCAAACAAAGAAAGCAAGGATGAGAAGAAGAGTCACAAGTACACAGGCAATAAGGATTTCAAAAATCACAAATTATAGAAGGAAAAATATAAGAAGACTTTTTTTATGGCTAAAGATTCTGATAACAATGAAGAAGAAATAGTATACATTGCTATGAAAGATGAATCTGACGAAGAAGAAGATAAGATGACACTTATCTCTCATGTCAGTAAAAATGACACATGGATCATAGGCAGTGGATGTTCACATCATATGATTGGAGAAAAAATAAAATTTGAACACTTTGAACACTATGATGGAGGTAGTGTAAGGTGTGAAAACAATGAACCTTGTTGCATAGAAGGGAAAGGCCAAATCTCATTAACCAAAGAACTTGTGTGTGACAAAGCATAATCTGCTAAGTGTGGTACAACTAATCAACATTGGATTCAAGATAGAATTCATCCATGGAAAGAAAATACTATTAGATGACAAATGGAATCTAATTGGATCAAGCAAACAAACAAGAGGTAACCTATTTTACCTTGATCGTGGTGATTATTCATGTTTTATTGCTCAAGTGGAAGAAAGTTGGTTATGGCATAGAAGATTATGTCATATAAAATTTAATATGGTCAAGACAAGAAATTTCAAAAAAAATAAGAGGTATTCCTACTTTGAAGAAACTAGATGTTGGTTTATGCAAAAATTGTCAAATTGGAAAAATGGGAAAGACTAGTTTTAAGAGCAAAAGCCATCAATCTGAAGATGTGATGTAGGAGCATCTAGAGGTATAAGGGAAATCCTATGTCACCTAAAAAAAAGTACTTAGACTTAGTTTTTGTTTCATGTGTTTTCAATTTTGGATACCCATTTGAGTCAAATAAGGTTCCAACTCTCATAGTTCCACTATCAGTGTTCTAGGTTAGAGTATTTGAGCACCTTGGGATACATGTAAATGCTAAAAAAAATAGGACTATGTAATTGAACCATTATTATGGTGGATTAGGTGTAAATTTGAGGGAGGATTAAAATTTTAATTTAGAATATTCCAGAAAAAGAATTAGGTCAAAAGGTTGCATGGTTTGAAAGTTATCATAGTTTTTTGATTTCTACAGACCTCCTAAGAATGCTTCAAAGTCAGATTCAAGACATTAAATGACCTCTTATAGGGCCAAAAAATGGAGGATGAGCAAAGCTTGTCCATAGGGCTATAGAGCGCTTCGAGAGCTTTTTAAAAATGTAAACAGTTCGTCAATCGGAGCTACAGTTCAAAAGTTATGTCTCTCGAAAGTTCGGTTACCATTTTTGGATTCTTCTAATTTTGTGCTAACTTCTAATGCAGCTTATGGAGCCTTCTATTTGGTCAGTGGATGCCAACTAGCACTTTCTAGAATTTATTTCTAATCTTTAACCCTTTGGGGTCTATTTAAGGACATTTTTGGCATTGTAAAAGGGAGTTTAAAGTGGAGTTTGAGAGAAGGTACTTGGAGAAGAAATTATCTCCAGATTTATGCTATTGTAGGTCCATAGGGCATGTTTTGGAGTCTATTTCTCTGCACTAAGTGTACTAGCATATTTTCATAGTTAATAAAATTTTCCCTTTCCTATTGTGTCCATTTTGTGCTTGGGTTGTGTCCCCATCAAGATGTCTTAGAAATTGTGCATACTAACCTATGTGGACTCATTGGAGTAGAAAGTTATAGTGGAGAAATTTTTTTTATTCTTTTTGTTGATGACTATTCTAGAATGATGACTATTATGTATCTTAGAGAAAAGTTAGAATTATTTGAGAAATTCAAATAGTATCTAGCAAGAATGGAGAAGGAAATAGGGAAAAGATTAAAATGCTTAAGATTAGACAGAGGTGGTGAATTCATCTCCAATGAATTTAATAACTTTTATATTGAAAGAGCAATTAGAAGATAGGTATCAGCCCCTAGTACTCTTGAGCATAATGGAATAGTTGAAAGAAGAAATAGATCCATCATGGATTTTGCAAAGACTCTAATGATTGAAAATAATGTTGCTATCAAATACTAGAAGGAAGCCATCAACATTCCAATTCATACTTTGAACTGAGTTTAGTTGAAGAAGGACTCATACAAAACTCCCTATGAATTATGGTATGGCTACAAACCCAATATAAGTTACTTGAAAGTATTTGGTAGTAAATGTTATATCTTGAAAGAGTCTAGAAAAGACAAGTTTGATATGAAAGGAGATGAAGACATATTCTTAGGATATTCTTGCAGAAGTAAGGCATATAGACGTTTGAATTTGTCTACTCATAAAATCATAGAAAGTGCACATGTGAGAATTGATGAGTTTGTAAAAAAGATTGAAGAAGAAAGTAAAAGGGAACCAAAAGATTATAGAAGATTTATTTACTTCAAACTTAAAACATTGCCAAACACATCTAACAATAAGGAGACTTCACCTCTTGAGTCTTCCTCAGCTACTAAGTTGCAAGAAGTTCAAATCAAGTCATAAGGACTCGAGTCAGATTCTAAAGCTACTGAGCTAATGGCTATTGAGTCTAAACAACCCGAGCCAGAATTTGAAATTCAAAATGAAAAAATTGCAATTCATTCAAAAGGGAAAGAACCTATATTATCCAAGTATGTTAGAAGGCATCATGCACTTGATCAGATTATTGGAGATAAATCAAAAGGTACTATGACAAGAAGCAAACTAAAAGGTACATGTTTACTTGCTGATTTTGAACCTAGAAGTCTTAAAGATGCATTGAAAAATGAAAGGTTGATTGAGTTCATGAATGAAGAAATAGAAAAAATAGAGAAGAACAAAACTTGGAACCCTTGTACGTAGACCCAAAGACAAAAATGTGATTGGAACAAAATGGGTATTCAAAAATAAGCTAAATGGAGATGGACAAGTATCAAGAAAAAAAGCAAGACTGGTGTGTAAAGGCTATTCTCAAGAAGAAGGAATTGATTATGGTGAGACTTTTTCTCCTATTGCAAGATTAGAAGGTGTTAGGACCCTACTTGCATATGCTACTCATAGAGGATTCAAAGTATATCAAATGGATGTTAAATTTTCATTTCTCAATGGTATTCTTGATGAAGAAGTCTACATTGAACAACCTGAAGGTTTTGTTGATCTAGACAAAAGGGGCATGGTCTACAAATTACACAAAGCACTGTATGGTTTGAAAAAAGCTCCTAGAGCATGGTATGAAAGGTTGCACAACTACCCTATATAGATTGGTTTTCAAAGAAGAAATGATAATAGTAGCTTTTATATCAATGAAGTATTAGATAACAAGATTCTATTGGCAAAGATATTTGTGGATGACACTCTATTTATAGGGAATGATGATCTATGCAAAAAAAAATTAGAACAAATGAGCAAAGAATTTGAAATGTCCATATTTGGTGAGATACAATTCTTTGTTGGATTATAGATATAGTAGAACAAGAATGGTATCTACATTACTCAATATAAGTATATCAAGGAGATACTCAAGAACTTTGGTATGGAAGATTCTAAACTAGTTGGTACCTCCATGTGTATTGGACTAAAGCTTACTAAAGATGATGATTCAGAAGAGGTAGATCAGACCTTATACATATCAATGATTAGAAAATTATAGTATGTAATTCATGCAAGGCCTGATATTGCTTTAGCAGTTGGGATAGAGGCAAGATTCTCAATTAAACCCAGAGAAAAATCATATAATGGCAATCAAAAGAATTTTGAGATATCTGAAAGCTACTAAAGACTATGGTTTATGGTACAAACTTGGAGGAAATTTAGACCTAAAGGTATTCACTGATGCTGATTGGGTAGGAAATCTTGCTAACAACAAAAGTAGAAGTGGTGGAGCATTCTTTCTTGGTAAAAGGTTGGTATCTTGAACGAGCAAGAAGTAAAATTGCACATCCCAATCCATGGTAGAAGAAAAATATGTTGTAGTAGCAGTGAATTATTATAACATTGTTTGGTTTAAACAATTGCAAGAAGCATGAAGGTTGAGATCAAAGAACTAGTTGTCATGTATTGTGATAACACCATCAAAATTAACATATCAAAGAACCTAGTGATGCATTCTAAAACAAAGCACATTGCTATAAAATATCATTTTGTCAGAAAATTGGTGTAAGAAAAAGAAATAAGATTGGAATATGTTCATACAAAAGAACAGATTGCACACATATTCACCAAGCCATTACCTAAGCATTCATTCATGTATCTAAGAGGTAAGTTAGGGGTCATCCCCCTATCTAAAGCTCACTAAATAAAGTTTTAGTGATGTATCAACATGAACCAAGTTGAAAATCAATCAATTGATGTAGTATAATCAAGAGAATATTGCATATGAATCAGTACTCAAGCTACATTGATACTAATTTGGTATGTGTTGTCTTTGGCATGTGTTGTCAAAGAGGAACAAGATTACTGTCATATCTTTTTGAAATTTTTTTATATCTTTCTGAGGGAGAAGTATACTATCATAAAATTTATGTAATTCCTTCATAGAGGGAGATTAGTGCATGAAAGAAGAAGAAGCTTTTTGTCAAAAATCTAAGAGGGGGAAACTTTCTATCAAAGAAAGTCTTGTTCTCAAATTTCATTGTGCTATGACATGTTATGTTGCCATCAATGCCAAAGAGGGAGATTATTAGATACAACTGATTAATTGTGTGTTGTCATTGATGTTATACAAATGTCATATCAGTTGTCAGTTAGTGCTTATTGAGCTCACTTGGTCAAAAATATTGTTTTCCTTGTCTTCCAAGCATTCCTAAAGTTTACTCTATGAAGACAATGTCTACCAAGCTCACTCAACCATCAAAGGAATTCAAGTAGGAAATAGTGTTAACCAAGTTCACATGGTTAATGAAGGAAAGTTGGTTAGAGTTAGTACTAACTGAGTTCACTCAGTTACCAATTTTTTTTTGTAAGTTTGTAGTGTTAACCAAGCCTCTGTTGGTTAATATAGGAAATTTTCTTAGTACTAGTGTTTACCAAGCAGGGTCAACCAATGAAAGATTTTATTAGTTTGGCATAAGAAGCTTAATTATTTTAAGTATTGTTTCTAGCAGACTATGGTGATGATTTTGGTTAGTGTAATTTGAATTTGGGCCAACTTGACAATCTGGATGGTATAAATGAAAGGTCGAGTTGAGATTTCTAGTGTGTGCAATTGTGTTGATTGAATTAAGAAGGAAAGAGTGAGAGTGAACTTGAAGGATAAGCAGGTATCCTTGTGGAGTGGAAATGTGTTAGTCGATCAAGAAGGATCAAGTATGAAGTAGAATAGAGATATGTAATCAACAATTCAGTTGCATAATAATAAATTCATTTCATTATTACTCTCTAACCATTATAGCAATGATCTAAAATCTCTTAACAAAGTTGGTTTAATAGCTAGTTGTAAATACTCTAACAAGGTGATAGTTCTATTGAATTGTTTTAAGACTTCTTACAAGGCCACTCCTAATAGGGTGATTAAATCCTCTAACAAGGTCACACCTAATAGTGTGTTTTGTAACCTTTAACTAGGTTGGCTCCTAATAAGGCTGACTTCAGAAGAGTGAAAAATAGTCCTAGTTACATTGGTTGTTTTTCCCATATTAGGTTTCCACATTAAATCTTGGGGTCTCATGTTTTCATTTTATTTCTCTTCTACTTACAAATTAATTACTGTTAATGTCCTAAGATCAACTAAAATTAATTTGTACTCTGCATTTACTAAGTTACAACATTTTCTATGTTTATCGAGTAACAACAACAATCAATTTTCTCAATCTAAATATTATTGTTGACATCTAAGGGATCTGAGATTTATTTTAGTGGTAATAGATTCACTCCCCCTCTTAGTTAATCCTTCTATATTTCCAACAACAAAACCCTTAATTCCTTCTCCTCCTTGGGTTCTCACACATGACACCAACCTCTCTTACTCTTTTGCTTCATGACCATACATTCCTATATATAAGAAATTAGAACATTTTCTTGCTCATTATTCATCATCTAAATTAAGCTTTTGGATGGATTAGGTAGGATACAATGTATCTATCCCATATCTTGTCTTCTCCAGAAACTTCTCTTAGAATCGATTTGAATTCACCTCCAAAATGGTTTACATAAAATTTTGTTCCACTAGCTCATCAATCTTATCTTCCTCCTAGTTCACAAGTTCCATGAAAACAAAATTGTTGGCTTTTATTTGGTGAATCTTTGATTTTTATCATAATGCAACAACTCAACATTATCAATCTTTTGATTCTTGGCACATACTACATCACTCAGCATCAACTATAAAATCACTTGACATCAACTAGATTTTACTGGTGCTCAACATCAACTCAAATTTACTCGGCATCTACTATCTTGCTTATCATCTACTAGAATTTTCATTCACTTGGCTCCAACTAACTTTCTACTTGGCTTGTAGTAACTTTTCTCAACACCTACTATCTACTCAATCAAGCTTGATAGATAAAATTTATTTAACTTGTTCTTCTAAACTTTCTAAGTGCAGCTAGCCATTTTGTAACCTTAAGTAGATCATCAATACATCATGTCATCACTATCTTAACTAATCCTTGTACTTCATTACATAATCATAACTCAACCTTTCTTTTAGGTGCTTTTGTTACATTTTGTTGATCAAATCCTCTTCATCAATCAACTAAGTGATAGTACTTGAAACATATAAGCAATTATCTTACCAAAAAATAGTAGGTTTGACATTAGTGACAAAACAATGATTGAAACACATAACAATCTCCCTTATAACAATCTTTCTAATCAATGATCTTTTCAATTAGATTTCAACAATCTCTCTCTTTTTCATTGATGGAAAACCAAAATGATCAACCAAGTCAATCAAATGATAAACATCTTGTTCAATCAAACTAACTAGGTTAAAATAGTAAGACAATACCAAAAAGAAAAATTGTATTGAAATTTCTCCCTCTATCAAAAACTTCCATCTTCTAATTAGGTTACAAAATATATCTCCCTCTGAGTTCCTTCTTATATCTCTCTTTCATATTGAATTGATCAGCAAAATATCTCCCTCTGATAATGATCCTTCTAACTCTTTGATCAATGTCTCCTTCATTTTTCTTATCCTTTCTCTAATTGCTTTTTCCCTCTCTAATATTTTGATCTATTTTTTCTATTTCTCTCTCTTTCTTTCTAGCTCTCCATTTTTCTCCTAATCTTCTGATGATGCACTTTCTCCACTATTCCTCTTGCACTTGATCAATTAAATGTACTTTCTCCCTCTTTGACAACAATGCGAAAAACATATACCAAACACTCGACATCTTTAATACATGTAGATATAGGATTTTGCAGGTTCTATAATCTCTCCATTTGTAATCTTGCTTGTGATTGATTTGAAGTTTTCAGCTTTGTGATTACTTTAGGCAGTTCATAAAGTAAGATCAACTACATCAATTTGTATTATATGATCATCAACTTTTTTGATGTAGGGCACTCCCTCTATCTCTTACATAGCCTTTGATAGGGGTATCACCCCTAGTTTACCTCTTAGATACTCATAAGAATCCTTAGGTAATGATTTTGTGAAGATATCAACAATTTTCTCCTTTGTGTTAACATATTCCATCTTCACCTCTTTATCTTGAACTGATTCTCAAACAATACGATACTTGATTGCAATATGCTTTATCTTTGTGCGTATTACTAGATTCTTTGATATATCAATAGCACTTGTATTATCACAATAAAGTATCACTAGTTCCTTCATTTCTTCCTTTATTCCCTTAATTAATTATTTGATCCATACAATGTTTGTGCAGTTGATAGCAACAACAACATATTCTGCTTTGATAGTAGATTGGGAGGTACAACTCTGCTTCTTACTAGTCCATGTAACTAGTCTTTTGCCTAAGAAGAATGCTCCTTCACTGGTGCTCTTTCTATCATTAATGTTTTCAGCTCAATCAACATTAGTGTAGACTCTTAGTTGAAACTTTTCATTCTTCTTGTAGTATAAACCAAACTCTTCTATTCCTTTTAAGTATCTCATTATTCTCTTCACAACCATCAAGTGATTCTCTCTAGCATTTGCAGAGAATCTTGCAACTATCCCCACAACTAATGTAATATCAAGTCTACTATGTACTACATATTGTAATTTTCCAATCATGGATCTATGCAATGTTTGATTCACCTCAGCTAAATCATCATTCTTTGATAGCTTGAGTCCTATCACCATAGGTGTACTTACTAGTTTGAAATCCTCTAATCCAAATGTCTTCAATATTTCTTTGATGTACTTTGAGTGAGTGATATATACCATACTTCATTTGGTATACCTGTAATCCCACAAAGAATTTGATCTCTCCAAACATAGACATTTCAAATTCTTGCTTCATCTGATTTGCAAAGTTCCTACAGAAAGCATCTTGTCCTTCAAATATGATATCATCAACAAATATTTTAGATAAAAAAATACATTTTCCTTCTTCTATCTTCATGTACAGATTGTTGTTATCATCAACCCTTTCAATTCCAGCCTTCACAAGATAAGTATGAAGTTTCTCATACCATGCTCTTGGTGCTTGCTTCAATCTATATAGGGATTTGTGTAGTCTACATACCATGTTCCTATTGTTTTCATCAACAAATCCTTTTGGCTATTCTATGTAGACTTCCTCTTCTAGTATGCTATTCAAAAATGCAAACTTAACATCTATCTAATAAACTTTGAAACCTTTGTATATAGCATAAGCAAGTAGAATTCTTACTCCTTTCATTCTTGCAATAGGGGAAAATATCTCACCATAGTCAATTCCTTCTTCTTGTGCATATCCTTTGCAAACTAATCTTTCTTTGTTTCTTGTTACTCCACCATTCTCGTCTAACTTGTTTCCAAATACCCATTTGGTGCCAATCCCATTCTCGTCTTCTAGTCTAGGAACTAGACTCCATGTTTTTTCCTTCTCTATCTGCTAAATTTCTTCCATAGCCTTGTACTAGTCATCATCTTCTAATGCATGTTTTACTATCTTAGGTTCCTTCGTGCTTAAACAATATGATTCACTTCTCAATCTTTTTCTTTTCATTGGCCTTGCATCTTTTTTTCCAATGATTTGATTAGTAGGATGATATCTTTTGACATATTTGGACATTCTTGGCTCAACTCTTGTAACTACATTTTGTCTCTCAGATTCAGTGTCATTGAGTACATCTCTATCTGATATTTTAGCATGTCTTTCATGTGTACTACCCTCAAAATTAGAATGTGTATTTTCTTCATTTTCAACTTAGCATCTAAATATAGATCAGTTCTTGAATGTAACTTAGCATTCACAAGTTGTGACTCGGTAATTACTGAGACTTGTTGGCTTGCAACTTGATTTGTAGCATCTTCTTTAGAAGACATTCATTCATAGAAGTATATAAATGATTTGCATTCTTCTAGTTCTTTTATAAGTTTAGTCGCATGTACTTCTATAAATTACAGAGATTAAATTTCCACAATCCATAGCAAATAAACTGATATATTTCTGGATTTGATTGTGTAAAGATTTGTGTAAAAAAAATCTTTACACAATCGAATCCAGAAATATATCAGTTTATTCTATAAATTAATCAAAATTCACATTTGCACTTTCCATAATTTTGTTAGCATTAATATTTAAACACTTGTAAGCTTTACTTTTGTGGAGTAACCAAAGAATATACCTTCTTCACTTTTTGCATCAAGCTTTCCATACCTAACATCTTTAAGAATATAACATTTTCCTTCAAATACCTTAAAGTATTTCACATTAGGTGGATATTCATACCATAGTTCAAAAGGTGTTAAATGAGTATCTTTCTTGACTTGCACACGATATAAGGTATATACAATAGTACTTATAGCTTCTCTCCAATATTTTAGAGAAACATTCTTCTCCATCATAAGTGTTTTGGCATAGTCCATTCTAGACTTGTTTCTTCTTCAACAAATCCATTTTTTGGAGGGGTTCTAGGTGCAAATGCCTTTCTTTTGATTCCTCTATCATTAAAAAACATCTCAAACTTATTTGAAGTGAATTCTCCTCCTTTGTTGGATCTCAAGCATTTCATTCTTTTGCCTATTTCTTCTACAACTCTTGCCAAGTACCACTTAAACATTTGAAAAGCTTTAAATTTTTGTTTTAGAAATATGATTGTCATCATCCTAGAGTAATCATCAACAAATAGCATTATGTACTTATCTCCTCTATAGCTTTTCACTTCAATAGGACAACATAAGTCAGTATGAACAATCTCTAATAATTCTTTAGAGGTATAAGCTTTACTTTTAAAGTTTGACTTTGTCATTTTGCCTAGCTAACATTGTTTGCATACTATATTATCAAATTTCTTCAACTTAGGCAAACCTCTAACTCTTTTCATGTTATTGATACTAACCAAATTATCAAAATTAACATGACATAGTCTCTTGTGCCAAAGCCATAAATCATCAAATTTTGTAATAAGACAAGTAGCATCCTCTATATCTAGATAGAATAGATTACTTCTAGTCTGGTCACCTTTCTTGGTAGTTTTATTTTCAAATTCAACTTTGCATCTCAAATTATACAATTGTGGCACACTTAACAAGTTATAATTTAATTCTTCAACATAGTAAGCATTGCCACATGAAATCTTGTCTATGAGTTTGATAGACACTTTTCCTTTTATCAAATATGGTACAACATTACCAAACCTTACACTATTTCCATCATAACAAGTAGCAAACTTACTTTTGTCTCTAGTCATGTGATCTAAGCATCCACTATCAATTATCCATTTATCATTCTTGCTCACACAAGTCACAAGTGTAGTTGCCTCATTCTCATTAGATTTTTCCTTCGTTACAATATATACCACTTCATCATCATGTTCATCAGAGTCATGTTCATCAGCAATGTAGCATGACTTCTCTCCCTTGTCTCTATAGTCTCTTCCATTATCTTCTCTCTTTTTTTTTGTGTTTGTTTCCTTCTCTATAGTTCTTTTTCTATGTGCATCTTGTAACAATATGGCCAACTTCATTGCAGTTGAAACAAATGATGGGTAACTTACCATTGAACTTGCCTTTTCCTCTGTGAAATCTTCTTGCCAGTAGTGCTTCCAATTGTTCAATATCTTCCTCATCTGTATTTTTGTCACTATATGCATATTTTATCTTTCTTTTCTTCTTTTTCTACTTTACCTCCTTAGAATCCTTCAATAAAAATTTAGCTTTGAAAGCTAATTCAAGACTCTTTGGTTTGTAATTGTCAAAATTAGATAGCTCAAAAGAAGTGAATCAATTATTCAACATCTAGATGTACAAAATAAACCTTTCTCACAATTTAGTGAACCCATAAAACATTCATGCCAATGCATGCATTCATTGTGTATCTACTAAAACTTACATGTTACTATCAAATCAATTTGCAAAAATGTAAAGCATGAAACACAACACATTTATTAGCACATTTGACATAATGATTTAATGTGGAAACCCAATTTAGGAAAAATCACCAGTAACATGCTACTCTTTTTTCACTCTTTTGAAGTGATCCCTTATGAAAGGCCAACCCTATTAAAGGTTACAATACACACTCTTAAATGTGACCCGATTAAGGGATTTCAATCACACTATTAAAAGTGAGCCTTGTTAGAGGACTTTAGGCCATTCACTTGGAATGCTACCCTATTAAAGGATTTTCCAATGATTGTTAAGTCAACCTTAATCCAAAGGATTTATCTTAGATTGATAAAATTGTTAGAAAGTAATTGTAGAGCTTTGATTTGATACAACATACAACTTCACTTGCAGATTACAGATCTCTTTTGAGTCCTCAATTCTACTTAACCTTCATTCTTTGTAGCTCTGACAGCTTGTTCACCCTTCAAGAATTTATCTTCTTAAGCCTTCTTTCTTAGCATGCCATTGTAGACACTTCTCATGGGTCACTTGATGAAGCAAAACACTTAATTCCTTCTCCTCCTTGGGTTCTCACACATGACACCAACCTATCTTACTATTTTGCTTCATGACCAAACATTCCTATATACAAGAAATCAGAACATTTTCCTACTCATTATCCAACATCTAAATTAGGTTTTTGGATGGATTAGGTAGGATATAATGTATCTACCCCATATCTTATCTTCTCTAAAAACTTCTCTTAGAATCCATTTGAATTCACCTCCAAAAAAATTTACATAAAATTATACGCCACCAACTCATCAATCTTATCTTCATCTTGGTTGACAAGTTCCAAGAAAACAAATTTCTCAACTTTTATTTGGTGAATCTTGGATCTTTGTCCTAATGTAGCAGCTCAACATTATCAATCTTCTAATTCTTGGCACGTAATGTGTCACTTGGCATCAACTGTAAAATCACTTGGCATCAATTGGATTTTACTAGTGCTTAGTATCAACTTGTTCTTCTAAACTTTCTAGGTGTAGCCAACCATTTTGTAACCTTAAGTAGATTATCAATACATCATGTCATCACTATCTTAATTGATCCTTGTACTTCATTACATAATCATAACTCAACCTTTCCTCTAGTGCTTTTGTTAGATCTTGTTAATCAAATTGTCCTCATAAATCAACTAAGTGATATTACTCAAAACATATAAACAATTGTCTTACCAACAAATAGTAGGTTTGACATTAGTGAAAAAACAATGATTGAAACACATAACAATCTCCCTTATAACAATCTTCCTAATCAATGAGCTTTTCAATCAGATTTCAACAATTTCCACATTTTTAGGATCCCTACTATTTTAACAAAGCTTCCATGTAACTAAAGTACATCTCTAACTATTGGTTCAAATTTATACCAAGGAGTTCAGCTATACATTTAGGCATCACAAAACTACTAGCTTCAGAATCTGTCATGCAATTATGAACTATTTTGTCCCCTATGATCAAAGATACATAAAAAGGAGGCAACCTACTTTTCTTAATTGTGTCTACTTTTTTTTTTTTTTGCACCAGACTTGTTGCATCATCTAAGGTGGCTAATTGATTTGATACCCTTATACACTCCAACTCCTTTTATAGCAATAGGTCCATTTGTGATGGCATACTAAGAACATCCCATAAAGGAATATTGACATTGGTCTTCTTCATTTGATCTATAATTTTGAAAGGAGTATTAACTATTTTGATTGGAGCCTTGGGAGTTATAGGAACTGATGACTAAATTTGAGTAGCTTGAGGTTCATTAGACCTCTTGTTGCTTATGTTTTTCTTTTGTTGGGGATCAACATTTGATTGTGCATTTATAATTGTCACACAAGGAGCATTACCTAAAGTTGAGGCCTGATTTGGTGGGGGAGGTGTAGGATTCTCAATATCTCTTCTTTTTCTTCTAGTATTATGAGCTATAGCACCATAGTTAGCATGGCTTGCATGAAAATGTTCTTCTAGTTGATGCTTCATAAAAAGAACAATCGCCCTATTGTTGTAGGTGAGAAAAATTAGTAGGTTGACTGACATTATATTGTTGTCCAATTTTTTGATCTTGTGTGACTATTTCTTAGGATGGTTTTGTCCTATAGCACATATAATATTCATATGAAAAATTACAAGAAGGACAAAAATCATACTCTTGACAAAGGTAATTTTGAGGGACCAATACCCTTGTTGTATGTGTGCTTGTATTTGTAGTAGATGCATTACCCATAGGTGTATTTTGGCTATGTGGAACATAACCTTGACCTAATTTGGTGGCATATTATATGTGGGGTCTTGGTGATGAGGTTGAAAAGGCCTACTATTTTGATAATTTTTTCCTTTCCAAGGTCACCTACTTATGTTGGTCTAAGATTGGTTTGACAATTGAGTGTCAACATAGTTAAACCAATTTCTAAGAGGATGCTGAGTATGATATAGATGCCGAGCTATAGTATGTATTAAGCCAAAAATTCAACAAGTGTTGAGTGAACTTCAGGTGTTGAGCAAGTTTCAAGTGCTAAGTCACTATAGATGTTGAGTCACTATAGGTGCAGACCAAAGTATAGATGTCGAGTGAGACATGATTACTATAGGAGTTGAACAAGATAGAAATCCTATATGTACAGAGCATCAACAATAACCAAGTGCTGAGTAACACTAAATCAGCATATGAGTTTATGCCTTCACAAACTCAGATGTAAACTATTTTTAAAGTCAACTCAAGATGAATCTCAAAGGATCTTAAAGATTAGATAAAATATTTTACATTCCCTATGTAATCAACATGCATCCAATTAGAAAAATGGAGAAAACATGCAACCAATAGGAAAAGTGTAAATATTTCAGCAAGAAAAGATGAATTAATATCAATCATGGATTTATACCTAACCCTAAGTCTTTGAAGCCTTTATAAAGAGGTCAAAACCCCATAATTCAAGTATGGAAGAGAGTTGTATGGGAGAATGCTAGAAAATTTTAGAGGGGTGTAAAGACTCAGATGAAGAGAAACACTGCAAAATCAAGTTGTTCAGAATAGAGTATCAACAAGACAAGCAGAGAGTTATCAGATCATGAAGGATTAGATCATATTGAGCAGACTAAGGATCTAGAATCAACAATTAAAGATTGTAAGTCATTAGGTCAATACATTCTAATACCTTCTAGCCATTGTATTATGAATGAAAATCCTATGGAGATAGGTTGGTTTAACAACCATGTTGTAAACCTTTAACAAGGTGATAAATCCTTTAGTAGGGTAACATTCCAAGTGAATGTTTGTATATCCTTTAACCAAGTCACTTTTAATAGGGTGTAAAGCCTTTAACAAGGTAGGCCTTTCACAAGGCAGACCATTGGAAGTGGTCAAACTTTGTAACCTTAACTAGTTACATATTGCTGCACTGATAATTTTTGGGTCTCATCCCCCTAGTTTTACCTTCTCATTTTGGAGGGTTTCTAGGTGACCAAAATCTTGTGTTATCTATTTTCATGCATGTGTTTACTTTCACATTTATTAGATATGGTAGATGCATATAAATGATCTTAGCTAAAATTTTTAGAGGTTCAATACAACTACTTCTAGTTCAACCCCCCACCCCTCCACCCGCCCAAAAGTAAATTTTCCCACTTGTAAATTCTAAAAATTGGTATCAAAGCTGAGTTTTCACAAGGGAAAGCCTTACATCTTGGAGAAAAGATCTATAAATGGAAGTTTACAAACTTGGGAAGATCATAGAAAATTACGTGATTGATATTCAACTCACTCTACATACTTTGGAAGAAGCTAGGGAAGAACTGAGGAAATCTTTAAAGAGAAGAAGAGAGATTGCCACAGTTGAGAATGATACACAATACAAGGAGATTGATACCTCAAAAGTATTTTCAAATTGAGATTCCAAAGAGTTTGATGTAGTAATAGTAGACTTGATGGAGAAGAATAGAGCCCAAGTAGAAGAGGTCAGAACTCTCAAGCTTGAAAAAGAATCACAAGCCATGATGCTTTGAGAAGTGACTAAATAGAAGAAAAGAGCCATTGAAGATAAGGCTAGGCCAAAAGAGGATAGGAGAAACCTTGCTAACAGATTGGAAGAAAAGTCAATTGAGCTTGCAAGAATTTCAAACATGCAGCTAGACACCCTAAGTCAGATGATGAATGCACATCATGAACTGAATGTTAAGGACATTGAGATCTCCACACTGAAGATGCAAAATTAACAACTATAGAATGACCTGAAAAGAGAGAAGGAGATTGTAGAGAGCTTCAACAAGCCTAATGAGGCCATCAAATACTTGAACAACTACTGAAATCACCAAGAGCTAGCAATAATACTTCAAGACTAGGATACACCAACACTTGAAAAGGAGAATCATCTAAGGGTGTAGAAGAAAGAAGTGACAAAGGTAAGAACATTAAACCCACTTGTCATTTTTGTGGTAAAAAGGGACATACCTCTAATGTGTGTAGGAGTAAGAACACCAATCAACATGACAAACCTAAGAATATGGGTCACTATCATAAGTGCAACAAGAAAGGACATTGAGCACATGATTGTAGGACTAGAACCATTAGAACATCACAATTTGAAAGTCACTACTACAATTGCAAGAAGTATGGACATAGAGCTTTTGAGTGCTGATCAAAGCCTATGTGGACACCTAATCAGCCAACAAGGTCAAACAATCATGGACATCACTACAATTGGGACTACAACACCAGGCATAGCTATCACTACTATGAGGAGTATGGACACATCCCTAGAAACTGCAAAAAAACACATTTCAGTGGAAGCTATAGCAGATGGTTGAGCCAAACTACATGCTTCAGTTGTTTGAAGACTGGTCATATCAACAGAAATTTCTCAATAAGGTCAAAGGCATCCAACTCAAAGTTCAACAAAGGAAAATGAAAGGTAGATGTTGAACACATCAGAGGGGAAATGAATAAGACATGGAAGAAGAAAGATGGAAGTAGCACGTCCAATGAAGGGATCACTTCACCTAAAAGGTCAAGTGGTCACACTTCATCCAACTAAGCAAAAGAAGGTATGTGGGACTGATATACAAAGCTTTATCACACATTAGTTCCAAGAAAAGAAAGTACTAAAAAGGAAATATTAGCATGAATAGAGATGCAAAGTTAAAATTTCAAGTTTTCACAAGTGTTGTCGAGTTGCCTTTAGATGTCAAATAAAAGATCTAATACATGTTGAGTTGTCTACCAAAGTCAGTAGAAGTTGAGTGGTTAATTATTAGCCAAGTTGGTAATGGATGTCGAGTGAAGAGAAACTCCAATTGAAGCCAAGTAAGGGAAACTCTAATGTATATTGAGTGGTGGAAAGACAATTGATGTCGAGTAAAGCATAAATGCTTAAGAAGCCAAGTGGACAGTTGTAAATGCACTAAGCATTATATGCTATGAAATTAGGGCATATGTTCACATTTTAAATCATTTTTCACCAGCATGAATAAAGAGCAAAGACAAAGAAGAGAGAAAAATGATTTCAAATTAGAATTTTGAGCATTTGAGCAGATTTCTACATAGATTTACCATAGATTCTTTGATTCCAAGGTATTTATACTAGTGCCAAGCTATGTAATTTCAAAATTTCTTCATGTTTAAACCCTAGTTTGAATAAATGGCCTCTAGTTCTAGGAAACCTTAACAAAAAGAGCTATATGAAGTCTAATTAGTGTCAAATGAAGTCAAGCAACCTAATTTTTGGCCTATCCCTGAAGTTTCCTACAAAAAAGACCTAGCCAAAGCCTTATCTATAATTCCTCCTAAGGTAGTAATGGTGCTGTAGACACCTAAAAACCTTTAGAAAATAAAGTATTTTTATTTTCTAAAAAATTCCTAATGACATCATCATTTATTAATTAATTAATTATTTAATTAATTAATTTATTTTTATGCCATTAAATCCCTTTATCTTAATTAAAAATATTTAATTAAGAAATCCCTCCCAAAAAATGTTTAAATCTTATTTAAACATTATTTCCTTGTTTATTAATTATTTAATTAATAAATTGACCAAAAAACCCAAAATAAATAAATAAATTATTTTTTGCCCAAAACTTGGCCAATTTCCTTAAGACCACTAACCTCTTCCAAAATCTTCTAATCCTTCTTCAATTTTGATTAAAGGCTAATCCCATCATTTCCTACCCCTAATCCCAACTCAAAATATTTAATTAAGATTAAATATTAATCCTCATGTTTATTAAAAAAGTTTTAATAAATATCTCCTCAACCCAAACCCTTGAAATAAATAAAACTTTATTTATTTTCTAAAAATCTAATTCATCCTCATCCTAAGAAGTTCTAGACTCTTCTAGAAAGTCTTCATCCTCATCCTAGGAAGTTCTAGACTATTCTAGAAAGTCTTTATCCTCATCCAAAGTCTAGACTCTTCTAGAAGATGTCTTTAAACCTAATCCTAATCCCCTCCTAACCTTGTCACATTACCTAAACATGGGTTAAAACTTACTAACCCAAGCCAAAGTTAACAAATATCTCCTCCTTCACCCACCCTCATTAAATGCCATCCACTTGCCTATCCCTAAGCTAATCCTAAACCATCCTAATCCATCCTCTAATCATTTGCACATTCCTAAGCAAGCTTAAAACCCTCCTAATCAAGCCCAAGTCAAAATTCCTCTCATCTCCTTCAAAATATCCCAACCATAAAACTTTATGAAGCCCACTAGGCCATAAATGACTCTTCTAAGCCCTTTTATTGCTCTTACAAGCCATTATGAGGGTCTTTATGAAGATTTTATCCCTTGAGCCTCCTTTGTTGACTCATCCTTCCCCTTTCCTCCATCCTCTCACCCTGTGACATGTGTCACTCCCTGATTGGCTATAAGGAAGCACAATCCATGTGCTCTCCTCTCGTACAATCTGAGCCCTCCATGAGCTTTTCCCCATCCTTGCATCTTAGCCCTCAATCGCTCAAGCTTCTTGCCTATAAATTGGATCCTTCCCCTTTGCAAAGCAACACAATCCATGAAGTAAAGTCATAATGCCATTTTAAGAAGTCATTTTACATCAAAACCATACACTCACACCCAAATTCCAACTCCATTTGAAGCCCTTTTTGAAGCATAAGCTTCAGCATACATCCTATCTATTTAGACAAAGTCACTCAACAAGAGAGCTTCTTATTGAGAGAGCCCATTAATGGCTCATATTCTTAATTGAGAGCTCATCTTAGTCTATCTTGAAGTTTATGAATTTTGTTTAGTTTGTAGAAGCTTTATTTAGATTTGGTTTCTATTAGCATACTAACATTGCTCATATACAGGTGCAAGATGTTAAGAGATGTTACAACTGGAAGATAGGTGGTATAGGAGATATGAAGATCAGAGAATCTTATGATAGATTATCTGATAATGGGGTTTTGAAAGAATAATATCAAATCGTTGACAGGAAGGGCTTAACCTATGCCCTAGAATTCCCTACTATTTTTAAAACTAAATGGATCAGAATCCTATTGAGTAGGATTCATGATGGAAGTTTGTGGTTAGAAGATGGCCTAGTCAAAATATCAAAGAGAATTGTTCATAGGGTAATAGGGTATCCAACCCAAGATTGCCCAAAACCCTAAGGAGTGACTCCAAGGAAACCATTCAGAAGAATATAGGAGCCAAATGGAACAAGAGAGGCATGACCATAGATACCATTTAGGATACTCTTGTTGATTTTTCTATTATAGTCATTTTCCACAAGTTTTATATATCTACTAGACTCAACAGTGTTCCACGCATTGTAGTAGATGTTGGCTACAAACTTGTCAAAAAGGATCATACCTATGATCCAACAGGATTGTAATTATAACAAATCAATGAGAACTTAGGAGCTATAAGGAGAATTAAGGGAGACCAATGTAAATTTGGTACAATTTTGATTTGTATATTTTTCTATATAAAAAATGAATTTCCATCTTTTGGAAAAGTTAGCTAGAAAACCGATAGGTCCATTGCAGCCCAGGTGAATGAATATATTGAATAAATGGGGGAAAATTTTGAGACACTTATGACAAGTTATTTTGAAGATTTTAAGAAACCTATGAAACAAAGATTGAGGATGCCTATTTAATTAGTAAAGCATCATGTGAATGATGTTTACTTTCTTGTGGATATTAATTATACTTACATACAAGCAACCATACCAAGAGTTAGATTGCTTAGACCTCTTGGTTATGAAATAAACATTGATGAGGCATTTGCAGCTATAACAACATTGTTAGCAAAGGAAGTAGATAAAATTGCACCACATTTTGGCACTTATGGTGTGGTGAGATCTAAAGTATATATGGATTTGAAGACATCTTCTACATTAAATAAAAAGGAAAAACTAGTAAAGAAGCTCAAGGCCAAATTTGGAGAAGACACATCAAAGGCAGAGGAGGCAGAAGAAGATGAAGAGGTAGATGATGATGAAGAGAAATAAGGGCAAGGGCCACTAGCATTAACCCAAGGCATGGGTGAGGATGCTGAGGAAGAAGGTGTCAAGAAAGAAGCACTCAAAGAATAGCCCAAGAAGAGAAAATCATAGAAACAACTAGCAACATAGCCTCAAGAGAAAATAAGGCTAAGCCAAGCCCAACAAAACCTACCAGAAGGGATGATACAAGGGCTACAACAAAGGTAGCCAAAAAATAGGAGAAGAAAAAAGAAACACAACAAGGAGGGCCAACAAAGAAAAAGAGAAGAAAATATGTAGCACCCCCAGAGTCAGATGAGGAGATGATAGAATCTGATAATAAAAAATTTAGAGTGGTAAGTCTCACCACTAAATCTAACTTAGAAAATGTTTGTGACAATATTAGGGATAATGAAGTTTTGACTCGATTGAAAACTATTAATTTTAATAATCTAAATAGAGAGGAGTAGAACATAGTGGAAGAATTAATCTACACTATGATGGCCAAGTTCAAGAATACTTCACTTAAACTAGATAGTATCATTCCCAAGGAGTTATATACAATTGTAGAAAATAAATTGTATTATTGCCTAAAAATTGAGAAAGAAATAAGAGAGTCAACTGTGGCTCATGTGATGTCTGACCTCACTAAAGGTCTAATAAGCAAGGCATGAAGAAACATGGGAGCAAGTTTACACCCAAATATAGATCCTTCAACATACTACAAAATAAACTTGAAGGTTTTGTAAAGAAGTCCACACAAATGTGGAAATTGATTTATGGGCTAACTATAGTAAAAGAAGGACAAGAAGATCCCTTTGAGGGAAGAAATAATGATGAGGAAGAAGAGGAAAATGAAGAGGAAGAAGGAGAGAAAGAAAAGGAAGAAGTCACAGTGGAGAAGGAATCACAGAAAGGTGATGAGGTAACAACTGAGAAGCAACAACAGGAACAAAGTGTCCAAGGCACAAAATTGCCACCACCTAGTCCTCCACATGCAACACCTACATTTGTAGAAATAATAATTGTGAAGGATGTTCTTGACACCTCTAGTCAGAACATTAATCCATTAACTGTAGAGGATCTCAAAAAATCCTTCACCAAACTACTCTGCAAGCACAATTATGCACCAACCCAATTCTGGTGAGTGTAGCAAAACTTCAAAAAGCAATAGCTAAGATAGCCAAGGAGAAGGTGAATACACAAGAACCACCTTCAAAAGCTCTAATAGCTACAAGTGGACAACCACAAGAGCAAGTAGCACAAGATGCATCTACTAATGTTGATTCCACAGTTATAAAAACTTCAACTGTCAAGGAGCAAGCTAAGGAGAAGATAGGACAAAAGGATACCTCTGATCCTATAGCATAGAGTCAAGGTGCATCTGCTCTAATCACTATAATTGATTAATTCAAAATTGAAGAGGACAAAGAAGAGGAGAAGACCCCTAAGGAGAAGGACCAGGAGGCAATACAAACATTAGACAATTTTCCTACTATAGGGACTCGCACTAAGTAGCTGAGCACTGATGTAGTACCATTACAAATATCAGCACCAGGCTCAAGCTCTACCAAGGTAGCATGGGGTACTTCACTATGGAGACCCTGCACTTGATGAAGAGATAGTCATACCTAGATATGACTATAAAACCATGAACATAGCACAGGTCAATGAAGTGCAAGAGGCGCTGGAGAAGAAGAGGAAGGAAGAAATACTTAGGAATGAGTATAGGTAGAGGAAAGCATTAATAGAAATCAAAGACATCTTTCTTGATGCTTTCAACTTGCTAGTACCTGATGTGATAAAGCCCATCATGGAGCAACTATCCAACATAGTGGACCAAGTACTAAATGAAGACCTAGATACTAATGTTAAATTACTTGAATGGTTTGAGAAGAAATTTCAAATGAAGGTAAATGAGAAAATATCTGGTGAGATAGCACTATCACAGGTGGAACTGGCTAAAAAGGTAGAGAAAGTGAAAGAAGTACTTGAGAATATATTCTCATTGTACTCCAAATTGTGTGATTCTTTATACTTTGCACAAGAAACAAGCTAGAGGATATTGAGCTTGGAGAGGAACCACAAGGTATCAAGCACACAACTACCAAAGGATCTAGCTCAAAGTGAGAAGCATTTTGGCACAATGCTTCACACTCAAAATGAATTAGTTGTACTCACAATAGATGAGGCTAATACTAAGGCCAAATTAATATAGATCAAATCTGCAATCACCCCACACATAGAAATTTTCCATAAAGAGATGGCCTATGCAAAAAATGTTTTGAAGAAAGATCCAAATTTATCTACATTGGAAGGTCTTGTGGAACTTTCAATAGAGATAGCCATCCAACATAAAGCACTAGAAATTGCATTAGACAATTGGGATGCTGCTCTAAAGATCATAATGGAGGTAAATAAAATGTTTTTGGCTAAGTATTCAATTCATTCTTAGGACCCTTTGACATAAGTGTCAAAAAGGGGGAGATAATAAGAAATGGGGGAGATATAATAAATTGGGGAGATAATAAATGATACCCAAAGGAAGAGATACCCGAAGGGGGAGTTAATAAAATTTTGAATTTTGAGGAGTGGTAAGGAAATAAATCCAAAAGGATACAAAAACTACAAGGGGTGTAAATACTTAAAGGAAGAGTAGCACTTCATAATCAAGTTGTTGAGAATAGAGTATCAGCAATACAAGTAGTTAGTTATCAGATCAAGAAGGTTCAAATCAGATTGAGCAAAACAAGGATCTAGAATCATCAATTCAAGATTGTAAGTCATCAAGTCAATACATTCTAATACCTTCTAGCCATTGTATTAGGAATGAAAATTCTATGGAGATAGATTGGTTTAACAGCCATGTTGTAAACCTTTAACAAGGTGATAAATCCTTCAGTAGTGTAACATTCCAAGTGAATTTTTGTAAATCCTTTAACTAGGTCACTTTTAACAAGGTGTAAAACCTTTAACAAGGCTAGCCTTTCACAGGGCAGGCCATTGGAAGTGGTCAAACTTTGTAACCTTAACTAGTTACATATTGATGTAGTGATAATTTGTGGGTGTCATCCCCACCCCAATTTTACTTTCTCATTTTGGAGGGTTTCTAGGTGACCAAAATATTGTGTTATCTATTTTCATGCATGTCTTTACTTTCATGTTTATTAGATATGGTAGATGCATGCAAATGATCTCAATTAAAATTTTTAGAGGTTAAATATAGCTACTTCTAATTCATCCCCTCAGAAGTAAATTTTCCCAATTGTAAATTATAACAACTTATTACTCATCTTTTGTACCATAGAGAAGCTATCCTCTAACTTCTTTTCTTGATATTGCAGTTTCTTGTCCATATTTTGCATTAGGTCCTACATCATGTTCTTCAACTCTCCTAACTCATTAATGGATGTAGAGGCTACTAGGGCTATGGAAGGAGGTTGACTTGTAGATGTTGATGAGTAAGCATGTCCAGAAAGAAAGGCATTGGAGGCCTTGAAGATAACTTCCCTCCTCAAATAAAGGAATTTTTTGCTTTTATGAAAATTTCATTTGCAGCTGGTAAGGTATCCCCTCCCATAGTTTGTAAAGTAGTAGCAATATCAATATTGAAATCTCTTAGGTATTGCAAGAAAGCATTACCAAGGGAAGGTTTTATTGCAACAGTTATTCTGTCCTGTATCTTTTGGAATCTATAATTGAAATCTGTCATATATTCATGTGGTGCTCTCTTGATGGTAGTTACACAAGTACAAAAAAGGGGGAGATAATAAGAAATGGGGGAGATATAATAAATTGGGGAGATAATAAATGATATCAAAAGGAAGAGATACCCAAAGCAGGAGTTAATAAAATTTTGAATTTTGAGGAGTGATAAGGAAATAAATCCAAAAGGATATAAAAATTTCAAGGAAGATATGTGAAAGGTGGAGTTGAAATAGAGGAAACAAAAATAGAGTAGACAAGGGTAGAATGAAAAGGCAAAGATAAAGAGTATTAGAAAAAATAGCATGAGACAGATCTAGCATAAGAAATTTTGGATACAGAATTGACACATCAGCTCAAGGGGAGTTACACGTTTTTAAGGTATATAGTCTTCTACAAAATTTTGAACACATTTTTGAATTTTTGTACATATGTTGAACAAGATGCACATTATACTCATAGAGATCAGATTCACAATGCTTAGTTAAGTTTTTTTGACACTCATCTCAAAGAGGGAGATTGTTGGTCTCAGATTTGTTTTGACAATTAAGTGTCAACACACTTAAACCAATTTCTAAGAAGATGCCAAGTATGATATAGATGCCAAGCTACAATATGTGCCAAGCCAAAAATTCAATAGGTACCAAGTGAACTTCAAGTGCCAAGCAAGTTTCAAGCGCCAAATCACTATAGATGTCGAGTCACTATAGGTGTCAAGAAAAGTATAGATTCTGACTAAGATAGAGTTACTATAGGAGCTAAGCAAGATAGAAATCCTATATGTTTCAAGCATCAACAATCAAAAAGTGTCAAGTAAAACATAATCAACATATGAGTTTGTGCCTTCACAAATTCAGATGTAAACCATTTTTGAAGCCAACTCAAGATGAATCTCAAAGGATCTTAAAGATAAGATAGAATATTTTACATTTTCTATGTAATTAGCATGCGGCCAATCAAAAAAATGGAGAAAGCATGAAACCAATAGGAAAAGTGTAGAGATTTGAGTGAAAAAAGATGGATGAATATCGATCATGGATTCATACCTAACCCTAAGTCTTCAAAGCCTTTCAAAGGAGGTTGAAACCCCATAATTCATGTGTGGAAGAGATTTGTATGGGAGAATGCTAGCAAATTTTATAGGGGTGTAAAGACCTAGAGGAAGAACAACACTAAAAAATCAAGTTGTTCAGAATAGAGTATCAGTAATATGAGCAGTAAGTTATCAAATTAGGAAGCATTAGATTAGATTGAGAAAACCAGAATCCGAAATCAGCAATTCAAGATTGTAAGTCATAAAGTCAATACATTCTAATACCTTCTAGCCATTGTATTAGGAATGAAAATCCTATGGAGATAGGTTGGTTTAACAGCCATGTTGTAAACCTTTAACAAGGTGATAAATCCTTTAGTAGGGTAACATTCCAAGTGAATGTTTGTGTATCCTTTAACCAGGTCACTTTTAACAAGGTGTAAAGCCTTTAACAAGGCAAACCTTTCATAGGGCAAACCATTGGAAGTAGTCAAACTTTGTAACCTTAACTAGTTACATATTGCTGCAGTGATAATTTGTGGGTGTCATCCCCACCCTAGTTTTACCTTCTCATTTTGTAGGGTTTCTAGGTGACCAAAGTCTTGTGTTATCTATTTTCATGCATGTGTTTACTTTCACGTTTATTAGATATGGTAGATGCATGTAAATGATCTTAGTTAAAAGTTTTAGAGGTTAAATACAACTACTTCTGGTTCACCCCTCCCCCCCTCCCCTCAGAAGTAAATTTTCCCAATTGTAAATTCTAACAACTTATTACTCATCTTTTGTACCATAGAGAAGCTATCCTCTAACTTCTTTTCTTGATATTGTAGTTTCTTGTCCATAGTTTGCATTAGGTCTTGCATCATGTTCTTCAACTCTCCTAACTCATTGGAGGATGTAGAGACTACTAGGGCTATGGAAAGAGGTTGACTTGTAGATGTTGATGAGTAAGCATGCCAAGAAAGAAAGGCATTGGAGGCATTGGAGATAACTTCTCTCCTTAAATCAAGGAATTTTTTGCTTTTATGGAAATTTCATATGCATTTTGTAAGGTATCCCCTCCCATGGTTTGTAAAGTAGTAGCAATATGAATATTGAAATCTATTACGTAATGCAAGAAAACATTACCAAGGGAACGTTTTACTGCAACAGGTATTCTATCCCATGTCTTTTGGAATCTATAATTGAAATCTGTCATATATTCATGTGGTGCTCACTTGATGGTAGTTATCTACTCTAAAAGTGATAGGTGATCACTTTTATCTTCAAAATGTTTGCATAATCTTTATCCTAACTCATCCCAGTTAGTGATAGAATTATGTGGTAATCCCCTATACCATTGTAAATTTTTTCCCTTTAATGATGAGGCTAAAAGTTTAATACAAACATCATCCTTTGTAATACCATGTATATTGCAGATGTTTGAAATTTCTTAAATGTTCTCTATAGGAGAAATAGAAGTTTCACCAGTAAAATCAAGTAGGATCCTAAGAGCAAATACTAGGATATCATATCTTTGGGTTAAGACGAGAAAATTGCCACCATTAAAGGTAGCAAACACTTGATTTTTAGAGAAGACCATATGGAATAATGATCTATTGAGATGAAAAGATGGTACCCTAGGTTGTGATCTATTAGGAGTAGAAAAAGATCTAACTGGTGTATGTGCTACTTTTGAACTCCTAACTAGTGAGAGAGAGATTCTACTTCTTTTTCTTCTAGGATTTGAAAATAAATATTTGGTATGCTTAAAATTACCTCTAGAAGATTCTCTTGTTTTAGCATTGGACATGAGTTACAATGATTCTAGTCTTGAGACCAAGATGTAGAAATGGAGTCACCAAGTGCTTAAATGTGAGCCTCTTGAAGGCTTGAGATGCTAAAAGCAACATTATTTTCTCAGCCTAAGTTGAAGTCCTTTCTTGACACCAAAAAAATAGTAGAATTCTTAGTAATCTTGAATGGAGTCCCACTAGTCATGCCAAAAACTATTGTCACAATATTTTTCCTGAAGTTTGACCTAAAGGCAACCTTGTGAAACATAGAAACAATCTTCAAGTTGTAGGACTTGAATAATGAGATTGAGTCTCTAGAGAAGGCTAGCTTCCTCACTATTAGGATGCACCTAACTACTTCTTGAGATGAAAAGAGAGAAGGAAATGCATGAAAATCAAACTACCTAATCTAGTCTAGAGGGGTGGTACACCAAATAGTATATTCAATTTTATCTCTTCCTAAAAATGCATAATTCATCAATATAATCCCAAAATACATAGATTCAATCATTTCTTTAACTCAACAACCATATATAGATCAAAAACCAATAGAATTCTATAAGGAAGGAACTTCACTCTATATCATTCAAAGGGTAGATAGATACAATCATACAAGTTGAGGAATGGAGATAATACATTAACAGAAGGAATATGATATTGTACAATGTATTAATGGAAGAAAGAGATACAACATAGAATTATATTCACTCTGAGGCAAAGGAAATTATAGTAGAAAATTATGCCATACAACTAATATAGAATCAAAGAAAAGACCAACCCTTGAAAGAGCTAAAAAACTTTCTTATATAGCTTAAGCATAATTGAGAAAACTTCCCTTGAAAGCCAAAACTCAACTACTACCTCTAAGTTGTAGAGAACAATCACTACTAATCCTAGAAAGATTTGATTAGACACATGTTCATGTGTAGAAAATCTAATCTTTGTGTGCAAATTTGGCCCTAAAGAAATAGGAATGATAGCCATAACTACTCTGACTAGGTAGATAGATAACCAACGGGGAGGAAAGATAAAAACTACATCATCAGGGATTGAAAACACTCATAAAAGTGGTTGTAGGTGATCAAAAGGACATGTTGGATATTAAAGGAGTTGCTTGAGATAATATTCTCAACACACGAGGTCAGTTATGTGATCAAGTCAACTAAATTCAATAGTCAACTTCACCACGTGCCCCTATATCCTTTAAGCATTATGCCACCTCACATAGCCTTCTTTCTATTATGTTGACATGCACCTACTCCTATTCATGGCTTTGCAACTTATTTTCTTCATTAACTATTTGTCCATGTGAAAAGGTGACAACTTCATTTCATGCCTTATCGTTGTTTCGTAGCTATCTATCACCTTATTTCACTAACCATTGTGACCAAGTGAACCTCATAAAATTAACTACTTTGCACCTTCATAACGGTTAGGACCTTAACATTTCCATCACTTGGATGCTAAAAAGACCTTAGATATTAATTTTGTTGCTCTATTGGAACCACCTAGCATGAAGCTTGCTTTAACTATGGTACACTATGCTTTCTGCCCTCCATGACTACCATCATTATTTTGTAGCTTCACAACTTAAGAACTTAATCATAGATGAAACCTTGTGAAGCTTCGTTGGCTACATTAACCTTAACACTTATTTTTTTGAAGTGTTGCAACTATGAAATTTAGCCACAACATTAACCCTACGAAGATACAAATAAAGCATTTCACAACTTTGCATCCTTGATCCCAAGTTAGCCTCAACCATATGAGAAGATATGAAAGCTATTAATCCTGATTGTTTCTACCTTCATTGCAACTTTGTAACTAAAAATCACTTAAGCATAATACTTCCTATGATGAAGTGATCAATGGTTTTTGCCTCTTCATGACCCAAAACTAAAAGTTAGCCCAAACAGCTATGAAACTATGCTAATGGCTTCAACTAACTTGCTCCAATTGAGAATTTTCTTAGCTTCAACTAACTTTCTTGGCACCCACTAATGATCTTAGTTTAAGCTTTGTAGTCAACCTTGTTACAACTTCTTCCTCCAATGTTTCTAAGTGTGACCAACCTCTATATCTTTGAGTATGTTATCAATACATCATTTAACCATTGTGTTAATTGATCCTTACACTTCATCACAATATCATAACTCAATCTCTCCCTTAGGTACTCTTGTTACATCTTGTTGATCAAATCCTCTTCATCAATCAACTAAGTGATAGTACTTGGATCTTATAAGAAAATTTCATTCTTACAAATAGCAGGTTTGACATCAATGACAAAACAATGATTGAAAACATTCTTTTAACAATAATCTTCTTTCTTTGCAACAATCTCCCTCTTTGATACTCAACAAGGAACTTTTCTATCAGATTTCCAACAACCTCCCTCTTTGGCATTGATGCCAAATCAAAATAATCAACCATCAAACTAAACTATTTAACCAAATGCTAACTAAGTTAGAATAGTAAGTCAAATGCCAAAAAGTAATTGTATTACCATTAGTTTTCACATCTTCTTCTACTATCTTGATTGCTTCATTTTTGCTTCTCCCTCTTAGCTATTTTATCCTTGTTCTTTTTCTTTCTCCCTCTATATTTCTCATCTTCTGCTATTCTGATGAACTTCTAATTACTTCAGTCAACTTCTCCCTCTATCTTCTTTGATCAGTATTACCATAACTTCTTCTGTTGATCATTTTCTCACAATTTCTCCCTCTTTGATAACAATGACAAAGACATATTAGCATCTTAGTATGCAAATGTAGCTTTTGCAAGTTCATTCTATTTCTCCCTCTATCACCTTTCTTGTGACTGATTTGGAACTTCAGCACATCTATTACTTTAGGCATGAATCTTAAAGTAAACATCCTCTACATCAATGTATAAAATCTTTTACAATCAGCTCATTTGATGTAGGGCATTCTTTCTTTTTCCTCGAGTAGCCTTAGCTAGGGGTATCACCCCTAACTTACCTCTAAGATACTCAAAAGCATCTTTAGGTAGTGTTTTTGTAAAGATGTCAGCAATTTGTTCCTTTGAGCTAACATATTCCATCTTCACTTGTTTGTCTTCCACCAACTCTCTTCCATAGTGATACTCGATTGCAATGTGTTTGGTTTTAGCATGCATTACATGGTTCTTTGATATGTTGATACCACTTGTATTATCACAATAAAGTATCATAGGCTCAGTTAGCTCTTCCTTCATACCTCACAACAAATGTTTGATGCATACAATATTGGTGCAATTTATAGTAGCTACAACATATTCAATTTCAACTCTGGACTATGAGGTGTAGCTTTACTTTTTTTTGGTCCATGTAATCAACCTTTTTCCTAAGAAAAGTTCTCCTCCACTGGTGCTTTTTCTATCATCAATGTTAGCTCCCCAATCTGCATCAGTATAGGCTCTTAGTTCAAATTTTTCACTTCTCTTGTAGTACAAACCAAAGTCATCAGTTCCTTTTAGGTACCTTAGTATTCTCTTTACTGTCATTAAGTGATTTTCTCTTGGATTTATAAAAACTTTTGCCACTTCTCTAATAGCTAATGCAATGTCTAGTCTACTATGTACACCATATTTTAGCTTTCCAATCATTGATCTATACAATGTCTGATTGACTTAAGTTGATTCATCATTCTTAGATAGCTTATGTCTAGTTGCCATTGGTGTGCTAACCAGTTTTGAGTCTTCTAACCCAAATGTTTTGAGTATCTCTTTGATGTATTTGGATTGGGTCACAAATATTCCATGCTTCAATTGATGTACTTGTAATCCAACAAAGAATTTTATTTCTTCAAATATTGACATCTCAAATTTATGCTTCATTTGATCAGCAAAATCTTTGCAGAGAACATCTTTTTCTCCAAATATTATATCATCAACAAATATTTTTGATATCAAAATGTCTTTAGATTTTTTAGATTTGATGTACAAGTTGTTGTTGTCATCTATTCTCTCAAATCCTATATTCACAAGATATTTGTGCAATGTCTCATACCATGCTCTAAGTGCTTGCTTTAATCCATAAAGTACTTTGTGCAATTTACAAACCATGTCCTTGTTCTTGTCATCTACAAATCACTTTGGTTGTCCTATGTAGACTTCCTCTTCTAGTATACCATTCAGAAAAGCTGACTTAACATCCATTTGGTACACTTTAGAACCTTTGTATGTTGCATATGCAAGTAATGTTCTTTATGCTTCCATTCTTGCAATAGAGGCAAATGTTTCCCCATAATCTAGTCCTTCTTCTTGTGCATAGCTTTTGCAAACTAATCTAGCTTTCTTTCTTATTATCTCACCATTCTCATCAAGTTTGTTTCTAAACACCCATTTGGTAAAAATCACATTCTTATCAACTGGTCTAGCAACTAGAGTCTATTTTTTGTTCTTCTCAATCTCATCTATCTCTTCTTCCATAACTTTATACTAGTCATCATCTTGGGTGCATCTTTGACTATTTTAAGTTCAACCTTGCTCAACAAACATGATTCATTCCTCAGTCTATTCCTTGTCATTGGTCTAGCATCCTTGTCACCAATGATTTGTTTTGCAAGGTGATGTCTTCTCACATACTTGGTTAATCTTGCTTGTATCCTTCTTTCCATGTTTGATCCTTTAGCTTCAGAGTCATTTTGTTCTTCTTCATCTGGCACTTCATCATTTCTCTCATGTATACTATTTTCAGAATTAGAATGTTCATTTTCTACATTCTATAGCTCGACTTCTGAATGTAGCTTGGCATTCACTAGCTATGACTTGACATATACTAAAATTTCTTGCTGATTCCCAACTTGATTTTTAGCATTGTCTTCAACAGTCATTCTTTCATAGAAATATACAAGGGATCTACAATCCTCTAATTACTTGGACTCATCAACCTAAACTTCTACATGCTCATCAAAATTTTCATTTGCACTCTCCATAATCTTGTTAGTGTTAGTGTTAAACACTTATATGCCTTGCTTCTAGTGGAGTATCCAAGGAATATGCCTTTATCATTTTTTGCATCAAAATTTCCATTTCTAGTATCTTTAAGAATATAGCATTTACAACCAAATACTTTGAAATGTTTAACATTGGGTGAGTGACCATACCACAATTCAAAAGGTGTTCCATTTGTACCTTTCTTGACTTGAACTCTATTCAGTGTGTAGAATGCAGTACTTACAGCTTCTCTCTAGTATTTTAGTGCAATATTTTTCTCCATCATCAAAGTTCTAGCACAATCAATCACTAGCCTATTCCTTCTTTTAGCAATACCATTCTGTGGTGGAGTTCTTGGTGCTGATGTTTTCCTCTTGATGTCTTTGTCATTGTAGAATATCTCAAACTTCTTCGATGTGAACTCACCTCCTCTGTCTGACCTTAGGCATTTTAGGTTCTTTCCTATTTCTTTTTCAACTCTGGCCAAATACCACTTCAACATTTGAAATGCATCAAATTTTTTCTTTGAAAACATAGCAGTCATCATCCTGGAATAATCATCTAGAAATAGCATTATGTATCTATCTCCTAGATAGCTTTGCACTTCTATTGGACCACATAAGTCTGTATGGACTAACTCTAGTACTTCTTTGGAAGTGTATGTTTTTCTTTTGAAGCTAGACTTAGTCATCTTCCCTAGTTGACATTTTTTGCACATTGTGTTTTCAAGTTTCTTTAATTTGGGCAACCCTTTGACCTTCTTCTTCTTGCTAATGCTGATCAGATTATCAAAGTTAACATGACACAACCTTTTATGCAATAACCACACATCATCAAGTCTAGAAACAAAACATGTTGCATCCATATCTAGGTAAAATAGATTACTCCTAGTTTGTTCTCCTTTTCCTATCAGATTTCCATCAATGTCATAGATCTTGGCAGTTTTATTTCTAAATTCAACTTTGCAACCTACATTGCCTAATTGTGATACACTCAATAGGTTGTAGTTCAATCCTTCAACATAGTATGCATTACAATAGGAAATTTTCTCTATGAGTTTAATAGAGCTTTTTCCTTTGATTTGACATGGAGCATCATTACCAAATCTAACACTATTTTCATCATATTGAGTAAAGGTAATGAACTTATTTTTATCTCCTATCATGTGATGTGAGCATCCATTATCTATGATCCATTTGTCATTCTTGTTCACACAGGTAACCAATGGTATTGCTTCATCTTCATCTTTATCTGATTCATCCTTCATGGCCACATAGACTACATCATCATTCTCATTAGAATCTTCTTGAACAATGTAGCATCTCTTGCCTTTTTCCTTGTAGTCTTTGCTATCATCTTCTCTCTTGTTCTTGTACTTATTTCCTTCTTTGTAGTTCTTCTTCTATGTACATCTTGCAACAATATGACCTACTTTATTACAATTAAAACATATGATAGAGAGCTTACCTTTGAATTTACCTTTACCTCTATGGAATCTCCTAGCAAGTACTGCTTCTAATTGTTCCACATCTTCCTCATCTATGTTGCTATCACTGGATACATGTTTTCCTTTTCTTCTCTTCTTGCTTGACGTCTCCTCCTTAGTGTCTTTTATTGTCATCTTAGCCTTGAAAGTAGATTCAAGTTTCTTTGGTCTGTAGTTATCAAAGTTTAACAATTCAAATGTATTAACTCTTCCCACTATTTCTTCAAAGGTTAGTGTGTTTCCTTTTGCACACCTTAGCTTTTGGATGGATGAAACTCTAATTGCACAAATAAGGAGTAAAGTTCTTAAGTATTTGTTGATGGTTGTTTCTTCTTCCAATTGACCACCTAGACTTCTTATTGCACTTACCACTTCTTTCATTCTTGTAGCATATTGAGTAGCATTTTCTTCTTCCTCCATTTTCATGTCATCAAACTTTCCACTATTTAAGGATTCGCAGGCCAAGAAGCCAGAGTTGTTGGTGTGCCAAATTGTGAAGTGGTTGAAGGGTGTCAAGGAGAAGACATCAAGGAAAAGGAAGAATAGAGCATAGAGACTAATTTGATAAGTGGTCAAAGAGAGATGATTGCACTGGTACATCGAGCATGAAGACTCAAGGAGACAAAGCTTGAAAAGGAGGACAAGCTATTAGAGCTATAGAGATTGAAATCCAGGCAATGTGAAGAGTTGAAGAGTGATATGAGATCTGCAAGATAAGTTGTGAATTGTAATCAGGTCAAAACCCCTTATTGTTACTCTCTAGAAATTGTATCAGCTAAGGTTAAATCCTATGGACTTAGGTTGGTTTAATAGCCATTTGTAAATCCTTTAACAAGGTGTCATTCCAACTGAATGTTCTAAATTCCTCTAACAAGGCCCACTTCTAACAAGGTGGATAAATCCTTTAACTAGGTCACATTTAATAGTGTGTTGTAGCCTTTAACAAGGCAAGCCTTCCATATGGTGTCACTTCAAAAGAGTAAGAATTGAGTAGCATGTTACTGGTGGTTTTTTCTCAAATTGGATTTCCATGTAAATAACTATGTTATGTGTTGATTTTTCATGTGTTATGCTTGCATGTTAATTTATAGTAACCTACTAAGTATGAAAGTATAAGCTTGGATGAATGAATAGTTTGATGGGCACACTTTAGATGATAACAAGTTTGAATAGGACATTTTGGACCCTAAATAACTAATTCACCTCCCTTCTTAGTTATTCTAAATAATTTATAATAGGGAGATCCTATTTTGCATGAGAATCCTAAGAATAAAAAAAATAGAGCTCAAAAAGAAAAATTTGAGCCTAATTGGTTGGGTCCTTTTATTATTATAGTTGCTTTTGGATTGGGTGCCTATTTGTTGTCTACACCTAAGGGAGATCAGCTCCCTGATCCTATTGATGTGCTTCATTTGAAAAAGTTCTATCCCTAATGTTCATTCTTGTTGGAGACATCTCTACATATTTATGGATCCTAAAAAAATATTAAAAAAGTGATATATTCCAAAAATACAAAAAAAAAAATTATAAAAGAGAAAAGAAAAGAAATGATATTTTTCAATATCAACAATGGTGTTCCTTAAATATCTTAAACACCAAAACAATGTTTCTTAACACTACCCTAAGAGTCTTGTCTTGATTATCATGCTTTAGTTTATACTTAATGTTGAGCTATGCTTTAATCTTTCTTTGTATGATGATTGTTCATTGCTATATATACATGTTTACTGCACTATATCTGTATGTTTTTTATATTCCCTTCCTAGTCATTTTTGCACTAGCGGCATGTGGTTTATTTTTTTTATGAGTGATTTGATTAGTATTGATGAGTGTCTCTATGGTTTTCTCTAGAATGCATAGCTAGAGAACTATAGACCATGAGACACATTTTTAGTAGATTTCTTGCTTGTGTGGTTTTGATCTCAAGACTCACAGTGTTTCTCAACACTACTAGATCCCATTCATATCATCATAGTTTCCTTGGTGACTAGTGATGATTG
The DNA here is from genome assembly GCA_028749045.1 of Cupressus sempervirens. NCBI lineage: Eukaryota > Viridiplantae > Streptophyta > Pinopsida > Cupressales > Cupressaceae > Cupressus > Cupressus sempervirens. Next base: position 51,914,622 of record CM053789.1, on the reverse strand, counting down.
TGGGAAGCTTCTGATAAAATTCTTATCTTTAGATTGCTTCAATGATTAGTGATGATTGTTTGATCTTTCTGATAGAGTTACATTCATATATTTATGGTTTTGACTAGTGAAGGGTGTGTAGCTCAGCTCGATGATTAAAACTAGGATCTTAATCTTGGACAAAATGAGTAAGTACATAGAATGGACAGAAGTGTCATATGGACATAAACATGCATTTTATCCCCTTGTCTTTTCGAGGTTTTGATTTGTTTGTTTACCTTTTGGAGGTCTCCTTCATCATTTCTTTGCTATCAGCTTTGATCATGATTATCCTTTTTAGTACATGTCACTTGTTCATGATCTCAATTGAAATATCATATCTTGCACAGTTGATGGTTTTTGAGGCATTTTCCCTCTTCTTCTTTCCATCTTCTTGTCTTTCATTTGCCCCGCTTCTTTCTTTTGATTTGGGGCATGCTTTTCATGCTTAGTGATTTAACCTTGGTTTCTTGATCTAGATCTATATCATGCTTATCTTTCATCATAAACCTTTTTCTGATTCGTTCATATCTATCTATTTCTTGTTATCCTTTCCTTCATTTTGATTTTGATCTCGAGGGGGCAAGAATACTCTATTGAGCTTCATTGTTTGCAAATTTGATTAAAAATATACTCATCTTTTTTTGCCCAGCTTGCGATAGATGATTATTGTACCTGGGGCAAGTCAATGTGTGATTTTCCATTTTCTAGGTGTTGATATTTGTCTTTTGCCTTTATATATATTTCATGAATTATGTAGTTGCTAGAAACTCTTTCTGTAGACCTACAATAATAAGATCCGTAGCAACATATTGTATTCTAGGCACTGTAAGATCCCAAATGGAATGTTGAGGGAACAAGAGTTGGATGCTTAATCTTTATATATTTTTGACATAAATCAATCTTTATACACACACTTTATGTTATAGTTCTTTAACTTAATGAGCTTGTCATGTATGTGAACACACATTAGTCTAAGAGGGGCAAATGTATGCACCCTAAAATAATCACCTTGACTATGTGCCCCAATTTCACAATTGATCTCAAGCTTTAATTATTTTTAAATAAATGGTTGGATCATCTTGAATTTTGTATTATTTAATTAAAGGAATTTGCTCCCTTTTAATTAAATAAAACCCCTCCTTACTTAATTTTATGTGCAACAATAATTCTTTTAAAAGAAATAATTAAATAAATGTCACACACTTTATTCTATAAGAAAAGGGATTATTTTATATTTAAACTAAATAAAAACACCCCTCATCTTATAAATTTTATGGAGTTTTACACTCCACATCTCTTAATTAAATGCTAACTGCACATTCTCTTATGTGGGTCAAACCTTTTCATTTCATTTTCATTTTCCCTCCAATTTGGGAATGCCTCTTGGCTTTGGTATATAAGGACACCTCCTTCCTTCATTTTGAAGGAGGAAATTTTATTATCACCATTATTTGGAGCTTTCATGCAATTTCCTTGAGGACTTGGAGCATTCTTATGAGAAGATCATGACTTCTTATGGTACCATTATGATAGACATTTCTTGAAGATTTCTTGGAGATTTGGAGATATCTTGCATGTTCATGATGATTTGAATCTTCCATTCATTGGATATACTTGTGAAGACCAAGGCTAATGTTTATATGAGAGCCACCACTTCAAATGTTTGAAGGTCTTTGCACATTGATGATAGGAATCTATGAGTCAATTCTTGAGATCTTATACTTTCATGGTGTTATTTTGAAGGATTTCAAGTATAAGGATTCATAGAAGTGTGTTTGCATATTTGTCCACATTTTTCATACACACCATCCACCAATGATCCCAAAAGTTCACACACATAGCCTCATTTGTGCACCATTTAATTGATAATTTGGGCTTTGTGTAGTCTACATTTTTACTGGTTTTTGGGTTCACAAAAAGGTTAACTATATCATATTTACATATGTTGAGGGTCACAACCTCATCATAGTCCAACCTATCATCAAACATGGCATGCATTTTATCATGCCAGTGAAAAGAAACATTTTGTTCATTGGTAGGTGTCTCAATATTATCCACTATAGTGTTTAATGTGGATAACATGGGATTCAATGTTGGTATACTATTATATGTGGTTTACAAACCCCTTAGTTTGGTAAGATTTTCTTGTATCAAATATTCAATTCAAGGAGTGTTTTGAGGGGGTAGGGGATCATTTGAGGGGGTACTAGATCATTTGGTGGAGGATTTCGAGGAACATTGCTTCATGGCTCACTATTATCAATATCATTCAGATCAGCCATACCTATTAAATTGCAAAACCACATTTTAAGATTTTAATTAAAATAAAACAAATCAAAAATTTCTATTAAAAAAATCTAATTTTAAATATAATCCATTGAAAACTGTCAAATAAGACCTAATTTTAAATATAATTCATTGAAAACCATCAAATAAACAAAAAAATTTACTTACTTCAATAGTATACCCTTTTTGTATCAGATACCCAAAATGGGGAGCAAAAACAATGCAAAATGATTGATTTATGTCAATTTTTTTTTAAAAAAAATTCTAGTCACAAGTTTTAGATGATATTAGGTACCCAATAATGGATTAGATACCTAATAAGGGTTAGTCTAACCTTTTTGCCTTGTTATCAAGATGGGTGGAAAAAAGTCAAAGCAAAATTTGAAACTGTTTTAGATGTTTTAAAACTCCACTTTTTTCACATTGCCAATTTTTGTCACACCATGATCTTGCACATACCCTAAAATATAAGCTTTGTGTGCTTAGTGTTTCCCTTCTTTTAACTAGTGAACCCCAAAAAACCCACTACAACACATATAAAAGCATCTCATGCAAAATTGAACCTTCATCTACAAATTTCACTCAAAGAATACAAAAAAAAAGTTGTGGCTTTTTTCTTTGGCCTCAATTCATTCACCACACTTGTAGCATAACAACACAAGAAGTAGTAACATCTTAGACTCATTACCTCTGATATTAGTCATTTTTCTTGCAATTTGGCTCAGGATATCTTGGCCACCATTAAGCACACAGGTTGGTGCTCCCTCCTCATTAATAAAGGATGGCTAGTAGGGAGTAAACTACTAGGTGGCCAATCCAACTTCTCATTGGTCAATGCCTGCTCCCCACTATCTAGGTATCCTCAAATTTTTTTTTGAAATGTAGCACAAAGGAGACAAAGAGGATTCACAATAAAGTAAAGAGTATGAAAAGGAGGCCCAATAGCAGAGAAGGATAGGAATGAGGAGAATTTCTTTGCATAGAAGGTAGAGAGATTGACACTAGAATACCAAACAGATTGGGGCTTGCATTACCTACCATTCACTTACCCCATTTTATTGTTTCCCTCTTTGATATATACTCACCATGGTAATCACACAAGGTCTATCTAGAAATATGCATAGATTGAGATACATAATGTTGCAACATTTTGTGTCTCTCAATTTGGATAAAGCTAATTTAAAGATGATAAAGAGTTGTCTATAATTTTAGATTCTTCCCTCAAATGGAAATTATAGGAAGAAATCAAATAATTAGTATGAAATCCATGTTGCTAGACTAGATGGTGATAAACATCATCCCCTGACATCTCAATGTAACTTTAATACAACAAACAATGACCACTCCAAATAGGATTTTTTCCCCTCCATTATTTCTCAATACTTCTTGGGAGTTATATGATAAAAAAGGCTATGTTGTCAATTAAATTTTATATTGATCTAACAAATTTTTAAAAAATAACATCTTCAATTATAAAACATAAAAGCTATGGAAAAATGAAAAAAATGACTTAAACAGGCATATATCATTTAAATTTTAATCAAAAATTAAATTTATAGAAAGTGAAATAACTCAATGGTATAGAATATGTAAACTTAACATACATTAGAAACTACAAATAGTTTATAAAGGAATATTCTTGAAAAAATAAAAATGACTAGATTTTATACAAATCCAAAATTCTCACCATTTCCAAATAACTCATTCCAATTCATACTAGAATGTTCTAATGATGTTGTGTGTGTTCACCATGTATGAATGGGGATCTATAGGAAAAAAATCATATTTTTTTCTATTTGGTGTATGTTTGTTTTGTTGCAATGAACCAATTTGTTTGACTCACCAAAAGATTTGGCCTCAAAACTTGTTGAGTTAAACTCTTGCTTACTCAGGGAGAGGAAGAAAACATGAATACTCAATGACTTACTCACTACTCACTAAGCTTGCAATCCATTTTACCATCAACTATTGATGTTGCTCTTTCCAATGAGAAAATTTCAGCATAACTTGAAATTAAATAATTTCATGAAATTTCAGTTTGTTGAGGCATTTTCTCCAATAGTTGGTGAGAAATTTCTATTTTGTAGTGGCAAGAATAGAAGATGTAAAGCACCCAATTGGAAGACCTATTACCTGCCTAAAATTAGAGTAATAACCAAAGGCTTTGTTTTATAGCCAAAGAACTAATTCATAAAAGAGTGTTATGTAGGAAAGTAGCCCCAAAACCCACATTCAAAAAATCTATTCTAGAATTGAAGGAATTCATTTTATGAAATTGAGTATCTATGTTCTCTTGCAATTGAGATTATATTTTCTCCGTCTAAGCTCCATCACCTCTTGTAGTAGTTTATTAGCATGAAATGGATGCCAAATGTGGAAGTAGAGACAATGCATGTGGAGTGTTTTTCATGCCTCAATAAAATAAAAATGAACATGGCATCCCAATATAACGGCCTATCGTCCTATCTCCTCACAACAATCTTGGAGTTGTATCACTTGTCTATAATATTTTTAATTAATTAAAATTTATCTTATTATTAAATAACTACTCTAAAAACATAATTTAGTTTGAATTATAAAAATCTCTTACTAATGAAAACTTTCAAATATGAACTTGAAATATAATCATATACTTGAAAAGTAAAATATATATTATTTTACTATTAACATATTTTTCAACTTACATATTCACATAAAAGTTGTGTAATTTTAGATTAAGAAGTAACCTAGCTCTTTATCTTAAAGTTAAAATAAAATGCATTGAAACTATATAAAATGATCTCAATCTTTACTTTTTCATAAATAAAGACCATAGTTGGAAATTCATAAATGATATATCCTATCACTAATAGTAGAGAGCACTCCTAGATATTTCCACATTTCATCTTTCTTCAACCCTTCCCAAATCCCCTTCTTCATTAAACCATGTGTCCTCAAACATCTAGAATCTCATCAAAAATAAAATAATAGGGGCCAATAATTACATTGTGCCAAGGTAATTATCCATTTTTCTAGTAGCACCTTAGGTGGATTCCCATACTCTAAGGAAAGAAAATAGCATAGATGTTATTGATTTATATCCATTACCAAAGTATTTCTCTCAAAAAAGACCACAAAGCATACAATAATTGCATTCAATTCTCTCGATTTGGGATAATTTTTCTGAGTACCAATTTCACCAACTCCATCGACGTAAAATCAATTGGGATGATGTGCATCATGAAATATATTTTTGTTTAAACTTGACTCCACTTTATCCACTACACTTCCAATTATAACCATTCCCAGTGATATCTCACTCCGAAATAAAGGAGGAAAATGCTCAGTTCATCCATGGAAATGAAGCAAATGAGATTTGTGATTGGAATAGTTACCTTCAATGTTAGATAAAGAAAACAATTGAAGAAAAGAAAAAAAGGACAAGATTGTGAAAACAATCTTTTTCCTAGTTTAGAAAAAGACAGTTTTTATTTCAAAAGGAAACTTTAAGTTTTTTAAGGAATAAATCAAGTTTTATTCTATGTTGAAAAGTTTTTCTCTTATCTTCAAGAGGTTTTATCTTTGTTCTTTGTGGAGGCATAAAATCAATGTCTAAATAGAAATATTGTAGCAGCAAGTTGCAACTGTGAAGTTGGAGATGTAATGAGTTTGTTATGAGTAATAAGAATACCAATACTTGCTTCGTGGATGTTTCCTTAACATATTATCAAGGTTTTACCATGTATATATGTGTATTTTCATTTCTCTTGTTATTGTTATTTATTTCTCTTATTATTTCTTTGCATCTAACTTGTGATGTAAGTATATCATTTTTTGTTAAAGCTTTTGCTTCCATAACAAGTGGTATCAAAGAAATTTGGTTTTGTAGTAGCTATGTTAGAATTTAGTGTTGAGTTTTTTGCAGAATGAAGTGGAAAAGATTTCAAATGCAAGATTTGAGGTAGAAAAATATAATGGTAAAAACAAATTTGAGCTATGGAAGCTCAAGACATGTGACTTGTTAGTATAGAAAGGATTGCATAAGGCATTAGCTAGAAAGTCAAAGAAATCGACAGCTATGATAGACAATGATTGGAAAGATTTGGATATGAGAGCCCTAAGCACAATCTGATAGTGTTTGGCAGATGGGGTTCCTTTTAATATTGTTGAAGAAGATATAGTTGTAGGTTTATGGGGTAGAATAGAGAGTCTTTGTATGACAAAATCCTTAAAAATCAAATCTACTTGAAGAGGCAATTGTATAGTCTATGAATGAAGGAATGTATACAAAAATTCAATCATTTAAATGTTTTCAATACTCCAATTTGTCAATTGGGTAGTATGGATGTAAAAATCAAAGATGAAGACAAAGTAGTTACATTGTTATGTTCTTTGCACAAATCTTAGAATCATTTAGTTTTTTTTTTCTAAAGAGGCGTGAAGGAAGTCTAATATTGAAACCTCCACACCAGAAGCAATGGTTACAAGAGGTCATTCCACAGAAAAAGGGAAAAGTTCAAGAGATAAATCTAGATCTAAGTCAAGAGACAAAAAGAGTAAGGGAAAATGTTGGTATTGCAATAAAGCAAGGCATCTCAAGAAAGATTATTGGAAAAGAAAGGAAGAGAATGATGAATCCAAAAATGAAGCAAGTCTAGTTGAGGCAAATTTAGGTATGGTTGGTGAAGTGTTATCTATTTGTAATATCTTACAGCTTCAAGATGAAGGGATTTTAGATTATGGTACTTCTAATCACATGTGTCCACATAGGAGTTAGTTTTCTTCTTATCAACCTATTGATGGAGGTGTTTTTTTCATGGGAAATAATGCTTTTTGTAAGACTATCGGGATTAGGAGTATTAGAATCAAGATGTTTGATGGTATTGAAAAGACACTACTAGGGGTAAGATGTGCTAGAATTGAAAACGAATTTGATTTCCTTGGGTATTTTGAATTCTGATGGGTATAAATTTTCTTGTCAAGATGGAGTTCTTAAAGTGTCTAAGGAAATTTTAGTGGTGATGAAGGCTAAAAAGCTAGAAACCTCTATAGGCTAGAAGGAACTACAAATGTAAATCATGTGATAGTGGTATCTAAGAAAACTGATGAATCTACTCATTTATGGCATCAACATTTTGGTCATATGAGCAAGAAAGGGATAAAGGTACTCGTAAATCATAAGTTGATTCCAAACTTAAAATCATTGAATTTGAATTTTTGAAAACATTGTGTCTTTGGAAAGAAATGTAGACAAAAGTTTAAATCTGGTAGCCATACAGAAAAAGGTATTCTAAACTATATTCATTCAAATGTTTGGGGTCCATCCCATTAGTTTCTTTTGGAGGAGCATCATATTTTGTGACATTTATAGATGAATACCCAAGAAAAGTATGGGTCCTTTTTATTCAAAGTAAAGCCGATGTGTTTGGTGAATTCAAACAATTTAGAGTTTTTGTTGAAAAGAGTACAAGCAAATAAATCAAGTATTTGAGAACAAATAATGAAGGTGAGTTCACATCTTTAGAGTTTGAGAGTTATTGTAAAGAAGTTGGTATTGTAAGATACAAAACTATGGTTTACACTCCTCAACAAATGGTGTTGTTGAATGCATGAATAGGACTCTTCTAGAGAGAGCAAGAAGTATGCTTAGTAATGCCAAATTGTAGCAAGAGTTGTGGGCAGAAGTAGTTAATACATCGTGCTATATGGTAAATCAATCACCATCAATTGTAATAGATTGCAAGATTCCTAAAGAGGTATGGACAGATCATTCGTGTGATTTATCAAATCTAAAAAAATTGGTTGTGATGCTTATGCTCTTGTTTCTAAAAATCAGTGTTATAAGTTAGACCCCAAATCCAAGAAATACTCTATTGTTGGCTATGGTGATAGAGTTAAGGGATATAGATTGTGGGATCCTACTACCCATGAAATCGTCATTAGTAGATATGTAGTATTTGATGAATCCTCTCTAACAAAATCAAATTTTGTAGAAAATAATTTGGAATGTGAAGAAGTACCACAATATCAACAACTTTAGTTGGAAACTCATTCTTATGTAGGAGTTGAGAATCCAACTCCAGAAATGCGTCAAGATCACCTGTAATGCAAATAGCTTGCTAAAGAGAAACCTAGGGAGAAAAGAGCTTGAAGCAAATACTGCACAAGAGAATATTTCACAATAGGAAAATAGAATTGCTATGTGAATGGAATGAATTTACAATGAATGAGAGACCAAATAAAAAAGCCTCATGGAATCTTATAGAACAAGCTAGAATGAGGTAGGAGATAAGGTTGACAACTAAGCATACATCCACAAGAGAATAAATAATTAACAATTAATTAATTATTTACTCTAACACCCCCCCTTAAGTGCAACTTAGGGGAATGCCTTAAGATCACAAAACAAAGGAAAAAATCCAAAATGGGTCCTAACAATGAGGGCATTTTAGGTACCTGAGTACAATGCAAGAAAATGCAACCTTCGAAAATGGAGAAAGAGGGAAAACCACATGGGAAAAACCCTCCTCCAAAAAGAGGTAAAAACAACATGCTAAAAAGAAACATGAAGTGAAGGAAGGAATGCCTCAACCAATCCCCCCAAGGACAACTTCTGTAACCCTGAGCATAGACCGCAACTGAAGATAGTGTGGTGATGCAAAAGGTTTAGTGAAGATGTTTGCAACCTAATCGACAGTAGGAATGTACTCCAATGCAATAAAACCATCCTAGATCAACTGATCGATGAAATGCATATGCAACTCAATGTGTTTGGTATGCTGATGCTCCACCAGGTTGTGAGAAATATGGATGGCACTCTGATTATCGCACCAAAAAATAGTGGGATGATCGGGAGGAAAGCCAAACTCAGTCATCAACTGACGAAGCCATAAAGCCTCTTGACTAGCAAGAACTATGGCCCTGTACTCAACCTCTGTAGATGAAAGTGCTCGAGCATGCTTCTTCTTGCATGACCATGTGATAGGACCTAAGCCAAGGCAAAACACAAAGCCAGAAGTAGACTTATGATCATCAACATCACTGACCCAATCTGATTCAGTGTAGCCAACAATGTGTGGAGTCCCCATAGTATAGTGAATTCCATACATGAGTGTGCCCTAAATGTAGCATAGAATACACCTAGCAACTTGCCAATGACTCTCATGAGGGTCCTGAGAAAACTGAGAGACTAGGCCAACCGTGAAAGAAAGATCAAGGTGCATGTGTGTCAGGTACAACAGGTTGCCAACCAACTACTAATAAAAAGTAGCATCCACTGAAGGTGAGGAGCAGGAGGTAGAAAAATTGACACCTAACTAAAATGGTGTAGGAGTAGCCTTACAATCAAGCATGTGAAAGCGATGAAGCATTTCAAGAGCATACTTCTACTAATACACAAAAATGCCAGTAGGAGATTGATGAATTTGAAGACCAAGAAAGTAGTGCAGCAAAGCAAGATCAATCATCTTGAACTGGTCCATCACATGGATGATGAACTACCTATAAGGATAAGATCATCAACATAAAAAACAAGAATCAAAATCTCATCACCAAGACACTGAATGTACACTATGGGATCAGAATGGCAACCAGTGAAGCTTGTAGATAGCAGAAATGAGTCCATCTTCTCATACCAAGCCCTAGGGGCTTGCTTAAGACCATATAATGAACGTTGAAGCCTGAAAACCAAGGTAGGATCCTGCACAAAACCTCGAGGCTGCTCCATATAAATCTCCTTAGTGATATCACCATGCAGGAAGGCACTTTTCACATCCATCTTGTTGGTCTAATTTTTCACAGTATAGAAAATTTCTAAAAATTTGGGAGAAAAATAATTTAGGTCTTTGAATTAAGCAAATTAGGGTCTTCATTCCTCATTTGTTTTTAAAATTTTAGGTTGCCCTAGTCATTCCCTATTTCAAGTGCTATCAAACTCTATTAAATTCTCAACATTTGTCCCTTAACATAGCCATGAAAATACCCTAAGTATGAAAAAACCTAGGTTTCCTTTCAATTTTTTGAAAGGGGTTTGTGAAGTGCTTAAATTACATCCTTTACGGTCTTACAGTGTAGGGTTTTACGTAAGAGAAGAGCACCATTTTCCTTTTATTTTCGTGCTCGCATTTCATAATGTAGCATAATAGTGTAAAGGATTTCATGTTCTGCGGGGATACGCTTTTGTTTTTCATAATAGTGGAATGGTGTGTCAAGAGGCTTCCCGATCATACAAATGGTCTTAAAGCGAAGAAGCATAAAGGTCTGTTGCACTTTGAAAGATCTTATTATGGATTACGAGTAAGCAGTTTGAGTGAAAGGGCAGAGAGGTTTTGAGTTATGACTTATGCATATAAGTTTCAATGGATAGCGTAAGGGCATGATACCCCGGCATGGTGTAAAGCTTGATCTGAAAGGGTGCATGAAAGGTTTTATGGTTCTATAGGTAAAAGGTTTTTGTAAGAACAAAAGTAAGGTTCAAATGTGTTTACATGCATACATTTTTGAGCTCACGGACAACCGTAAAGCCCTGTTCTAGCAGTAAAAGCATTGAGTGGGACCTGTTGAATTGTCAGATGGGCCCTGGTACAAGAAAATCTGATGGAGACACAATGTCCACATCAAATGGGCCCAGCCCGTGTGGCATATAACTTAAGGTATGAATTTTGCATGTGCACAAAATCAACAATGATGTTATTTTTTAATTTTTTGAGATCAAACCTGTGTCGTTGATATTTGAAAAGGGTAGTTTTGTCATTGCGACCTTACACTTGCAAGGTAAGCATATGAGAGAAGGGCTATTTTATCCTTTATCTATGGTTACGAGTTCAGTCTCAACGTATAAATGTAAAATGGTCAATGAAGGAAATAAAGGAAAGGGCTTTACGCTTTCACGAGAAAGGGTAAACGTAAGAGCAGGGTGTTGGTTGAGAAGACTCTCTGAGCATACGAGGTAAAGCTAACTCGTGAAGGCGTAAAGGATTAACAAAAGAGAGCTAATAGATATTTCGATGCTACAGGTGAAACTAAGAGTGTATGAGGGAAGGTAAATTTTGAAGTCTCACGGTATCCTGGGTAATTAAGTAAGCGGAGCAACATAGAAGAATTTTTTAGAGTTTTCGCTGATACATGCACATGTGAGCATAAAGGGTAAAGAGAAAGTCTTAATAAGGGTTTTTATGCTCATATGAGGAATGGTTAAATTGTAATAGTGAAGATGTCAGTTGAGAAGGTTTGAGATCTTACAGTGTATAGGGTTGCGTATAGGATTAAAAGGTGAAGAAGTCTAAGATAAGGTTTTTACGCTTATACAATGAAAGCCTAAATCATAAAAATGGAAGTATCAAGTGAAAGGGTTTAAGGTCATATGGGATAAAGGGCATTGTAAGAACATAAAAGGGATTTTTAATATAGTGCTAAGACATTATTACATTCTTACGATTGGGGTATGCGAAAGCATCTCTAAGTGATTGTAAAGATTTATCAAGGGCATTTTCGATGTTACAAAGATTGGAGGATTGACTCAATGTAAGAATGGGAGACTAGATTTTGAAAGGAAAGCTACTGATGTGTCATATCAAGTAAGAAAAAAGGACAAAATCACTATAGCCAAGTAAAATAAAGCATTGAAAAGTACACCTAGATCAGAATTTGTGGTCGATATACCTTGCTAACAACTTGCATTAACAGTTTTAGAGCTCATGCATGCTGAATTTATTTAAAAGATGGTAGTGATGAGTGTCTTTTCAATGAACTAATTAATACCCTATTCAAGGTTGAAACTGAAATGAATAGGTTTACCATAGAAGGAAGGGTGATTACTGATGCTAGGTGGCAAAAAACTATTGATGAATTAACAACAGTCAATGAATATGAATGGCCCACCAAAAGAGAAGTATTTGTCTCAGAAGCAATCACAAAAATCAAAGCATTACCAACAGGGAGTAGTTAGAGAAAAAGACAAAGTTAAAGATTTCATGCTCCTACTATCATCTTCAATTTGTTTTTATTGTTTCTTTTTGAGTTAAGGTGTCTGGATATTTTTGTAAAGGGATAATATATTCATTTTTGTAAAAGGACACCTATCAATCACATTTTCCCTTTTCTTGTTGCAACTCATGCTTATATAAGTGAGTTTTCAAGGCAATGTGATTGTCTGAAACTGGTAGAATTTTTGTGTTTATCAAGAAAAGTACATTTAGTTGGTCCAATAGTATGTAGGTGTTTTAGTTAGCTTCTAATTGAACTCTCTGACAGATATTGAAATGACAGAAAAAACAATATGCTCTAGGCTTTTCAATTGATTCCTATTGGTCATTGTATTAATCATATAAAAGGATAATACAAAAGGGTATTTACAATATATCTATGTCATCAATTCCTGTCTCCATTTTATGTGTTTATATTCTTTGAAGTCATTTAAATAAGGTTTAAATTGACTGAATCCAATCTGGATGGGTTGTATACTAATTTCATTGTTGCTTTTAATTCAAGGAATTATAGAAATGCTTCAGTAAATCAGTAGGGTTTATGAATCTATGAATAGGATACTTCATAAGAATGGGAATGGGTGATGACAATTGATTAATTCATTTACAAGTTATTTGAATTAGATCTTCCGCCAATAGTTAATTTTATGCCCAATGGATAAGGCACTGGTCTCATAAGTCAAAGGTGAACAAGGATGAATTCTACTACTGCATATCAAACCAATTATAAAATCAAAATCATTTTTCATTCAATATTGTTCAAGGTTATAAATGCTGGTCAATACTCGTTTATAAATATTCTCTAAATCTTAGGTAGTTGCTATTGTTAGGAATATTTGTAAATTCAAGGAGAATGATGACCAGATCTACTGATAAGGGATGAATACAAGTTTGAGAACATTAAAATAAGTGAAGTAAACTACTCATGTGTTAGTAAGTAATAGATGAGAATTAGAATGAAACTAAAAGAATCTCTACATAGTAGTTTGCACTAAGAATCATCCCTAGGTATACACACCTTGGTTCTGCAAAGCCTAAATATTAAGAAACCACCCATGGTTTTGTTGAAGTTGGGTCCAAATGGTTTACTCATTGTAGCTGATAATAGGAATTAGCTGATCCTTAGGTTATATGAGTGTCATCATTTTGGTATTGAACATTTTGTTGTCCAGTAGTTTTCAAACCCCAGCACATCTAAAAAATTAGCCATCCCTATGAGGCTACAAGGGATAAGACAAGGTGTATGGAATTCATCTTGGTGACAGGGGCAAATGTCTAGAATAATCAACACCCTCAACCTGTGAAAAATCATTCACAACAAGATGAGCCTTATGCTTATCAATAGAACCATCAACAGCATACTTAGTGCAATAAATCCACTTACAATGCACTAGCTTTCTCTCCTTGGGAAGAGGACAAAGATCCCATGTGTGGTTCTTCATCAAAGAAGAATATTCCTCCATTGCACTATCCCATTCTAAATGTCCTATTGCCTCCGCAAATGTCTGAGGATCAGTACTAACAACATGACTAAGTAGACTAGAACCCGCAGTGTGAGAATAGGTGCAACGGGATGTGGATGGGTCACCAACTAGAGATCATGCAGCCTAAACAGTAGCTCGAGCCCATTTAGGCATCTTGGGAGGATCCTATGGTGGAGGTATATCAAGATCACCATGATCATCATCCTCATCATCCGTGAAAAAAATTGGAGATGAAGAGGGAGTAGTGGGAGCTGAAGGAGTCGTTGGAGGTGAGGAATGTACTGTAGGAGGGCTCTCATCAAACTAGAAATCCCGTTGAAATAGGACCTCTCTGGAATCATGATCAAATAACTTGTAAGCCTTTACATCCTCATAGTAGCCAACAAGAATCAATGGTTGGCTCTTCGGTTCAATTGCTTTCCTCTAAGCATCAAGTACAAATGCATATGCCGTACTCCCAAAAACTTTGAATGATGACACATTAGGCTCAACATCGGACCAAGCCTCCGCAAGGGTCATATGTCGAAGTGCCTTATGAGGCAGTCGATTCTGAATGTAATTTGGAAAATTAACTATCTCTACCCAAAAACGTGAATCCATGGACCTAGACTGAATCATGCAATTTGTCATCTCTCAAAGGGTTTTATTCTTTCTCTCAGCCACACCATTCTACTGAGGAGTGTAGGGCACTAAAAGTTGATGCTAAAGACCATGCTCAGAATAGAAATCTCTAAAAGCCTAGTTCACATACTTCCTCCCATTATCCATGCATATTCGCTGAATAGAAAGCCCAGACTGCTTCTCTACAAATGCCTTAAAAACTCAAAATGATTCAAAGTTATTAGACTTGTACTTAAGAAAGTACACCCACGTGCATCTAGAAAAGTCATCAATAAATGTAAGCACATATCTAGCACCTAAAAAAGGAGTAGGAAATGACATGAGGTCACTATGAATCAACTCCAAAAGTGCTAAAGCACGAGTGGCTCATCCATGTGGAAAAGAATCCCTATGTTGCTTCCCAAGTGCACATCCCTGACAAACACCATCTAGACAAGAAATCTGGGGAAGCCCAAGAACAAGTTCCTGTGTGCTCATCTGTTGAAGGTATCTGTAATTGACATGCCCAAAATGTTCATGCCAAAGTCTGCTTACTAAATCTGCATGTGCAACTAAGCATTAACATGAGTCATTGAAAGACTCAAATCCATCAAATATGTAGAGGCAAGATGTAGAGTCAACACTCCCAGTGGCCACAATCATCTTTGAATTATGCAAGTCCTGAATAACCACATCATGTGGTGAGAACTCAACTATCTTCCAAGAGCTAGAGTGAAAAATTTGATAGATAGACAGAAGGTTCATCAAAATATCAAGAACACAAAGTACATCCTATAGAGAGCCCTTGGCCAAAGAAATAGTACCAAAACCTAAAACTGAAAGTTGTGAAGAGTTCCCAACTGCAATCTATGTGGTGGCACAAGGAGCAAGTGAAGTAAGAAACTTAGGAGTGTTTGTGATGTGGTGAGAAGCCCTGGAATCAAGAATCCATGAAGGCGCTAAAGTCATAGCTCGTGCAGAAAGAGCATGACCTTTCCCTATAGGTGGAGATGAAGACTTAGGAGCTGAAATGTGATGCTCCTTCATGGCTTCCTCTAAAGCCTCCAATTGTTTCCAACACCTAGAAATTGAATGTCCACCTTTCCCACAAAAAATGCAGTTCTCACTCAATTTCTTCTTAGTCTTGGAGGTAGACTCACCCAACTTTGAAGAATCTTTACCCTTGGGAGGGTTTGCTCGAGGATTAGCTAGAGGCTTAGTATCAGATTGTGATGTATCTTTCTTTGATTTTCCTTTCTTCTTTGATTTCTTCTTAGAATTTTGAGCAACCAATGCTTGGCTAGAAGAGCTAGAGGCATCCACCTATTGGATCTTTTCTTGTTCCCTAGTCAACCTGTCACAAAACGTTTTGAATGTAGGCATCCTATGTCTGTCTCCAAGGGCATCCATAGTGGAGTAGAAAGTAGAAGAAAAAACTTGATACTAGCCCTTCAGCTTTGAGAGTATCAAGAATATGCACTCATCATCAGTTTTGTTCTTCCCACATCCTTGTAAAATTGTACGTAGGGATTTGAACTTCATCAAAAAGTCCTCGATGGTGAAAAAATTTCTTGGTGACAAAGAAGTCAACTCTGCATCCAAATAAAGTGCCCGAAACTCATTCACCTGACCAAACAAAGTCTAAAATTTTTTCCAATAAGCCCGTTGAGTAGTCAAACCATCCAAGTGAAATAGAAGACTATCTGAAATGTTGAGTGCAATCAATCCCATGGCTTCATCCATATTGTTCCTGTGTTGTAGAACCTCAAAAGGTCATCTAAGAATAGGTTGATTCTCATTCAGACAAGACCATAGACCTCTTAATATGAGAAGCCTAGTCATTTGTGCCTTCTAGGTGTGGTACTTGTGTGGCATGAGATGGGTCACAAATGGATCTGCCATTGAGAGAAAGAAAAAGATGAAAGTAGAAGAGTCTTAACTGAAGTAAATTATAGAAAAGAAAGACACCCCCCCCACAAATGTACAAGAATATCTCTCAAACACAACAAAAAAAACTATGAAAACCAAGAAAACTGGAAAAGAACTTGGATTTGTTGATGCAAAATAGGAGGAAACACAAGCCTTGACTTTGATGCCAAAACTGGGAGCTCAAATGAACTTGAAATCTTATGAAACTAGCATCAATGTCTCCATCTCTGAGTCAACTTTATGAGGTTTCTTTTGGATCGAAAAAAGACCACTGTATGCTCAAATTATGGCAAAAAAATTGACTGCTACTCCAAAAAGCACCTTGCTGGAAAATTATAGATAGTATGTTAAATTTGACGCTTGTACGACCGTCAGAAGGTCATCGCCGAAAAGATGATGTTAGCAAGTTCACAGGCCGAAATGACATCAGCACCAGAAAGATGATGTCAGCATTGAAAGATGATGTCAGCATTGAAAGATGATGTCACACTACTTGAAGGTGATGTCATCACTAGAGGTGGTGGCTAGGCAGGGAGCACCAGTGGCAGTGGCACCTAGGAGGAAAATTCGGTGGTGCCGCTAGGGAGAGCAGAGATCTAGTGGCACATTGGCAGCAAAGGAGTTGGGGACAATCGCTAGCGGTGCACTAGGGGATCGACGACGCGTTGGTGGCACGTAGACTACCCCGCAATGGTGCACGAGCGTTGCTACGATGGCAGCACATTTTAAAATAATTTTTATAAAAAAATTGTGCATTTGTATGACTGTACGACTGCAACCAAGGAAGCTAAAAAAATTTCAAAAAATGCCTGTAGCCAAAAACAAAAAGTTTTATATGAAACCTGACTGCAAACGGGCTTTCAAATCCAATTGTAGTGTTTGTTTGACCTCAAAGTGCTCCAAAAAATTACTCTACCCCCAATTTGAAGAAAAATGCACAATTAAACTAGGGTTTGTGACTCCAAATTATGGCTCCAAAAATCCTTCATACAAGAAGCAACAGGGAGGCTCTAATACCATGTAGGAGTTGAGAATCCAACTTCGAAAATGTGCCAAGATCACCTGCAATGCAAATAGCTTGCTGAAGAGAAACCTAGGGAGAAAAGAGCTTGAGGCAATTACTGCACAAGAGAATATTTCACAATAGGAAAATAGAATTGCTATGTGAATGGAATGGATTTGAAATGAATGAAAGACCAAATAAAAAGGCCTCATGGAAGCTTATAGAACAAGTTGGAATGAGGTAGGAGATAAGGTTGAAAACTAAGCACACATCCACAAGAGGTAGAAAAGATAAGTATGCTAAAGGGAACAAAATCTTGTGTTGTCAACAACTAAACTCAACTACATGCATTAACCTAAGTAAGATTAAGTAAATAGAATAAATAATTAACAATTAATTCATTATTTACTCTAACACCTTCTACAAAAGAAAAAGAGCAAGAAGATATCTCTGAAGAAGAAGGTGTGGATTTAGAAAATATATAAGAAATTATGGAAATACCACAACCATCTCTTAGAAGATCTACATGAGTTAAGAATCCTCCTAAAAGGTATGATGATTTTGTTTCATTAATTACTTTGATTTATAATGATGGGGAACCAAGTTATTATCAAGAAGTAATGAGTAAACCCAAATGGAAAATAGAAATGAAAGAAGAAATGGATTCCTTAGAGAATAATAAGACATGGGACTTGGTAAATATTCTAAAGGGTAGAAAGATTGTTGGATGCAAGTGGTTCTACAAACTGAAGAAGGGTGTTGATGATAAAATTGAAATGTACAAGGCAAGGTTGGTAGCAAAAGGATATTCTCAAAAAGAAGGTATTGATTTTCATAATTTTTTTCACCAGTTGTTAGGCTTGTTTCTATTTGGATTGTATTAGCATTAGTTGCATTAATTAATCTTGAATAAGAAAAACTAAATGTTAAAACAACATTCCTACATGGAGATTTGGATGAGAAAATATATATATATATATATATATATATATATATATATATATATATATATATATATATGGAATAGCTAGAAGGGTTTACTTAAGATCATAATAGAAAATTTGTTTGCAAACTCAAGCAATCATTATATGGCCTAAAACATTCACCCAGCCAATGGTACAAGAAGTTTGATTCCTTCATGGTGAGCCAAAACTTTGTAAGAAGTGAGTATGATCATTGTGTTTACTTTAAAAGTTTAGAAAATGGCTTATTCATTATCTTGGTATTATATGTTGATGATATTCTTGTAGCAAGTAAAAGAATTGTTGAAATTAATAAGTTGAAAGCTCAGTTGGCTAGGACATTTGATATGAAGGATCTAGGAGTAGTAAAACAAATTTTGGGCATAGAGATACATAGAGATAGGGAACATGGCAAGCTTTGGTTATCATAGAAGAAATATGTGGAGAAGATTCTCTTCAAATTCGGTATGCAAAACATGAAACCTGTTAATATCCCTCTAGCTTCCCATTTTAAGCTTTCTTCAAGTTTATGTCCTAGTACTAAGGAAGAAAAGGATTATGTGTCTCGTGTACCTTATGAAAATGTAGTAGAAATTTTAATGTATGCAATGGTATGTACAAGACTAGATACTTCACATGCAATAGGTGTTTTCAATAGATACATGGAAAATCCAAGTAAAGAGTGTTGATGTAAATAAGTATTTACTATTTACACTTTACTTAAGTTTAATTAGGTTAATGCATATTCATATTAGTTGTCATGTAGAGACCTAGGAGTTTTCATATTCATATGAGTTGTTATGTAGACAACAACGTAGTTTGTACTCCAATTGAGCACATGTTATCTATTACATCTCTTTATGAGATACACCTTTACATTCTTATCCTCTCATTGTTCCATGTATAATCATGCACAATGGAGGATAATCCACTCTTGGTGGACATGTGCTTAGTTATTTCTTATCTCTTTGCATGACTCCTAATCATCATAATTGCCTTTATAATCAAGACACTTCTATGATGTATTCATCCAATTATCTGATTAATTCATTCTCATTTGATCATATCTTATCTCTCTTGTGCAATCTCTTGAGCTTCTAGATCTTGGCATTTCATTCTTGACATAGGAAAATTCTTACATAGTATCAAAGTTATCCCAAATTCTTACATGGTATTAGAGCCATGGGAGTTTCATTGCATAGTCATTGGAGAGAATTTTTTTTTGTAGGTCAAGATTGGAGCTTGTTAGTGAAAATTAGATATTGGCATCACATTTAGAAGGTCAATTACCCCTAAATCAACTTTTGTTTCATCAAAATTAGACATCTGAGGTGAAATCTAGAGTCATTTGATTTTTAGAGGTGTGACAATAGTGATTCAGGAAATATAATTACAGAGATGATTTCAAACAACAATATCTCCCTCATACGAACTCCTTTTTCTGAGCAATTTTTTTTTTTTGGGTAGAATTTTGTGATCTACACATTGGTGAAGGTTGTTTGTGATCTTTGTTCCTAAATTTTGCTACAAATAGAAAATCATAATTTTTACAACTTCAGAGGCTTCATTCGGGCTCATATGGACACATATTTAGGTCCTATATTTTTTTAAGTGCATAATTTTTTGTCTACTTTCCAGATCTAGTATTAGTTTGGAATTATTTTGAGTGGACATAGTACTTTCAAATTTTGGTCATTTTTGGCCTATTTTGGCACTTGTAATTAATTAGATCCTTGAGAGGTCTTGTGTCTTATCTTGTTGAGTCATATATAGCTTCATATTTGTTGTTGTAACCATCAAAATTAGAGGTCCACTTTGGTTCATTTTGACAAATGGCAATTGTACAAGCACTAAGTATAAAGTGCCAAATCATCTATTTTGGTGGGGGGGGGGGGGGGGGGGGGGGGGGGGGGTTCTTTTTTTACATTTTGGAGAGTGCATTAATTTTTTTTTCTTGAGATAAGCACATCATGGGTAGAGTCATGGAATTGACAATCCATCCTATAGTTATATTTTTTACTGGGGATAATTATGCATTATGGGCAAAGGGATTCATTACATATTGTAGATGGGAAAATTCTTGCATAATCTTTATGGACTTATTCCTGAGCCCAAGTGAAAGTTCAAAAAGTTAGCTTGGTGTGATAGGAATATGCATATAAGGGGATTGATTGCGTATAGCCTTCGTCCATCTTTCTTCTCTGAAGTTGATAGGAAGCTAGAAGGTATTAAGTGCCTATGCACATTTTGGATTATTATTTGGCAACACTTTGGAGATTTTTTTTTTTTACTCAATTACCAGAAGATCTAGTTTCAAATTTTCTCCTTCCACTTGATGATGTAGATAACATTCCCTATGATGAGCATACCTTATGGAAGATTCAAACTTTTTATGATATTGAGAGTCTTGATGATCCAAAGACTCTAGTTGTAGCTACTAATTTTCCTATTCATATTTCATCTATTATTGCTCCTGATGATGATTGTATTCACATAGCCATAGATTCAAGTGATTTAGTGTAGCAAGACATTCATTGTCTTCTAGACTCAGTTCCATGGGATGAATACTTAACAAACATTTCTAGTTTGTTTGTGGAGTCCTATGTTGCAAATTTTGGAGACACTATTGATGACGCTCATCTTCTCTTTGGTGAAGATGATCCTTCTTCAATTGTTGTGAGGGATTATGTTGACCATCATCTCCATTTTCTACTTGATCAGTCTTTCGAGGTTCACATGATGGTAGATCCTTTGATACAATAGTTGAAGGAGGTCAATTTCTCTTCAGAGGAGATATTTGAGTTTTTAATACATGTTCTATATTCATCCTCAGTTAATCTTGATTTGTCTTTTTTAGTAGATTGGCATAGTACACATGATTTGGAGGAGGCACCTTTCAGTATTGACATGGGGACACTTGAGTAGGTTTCAGAGATTTCATACATTTTAAGGCTTCTTCCTACATATGGGAGAGGCTTCATTGGTACAGCTTTGGTTCTATTTCTTCCTAAAGGGATGAATGTTGTTCTACACTCATGGAGGAGTTTCTACATTGAGCCTTACACATCCACCACATGTGTACATTCTACATTGAGGGGGGGTAACTTGGTCTATCTTCCTCTTCTTCTCTCTTATAGGGGGATTTTTTCCTCACATAAGGTCTTCTTCACTCTAATTTTTTATTGTATTTATCTCTCTTTCTAGAGGGGGGTTTTTCCTATGTGGTTTTCCCTCTTTATCCTCTTTATGAGAGATTGCATTGCATCTATGTTTTTTTACACTTGCATCTTGTACATGGGTACCTAATATGGCCTAGTAGCTGAGACACATCTTGCATTATTATCTAGCTTTCATGAGCTTAAGTACATTTCCCTAAGTTGCACTTAAGGGGGGGTGTTGGTGTAAATAAGTATTTACTATTTACACTTTACTTAAGTTTATTTAGGTTAATGCAAATTCATATCAGTTCTCATGTAGACACCTAGGATTTTTCATATTCATATGAGTTTTCATGTAGAGAACACCATAGTTTGCACTCCAATTGAGCATATGTTGTTTATTACATCTCTTTATGAGATACACCTTTACATTCTTATCCTCTCATTATTTCATGTACATTCATATAAAATGGAGGATAATCAACTCTTGGTGGACATGTGCTTAGTTGTTTCTTATCTCTTTGCATGACTCCTAGTCATCTTGATTGCCTTTATATACAAGGCACTTCTATGATGTATTCATCCAATTATCTGATTAATCCATTATCATTTGATCATATCTTGTCTCTTTTGTGCTATCTCTTGAGCTTTGAGATCTTGGCATTTCATTCTTGCCTTAGGAAAATTCTTACAAAGAGCATTGGGAAATAATGAAATGGGTGCTTTGCTATCTTAGAGGCACAAGTAATTATTGTATGACCTATAACAGTTGTAGAAATTCAGTGTATGGTTATGTTGATTTTGATTTTGCAGCTGATTTGGACAAAAGGAGATCTACATCATGTTATGTCTTTACTCTTGCAGGTGGCACAATTAGTTGGATGTCAAAACTACAAGCAATGATTGCTCAATCTACAACTTAGGTAGAATATATGTTTGTCTCACATGCTTGCAAAGAGGCAATTTGGTTGAAGGGTTTTTTGGGTGAGTTTGGAAAAGTGTAGGATAATGTGATTATATTTTGTGATAATCAAAGTGCTATCCATTTGGATAAAAATACAACTTATCATAGCAAAACTAAGCATATTGAGATTAAGTACCATTTTGTAAGACAAGTTATTGAAGAAGGTGGAATATCTCTTGAAAAGGTCCATAAACCTAGAAATTGTGCAGATATGTTTACTAATGCAATGCTAGTAGAGAAGGAAAAGAGATGATACATGGGCTTGGGAAAGTATTAGGTAAATTATTGTCAAGGTGGAGATTGTTAGATAACGACAATAATTGGAGAAAAGTAGAAAAAAAAAGATTGTGAAAACAATATTTTTTCTATTTTAGAAAAAGAATAGTTTTTATCTTCAAAAGGAAACTTTAAGTTTTTTCAGGAATAAATCAAGTTTTATTCTATGTTGAGAAGCTTTTCTCTTACCTTCAAGAGGTTATATCTTTCTTCTCTATGAAGGCATAAAATCAATGTCTACATATAAATATTGCAGCAACAACTGTGATGTTGGAGATGTAATGAGTTTCTTCTAAGCAATAAGAATAACAATACTTTCCACATGGATGTTTCCTTGACATATTGTCAAGGTTTTACCACTTATATCTATGTATTGTTATTTCTCTTGCTATTGTTATTTATTTCTCTTATTATTTCTTTGCATCTAACTTGTGTTGTAATTATATTATTTATTGTTAATGCTTTCAGTTCTATAACATTCAGCTTGTGAATGGAATTCTGAATTAGTGCAATGTGCTCGCAATAAACATGTCTAGTAAAGTTTAAACCATTGGACTCTTCAATACTAGAGTCGATCACAATTTTCTGCCATTGTTTTGAGTTTTGAACAATTTCTAACATCAAGAGAACTCAATGACTTCACATTTCTCAAATCCACTTCCATAATATATATTGTAAAGTTTGATAGACTAAAGGCTTATATAGTGAACCTCACCAATTAAGATCCTAGATATGTATTGTTCATTTCTTGTCTTTAGCTTTTTAAGGCCACCGTTGGGGCCTTCCCTTTATTCTAATCTAATCCTCCTTAAAATTGGATATCCCAAATAATCAAAGATTGAGTGAGTGTGTGTGTGTGTGTGTGTGTGTGTGTGTGTGTGTGTGTGTGTGTGTGTGTGTGTGTGTGTGTGTGAGAGAGAGAGAGAGAGAGAGAGAGAGAGAGAGAGAGAGAGAGAGAGAGAGTCATCTCTTCTTTTTAAGTAGAATTATCATCCCCTTTTAATGTGGAAGACCTCAAAAATATATAAGAAATTTCTCTAGGTTTTTTGATATTCCTAGTAAATTTGGAAGCTCTTTCAAATGGGTTTGAAGAATTTGAACCTCTTTTAACTAGGACAATGCTTGAAATTCGAGATAAATTTGTGCAAATCTTTTAATAATAAAGGGAAAGCATAGTCCCACAAAAACTATCATATAATGCATTTCACCATATAGCTTCAATAGAATTTTAATATTGGGACAATATCAAATACCTGTGTTCTATTCTTCCACAATGTTTTGAGTTCTCCCTTATAAATTTGCAAACATTGCAATTTATGAAGAGGAATCCATGAAGGAATGCTTGGTTGTTCTTTGGAATTCCCCTCAAGCTGGAACCATAGTAGGGAAGCTAATATTTTAGGACAACTATTTGACTAGCCTAAAAATAATTTAACTTGAAAATCCAGAGACTAGAAGACTAAATAAAATGCTTGGAAATTACACAAGATGCAAGCATGCACAAAGAAAAAGTTTGATCCAATTGATTCTCAAGATGTCTAAGGCCAAGGAAAATTCTTAGAAATTAGAGTTCCTCATCTGTAGGTACAAATATTATAGTTGTTTCTGTACTATTTAAGGGAATAAAGAAGGATAATGCATTGGAAGTAGCCAAGAAGGGAGATTGGAATCAAAATTATTTGCCACTTCCAAAGATTTGTGGTGTTTGGATGACTTGCAAGGAAATTAACATTGGAGAATCAAATGCATAATTTACACTATAGGAGGATTTCTAGGAAACTGATTCAGTTTGTGTGGTGTTAATTGGAATAAGTGTTTGGATGCTTTGTGCCTGATCGAATATTGATTTTT
Organism: Cupressus sempervirens; assembly: GCA_028749045.1. NCBI lineage: Eukaryota > Viridiplantae > Streptophyta > Pinopsida > Cupressales > Cupressaceae > Cupressus > Cupressus sempervirens. The sequence goes on along the minus strand of CM053789.1, from coordinate 51,890,126 downwards.
AAAAAAATATACTTTACCTCCTATTAATAAACTACTATTGGAAAGAAATGAAATTTCTCACTCCTCCAAATTAATAAATTTCTTACTTCATTTCAACCTTTTATTTGGCCACTCAACACTACAACCATCATAAATATGACATATAACAAGAACTATTCGACTTTGCTTTCTTATTAAAATTTAGAAACATATGACAAGAACTATGATGCTTTGATCTCTTATTAAAATAGAAATAATTAATAATGATTCTTTAACAAAAAATCAATTCATAAATGATATAACTAATCAACAATGGTAAAAAGCACTTGCACACTTTTCCCCATTTGATCTTCCTTCAACCCTTCACAAATCCCCTTCTTCTTAATCCCATGTCTCCTCAAAACATCTAAAGTTTCATTTATCAAGCAAAGCTCCTAATAATCGCATCTCACTAGTGTAACTACCCATTCTCCTTCCTGTACTTTAAGAGTAACCCCATGGTAAAAAAGGGCAATGGTGTGAAGTGATCCATTTGTATCCTATGCAAAAGAACAACTATCAACAAGAGCTCTGTCGGGCATGAGTCCTTGCCTACTACAAAAAGTATGAGAAATTATTATAGACCTAACTAAATATATGTAATATTAGTTAGAGATATAATATGTGAATATACGATACTAATATTTTGATATTGTTTTAGAAAAGATTAGCATTTATGTATTATAAAATATATTTGATTATAATTATGTAACAATATTAAGTTAATTTTTATTAGTTTATAGATATATAAAAATTAAGTTTAGGAAAATTTTGTGAATCATATGGTTAATATATTAAATCCTAATGTGATGTAAATGTGAAGAGTAAAATTTGACTTGTACTATATAGCTTGTATTAGTTTACATTACTATGTAAATAAAAACATAGTCGAATAGGTTGAAATAAATATTGTTGAATGTTAATTATTACTACTATTTCAATTAAATTTATGTTAGGTTTATATATTTAATTTCTTAATGCATATTTTTTATATTTCATTCACTTTTCATCGTGAAATATGAGAACATTGAAATATATTAGACTTATTTGTCTTAATATTTATTTTTAGCAAAAATTAAATTTTTGACTCATAATAGAAATATTGAAAAACTCTACATACAACATAAATTTTGAATGGTTTTATAGATTTATTTTTAAAATTCTCTCTCTCTCTCTCTCTCTCTCTCTCTCTCTCTCTCTCTCTCTCTCTCTCTCTCTCTCTCTCTCTCTCTCTCTCTCTCTCTATATATATATATATATATATATAATTTTTATTTTTTTAAATGTTATTAAAGTTTCAAAAATATTATTTACAAATGCTAAATATTTATAATATCTTTATTAGTCATAGATAAAATATTAATTAAACTAAAAGTAAAAAAATGTTTTATCTTTCAAATCATTAGTATATCTCTCTCACCCATGGCTATGCCTAAATAATAATAAAAATCAATGTTTGACAAAAAAAAAAAGTGGTTTTGATTCCCTTAGAGGTAGAGTCGGCAAAGTTTGGATGTTGTTGGGAGGGGGCCTACACGTTTTTGCATGTCCCATCACGACAGTCACATTATACACTTGCCTTACAACTAGCAATGCAGCCCTTACAAAGTACTATTAAGTGCAATTAATGTTGTTTCTTCAAAAAGATATATTTCTGAATTTTTGAACTAAGAAAATAGCGTAAGATCCGAAGAAAATTGTAATGGATCAATTGACAAATAGAAATAAACTAGCATAAATTAATTTAAAAATAGAAATCTTGTCAAACTTTGAAACTTGAGTATTTTTAGAATTGCATAAATTAAATAAGGGTCTATTGAAAACATTAGTTCCCTATATAGGCTGGGACTAATAACAAACACAAACAACCAAAAAGTACATTAAATTCTCACATGGAGTAAATGTTGCAGGGACACATTTTGCCGACTCCATCGACAACAATATTAGTGTCACGAAAATTTGACTCGGCTCCATTCACCGCTCTTCCAATCATGACCATTAAATCTAGCAGGCTCTGAAATTAAAGAAAAAATACTGAATTCATCCATGGTAAATTCTTCTTATTTAAAGATCGCTAAATTGACCAAAAAAATATAGACTAACTTGTAAGTAAAATTTACAAAACAAAGTTGAAGGTCAATAATGAAATGAATAAAAGTTGCACTAACAACAATATTTATGATTGTCTGTTAAAAGTGAATATTGAAATCATTACCTTCAGATTGTGAACGTAACTCTGTATTAGCGCATTGCTACAATAAACAAGTTGAAAGTTCCATGGATTTTAGCACTTCCAACTCTTCCATACCTTCTATCGTCTCTAGCTTGTCACAAGAATCCATCACCAAATTCTTGAAAGGCCTGGCAACAACTCAAGCTTAGGACACTCTCTAACAATCAATTCTCTAAGCCCCGCACGATCACCAGTTCCTGCTCCTGCTCGCAAACCTTTGCAGCCTTGTACAGATAGACTGATATTTATGTTGGCTGCATAATGTTATGTATCTTCTCACACTGAGATATCTCAAGTTCTTCCAAGCAGGTCATTGTGGAGAGATCTGACAACTGATCCTCAACCTGAGGACAATTAGTAATATATAGAACCTTCTAAGAAAGGAGTTCCCGGAAACACATTTCAAATTTTGACAATACTATAACCGAAGAAACTCCAACTTCCTACATCCATCAATTACAATCCTCTCCAGACAATTTAGATTTTCAAAAGCTGGCAACTCCTTAAGCTTCAGACAGCCCAAGATGCTTAATTGTACGAGGTCTTCACTAGAAAACTGCATTTTTTCAAATTTGGACAATTGTCTAACTTAAAATATTTCACCACACCATTTCTCTGAAATGCTATGTTGTCCAGACACTTCATACCCCTGAAGCACAAGCACTCGAACTGTATCTTCTCACAAACAGAAATTTCCAGTTCTACAAGCTTTGCAAGATTAAATATTTCTAAGGCACACATTTCAAATGATTGCAGTTTTGAACAGTAATTTTTTTCAGGCAGCTCAGATGTGTAACTCTTGGCCCTTCAAGCTACTGGCATTCAGTAATTCACTAATTTTCAGTTGTGTCATACTCCTTAAACTTGATACTTCCGAAACACTATTAAAATGGTCAGCCGCTAACAAATCTGTACAATCTTTAACCTTCGGTCTCCTAAAATCTGGAATTCCTGACACAAGAGTCAAATTCCTCAGATTTGGAAGATCGGATGTTACTGCCAATCTTTTAGAGTCTGAAAATAACTATAAAATAAAACATTTTTGTATAGGGTTTGTGCAGAATCATGGTCAGTGAAAAATCAAAAAGTCAAGGTTATGTCAATTTGATGCGTTAATTTAAAGTAGTTATGAACTATAAATCAAAAAATTGTATGAAAAGAATCTATAGGAAATTGGATAAAGTTTGTAAACTACTAGGCAAGAAAAAATTATTTGAATAGTCAAAATTTTGGATTTTAATGCAGCATTAGAAAAATTTTAGGACAAAAATAAAAAGTAGGTGTATGTTTGACCACTTTAATCAAAATCAAATTATAATATTTTTTAATATAATTATAGCTATAAGAAAAAAACTCATGCTCGGATGTGACGCATATTTTGGGTATTTCTATTTAAAATAAATAATTAATTATAATTTATCTACTATAATTTTTTTAGATTAAAAAAATCTCATGTCTAACTATCTTAACTAATTGAAAAGCTTACATAAAATAAAATCCTATAGTAGATATCAATAATGTTATATTGTTTAAAAGTTACAGCTATTTTTTAATCGGTATGTCAACCAACACTTTACAAACATCTTTATTAGAAATTAATTAATAAATATTTATCGAACTCATAATTTGATAGCAATTATACCGATTGAATCTTGAGTGTTCTCAAGAAACCCTTTTTGTTTCATTGAATTTGGATGCAAAAATAGTGGTCAAATGGCCAATGAAAGTCTAAAAGTCCAGAAAATGTGGCTCAAACACATTTTTTGATTTGACCAAATAGGTTTGGTAAAACCCAAGTCTAATCGAGTATTCGGTAAGGAATCGAGTACCTGATCCCAAAACGTGGTAGCAAAATACAAAATTTCAAATTTGAGATATTGGGGACCAATTGTGCATTTTAAACCAAAAGTCTTACAAACATATTTAAATATGTTTTTTCTTTAAGATATAATGATTTTTGAATATTATTATTTTTTATTATATATTATATAATAAATTTTATTGTTATTATATTATATATGGTATTAAATATGATTAGAAAGTCTATTACGATCATTCTACTATATATTATTATATAGTATTCCATATTATCTATAGTATTATAAATATTATCTATATATTATTTAATATATACTACTATAATATATATTTTAACATAGTATTAGAACTTATTACATAGTATTATATAGTTTATTAAATTACAATATGTCCCAAGGGTCCTAGGACCCATATGGATAAATGTTGTGATGATATGGGTCGAAGGGGGTTGTAGGTTACTTTTGACCCATATGATTGATTATAATATGTGTCTAACGGTCTTAGAACCCCTAGGGATACATGTCATGATGAAATGGATCGAAGGGGTTCGTAGGTTAGCCTATGACCCCATTCAACCCATATGATCAATTACAATATGTCCCTAGGAATTCCTAGGGACAATTTCATGATAAAATGGATTTGAAGGGGCTTGTAGGTTAGACTACGACCCCATTCGACTCATATGATAGATTACAATATGTCCCTAGCTATGACCCCTAGGGACACATGTCGTGATGAAATGGTTTGAACCTACAACCCAATTCAACCCATACGATCGATTACAATATGTCCCTAGGGCTTTTAGGATCCCCAAGGACACATGTCATGATGAAATGGGTTGGGGTCGTAGGTTAGCCTACAGCCCACTTTACTCCATATGATCGATTACAATATGTTCTAAGTGGTCCTAGGACCCCTAGGGACACATTTCATAATGAAATGAGTTAAAGGGGATCATAGGTTAGTCTATAACCCCCTTAGACCCATGTGATCAATTACAATATGTCCCTATGGGTTGTAGGACCCCTAGGAACACATGTCATGATGAAATGAGTTAAAGGTGGTTGTAGGTTAGCCTAAAACCTTTGTTAAACCATATGATCAATTACAATATGTCCCAAGGGGTCCTAGGACCCTTAAGGACACATGTCATGATGAAATGGATCAAACAGAGTTGTAGGTTAGCCTACAACAGACCAATATGATCAATTACAATATGTCTCAAGGGGTCCTATGACCCCTAGGAACACATGTCATGATGGAATTGGTGGAAGGGAGAGCCTATGGCCCCCTTCAACCAATATGATTGATTACAATATGTCCCTTCAACCAATATGAACAATAACATAGGTTGTGATGAAATGGGTTGAAGGGGATTGTCGATTAGCCTACAACCACCTTCAACCCATATGATTAATTATAATATGTTCATAGGGTTACTATAACCCCTAAGGACACATGTCATGATGAAATGGGTTGAAGGGGGTTGTAGGTTAGCCTATGACCCCATTCAACCCATATGATCAATTATAATATGTACGTAGAGTTCCCATGACTCTTAGGGACACATGTCATGATTTTTCTATGACCTCACTTAGCCCATATGATTGATTACAATGTTCATAGGGTTTCTAGGACCCCTAGGGACATACATCATAATGAAATGGGTTGAAGGAGTTGTAGGTTAGCCTATGACCACCTTTGACCCTTATGATCAATTAATATATGTCCTTAGAGATCCTAAAAACCCTAGGGATACATATCATGATAAAATGGGTTGGAGGGGGTCATAGGTTAGCCTATTTACCCCTTCAACCCATATGATTGATTACAATATGTCCCAAGAGGTCCTTGGACCCCTAAGTTCACATGTTATGATGAAATGAGTCAAAGGGGGTCGTAGGTTAGCTTACTACCTTGCTCAACCCATATGATCGATTACAATATGTCCCTAGTGGTCTTGGGACCCCTAGGGACATATGTTGTGATGAAATGGGTCAAAGTAAGTAGTAGGTTAGCCTACAACCCCCTTCGACCTACATGATCAATTATAATATGTCCCTAGGGGCCTTTGGACCTAGACCCCAAGGGAAACATGTCATGATGAAATGAGTCAAAGGGGATTATAAATTAACCCACGAACTCATTTGACTCATAAGATCAATTGCAATATTTTTGTAGGGGTCCTATGATCCCTAAGGACACATGTCATGATGAAATTGGTCGAAGGGGGTTGTTGGTTATCCTATGACCCCCTTTGACCCATATGATTGATTACAATATGTCTCAAGGGGTCTTAGGACCCCTAGGGACACATGTCATGATGTAATGGGTCGAAGGGGGTTGTAGGTTAGCCTACAACCCTCTTTGTCTCATATGATCAACCTACAACCCTCTTTGTCTCATATGATCAACCTACAACCCTCGTTGTCTCATATGATCGATTACAATCTCTCTAGGGATGACACATGTTGTGATGAAATGGGTCTAAGTACATTTGGAGATCAATCTTCTGAGGGTCATAACTCAAAGCTTATGAGGGATATCAATGAAATATCAAATGCTATAACATGATGATGTCTAGGTCTACAGTAAGCTCTGTTAGTGTAGAGAGATCACATTCCATTTGGATTTCACACAACAATCTTGCCTAATGCCAAAACATGCAATGTGTCTTAGCTCATTGGTGCATTACTGCATAACTTTGAAACCATTGATCATGGCATTGAATTTTCAGTTTCATTAGCTCCACATAGGTGGGTGAACCCTATTGATACCCTTGTTCCAAACATAGAGAACCTACAACATTCACAGCTACCTCGTACCAAAGAGTCTCTAAGATGCTCTCTGTGTGTTAGGAGATCAATCTTCTAAAGGTCATAACTCAAAAATTGTGAGGGTTGTCGGTGAAATGTCAAATGCTATAAGAAAATGATGTCAAGGTATAAAATAACCTCTCTCAATTCAGGGAGAACACATTCTATTTGCATTTGGCACAATGAGATTGCATGATGCCAAAACATGCAGTGTGCGTTAGTTCATTGGTGCATCACTGAATAACTTTGAAACCACTAATCATGAAATCCAATTGATAGCTTCATTAGCTCTAAATGGGCAGGTGAACCATAGTGGTACCCTTGTTCCAATCATAGAGAGCCTACAACATTCGTAGCCACCCCATACCGAAGAGTCTCTAAGATTCTCTAAATGGGTTTGGAGACTAATCTTCTCAAGGATGTAACTTGGTGCTCATGAGGGCTATCAATGAAACATAAAATGTTATAGGAAGGTGGTGTTGAGGTCTAAAATAACCTCTCTCATTTCAAAGAGTTCTCATTCCATTTGGATTTGCTACAATGATCTCGCCTGATGCCAAAACTTCCAATGTGCCTAAGTTTATTGTTGCATCACCATGTAATTTTCAAAATTTTGGTTGTGGCATCAAATCGTCAACTCCATTAGCTCTATATGGGTCGGTATACGCTAGTGACTGTTAGCATTAAGTTATTATTTCCATTAGTGATAACACTTTTCTATATCAGTATAGCTACTGAGCTCAGTACTCAGTTTCCTACACTCACCGAGCTTCACAGTTTACACCAACCGTCTATAGGAGCATTCAGTGGTTACCTTGTAGGTATATCACTTAAGTAGTTCATACCGAGCATTCATGAAGCTATCCAGTGAATGTGCAATCTAGTAGTGTCTACTAAGTTTACAGTGTTCACCGAGCTTCACAGTGTTTACCAAGTGATGGAAGTGTAGTGTTTACCGAGTAACGGAAGTATAGTGTTTACCGAGTGAAATCAAGGTAAACGAAGGATCCAATTTTTATGGAGTGACACTATATCTACTGAGTCTCCAATGGTTACCAAGTTCCAAGCTACATTGTGTGGTTAGTATGAACCGAGCTTCTACTTCTACCTAGTGCATGATGATGTTGAGTAATGCAGTGGATGCCGAGTATCAGAAGGTCACCAAGTCAGCTTGAAGAACCTAAGTTTTATACTATTTGGCCAACTCAGTAATGTTTTGTTCACTTGTGTTTTGGCTGACCTTGCAATTTTAATTATTGGAATGGTATATATGTAATTTATTATATCATTTGCAGGGTATGAATGAGTATGTGAAGGAACGGATATGTAAAGCTTTGAGACGAATGAAAGCGAATCAACAATAGAGAAGAGTATTTAGCAAGGTCTACAAGGAGTAGTAAAGATTCATCAGTCACAAGAGGTGATCTATACTTCAAGGATCTAATTAGCAATCAAGTTGTAAGTAGATCCACTATTTCATCCTAACAGGTGAATTAGTTTTGTAAATCCTTTAACAGGGTAGACTTAAAACTCTTTGTATAAATCTCCTAACAGAGTGCATACTTCAGTGTATGTTTGTAAATTCTTTAACAGGGTGGATCTAGTAGTCCTTTGTGCTCCTAACAGGGTAGATCACGAGAAGTGGTCAATGTAAGTCTTAACAAGCCAACTTCATACTATAGTAACGAAGTTTTGTGGGTATCATCTCCACCCTAGTTTTACTTTCTATTTGGAAGGTTTTTGGGTCACCAAATCACTATGTACATGTGTTATGAATGTTTGATCTCTCATATATGCAGTAAATTAGATTAATGAATGGTGAATAGTATATATGGTTAAAGTACTGAATTGTTTTAAAGTTTTTAAAGTTACTGATTCACCCCTCCCCTCTCAATAACCTATCATATCTTGAATATTTCCAACAATTGGTATCAGAGCTTTGTGGTTCACAAGATAAAGTTTAACAGCTTGAGAAAAAATTTAAAGGACAAATGGAGATATTCAAACTTGATAAAGCAATTGAAAATGAAAAGCTAGATCTGGAAATGGCCATGGCTCAACTCAAAGAAGCAAAGGAGCATCTTTCTCAATCCCTGAAGAAAAAGAAGGAACTTGTAAGACAAATGAATGACCATCAGTATGTTGAAGAAAAGATTAAAGACCTTTTACCATCAAGTAGTTCAGCTGAAACAAATGAGGCAATCAAGGAACTCCTAGCAAAGAATGGTTCTCTGCAGGAAGAAGTAAGAAAGCTTAAAAGAGAACAAGAAATCCAATCAATTAGGCTATGTGAAGTTTTAGAATAGAGAAACAAGGCGAATGAAGACTTAGAGGCAAGAAATAATCAATTCCTTTAGCATGAAGATCTCGTAGATCAACTATCTAATGCAAATAAAGAAACTATGAATCTGAGATCTGAAAATGAAAGCCTGAGGAATGATTTAATCATTGAAAGACAAATCAATGAAAGCTTACAAAGTGACTTGAGATCTGAAAGATAAATCAATGAAAGTTTGGAAAATGACTTAATCGCTGAAAAGCAAGTCAATGAAAGGATAATGGAATCTCAATCAAACATGACTCAATTAAATCAACAAACTGAGCAAAATCTTCATAGAAAAAGGGTAAAGTAGGTCTTGGTTATAAGGAAGAAGGTGAAACCTCCAAACAAGGTGCCCAAAGGAATCAAAGACCTACTTAGAATCACTGTGGTAATTTAGGTCATACATCAAACAAGTGTTGGAGAAATGGAAAAGGTAAATTCTATGGTAAATGCTACAATTGCAGTCAGCATGGTCATAAAGCTAATGAATGTAAAGAGAAACCAAATTTTGAAAGAAATTGTCACAAATGCAAGAAGCATGGTCACAAGGCATTCCAATGCAGATCCAAATCATTCAATCTAGCTAAACAACTTGTTAAAAAAAATTTGGATGGGACTACAATACCTGGTGCAGATGTCATTATTGTGGAGAATATGGACATATTGGTATAAACTGTGCAAGACATCACCTAAGGAAGAAGGAAACTACTGTAAGGTGCTATACATGCACAGAACTCGGAAATATAGCTAAAAATTGCATGAACATAGGAAGAGTTGAAGATGAAAAGAAAACTAAAGCTGATAACATTCGAAAGCAGATGAGGCAATAGTGGATTCCTAAATCTACTGAGCAAGATACTTCAAATGATAACAATGTCACTCAAGAAGTGGGTGACTCCACCATTCCCAATTAGATTCATAAAGGAGGATATGGGACTGCATCTTCTAGTGATATCTCAAGCATTTCCAAAATAAAAGAAAGCAAAATGATCAAATCAGTATTCTAGATACAAAAGGATCAAAGTAAGTGTATCTTTTGCCGAGTTGCATCTACCAAGGAAAGTTGGTTGAGGACCTTACCGAGCTAGGTTGGGAGCAACAAAAGTTTTATTCAATCACCGAGTTGCAAGCTTCTACCAAGCAAGTGAATGATAGCCTATCAAGCACTATGTCATCTCAGCTACCTTCATACCAAGCATTTATGGAAAAAAATTCATCAAAAGGGCAGAATTTGATTTCATTCTTCACCATGATTACAGAGCTAAGAAATTTCCAGCAATTCCAAAGTAAACTCCAAGTGATTTCAAGCAATTTTCAAGTGGAGAATTTGTTCAAAATTTTCTTACACCTACTAAGTACCGAGAGTAGTAGCACCACCACCAAGACAAAAAAAAAGGTTTAGAAATGCTAGTTAAAGGTGTTGAGTTTCAAGTTAGTTCTAGCAATTGTAAAATCACTCGACCCTAATGGAGCTCAATCGCAAACTCCACCAAAGATACTTTTCGTCAATGATATTCGTACTCATTTTAGATGTTCAATTCAAGAGATTGGAAACCTAGAATGGACAATGCCCTAGGAGAAATGAGTATTGATGGTTCTTTGAAACTCGAGCATAAGCATCTAGAGACCAAAAGGTTAACCCATATCTCGCATATGCTAGGAAATTTCAAAATTAAGTGAATAAGATACATACTCAGTCATTTTCACAATGGGAAACTATGGTTAGAGAAGCCAGTGCTAATCACCAAGAAAATGATTCATAAGATTACTGGTCTCCCCATACTTAGTAAAGCAAAAACTACCAAAACCCTAGGTCGGGATGAACTATAGAAGAAAACCCTAGCTGAATGGGATAGTAGAGGTTTAAAGGTTAGCATTGTATCTGATGTTGAATTAAGGTTTGGCATTCATGTCATTGCCCACAAAATTTATAGCTCTAGTCATCTGAACAGTGTGCCCTATGAGGCTATGGATTTGGCTCTCAAAATTGTGAAGAAGAACCTTGAATTTGACCTGTCAGAATTATTATTGAAACAATTGAACAAGAACATGGACAGCATAAGGACTTCAAAGAATAATCCCTCCAAATTTGGTTCCTTATTGACTTTTTTATTTTTCTATGTCCAAAAATTCTTTCCATCTAAAGGAATTGTTGTGTGGAGAAACGATATTCCAATTCTATATCAGATAAATGAGTTTGTAGCAAAAATGGGTGAAAACTTTGATAGCATCATGGATAATTATTTTGAAGATTTCAAGGAACGGATGAATAACAAGTTTTGAATTCCACCAAAACTTGTTAAAGACTACAAAGATGATGTATGCTTTATGGTTGATTGTGATAAAGTATACATTCAAGCAGTCAGGCCCCGAGTTGCATGGGTGAAACCTCTTCCTTATGAGGTTAATATTGACAAAGCCAGGGACATTATTGAAGCATTGGTAAATGAGCTTGTAGATCCTAAGCTTCCTACCTTTGGCACTTATGATGAAGCCAAGACTAGAATTGAGCTTGAAATCAAGCTACCCCAGGCTATAAACAAATGAAAGAGGAAGATAGCCAAATTGAAAACTACAACCGGCCCTCTTATGCTTCCTGAAGGAAAAGGTGAGGATGAAGAAGAGGAGCAGGAACCAAAAGATATAGAAAAAGAATCAGAAAAGGAGGCAAAACCAATCAAAAAGAAGGGCAAGGTAATCATTACCAAGCCACCCAAGGCCTCCACAGTTGTTTTCACTAGGCAAGAAAAATGTAAGAACAAAGGTGAAGTAGTGTTCAGCAAGCCCCAACTGACCTTCCAAGAAAGATTGAAACAGTTAGAAGAGGGAGCTAGCATCACAAATTTCAAGGCATTGAAATTTGAAACAAGGACTAATGCAGAGAAAATACAAATTGAGGAACTGATACTCAATAAGATGGGAAAATGGAAATACTCCCCGGACCAGCTTGCCCCTCAAATCTCCAAAGAGCTATTGGAGAGATTGCAACCAAGATGGGAGTCAGCCACCCAAACGGCCAAAGACATATATGAGCAATCCTTGAAGAATCTTCTACCGAATCTTACTGAAGAAGAAATAAAGGCAGCAATGAAGAACCACAAAGGTAAAATGATGATTAGATTTCACACATGTTTGATTTTAATTAAGGACATTAAGCATTTTTTAAGTGATGCAACAAACATGTGGAAGAACATCTATCATCTGCAAAAACCCAATGATAATCCTGTTGAAATCAAGAATGGTGACAACAATGATAGTGATGATTTTGATAACACTCCATCTATCACAGTTACACCAAGAGAGCTACATGGACTTATGGAAGAAAAAGAGGAAGAAGACAAGGAGGAAGAAGCAATTGAGGAAGAAAAGGATGAAGAAGATCCAGTAAAAATTGTAGTCGAAGTTATTGCATCCCTTCCTCACTCTCCACCAAAGACTGTTACATCTACTATGGAGATAGCTTCTGCAAGTGAGACTATGAACACAATTGCCACATCAATAGATCAATCTTCACCAGCCTCCTCCTAGCTCCAGGTATCTAAAATAGATGTGCCAAGCACTTCATCTACCGAGCTGACTGTCACCTCTTCAGCTACCGAGTCTGCCTCCCTAGCTCCTTCATCAACAGTGAGTGTACCAGTAAGTTCCACAATTTTTTTTTCATCAATTCCAGTAAGTTCTGCAATTTTTTTCTCATCAGTATTATCTATATCCACTTCAACTCCAATCAGTTCAAATACTGCTATGGGTACTCTACCGAGTGTGATACCATTTTTGGGAAGTATTTCAATTTTTGATCTAGTTAGTACTTTTGTTGGTACTCAATCCTTGACTCCTATCCCATTTTTCCCTACTAGCCCTTTTATCTCCACTATTGTATCTATTCCTAAGGTCAATCCAGTCACCATAGAAGTCAAACACAAGCATCCATTAAAACTTTTGATCACTGGAAAGGAAATTGGAGAAGACATTGACTTGGACATTGAAATAGTGATTCCAAAGATTGTCTATGACATTGCTACCATTGAAGAGATGAGGTTAGCTAGTCAACTCATAGAGATGAAAGATACATAGAAACAATTAAGATCAGAAAGGGATAAGGAATACAAAATAATTGAGAATACCAAGGATATAATTATAGATGCTATACGTGTTGTAGTAGATTCTACTTAGCACATTTTGATTCAATTATAAGAGGCTATACAGAAATTTAATGAAGATTGTTTCAGACAAGAGAAACTTATTGAAAAAGCAGAAAGGAAATTTGATAATAAGGTGCTAGAGCATATTGCTCAAAAGATAGCAATCAAGCAAGTTGATTTGTCAACAATTTTGGGTAATTTTGAAAATTCTTTTAATGATGCAGCATCACTTTTTGCCAAACTCTGTGATGTTTCTAGTTTTACTAAAGAAATAAAGGATAAGCTAAATAAGATTGACATTGATATGCAATCAAGTGCATCCAAGTTAAAGGTGGACTCCTCCTCCACAATCTCCCATCACACCAAGATTAGATATCTGGCAAATGTACAGACAGAACTATTGAGAGAGGAAGCAAGGATCTGGTCTACACTCATAGACATCCAGAACATGATCCTTCCTAGCATGGACACAATGCAGAAACATATTGCTCATTGCAAAACATTGGTCCAAGATCATAACTTCTCAATGGATGATCACATGATCCAATTATTAGTAGTTCAAATTGCTCTCTCCACCTGTCAAAATTTGTAGCAGACTTGGGATAACATTTTTGCCACCATACTTAAGGTACATCAATATTTTCTATCTCACTTTGGTGTAACCGTATAAATTGTATATATGTAGTCCTTTCGCATTATTGTCAAAAAGGGGGAGAGATTCAGTATAAGTGATAGGGGGAGTTAGCACTCAATACAGTTAACATGTGTACATAAGAATCTTTATATATAGATTATAAGTCATCAAGAAGATATATAGAAATGTACATGCAGTAGTTCTACAAAGATCAATTTTGAAAACCTAAAATTCATTGAGTCTGGTTATGTACATATGTTTTGGCTTATAAGTGTTTTTGTCACTAATGCCAAAGGGTGAGATTGTTGGCATTAAGTTATTATTACCATTAGTGACAACAATTATCTATATCAGTATAGCTATCAAGCTCAGCACTTAGTTTCCTACACTCATCGAGCTTCATAGTTTACATCGAGTGTCTATAGTATATACCGAGCATTCAGTGGTTACCTTGTAGGTTCATCACTTAAGTAGTTCATACCTAGAATTCATGAAGCTACTGAGTGAATGTGCAATCTAGCAGTGCCTACTGACTTTATAGTGTTCACGAAGCTTCACAGTGTTTACCAAGTGATGGAAGTATAATGTTTACTAAGTAAAAAAAGTATAGTGTTTACCGAGTGAAATCAAGGTAAATGAAGGATCCAATTTTTACCAAATGACACTATATCTACCGAGTCTCCAATGGTTCCCCAGTTCCAAGCTATGTTGTGTGGTTAGTATGAACCAAGCTTCTACTTCTATTGAGTGCATGATGATGCTGAGTAATGCAGCGGATGTCGAGTATCAGAAGGTCACCAAGTTAGCTTGAAGAACCTGAGTTCTCTACTATTTGGCCGACTCAGTAATGTTTTGTTCACTTGTGTTTTAGCCGACCTTGCAATTGTAATTATTGGAATGGTATATATGTAATGTATTATATCATTTTTAGGGTATGAATGAGTATGTGAAGGAATGGATATGTAAAGCTTTGAGAAGAATGGAAGTGAATCAATAGCAGAGCAGAGTATTCAACAAGGTCTACAAGGAGCAGTAAAGATTCATCAGTCACAAGAGGTGATCTATAATTCAAATATCTAATTAGCAATCAAGTTGTAAATAGATCCACTATTTCATCCTAACAAGTAAATCAGTTTTGTAAATCCTTTAATAGGGTAGACTTAACAATCTTTGTATAAATCTCCTAACAGAGTGCATACTTCAGTGTATGTTTGTAAATCCTCTAACAAGGTGGACCTAGGAGTCCTTCGTGCTCTTAATAGGGCACATCACCAGAAGTGGTCAATGTAAGCCTTAACAGGCCAACTTCATACTACAGTAACAGAGTTTTGTGGGTATCGTCCCCACCCTAGTTTTACTTTCTATTTGGAAGGTTTCTGGGTCACCAAATCACTGTGTACATGTGTTATGAATGTTTGATCTCTCATATATGTAGTAGATTAGATGAATGAATGGTGAATAGTATATATGGTTAAAGTGTTGAATTGTTTTAAAGTTTTTAAAGTTACTAATTAACCCCTCCCCTCTCAGTAACCTGTCATATCTTGAATATTTCCAACAAGTGACACCCTTGTTCTTACCATGGAGAACCTACAATATTTGTAGCCACCCTATACTGAAGTGTTACTAAGATGCTCTAAGTGTGTTTGGAGATCAATCATCCAAGGGTTGTAGCTCACAAATCATGAGGGTTGTTAGCAAAATGTCAAATACTATAAGACAATGATGCACAAGTCTACACTAACTTGCAATAATCTTTCCTGATGCCAAAACTTGCAGTGTGCCTCAGACTCTAGTTCATTGGTGCATTACTACATAACTTTGAAACCACTGATTGTGGCATTGAAGTGTCAACTCTGTTAGTTGTGTATGGGTGGGTGAACCCTAGTGACACCCTTGTTCTAACTATGGAGATCCTATGACATTTTTAGCCACCCTATACTGAAGTGTCTCTAAGACATTCTAAGTGTGTTTGGAGATTGATCTTATAAGGGTCATAGATCAAAGATCATGAGGGCTATTAGTAAAACATTGAATTCTACATGATAGTGATGCCAAGGTTTACAATAACCACTCTCAACTCATAAATATCACATTCCATTTGAATTTGGCATAGCTATCTTGCTTGATGTCCAAACTTGCATTGTATGCAACTTCATTGGTGCATCATTTCCCTACTTTCAAACCATTGATCATGTCATTGAATCATCAGTGTTGGTATCTCTAGATGGATGGGTGAACCCTATAGGCACCCCTATTTTGACCATAGAACCCTTATAATGTTTGCAACCAATACTTACTAAAGCATCCCCTAAGACCAAAGATGGGCTCCTAAGAGCAAATCGACCATGGATTTGGCTAATTGTAGACATCTTAAGGAATTGCAAAGATTATTTCAAATTAAATATACATGATATAATTTCAAATCAAACATTGCATTAAAATTTGATAATAAAGGTTGATAAAATGTTCTTCACAAATTAGTACATTTGAATCAAATATAACAATCATGATCAAAATGAATGATATTCCATAAACATGAACAATACACATGATGCATGATAAATTGAACAATACTATAATAAATAAAAAGTATATCCTTATGCACATAAATGAAATATATATATATATATATATATACACACACACACACACATGTATATATATATATATATATATGTATGTATATGTATATATATATATATATGTATGTATATATATCAAAACGCATGGGTAAGTGCACCAAGTTGTGGTGCCAAAAAGGTGACACATTGTTTTTTTTTTTTTCAATTTTCAATATCGCGTGCGCGCTATAGCACGCACATGCTATGGCTTGGGTAACCTAATCCATAGGGTGTATGCACTATGTAAAAAGAAAAAATATTATAAATGAGCTGCATACCTGTAGCCCATTTATTTTCACTCATTTTTCTTACTTCTCCTCATTGTAGCATGTACACGGATTACAACAAAACAAGTTTTTCACCACCTACCTTGCCAATATGCCTCCTCGCCATCGAAGTTTGAGATCACAAGCACACCATATGTTATTTAACTTTCTTTTTGTATTGTTTAATTTTTTTTAATTGTTTTATAGGTTTTTTACAATTTTTCTTTAAATTTTTTTATTTATTTAGATTTCAATTAATTTCTTGTCAAAAAATGTCAATAATGAATTGGCAAATCCCCAAGAAGCTCAAAACCCTCAACAAGATCAAAACGAAAACCCTCAAGAAAATCAAAACCAAAACCCTCCATAAGAAGAACAAAAAATTTTGTAGTCTAAACCAATTGCAAGACCTCCTCCTAGCACACAAAAAAATATAATAAATGAAATAGAAAGAGGAAAAACTAAATTAGAAGGACTCATTGGTCTGTTGAAAGAATATGGACAAAACAATCCAATGAGAGCTCAATTGGCATCATCCCACGAATCCATTAAGATCTACATAGCTTTTGTCAGTGGTCAGTTAGATGTTTGGTGGGTTAAGAGGGATGAACAAAAAAGATATTATGCAAATAAATTATCATATCAAGATGTTAAAAAATATCATATACCAAAAGGTACAATATGTGCACTATTTAGAAAACTCGGTAAAAAAATACTGTTAAAGAGTACTAAACGGTTCCCCATCCATTGGTGCATACATTATGCTATTAGAAATAATTTTTTGGATAGATGGTGGATGGTTTTTGATGCCCCTCCTTGCAATAATCATGAGGTCTCCATGTATTTCTTAAAGAAATTATATTGTGAGTTTTTCTTTGGAGAGATCCCCAATTATTTTGATATATTAGACTCCTAGGGTAGAGGTGGGGGTCATCATTTGAGAGGACGAGGGCACGTCATAACCCTAATGTAGTTAGGGCACCTGTGGTCAAGCGATAGGGTGAGCATGTGACTATTAATGCTTTTACATAGACCTTCATTCATTGCATGAGTCCATTAGTTGAGAGGGATCCTTCTGTGTGTGGTGTTCACATGTGCACATCATGTAGATCATTATGCACATTTGACACTCATGTTGGAGATGGTGCGGATGATGGACTTGTCACTAATCACTTCCTAAATGAGACATTTGGCATTGACACACAGGTAAATTACAATTATAATTTACTAATTTGATCACATTT
The DNA here is from genome assembly GCA_028749045.1 of Cupressus sempervirens. Taxonomy (NCBI): domain Eukaryota; kingdom Viridiplantae; phylum Streptophyta; class Pinopsida; order Cupressales; family Cupressaceae; genus Cupressus; species Cupressus sempervirens. Next base: position 51,872,008 of record CM053789.1, on the reverse strand, counting down.
CATATGTATAGAGAATGATTAATTAATTAGCATCTATTGACATTGTTCAAAATTCAAGGATAGAGTGTTAGTAGGCCTAGTAGCGATCCCTCGGCCCCATTTTTTGTCTTGTCAATGAGTCTATAGGTTGATTTAATCATTTAAATTAATACATATATTTATTAAGTAATCATATTAAGGATTGACAAAAAAAATATTCATGTGCATCAATTCTCTAAAGGACCATTGACATTCACTATAGACTCGGAGCCTAAATGTGATATGAGCTTCTTAGACATACATTCTTTTCATGTTTCATGTTACATGTAATGTGTATTGTATGACATGCAATTCTTGACATCAAAGACTCCTCCTCATCTCCGACAGTCAATCAATCATGGAGTGGCTGCAGCTATTGTTAGTTCATAGCCATTCACTAGGGTATGAAAGATTTTTTTGGTTTTAGTTGTTGTTTATAATAGTTAGTATCAAAATTTCTAATGTTATTTATAAGTGATTATATTGATTGAATTGTTCTAGGGTCTCGTTACACCTGATCATCCACGAGCCTTTGAGGTGGCCTTGCAGAGTGACTATTTGATGGCAGTAAGAAAATAATTAATTTTGTGTGTACATATATTTGATTTCAATGTATAATAAATATTGATTCATATCTACTTTGTTTGTATCATCTCCAATTAGAAAAGAGTCTCAACAAGAGGATGAGTGAGCATGTAAGGAAGATTCCATCATCACCATCATCTCCCTCCACACAATGACAGAAGACCTCGAGAAATTTATTTCCTTCCCCTCATGGGAAGGAGAAGATATAGTTGATAGACATGTACATGTATAGGCATCAATGGAAATATTTGATATACATTTGATGTGTATATGACATTTTATATTTGATGTATGACATTTATTTGATGCATGACATTATTGGACTTATGACATTATTGGTTAATATATCATATGTTTGTTCATGTACGATATTATTGATTATCATAATATATTATGTGTTTGTTAATGTACATGACATTATTGGTTAGCATTTTATATTATATGTTTGTTCATGTATGACATTAAATTCAATACCTAATGAGTTCAAAACTTTGATAGAATATTGATTAACAATAAACTTTATCACTGTTTAAGCATAAGTTTATCATTTCCAATATGTCATTGTCATATGATTTGTGATCTTGTTCATGTTTAAAGTTTTCCTTCTCTATTATTTGTTTATCAAGCTTAATTCAATACCTAATCAGTTTGAATTTTTGACACAATATTGATAAGCAATAAACTTTATCAGTGTTAAAGCCAAAAATTTATCATTTGCAATTTATGTCATTGTCATATTGATTTATGATCTTATTTTTTATGTTTAAAGCCTACCTTCTATGTTATGCATCTAAACATTTATCATAAATTATTATTACAAACATATAACAAATCTGAAACTAAAAATAGTACATTACATTAATTCCAAGGTTTAGTTATGATGTAGAGCATAATAGGATTCTCAAGGTTTAGTTATGATGTAGAGCCTAATAGGATTCTCAAGGTTTCATTAATTCCATATGTTAGATTTCCCATCATAGAATACCAATTGTAATGGGCACTCACATGTATTCCAATGCATATATTTCCTTATATGCACAATTGGTCAATGTTGTACCTTATAGAAGATAGAATTTTATAGGTAGAATTACTCAATCTTGTACTACACTAGATAGGATGTTCTCTATTATGTATAATTTTTAGCTCTGGCATTGTTTATAAGAGTTTTTCAAGGTTGGGAACCACTTCAACATCCTTTGCATGGTTTAGAGGTAATGTCATTGTGGCAAAGGCTTATGTAAGGGAACGAGCCTCCTAATTTTGGCATTTACACAGAAGTAAAACTTTCTTCTTCAACTCCTTACACTCAACTCTTCATTGAAGTTAATCTTATAGTACTAAGAATAGCTGCTACAAATTTTTGGGAGCCAAGGGACACTAAACCTATGCTACATTTTCTAGAGACATAGGAGAAGTTACTATATGCTTCAGTACTTTATAACATTCTAGATCATATAGTGATGCCCAAATTAATAACAGCAGTAGATACTTGGGATCCTCATAGGGAGACTATGCCAATACATGCACGGTTATATCATTAGCTTCCATTTTTGGGCCAGCGTATGGATCTTTTATATCCAACCATTAATTATAAGTTGGGGAATGTTTACATAGGTTTCTTATGGCTCATTAAGTGCATCACTTCTTGAGATTTTACTTCAACCCAAGATCATGATATTTTTTCCATATTTTTACTTATTTATGAGTTGGCGATGAGAGTGTCAATAATTTTATAAAGTCCTCCAAAAGCATCCCCAACAAACTTTTAACTAGCTTGGTCTCATTTAATGGCTATCGATCAACAATTGGAAGCTTGACAGGAATCCATTAACCAATCCAAATGAATTTGACCAATTAAATATATATGACACTTTCTTATAATTATAAAATGATTAAAATTACACACAAGTATTTGTTTTAGTTTTATTCTATTTAGTATTGATACTAACTTTTTGTAATTTCTAAAATAGAGAAATTTTAAACTACTTAAAGGTAAGACAAAGAAATTTAACTTCTAATACCCTATCTAAATGCAAAGAGCTATTATCATTGATTCATTATGTTTGGGCATTTCAAAAAATTATCCTAGAAATAACAATATGATCCATCCCATAGAAACTTGTTGACTCAGATTTGTTGCAATTAAGAAGGAGAAGAACTTTGAAGAGGGATACTTTTATGGCATCATGTTGAGACAATTATGATGCAACTAGTTCCTAGTTCTTTGAACTTAGACTATCTTGGCATTTCACCTATGCTAAATACAACCCACGTTTAGCTCTAATGTGAGTGAAAAATATGACATCACATTTTTTAATGAGAATTGGACAAACATGCTCCCACAAAATTCTGCAACTTCCACCCCAAAATTGGATGAATATTTTTAGTGCTACACTTATTTGTATCCTAGCACTTTGAAAATAGGGTGTACATAATAGCAATTTTAAGATTTAATGAAACATTAAGGAAGCAAAGATCTAACTACTACAAAGGTTTAAAAAGTTGTTCATCACACTCACTATTGTTGCCTTGAATATTTTCCTTTGATCTCATTCCTTCGTAATGCCCTTACCTTATGCATTGATTACCATTAACGTTGTCTCTATAGTGATGCAAAATAGTGATGCATTGATTATTCCTTTGTAAACCCTCATAATGATGCAAAATAGTGATCTCTCTCATTCCTTTGATAATTTTGACATGGCACATTAGAATATGTGCCATATTAAGCCTACCTCTAATAAACCCTTAAGATCGTGAGTTATAACGAGGAGGAAAAGTTATGAGCCCTTTATAATCTTATCCTTCTACACATCACACCATGTTTTCTCCATGATATTTTCAATGTGGGGGAGATAAATAGAAACTTATGAACTCTTGTAAGCCCCTTAATGTGTCATTATCTTTGTTAGGGATTGTAGACACTTAAAATTGTCCGAAAAGACTATATTAATTTATTTAATATTTTCCTTGTCGTTATCATTAATTAATTATTAATTAATTATATTTTTCATATTCTTTTACCTATTTAATTTATTTAATTAAGTAGGTTCGCTTTTCTAAAGTATTTAAATTTTATTTAAATACTTCTAGCCTTAATGTATTAAATTTATTTAATACATGATTCTCCATTAATCCCCTTTTAAATAAATCTTATTTATTTAATCTCCCCCATTCCATTAATTTCTCTAAACCTATGATTAATTTAAATCATATTTAATTTAATCTTAAGCCTTGCCTAAAACCTAGCCTACACCCATCATTTTCATCCTTCTAAGCCTATACACCATGTAATCCCACTTAATCATCCTAATTACCTTGCTAAACCCCCTTCTTAGTCTAATTACCACTTGTTTGCAAGTCTGTACCTTATTGTATTTTGTCGTCTATGTAGTTTAGCATCTATGTATACTATTTTTTGCACCTGTAAACTGTTGTCTATGCTTTTTGAAAGGGTTGTGAATTTTCAAACATTATTATTTGCTAACTGGTGGTTTGCAAGAATTGATAACAATTTTTCATGTAGGAAATAAACCTTGGAAGACTTAAAACAAACCATTAGTGATTTTTATCACTTAAGGAAAATTGTAGTGATTTTCATCACTTTAAGATATAAGGTTAATTAACTTGCATGATTAATCATTTGTCCTTTGAATGAATGCTACAAATTAATGAGTAATCTTCAAACACACTCTTGAGTACCTAAAGGAAAAATTTTACATCCAATCTTGAATGCTTTAAAAGAATTTATTCATATTTCATTGAAATGAATGTTTAGAGTAGAAAACATTTGAAATTGGTGCTTAAAACAAATTCACATCCTCTTGAATTTCTTAAGGAAAATTGACATGTATGCATAGGGTAGAAAACATTTGGAATTGGTGCTTAAAATGAATTCATACTCTCTTGAATGCCTTAAAGGAAATTGACATGTATGCCTAGGCTAGAAAACATTTGGAATTGGTGCTTCAAATGAACTCACACACTTTTGAATGCCCTAAATGAAATTGATTTCATTTTCAACAAAAAAAAATTTTGCATGCTTGATTTAATTTTTGTTGACGAGTCTATTCTTTTATTTATATTGATGATGTTTTCAAAGTTGGAAAGAACATTGTATGCTTTAAACACACGTCTTTAAAGTAAATTACAAAACCTAAAGTTTCATTGGGAAATGTAATAATTTGCCTAAGGAAAAAATTCACCCAAGAACTAAGAACTCAAACACAAGCACAACTGTAGACCAAAAATGGAGAGAGTATGATCAGAATAACAATGTATTCAATAATTGATACTTAGAGTACACTAGGAGTGCCTGATTATAAAGGCTACAGGAGAGCTTCTAGAATGCATAGAAGTTAGCACCATGAAGTGTCATACAACCAAGTACATGTCCACCGGATATGGATTATCCTCCATTAAGCACAAAAGTAAGTGCAGTGATGAGAGGATAAGCCTAGAAGGGTGGGACACACAAAACAGTGTTGTAGAGACCATGTGCTCAAATAAAGGTGCATACTCCTGTGTTGTCAACATGACAAATCACAAGGTTGCACAAACTCCTAAGTGTCTCATAATAAAAATAATAAAATAATGCAATATAATTAAATAATGCATTAACCTAAGTAAACTTAAGTAAGTGTAAATAGTAAAGTACTAATTTACACCAACACTCCCCCTTAAGTGCAACATAGGGGAAATACCCTTAAGCTTATGAACTAGGATGAAGATGCATAATGGGTCTCAGCTACTAGGCCATGTTAGGTACCCATGTACATAATGAAATGCAATCTCCCATAAAGTGGGGAAAGAGGGAAACCTCATGGGAAAAACCCTCCCCCAAAAAGAGAGATAGAGAAGGATGCATCGATGGATGGAGTAATCAAGACCCCCCATTATGACATATATCCAATATATACAAAAGAGAATAAGAGAAGGAAGAGAGATAGAAGAGGCTCCCCCCCCCCAAAAGAAGAATGCCAATAGGTGAAAACTCCTCCGATGAAGAAGCTGGTCAAAGAATGCAAAATGGTGTTCCTCCCCTTAGGAAGAAACAATGCCCAAGGGACAGTCTTGAAGATGTGTGTTGGCCTAGAAACCTACTCAAGTATCCCTGTACTGATGCTGAAGTTCACCCTATCCAACTGTGCTAAAAAGAATGAATGCAGATTTGGCAAGGATGTCTACTGAACCTGTTCCAAGGAACCATCTGTCTCCTCTACTGACAAAGAGCCCTCCACTAATTTCTGTTCATAAGGATCAACAATCATGCCAACCTATTTAGATTGATCATGTAGAGAATGGACATGAGGGTCAAAGTGAGCCCTTGCAACAACTGTAGAAGTATCATCATCAATGAGAAGATGTGTGTCTTCAAGTCTATCTCCCAAGTCAAGTGAAGCTGGAGATGGAAGACGAGATGTACCATGCTGAGATGGACCTTTCACTGTGGCAATATAAGCACATGGATTGGACTAATGTGACCTATTATTGCAACTATCGACAGAACCCCACATATCTAAACCTTTTGAAGCACTATCGCTGGTGTCACTATCAGTTTCCACTGTGTATGAGGTGTGGAGAGGAGTAGAGGATAAGCTCGGAGAACTTTCCTCAAAGTGAACATCCTTCTCAAAAAAAATCTCATGAATCTTTGGATCCATAAGTCTGTAAGCCTTCACATTGTCTTCATAATCAATAAAGGTACAAGGCCTAGGTGTCGGTTCCTTGCAACTCTTGGAAGAAAGGTTTGCCCATGCTAGACAACCAAAGACTCTAAGGTGACTCACAACTGCTTTTCTGTTGCACCATACCTCAAAAGGAGTCTTGCCATCTAAGGTTGGATGAGGAGACCTGTTAAGTATGTGAGTAGCACTGCTAATGGCTTCAACTTCTAATGTAGGATCGAGAGACTTGGCCTTTATTATGCAACTTGCCATGGTCTTGAGAGTCCTAATCCTCATTGTTGCAACATATATCTTGTGCAGACTGAATGCTGATGAGGTCTGAAGATCAATCCCCTCAATTTTGCAAAAGTTCTTAAGTCTTCTATCAACATATCTATTCTCATTGTCCACTCTTAGTACCTTGATGGCTTTCCTTGACTTGTGTTCAACATGAGTCTTGAAGTCTTGAAGCTTATGAACTACTTCATCCTTGTGATGAAGGAAGAAGACCCAAGTGAATCTTGAAAAGTCATCAACAAATGCAAGTATGTAGCGGCCTTGGCTGATTGAAGTCACTACAAATGGTCCTGCTAATGCCATGTGAACTAGTTGAAGAACAACTAGAGCTTGAGAAGACTTCCCTCTACCATACTTCTCCTTGAGATGCATATCCACTGAACAAGATGAACACTCTCCCTTAGAAAAGTTGATGTTGGGTAGACCTTTGAACATGCATTTTGAGCAAAGTTGCTGAAGAGAGCGGAAGTCAAGGTGACCAAACTGCTCATGCCATAAGTTGATGTTTGAATTGGAGTGAGTTAACAAGGCTTGAGAAGAACTTTTAGGCACAAAATGGGAAAAGGAATAAAGCCTCCTATCATCATTAACTTTCCCAACTGCTACCAATTAATCATCTTTGAGACTTCGCACCATCACTGAATCGGGAAGGAACTCAATCTTATGACCATCTCCAGGGTGAGTGATTTGGTAAATTGATAGTAGATTGGAACTTAGATTTGGAACATAGAATACATCTTTGAATTCTACATCTTCCATTTCTACATGTCCTTTTCCTTCAATTTCCATCTTAGCATCATCTCCCATGAAGATGTGTGGCATCTTTGACTACTTCAATGAAGAAAAGTCTTGCTTTGAAGAACCCATGTGGTAGGAGGCACCTGAGTCAAGTATCCATTCTGAAGAAGAACTTGAGTTTTTCATAAGTGCTTGACCTTTACCCTTTGAAGAGTTAGGAATAGAATCCTTGGAAGTACCTGGCACTTGAATCTTATTCTTCTTGAGTAGATTTTATAACTCATCGATTCTTTTTGTCTTGTAATGATGCTTGTCGTGATTTGGCTTTTTGCAATATGCACAAAAGAGTTTGTCCTTCTTTTCATTACTTCCTTTCTTGTTTGAAGAAGAACCACCTTGTTGAGAGGAGTCATGTTGTGTCTTAGATTGTGTTTTCTACTTCCACTACTTCTTCTTGTTGTTGCTTTTTCCCCCTTGACTAGATTTCTGAGCATCACTAGCCACCAAGGCTTTGGTCTTGGATGACTTGAGAAGACCAAAATCCACCAAGTGAGATTGTTCAACAATCAACATGTCTACAAATCCATCAAAGGAAGGTTTCTGGTAAGCAGATCCCATGGTCAACTTGTGAGTATTAAAACTCGAAACAAAGTTGGCATACTCAGAAGGTAGCCACTTCAGGATGTGATGTATCAACCTATCATCCTTAATGGGATTTCCACAATCTTTAAGAAGTGCCCTATACTCATTGACTTTGATGATATAATCCTGAATTGTGTCATAATTCTTAGGATCTAAGAGAAGTAGATCATCCTCAATCTGAAATCCCTTTTCTTCATCCACTTTACCATACAACTGTTCAAGTTTGTCCCAAGCTTCTTTAGTTTCAGAACAATTTTTAATGTGGAAGAGAAGATCGCTATGTACACAACTCCTGATAACACCTAGAGCTTGTTGGTCCTGAATTTGCCAATAATGAGTTCTTTAGCATCAGTAGGTTGGGTAATTGTACCATCAACATATAAACTATATCCTTTTTCCATTAATCTACTCCATGCAATATCTTTCCATGTAGAATAGTTGCGTGAAGTTAAAGGAGGACATTTAAAACCCATGATGCAAAAATGAAAGAGCACAAAATAGAGACACAAAAACACAGTACACACCCCCCCCTTTTCACTCAATCAAAAGACCCCCCTAAAAAAATATGCTTGTGGCACTTTATAAGTAGTGCATTTACAATGAGCCACCTGTCAAAATGACCAAAGTGGACTTTCTAATTTTGCCTTTACAACTGCCTTATGAGGCTTAAATCTGTCACTTAAGCACTGTAGCTTACTTTTACAAGAATTCTGAAAAAGAATCAAAGCATTACAATGCCAAAGAAGGCCTAATTCTGAAAGTGAGAAAATTTTCCACACAATCCTAGAATTTGACTTCAGATCTAGAAAGTAGACAAAAAAATTATGCACTTTCAAAAAAAATATAACCTGAAAAAGTGATTAGATGTGCCCGTACGGAGCTTCTGAAGTTGCAAAAGGCAAGATTATGCAAGTACAGTCACCAAAAAATGCAAATTCTACAAAATATGTGCACCAAAACCAGAAAAAAACACCACCACTGGAAAATTCAGGAAATTCTACCTGATTTCAAAAAAATTGCACCTGAATTGGAGTCTGGGTGACCTAGTTAGGAGCTCGCAAAGTCAGGCTACCAAATTGAAAAACAAATTGGAGAGGGGTCTGGAGGAAAACTGCGAAGTTAAATTTGACGGTCAACTGGCTGTCAACACAATTGTAAAATGCCCTAGGATGACGTCCAGACGGGCATCAAATTTAGGCTCTCGAAATGATGACATCAGCAAGGAAAAGTGCCCAGTGCTGACATGTCTGCTGATTGGGACTCTCGTACACTGCCATGGAAAATGCAGGATCCGGCTGTCCACATGGCAACGTGGCAATTCCGGATTGGAGAATGTGTCAATATGACATGGATCTTACATTGGAAGTGGTGACTGTCTAGGCGAGTGATTTAACACTGCATGGTAGGGAGGCTGCAGTCGGCATCACTGTCCGCTGGGACACGTCGCCAAAAAATGCTTTTTGCGTTGGCGAGAAAGTATAGACGGTGCCAAGAATAGTAAACACCGCCGAGACTTTTGATGCTAGAAAAATGTAGTGAGGCCAAAAATCGTAGATCCCCGTGCTAGAAAACTACAACGCATGTCAAACTATGTCAAATCCCTCGCCAAAAATCTCCCCAAATTGCCGAAGTCTGCAGATTAGCCATGAAATAGAGCGTAGCGAGAAAATCAAATGCAGGTTGCCGAAAATGACTGCGTAGTGCCAGGAACGCAACCACAGTTGTCCCTGGGAATTTGTGAGCCATCGGAATTTTGGGTTTTTAATCCCACATCAGCAGTGTTCGGGATATCTTCGCCCTTTATAAAGGGTAGTCCGTAGAGGTTATTGTGAATGACTTCCGTCAGAGTTGAGGACTGGTCCTGGTGACGTGCTGGAATATGTGGAATATTGCCGCCGGTAGTGTTTGGATTGGCAGTGTGTTAAGCCGTCGCCGGAATTATGAAGGGTTCGACAGTGTTATAAAGGCAGGTTCGCAGATTTGAATATTGATACCCTACAACAAATAAAATATCCTCGAAAAATGGTAGGTCGGGGGTTGATAGCCCGGTGCTGCTAAAATTTTCTTCGACTTTGAATTTAAATTTTTTTGAAAAAATAGCCAATTATTCATATATTAAATTCAAAAAATAGCCAAATAATGCAAAGAAAAAAATAATTCAGATCCGAAAAATAAAATTAGATCAATGAATTAGATCATACCCATATCGCAAATCGGGCCTCTGGGTTCCAATTTGCAAAAACAATTTGCCTCATGGTTGACTGTGGGCCAAGGTAAGCGTGCTTGTAGTCGATTTTCACTGGTTCAGCATTCCGAACGTAATGGAGAGGTCAGATCTGATGCTAGACACTCCCAATTTTTGCAGCACTCTGAATTCAAGCTGAGGTGATGAAGCAAGAGAGGTCTCGAATGGCTATGTGATGAGAAAATCTCCAAGCTCTGATACCATGTAAGAATTTTCCTAAGGGAAAAATTCACCCAAGAACTAAGAACTCAAACACAAGCACAATTGTAGACCAAAAATAGAGAGAGTATGATAAGAATAACAATGTATTTAATAATTGATACTTAGAGTACACTAGGAGTCCCTGATTATAAAGGCTACATAAGAGCTTCTAGAATGCATAGAAGTTAGCACCATGAAGTGTCATACAACCAAGCACATGTCCACCAGATATGGATTATCCTCCATTAAGCACAGAAGTAAGTGCGGTGATGAGAGGATAAGCCTAGAAGGGTGAGACATGCAAAACAGTGTTGTAGACACCATGTACTCAAATAAAAGTGCATACTCCTGTGTTGTCAACATGACAAATCATAAGGTTGCACAAACTCTTAAGTGTCTCATAATAAAAATAATAAAATAATGCAATATAATTAAATAATGCATTAACCTAAGTAAACTTAAGTAAGTGTAAATAGTAAAGTACTAATTTACACCAACAAGAACAAGTGTATTTTAAACTCTGAGGCCACTTACGTATTCTCTCCCCTCGTACCTTCAAGTAATCTTGGGTACACAAGAAATAAGTGATCTTGTTTTTCTTTTTTTAGGAGGCTTTCTTGTGGATTTCATCACCTCTTGGGGTGACCTCAACTCTAGTGTTCTGGCAAAGTATAAAAATTGGGAGGTGAATCCAAAGATACCTCTCTTGGAAGTAAAATCTTGTCACTCTTGGCTAAGCCCCAAAGAACTTTATACTTTTGGAAAGTGAAGGAAGAGATTTGGGTTACCGTCTCCCCCCAACTGTGTGGCATTATTTTCTTTCATCTACAGATTTGGGCTTCACATACCTTGCGTATATCAAGGATACCCCTTAGATAAGCCTTGTTCATCCTATTGGAAGCCTTATTAGGATTGTTGGCATGTTCAACGTGCTTGTTCAAACATTCAAAACCAAAGCCAAACATCAAACAAGTTCTAAAAATGAGTGAAATAGTGGTAAGTGGGTCCTCTTAACTCACGGTTATTTTCAGCAATACTACATTGAGTCTACATTTGAAATTGGGTCGATCTAGTTACAACTTCTTGCAAAATTTTCTTGCTTGAAACTTGGGTCTTGTTTTGTTCTTTCCATGACCAAAAAAGTCAAACATAAGAAGCTGAAATTGTCCAAACCACCCCTCTACAAGGAAAGGAAGAATCTAGCACATGGTGATAAAAATTTCTGATATGCTATCAAAGACATCCAAAAGAAAGAAGCCAGACAAGACCATTATGATAGAATTACATACAATAAAAAACTTTGAAATGAGTCTGCCTTCCCAGGAATGAACCCAAGGTTTTTGTTTCCAGTGAATGAGGATTGAGTTTATCATATAAGTGACCATAACACTTTCATTTTCTATAACTACCTCCATTTTCCAAATTTCTAGTCTCCCATTTATGAATTTTCTTCTAGAGAGAGATTGAACCTTAAACCTTTGACATAAAAAATCCTCCAAAATTGCAACACTAGACCTTTTGTCCATAAAGAAAACATTTATCATAACTACACTCACTTATTTGGGATCACAAGTCCATCTCCAAATAGTGAGTAATCAATTTGGTGTCCTATCTTGTCTAAAGATCACTTGACCATCTTTGGTAGGAAAAAGATACTGTATCCTATAATTACACTTTGTTTGCTAGACCAAGGTCTTTTGTTCACATTTAGGTGATTGGCCCTTTTATTACATAAGGTTAGTAGCTCTGATCCACATTTTCTCTTTCTTCCATAATCTTCCACGCATTGGTTTGGTCACTATTGCATGGTACATACACGATTTGGAAAATTCACATTTAATCCCATGTCACGTTTGTTAAAATCATTGAGGCAATTAGAGATGGAGAGTCTTTTTCCTCCACAAACAAATTCATTAGGGAACACACTTCCCTTTAGTTCAAACCTTGGCATGCCTAACTTAACATCTACAAAAGAACCAGAAGATCCCTTTCATAACACAACCTTGGGAGGTAATGATGAAGTAGTGTACCAAGATGAAGGCCCTAATGATAATAACAATAATGAGCTTCAAACATTCCTTGCAGATCCCTATGACATGAAAATGATAGAAAAATCTATTGGGGCAAACAAAATAGAGATCTTCCTAAACTTGGTTAAAGATAGTGTTAATGTTTGTATGAGCTTTGATGAAAATATCTTATTTACACAAATTACAAAAGGTGGTGTTCCTATTTTACCAACTTCAAATGTAGCACAAACATCTAGCAAAGACAAAGGACCCACAGTGACAACTAGTACTATGCCTACATCTAGCACTTCAACACAACCAACATTCCAATTGAGCATTGAACATATTCAGCAAAATCATTAGTGCTATATCTAATGCTACAACACATTCTAGTATTTTGTAGTCTGCCTTTATTGATCCAACTACAAGATGCTTAAACATTGGCCAAGTGCCTATCCAACTGATGACAATTCCAACACAACCAATGTATTCCTCTTATTTGCAAATGCCAACAAGTATGGTAAAGACATCCATGCCAATTTCAATGACTACATATCAATACATTGGCCAAAGTGGAGTACTTCCACCCCCTCACACTATGATTGGGACTCCTTACAATTTGAGAGGTGGACTTATGAATTCCCAACAAGCACAAGTGTAGCCAAACCAAGATTTAACCCAATAGTTCAAGGACCTTCGAAATTTAGTCCTTGCCAAGGACAAAAAGGGGTGAAAATTCTCTCTTTTTAGGAAATTTGTCCCTTTCCATTTGATAAATCCATTAACATGGTACCATTACCACCAGGTTTCGAGATTCCTAAATTTGACAAGTACATAGGAGAGACATGCCCCAAGACACATCTCAAAGAATTTTCCATTTTGTGCTAAGAAGTAGTCTATAGCGACAATTATCTTAAGAGGCTCTTTACATGAAGTCTTGGAGGTGCCACACTAGAGTGGCTAATGAATTTATCCAAGGATTCCTATACTACTTTTGATGATTTGGCAAGAAAATTTATAGCACAATACTCTTACAACATTGAACATCATGCCTCATTGAGTGATTTGTGCAACACAAAACAATGAAATGGAGAAATATTTGCCAACTTTCTACAATGGTGGAGATATCGTCTAATCACATGCCATATAAAATTGAAGATTCCCACCTTGTGGATATATTTATCAAGGACTTGATACAATAGATGTCTTTCCACATGAAGATGGCTAGTCCCAAAGACTTTGCCACCTTAGTCAAGAAAGGCAAAAATATTAAAAATGGACTTTTAGAAAAAGGTACAATTAAACATTATAGTCCATCATCTTCACACAATGACACAAACAACAATAGGAAACCAAAATTCTAGTCTAAAAACAAAGGTGTCACACATGATGGTCTCACTGATGTCAAAAACCTTCAAGGAGGGAATAACAAAAACAACTATCACAACCGAAACAACAATAATTCAAATCATGACGATCAAAATCAAACCAATCAACAATCTCATAATCAAACACAATTTTTTTCATGTAACAAAAACAATACCAATTATAGCCATGACTATGATCAAAATAGGAAGTTCACTAACTTTCGTGAACCCTTGGATGCCATATTTCAAAAACTAGTGGATCATAGTTTAATGTTATTTCCTGACACACATCCTTTTGTTGAAAATAAAACCAAATCAAAGTGGTATAGGGAAAACAAATATTGTAAATACCACTGCATCAAAGGACATGACACAAACAAGTGTATCAAGCTCAAAGTATTCATTCAAAATCTTGTCGATCATGGAGAAATTGAGGTAGAAGGAGGTCCATCCTCTAAAAATGCCAAATTGAAGATATTCCCAAAGCCATTTCCTGATCACAATGACAAAAACAACAATGTGAACCAAGCTTCCACATCAAATGTCCTTCACTATGACTACTCTACTAACCACATATCAAGATTTGACTCCTTATGTGGTAAAGTGGAAACCAACGATATATGTGGTTTTGACTCCATGTGTGGTCACATTGAAGAGGTAGACACTCATGTCAATATCCTTGGCCTACAAGCAACTGATTGTGATGCAACTACTCAACGAGGAAGAATCATTTTGCAAGCTGCCACTCCCAACAACACTAATCCATCATTTCCACATGCACCCGTCATGCCATCCACCTCATAAAGGTCCACTTCTTTCTATGATGCATTATCCCAACTAGGTAAGAATCCTGCACAAATATCCATTCTAGAGCTCCTCACCATGTCACCCATTCATAAAAATATTTTGGAGAAGGCTCTTTTAGAGTCTCATGTTCCTAAAAATATTAATGATTCTCAATTCACTACCATAATTGGAAACCTTGCCACCCAACAACACCTTGTCTTCACAAACAAAGATTTCCAAGGTCCTAGTCCACATCACAATATGTTCCTCCACATTGAAGTTCTTATACAATGACATAAAATAAAAGGAGTCCTTATAGATAATGGATCTGGTTTGAATCTGTGTACATTAAAAATGATTCATTTCTTGGGACTTCCATAGGACCTTCTAGATGTCAATAAAAGGATCACAATAAAAGCATGTGATGAAAGGGAAAGAGAATCAAAAGGAGTTGCCAGCCATCATAAATATTGAATGTCATGTCCTAGACTTGGACTTTCCATATAACATCTTGCTTGGGAGACCATGGATACATACACTCAAAGTGGTACCATCTACATATCATCAATGCTTGAAATTTCCTAACCAAGGAAGAGAGGTCATAATCCTAGGTGATCCCACCCCTTTTACATTTTGTAAAAGATTGGAAGGTGCACCAACAATTTTTTGTCCAATTAGTGAGTTTGCTAAGGTTATACCTAAGCCTCTCACCATAATAGAATCACCTTCTATATCAACACCAGAGTTAGCCAATAATAATTCCAATTCCCACAAAGGAAAGGAGAAGGTTGAAGATACTAAGGTTAATACCACAGGAAAGAAGGTTACTTTTGCTGATTTTGAAATGGGAGAGTATAAGTTTGAAAATGCCTTGTGTGTTGGACAACTACCACTCTCCCCCCATTCCTTTGGAAAACCTTCACAATTACCACCTTCTACAAATAAGGATACTATGCAAGTTAACACGACAACATTTGAACATTGGGGTTCACTTAGTGATGAGCATATCGAATCTAATATCCTAGATTGGCTATATTTTGATGGAAAAGATGAACCTGTGGAATTCCCTTAGGATAAATAATTTAAAGCCCCTCCCATTATCAAAAACATGGGATATCATGGTACCGGCCTTGGACCAAAAGAAAATAGAATTAGACAACCCCTTGAGGCTAATAGCTATTCTCATAGACGTGGTTTGGGCTCCATTAAACCTAAGGTGACCTTTGCTGACAACTATTGTACGACTGAACCTAATTCTGAGACTGAAGAGTAGGAATTCTTTGAAGTACCTTTCCAATACATTGAGAATGACCTAGATAAACATATCCATGCCATTACCATAGGTGACCTTTTATCCACTAACCTACCTCTCACCAAACCTGACATGATAGACTAGGGCCTTCAAGATACACCACCAGCTCTTGATATCTGTAAGTTTGATGAAGTAGTGATGACACTCTTTGGCCTTAAGAATCTCCAAGATTATGAACATGAGATCTAATACAATGAGGAAGCCTACTTTGGTAGCCAAGTCAGCTCTCTTAGTCACAAAATTGAGAAATAAATTAAAAATGGACAAATAAAAGAAACATCCTCTAGTGAAAACTCTTTTAGGTCACTTTTGGATGAAGAAAAAGATAAAATAAAGGACACATCTTCTGGTGAAAACCTCCTAGAGGTGCCAGAAGAGGGAGAGCTTGACTTTCCATTCAAATCTTTACCACTAGAAAAGACATCTATTTTCAATGAGGACACAATTCTAGTAAATTTGGGTACTGAGGATAATCCACAAATAACTTACATTGCAGCTACCTTAAGTCTTGAAGAACAAAAAGCAATGACTAAATTCTTGAAAAAGGGTAAAGTCAATTTTGCATGGACATATAAAGACATGCTTGGTTTAGACACAAATTTGGTTGTGCATCATTTGATAGTAGATCCCAAGACTAAACTAGTGAAACAAAAGTTGAGCAAGATGCACCCTAAGGTAGTGCTTTTAGTCAAAGAAGAATCAAAAAAATGTTAGAGGCAAAGTTCATCCACCCTATTGATTATCCTGAGTGGGTCTCCAACATTTTTCCAATAGGGAAAGCATTTGGGGGCATCCATTCTTGTTTAGATTTTTAAGATTTAAATTTTACATGTCCTAAGGATGATTTTCCATTCCCTAACATAGACATCATAGTGGATTTGACTGTTGGGCATGAGATGTTGTCTTTGATGGATGGTTTTTCTAGTTACAACCAAATTAAAATTGCAGAAGAGGATCAACATAAAATGACATTTACAACCCCATGGGGAACCTTCTATTATCAAGTCATGTCTTTTGGCTTGAAAAATGCTGGCACCACTTATCAAGGCGCAATGACTACCATATTCCATGATCTTCTACATGTCATAATGGAGGACTATGTTGATGACATTCTAAGAAAATCAAAGACATGTGAGTCCCACATTGATGTTCTCATCACCATTTTTGAAAGGTTGGAGAAATATAAAGTGCACCTAAATCCAAAGAAATTTGTGTTTGAGATCAAATCAAGCAAGTTACTAGGCTACATTGTGTCAAGAAGAGGTATTGAGGTAGATCTTGCAAAAGTGAAAGCCATCACAGAAATGCCTCCACCTACCACATTGAAACAACTCCATAGCTTTCAAGGAAAATTACAATCCATTAGGAGATTTGTGTCACGATTAGTAGATCAAGTCCATCCACTTTAGCATTTTCTTCGCAAGGGAAACAAGTTTCAATGGGATTGTCTATGCCAAAAAGCATTTGAGAAAATTAAGACATATTTGGTTCTAGTCCCTCCAATTGTAGGATGGCCATTGATTCTATACATTTTAGCTACTTCACTTGCCTTAGGAGTACTTTTGGCACAATTTGATGACAATGGGAATGAGCAAGTTATATACTACCTCAGTCAAACACTAGTTGGCTATGATTTGAACTACATTGCTATTGAGTGAGCATGTTTGGCAGTAGTCTTTTGCATGTAGAAGATATGTCATTATATGCTAAATCATACTACACACCTCATTGCCAAGATAGATCCACTCAAATATTTTCTATCAAAAGCCTCCCTCACTAGTTGAGCAGCAAAATGGGTCTTGATTTTAACTGAATTTGTCATTGTTTACAAGGACCATAAGGCCATTAAAGGACAAGTAATTGCAAACTAGCTCATTGAAGCTCCTCTTCAAGGTGACCATCCCATTGTAGCAGATTTTTCAGATAACACAATTATGACTATAGCCCCTAGTACACCATGGAAACTATTATTTGATGGTTCCTTTACACAAAAGGGATTAGGGGCAGGAATTTTGTTTGTTACACTTCAAGGGGATCTCATTCCTAAGTCTTATAAAATATCATTCCCTTGCACAAAAAAAATGGTTGAGTATAAAGGCTTAGTCAAAGGACTATGTCAAGCTATCAGATGGAATATCAAAAGCCTTCTTATTTTTGGAGATTCACAATTGGTCATTAAACAAGTTATAGATGAATACCTCACAAAGGATGAAAAATTGTTGCCATATCGCAGGATAGTTGAGGATCTTAAACAACACTTTATATAGATTGTTTTTCAGTAGATACCAAGGGCTAATAAAAAATTGGCAGATGCTATGGCTACTATTGCCTCCATGATTGCAATGCCTGAATATAGTCCTAAATGTGAGTTTCTTGTCAAGAATCTTTTTAATCTTAATTATGAGAAAATTGATTTAAAGTTGGTGTGTGAGAATGTTGGTCCTAAGTCTCTATGGTACACTAACATTTTTACCTATTTATGTTATAAAACCATTCCCATAGCCCTCACTCCAAATCAAAGTGAAACCTTCATCTGTTGCATAGCCTGATATACCATTCTAGGTGACACACTTTTTTGAAAACACTTTGATGGAACCCTCCTCTGATGCCTGAATTAAGATGAAGCTAGAACAACATTAGAAGAGGTCCACCAAGGGATTTGTGGTGCCCATTCCAATGGCCTTATGTTAGCAAAAAAGATTCTTAGGAAAAGTTACTATTGGCCCACTATGGAAGTAGATGCATATCATTTTGTGAAGAGATGTGTTATTTGTCAGTAGCATGGTGATTTGATACACACTCTCACCCAAGACTTCCAATCCACCATCACCTCATGGCCCTTTTCCTACTGGGGATTTGATCTTGTTGGTCAAGTATACCCAAATTTTGCAAACAACCACAAATACATTATTGCCGCCACTAAGTACTTCACAAAGTGAGTCAAGGCCATTCCATTATCCTACATAATTAGAAAATAGATTTCAAAGTTCATCTTGAACTACATTATTTGTCATTTTGGTATACCTCAAGATATTATGACTGATAATGAAACACCTTTCAAAAATTAGGAAGTTGCCACATTGTGTAGGAAATTTGGAATCACCCAATATTTTTCCACCAAATACTACCCCAAAGGAAATGGCCAAACTAAAGCTACTAATAAAACCATTTTGAAAATCCTAAAGAAAATCGTTGATGTAGTTGACCGTGATCGGCATCTCCAAATTGCTCTATCCCTTTGGGCCTATCACACCTCCATATATACCCCCACAGGAGCCACCCCATTTTCCCTTGTTTATGGTTATGAAGTCATCTTACCTATCAAAATTGAGCTCCATTCTCTTAGAATCTCTCTCAAGAATCTGATTTTCGAAAAAAAATACTGAGTTGCTCACTTGCAAGAGTTGCAGCTCCTAGATGAGAGATGCCTCAATGCCTTAAACCACCTCCACATGTATCAAAATCACCTTTAGCTTTAGTATCACAGGAAAGTCAAGCCATGAGAGTTTGAGGTGGATGACTTAGTTGTGCATCATAACATGAAGAATCTCAAGAATTCTGAAAAGAAAGAAAAATTTGATGCTAATTGGCTAGGTTTGTTTATCATTACAGCCAAATATGGTTTTAGGGCATATCATATTGCCACTCCAAAGGGAGATCTACTCCCTTAGCATTTAGATATCGAACATCTCAAGCAGTTCTATGATTGAACCTTGCAGTTCTTGTATAGTGTTTATATAGTCCCACAAAAATCCAAAAAAAATAGAAAATTAGAAAACTTCAAAAAAAATTCATAAAACGTTCCCAAAGAAAAGACTAAAAAGAAGAAAATGTTCCTAAAAAAGTTATTGTTTGTTCCATTATCTATAAGGCTCATTTTGCTTCACTTCATTCTATCATTCCATTTCCTTTTGTGCAAAGTCATATCTAGCTTATGCTTTTCATGCATCCTATAAAAAACCTCTTGTCCCTAAGGCTTCACTTCACTTCCATCTTTTGAAAGACCTCTAGTCTGCAAGGCATTTTTCTATTGATTGTTTGTTCCAATCCCATTACACTGAGCTTTTTCACAACAATGACCACACTAGGACTTAAAATAACCCTTTGAGACTTAATGATTTGAAAAACTTGTTCACTTCACAGCCCTTGCCGAAAACAAACAAACAATTTGTGATCATTGACATCAGACTCGACACATTATTATAGGATGAATCCTTCCTATAGGTGACATTGCGACATTCACTTCTAAACCTAAGGTTCTTGGCAGGAACTATGGACTGAATGTCTACTTGGTCATGAGGTCTCTTTTGGTTGATTTCATTTTGTGTGTTAGTGGAAGACTTTTATGGTGCACCTTGATCTTCCATGTTTTGGTCGTACCTGAATGGCTCTCATTAGCTACACATGTTGTTTGTGGTATGATCTATTTTTGAGGCTTTATTTTATATATGTCAATTTTAGGTTATGTTAATGCATTGTGTAATGGGGGCAATGGATTAGCACACTTTCCACCAAAGATCCCTAAAAAGACTTTGGGTGTGCCTATACCTCTCCATGGTGTCTATGACATTTGTTTCATCATGACTATGCAAGCTACACATATTGTCCTAAAGTCTCTATCATTTTGTGTGTCTAGTCAACGCAAAAGAGCCTTGACATTTATGCTTCTATAGCATATAATGCATAAACTCTTTTGAAAAATCAATCCAAGCTGTGCTCTCCATATAAACACAATTGAATCTCTTGATATCATGTAGTATAGGGTTTCATTTGAGTCATGCTTTAGACAAGGGTCATGTTTATTCCCTCCCTCCTATACTATGCTACTTGGTTTCTACGAGTGAAAAGTTTTGACAGATAATCATTAAGTTCATCCATCCTATTAGGTTGGATTCATTGGCCTTTATTAGATATTTTGTTCATTTAATTATGTTGCATTATTAGTTCATTAATTCATTACATGTATCCATTTTTAGTCATCATGTCTAGTAGCATATACAAATGATGCATGTGATGTAGGATGTGATGTGATGTGATGTTCCTTATTATATATATATATATATATATATATATATATATATATATATATATAAAAGGAACATCACATCACATCACATCCTACATCACAAGCATAATTATCCACATCATAGATATCTTATGCATCACATAATCCATACACATATTGGGCCATCAAATCATGTCATGTATATTTTAAAATAATGTCTATACAATCCATATAAAAAATCATGTAATATCATGTAGTACAAATGTATCATCAAAAATTCACTGCATCTGCACATATCTATCAAAACTACTTGCTATACAAAATTTGGAAGCTGACAATGAGGGACCTGACCCCTATGTCAACCCCTCGTGGAGGTTGGCCCTATCCCACATACTACTTTGATCTAGCCCTACCTCTCATAGTCCATGAGCTAGCACCCCTCTCAAAATCTAGTTGTCACTAATTGGCAGGCACAACATTGTGATATAATGACCTATAATAGGCTACCTTTTGTGTAGCTCATGCCTTTGCTTGACTAGCTACAATGGCCTCTTGCATCACTATGATGGTGGCCCTAGACTATACCATCTATCTTGCTATATCTCTCTACCTGTGGTACTCATCTATTTGTGCCTGATGGGTGCCTTGCTTAGCTTGTAAGGTGGCCACCTCCCCTCGGAGTCTCTCTAGCTCTGTAAGCTCCTCAACATCTATATAGAGCTCCCTATCTAAAAACTCCCTAGCATCCACCTGTGCCTATAAGGCAGCTAAAGCCTCCTACACATTGTCTTCCCTCAATTGCTGCACCTACACCTCTACCTATAAGGCCGCTATGCCCTGCTATGTACTATTTTCTTGGGCCTACTCTATCTAGGCCACACCTTGGAGTCGGGCTACCTCTGCATGCAGACTATACCTCTTGGCCCTAACTATGGCTAGTTCCTCTGCCTACCCCTATCCCTATCCATGTCCCTATCCCCGTACCTACAATTATGGCCCTTGTACTAGTGCTTGTGCCAGTACTGGCTCGGTGCCAATGCGGTCCCTGTTGTGCACCCTATGCTAGTGGTGGCATCATCGTTTCCTGCCCTCCATCTCCTTCTCCATCCTGATCCCCACGTGCCTGCTCTGCTAGAGGAAGTGCCTCAGGCACTGTCAATCTGACTTCTTGGTGCACTGCCAACCACTACGCATAGGTCAGCATCACCCCTACATGACCATGATCCTACCCATGTACCTAGGGCACTGCTTCCATTGACACCCATGAAATTTGGGCCAACCTTAGGTTGATCCCGTGACTACATAGACTACCATACTCCCTAGAGACAACAAGATACAAAAATATGTCAGGCACCGGCTCCTGTACTCTCTCAACTTGTTGTCGCACCATAGAAGGCATATGTTGCATGATGACATAGATCAAGTATCCAATCAACCAATAGTCAATCTATGTATAGGGCAGGTACATCTAGTCCTTAGAGACATCCTCTCCACTAGAAGCCAAAACTGCACCATACTGCTCTACCCCATCATATGAAGTGCAATCAAGCATGATGATCTTGTCTAAACACTACTGCTAAAATCCCATAGACTCTATGGAGGTGTATTAAATGGGTGGCCTATATTTGCAGGCGAATGGCTTACCAAAATTTCTAATCTCCTACCTGGTGATCAAATGTGTGACTCTGATGTACTCCCAAGACCATACCATTAGTAGAGTTAGTCCAGGTCCCATGGTCCTCAATCTCCTATATGCACACATGTGCAAATCATGATAGAGCTCAGCTAGGATATTCTGGCCCTTGTAGTAGACCTCACCATCATCTTGTAGAAGGGTGCTCAACACTCACACCTAGCCAATAGGAAAACCATGTCCTACATGGTTTGGTAACATCTGCTAGATCAAAGAGGTTAGATACACTGCTAGTCTAGGTAGCCTCTGCTCTAGGGCTCCCCTCCATGTTAGCCATGACCTTTGGATAGGCAGTCTCTATCACTGCCTATTGAAGCACTTTTTGCAAGAATGAATTTGATCCCTCTAGCACATACTTTGGATACACCCCCCAAATGGGCACTCAAAGAATATGCCACACATCTAGCAGTGTGACAATTGCCTCCCTAGTAGGCAAATGGAAGCTCCATATAGGTTTGTGTCATTGCTCAATGAGTTCCAATAGCTACACTATGTACAGCCTTAGGTCTGGCCACTTGTGTACATGATCCAATCTGCATAGTCAAATGTGCCCCCAATCCATGTTTGTCAGTCACTCTTGTAGCACCATGGTCAGAGCATAGTGCTCCCTCAACTTGAATACCATCGAGTCCTCTTGTAGCATAGACAAGCAAAGGGTTAGTATTTTTAGCCCATGTCATCCCCAGAATGGGACCTTCATACCTTGTCCACTATTAATTTTTCCTAATTGACGCAAACGTTGATTTGCAGAGATGTTGATCAGTGAAGATGATGATTGGTGCAAGCATTGATCAACATAGATGGTAAATCCATTGTCATCTACATAGATGACAAGTCATAGATCATCATCTCTGCTACCCTTTTAGCATATTTTTCATCTGCATAGATGACAAGTTGAACTTTGTTGTCTCCATGGACCCCTTTCCCTCATCTGTCATCTATGCAGATGACAGGATAGATTGTATTGTCTCTACAAATGACGTGGTCCCCAATTTTTCATCTATGTAGACAACAAGGAAGAGACTGTTATCTCTGTCTTGACCACATTTTTGCCCCATTTAGGGCATAATAAATGCATCTACCCTACCCTAATCTACCAAATGACAAAGAGGATTAGATGACTCACTAGTGGGCCCATGTCGATTGACTACTAATACTCTCGAATGTGCTCACCAAGCTACAAATGATCGATAGGTTCCATCTTTGCTCTAGATGCTTTGCTCTCTAGGTGTGCAAATTACCTTCTTTGAGCCCCTTGGAGGCTTATATAGGCCCCCCGAGGACCTCGTTTGAGCTTGTGTCTTCCTTGAGTTGTGTTTGTCCCCTATTTGCCTGCAAGTCATGCAGTATCTTCATTTATTCTCTTTTTCTTCTATTTCCTTTCTTCCAAGGACTTTTTTAGCAAAAATTTCCCAAAATTTATTTTTTGCGCTCTTTTCACAAGGTGCCACCCTCCTCCTTTGTTGCCACCCTTAGGACTCCTACCTTCTTTGGGCAACCTATATTTTCTTTTCGTTGATCTGATGTTGTCCCAACATCACATCAAAGAGGGGCAAAATGTAGACGCTTAAAATTATCCCAAAAGACTATATTAATTTATTTAATATTTCCCTTGATGTTATAATTAATTATTTATTAATTAATTATATTTTTCATATTCTTTTTCCTATTTAATTTATTTAATTAATTAGGTTCACTTTTTAAAAGTATTTAAATTTAATTTAAATACTTCCAACCTTAATGTATTAAATTTATTTAATACATGTTCCTCCATCAATCCCCTTTTAAATAAATCTCATTTATTTAATCCCCCCTATTCCATTAATTTCTCTAAACTTATAATTAAATTAAATCTTATTTAATTTAATCTTAACCCTAGCCTAAAACCTAGACTACACCCATCATTTTCATCCTTCTAAGCCTATACACCATTTAATCCCACTTAATCATCTTAATTACCTTGCTAAACCCCCTTCTTAGCCTAAGTGTGTGCTAACACGTGTGAGGACCACTCACACTTTCCACACCCCTCAGGCCTTCTACACCTCTTACACTCTTGTTGCCCACTCCTCTCTTCAAGTTTTCTCACACATGTGTGAGCAAAATTTGAATGTTGACTATTTGCATGGCTTGCTCACATGTCTCCCATGTGGCACCTATGTGGATGCCACATAGATGCCACCTCACCAAGCTCTCTCTCAAGCCTATAAATAGAGCCCTTGTCTCAAGAATTTTCCATCTACCTAAAATGCATTGTTATCATGCTATTTTTTCATTTGAGCTATATAGTATTTTTTATATTACATACTAACCTTTGGTATTTGATTTTAGATTGTATTTGCATTGTTAGAGGAGATTGTTACTAACATTTTCATCTCCATTTCACTTGCATGCTAGTTTAGTTTGCACATTAGCTTAGTTTCTTTTGTTGCATTCCATCTCCAAATCCTTGAATGCTTTTAAACATGGCTTCCTCCATAGCCATTATTTGAGGTGTTCTTCATTTTCATATAGCATAGTTTCATAGTTTTATCAATCACACTTGCTCCTTCACATCAAGAGATCCAATCATAGTTTTGTTTGGGAGAGCACACCAAACATATGTCCAATTTAAACACACCAACAAGACCTCTCATGGGTGTTTTTTTTGAGCTATTTGAGGTTGCTTGAGGGTTTGAGTTGTTGGTTTCTTGGAGTTACAAAACTCAAGCAAATTTTAGTTGGTTTCTTTCATTTGGTGAACATTTAATGCATGTGTTTTGGCTAACATTTGTTTGTTAATTCTTGCTTCCAATGGGTCAACTTCTTTAGCATACGGGGATGTTTTGGTTTGGCATGCTCAAGAATGTTTGAGTGTTCAATAGGATAGGAAGAGGTTGGGGCTAGTGTTTACCTAGCAACCCAGAGCTAACGAAATAGATAATTCAATTCCAAGAGGAAAGGTGAGAGAGATTTGGCAGTTGGCAACTTTGTACTAGCCAATACTACAAGTTGTAGCATCACTCGAGATGACATCATAAAATCAAAATAGAGTAAGATCTTCAAAAAGAAAGAGAGGTTATTATAGCTCTCCGCAACACAGTCCTATAAGAACTAGAATCACATCAATACCTCTCACGAGCTCTGAGATATGTCCCGTCAAAGATTGCAGCTCTATGGTATTTAGTAACCCTTAGGGATGTTTTGGTTCAGCATGCTTGATAATGTTTGAGCACTGAACATGATGGGATGAGGTTGGGGATAGGGTTTAATCGACCATCCAAAGCTAATGGAGCAGATAGTTCGATCCCACGATGAAAGGTGGGAGAGATTTGATAGTTGGCAACTTTGTACTAGCCAACACTACAAGTTTCAACATCACCCAAGATGGCATCGCAAAATCATAACAGAATATGATCTCCAAAAAGAAAGAGTTTATTGTAGGCCTTCACAACATGGTCATATAGGAAGTAGAATCACATCCATACCTCATACGAGCTCAAAGATATGCCCCATCAAATATTACAGCCCTATGGCATTTAGTGACCCTTAGGGATGTTTCGGTTCGACATGCCGAAGAATGTTTGAGTGCTGAATGAGATGGGATGAGGTTGGGGATAGGATTTATCCAGCCACCTAGAGCTAATGGAGAAAACAATTTGATCCCATGACAAAAGATGAGAGAGATTTGGCAGTTGGCAACTTTGTACTAGCCAACACTACAAATTTTAGCATCACCTGAGATGGCATCACAAAATAAAAATGGAGTATGATCTCCAAAAAGTGAGAGAGGTTATTGTAGGTCTCTACAACACAGCTCTATAGGAACTAGAATCACATACATATCTCACATGAGCTCTGAGATATGCCCTATCAAAGATTGCAGCCCTATGTCATTTAGTGACCCTTAGAGACATTCTAGTTCAGCATGCCTAAGAATGTTTAAGAGTTGAATAGGATGGGAAGAAGTTAGGGATATGGTTGACTCAGCCACCCGGAGCTAGAGGAGCAGACAGTTCAATCTCACAATGAAAGGTGAGAGAGATTTGGTAGTTGTCAACTTTGTACTGGCCACCATTACAAGTTTTAGCATCACCTATGATAGCATAATAAATCAAAATGGAGTATGATCTCAAAAAAGTGAGAGAGATTATTGTAGGTCTCTGCAATAGGGTTTTATAGGAACTAGAATCACATCTATACCTTGCATGAGCTCTGAGTTATGCCCCGTCAGAGATCACATCCTTATGGCTTTTAGTGACCCTTAGGGATGTTCTAGTTTGGCATGCTCGAGAACATTTGAGCATTGAATGGGATGGGATGAGATTGGAGATAGGGTTTACCTAGCCACCCAAATAAAATAGAGCAAACAGTTTGATCCCATGACAAAAGGTGGGAGAGATTTGGTAGTTGGCAACTTTATATTGGCCAACACTACAAGTTTTAACATCACCTGAGATGGTGTCACCAAATCAAAAAAAAGTATGATCTCCAAAAAGAGAGAGAGAGAGAGAGATTATTGTAGTTCTCTGCAACATAGTCCTATAAGAACTAAAATCACATCCATACCTCACATGAGCTCTAAGATATGCCCTGTCAAAGATCGCAGCCCTATGGCATTTAGTGACCCTAGGGAACTTTCTAATTTGGTGTGCCCAAGAATGTTTGAGTGCTAAATGAGATGGGACGAGGTTAAGAATAGCATTTACCTAGCTACCCAAAGCTAATGAAGTAGACAGTTTGATCCCATGACCCTTTTTCTAGTAATTTGCAAATTTGAGCAACTTTTACAACTTTCAATAATGCAACTTTGCACAAAAAATGCAATTTTTACATTTTTCACTTGATTCCAATTCTACAACTTGGAAAAGGTTCAGTAACACTAAAATAACTTATTTTCAAATGCTCAGCCCCTCACCAATTTCCAAACTCCTACAAAGTTGTCAGCATTTTTGTAATTTTGCTTTGACAACTTTTGCAATTTTTTGCAATTTTTGACATCTTAACTTCTAGACACCTAAAACTTAACCTAATGAACCTAAAGACCTTCATAACCTTTTACGAAACATAAAAATCCTTTTTTCCTTAAAAAAATACCTATATTTCTCATTTTTATGCCTAAAAAGTTGCCCACGGTGTAACAGTAGAGACTTGTTCCAAAACAACCATACCTCATCATTTGATATGTCATAGAGGAGAAAAATGGGTATCCTAATCTTCAATTTTTTTTCTTGATGTCATGGGAAAATGTGGAGAAAAATGAAAGAGGATAGCATTTTAGTGTTTTAGTTGATTAGTGTTGAAAATAATTTGAGATTTGAGTTAGTGATGATATAAAGGTCCTAAATGGTATTCAATCCAATCTATTCAAACTCCAATACTCTCTTGGGTTACCTAGTGCACCTAGTGTACCTAGTGCCTCCAACATACCAAATATCCAATCAAGCTTCCCACATTGACCCTAACACCCATGATAACCTTTCCAAGGCCTATGTACCATGATCCAACTCTTCACCATGGTTCAGGGCACCTAACCTTCTTTATTTTCATGAGTTAATAAGGATCTCCTTATGACCCATCCACCTTGTAATGGACACAAGACCTTTCTTGAGGTCCTTTTGTGAGTTTACAGTTATTGGTCAAAATCAACATTAGCAGACCTAATAGGCTTTTAGGCCTAATCTTGCAAATCTAGTTGAGGGCTATTGGGAGTGCAACCAATAGTGAATTTACCTCATTTAGGTTGAGTTTGAGTTGTTCCAAGCCTTTGTTGGAATTTGTAAAGCCTAGAACAACAGAATCCCTATTTTACCCATTTTGAGGAAGTTGGCTCTATTTGCTCAAGTTGGGTTCATATTATCTTTGTGTCTTTCTTGGAGTGGTGAGACTTGAAACTTTCCTCAATGATTCCTAGGAAGGATATACACTTGTGAGAATAGAACATAACATAAGTTCAACCCTTGGAGCAAATTTGAAGATTTTGTGAGATTTAGCTTCCATTGTAGGCTAAAGGGTAGACCTAGGGCTTTTTTGGTGTTTTTGGCTTGTAGTGATGCTAGCCACATCACTAGTGTAATAATAGGATTAACTTAGTTCTAATGTGAGGTTAGATAGGTTAGAAGAGCCCCACAATGCAATACTACTCCTAATTGCTCATTTGGCTCAATAGAGCATTTTTTGGATTTTGAGGTCCAAATAAGGTAATCAATTGTTTTAGGGTCATTATTAGGTGTCTTGGATCCATATTAGACCTTTTGAAAATTTTGGTAGCAAGTAGAGAAAGTTTGGACAAAAAATTTGCAAAATTGCAAAAATTGTTCATTTCTTGCAAAGTTGTCATTAACAACTTTTGTAACTTTTATGCAAAAAGAGAAACTTCTTTGTGGGAGCCCTTTAACCACTTAAAGTAGTTGTAAATTTACATTCTAATCGTATATAAGGTCAAACTCAACCTTTTCAAGGGGTTAAAAGAAGGAAAAATGACAATGTACAGATTGTAATCAAGGGTTTAAGAGAGCTATTTTGGGGTTTTTGATGTTACAAGTTTTTTGAGTTTATTTCCTCTTGGATTTAGAGGTTTTTAACCATTTAATGACACTTTCCAAGGTTTTGAAACTTGGGGATATCTCTGTGATATAGTTTCTTTTTAAAATCACCCATTTTTTATGCTTTTTGGGGTCACATAGTAAGGATGGTCATATACTTTCCAAAACAACCTACCCTTTCCTTTTGGTATATTAAGGTACTCCATAAAGGGTACTCAAATATATGATTTATTTTCCTAGTGTTTTGGGAAAAGTTGAAGAAAAATATTTTTGAGTGTTGATGCAGGGCTACAATGTCATGTCCCCTTTTCAAATAATTAAAAAATAATAAACTTTGCTAAGGCAGGCAGGCTCCAAAAAGGTGAAGTTTCGAAAAAAATGGGCTAATCTTTGAAAACCAATGGACTAATAAATAAAAATTATTATTAAATTATATTTTATGAACCCCTCTTAGACGTGAGTTAGGGTTATGCCCTCTTTTAAGGGAATTTGGAGGCATTTTGGGCTCATTCTAGAATTGAATTTTTGCTAATTTTCTTGTTGTTCTTCAGAGGCTGCCAAACCTGTGGAGAAGGAGACCCAAGAACGGGAGTTTGCAGGTTTCCAGGAAGGCTAAGGATGGGAGTTTGAAGCCATTCCATGTGCATGCTCATACAGAGTTTGCCTTTGTGCTGAATGGTGCCGATTTGTGGGTTTTCGGGGTTGTTTTTGGTTTGAGTTTGGTGTTTTCAGTTGAGTGTTTCATATCAGTTTGGGTTGCTGCTGTATTTCAAACTTTAAGAGGTTAAAATAGAGCTGAATATATGTATTGGGTCATGATTAAACTTCTGAGATAGTTTATGAGTGTTTTTGTGGTGTTTCCGGGCATTGTGTGTTAATTTCGGGAGCCCGATTGAGCATAGTTTTGTCCTACATTTGTGAGCTGTTGTGTAAAGGCTATAAAAATCTGGAAATGTCATTTTGTAGGCCGTTATGCTGCTGAAATTTCTGTAAAAATGTCCATTCTCAGATTTATTAATAATTTGTGAAGTTGTGAAGTTTTTTTGGCACTAATTTGGACATACCCGATTTGGGTTTTATTGGGAAATTGGCAAATCTTTGTAATTTTGGTTGTTTGATTTTAAAGATCTAATTTGAGGCTGGAAATACCATGCAAAATCAGTAAAGGGACATTTCAGTGGTATCAGAGCCATGATCTTGCCAGCCTGAGGGTTTGTAGAAGTTGCATGTCAGTTTTAACAACTACCCAGATCTTGCATGTCAGTTTTGACAACTACCCAGATCTTGCATGTCATATTTTATGGTTGCATGTTGCTTTTAATTAGTTGCATGTCAAAATTTATGATCGCGTGCAACTAAGTGAAAGAGGAAAAAGATATTTGCAGCGAGAAAAGAATAAAGAAATTTTGATCAAACCCCCAATTGAAAGCAAAAGTACAAAATCCAAGGAAGAAAAAAGTATGCCTGATCTAGATGAGATGGCAAAGAAATTCTTCCAAGGCATCCAAAATACTTAGAAGCAAACAGTGGATGGTTTGGCGAAAACTAGAGAGGCTTTGCGAATATTGATAGAAAAATTACAAGGAGTTGCATCTATTAATGAAAAAGGGAGCACTTTAGAGGAGCCAAGAAATGGGAGATCCACACCATCTAAATCAACCAAAACTATTTTCTTGTCTGTAGATGAGCCACCAGTAACAAATCTAGCCATTAATCTAGTGGACAAGGTTACAAGTAACTTGATTACATTAAGAGCTACTTACAATGGCTTAGATGATGACTTTCGTAGTTCAGTTCCTTTTAGAGAATATGTGGATATGATGAACACTTTGATGCCCAAGAGAGAGAACAGGAGGGAGCATGACACAAGTGGAAGAGAGCTCAAAAATAAAATAAGAAAGTTTATAGCACCTACTTTTGATGGAACAAATAAAATTTCAGCTAGAGCATGGCTACAAAAATTATAAACTTTCTTCACACTTAACCCCATGAAAGAGAGTGATGTTGTTCAATTTGCAAGTCTACACTTGGAAGATGCAGCCTATGATTGGTGGTATCATGGAATGACTACTCAAGGTCACGATCAGGTAACTACATTTGAAGATTTCAGTCAAAGAGTGATAGATAGATTTGACCTCAAGGATGATGAAGAGTACTTTAAAGAATTGTCAAAGTTGAAGCAAACCAAATCAGTTAATGAGTATATAGAAAAATTTCAAAAAGTGGCTGTTATGGTACCTGATATGAGTGAAAAGAGGATTGTTTATCTTTTTCTTGATGGTTTAGAAGATTCTGTTAAGGGTTTGGTTAAGGCTTTCTCACCCTCAACCTTACAGGAAGCTATCAAAAGAAGCTTGCAACTTGAAACTTGCGTGCCTATGAAATCAATCACTAATCAAAAACCCCCAAATCTTTGGCAACATAAGGGAAATTTTCAGAAAAAGACTTTTCCAACACTACCACCAAAAGATGTGACAAATGTGGCAAAAAAGAAGGTAGATGAAGAGACTAGGAGTGAATTATGAAGGAAAAAGCTTTGTTTTACTTGTAGAGAACTATGGGTTCCAGGAAACAGATGTTTGGGGAAAGGTCAAGTGCACTATATTGAAGTTGCTTCAGAATCTGATTCAAATGAGCATGAGGAATTTCATGATACTAAGGAGGAGGTAGAAGAAGAGAAAGTAAAAGAAATCAGCAAGGATGGCACTTTAGCAGCATTATCAGGAGTCCCAAGATACCATCCCTTCCAAATTCGAGGGGTACTAGCAGGGCAAAGGTTGACCGTTCTTCTTGATAGTGGGGCAACTCACAATTTTATTGATGAAGGATTTGTCATGAAAAGAGGGCTTAAAGCAGAAGATTTTGAGGGATTCAATGTTACTGTAGTTGATGGATTCACTATGCCTTGCACACGGGTGGTAAAACAACTCAAGATGACCTTAGGAGATTATGAGTTATGTGATGACTTCTATGTGGTTGGTATTGGGGAGACAGATCTTGTATTGGGTGTTCAATGGTTGCACTCTATCGGAGGCTATTACATGAACCATCAAACTATGGAGTTTAAATTTCATTCCAATGGGAAAGAAGTCATATTGAGAGGGTTATCGAATGGAGCACCTAAGGAAGTCTTTGCAAAGAGGATGGAGAGTACTTTTTGAAGAGGACAAGTAACATGGGCAGCAGGAGTCATAATCCAACCAACAAGCTCTCCAAAGAATCAAGGTAATTTCCATTTTGAAATTCAAAATAGTCTTGATAAGCATAGTATAGTTTTCAATGATTTGCCTCCAGGATTACCACCAGATAGAGCTTTTGAGCATGTTATAGAGTTAGAACAGGGTGCCAAACCAGTTATAACGAACCCATACCACCATCCAAGAGGTTATAAGGAAGAAATTGAAAAAACTATTAAAGAACTCCTGGACATGGGATTCATAAGGCCTAGCTCTAGTCCATTTGCATCATCTGTGGTACTTGTCAAGAAAAAGGATGGTACAATGAGAATGTGTATAGACTACAGGGCTCTAAACAAGAAGACCATAAAAAATAGGTATCCCATACCACGCATAGATGAACTCATTGATGAGTTACATGGTGTTGTATACTTCTCAAAAATTGACTTAAGATCAGGGTACCATCAAATTCGAATGAGGAGTGAAGATGTGGAAAAGACTGCTTTCAGATGTCACTATGGGCACTTTGAATTTCTTGCTATGCCATTCAGACTCACTAATGCACCTACAACATTCCAATCTTGTATGAATAAGGTATTCAGTCAGCATCTTCGAAAATTTGTTTTGGTATTTTTCGATGATATCTTGATATACAGTAAAACATGGGAAGAGCATCTAAAGCACATCGACACTATTTTGGGAATCTTGGAGCAGCCATCCTTCTATGCTAAGCTATCTAAATGTGAGTTTGGTTTGACAGAGATCCTATATTTGGGACATATTATAAGTTCTAAAGGAGTACAGGTTGATCAACAAAAAATCCAGGCAATTTTGGATTGGCCTCCACCCACTAATCTTACACAATTGAGAGGTTTCTTCGGGTTGTGTAGCTACTATAGGAGATTTGCCAAGAGATTTTCTCAGCTCGCTACCCCCTTGACTGATTTGACAAAGAAAGGATCTTTTGTTTGGATAGAAGAGGCACAAAAAACATTTGACAAGGTTAAGGAGGTAATGAGTTCATGCCCTGTGCTTGCAATTCCAGATTTCTCGTTTCCTTTTGTTGTTGAATGTGATGCTTCTGGAGAAGGTATAGGGGCTGTCCTAACTCAAAGGGGAAATCCAATAGCATTTGAGAGTAGAAAATTAAATCAATCAGAGAAAGGTTACTCCATCTATGATAAGGAAATGTTGGCAATCATGCATGCACTTCATAAGTTCAGACAATATTTGGTATGTGGGAGATTCATTGTAAAGACAGACCATAATAGCCTCAGATTCTTCTTGAACCAAAGGGATTTGAATGATCATCAACAAAAATGGGTAAGAAAATTGCCAGCTTATGATTTTGATATTGAATACATGAAAGGAAAGAATAATGTGGTTGCTGATGCTCTCTCAAGAAAGCCCACTTTGTGTTCCTTATCATCTATCTCTGCTGATTGGAAAGTCTCCATAATTTTAGAGTATGCTAAAGATTCATTTGCCACCAAGATTTTGGATAAGTTAGTGGATGATAATAGGTACAAGGTTGTTGATGAATTGATTTATTACAAGAACAGAATCTTCTTAGTGCCAGGGTCAAAAACTAAGGAGAGGATATTGAGGGCCTTTCATGACACACCTTTGGCTGGTCATCAGGGATACTTCAAGACATACAGGAAAATTTGAGAGTGGTTTTCATGAAAGGGTATGAAGGAGGATGTCCTTAAACACATTAAGGAATGTATGGTATGCCAACAAAGCAAGAGTGAGCAAAATTTTCTTGCAGGGTTGTTGCAGCCACTTCCTATTCCCAAACAAAAATGGGAAAGTATTTCCATGGATTTCATCACTGGGTTGCCCAAGGTTCAAGGTAAGGATTGCATATATGTGGTGGTAGATAGACTAACTAAGCATGCACATTTCTTTCCTATCACATCTGATTTCAAGGCATCACAAGTGGCCGAATTGTTCTTCAAGGAAATTTTTAGATTACATGATTTTCCTAGAAACATTGTTAGTGACCGGGATAGTAGATTCTTCAGCTCTTTTTGGAAGGAGCTCTTTCATTTGGCAGGAACTGAACTCACTCCTAGTACTAGCTATCACCCTCAAATAGATGGACAAACAGAGATAGTTAATAAATGGATAGAGGGATATTTGAGGAACTATGTTTCAAATCAACAACATGCTTGGGTGAAATGGTTACACCTAGGAGAGTATTGTTACAGTACATCTCATCACATGTCTATTGGTATGCCTCCTTTTTGTGCTCTTTATGGTTATGATGCCCTTTCTTTTGTTGATCTAATACTTTCCAATAGTAGAGTACCTGCAGCAAGTGATTTCATCAAGCAAAGCCAAGACATAATAAGGTCCCTCAAAGATAATCTACAACATGCACATAACCAACAAAAGATATATGCTGACAGGAAAAGGATTGTAAGATCTTTTGAGGTGGAAGATTTGGTATTTGTTAGGTTACAGCCATATAAGCAAAGCACCTTGAAGAGGAGTGGGGCAGAGAAACTCAAGCCAAGGTTCTATGGGCCTTATAAGATCATCAAGAAGGTAGGAGAGGTAGCTTATGAATTGGAGCTCCCACCAAACAGCAAAATACATAATATTTTTCATGTATCTTGCTTAAAGAAGGTTCTAGGCCAGCAAACCATGGTATCTATAGAATTACCACCTCTTGATGATGAAGGGAAATTAGTTTTGATACCAGAAGAGATTTTTGATACAAGAGAGAAAAGGTTGAGAAATAGGAGCGTCATAGAGCATTTGGTCAAATGGAAAGGATTACCACTAGAGGATGCAACTTGGGAAGGAGCACATATTCTTGAGAATTCCAACCTTCATTTCTTGAGGACAAGCAATATTTGGGAGGGGAGGACTTGTCATGTCCCCTTTTCAAATAATTAAAAAATAATAAACTTTGCTAAGGCAGGCAGGCTCCAAAAAGGTGAAGTTTTGAAAAAAGGGGCTAATCTTTGGAAACCAATGGACTAATAAATAAAAATTATTATTAAATTATATTTTATGAACCCCTTTTGGATGTGAGTTAGGGTTATGCCCTCTTTTAAGGGGGTTTGGAGGCATTTTGGGCTCATTCTAGAACTGGATTTTTGCTAATTTTCTTGTTGTTCTTCAGAGGTTGCCAAACTTGTGGAGAAGGAGACCCAAGAATGGGAGTTTGCAGGTTTCTAGGAAGGCTAAGGATAGGAGTTTGAAGCCATTCCATGTGCATGCTCATACAGAGTTTGCCTTTGTGCTGAATAGTGCCGATTTGTGAGTTTTTGGGATTGTTTTTGGTTTGAGTTTGGTGTTTTCAGTTGAGTGTTTCATATCAGTTGGGGTTTCTACTGTATTTCAGACTTTAAGAGGTTAAAATAGAGTTGAATATATGTATTGGGTCATGATTAAACTTCTGAGATAGTTTATGAGTGTTTTTGTGGTGTTTCCTGGCATTGTGTGTTAATTTTGGGAGCCCGATTGAGCATAGTTTTGTCCTACATTTGTGAGCTGTTGTGTAAAGGCTATACAAATCTGGAAATGTCATTTTGTAGGCTGTTATGCTGCTGAAATTTTTGTAAAAATTTCCATTCTCAGATTTATTAATAATTTGTGAAGTTGTGAAGTTTTTTTGGCACTAATTTGGACATACCCGATTTGGGTTTTATTGGGAAATTGGCAGATCTTTGTAATTTTGGTTGTTTGATTTTAAAGATCTGATTTGAGGCTGGAAATACCATGCAAAATTAGTAAAGGGACATTTCATACAAGGTAGGTTATTAGGCCTAGTTGGTGAGTTTTAGAGATTTGATTATGAAACCTTGGATAGAATTTTGTAAACCTTTATAAAAAATTTAATTACATGTGTTGAGGCCATTGGACCACACTTTGAGTCTTGTTTGAGTGTTCTTTGATATATCACCTATTGAAGCTATCTTAGGATCATTAAGACTAGGCATTGAAGAAGCTTGTTGACTTGACCTCATTTTTTTATTTGGGCTTTGGATCCACCATATCCTCTACATCAGATTTCACTTGGTACCTTCATGGTCTCCTTCATAGGTCTTGGTGTACCTTGTAGTTTTGTATGTCCACTTGGTGGCCCTGCACTATTACATGATGTTATGTGTTATGTATTATGTATCATGTGTTACAAATCTTGTATTATTATTTATCTTTTACATAGTTGATTTATTTAAATGGTTGGAATTATTATATTTGGCATACAACTAAATCACCCCCTCCCTAAGATGTGCTTGTCTCTTCCTGGGCTTAAAAGTTGGTATTATAGCGAAGTCCTTTTAAAGACGTTTGATCACTTAATGTGATATTTGAAATGGAAAGTTTATAAAATGATGGTCCTATGTTTGATGGAACAACCAATCTAGTTTGGAAGAATGGTATGACTACTTATATGATATGTATGGGAGATGAATATTGGGATATTAGTGAAAAGCCTTATGATATACCAAATGATCTATCAAATGCTACTACAAATCAAATGAAGCAACTCAAGAAAAAACATGATACAAAGTTAATATTTGATTAGTGCCTTGTCTAATATAGAGTATTCTCACATCTATGGATCAATGATAACTCATGAGGCATGGAAAAAGCTAGAAACTATTTGTAAAGGTGACGGGTATGTTAAGCAATCTGAGTTGTAGGATCTTTAAGGGAAGTATGAAAATATAAAGGTGAGTGAAAGTGAACTATTTCACCATTTATGTAGAGAGTGAATGATATAGTTTGTTCAATTATAAGTAGAGATGGCACCTTAAGTGATGCAAAGGTCAGTGGTCAACCAATGATTTGATGTAGAAACAACTAACTATCCCTTTGCTTTGAAACAATGCCCTTATATCTTCCTCAAGTGTAACTAAAACAATGACCCAACCCACCCAATATTTTATTAGAGGATAATCATTAAAAAGGCTTAACCCACTGAACTCCACACCTTTGGATCCACAAGATTAACTACACTTCCAAACTTCTTCAAGCAAGCAAGTTATCCAAGTTTCCAAAAACACCTACAAACTCCATATGACTCAAAATAACTCCAAATATGCAAAGGCCTTAACCAAGGGTTAAATAAGACTTTTATGAGTTATATAATGTGTATTTAAATGGATTCAACCATCCACTTAGCTAGATCCAACTCTCAATGCCTAATTCTTCCAAGGTCTCTTAAGAGACCTAATTGACAAATTAGTAGCCCTCCAGCAGCACAAAAGTCTAAATAAATCCAAAGAACTTGATAGGATAATTACATTTCTAGAAACCCTTTTCAAAGTACTAAAACATATCAAAATATTTCATATGGTCATTTTGGACCAACACTCCTATGTCTCACTGATGCCCTATTTTATAGCATGAAAATGGCTAATTTAACAAAGTAACTCCCAATATAATAGACTCCCAGACCTTGTAACTTTCAATAGTCATCATTCATGGTATAAAACCCCCAATTTCATAAGCAATCTATCCCAAACCCACTGGAACCACAAAAGCCCAAGTTACATTCTTTCAAACCCTCAAATCTAGGGTATCACCAATATCACCCTTCCCAAAACTTCTAGATCAAATTGGTTGATCATACACCTTTATTGGTCATATAAGATGATCCAAATCACAAAAATACTCCTTTCATGTGGCTAGAACTCCTGTTGTTGTACCTAACCACCATTTCCATTTTGATTTCTTCACTATTTCATACTATGATCACATTCCCATCCATTTCTCTACATATAAAATGATAGATTTATATAATACAAGGTTAATCATTGCCATTTCATGGTCTCAGGGCCCTTCATCACATGAAATGGATCCTCTGCATTAAAGAGATCAATATAACTATTAGGTAAAAGTATTAAAAACTGTGACTATCATGTGGATGTGCAAAATAGTGACTTTGCTTAAGTTTTAAAACATTCAAAAGGAATTGGAAATTGCTGCTAGGTCTTAATCCATTTGAAATACTTCTCAACTTACAAGATTCGAAAAGACCCCCCAAGAAGTAATTAAAATGATGAAAAATTAAATTAAAATATTTGAATTTTAATCAAAAAAGTAATCATAGCCATTTGTTTTTTAATATTTGAATTTTTTAAATAACAAAATGGCTTAAATTTGATATTTAACCCTTATTCTAATACCTAGACCTATCCCCTACCCATTCTAAACTTCTTGTAAACATAACTTAGGTTTTGGACAACATTAGTCCAATACAAACAAACTCTTGGTCCTTTAAGGACATTACAAGTATGACTTTCAGTACTTTGAGGACATCACAAATTAAACACATTTGATTACATTGTTTGGTCATGAAAATCATTATAACTTTTAATTCTTGTCCATTTGAATTGCTTGGATATCTCCTTGTCCTACTCACTCCTTTAACCTTCATGGTGTGTTTGTGTATCTTCATAGAATGACCTTGATGCCCTTGCACCATTAAGCAATGATGATGAACATGAGTAAAATTATGAGATCTTTGCCTACATGTTACAATGAAGAAGTCATATCTATTTTGAAATTAAGAACTATAAAACAAGTTTCAAGAGAAGCATAGGCTGGAAGACTTTTTTTGTCTATGAGATGACTACTCTTGGCAATGAGCTACCAAATATTGAAGCTACACTCAGATCCAATATTTATAAGGATAAGGAAGAACTTTTGAAAGATAGTAGCTATGCTAAGTATGAGAATTTTCTCAAGGAAAAAAATGAAAATGACAAGATCTAGTAGCTCAATCATTAACACAAATTTTCCAATTGTTGGCCAACACACGCACTTGTTGTATAGTTATAGATATTGTGATCATTCATGAACTTGAACAACTAACAGCATGTTAGAAATGGTGTTGTTCAAAAGGACTAAAAAATAGAGGGAAATGGCCATCAAATATGCATGATTTAAATACCTACATTAAATAGCCCTTTACTTCATGAGTCACTTCAACTCAATCATTACGTTGTATAGACGACCTCATCATGTGTCACTTGAACAAACCTATCATGACAACATGAGAGACAAATCCACAAAATCAAATCTTAAAATGTTACAATAGTACAAACCTCATGGAACACATGAGGGATGAATATACATAATCAAGTAGTAACCCTTTCCATCATTCCAACTTTATGATAATAATTTACTAGTCAAAGTCAAACAAATTCTAATGCAATGACTGCAAGTATTCTTGGGTATCTATTACAGGAAACCATGTTTTGGAAAAAATTAAGAGTATTAGTCTTGTAGCCAATAAAATGAGCTCAATAAACACTTTGAGGTGGTCAACTCGTGATGATCATGGATAAATCATTTCTAGGTTCTCTTACTTATTTCAGAATATACTAACTATATTTCAAATTGATCAACTCTAGAAAGAAACTTATTTGGAAAGAATTATTTTTTGTGTCACTATATCAATAATTTAAGAAAGGACACATGAGAGTGTCATGTTTTCAAATTTTAACACAAAACACATAAGGCAATAAAAATTGTAAGATGGAATAGAACCAAATAAATGTGATCTCACAAGGGCACAACCCTCTATACTATACTCTATTAGGCTATAAAATGACCAATCAACTTATAGGGTAATTCTAGAACTTGTTCTTTACTATTCAAAGCATAAGCTAAACCTACCCAATATATACCCCCATCACATAAATCATATTAAATGCTAGAACAAAATCAAGAAATAGAGTAAAAGTTGTTAACATAGGAACCATTTTATGGAAGAGTAAATTGATTGTCTGTATACTTTTAATTCTTGTCAAATCCATTAATAAATATTTTATATCCTAAAATATCAAAAGTTCCATTTGTTTTCAGTATACCTAAATAGTTTTTTGGTTCTCTCAACTTATACATCAGCTGATCAACATTATCCTTAGAGAGAACTATATCTGTAATTGCCTCATTATCATCAGATCAAGACCTGTTTTCCTTCTTACTTTTTGATGATTGTGGTCCTTTGCAATCCCAAGCATAAGATGATTAACACACAATGATACTTGAACAAAAAGCTCTAGTAAACATTGAGGATGTGAATTGATAATACCATTTCATAGATGATTTTGGTGTCTCACCCTTTATCACTAGTGCTTCGACTTTATTAGCCCTCTTCTTTGGTGAGCTCCAAATGAAGAATTCACACAGTAAAAAATTTAAGATAATATTAATCCACTAAAATTAGAGAATGAAAAAAAATGAATTTGACTTGTCATTAAGAATTATCCATTTGTGCAAATCCTTTCTTTTTGAGTTGTATGATAACCCTTGCTTGATGAGTGTTGGAAACTTCTCTCATTGCAT
The DNA here is from genome assembly GCA_028749045.1 of Cupressus sempervirens. Lineage (NCBI taxonomy): Eukaryota > Viridiplantae > Streptophyta > Pinopsida > Cupressales > Cupressaceae > Cupressus > Cupressus sempervirens. The sequence goes on along the minus strand of CM053789.1, from coordinate 51,831,425 downwards.
CCTTGCTTTTTCCAGTTTGAAGTCTCTAGTTATATGCACAATATCATGACTTACATCAGAAAGCATTCACATTCTAACAATTTTCATGTTCTTTCATTACATTTTGATCTAAACAAAAAATTCTAAACTTTCACTTATTCAAATGACTAATCTAAAAATGGGTCCTATTAAAGAATCTAATATAAATTCAAATAATGTATGTAGATTCTAAATAAATCAAAACATAAAATCTGATTTAAATTTATCTCATCACTTACACATAATAACAATACCACCTTGTCATGTGGACAGTCTTGGGGGAGAGGTTACAACATTGTATTTGGATCTAATTGATCACTCTTTCTCTCTCTCCCTCTCTCTCCCTATTCAATCTAATGAGCCAACTAGATCTACTCTACATTTTAATGTCTTAAGTATTGCCTTGTGGTCTAACTTGTGAACTTTCCAAAGAATTTTATTATGTGGTTTTCCACCATATTTTATCAAGTGGACATTTGATGTGACAACAAGGTTTAAATAACGAAGAATCTTCCTCTCTATTTTCCAAATCTCGAATAACCACAAGTTAGGGTTCTTCATGGAATATCATCTAAGCCATGTGTCAGTTACAACCATCGCACCAACATGGTACTCTAAACCTTCACCATCTATAACTGAGTGATCCAATTTTTGTTTGACTTGGACATAATGACACAAATAATAATTTGTCCCTTCTTCATTGTCTTCGGGTGCAATAACAACAAAAATATGGCCTACAATGACAAATGTACAAAATGTTTTCATTAATTCAAAAAATACTTAGGTGAACATTATAAAGTTTCATATTGAAAGTACAAAGGTATATATATATATATATATATATTACCAGGTTACACTAGATCAGATAAGTAATCAAAGTTAATAGACGAATCCATCTCTACCATTTCCAGTGCTTGTGGGGGATGATAGGTATCAATTGGGTCCAAAACTCATATATCCCATTTGTCCACCCATTCAATTGACTCACGGTCATCCTAATTTTCCTCTGCACATGATGGACAATGGAATGCCATTTTTTGTGTGGATACTCCATGAACCTGCATCAGAGCTTCTAAAAGAGCGCAACTCACTGGATCTTGTTAGTGTGCAACAATCCTCACATGGTGCAATGTTAGTATTATCTATCAACCAAAAAAATCCATGAACCATAGACTCACCTTCCTTACCTGGACCCATTGTAGCATTACACCACTGGACAATAGATTTTGCATCTATCAATATTGCTCCATCTTTTTTCTTTATCTCTTCATAAGCCAAGGCTCTTTTGATGCATGCGCCTGCACCAACATGCTCTCCTTTTTCATGACTAGCCTCTAAGAAATTTTCCATATATTGAATTCTACAGCACCTGTACATCCTGCTCAACCAATAGAACATCTGTACATTCTTGAATTGGGATGCACAATTATCTGACAATAATGTGTTGACAATATGATATGCCCTTGTTAGCCAAATCTTCATAAAATAGTTGAAAACAACCATGTACAAACTCCGTAGAATGTGATTGATCATTGCTAATGTAAAAATGGTACTTGCTCAAAATCTTTCTGTCATCCTCTGTACTTGTACATGAATGCATGAATGTTATGTGAACAAATATGGAAGCCTATTAAGAAGTACAATACTTTGCTTGAACCTCATTTTGTGGTTGTAGTGTGTAGTTCTCTATGAAATCTACAACCGAAACAATGGTATCTAGTGGAAATGTATTCTTGCACAACTTAAATTGCAAATCTAACTATCGAGCTCTATGTGTATGCCTTGCATACTCGTAAATAATCTTTTCATAAAAAATCTTCATGAACTCATACACTAAAATCTTTTCAATAACTAAGTCACATCTTTTACCTTGTTTCCATCTTTTAGAGCATATGTTGTTAGAGTAAATAATTAATTATTAATTATTTATTCTATTTAGTTAAGCTTACTTAAGTAAATGCATTTATTAGTTTTAGTCTAAGAGTTTGTTATAAGTTGTTAACAATACGGGAGTTTATTCTCTCCTAAGTCATACTTATCCTCTCACCTTGTTTGAGAAATTTTCACCTCATGTGGATGTATGCTTAGTTGTCACACTTATCTCCTAGCATCTTCTAGCTTGTTCTAGGAGATTCCTTGAGCTCTTTATATTCGAGCTCTCTCATTGTATTTCATATCACTTCTTGTATATTGTAAATGCATATTTTCTTATTTGCAATATATTGTTGTCTCTCATGTCCATTTAGGGCTTTTCTCTAGCTCCAATCTTCTCTTCTTGACTTCCCTTTAACAGGTTATCTGCATGCAGGTGATCATGGGCATCTTCAGAGTTGGATTTCATCAACTCGAACATGGTATTAGAGCCTTCTTGCTGTTGCTTGGTTGAAATATTTTTGAAGCCCTGATTTCAAGTCACAAACCCTAGTTTGTTTGTGCATTTTTCTTCAAATCAAGGGGATAGCAATTTTTCAGAGCACATTGGGCCGAAAAAAATACTACCATTGGATTCAGAAGGTGTTTTTCAGCTAGGATCCATATAAAATTCTTCGATTTTGGAGACAGAGCTTTGGGAGGCAAATTTTTTTAGCTCGAAGGGCTTCCGTACGGACACGCAACATCAAAAAATAAAATATATATATATAAAAGGCCACTGTCATGGCACCGCCTAGCGGCCACTATGGGGTCACCCACCGTTCGCTCACTCCTGGCCAGGTGCTTGCATGCCACCATTGTAGTGCCTGGCCTCCCAACCACTCCTCGCACTCAGGGACAGCTCCACCGATGTCAAAAAACAATTCTCCATAGGTTCCTCCACTGACTTCACTGACTCTGACAAGGTTTTCAATCGCTACCCCACCAGTCTTTCACCACCCATAGATAGCTCGTCCTCCTCTCATGCATAGTTGGCATTTTGACACAATTGGCAATGACAACTCGTAGCATAGCTAGCATGTTGACTGGATTTTTTGGCACCTAGTCAGCACATTGTCTACCTGACATGTGGCAAGGCTACCATGTGGCACTTTGCCACATGGCCCTTGCCATATCAGCCGCCTACCACATGGCATCCACATGGCATTGCCACATAGCTTTCTTTTTTGTGGCAATGACTTTAAGCCATCAAATTTAGGCCAGTGTTTTGATGATATCAGCATGATGTCACTTGCATCATCCTCTTGCACCTCTCCAGGGTCATTTTGGACCTACTCTTAGTTTTTTTGTCATAACTTGAGCATATAAAAGTATTTTTTTGATCCGAAAGAAGCACCAAAAAACTTATAGAGGTATTATTTATTCTATTTACTTAATCTTAGTTAGGTAAATGCATTTATTAGTTGTAGTGTAGGAGTTTGTTATATGTTGTTGACAATATGGGAGTTTGTTCTCTCCTAAGTCATACTTATCCTCTCACCTCGTTTGAGGACTTTCTACCTCATGTGGATGTATGCTTAGTTGTCACACTTATCTTTTAGTGTCTTCTAGCTTTTTCTAGGAGATCCTTTAAGCTCTTTATATTTGAGCTCCCTAATTGTATTTCATATCACTTCTTGCATATTATAAATACATATTTTCTTATTTGCAATATCTTATTGTCTCTCATGTCTGTTTAGAGTTTTTCCCTAGCTCCACGCTCTTCTCTTATTGGCTTCCCTTTGACAGGTTATTTGCATGCAGATGATCTTGAGCATCTTTGGAGTTGGATTTCATCAACTCCAACATATGTCACTATCTTAAATTTTTCGTAATCTACTATTTCATTTCCAATTGCATGTGTACTATCCATATGTTGACAAGTTGATAAAAGTTGCAAAGAACCACCAAATAAGCATGTACCATCCAAGCATGATGTCTTGTAAAAATTTTGGCCATCCCCTATTTCACATAAAATGTTGGATATGAATTTCCTTGAAGATCTTGGTGGCTCATTCATGTCACAATCCTACAAAACAAACTCAAAATGAAAAAACACACATATATACCTAAAAGCATGAAAATAGTTAGAAAATTCAATATGTATCCTACATCAACAAGTTGTCGTGTGTGATTTATCTTCACATAAAAAGGTTTATACATCTCAAAAAATATTTGACTTATTCAAATTTGAGGATATATACCAATAAATTTTGCAAAACATTGTGTTTGAGTTGAGTCCAAATTTTTTTTCACATGTGGGTCGCGATTTTGGCTACCAATCCTCCTTCTTATAACATCTCATTGATTAGGGAAAACATATTTGTTATTTTTTCAAAAATATTTAATCAATGATTTCAAAGTTTCATTAATTTATTTATCATTTCGTAGTAGTCTACCACTAAATGTCCATAACTCATTTTTTGTTGGATCTTCCAATCTCTCACACCTTAGCATGGCTCTCCTTAGAGTACCTCTACCAATTTTTAATGTTTTGTTTGTCTTTCTCATGAGTCAAGCTTTCTTCATTTGTCTACTTACTATTGTTGATGTAAGTACTCATCTTGTGATATTACTATTTTTGGTGCGTGATTTAGAACCCACTTTTTCATAAGCACTCATTAGATACTTTATAATTCTTTTTTCATTTGAATCATCCATTGTTCTTAGCCCAAGAATCTTCATGATAGGCCTAAATTTCAAATTTCTCATCATTTTAATAAATAATTGGGATTGACCTATAATATTTAATTCTCTAAAAAATAATCTCCAGATATGATTAGCTTTTCTTTAACAAATATGCTTGCTAATCTTGTTAGGCATTGATTTCAAAACGTTTATCAATATCAATCAAATATTTTTTTCTTCTAAAATGAATTCTAGAAGGTATTATAATCTCTTCCATTCTCTCAATATTGTGAACATCAACATAAGGTTGAGTGTATTGCATACTTTGAACTGAAGAAGATGTGCCTTGCTAATAAGATGCAAAAGATGGAATATAACCTACTTGATGTGTTGATGTTGTGCTTTCAACATGACATGATGGAGTGCGTACATCGTCAAACCTACAAATTAGTGTCTCTTCAACATAAGAGGATGATATGACTCCAACATTGGAAGATGGTGTAACTTCACAATTCAATTTTCTTCTTGAGCATAATAGTCTCATTGGTTCTCTTTGTCTTTCCAATTCTTCGTCTTTGTTTCTTTGTATCGGTGGTTCTTGATCCTCTTTGAAAGTCAATTCTTCATCATTGCATTACAATTTTCTTTCTTCACGTAGTAGTTTCATTTTATCTCTTTTAATTGCCAAATCTCTCTCCCTATCTTCATTTGTTTGAGTTTTTAGTTTCTTCCTTGGCATGATGATGATTTCTACATGTCAAATTATTCAAACATCTGAATTATTTACAATGTGTGAATTACAAATCATTCAAATACATAAGAAAATTACAATTATTTTAATGAATATGCAATATATATCAAACAAATTGTCAAATTTCTAACCATTTCAAAATAACATTTCATTGAAACATACAAATTTTAATGAATTCACTATATATTAAACCACATCTAAAATTATAATCAAATTTGTATCTATATATCAACAAACAATATTTAAAAAAGATTGCATTAACCTTTTCTATACAAAGAATATTCAAAAGGCCTTCAAATCACATATCCAATGATTGAATTTGTTGTTTGCTAACTTCAAAAAGTCTTCAAATAGTGTTTTCTATGTTAAAACTTGTGTTTTATATTGAAATAATAGAATGCACAATAGACCAAAAGTAGAGAATGGATGAAATGGGCCCCAAAGTTTTTTTTGACCATCTTTGGGTGGTTTCACATAATGTGTATGCACTATGTCAAAACACATCTCTCCCTATTCCACCATCCCCCATCCCCTATACACACTCTCTCTCTTTCCCTATTCTCTCTCTCCTCTCCGATCCCCTACTCTATGTGTTTATCTCTCCTCTCCCATCCCCTACTCTCTCCTTCTCACTCTCCCTCTCCCATTGCCTACTCTCTCTTACTCTCCCTCTCCTACTCCCTCTCCCATCACCTACTCTCTTCCATCCCCTACTCTGTCTCTCTCTCTCTTACACACACTCCCATCCCCCCTCTCTCTCCCTCTCCCACTCCCTCTCCCATTGCCTACTCTCTTTCTCTCCCATCCCCTACTCTCTCTCTCTTTCATATACACACCCATTCCTCCATCTCTCCTCTCCCATCCCCTACTCTACCTCTCACTCCCTCTCCCACCACCTACTCTCTCTCTCTCTCTCTCTCTCTCTCTCTCACTCACTCACTCACTCACTCTCACTCTCTCCCACTCTACTCTCTCTACCACTCCCTACTCTCTCTCACATTTGTACACTCTCTCCCATCCCCTACTCTCTCTCTCTCTCTCTCTCTCTCTCTCTCTCTCTCTCTCTCTCTCTCTTTCTCTCTCTCTCTCTCTCTCTCTCACACACACACACACACACATTTCATCCCCCTCTCTCTCTGCCTCTACCACTCCCTCTCTCATCGCCTACTCTCTCTCTCATCCCCTACTCTCTCTTGAGCTACTCTCTCTCTCCCTTCTCTCCCATTCCCTTCCCTCTCCCTTTCACACACATGCACTCCCATCCTCCTCTCTGTTGGTCTCCCTCTCCCACTCTATCTCCCACCACCTACTCTCTCTCTCCCCCGTCCCCTACTCTCAATCTCTCTCTCCCATATTGTTCTCTCTCTCTCCCCATCCTCTACTCTCAATCTCTCTCCCACCCTGTACTCTCTCTCTACCACCACTACTCTCCCTCACACTTCCTCTCTATCCCATTCCTTACTCTCTCTCTTACACACATTCCCATTTCCCCCTCTCTCCCTCTCCCACTCCCTCTCCCACTGCCTACTCTCTCTCTCTCTCATTCCCTACTATGTCTCTCTTACACACACTCTTATTTCCCACCTCTCTCCCTCCCACTCCCTCTCCCACTGCCTACTATCTCTCTCTCCCTCTCTACTCTCTCTCTCCCATCCCCTACTCTCTCTCTCACACACACTCCCATCCCCCCCCTCTCTCTCTCTCCCACTGCCTACTATCTTTCTCTCACATCCCCTACTCTCTCTCTATCTCTCTCTCCTCTCTCCCATTCCCTACTCTCTCTTTCACACACACACACCCATCCCCCCTCTCTCCTCTCCCATCCCCTACTCTTATCTCTCACTCGTTCTCCCTCTCCCACTCCCTCTCCCACTACTTTCTCTCTCTCTCTCTCTCTCTTGCTCTCACTCTCTCTCTCACTCTCTTCCTCTCTACTCTCTCTCTCTGCCACCCCCTACTCTCTCACACTTCCTCTGTCTCCCATCCCCTACTGTCAATCTCTATCCCCCATCCTGTACTTTATCTTTGCCACCCCTACTCTCTCTTTCACACTTCCTCTCTCTCCCACCTTGTACTCTGTCTACCACCCCTACTCTATCTCACTTCCTCTCTCTCCCCCCTCTCCCATCCCCTACTTTCTCTCTATCTCTCTCTCTCTCACACACGCACATAGCCATTCCCCCCCCCCCCCCACTCTTTCTTTCTCTTTCTTTGCATCTCTTCTTCCTTCTCTATGCACTATTTAGATCTCAATAGTGTGTGCACACTATAGTGTGCATGCGCTATTGAGACCAAAATTCAAAAGCTTTAAATAGTGTGTGTGTGCTATTCAAATCTTTGCATTAAAACCAAGCCTAAGGCTTGGTTTTGCCTTGGAGATCCAACTCAAAGGTTTGAAGTTTATAAATAGGTCTCAGACATGTTTTGTTGCAAACATACAAAAAATGATTAATCTTTCTTGTATACTCTCCTTCAAGATTCCTCGTGGTTGGGCATCGATAAGATTAGGTTACATGACATTGTAGGTCTCTATGTTATCTATGTAACCATATAATTTAATTTTAATTTGAACTATTTCAAGCCTTTCATCTATAATTTATTTTGAATGTATGTCCATTTTTTGTCAAAAAGTACTATGTACTAATTGGGCTGTAGATTTTAGCTTGTTCATCGAATTTTGCAACAACTTAGTTTTTTAGAAACTAGACTCTATTCTACACAATTTGAAATGAAAAAGTTTTGATTTTAGATTAGTTTTCAATTATTTCTAGGGGGAGCACATAGATATTTCACATTTTTGGGATGTGTCTAGTTAAAATATTCATTAAAAGATACACATTATAAAATTATCTGAAAAATCTGGGATAAACTACATAGTGTTAAGCAACTTTTGACTAGAGCAATTAAAGAATTTCAAAAAAAAAAAAAGTTAAAATTTTAGGGGGGCCACACTTTGTACTATTTTATGTTTTTTTTTTGTAATAAATAGCACCACTTTCTGTGGCCCCCCCTTTTTGAGGACCTAAAATAACCATTTTGAAAAAAAATTAGTAGTTTAGAAACTAGATTCAAAGGACTATGACTTTTGTTTTTGTCATGTCTTAAAATTTTGAGCATAACTATCTTCAAATTCTTGTTGAAGTTCAAAAATTTCTGATTTTAAGAAAAAGGTGTCCACTTATACCCCCTTTTTGGCACCACAACTTGGTGCACTTACCCACATGTATCCATAGACAAATTATGCATATATCTTACCATTGTCTGACCCTGGGTCAGATTCATTTCAAGTCCCTTCCCCTTCCAGCTTGTAGCTCCCTTCATAAATTCATCATTAATACTTCTCTTCTTGAAGATCAGGATGTGATCATTGTTGTTAATATGATTAGACTCATCAATTTTCAAAATAGGTCCTTGTCTCATACTGATAGATGGTATCTTAATATATCTTCTTGGACTAAGATTTTTCAAACCTTTAGCCAAATGAAAGCCAAGAATTACAGACGTATTGAGAAGGTTCTTTCTAATCAGCTCTTTGTGGCTAAGACCAATATCCAATCCCAACTAAACTCTACCATCTTTGATGAGTAGGTGTGTCCCTTGCCATTAATTCGCTTAGGGAACATCAACACATTAAAGACAAAGGGGCCTACATCAGAGCCCGTAACCATTGGATTTAGTTTGGTGACAAAGGCACTAAGTATTTTTTTAATTCTCTCAAAGAGAAAAAAAGAAATGAAAGAATTGATAGAATCTATGATAATGATAAGGAGCTGCTTACAAGACAGGATATGTCTTTGGCCTTTGAAAAATTCTATAAAAATCTGTTTACTTCTAAAGATGATGATAATTTGAGGTTGATGAGACTTCAATATTCTGAGCTTATTCCTAAAAAGCTCTTAGAGGATGATATCTCTTCCCTCCAAAGCCTTGTTTCCCAACAAGAAATTTTTGATGCCATCCGCAAGCTAAAAGATAACAAAGCCCTAGGGCCGGATGGCATTCCTATTGAATTTTATAAAGCTAACATAGATTGGATCTCTAAGGACCTTTATGTGTTATACCTTGAAGCCTTCTCACATGGCACTCTGGGGAATGTTATTAACACTGCTATCATAAAGCTCATTCCTAAAGAGGGAGACGGAGCTTTGATAAAAAATTGGCATCCTATCACTTTACTTAATGTTTCCTATAAAATTCTTGTGAAAGTCTTAGCCTCTCACTTAGAGACTATTCTCCCTAATTTTATCTACTCCACTCAGATTGGCTTCATTAAAGGAAGATTCATCCTTGAGAATCTCATTACTAGTTGGGAAGCCATGGAATGGACCAATACTTCTCATTAGGAGGTAGCTATGCTTCTTCTTGATTTCGAGAAAGCCTACGACAGAATTGAATGGGGCTTCATCTTAATGATGTTAAAAGCTTTTGGATTCCCTAATATTTTCTATAAGTATATTCAAGTTCTTCTAAAAGATGCCTCTACCATGATTGATGTCAACGGCACCCTATCCTATCCTATTCCTTTGTCACAATCTATTCGACAGGGGTGCCCTCTTTCTCCTGCTCTTTTTGTCATTATTGTCAATGTTGTTTACTATATCCTTAAATATGACACCATCTCCCCTAAGGTGTGTGGTATTAATCTTCCTGATAACTCTGAACTTTTGAATATTCAATTTGCTGATGACACCTCTCTTTTCTTAGAGCTCAGTTTGGATAACTTCATTTTTCTCCATAACAAAATTGATTTGTTTGGTAAAGCTTCAGGACCTTGTATTTCCAGCTCTAAATCCATTTTGTTAGGTTGCCATGATCATCCTTCGGACTGGCTACAACAATTTTTTTTTCATTGGGGGGGGGACCTAACAAGATTGTTAGGTATCTTGGTATCCCCTTTTTTGTGAACCCTTCCCTCAAAGATATGTGGTTATGGATAAAAGATAAAATCTTCAGAAAGATTAATAAATGGAATCACTGGCTCCTTTCCCTTGCTAGGAGAGTTTAGGTTTGCCAAAAGATTCTCTCCTCCTATAGTATATACTATTCCTCTGTGTGGATGTTTAGTAACTATCAGATTTTGGAAATTCAAAAGGCCATCAAACACTTTCTTTGGTCGGATGGCAAAGGCATGAAGAAAGCCCATTCTGTTAAGTGGGCTTGGTGTCATCTGGGGAAGAGTCTTGGTGGGCTTGGTCTGAAAGATCTTAAGCTTCAAGGTATGACTCTTGCCTCTAAATGGATCCTTCAATCCCTTGATGGTAACAAGCCCTAGAAAGTGCTTGTTAGAAGTAATATTCAAAATGGTGTTCCTAAAATTGCTAAATCTTGGAAGCATCTCCCCCTCTGTGATTTGATTTTTGGAAAATTCCATGTTTCAGTGAAGGGAACTTGGGTCTTTTGTTCTATATGGAAAGCTTGGGAGAACATTTGGCACCATATTGATAGCTCAGCCTTTGATTATAACTTCACTCTTCAAGGTGAGCGATCACTATGGTGGAATCTTCTCCATCAGGGCAAACCTCTTGCTTTAACTAAAGACTGTTTGGCTAGATTTTAGGCCAAGAAAGGTGTTAACATAATCAGCTTGTTAGTTGGGATGTCCTTGCCAATCAATATGATCTTCCTACTTCTTATAAGTGTACTTACAATCTTATCAAAATGGCTTGCTCTCAACTTAATCTCCCCCGTAACACTAATATAGACTCTCACCAATATCTTTCCTTTAGGTGGAAAGATGGTACTCTCCTCACTTCTGTCAAAGCTAAAGATATCTAAAGATTTATTAATCATGATATCTCTATTTCCCACCACCTTAATGACATTTGGTATTGCTCCTTTACTTCCATAGATTGGCAAATTTTTTTGGATAAACTTTGGAAAGCTCCTATTCAACCTAAAATTCAATGTTTTAAGTGGCAGCTCCTACTAGACAGACTCCCCATAAGAAACTAGCAAGCTATCATTGATATTTGATCCGAAACTATGAGACATATTTTCTTTGATTTCTCTTTTGCTAGAGAAGTTTGGCTCATGTTTGGAATCTACATTTCTCATTATGTTTACACATTGGATATTATTTTAGGTTTTATTGAGGGTCTTAGAAAAGATGCTAATTTGTTCTAGTAGGTTCTCTCATCGCTCATCCTTTGGCATATATGGAAATGTAGAAATGATGCTAAGTCCCAAGGTTTTGCCAGGACACTTACTAGATTTCATAGAAATCACATATATTTTAAAATTGTTTCATAGGTCTGTTGTGTCCTAAATATGGAAAAAAGGAAGTTCCTTAGATTTTTGAGGGATGGTCAAGCTACCATGTTTATCTATGAGATGTCGAATGGTTACAAATTGGCTAGCATAATGGACAACCAAGTGGCATTTGCTGAAGCCCTTGACAAGCTCTTGCAAGAGATCAAGAATAGTAAAAACCCTCTGCTAATAATCTCCATGTTTTTCACCAACTACTGGATCAAAAAAAAGTCATATGGATGGAGGGTCCCCTAGGGTGGATTGCCTGGATCAATAAGTTTGAAGATGCTTCCCCACATGACTAGATTTCCTCTTGTTATTCTTCTAGCTCTCTTGGATTCTTGTATAACTATGATATATATGTATCTCAGATAGTGGTCTTGATTAGTGGACTATTCCTTGTTGTTGCTCCTTGGATAGTTGGTTGAGGTGCTGCCTCCCTCCTGTTGCTTTTCCTTTTTGAACTCTTGATATATAATATTAAAAAAAATTATGCATATATATATATATATATATATGTATATATATACATATATGTATATATATATATATATACATGTATATATATACATATATATGTATACATATATACATACATATATGTATATATATACATATATATGTATATATATACATGTATATATATACATATATACATATATGTATGTATATATATACATATATGTATGTATATATGTATACATATATATGTATATATATATGTGTGTGTATATATATATACATATATATATATACATACATATATATATACATATATATACATACATATATATATATATATATACATACATATATATATATATATATACATACATATATATATATATATATATATATGTATATATATATATATATATATGTATATATATATATATATATATATATATATATACACACATATGTATCAAAGTTTCTATATACAATGTGCCATGCTTCATCTCAAAATGTCTAATGACACGTCCGATGACAACTATACTATCATATGCTACTAGTGGATGATCAAATTGTAGCCTCTTCATTCAACTAGGTAGATCAGATGTCTCCTACATAAACAAAAAAGGAAAACCCAAAGTTAGACTACTAAATTTATATGATTCTTTGTATCTAACATTGAATTACTCAAATGCATAATGATCTTTTTTTAATGAGGATTTATACTATTAAAATTTCATCATAAACACCTCTCTCATCAACCTCCTACGTTGGTCAGGTGTCCTCTCATATGTCATCAACAATGCTTGTACCTCACTGGTTATTGCCTATTTATATTCAAATATGTTTTTTAGATGAATCTATGACTTAAACTATAACATTATAATTCATAGCATGCTAAATTTATAACATATAATCAAGAATTCATTTATATGATTCTATGTATCCAACATTGAATTACTCAAATGCATAATGATCCTTTTTTTAATGAAGATTTATAGTATTAAACTTTCATCATTAATACCTCACTTGTCAAACTCCTATGGTGGTCAAGAGTCCTCTCATATGTCAAGAATTCTCAAGCCTCATTGGTTATGGCATGTATATGTTCAAGTATGGTTGTTAGATGGATCTAAAACTTAAACTATAACCTTATAATTTATATCATACTAAATTTATAACATATAATCAAGAATTCAAACTAAAACTTACCTTTGTTGACCCCTCCTCTAGAAATAATGGCTGCATGAGAAAAGATACAAAACTCTTACGTCTAGCCTCTAGCACACTAAGTGTTTCCTATGAGATAAAAAAACCTAGATATTAATATGTAATGACCCTCCTCAAATTTTCTCTCAAAGATGCTGATTGAAGGCTCAAAGAATTTTGTCAAACAATTCACATGCAAGGGACATATGACTGATATAGTATTTTAGCTTGCTTTAAATGAATTTTTTTCAATTTGCATCAATGAGAATCTTGTGCTAGAAGACTCAAAATAGACTACACAATGACCTAACATGAGTGTGCTCCTAATTTTGACAATATTCAGTGCATATATATGATCTAAGCATGAGAAAAGAACACCTACAACCAACTGGCATTTTTGCAAACAGTTGGTATGCAAACTATCTAGCTGATAAATAATGAGATTGAATTGCTTAAATGACACCAACAACTATTATCTTCTTAATTGCAATCAAATTTCTAATACAATGCTCATGAAATATGGCCAAGACTTTGGCATTTACATGGATTACAAAATCACAATGCTGGTATAATGCACACTTACAGCTGAAACTTATAATACCCTGAAAAAAACAATACTAACAAAGGAACCTGGTTGTAGATGGCTATAATAATTTTTCTTCAATGTTGCCCCTTCTGCTTTGCTTTTTTTGAACTACTTTTTTGGCCTGCTTTTTCGGTTTCGCTTTTTCAGACTATTTTTTCGTACCCACTTTTTTAGTCCGCTTTTTCGATTCCGCTTTTTTTGGACTGCTTTTTCGTATCTTCTTTTTCAACCTACTACAATGTTGAATCTCAAGACCATATCTTTCAATGTCATGAAGATTTCCAGCTTGAAGGGATTTCGTCCTTCAAACTATTGAGACATAATCTCCAGAAAATTTCCTAATTTTTTGATATTTCCAAGCATGCATAAGTGAGAGCTATCCTCTTTCTTTTAATCCCTTCCTCACTTGCTCCACGCTTCTATCTTGCCAATGTGGGATAATACATGAGTTTTAATATTACTTCTTTTTTTCTTTTTACAAAGTCCATGTATGTACTCAAAAGGGGGACTCTTGATTTTTTATAAAGTGACTTTATGAAACATTATAATATTTAATTTAAATAGTCACTTTACAATTGTAACTTCAAACATTAAAATAATATACCAAATAAACTCAAAATCCCACATATAATAGCTCATCAGAAAGAGCCCAACAAAACGCATCTCATCCTGTCACTAAAAATTGAAGGGGTTGCATCCCCTTATTGGCTTACTAAAAATAGTAAGTCTTTCCAAAAACCCAACAAACAAACTTCCTTTAGCTTGTAATTAAATTTGACTAGGCCAAATAACCTTAGGATCCCTTTAGAAGTCCTGGTTAGCCCTCGGGACCATACAAAAATGGGCTAACGACAACATACCTCCAAACTAGCTAAGTGGGGGACATTATAGTCCACCCCTCTTGAAATTGCTTGTCCCCAAGCAATCTCAACTCAAGATGCTGAATAATCTCCTCTGCCTCCCATGTCGCATCCTCAACTGGTAGGTTCCTCCACTTTACTAGGTACTCCCTGATAGTCTTCTTGTGAAGCAACCTCTCCCTGGAGTCAAGTATAGCCTCGGGAATCAAGATAAGCTTTCCCTCATCATCGAGAGATGGCAATACTACTGAAGGCACCACCTTATGCCCCAATTCCTTCTTAAGGTGTGACACATGGAACACGTTATGCACTTTACTATCTGTAGGTAGTTCCAACTCATAAGCTACCTCACCCACTCTCCTGATTACTTTGAATGGTCCATAGTAGTGTGGTTTCAATTTCTCTGCTCCACTCTTCTTGAGAGAGGACTATCTATATGGCTGTAACATGGGGTACACCATTTCTCCTACCTCGAAAGATCTCTCAACCCTGTGTTGATCAGCATATTGCTTCTACTAATTTTGTGCCCTTTGCAAATTTTCCTTCAAGGATCGCATAATGTCCTGACACTCCTACAATATATCCTTGGCCTTAGGCACCCTACTGTCCCCAAATAACAAATCTTGAAAATTAGGAGCATCATACCCATACAATGCCATGAAAGGGACATTTGAATAGACATATGGAAAGAGGTATTATAGCAGTACTCCCCTAGATGTAGCCACTTCACCCAAGCCTTCTGCTCTCCTACAATGTAGTTTCGAAGGTACCCCTCAACCCATTTATTCACTATCTCTGTTTGCCCATCAGTTTGGGGGTGGTAACTGGTACTCAGAGTTAGCTCTATTCCACACAACCTGAACAACTCCTGCCAAAAGTGGCTCATAAACCTACTATCCCTGTCACTGACTATGTTCCATGGCATCCCATGTAATCTAAATACATCTTGAAAGAATAGCTCTGATGTTTGTACTGCTGAATATGTGGATGAAATCGAAAAGATATGTGCAAATTTCATCAATCTGTCTACCACAACAAAAACACAATCTCGACCCTACACCTTGGGGAGGCCTGTGATGAAATCCATGGAAATGTTGTCCCACTTCTTCTCTAATATGGGTAGGGGCTGTAGTAAACCACCTGGAAAGGAATGTTCCTATTTGTTCTGTTGACATACTGGGCACTCCCTAACAAATTGAAGCACCTCTATTTTGAGTCCTTTCCAAGTGAAGCACTCTCTCACTTTTCGATATGTCTTAAAGAATTCGAGATGTCCTGCCAATGGTTAATCATGAAATGCCCTCAAAATCTTCTACCTCATAGTAGACCCGAGTACTAAATAAATCCTTTCCTTGTAGATGATCAAACCATTTATAATAGTGTATCGACTATCCTGAATAGTTCCTTCAATAACACTAGATGCTCAACTATCTTTGGCATACTCTGCCAAGATCAACTCTCTCCAATCATCCATGACTATCCCAACAGCAAGCAAATGAGGCCTTCTGGATAAAGCATCTGCGACGATATTTTTCTTCCCTTTGACATAGACTATGTGAAAATCATAAGCCTGTAACATACCCATTTATGTTGCCTGTCATTAAGATCCTTCTATCCAAGGAAATGTTTCAAGCTGTTATGATCTGTTTTTACTGTGAATCGGCTCCCTACTAAGTATTGCCTGAACCTAGCTAGTGCGTGCATGATTGCTAGCATTTCTTTGTCATAGATGCTGTAAGTTCTCTCAACACCTCATAATTTCATACTCTCATATGCGATGGGATGTTTGTCCTGTAGGAGGACAGCTCCGACGCCCTCTCCTAAGGCATCACACTATAGCTCAAAAGGCCTGGTGAAATCTGGAATGGCTAAAATAGGGCATGTACTCATCAGCTCCTTGAACCTGTCAAAACAATCCTGAGCCTTCTCTGACCACTTGAAATTTTCTCTCCATGTCAAATCTGTAAGTGGTGCTGCTATTTGTGAAAATCCCTTCACAAATCTGTGGTAGAACCCGCAAAGCCCAATAAATCCCTTGAGTTGTGAAATGTTCCTCGGTGATGGCCAATCTAGAATGGCCTTGATCTTGTCTGGGTCAACCCGAACACTTTTTGCACTAATAATATGCCCTAGATAGAGCAACTCTGTCATCCCAAACTCGCATTTACTCATCTTGGCATATAAGGACTCCCTCTCTAGAATGCTGAGCACTGCATCAATATGCTTCAAATGTTCCTCCCAAGTATGGTTGTATATCAGTATATCATCAAAAAAGATCAACACAAACTTCCTCAACTGATCTTTGAATACTCTATTCATACAGGACTGGAAAGTGGCAGGGGCATTAGTCAACCCAAAGGGCATGACTAAGAACTCAAAATGTCCATAGTGGCATCTAAAAGCTGTCTTCTCCACATCCACCTCTCTAACCCATATTTGGTGGTAGCCGGATCTCAAATCAATCTTAGAGAAGTAGCAGGCACCGTGCGATTCATCAATAAGTTCATCGATGCGCAGAATACGGTATCGGTTTTTTATTGTCTTCTTGTTTAGTTCCCTATAATCAATGCACATCCTCATTGTACCATCCTTCTTCTTCACCAATACTACTGAAGAAGCGAAAGGACTCTTGCTTTGTCGTATGTGCCCCATGTCAATCAACTCCTTGATTGCCTTTTCTATTTCATCTTTATATCTCTTTGGATGGCGGTAGGGTGTGATGATGACTGGCTTAGCCCCTTCCTCGAACTCAATAACATGCTCGATTCCCCTATTCGGGGGTCTCCCTGGAGGTATCTCACCAAACACCTTAGTATGTTTGGTTATTATTTTTTGTACATCAGGTGGATACTCCTGTTTATGTTGCTCTATCACCTCAGGCATTACTTTGAACTCTGTTGTCCACTGCACCTAGTCGTGTCTGAAGAAACTCTACATCCGCTTGAGTGACACCACTCATAGTCTCCCATCTGACAAACCTCTGAGTACTATCTTCTTAGCATTGGCCTCAAACCTCATTTCCATTTTTTGTAGGTTAAATATAAACTCTTCCAGAGATTTCATCCAATTCATCCCAAGCACCATATCCTGATCACCAATGTTTACAACAAATAAATCTCCCACCATATCATAATCTCCCAAGAAAAGCTGCAAGTTGGAGATTTTCTTGGTACAGTCGATTTTGAAGCCTTCGGCAACCATCACCTTAAATCCCCTATGCTCTTCTGTATGTAGCCCTCTACGTGTCACAAACCTTTCATCAATGAAGTTATGTGTTGCCTCTGTATCAATGAGTGCCACAAATCTTTGTCCATCCAAAGTTCCCCTAACTTTGAAAGTGATGGCCTCCTATATGTTGGACAACTGAGCTATTGTGCTATCATTGTGTGCTTCCTCATGTGAAGAATTATCATCTCCATCTGATTCTGATGACTGCTCTAAATCTCCATCCACTAACTCTTCGGCTGAAAAGTACTCCATCTGCTTAGCTTTTTCTTTCAATGGACACTTATGTGACAAATCCCAAGGCTCCCTACAATGAAAAAAAAGCTTCTTCTTCCTGAGATCATTAAGTGTCTCATTGTCCAACCTCTTACTTTCTTCCTTAGGTGGTTGACCCTCTCTATGAAAATGTTTATTGTCCTTATCTTTCCTCGAAGGGAAACTCTTTGCCTGGAATTTATTTTTAGAAGCTGAAGAGGAATCCATGTCACGAGCTTTCTTAATGGATTCCTACAAAGTCGGAGGGTTGAGAGCTTTAATCCACCCTCTCTATGGATCAGCTAACCCATCCATAAATAGAGCTAGTATCCTCCGTTCAGATACATCTGTTACTAACACTGCAAGTTTTTGAAATTATGAAATGTATGTTTCCAATGATCCCCATTGTTTAAGCTAAGCTAACTCCTTGAAATGGAGTTCTGGATCCTTCTTATCAAAATGTTCAATCAGTCTCTCCGTAAACTCCACATATGAGGTAATGTGTGCATGACCCACAGTGACCATACCATGATGCCACCACTCATGTGCTAACCCATCCAGATAAATCGTTGCATACTTAATAGCTTCTTCCTCAGGCATAGGGTTCAATTGAAAGTATGTATCAAGCTTTTGAACCCAAGCTCTTGTTGTAGACTTCCCTGAGCCATCATAATATGGTAACTGAAGTTTCCCAACTTTCTTCCGTAGCTCATAGCTCTGGTTTCTGTCATGTCCATGTGGCATATGTTTCATCCACACATCCATATACTCCCTTAAGGTAATTACAGCAGTAAAATTTGGACCTCTGGCTTCCCAATCTCTTCTCAAATGGTCCTGTATATCAGTGATCTGGGGCTCTGGTACGGGCTACTCTAGGGCTCTAGGAGGAAATGTGGGAATCATGGGCCTTGAACTCACTATCCTAGCTTGCTGGGGAGCATGACTGAAATTGTTGCCAACTTGTTCACCTCCATTATGTGTCCCATCCTGATTATTCCCATTCTGATTGTTACCATTTTGATTATTACCATTCTGATTATTTCCTCCACCCATGTTAGCATTCAACCCCATTTGACGAGCCATCATCTGCATCATAAGCTCCATTCTCTGATTTTGTTCATGTGCCCTCTGTTCTGCTAATTGTTGTCCCTGTGCCAAGGTCTCTAATAACTGTAAGAATCTTTCCTCTCCAGGATCCCGAGCATTCATGTCTCCCATATTGTCGTCTTGATCAAAGAATACCTCCTCTATGTCTATATGACTAGATTCTATGTCCACCTGCACGGATGAACTAGACTATTTGCTCTGCAAGTCTGAAATCCTACTTTGTCTTGCTCTGGTATTGCGGAAATGAAAAGGCCCCTGTCGCATGCTCAAACATAAATGCTCTAATTTTAGTATTTTGACATTTCATCAAACACTTTCCCCTCTATCTGGCTATTCCAAATTCCTTATAAGACCTCCACAAGATGGTAGGACTTATAGCTCTGATACCATAGTAATGACCCTCCTCAAATCTTCTCTCAAAGATGCTAATTGAAGGCTCAAAGAATTTTGTCAAAAAATTCACATGCAAGGGACATATGACTAATATATTATTTCAGCTTGCTTTAAATGACTTTTTTTCAATTTGCATCAATGAGAATCTTGTGCTAGAAGACTCAAAATGGACTACACAATGACCTAACATGAGTGTGCTCCTAATTTTGACAATATTCAGTGCATATATATGATCTAAGCATGAGAAAAGAACACCTACAGCCAACTGGCATTTTTGCAAACAGTTGGTATGCAAACTATCTAGCTGATAAATAATGAGATTGAATTGCTTAAATGACATCAGCAACTCTTATCTTCTTAATTGCAATCAAATTTCTAATACAATGCTCATGAAATATGGCCAAGACTTTGGCATTTACATGGATTACAAAATGACAATGCTGGCATAATGCACACTTACAGCTGAAACTTATAATACCCTAAAAAAAATAGTACTACCAAAGGAACCGAGTTGTAGATGGCTGTCATAATTTTTCTTCAATGTTGCCCCTTCTGCTTTGCTTTTTTCAAACTGCTTTTTCGGCCTGCTTTTTCGGTTCTGCTTTTTCGGACTGCTTTTTTGCACCAGCTTTTTCAGCCTGCTTTTTCGATTCCGCTTTTTTTGGACTACTTTTTCGTATCTACCTTTTCAGCTTGCTACAATGTTGAATCTCAAGACCATATCTTTCAATGGTGTCAAGATTTCCAGCTTGAAGGAATTTCGTCTTTCAAACTATTGAGACATAATCTCCAAAAAAATTTCCAATTTTTTGATATTTCCAAGCATGCATAAATGAGAGCTATCCTCTTTCTTTTAATCCCTTCCTCACTTGCTCCATGCTTTCGTCTTGCCAATGTGGGATAATACATGAGTTTTAATATTACTTCTTTTTTTCTTTTTACAAAGTCCATGTATGTACTCAAAAGGGGGACTCTTGATTTTTTATAAAGTGACTTTATGAAATGTTATAATATTTAATTTCAATAGTCCTTGTAACTTCAAACATTAAAATAATATACCAAATAAACTTGAAATCTCACATATAATAGCTCATCAGAAAGAGCCCAACAAAACACATCTCATCCTGTCACTGAAAATTGAAGGCACTGCATCCCCTTATTGGCTTACTAAAAATAGTAAGTCTTTCCAAAAACCCAACAAACAAACTTCGTTTAGCTTGTAATTAAATTTGACTAGGCCAAATAACCTCAGGATCCCTTTAGAAGTCCTGGTTAGCCCTCGGGACTATACAAAAATGGGCTAATGACAACATACCTCCAAACTGGCTAAGTGGGGGACATTACATAATATCATGGTTCAATCAATTTTGAATTTTTTTATGAAAATAAGGAAAATAAAAAATAAATGATAGCTATATATATGGTGGTGCTCTTGCTATGAATGAAAATGCCAAAGGGTCTACGATGCTGAATCTACCTGGAATCATCACCAATAGCCATGCCTTGTACAATAAAGAATGTAATTAAATTTTATTAGCACAAACAACCTAAAAGAATTCATCAATATTTAACCACTTTAAAAAAACTTAATTACCTTTCCCTTGTCAATGGCTTGTGCCTCAACCCCCACACTCTTCCCCCCCCAACAAGTGACAGGTGATTCCTCCAAGAATAAAGAAAGATTAGAATCCATATATGTTCCAATATCAAAATAGAAAAGGCATGAGAACATAACATAATATTTTGTAGATGTCTAAAGGCCAAATGAAATAGCTGAGAGTGTGACATCATCAACCTATCTGACCTCATCCTCAGTCGTCAACTAAGCATGAATGAAGATCACATACATGTATAATTTGATATGGGTTAAAACTATTATATTATAAAGATTAACTTTAAATCAACTATGTTGTAACAAAAAAATGTATATACATACTAAAATAGAAGGATCCCATGGCTCTACATGCCCCTCCCCTCTCATGTCAGGGTGTGTAGTATTTGTAGGTGTATGTGTTGTATCCTCCCCCTCAAATAGAAACTGATACTCAGAATGATCACCAATGAGACCTAGAAAAATATTCTTGCAATTTATGCAAGTATCAGTTACACAAACATGTGATAAGATTGTCGATGATGAACTCGTGTGAACATCATCAACACAAGGAGGCAATAGTGACCTAGTCTAGGATGTGAATAGGCTACTCAATCTATGACTGACTCTAATAGTTTGAGAGCTAGCCTTTGTAATGATATCATGATGTTGCATTGCAAGAGGGGGGAGACATTAGTAGGAGGAAAAAAAGTGCTAGCTTTATTTTGTTGGGAAAAGGGTCTATCCTAAGGAGCTCCTCCTCCTACACCCATGTTGGGCATCATGGTCTAGTAGTTCACCTTGAGGCCCAACATAAATTTAATGTACAATTTTTTAATGAAATAGAATGGGACCTCTAAATTGATGTGTGGAGTTTTGTCAAAAACCATCCACCAACAATCCCAAAAGTTGGCATGCATAGCCTTATTTGTGCACCATTTAATTGATAATTTGGGCTTTTTGCATTCTACTTTTTTAATGATTGTTTGGTTCACCAAAATGTTAATTATATCATCTTTAGTTATGTTTAGGGCTGAAACCTCATCATAGTCGAACCCTTCATCAAACATGGCATGCATTTTCTCATGCCAGTGAACATCATCATTTTGTTCATTAGTAAGTATATGAATATTATCCACTATGGTGTTTAATGTAGATAACATTGGAGCCAATGTAGGTATAGTGTTATATGTGGCTTGAAAACCCCTTAGTTCTGTAAGATTTTCTTGTATCAAATCTTCAATTCAAGGAGGATTTTGAGGGGGTAGTTGATCATTTGATGGAGGGCTTTGATGGGGTACTAGATTGTTTGGTGGAGGGTTTTGAGAAACATTGTTTTGTGGTTCACTATTATTAACACCATTTGGTTTAGCCATACCTATTAAATTGCAAAGAATCAAAAAATTACTATTTCTATTTAAAAATTAATTAAAATTAAAGAAACAGTGATTCATGGTTAAAAAATCTAATTTTAAATATAATTTAATGAAAACAATCAAATAAACAAAAGAAAATTACTTGCTTGAGGGTGCCTAAATCCTATACTTGATATGGGATCATATACCCAAAATGGAGGCCCTAGTAACCAACAAATAGCAAGAACAACAAGGAAAACAAATGAAAAATGAGCTTGGGTTTTTTATTGAAATTTTTGGTCGCAAGTTTCAGGTATCCAAAATGGGATTGGGTATCCAAAAAGGGTTGGTACCACCCTTTTTCTTTGGTATCACGATCACTGGAAAAAAGTCATAGCAAAGTTTGAAACACTTTCAAATACTTTAAAATTCTACCTTTTTCATATCAACACTTTGTGGCACACCATGATCCTAGACATACCCCATAGCCTTGACATAGATTTAAATTTGAAAGGGGGGATCCAAATACCTTTTTTCTATTCTCCCACAATATTTTAAGTTGTCCCAAGTGGATTTTCAAATAACACAAATTTTAAAGAGGAATGGTTGGTTGTTGCTTGGAATTTCACTCATGTAAGAGCCATATTAGGGATTTTGATGTCTCAAGACAACTATCTGAATGGCCTAGAAAGAATGTAACACGAAACCCCATGGAATCCTCAAAAAAGGAGTGGAAACACTTGAGATTAGTTTTGGTGAGAAATTTTTTGAAAGGTGCTAATTGAAGATCTAAAATAAAAGCTCTTATGCTATACTGTTAATCAAAGAAATAAAAAAAATAGAGCATAAACAATGAACAATAGAGATCAGAATAAAAACTCTATTTTTATTGAATGTATGTTCTAAAATTAAAGAGTACATTATAAAGAAATCATAAAATACCTTCTCCTTAAACAATGATGGAGAAAGATAGTGTTTACTACACTTTAAAATTCTAAACAAGAATATGCAAAGAGATTGCATGATAATCATAGTTTTACATATTATGGAAACTAATTAAAAAATAATTAAAAATGATGCATACAAAGCTAACTATAACATGCAACTATTGAGCAAGAAAATAAAACAAAAAATCTAAATTAAAACATGTGGTAGAATCGAAGTGGAACTAAGGCATTGTGAATGCATTGAAATGCATCACTGGTGCATTCACGTGGAGTGGAATGATGGAGAATGGTGTTGTATATGCAGAAATGTGATCTTGGATCTTCACATACACTTCAACATATTCTTACCTATGGAATCATCTGAGAATAAACATTGAGTTGTTTATCGAAGAGCTCCGAAAGAGTGACCTGTTACCTTATAACTAGAGGGAATTTTTCTATTTGCTCTCAGACCAAGAAGCAGGCAACTGCACTCTTTAATACAAAGAATTTTATGCAATAATATGAAAGTGCATTTAGGCTAGATGATGTGCAATTTAATCTAATAACAAGTAAAAGAGAATTAAACTAGATGGATGCATTTTTAAGCTAATATGACATTAATGCTAACCAATTCAAAAAGCTATGACAAGATTTAGTAATTGAGTATGAAATTCGATAGTATTTCGATGCAATTTAAATTCCAACCCCCTAAATGAGGAATTAGAAGCCTCTTAAATAGAATTCTTGAAATCAATTAATGGTTGAGATCAACTAAATCAATGGTCAGGATTGGAGCAGAGATCCAGTAAAGATGGAAAATTCCCAGTGTAAGTGAGGTTAACTAACTCAGATCCTAAGTGTAATGAAAAGTTAGCTAGAATTCCCCAAAGTGTGAGAATAAGTGGATTAAGCCAATTCCAATTCAATAGGTAGATCACTTGGAATTCTTATTCCTAAATTGGAGAGATGAAATTGGAAGGTTATTTATTTTTAATAATAATGAGATATTACCTCATAAATGCATATTTCAACTAATTGAATAATTGCATTCAATAATTAAAATGAGAGCATTAATAAAATTAAATAAATTTAATTTATTAGCACATTAGCCTTAGGAAAAAATTCAATTTAATTAAATTATAAACACTTCAAATTAAATACCTGTCCATCTAACACTGATAAAGACTGTTATAAGATGTGATTAGTAATGAAAAGATGAGATAAGTGAAAAAGATGCCAAATAGAGGGGAACTAGATGCCCCTAGTGATAAAATACCCTGAGTAATGAGGACATAAGATGGGAACAAGATGCCCCAAGCAATGAAGATTCAGATTGAGTCAAAATTCAGGCTCAATAATGTAATCATCATGCCCCCTTGGGAGCGAAACCGAAAGATGACACACCAGAAATATGATATAGAGTAGTATAGCAAGAGATATGGAAGAAATCATAGAGTACAAAGAATTTAGAAAAGGTTAGAATGATCAGAAGAAAATTTGGAGTCAATTTGGAGTGATTTTGTGGTCTAGAAGACCAAGTTTGACCAAAAGTTGACCAAATTTGACCATAGTTGACTTTTTTCCAATGTGTTATGCAATATCAAGGAATTTTGAGTTGAAAAGATTAAAAGATTCACAAAGTATCAAAAAAAAAATTGGACTGCACAAGCATTCGATCGCATCGGTCCCAAAAATTTAAAATATGATTTTGAGTTGCTTAAGTGTGTCAAATTTCGAATTTGATCCTGTAAATGGTTTTAGAGCAATCAAATTAGCCAAGGGGGTGATTTTCGTACAAATTAAAGCACTTTGAAAAACTTGGTCAAAACCTATATAAGGCCCAAACGGTCATGTTCAAATCATTTGCACTTTCGTCTTTAGTGAATAGGAGAGCTCTGAGGAAAAAATGGTGGTCCCATGTCTTTTGATCATCTCAAACACTCCTGACAACATAGCCAGCTGATGGACTATGGACCTCTAGTGAGTAATCGATAATCTTGCCTTGCATTTAATTTTACATGTATTTTAATGCATTTTAGCATGTTTTTAGGATATTTTAAGTTTTTCTCTATCAGTCCTCATGTGAGGATCTCGTTCTTTGCACAGACCTGATCTTTCCTCACATGAGGATTCACTAGTCTAGTGTTTCTTTGCATGAACTAGTGAGGTTTCTTGTGTGAACAATACCCACTTGTCGTGCGAGATGCGTAGAATATTGGACACATTTTGCTCAGTGCTTTGTTGCTTCTCGTGCGAAGACATGTTTCCTCACGCAAAGATGTGAAATCTCGTGTGAGGAAATGTGTGCTCACACCAAAAATTGGTGTCCTTTGCAATGTTTAAGTTTAAATTTGTGTTGTTTCATCTTACTTTTCAAGCAAGAATTGATCATTTTCCTATTG
Organism: Cupressus sempervirens; assembly: GCA_028749045.1. Classification (NCBI taxonomy): domain Eukaryota; kingdom Viridiplantae; phylum Streptophyta; class Pinopsida; order Cupressales; family Cupressaceae; genus Cupressus; species Cupressus sempervirens. The sequence goes on along the minus strand of CM053789.1, from coordinate 51,805,503 downwards.
TCATTGGTTGTGTGTGCAAGTTATCTTCAATGACGTCAGATTCAAGTCCCACTGCTCGCCATATGGAGCTCTGTTGTGGAGTCTCAATGATGTTAACATGGCTCATATAAACAAACTTGAGCTATCTCATTTATGTCGGATCCCAACAGTGCTCTTGAAGCATGGCTTACTGACTACATTGGTGGAGTGTTTCCATTCAGAAATGAACACCTTCCACCTACCCTAGGGAGAGATGACTGTGACTCCCAAGGATATATATAGGATCCTATGCATACCCTTCTACGGGATGAGGGTAGTGTACGACATAGTACCAAGAGCAGGTACAGAGGTACTGGGTGACATCTTTCATTAGGATTTGATCATGGGCCAGGCCATCACATGGGACAAGCTTGTCCACACTTATGGCCCCACACATAGATTAGCTTTAATTTTGGCGATCTTTATCAACTATTTGTTGGTGTCGGATGGAGGGTAGCATGGATGGGATTATGATTGTGGGAAGATGCTCTAGAGGATGTTAGATGTTGTAAAGAGATTCAAGTGAGGTCAATGCATGCTCACACACAAGTTCCACGGGATGCATGAGATCATATAACATGAGCAGAGGAGTATGGCCACTAGAGTATGTGTATTACAAATCTGGGTGTGGGAGAACTTGCCAGTTATGAGGTCCATTTTTGAGGATGAGCAACAATCCACAAAGTTGTATATCTACAGATACAAGGGCTAGCTTACCCAGATAGCTCTAGGGAAGACTAAGCAGCAAAGGGAATGTCTCAATGACCTAGTATCCATTGTATGGCGGCCCTAGAGAGCGACTGAGGATTGGGATGATGCGCCTCAGGAGCCGAGTCATATGTTTGTGTCATGACCACTCATAGGTCACTCCACACAAATTATAGAAAGGTTCCCTCTTACCTACATGTGGCATTAGTATGGGCAGCCCTAGGATATATCGCAAGAGTATTGCTCATATGTGTAGTTGGCCAGAGATTTCAGTCATGGATGATTGTTGAGGTTGGATACAAGGAGATCCATTATTAATGTTCGTAACTTGGTTCTGACACAGTGGGATTACTTAGCGGTAGTAGCAGATGTTGGGATGACACCAGCCTATCAAGCATATTTTTCTAGCCATCCCTTCCCATGATTTACAGATCTAGTAGGGATGGTAGCTTGTGGACCACAGGTAGCCCAATAGGTACCATCACTGTAGCCACCACATTGACCACTACAAGCACCAGAGTAGGGGCCATAGTAGGTCAGACACCGAGTTAGATAGGTGCAGATTCCCCCTCGATAGATGGGGAGTGATCCGGGTGCAAGTGGTAGTGGGGTAGATCAGGGTTGGTGGCAGAGACCACATATAGAGGAGCAGTAGTCAACCAAGCAATAGGTCAAGCAGCTTGGGGAGGAGATGTAGGACTAGCCAGCTAGCAAGTCTCAATATGCCTTGAGGAGAGCCAGAGAGTGGATATGACAAGCCTCTTAGTAGTTAGGAGAGCTACAAATTGAGATAGTTGTGTGAGACACCTGTATAGCTAAGCAAGATTGTGAGATCCACAGGTTGCGAGAGAATCTAGAGACAGCTAAGAGGAGGGCAGAGTAGCTACGAGATGAGGTTTGATTATAGGTAGTACAAGTGACCTATTATTTTGCAGTCTACTCCACAATTGTCCCAAATGAGGCTCAGCGGGTGCCTTGATACTCTCAGTATGCTTGGGAGTCAAGAGGTGTGCGACCACCTACTCGGCCAGATATGAATCCTCCTCCTCCTCCTCCTCCAGGAGGTGAGGGTGCAGAGGAGAGTTAAATTGATTTTCCTCAAGTTTTTGATCTAGCTATGTATCGATTGGTGTACCAGCACCATTTTGTACCATTTTTTATTGGCAGTGCTTGAGTAGCATTAATTTTTTGTACTAATGTATCCTTTTGATATTGATATAGATATACGAGATTTTGAGTTGAGTATCATTGTCATTGTCATTGTTTGTCTATTAACTTGGTGTACATGAGATATTTTATGCGATGATTATGAGATTTAGATGCGATATATGAATGCAAATTTGATTTGATGTATGAATGTAGAGTAGATGAGATGGATTATGAAATGATGTATGCAATGCAAATGTGATTGAACTAACATCTCATGTAGTGTTCCATGTTTTTGTTAACAGTGACAAGTATTCCATTGGAGAGTGAGAAGACAAACCAAAGAACCAAACGCTTGTGCAATCGTGAGGATACCTGATACTTTGAAGAGAATAACAATCCCTCATCAAAAGATGTAAGTGAATTAACCATCAAACCATGCATTTATGCAATGTAGCCCTATGCTAGATGCAACCCTAGGTCTAGTTACCAAGCTTCTTCAATTTTCATCACTGAGTATGTAGCAAATCCCAAATGTCATACAATTCCCAGTGACATTGCAATCATAGGAATATGAATAGGACATCTTTTCTAGGTGTGTCAGAATTAAATGTAAACATTTGAGGCATAAGAAGCTAGAATGACCAGAACATTTGTCCCCCTTAATATAGCAAGTTAACATAAGCATCAAAGCATAAATGCTAGGATGACCAAAATGTTTCTTTCATGCAAACACACCAGACACACAAGATATCCTTCTTATACTAAGTAATCAATAGATATTTTTTCTATAACGACCCTTGCATTCATAACTTGAGATAGAAGTGTGCTAGATATACTCGCAGTGACCCATATGTTCACTTAGTAGGATAAGTATCAATATTTACTATAGCATGAAGAGTTCACTCAAACAAGCACGAAGAAGAACCAACCTTTTTTATGTATCCATATAAGAGGAGTCGAGGTACACACAACCATCCAATACAAGATGGAGGCTTTCATAATGGACACCCCTCTTATATGGATGCTTCAAATTATTGGAACTAAACCAAAAATAGAAATAAAAGAAAAGATCATGCCCCCAACTTCTCTAGTCAAAAAAATGACATCATTGAATCACTTGAGGAGACATGATGAAGAAAAAGTGAAACAACCAAAGAAAAAAACTCAACATATCCAAACAAGTATATCATTTTGAGTTTTGTGTTTCTGTGTTTCTAATGTCAAGTGCCAATGTCTAGAACATGAAAGAAATCTCTTTAGTAGGGTGACGACAGTAGACAGACACAGTTAGAATGACTAGTGATTGAAATCAAAGAGGAATCTTCAGAAGAAGAACCTTAGTTGGAACTAAGGGATAGTAGACAGACATAGTCAGGACAACTGGTGACTAACACAAGAGAGATCTTTCATAAAGGGGAATCTCAAAATTGACACAAATGATAGTAGGTAGATGTAGTAAGAACCACTGGTGAGAGGGATCTCAAAAATTGACATGAATGATAGTAGAAAGACATAGTAATGATCATTGTTGATTGTCACGAGAGAGACTTTAGGAGAGGAATCTCAAAAAGTAACATGAATAAATATAGGTAGACACAGTGATAGCCACTGGTGACTGTTGCAAGAGAGACTCCATGAGAGGAATCTCAAAAAGTGACACAAATGACAGTAGGCAGACATAGTGATGACCACTGGCGACTCTTGCAAGAGAGACTCCATGAGAGGAATCTTGAAAAGTGAAACAAATGACAGTAGGCAAACACAATGATGACCACTAGTGACTGTTGGGAGAGAGACTCCATGAAAGTAATCTCAAAAAGTGACATGAACGACAGTAGGTAGACACAATGAGAACCACTAGTAACTATCATGAAAGAGGTCCTATGACTCTATAGGGTGGTGCCCCCAACTTCTAACAAGATTCAATCTATGGATACATGAGTGAAAGTAGCAAACTAAAATGGGGAAGCAACTGTACAAGAAGCCAAAAGATGCACTGCGAGATATGGAAGTTGAACAAGAGGCGCTTGTTTACCAGGTTTTCACCTACTTGGCAAAGATTCTATTTATTTTTTTGCTACCATGATGCCTATTTCCATGTTTTCACCAATGACACTTTTCCTTGTTTTTTTCTTCTTCTTTTTTGTTTTTTTTTAATTTTTTTTATTTTTTATTTTTTATGTATTACCAAGGCACCTATTGCTAGGTTTTCACCAAGGTAATGATCTTTTTTTTTTAGGACTTTTTGCAATTTTTAGATTTTTTCAGGACATTTTAGTATATATAGAGAGCTTCTGAGATCAAATCAATTGTAGAGCCACTTCAGGTGGAGAGTGTTAATGGGCCCCTTCAGTACCTCTCCCTCGGTTGTAGAAAGCTAGTAAGCACTAGATCCAAACACCATAGTGACTATGTAAGGACCAAGCTAGTTTGGTTTTAAGTTCCCTTTTTGGACCCGTTAGTTTTGATTCTTTAGGTTTTCTCTCAGAACAAGATCACCCAGTTGGAAGTTACATGGCTTAACTTTCTTATTGTAACTTTTGGACATACATTGTTGATAAACTCGAAGATGATTGCACACAACTTGCCAACATTTATCTAACAAGACTAGCTCTTGAAGCTGAGATACTTTGTAATTGTCAATGATGAGGCCCTTCGTGGAGATTCTCAGAGTAGGAATCTCAACCTCAATTGGAAGCACATCATCCACTCCATAGACCAAAGCAAAGGGTGTTGTATCCATAGGAGTTCTAATACTTGTCATGTATGCCAATAAAGCTGGATTAATCTAAAGGTGTCAGTCCCTTCTAGACTTACTAATTGTGTGATGCAAGATCTTGAGGATCACCTTGTTGGATGCCATTACCCTGGGGGTAATAGATAGAAGACCAATGTTGTGTACTTCTAAACTTTTTGCATAATTCCTTGAGGTCTTTGTTTTTAAACTATCATCCATTGCCAGTAATAATGGAGGATGGTACACCATACCTGCATATGATGTAGTTTGTGATAAACATAGCTATAGTTTTTCCATTTTCTATTGTGAGAGGTACCGCCTCTACCCACTTCATGAAGTAGTCTACAATCGTAATAATGAACTTATGTCCATTAGAAGAAGATGGGTGAATCTAACCCACAAGATCAAAGGCCCATTATTGAAATGGCCACAATGTGGTGCATGGAATCAACTCCTTGGCTGCAGCGTGAATTAGATTCCCATGGAGCTAGCACTGTTTGTAGGACTTGGCATACTTGATTGCCTCTTGCTCCATATTTGTCCAGTAGTAACTAGATCTAATAAGTTTATGAGCTAGTGTCAAACCATTTGAGTGAGACCCACAAATGCCCTCGTAAAGGTCAATTAATGTGTATCTGGACTCTTTGGATTCTAGACACCTGAGGAATATTTCATCAAGATCTCTCCTAAACAAGTCATCAGCAATAATGACATACTGTGAAGCATTATAGATAAGGTGACATTTTTCATTATGGGTTAGACCATCCAAAATAGTTTGATCATGCAAATAGGAGTAGTTGTGGTGGTAGCAAGATGACTCTTGTCCTATAATAGAATAGTTCATCCTAGATTCAAGGGCATCATAAGTAGGCTAGAGTACCATTTCCACCAGGAATACGTGTCGAATATCATTCTCTGGCATTTGTAGCAAAGAAGTGAGAGTAGCCATGGCATCAACTACTTTGTTGTCTACTCAAGGAATTTTTTGAAAAGTGATATGAGAAAAGTATTTCTTCATATCATCAACCATGTGTTTGTAAGGGATTAATTTATCATCCTTTGTCTGATGCACATCATTAACCTAGTTGATTATGAGCTAAGAGTCCCCAAACATGTTCAATTGATCCACTCTCCATTCAACCAAAATCCTCATGCCATTAATGAGAGCCTCATATTCTATAATGTTGTTTGTACAAGGAAACATAATCTTATATTCCTTGGGCAGCGAATACCTCTATGGTGTTATGAAGATTAACCTAGCACCGAATCCTTGTTGTGTGTAGGAACCCTTTAAGAACATCACCCATGTTTGGTGTGTGAGTGTCAGAATTGATTCATTAGGAAAATAAATGTTCATTGAGAGAAGAGTCTGCATAGATGCATCTACTATCTGATCAGTGATCGCTTGTCCCTTGATAGCTTTTATTTAACATTTGAATTTCAAACTTGCTTAATATCATGACCCACTTAGCTATTCTCTCTATTAGAGCTGCTTTAGTGAGTAAGTACTTCAGCGGATCAATTTTAGCCACCAATCATGTAGTGTGAGTGAGCATGTAGTGCCTCAAATTTTGGGAAGCAAAGAAAACTACCAAGAAAGCTTTCTCGATGATACTATAATTCATCTCATAAGAGATCATTGTATGACTTAGATAGTAAATAGCCCTTTACTAGTTATCATTGTTTTCTTGAGCGAGTAGGATACCCAAAGAAGTTTCTATGATAGAGATGTACAAAATCAGTAGCTTCCCATAAATAGGAGGCATAAAGATTGGTGGATTAGCAAGATATTTGTTTATTTGTGTCAAGATTTTCTCACAATTCCGACTCTAGTTATATTTCACACCTTTATGTAGAGTCTTGGTGAAAGGTTTTGATCTATCCGCTAGTTGTGAGATGAATCTGTGAATAGATTGAAGTTTTAATTGTAAGCCTCTCATCTGACTAATATTATGGGGTGGAGGCATATCCATAATTACTTGAACTTTGTCTAGATCCACCTTGATTCCTTTTGCAAACATAATGTATCCTAGTAGTTTTCTAGATGTGATGCCAAATGTGCATTTTTTGGGATTAAGCCTTAGATTGATTTTTTCCATGGGATTTAGAATAGGTCCCAAATCTTGAAGGTGAGTATTGCGTTCTGCACACTTGACCAAGGTATCATCCACATAGTCTTCCATGGTCTTATGCATCATGTCGTGAAAAGTTATAGGGACTGCTCTCTGATATGTAGGACCAACATTTTTCAAGCCAAATGGCATCACATTCCAATAGAAGGTTCCCCATGCACAAGTAAATGCAGTCTTTTCTTGATCTTCTAGTGTAATTTTGAGCTGATTATAACTAGAAAATCTATCCATGAGTGAGTACATCTCATATCTTGTCATCATGTCCATTATCATATCAATGTTAGGAAGTCAAAAATCATACTTAAGACATGCTAAGTTCAAATCTCGGAATTCTGTACAAATGCTAATAGATTTTTCATGCTTGGAGACTGGAACAATGTTGGATATCCATTTAGCACAATCAATGGCATGGATGAAACTAGCCTTTATAAGTTTCTCTAGTTCATCTTTTACGAGCAATGCAACATGAGGATGCATTTTCTAAAGTTTTTATTTAATTGGTTTAACACCTGGTGTGATTGAAAAATGATGCATAATGAGATCAAGATCTAATCCTGGCATGTCATAATATTTCCACCCAAAATTTATCTTCTTCTCTCAAAAGAAGGCAATGAACTCCTCTTTTTCTTCTCGAGGAAATGACTATGTCAGATGTATCATGTGAGGATGTTCTTTTGTGCCCAAGTTGAACAGCTATGTTGGCTCTATGAACACTAATGATCTTTCCTGAAAATCAGTAGGAAGTGTATCAAATATCTCATCCATAGGCACCTCAGAGAGGTTTTCACCCTTAGATACATCTTTTATTTTTATTTTTTTAGGTTTCGACTACCAAAATGCGGTTTTCACCACCAAACCTTCTATTTTTTCCCTTTTTGATTGCATGACTGAGATATTTGATGTTAGCTTTAGTCATGTTGATGCTTTTTTTGTTGCTGAAAGAAGTTATTGGTTCAACAACATTTAAGTAGCAAGAAAGAGCATAGTCATTCTGGAATGTGGGGACTTCACTAGGTGTATTGGAATTCTAGTCTATAAGCTCAGGATATGTGAGTGAAAGAGTAGTGGCGGGTTTGATTGCGTTCACGATATAATCATTAAATACTTGGACCAGCAATTTGAGACCTAAAGCGACATCATCCACAAGTGTTTGAATGCCTTTGAGTACTAATGTCATCAACCAAAGACTCAAGGGCACTAGTTGGATCAGACTTGTTTGACCTAACCCTAGATGCTTCACCTACTTCAAGTTGGTTTTCATAGACATGAACTTGATTGATGTCTTTATCTCTAGTTGCTTCTGAAAGGGAGTCAAATTCATATTCCTTAGAATTAATGCTACATGGTGATAGACTATAGAATTCCCCGACAGTGATAGGGACATACTCTTCTTCATCATCTAGATTTTTGTATAGATACTCAATGTGTAATGCCTAACTAGGCTCTCCTTGTTCTAAATGGGTATGGTGTGAATCAGTATTTTCCTCAGAAGAATCACTAGTGTCATCCATAGTACTAACATGTGGCACAAAGTCATCAGGTTCAACAAAGAATTTAGCAAGACTGTGAGGAATAGGATAAGGATAAGGATTCTCAACATCAGTATTATCTTCTTGAACATCAAACTCAACTTGTGACACATTTTTGGATGAACTCTCAGGTTCTAGTATGAATTTGTTAATCCTTAAATGGAAGGGAAACTTCTTAAAGCCTAGACTAGATGCATCTCTATTTTTTCAAGGTATTGATTTAATAATATTTATAAGACTATTGTTGTTACATCCAATAAGACCAGTTCTCGTATAGCCAAAGAGTTTCATGAGTTTAAGATCAGGGCCATATTTCTCAGGAGTGATCTCACTAGCCTATTCTGTTTGGTCAACCAAAGTCTCCTCTTTGTAAAGCCATGTAGTGATGGCTCTATTTTCACTTTCATCCTCTAAGGGAACTATAGCTTTAACAAAAGTACCATTATACTTGGTTTGAGTTGTCAACACAAACGGCTTCTTTGCTTCAAATGGTCTCCCATTATGATAGGGAGATTGAGGAAGAGATGTCAATGATAGCACTAGTTCTATGCGATATTCACCCATGCTAGTTTCTTTCAACTTGAGTGACTCCTCAATTTGCTTCAGCTTGTTATCATGATAATCAGTAGATTCCCTATTAGTGGGTACAAAATTCTCAGCAACTTTTAGCATATTGCAAGTATAGCTAGTACTTGCAAGGATAGTGACTTCAAAGCCATGAAATAGGAATTCTACACATTGATGGTATGTGGATGGCACAGCACACATATCATGTATCCATGGCCTTCCTAGCAAAATATTGTAAGCCAAGGGGATGTCAAGGACTTGACAAGTGAGATCCCTTTCTATAGGACCAACTTGTAAAGGTAACACCACAAGACCTAAAGACTTTCACTAGATTTTGTCACACACTTTGATAGTGATCTTGTAATGAGAATCAATAGAATCCTTAGAATAGTCTAATTGTCTAAACAAAGTAGCAGAGACAATGTTTAACCCAGCTCCATTATCAATAAGTACCCAAGAAACACGTGTCTAATATATCATGACCTCAATGTATAGAGGTTGATTGTGTGGGTGACTCAATGAATAATAATCCTCCTCAAAGAAGGGCATATAATAAGGTGAGGTCAGATGACCTACCATAGATTGAAATCGCTCAAGATCAAGATCTTGAGGAAAATTTGCCTCAATGAGGGCATTTTCAAGAATCTACCTATGGGTAGGCAATATTTTAAGCAACTCAAAGATTTTGATTTGAGCATTAGTTCATTTTAATTGATCAAGGATACTATAGCTAGTGGCTACTAAATTTGTTATGAGTTTTGCATGTTTTCCAAATGGATTGGCAAGGGTTTTATTTGTGTATTATTCAAGATCAAAAGTAGAAGGTGTAGGGCCTTTGAGTACCAACTTGGCATGAGAATGTGTAATAGTGTTGGCACAGTATTGCAAAGATTTATTGTCATATGTGTGGGAAGTAAGGCCCCTCAAAACAAATGGTGTTTTGGGTTTATTGTTATCTTGCTTGCCCTTGATGGTAATAATGTCATAGTGCTCAAAATCCACAGGTTCAACCATGTTGATCACATTGTTGTCATTAGAGTATGTATAGTTGACCTTGTTGTTAGATTTTGGTTTTGAGTTCTCTCCTTTTTCATAAGACAGGAACGGCTCCTTAAATTTTTTGTGATCTATGTTTTTGTTATGTCCATCCACAACAATGTCACCATCATCTATTAGGTCTTGAACTTTGTGACATAGGTTAATACAGTTGCTAGTTTTGTGACCTTTGTTTTGGTGGTATTCACAAAATGTAGTTTTGTTCCACCATGGTGGTCATGGTTGTGGATCATAAGGATGAGTGTTATCCAGTGGAGAGATGAATTTTTTTTAAAACAAGGTCTTGTAGACCGCATCCAAAGATTCAATAAGAGGTGTATACTCTCATTTAAGGCATGTAGCCCATGAGTTTCTCGATTTATTACCAGATGTCTTGCTGTTAGAAGGACATTTCTCAACATTCTCGGCTGCATTGAGACTATCTATGAGATTAAAGGTTGTCGTAGTAGGTTTAGGAGTGATGTTCTCAACAACACCATCATGTACAATTTCTTAGTTATTGTTGACATACTTGGGTTTGTCCTTGTTAGAGGTGGATCCTTGTTTTGTGTCCTGCTGAAGGGTAGTTTCACCCTTCTTGACCATGAATTCCTCTATGCAGATAGCTTGAGTGACCATGTCCTCAAAGGTGCATGGACCTTGAAGTTGGACTCTATACCCAAAATTGGGTAGGAGATTATCAGTGAAAATGTCAAGCTTTTCTGTTTTAGGAATCTTGCATGAATATTTAGTTTTAGTTGTCCCCATCTCTGAAGGAATGTGAGGAAAGGTTCCCTAATCCTCTATTTATGATTACACAAATCTTGGATGTTAACAAGGTGTTGAATGTTGTGAGAGTATTGATGGACAAATTAGTTGGCAATCTCATCAAACATTTTGATACTAGTAGGCAAGTGTGAAAACCACTCCATAGCTCGACCACCTAGAATTCTTGGGAATAAATGCATGAGATATGTCTGATTATGCATAAATTCCACAGATAAGGCACTAAATTCTCACAAATTATCTTGGGGATCTTTAGTTCCAAAGTATTTATCATACTTAGGTAACTCAACTCCTCATGGAAAAGGATGCATGTCTTGTCAATGGAAATGGACAAAAAGCATCTAAGGTGTACATTTTTGTAAGTTTTTCTTTATCATGCATCATCTGAGCTAGTTGGTCTTGTATGATTTTTAGTTGTTTTTGGAGTTTGGAAGTTTCATTTTCCTCTTCATGTGTGATGATAATTTCCACATTGAAATGATGGGGTAGCTTATCTCCCTCTTGAGAAAGTTTGGAAAAGTATTTTTCTTTCTCTTCGTTCAATAGGATTTCCATGACCTTTTGAAATTTTTTGTCTATACGACACTTTCCTATGTGTTCAGGAAGTATTTCTACCTCTTCCTACTCCTCATCAGTTTAATGGTCTTTTTCTTTGTTATTCCTAGGTTGGTCTTGGTTCCTACTCTATTCACCATGTTGAAGTTCATGATTAGACATTGTAGGAATGTGAATGGTTTGAGTATGTTTCGATTGGAAAGGTCCCTTGAATAAGAATTCAGGTATGTTGTTTGGAGATGTGGGACCTTTGCTAGTTTCAAGATCCTCTTGATACAAGGGATTCCTGGTTTATTGTAAGTTTATAGAGAATTTTCTCTAGATGTGAGGTGATCTGAAAAGTGTAGGAGATCATGAAGACTCCCCACTAGATGAACTAGACATAGACCAAGTAAAAACTAGAATGTGACCTCTATCATGATTACGACCCCTAGCTCTACCTCATCTAAGTCTAAGGGGATAAAATACATTTCCACTTCTTGTTTCCATAGTCATAGACAAGGACAAGAAGCAAAAACCTAGACAAGGACCACACTAGAACATGGTCTCAAAAAAGAAAGGTAAGAGTGCAGTATACTAAGGTACAAGTAGTCTAAGTAAGGGCTAGAATAGCCAAAGATTATGACTATCATGACATGGAGCACAGCCAGCACTAAAGGACAAGAACAAGTTAACTGAGAGATAAGACTAGTTAAAATGTGGATCAAAAGTCATTAACTAAGTAGGATGCAACTATTTTAGACTATTTGCAAACAGAAATGAGGTAAACTATTGCAGGAAATAGACCAGACTGAGAGTGTGGGTAGCTCAAATAAATAATTTTGTAGTTTGGTTGCAAGATGTCACATGAAGGTTATCAAAGACCTACCCGAGAAAGTGTAAAAAAGCTACGCAAATATTTAAAACAATAATTTTGGACTAGATTTCCTGCACGAAGACCTATATAGGGCTATGTGAAGAAGTGCTAGAATGACAAGTAAAGAGGATTTTGATGTAAAAAGGACAAGTTTGGCAAGATCTCATGTGAAGTCTTGCAAAATTGCACAAAGATTTGAAGACTTGGGTAGAGTTGTGTAAGGAAGTGAGGAATAAAAAGGTTCTTGCGCGAAATTTTGAAAAACTGGGTGTGAAAACAGAGACCAAGCTAACAACAAAAATTGGATTTTGAAGAGACTTTGAAGGTTTTAGACTATTCTAGATACATTGTTGGTTGATTTGGAAGATTTCAAATAGATAGCAAGGTTGGTTTTAAAGTGGTTAACAATAGTTAGTTTTAAACAAGACCAGTGGGTATTTCTAGAAAGACATGGGAATCAAGCAGTAGTCAAATACAATCCAACCAAGGACAAAGAAACTTGGAAGGATGGAAGTGTCTTCAATTTTAGTTTGTTTAGATAGGTTTGGACATATTGAAGACTTGATAATAAACATGTTTTATCCCTAGAACCAAAAATGGTAGAGAAGGCAAAACCTTTGTCCCACAACTTATGCGCATGCATACACCTCACACAGTCGTGTCACCCCCTAGGGGGCGCCCATGTTTTTGGTGTATTCAAAGGGCTCAATAACATATATGCTAAATGAACACCCTTGTGGCAGGGGTCAAGCGTGTATACTACCTTCCAACACCCAGTAGTGTGCCTATGGTGATTTCTATAGGAGAGATTCTTCCCCCTCCTTGCACAAAGATTATGTCCCCTTTCAGAGGTGAATCAGGTAGCAACTAACTAAAGGTTTTTACTTGACTTCTGTTTATATTAATCCCTAGTGGCTCTGCAAGTGGAGTTGAGACTAGCAGCCCACACCAAGATCTAAAAGTGCACACACTTGACTAGCAAGACTGGGGCTGACACCGACCAGTTCAACAAATAGAGCCTCTTCATTATATGCAATATCAGAAATGAAGAAAAGGAAATTAATACAACTTTGGAGTCTTTTTCTCTATAAAGCTTCTTTATTATAGTGATTTGGAATCTCTGACAAAGAAGTGTGCTCACTTGGGTCATTCCTAGAGGTTGGATAAGTCTAGTAGGCCCTCTAAAGGTTAACTCAGACTAGTGGTTCAGATCTAGACTTATCCTTTCTCAAAATTTTGATTCCCTAAAAAGAAATCATCATCCCTTCATAGAAGAGGATTCACATTAGAGAACCACTAAGTTGCTTGCCTCCCTCATATGTCATCTTTCAGAGGCTTCTAGGTTTTCAATTTACCCTTTCTCATGACCTCCAAGTGGTAAAGAGCATACTTCCCTATTCCCCTATCTTGCACCCTAAAAAGTTAATAAGCCCTAATTAGACTATATTTGGAAAGCAAGAAAAAGACACAATGTTTTATGTGGATTTTAAAATTGATTTTTGAAAATCATATCTTTGGCAACATCCTGCAAACATAAAGTCAGTTCATGTTTGGAAAGTTTGTATAAAATGAATCTTCGTCAGTCATCTTGTAGACCATTGTTATGCTACAAAAAAATTAGAAAGCTGAAATATAGATGCTTTAGAGAAAACATGTTAGTGAAACAAATTGATAAATAGCATTCTATAAAGTTTGCATTTTATCTATGTTGTTACAAGATTTAGCACAAAATTTTACATAGATCCATGTGAGCTCTTACACTAACCCATGCGATAAAATGAGGTGTCGTGTGAGAAACCATGTAACAGGGCACTTTTTCATGCGAGAAAGTGTAGAGAAATAGGTAGAACCCTCAAATCTTCATGCGAAAATGAAAATTTTCATGCAAAAATATGGAACTTTGTATGTGTAGGTACGACAGAATCATTAAATTATAAAAAAATAAAGTGAATGAGGCCAAAAAAATTATTCTTCTTAGGCCCCACAGTGGGCGCAAGAAATGTACATGCAGAAATGTGACTCAGATCTTCACATACACTTCAACATAGTCCTTACCTATGGAATCATCTTGGAATAAACATTGAGTTGTTTATCCAAGAGGTCCAACAGAGCGACCTGTTGCCTTCTAACTAGAGGAATTTTTCCTATTTTCTCTCAAACTAAGAATCTGGCAACCAAACCCTTTAATACAAAAGATTTTATGCAATAATATGAAAGTGCATTTAGGCTAGATGATGCGTAGTTTAATCTAATAACAAGTAAAAGAGAATTAAACTAGATGGATGCATTTTTAATCTAATATGACATTAATGCTAAGCAATTGAAAAAGGTATGACAAGATTGAGTAATTGAGTACGAAATTTGATGATATTTCGATGAAATTCAAATTACAACCCCATAAATGTGCAATTAGAAGCCTCTTAAATAGAATTCCTGAAATCAATTAATGGTTGAGATCAACTCAAATCGATGGTTAGGATTGAAGCAGAGATCCAGTAAGGATGGATAATTCTCAGTGTAGGTGAGGTTAACTAACTTAGATCTTGAGTGTGAAGAAAAGTTAACTGGAATTCACCCAAGTGTGAGAATAAGTGGATTAAGCCAATTCCAATTCAAGAGGTAGATCACTTGGAATTACCATTTCTAAACTAGAGAGATGAAATTGGAAGGTTATTTAATTTAATAAAAATGAGATATGACCTTGTAAATGTATATTTCAACTAATTGAATAATTGCATTCAATAATTAAAATGAGAGAATTATTAAATTAAATAAATTTAATTCCTTAGTACATTAGCCTTAGGAGACAATTCAATTTAATTAAAGTATAAACACTTCAAATTAAATCAAATCTTAATCAATAGGTTTAATCTAGCTAATTCGAGCCAATACTTTAGGAATTAAATAAATAGCATGATTAATGCATGTTAGGGTTTTTTGCATTTAACAATTAAGTCAAGTAGCAAAAATCAGAATGAGAATTTCCTAATGAAATAGGACTTTAGGGTTAATCAAAATAGACCAAAATTGGTTGAGATAGAAATGAGCCAATTTTGGGGTATTACAGGTGCATGCCTTAAATCTCCCCCTACATGAACAATGGGAATGAGACCGAGTCGATTCCTCAATGTAGTAAAACTGGATGTAGTGAGATCTTTAGTGAAGATATTAGCAATGTTCTCATATGTTGGGCAAAACTATAACTCCATTGTACCATTCTAGGAACAAAATCTTGTAAGAAGTAATGGAATATTTCAATGTGCTTCAATCTATAATGAAACACTGGATTCTTGGTCATTGCAATGGCAATAATGTTATCACAAAAAATGGTTGTAGGATATTCTTGAACCAAATGCAAATCTTCTAGAATCTTTCTATTCCATATTTCTTGACAACTAGTGGTTTTTACTACAATATACTCTACTTTTATGGAAGAGAGAGCCACAATCACTTGCTTCTTACTACTCCATGAAACAACTGCAGAACCAAGTGAGAAAACATAACCAAAGGTTGATTTTCTATCATACGCTTAAGATTCCTTTTCCCAATACCATCTACTTAAGATTATTTTTTATACCAGCTCAAAATTTGTTGGAAACGTAATGATGACTAAGTGATTGAGAGGGGGGTGAATCAGGAACCACTTAAAACTTCTTTCTCTTGCTTGCACTTTATTATATTATCTAATCTACTTGCATGCATGGAACATAAATCAATAAAGTAAAAATACCATAACACTTTGACACAATATTTTCTAACCTAGAAACCCTCCAATGAGAAGGTAAACTATTTGACACAATATGTTGTGCTTCTAGTTTCTTGTATAGGATAGATGTGTTTATTGTGATTTTATTTAGTATTCTTTTACAAGATTAGGGTAGGATTATATATGTATTTATTAGGAAGTGGCTTTCAAAGGGTTCAAAGCCCTAAAGTGGTTGCCTAGGTAAGTCTCTCTTTGTAAGTAAAGTTAATAAGTGACAACATGATCATTGATGGGTTTTAAAATGAATTAACAAGATCTTAGTTTGATACCTTACCCATACCTTGACTGCTCGTATAGAATAGGATGGAAGTGGAGAGGGTGCATGGTTGCAACCTTGCTTCATCAATATGCCTTGTCTATAAAAAAGGATATTAATGCCACATAGAGTCACTAGGGGGCGGGTTCTTGAAAGACTGTCAGGGTAACCTTAGAGTTTACTCGTGTGATGAGACTTTCCCATATACACATTAGATTTCCTACACATCATGTTACCTCTGGGGGTTAGATGTTACCATGTATACATAGTACCCTTGAGATAGACTACCTTCAGGATCTTGAGACTTAGATTCTTGTTGTTATCTTTCGATTGTTTCCCATTTGGGACTTGAGATTATCTCCTCAACATGGTGGGAGTGAGGCCACTTAGGTTCCACAAGGTTTGACATCTAGACACTGTTACTGGACATATCGTTGATACAATTGTTCTGTTATTCTACCAAATGATTATGTTGGATGATTGTGTGTGTTACATTGTACTTCGATCATTGAGATCCTATGAGATCATGTTCCTTATCATGATGTACATTCTTTTACCATTTCATACCCTATGATATGTGTTGTAGATGATGATGTACCATTATGTACTTGTATGTTCTTTTATGAGATTTTACTTATGTGGTTAATACAATGAGTTGGTTTTGATTATTAGTTAAACTTAAAACCTAACTAAACTTTTACATGTGATTCAACATTGTGGAATCCTTGAGAAATGAAACCTTTATTGTTTTTCTTATGTGATATGTGATGTATATTCAATGTTGAGAAAACTTAGCATCTTTTAGGTTAACTTCTCTTGGGTTCCCTAGTGGGGTGTTACATCTAGTATCAGAGGTCAAGTTTCTACACTAGGAACTCTAGGCATATTGTGCATCCACTACATGACAAGTAGACAAATTACAACCAAAACTTGAAAACATCAACATTGATAACTATAAACTTGAGAATACAATTTGGAAACCAATTGAGCAACAAACTGAAAATAACATAGGAAGACAACAAAATAGAAGAACTTATAACCTATGTCATGAAAAAGAATACTTATGTGACTACATGGTACAATGATATACTTTTTCTTAATTTTACTATGTCATTGTGTTTCTTGGTGTTTGTGGAAGGATGGTGATCGAGACTAGATCAAATGTTGGAGGTCATAGCTCAAAATGAGGTAGAGTCTAAGGAAAGGGCCGACATGTTAGCCCTCATGTGACTGGTCATGAGAGTCATGTCCAAAAGGAGAATAGGGAAGAGAATAATGGAGAACATTATAATGTTGATTCAGAGGAGGTCAATATGAGTCAATTGATGAGGATCATCCTGGAGCACCTACCCCCTCCAAAGACTACTGAATAGGAGGAATAGCATCACTCTAGGAATAAGGAGAGATGAAGATCTAGGAGTCCATGGGGAGATCCTCATTGTGATAGGCAGAGTTTGGCCAAGGTCGCATAGATGAGGGACCTAGAGTGGGCCAAAGTTAAACCCTTCATTGGGGAAGGTAGATGGTTATGATGCAAAGCAGTGGTTGATTTCCTTAGAAAGATGCTTCATGATGCAGGACTTCGACTCCAATGTCAAAGCAAGGTATGTCATCACACACCTAAATATATTTGCAGCCACATGGTGGATTATTGAGGAGAAGAAGCTAGGTAAGGACATAAGTACTATTAGTTGGGATTTTTTCCTTGAAATATTTTGTAATTGCTTCCTACCAAAATAGTGGCATTAGTAGAGGGCAGATGATTTTCATAATTTGAGGCAATATACCATGACCATGGTGGAGTATAAGAGGAAATTTTATGAGCTCATTCCATATGTAGGAATTAGTGATAGTTCACCAATAACGGTATTGCACTTCATTCTGGGACTAAACAACTGTATTATTGGGGGTGTAAAGGTATTCCAGCCTAAGACCCTTAAGGATGTGGTTCAACAAATTATTCTTGTGCAGTAGAATCTTACCTTGGGATATGGTGGTTTTTTGGGGGAACCTACTAGAGGGAATGGATCTTCAAGATATAGGGACACACAAAAACATAGATCAATGAACAATAGGAAGCATCCCTCTTCAAAGGCCAATCAAGGGCATCAACACTAGAATCAAATGAAGGGATCTTTTCAGCTAGCTCAGAGTGGTGGTGGTGATTCTAACTCTTAGAAATTTTGTAACATTCAGTGTAATAAGTGCAATAAGTATAGTTAACTAGCATAGAGCACTCACTCCTTTTTCTAGTAAGGTCAGCCACTAGCAGTCTAGTGCACCTTTAGCTAGTAGAGGTATAGGAAAATATACAAGATTTTTCTATTATGGTCAGTTTGGGCATATTGTAGCCAACTATCTGCAATGTGCTTCACATTATTCTAGACAAAGACCTATAGCTTTAGAACCTATAGTGGGTGATACAAGGAGATCACATGGATTCTTTGTAGTTGTAAACCATCATTAGGAAAATCACTATGGTACCATTGTTTAGACCACCAAAGCCATCAGAGGTACACTTCTTTTTATTTTAATTGATGCAGGAGCATCCAGTGGTGTAAGGGCAATCTTGTGTCACCCAAAAAAAAATACCTAGATGTAGTTTATGTTTCATGTGTTTTCATTTTTGGATACCCATTTGGGTCAAATAAAGGTTCCAACTCTCACAGTTCCACTATTAGTGTTCTGGGTCAGAGTTTTTAAGCACCTTGGAGTTTGTAAAAATGCCTTAAAAATGGAATTGGGTAATTGAGCCATAATTATAGTGAGTTAGAAACTGTAAATTGGAGGGATGATTATAATTGTAATTTAGAACACTCTAGAAAAAGAATCAGGCCAAAAGACTCCACGGTTAGAAAGTTATTACAACTTTTCAATTTCTGGAGACCTCCTAAGAATGCTTCAAAGTCAGGTTTGAGGTACTAAATGACCTCGTATAGGCCCAAAAAATGGGGATGAGAAAAGCTCATCTAGAGGTCTGTAGAACACTCTGAGAACTTTCTAGAAATGTAAACGGTTCATCAATTGGAGCTACAGTTCAAAAGTTATGTCTCTTAGAAGTTTGATTACCATTTTTGGATTCTTCTAATTTTGTGCCAACCTCTAAGGTGATTTCTAGAGCCTTCTATTTTGGCGATGGATGCCAACTAGCACTTTCTAGAATGTATTCCTAATCCTTATCCCTTTGTAGTCTATTTAAGAACATTTTTCGCATTGTAAAAGGCAATTCGGAGTGGAGTTTGAGAGAAGGTACTGGAAGAAGAAATTATCCCCTGATTTATACTTTTGTAAGCCCATAGGGCATATTTTGGAGTCTATTTTCTTTGTACTAAGTGTATTAGCATATTTTCATAGTTAATAAAGTTTCCCTTTCCTATTGTGTCCATTCTAGTCTTGGGTTGTGTCCCCATCAAGTGGTATCAGAGCAGATTTTCTTGAGTGTGTAGATAGAGCACCAATTGTGAGGCAATTTGCACTAGGACTATGTGGTTGTGGGTTTCAGTTAAAAGATGCCTCAATAAAGAGAGTGTGGTGGAAGGGTTGGAGCTATTAATCCTAAGGAGGTTAGAGCCCTCCAAAGGTAGATTCAAGCATTACAGGAGGAGCTCTGTAGAGGAACAAATGTTGCTGCAGGCGACGAAAGTGAGGATGACAATGAAGAAGAAGAAATTGGTCAAGAAGGGGAAGGTGAAGGGGAAGTCTTGAATCAAGCAGAGGAGAGGCTTTTTAGGGCCATTACCAAGTTTGGAAAGAGACCTACAATTGATGTGAGTGTATTTTTAGGAAATTGAAAATCGGATGAGTTGATCGACTGGATCAATGAACTGGAGGAGTACTTTGAGTATGAGGATATCAAGGACCCAAATCCGGTTAAGTTTGCAAAGGCTAAATTAAAAGGCCATGCCAAAATCTAGTGGCAATAGGTTCAACTAGAAAGAAATAGGAGAGGAAAGGAGAAGATCACAAGGTGGGATTGCATGGTGGACAAACTAAAGAAGTAGTTCATTCCTATTGAGTATGAGCTAGATTTGTTCAAGAAGACACAAGGGTTAAAGAAAGCAAGAAAATTAGTCCAGGAATATATAGAGGAGTTTTACCAATTTCTTATCAGGGAAGGGTATGTAGAAGAAAATAAGGAGAAGGTTTCTCGTTATCTCAATGGGTTGTGACCTAGCATCTAGGAGGAATTAAGTCTGGTGAGAATGACTAGTGTTGAAGAGGCATACCAGTTTGCCCTATGAGTTGAAGAGAAGCTAAAAAAAAGGTTTGAACGAAGGAAAAGAGGGCATGATCAAGGCAGAAGGGGCAGTGGTAGGTCATTTGTAGGTCAAAATGAAACCCAGAAGAAAAATGAAGATGTGGGTACTAGAAAAAACTAGAGGAACTAGGGTTTCAACCACTCTCATGATCAAAACTTTGGAGATCAGAGAGGAAGAGGTGGAGGATGTGGAAAAGGTTCAGGAAGAGGAGGCTTCCATGATACATGTTTCCATTGTATTGAAGAAGGTCATCGTGCCTTTGAATGCCCTCAATGGCAAGGAAGGACAGATAGAAGAGTTGAGGGTCAAGCTAGAGTTGCTCATGTGGATGAGGATGCACAGTCATCACATTCAAAGGATGTAGAGAGAGGAGAGGCTCTAGTGAATGAAAGGGTCTTACTAAGTGGTGAGACTGAACCTAGACAAAGGAGGAGTCTATTGTGTACCAGGTGCAAGTTTGAGGATAAATGTTGTGATGTGACCATTGATGGTGGTAGCACTGACAACTTGGTGTCTGAGGAGATGGTCTCTAAGCTAAAGCTCAAGAGGGAGAAACACCCCTAGCCCGATCAGATTGCTTGGGTGAAGGATGATCATAAGGTCCTGGTAAGTGAACAATATTTAGTGAAGTTCAAAATTAGGATTTACCATGATGAATTTCTTTATGATATTATTCCAATGGATGTCTGCCATCTATTGTTGGAAAGATTGTGGCAGTTTGATAGGCATGAAGTACATGATGGTCATGCAAGTACATACTCTTTGACAAAGGATGAAGCTTTCCATAAATTGAAGCCCATGATAAGGGAAGGTGAAAAGGTATGTAGTAGTGCCAGGATATGTCTTGTTGATGGAAGAAAGTTTTTAGATGGTATAAAACATTAGTGTATGTGTTATGCTTTGATTCCTAGAAAAGATAAGGAAGGTAGTAGTGAAATACCAATTGAAGTTTTAGATTTATTAAGTGAGTTTGGAGATGTCATCTCTAATAATGTTTCAGAAGGATTATCACCAGTAAGCCAAATTAGTCATCAGATAGATTTAATCCCTGGAGCTAGTTTTCCTAACAACGTTGCTCATAGGATGACTCCTATTGAAACTAAGTAGCTGAATAGATAGGTTCAGGAGCTATTGAGGAAGGGTTTGATTCGAGAGAGCCTGAGTCCATGTGTAGTACCTACAGTGTTGGCACCAAAAAAGGATGGAGAGTGGAGAATGTGTATAGTCTTTTGAGCTATAAATAGGATAAACATCAAGTATTGGTTTCCTTTGCCTAGAATAGATGATCTTATGGACTGCTTGAGTGGAGCTCAGTACTTCATGAAGATAGATCTCAAGAGTGGCTATCACTAGATACGGATACGAGAAGGAGATGAGTGGAAAACTATATTTAAGACAAAGGAGGTTCTCTATGAGTGGTTAGTCATGCCCTTTGGATTGACGAATGCCCTAAGCACCTTCATGAAGCTTATGAATAAGGTACTTAAGAAGTTTTTTGGAAATTTTGTTATTGTCTATTTGGATGATATTTTAATTGTCAGCAAAACTTTGGAAGAACATTTATTGCATATTCGTAGTGTCCTTGAAAGGTTGAGGGAAGAGAAATTGTTGATTAATCTAAAGAGGTGTGGCTTTGCTAAAAAAGAGTTAGTCTACTTGGGGTTTGTTGTATCACCTGAGGGTCTCAAAATGGATCCAAAGAAGGTAAAAGACATCTTGGAATGGCCTATTCCAAGGTCTTCTACTGAGGTGAGATCATTTCATGGTCTAGTTAGTTTTTACAGAAAGTTTATTAAGAATTTTAGTGGCATATATGCACCCCTAACTGACACAATAAGGGGGGATAGAAAGGAGTTCAAATGGACTGGAGTAGCTGCGAGAAGTTTTGAATTGCTGAAGAAGAAGGTGATAGAACAACCTGTGTTGGCACTTCCTAATTTCAACAAGGTGTTCCAGGTGGATTGTGATGCTAGTGGCAGTGCTATTGGGGCTGTACTAAGCCAAGAAGGTAAGCCTATTGCATATTTTAGTGAAAATTGAATGATGCAAAGAAGAAATATTATGTTTATGATCAAGAGTTCTATGCAATAGTTCAGGCCTTAAAGTAATGGAGGCATTATTTATTGCCAAAAGAATTTGTTTTATATACTGATCACCAGGCATTACAGTACCTAAATAGCCAAGGTAAATTGAATCAGAGGCATATGAAGTGGGTAGAGTTCCTACAAAGCTATACATTTATGTTGAAGCATACAAGTGGAAAGTCTAATAAGGTTGCAGATGCATTGGGTAGGAGGCAATTGTTTCTTATAGTAATGCAAGTTGAAGTAGTTGGGTTTGATGAACTCAAGAATCTATACCCTAAGGATCCTAATTTTTCTGAAGCATGGGAGGCTTGCAAAGAACCTATTGTTGTAGATAGAACCAGGTGGCTAGACTATTTGATTCAAGATGGTATGTTGTTCAAGGATAGTCAATTATGCATTCCAAGGTGTTCCACAAGGGAGAACTTGATCAAAGAGAAACACAGTGGAGGGATGGAAGGACATTTTGGTCGAGATAAGACCATTACCATTCTTAGAGAACATTATTTTTGGCCTCAAATGTCACAAGATGTGAAGAAGTTTGTACAGAGTTATTAGGTATGTCGAGCAGCCAAAGGATTTAGTCACAATACTAGGCTATATCAGCCATTGCCTGTTCCATCAAAGCCATGGGAGGACATAAGTATGGATTTTGTTCTTGGATTTCCAAGGAAAAAAAGGGGTAATGACTCAATTTTTGTGGTGGTTGATAGGTTCTCCAAGATGGCACATTTCATTCCATGCCACAAGACTCATGATGTTGTACATATTGCAGATTTGTTTTTCAGAGAGGTGGTGAGACTACATGGCCTCCCAAGGTGTATAGTTTCTGATAGAGATACTAAACTTGTGGGGTATTTCTGGAAAACTTTGTGGAAGAAGTTGAGGATAGACTTGCAGTTCAGTTCTACACATCACCCATAGACTAATGGACAGACATAAGTGGTAAATAGAAGTCTGAGTAATTTGCTGAGATGGTTAGTTGGGGATAAGCCCAAGGGATGGGATTTAGTTCTACCACAAGTAGAATTTGCCTACAATAACTCTATAAATAGGAGTATTGGTAGATTACCATTCCAAATTATCTATGGAAGTAGCCCAAGGACTGCACTAGAATTGAGGAAGATGGAGCAAGGGGAGAGGACAAGTGCTGAAGTTGAAGAATTTGTTGAACATATCAAGCACCTACATGAGAAGGTCCATGCACACATCACCAAGATGAATCAATAGTATCAAGCTAGGGCTGATCAAAGGAGGAGGCATAAAGAGTTCCAAGAAGGGGATCTGGTCATGGTACACTTGAGAAAAGAAGGATTTCTAGCAGGTACTTACAGTAAGCTAAAAATTAAGAAATTTGGCCCTTGCAAAATTCTGAAGAAACATGACTCGGGAAATGCATATGAGGTGGAGTTTCTAGATGGGATTCACATTTCTCCTATCTTCAATATTGCAGACTTAATAGAATATCATGATGATGGTGCAAATGAGGGGTTGACTCCGGAGCCATGTCCAATTCCTACTTCTAAGAAATAGGAATGATGAAGAATACCTGGTAAAGTGGAAAGGACAGTCGATAGAGGATTCAATTTGGATATCAACAACAAAGGTTTCCCAGTTGGATTTTCCTCTACCATCCATAAAGTGACAGGGTCACTTTTCAATCTACCCTAGGTGTCTGATGCAAGAGCATCCAATGGTGTAAGGGAAATCCTGTGTCACCCCAAAAAAATACCTAGATTTAGTTTTTCTTTCATGTGTTTTCATTTCTGGATACCCATTTGGGTCAAGTAAAGGTTCCAACTCTCATATTTCTACTATTAGTATTCTGGGTCAGAGTTTTTAAGCACCTTGGAGTTCATGAAAATGCCTTAAAAAGGGGATTAGGTAATTGAGCCATAATTATGGTGATTTATAAGGTGTAAATTGAAGGGATGATTATAATTTTAATTTAGAACACACAAAAATAATCAAGCCAACAGACTCCACAGTTAGAAATTTATTGTAGTTTTTCGGTTTCTTGAGACCTCTTAAGAATGCTTCAAAGTCAGGTTTGAGGCACTAAATGACCTCATATGGGCCCAAAAAATGGGGAATGAGAAAATCTTGTCCATAGGGCTATAGAGCACTCTGAGAGCTTTTTGGAAATGTAAACAGTTCATCAATCGGAGATGCGGTTCAAAAGTTATACCTCCTAGAAGTTCAGTTACTATTTTTGGATTCTTCTAATTTTGCGCCGACTTCTAACATGACTTCTGGAGCCTTCTGTTTTGGTGGTGGATGCCAAATTGCACATTCTATAATGTATTCCTAATCCTTATCCCTTTGGTGTCTATTTAAGAAAATTTCTCGCATTGTAAAAGGCAGTTCGGAGTGGAGTTTGAGAGAAGTTACTGGAAGAAGAAATTATCTCCACATTTATACTTTTGTAAGCCCATAGGGTATGTTTTGGAGTCTATTTTCTTTGTATTGAGTGTATTAGCATATTTTCATAGTTAATAAAGTTTCCCTTTCTTATTGTGTCCATTCTGCTCTTGGGTTGTGTCCCCATTATTAATTGACTCTGGTGCTACAAATTCTTTAATATCACCATCTATAGTATCCAAGTGCAAGCTTGAGGCAATTAAGCTAGATATAGGTTGGCAAGTGGAACTAGCTTCAAGAGCTAGAGTAGCCACAAACTCCTTACTACATCAATGTGGGTTGGACCTAGGAGTATTAACTAATATAGTAGACCTCTAAGTCATCCCTCTTGGATCGTATGATTTGGTGTTGGGTATGGATTAGTTAGGAGTCCATGGAGCGAGCATTGATTATAGAAGGAAGATCATTGAGTGCAAGGATGATGTGGGTAAAGAGATAGATTTTGTAGGCATTCAAAGACCCATATTCCTCTACATGATCTTCATGATGCAGCTTAAACAAAGCATCCAAAAAGGTTATTAGGTATTTGCCTATACGATGAATGAACTCGAGGAGGACAAGGATTCCAAGGACAAGACATTGGATCACCCCATACTTTAGGAGTTTATTGATCTCTTTCCTAGTGAGATTCTAGGGATGCCAACCAAGAGGGACATTGATTTTTACATTGACCTTATTCCAAGAGTAAAGCCCATCTCTAAGGCCCCATATCAGATGACTACTTAGGAGTTGGATGAGTTATGGTTACAATTAGAGAAACTCCTAGCTAAGGGTTCTATAAGGCCAAGTGTTTCTCCATGTGGAGTGCATGTACTCTTTGTGAAGAAGGATGGGTCATTATGCTTGTGCATTGATTACAGATAGTTGAAGAAGGTAACAATTATGAAAAAACACCCCTTGCCAAGGATCAATGATTTGTTTGACTAGATTTAGGGAGCCAAGGTGTTCTCAAAGATTGATCTTAAGTCAAGGTACCATTAGTTACACATCCATGATGATGACATTTATAGGATAGATTTTTGCACTTGGTATGGTCACTATGAGTTTATAATCATTCCATTTGGTTTGACAAATTCTCTATTAGTCTTCATGTGCTTGATGAATGGAGTGTTTCATGCTTACCTTAACCAATTTGTACTCGTGTTCTTGGATGACATATTGATTTACTCTAGATCTCAAGAGGAACATGAGGAGCATCTTCGATTATCTATGTAGTGTCTTTGAGACAATCAATTGTATGTCAATGTGGAAAAGTGTGAGTTCTTCCAATCAAATGTTTAGTATTTGGGGCATGTTGTTTCAAGAGAGGGTATTTCAGTGGATCCCACATAAATCCAAGCTATCATGGATTGGCCTACACCCACTAATGTCTGAGAATCATAGCTTCATGGCTTTGGTTGGGTGCTACCACAAATTCATTCAGAACTTTTCTAGAGTTTCCTATCCTATCACTTTCCTTTAGAGAAAGGGGGAGAATTTTGTTTGCACAGAGAAGGAGAATATGGTAGTAAATACTTTGAGCTATAGGAGACATGAGATATCAGCATTGACTCTTAGTGTTGATTTGAGGAGCCGCATACTTCAGGCACTTCCTTCGAACATGTAGTACTAGGAAGTGAGTACAGAGATTGACTTGGGTAGACCTTTGGAGGGTAGATTTTATGGCTATGTGTTGGAATTAGATGGCCTTTTGTGTCAACCTAGGATGATCTATGTACCACCACTAGATGATCTTCATACACTGATCCTATCAGAGGGACATCATGCACCATATTTGACATGCCCACATGTCAAGAAGATAAACGTAGATTTATGATGATTGTACTATTGGTTTCGGATGAAGCGATATATCACTGATTTTGTGGCTAGGTGTCTTTAATGCTAGAGATTTATTTTTATGGGCTTCATTATGGGATTACCTATGACTCCCTAGTGATATAATGCTATCATGGTCACCATTGACCAGTTGACTAAAGTGGTACACTTTTCACTGACGAGGTCATCCTATACATTGGATTCTATAGATAAGGTATTTGTGTGCGACATTGTGATATTATATGGAATTCCTTGGAAGGTCATTTTGAATAGGGATCCTATATTCACATCCGCATTTTGGACCTCATTTTAGCATGATCTTGGAGAACAATTAAACTTCAACTCAACATACCACCCAGAGACAGATGGTCAAATAGAGAGAATGAGTCAAGTTCTAGAGGATATGTTAAGGATGTACATCATGGACCGACAAACTCTTTGGGAGGATTACCTATACCTGGTTGAGTTTTCTTATAATAATGGGTATCATAGTTCTATTGGAATGTCACCTTTTCAGGCATTATATGGGCATCCTTGAGTTGGAATAGTCTAGAGGATTGCATCCTGTTGATGCTTTGAGATATGGAACAATAGGTAATGTGTATCTATGAGCATGTCTCTACAGCACAGGATAGACGGAAGAAGTATGCAAATGCTCATAGGACATATAAATAGTTTGTAGTGGGGGACAAGCTTTTCTTGAAAGTGCACCTACGGAAGAGTCTAATCTATTAGGGAAAGGGTTTTAAGCTAGCACCTCAATTTGTGGGTCCATTTGAAATTCTCAAGAAGATATGTCTCATAGCCTATCATCTTGTGTTGCCACCCAACTTGGCTCATATTTATGATGTTTTCCATGTTTTTGTACTTAGATAATATTTTCCTGATGCGATAGATGTTCTTGATTGGAATGTGTTATAGGTAGAGGAGCAGTTAGATTTGGAACCTATGTGCATTTTGCAGTGGCAGGAATTGACCCTCAGGAATTGGGCCATAGAGTAGGTAAGGGTCCAATAGGACCCTACTAATGAGTCATCAGCTACTTGGGAGGATGTAGCATGATTACAAGATTTATGTCCCTTCTTATTTATAGGCTTCCAGGAGTAAGACTAATTTTAGGGGGAGGATGTAGTTCCTTGTTGGATATAATTGGTTAATTGAGTGTTGTCTTTGATGTTACACAAATGTCATATCAGTCATCAGACAGAGTCTACCGAGCTCATAAGGTAAGCATAGTAGTTTACAGAGTCTACCAAGCATTGCTGTATATTACACTATAAAGATAGCTTCTACCAAGCTAACTTGGTTAACGAAGGAAGTTCAGTACTTACCGAGCTCACTCGGTGATCGAAGGAAACTGTGACAGAGTGTTTACCAAGCTAGGAAGGTAAGCGAAAAAAAGTTAGTGTTTACCAAGCTGGGAAGGTAAACAAAGGAAAGTCAATGTTTATCGAGTTCACTCGGTGTCCAAAGGGAATTTGGCAAAAACAATTTCTACCAAGCTCACTCGGTCATCTATACTTAACGAGTTCTCCCGACGATTGAAGGGATGTCACGGAGTTCGCTGTATTAACCGAGCTCAGTCGGTTAACACGGGAATTATTTTCTGAACAGTATTAACCATGCAATGTCAGCCAGTAAAGGGATTTGTTGGTTTGTAATTTTTTTTTTTGCTGACTATTGTATTTGTTTGATTATTGGTCAGTGATTAGAGCCGACTAAGATATTTTGTAAGGTATATATGAAAGATCAAGTTGTGAATTCGCAAGATGTAAGAGTTTGGATGCATAAGAGTGCGAATATTGAACATATGAGCGAATGTTGAAAAAGTGTGATGGAGGATCAGATGCGTTGAAGGAGTTGCAAAGTTGTATGTGATCAGTAAGGATCCACTCAAGCATAACAGAGATCTGCAATCAGCAAAGATAAGTTTCACATTATATCAGGTCACTTCATTGTTTCTTTCTAACCATTGTAACAGTGAACTCAAAATCTCTTAATAGAGTGGGTTTAACAGCCCTATTGTAAATCTTCTAACAAGGTGACAGTTCAGTTGAATTGTTCTAAAGACCTCTAGCAAGGCCACTCCTAACAGGGTGATTAAATCCTCTAACAGGGTCACACCTAACAGTGTGTTTTGTAACCTTTAACAGGGTTGGCTCCTAACAGGGCTCACTTTAGAAGAGTGAAAAACAATAACTAGTTACATTGGTGGTTTTTCTCATATTGGGTTTCCATGTTAAATCTGGTGTCTCTAGTGTTCATGATTGCTAAATTGTTTTGGTTATCAGTTCTTAATAATTATTAGTATTTGCTGCATTATCAAGTTTCAATAATCTGTAACTAAGATCAAGATTTTAGACATCTAAGGGACTGTGAAATGTTTTTGTTGTAACTGATTCACCCCCTCCCCCTCTCAGTTACTCCATTCTCATTTCCAACAATTGGTATCAGAGCTTTTGGTGCTTGCAAGAAAGGATTTCAAGATTCTAAGCCAAAGATCAAGATGTGTTACAGAAGAAAAATTCCAAAACTTAACAGAGATAACTTCTCAGCATGGCAAGAATTGATGAAACTTCATCTAGCTACTGTTGGTGATACTGGATTGAAATACCTTGAAGAAAAATATGAAGAACCTTCTGGCACACTGTCAGTTAATGATATTGCTGAAAAGAAGACTCACAACAATATGATGATAGACATAGCATCTACTCTCAGCTATGAAGAATTTGATGACATTAAGGACTGCAAAACTACCTTTGACATGTGGAACAAGCTAAAGGAGATCTATGGAGGGGATGATAATATGAGAAGAGCAAAAGTAGAAAGTCTAAGAGGACAATTTGATCAAATGAAGATGAGAGAGGATGAAAACATTGCAAAATATGTTGAAAGAGTTAAAGCATGTGTAAGTGCAATCAGGGCAGTTGGAGGTGACATCAAAGGAGAAATAGTTGTAAGCAAAGTTCTCAGAACCTTGCTTCCTGTTTATGCAATTAGAGTCTCTGTAATACAGGAAAGAAGGTGTGAAGCAAATCATAAGATAAATCTTGAGGCCATAGTCGGAAGACTAACTGTATTTGAACTAGATAACTTTGACAACTATGTTCCAACCTCCAAAAACATTGAATCAGCATTTCAAGCCAAGCTCTCACTCAAAGAGAAAAGAAAAAAGAAGATAGAATCACAGTCAAAAAGTGAAAATGAATCAAGCCAAAGTTCAGACAGTGATCTCGAAGTGATTGAAGCTCTACTAGCCAGGAAATATTCTAGAGGCTGAGGAAAATAAAAAGGTAAAGTTCCTCTAATTTGTTTTTCTTGTGATGAAATTGGTCATATTGCAGCAAGGTGCCCAAACAAGCAAAACAATGATGAAAAGAAAGATCACAAATGGAATGGAAAAAAGGAATTTAAATCATCCAAGAACAAAGGTAAGAAATCATGTTTCATGGCTGAAAATTCTAAGGATTCTGATAATAGTGAGGATGAAATTGTTTATATTGTTGTTAAAGATAACTCTGATAGTGATGACGAAGATAAAATGGCTCTTATCTCTCATGTAAGTAAGAATGATACATGGATTATAAACAGGGGTTGCTCACATCATATGACTAGTGATAAAACTAAGTTTGATCAATTTGAAGACTATGATGGTGGCAGTGTGAGGTTTGGTAATGATGAACCTCATTTCATAAAAGGAAGAGGAAGAATCTGTCTATCCAAAGAACTCATATGTAATAATGCCTACTGGGTTGAAGGTCTCAAACATAATTTTTTAAGTGTGGCACAGTTACTAAATACTGGATTCAAGGTAGAATTCATGCATGGAAAGGCGAGACTGTTGAATGAGCAAAGAAAAATGATAGGATCTGGCACTCAAACTAAAGGTAACTTGTTCTATCTAGAACTTGGTGAATGCTCATGTTTTATTGCTCAAATTGAAGAGAGTTGGTTATGGCATAAAAGGTTGTGTCATGTCAATTTTGATAATTTGGTAAAAATAAGCAAATTCAAAAAAGTAAGAGGCATTCCTAACATCAAGAAACCTGAGGTTGGTTTATGCAAGAATTGTCAGATTGGTAAAATGGGAAAAACTAGTTTTAAAGGTAAAAAATATCAGTCTGAAGATATATTAGAAATTGTGCATACTGATTTATGTGGACCCATTGGAATAGAAAGCTATACTGGAGAAAAGTTTTTCATTCTTTTTGTTGATGACTATTCAAGAATGATGACTGTCATGTATCTAAGGAATAAATCAAAAGCATTTGAAAAATTCAAATGGTATTTGGCAAGAGTTGAAAAAGAAACAGGGAAAAAGCTGAAATGTTTAAGGTTAGATAGAGGTGGTGAATTCATTTCACATGAATTCAATAACTTCTGCATTGAAAGAGGTATTAAAAGACAAGTTTCAGCACCAGGAACTCCAGAACAAAATGGAATAGCTGAAAGAAGAAATAGATCCATTATGGATTGTGCAAGAACCCTGATGATAGAAAAAAACATTGCTATCAAATACTGAAAGGAAGCCATCAGCACTGTAGTTCATACCTTAAATCGAGTACAATTGAAAAAGGATTCATTCAAGACTCCCTATGAATTATGGTATGGCTACCAACCCAATGTAAGTTATCTGAAAATATTTGGAAGCAAATGTTATATTTTGAAAGAATCTAGAAAAGGAAAATTTGATGTAAAAGGTGATGAAAGAATATTTTTGGGTTATTCTTGCAAAAGAAAAGCATATAGATGTTTAAATCTATCCACTGACAAAGTCATAGAAAGTGCACATGTGAAAGTTGATGAGTTTGGAGACAAATCAGAAGAAGAAAGCAAAAAGATGCCTGAAGACTACAAGAGATTTGTTTACATTGAACCTGATACTATACCAAGTATACCATTCACTCAAGAATCCTCAACTCCTAAATCTTCAGTAACCAAGTTGCAAATAGTTCAAACCGAGCCATAGCAACATTCAAACACTACTGAGCAAGTGTCTACTAAGTCTGAAGCAACCGAGCTAGAACATCCTGAATATGAAATTGAAGCATAAGTAGATATCAATGAAACTCATTCAAGAGGTAAAGAACCTATATTAGCTAAATATGTCAGAAGACATCATACACCAGATCAGATCATTGGAGACAAATATGAAGGAACCCTTACAAGAAGTAAGTTGAAAACTACTTGTTTACTTGCTGATTTTGAACCTAGAAGTATTAAAGACGCATTGGCAAATGATAGTTGGATTGAGGCAATGAATGAGGAAATAGAATAGATAGAAAAGAACAAGACATGGACTCTTGTACCCAGGCCTAAAGATAAGAATATAATTGGAACCAAGTGGGTATTTAGAAACAAGTTGACTGAAGATGGTAAGGTATCCAAAAACAAAGCTAGATTGGTATGCAAAGGATACTCTCAAGAAGAAGGCATAGATTATGGGGAAACTTTTTCTCCTCTTGCAAGATTGGAAGGAGTCCGAACCTTAATTGCATATGCTGCTCACAAAGGATTCAAAGTTTATCAAATAGATGTCAAGTCAACATTCCTCAATGGAATACTGGATGAAGAGGTTTACATTGAACAACCTGAAGGTTTTGTTGATCCAGAGAAAAGGAACATGGTCTGCAAATTACACAAGGCACTGTATGGTCTGAAACAAGCCCTTAGAGCATGGTATGAAAGATTACATAACTATCTTATTCAAATTGGTTTTCAAAGAACTAATGATAATAGTAGCTTGTATATAAAGGAAGGATCAGATAATAAGATTGTCTTGGCAAAAATATTTGTAGATGATACTATTTTCATAGGGAATGATGATCTTTGCAAAGAATTTTCAGAACAAATAAACAAGGAATTTGAAATGTCTATGTTTGGTGAAATAAAATTCTTTGTTGGTCTTCAAATTCAACAAAATAAGAATGGCATCTTTATTACTCAATCAAAATACATCAAGGAGATATTGAAAAAGTTTGGTATGGAGGACTGCAAACTTGTTGGAACTCCTATGTGTACTGGATTGAAACTTATCAAAGATGATGAATCCAAAGAAGTAGACCAAACATTGTATAGATCTATGATTGGAAAGATACAGTATGTAGTTCATACCAGACCAGATATTGCTCTTGCAGTTGGTATTGTTGCAAGATTTTCAGCAAAACCAAGAGACACTCACCTAATGGCAATCAAAAGAATAATGAGATATTTGAAAGGAACTGAAGATTATGGACTATGGTACAAACTTGGAGGTAATTTAGATTTGAAAGTTTTTACTGATGCTAGTTGGACAGGGAATCTTGATGACAGAAAAAGCACAAGTGGAGGAGCATTCTTTCTTGGAAAGAGATTGGTTTCCTGGACAAGCAAAAAGCAAAATTGTACATCCCAATCTACAGCAGAGGGAGAGTATGTTGCTGCAGCAGTAAACTGTTCCAACATTGTTTGGTTTAAACAGTTAGTACAAGGAATAAAGATGGAAATCAAAGAACCAGATGTTATGTTCTATGACAATACTAGTGCAATCAACATATCCAAGAATCTAGTGATGCATTCCAAGACCAAGCACATAGCAATAAAATATCATTTTGTCAGAGAATTGGTACAGGACAAGGAGATCAGACTGGAATATGTGCATACAAAGGAACAAATTGCTGACATATTCACAAAGCCATTACCTAAGGATACATTCTTGTATCTCAGAGGTAAGTTAGGGGTCACTCCCCTATCTGAAGTTCACTAAAATAAAGTTTTAAGTGATGCATCAACCTATGACAAGTTGAAAATCTATCAAGTTGATGCAGTAGAGTATTGAAGTCATTGCATATGAATCTGTACATAAGGTACACTGTAATCCAATTGAGAAGTAATTTTGGCATACGAAAAGAGCTTTTACTGTGTTGTATTATCTTTGGCATGTGTTGTCAAAAAGGGAGAGTAAAACTGTAATACCTATTCTGAAATTTGTAAGCATTTGTAAAGGGAGAATAAAACTGTCATATCTTTCTGTTATACAATTCCTTCATAGAGGGAGATTACTAAAAGAGGGAGAAGTTTCTATCTAAGAGGGAGAAGTATTATGTTGACATATAGTGCTGCACTAAGAGAAGGACTTGTTTTCAAATTTCATTCTGCTATCACATGTTGTGTTGCCATCAATGCCAAAGAGGGATATTGTTGGATATAATTGGTTAATTGAGTGTTGTCTTTGATGTTGCACAAATGTCATATCAGTCATCAAACAGAGTCTATCGAGCTCATAAGGTAAGCATAGTAGTTTACAGAGTCTACCGAGCATTGTTGTATATTACACTGTAAAGATAGCTTCTACCAAGCTAACTTGGTTAACGAAGGAAGTTCAGTACTTACCGAGCTCACTACTTACCGAGCTCACTCGGTGATCAAAGGAAACTGTGACAGAGTGTTTACCGAGCTGGGAAGGTAAGCGAAGAAAATTTAGTGTTTACCGAGCTGGGAAGGTAAACAAAGGAAAGTTAGTGTTTACCGAGTTCACTCGGTGTCCAAAGGGAATTTGGCAAAGACAGTTTCTACCGAGCTCACTCGGTCATCTATACTTACTGAGTTCTCCTGGCGATTGAAGGGATGTCACGGAGTTCACTGTATTAACCGAGCTCAATCGGTTAACACAGGAATTATTTTTTGAACAGTATTAACCATGCAGTGTCGGCCAGTAAAGGGCTTTGTTGGTTTGTAATTTTTTTTTTTGCCGACTATTGTATTTGTTTGATTATTGGTCAGTGATTAGAGCCGACTAAGATAATCTGTAAGGTATATTTGAAAAATCAAGTTGTGAATTCGCAAGATGTAAGAGTTTGGATGCATAAGAGTGTGAATATTGAACATATGAGCGAATGCTAAAAAAGTGTGATGGAGGATCAGATGCGTTGAAGGAGCTGCAAAGTTGTATGTGATCAGTAAGGATCCAATCAAGCATAATAGAGATCTGCAATTAGCAAAGATAAGTTGCACATTATATCAGGTCACTTCATTGTTGCTTTCTAACCATTGTAACAGTGAACTCAAAATCTCTTAATAGAGTGGGTTTAACAACCCTATTGTAAATCCTCTAACAAGGTGACAGTTCAGTTGAATTGTTCTAAAGACCTCTAGCAAGGCCACTCCTAACAAGGTGATTAAATCCTCTAACAGGGTCACACCTAACAGTTTGTTTTGTAACCTTTAACAAGGTTGGCCCCTAACAGGGCTCACTTCAGAAGAGTGAAAAACAGTAACTAGTTACATTGGTGGTTTTTCCCATATTGGGTTTCCACGTTAAATCTGGTGTCTCTAGTGTTCATGATTGCTGAATTATTTTGGTTATCAGTTCTTAATAATTATTAGTATTTGCTGCATTATCAAGTTTCAGTAATTTGTAACTAAGATCAAGATTTTAGACATCTAAGGGACTGTGAAATGTTTTTGTGGTAACTGATTCACCCCCTCCCCCTCTCAGTTACTCCATTCTCATTTCCAACAGTGCCTACCTCACTTTTTCTTTCAATTATATTACCAAATGCTTTTAGGCCAGTTTTCATGTTATGATTATTTGAGATTAGGGGTAATCGATTACATGATTAGTCGATACTATTTTTCATGATTTTCTTATATATTTGATGAGACACTTTTTACTCTAGATATTTTGGTGTTATTGTGGTTCATGGATATTCATGTGATGATGCTAGATGATTAGATATGATGTTCATAGTTAGATTCATGATTATGTTTATATGGTTTATGGATACTTTCCCCTTACCTACATGTGTATGGTGCATGTGTTTGTTTTACTTTTCTATTGGTGCAACTAAAGTAGTTGGGGGAGGGAGTCATAGTCACCTTCTAGTCAAGATTTACACAATGTACCACTCCCTTCCATTTCATGTTTAGTTTATATATATATATGCTTAGCTTCTATATAGGTTTTAGGTACTAAGCTTCGACTTCCCTGAATTGCCACGATGAGTGTGTCATATCACAATATCTTGATGGTAAAGAGGGTAGATAGTTTTCAAGTCTAAATCCCAACCTTGAGCCAATTTGTCCTATGGTAAAGGACAAGTATATGATTCCCTATGCTTCTGAATTCATCAAGGTGACGTAAATCCGATGACTTAAGCCTTGAGTTTGAATTTTTATGTATATCTGGTTGTCATGATTCTTTAGAACTTGTAGTCTACCTTGTGATTTTGCATCAATAATTAGAAATGAGAATTAGTTAAGTAAATAATTAATGGAAAACTTTAGAAAGGAAAATATCATTATTCTATATTTAATTAATTGAAACTTAATTAAATAGAAAGGTGAAATTTAAAAGATCTTATTTTAAAAGTCTAATTATAGAATTAGATAATTAAACTTCTTATTTTAAAATATATATATTGTTGTCGTAAATTATATTGCAAAAATGATAAAATTAGAAGTGTAATTAAATGAGGGTCTTTAAATATTATTATTTGATTTTAAATAATAAATATATTATTTCTAAGTCACATTGCTAAATTAAGCAAAAGAGAATTATAAAATAAAGTATTATTCAAGAGGGCACCAAGTGTGCATGAATAAGTAATTAAATTAAATAAAAAATAAAAAGAGGAAGATCACATTAAAAATATAGAAACTCTAACCAAGACTAGAGGCCTTTAATTGTTAATTAGAGCTCATTTCTATACATATTTGGAGGAGCACCCAGAGCTTTGGCTAGAGGATTTTCTCGTGGACTTTTGGAGATAGGGAATTGGTGGGCACCAAGCTTCACTAAATTTCATTAGCATCAGACGAAGGTAGGAATTGGTAGAATTCTTTTGCAAATTCCTCCAAGAATTATTATGTCTTCTTTGTGCCTACAAAATGAGAAATTAATTCTGTCAAATCTAAGAAGTTTTTAAATTATTTTATCTCCATAAAAATTGTAGGTGAATCTAAAATCCTTGTTAAAAAAATGGATTGTTCTTTTGATTAGAGAATATCTGTGAGATTTGTGATTAGAAAAGCCTCATTACAAAGATTCAATTCCAATTTAAACAAAATTTTCAAGCTATGGTTTGATTGGAATCTAATCTAGAATGAATTTTGTAATTGATTTAAGTAACATTTTTTTTTTAAAAACACCCTGTTGGAAAAATTCATTTATCTGGACTGTACTTGCCAAAAATTTTAAAAATATATATTAAATATAACTTTTTTTTAAAACAAATAAAATAAAATAAAATAGAGGGAGGCGGGGACCATGACGCCCCCACCCTCCTACCTCCTCTAGTGGCTTGAGATGTCACATACAACAGAAGGGTTGTCGCGAGCAACACCAAGTGTTGCCACGAGTAGCCCAAGGGATGCCATAGGCAGCCAACCCTCATTTGGACTTTAAAAACTTTTTTACTTTTAAGTTTTATATATATATATATATATATATAAAATACAAAAAAAAATTATTTTATTTTTGCCAAATTAATTTTTTAAAATACATTAATTATAAAGTTATAAATTATTATATTTCTTATTCAATATTGAAATAAAAATTTAACATTAATATAAATTATATTGAAATTAGTTACTAATAAAAAAATCTAATATTTATTAATGGTAATTGGTTTTTATTTTGAAGATAATGTTAAACAAGAGTCTTATGAAAAGTTGTTTTAATAAACTTTTTAACTCTCTGTGTGGATTATCGTTAGACTGTAATAAACACATAATTATTTGGAAAACATAGACAGTTGAGATATATACATTAAACTTTCATTTTGATCGATCCAACTTGAAACCATTATCCAACTAGGAAAACTTCAAAAAGGGAAACTTGAAACTTTATGAGAATTGATTTCTATGAAATTATGACAAAAACTCCACATTTTACTCAAATCAAAACTTTAGAGAATTATTATGGAAACTTGAAACAACTAAATAAATGTTAGAATATTTATAATAACTTATAGGGGGCTGAATCACTTATCCAAGGTCTAGATGTACCAGTTGAACAAACAAACACTTAAACAACTTCAGACCTTATCATTCCATTGCTTGGTCTCTACTATAAACTATTAGCAACATCAACTAGTTGTCCACTATTCAAAATATAATAGACTTGCAAAATATAAACATTAATCAACAAAACACCATAATAACATCCACACAAGTTTGACTGTAAGATTTAATGTGGAAACCCAATTTGGAAAAAACCACCAGCAACATTTCGTAATTTTCACTCTTTTAAAGTGAGCTCTATTAGGAGCCAACCTTGTTAAAGGCTATAAATCACACTGTTAAATGTGACCTTGTTAAAGGATTCAATCACCCTGTAAAGAATGGCCTTATTAGAGGACTTTAGAACATTCCATTAGAATGTCACCATGTTAATGGATTTACATATGAATGTTAGGTCAAGTTTGATTAAAGAATTTAAAATACTATTTTCAATAGTTAGAAAGTAACAACGGGGTTTTGATAATTTATTAAGTACAACTCACTTTGCATGTACAAATATGTGTTTTGTTCATAAATTGATTCACTATCTAGCCTCCATTGTCATCTCAATCTTTGATTTCCTTGGCAACCCTTCAAGCACTTACCTTACACTTCTTCTCAACTTGATTTAGCCTTCTACTTAGATTCACCAATCAATAACATCAACATTAGCTCCAATTCTCTAGAACATCTCCTCTGGAACCTTATTGAAAGTTTTCCCTTGTACCTCCTTAAATAGGTAATTCTGACCTGTTACCACTTAATCAACACCATAGATCTTAGGGTTCATGATTTGATCCATCAAGTACAACATATATGATCACTATTTTGTTTATCTCTTATTTTCTAGAAACTTCTCTTCGTATCCATCTCTTAGGTCATTTACCTAATCCTCTCTTGATATTATATGATCCAACTCATTGATCCTCATCTTCAACACACTTTCCATATTCCAAAAAATCAACTTAGTCGGCTAGAATTTACAATTTCTTATAAATCGTTAAAATGTTGTTCCTCAACCAACATTGTGTTCTGACACTCAATCATCACTAGGTTACTTGGTCATCACTAAATTTCTTGCTTGTCACATGCATTATCACTTGATTGATAATGATGCTCACTCAACATTGATTTTGTTTGACACTTACTGTGGCTTAGTTGACACCAGCATCACTCGACATGTACTTCAAAATTCTTTAGTCTTTTGCTCTATTGTTTTGTCAAACCTATGCATTTGATCTATCTTTGTTCACACTTTCAAGACTTAAGCATTACTGTCTTCTCTACTTGTAACATGATTTAAACAATCTATCTATCTTGTCAAAGTCCAACTAATCAAATGTCCATTTGTAGTTTACTCATCTAAACTCAACCTATCCTCTTGATTCTTTTGTTATGAACAACTTCTCAAATCCTTTTCATCAATCAAATAGATATGACACTTATATCAGATAAAAAATTATTTCTCCAATAAGTTTGACATCAATGATAGCACAACAATTATTTAAATTGTAGTTTCCATCAATCTCCCTCTTTGGCATTGGTGGAAACACTTCTAAAATATTTCATTAATACCTCAAGTTACCATACAATTCAAAACTTGTGCATTCTTGAGAAACACCCTCAATGTATCAGATGTGTATGAATATCCTTAGTTTCATTTTGATCCACGTCTTAGATCTGGCAACACCTCAAGTAATTCTTACTCCCTCTAAGTAATCACTCCCTCTTACTTAGATATCTCTGCCAACTTTCATTATCTCCCTCCATCATTTTGATCTCTATGAATAATTTTTCTGATAATCTCTCTCTCTCTCTCTCTCTCTCTCTCTCTCTCTCTCTCTCTCTCTCTCTCTCTCTCTCTCTCTCTCTCTCTCTCTCTCTCTCTCTCTCTCTCTCTGTGTGTGTCTCTCCCTTCCTATGACAACTTAGATAAAATTTCCCTTTTTGAGAACAATGTCAAAGACACTTGTAACTTTATCTCATATAGATACCTTCATGTTAGTTCTAAATTCTTCATGTGTCATCTTTGTATGATTGATCCATCATTTTGTTCTTCTTCCTCACTACTACCTTATGAAACTCCAAAAGAAGAACTATCTACATCAATTTGTAAGATAGTATGATCAGCACATTTTATGCATAGCACCATCTTTGCTTAAATATCTTTTTGTAGGGGAATCAACCCCAGTTTACCTCTAAGATATTCATGAGCATCCTTAGGTAAAGCTTTAGTGAATATGTCATCAATTTGTTCTTTAGTATTCATATATTTCGATTTCACTTCTTTGTCTTGAACTAGCTCTCTCAAGTAATAATACTTGATAGCAATGTGTTTTGTTTTTGTGTACATTATAGTTCATTCTTTTATATGTTGATAGTTATCACAATAGATAACCTTTGGATCAATAATTTCTTCCTTCATACCTTTCAACAATTTCTTGATCCATATGATATTTGAATAATTTATTATTGTTGCCACATACTTAGCTTCAGTTATTGATTGGGAAATGTAGTTATGCTTCTTTTTTATCCATGAATTCAGTATCTTTCCTAGAAAGAATGCACCACCATTTATTCTTTTTATGTCATCAACATTTCCTACCCAATTAGAATTAGTAAATACCTTTAGTTCAAACTTATCATTCTTCTTGTAATACAATCCATAGTCTTATGTTCCTTTCAAATATCTCAGTATCCTTTTTATTTCCATCATGTGGTTTTCCTTAGGATTCATAAAAAATATTGTAACTATCCCAATTGCTAATGCAATATCAAGTCTGCTATGAACAATATTTTGCAATTTTGCAATCATTGATTTGTATTGTGTTTGGTTCATGTTAGTAGTATCATCATTCTTAGATAACTTATGTCTAGTAGTCATAGGTGTACTCATTGGTCTTGAATCTTCCATTCCAAAAGTTTTTAGTATCTCCTTGATATAAGATGAAGGTTGCTCCCTTTAATACCATAAACACATAAAAGAAACAAAGAAATAATAGCAATTTGCAAGAACAAAATATGGGCTTCTTATTATCATTGTAAATGTAGAATTGTAGAATTTATAATTACAATATGCTAACCCACATGGGTGCCTTCATTATAGTAATCTGTAAGACAAAACTATGAACTATCACTCAGAGATTCTATAGAAAATGTATGGGCATTTCTTAAATGACAATTTTATGTCACCCAAGAAGGTTCTAGACACTCGAACTTAATACTTCGGGCTGAAAAACCCTAGCAATACATATAGAATCAGCCAAATACATTTTTGACATTTAGTTTGGAGGTTTTGGTTGACCCAAATTCATAAGACTATAATTTTAGAACCATTGCTCTAATTGGCTATTATAATCACTTTTCAAAATCCTTAACTCTTGATCTACAACCTCTAAAATGTGTAAGTGCCCACCCGTTGAGTTTTTGGGCCTCATTGGGCACATTTAGGGCTTCAACTGTGACCTTGAAGTTTTAATACCAAAATTACACACCAAAAATATGCAACAAATCCATGAATAAAATAATATGGAACTAAGCCTCAACCAATAGGTTGATATATCTAAGATGAACATTTACCTCTAAAATTATGACATTTTGAGGTTGTATGACTGATATACTAAGTACAAAGCCTCCAAAAACAAAAACTTTGCACTAAGACAACCCTTATTCAAATAATTGAAATAAAATATATTTGGGTGATGCAAGATTTCTCTTACACTTAGGATGCGCCTACATCAATATATTTGGATTGAGTAATGAAGATACCTTGGTTCATTTGATATATTTGTAATCTAACAAATAATTTGATATCATCAACAAAAATTTCAAATAACAATACCTCATTGTTCTTGTCAGTCTTTAAGTATAGATTGTTGTTATCATTTGTTCTTGCAAAACTAATCTTCACCAAATGGTTGTGCATCTTTCATACCATGCTATAGGGGTTTGTTTCAACCATATAAAGCTTTGTGCAGCTTACACACCATATTTTTCTTGCTAGGATCCACAAATCCCTTAGGTTGTTCTATGTATACTTCTTCAAATATCCCATTTAGAAATGTTGATTTGACATTCATTTGATATATCTTGAATCCTTTATAAGCATAATATGAAAGCAATGTTCTAACTCCTAGTCTTTCTATAGGGGAAAATGTTTTCCCATAGTCAACCCTTTCTTCTTGTGCATATCCTTTGCATACCAATCTAGCCCTATTCCTTGTGACTTCACCTTTTTCATTTAGCTTATTCCTGAATACCCACTTTTTTCTAATAATATATTTTTTTCTTTAGGTTTGGGTACCAAGGTCCATGTTTTATTCTTTTTAATTTTCTCAATTTCTTCATTCATTACTTGTATCCAATCTTCATTCACCAAATCATATTTCATAGATTTTGGCTCAAATTCATGAAGTAAGCATGTATGACTTCTGAGTCTTTTTCTTGTCATAAATCCATACTCTTTATCTCCAATTATTTATTCAAGTGTGTGGTGTCTTCTCACATATTTTTCTAACACATTCTCTTTTCTTCTTTGCTCTTCAATAGGTTCATCTTGAAAAATTATTTCAAGCTCATTTACTCTCTCTTGTTCAGGTTATGGTTCATGTTTTGCACACTACATTTCCTTCTTGATATTAGGCTTCCTTTGTTGACTTCCTTTGTCTGTGACTCAACATCATTTACCTATTGCTTGGCACTCACAATCTGTTGCTCAACTAGTTATTGCAGTTCAACATTCCTAGTTTGTTGAGGATCTACAACTCTGTTTTCTTGTTCAAGTGGAGTGCTTGGAGCACTATCATTCACATATATGAATGATTTGTAATCTTTAGGATTTGTCTTACATTCAACTTCATTTTTCTCTGTATATTCATCAGCTTTCACATTTTCACTTTTTGCAGCTTTGTTAGTGTTAGAGTTCAAATGCTTATAAGTTTTTCTGTTAGTGGAATATCTTAGGAATATACCTTCATCACTTTCAACATCAAGTTTTCCATTTCTATTTTCATTAAGCATGTAATATTTTCTTTCAAAAACTTTGAAATACTTCACATTAAGTGCATATCCATACCACAATTCAAAAGGTGTAGCATTTGCACCTTTCTTGACTTGTACCCTATTTAGATTATAAACAGTTGTACTTACAACTTCTCTTCAGTATTTTTGTGACACATATTTCTCCATCATTAATGTTCTACCACAGTCCATTATTGGTCTATTTCTTCTTTTAGCTATTCCATTTTGAGGAGGGGTCCTAGGTGTTGACATATGTCTTTTGATTCGTCTGTCATTGTAGAATATGTTGAACTCATTGCAAATGAATTAACCATCTTTATCAAATCTCAAGCACTTCAAACTCTTCCATGTCTCATTTTCAACTTTGGCCAAATACCACTTAAA
Source organism: Cupressus sempervirens (assembly GCA_028749045.1). Classification (NCBI taxonomy): domain Eukaryota; kingdom Viridiplantae; phylum Streptophyta; class Pinopsida; order Cupressales; family Cupressaceae; genus Cupressus; species Cupressus sempervirens. The sequence goes on along the minus strand of CM053789.1, from coordinate 51,762,447 downwards.
TAACTGAAAAAACAACATATTTTTCTTTAAGAAACATCACAGTCATCATTCTAAAATAGTCCTCAACAAACAAAATGAAATATTTGTCTCCACAATAGCTTTGAACATCAATAGGTCCATATAAGTCAATATGAACCAATTCCAAAACGTCATTAGATGAGTATGTTTTTCTCTTGAAACTAGACTTTTTCATTTTTCCCATTTGATATTGTTTACACATAGCATTGTTAGGTTTCTTCAGTTTTGGCAAACCTCTTACTTTTTTAATTTTACTAATGCTAACCAAATTGTCAAAATTGATATGACATAAGCTCTTGTGTCATAACCAAATATCTTCATGTTGTGCAAACATATATGTTTCATCAGATAAATCTAGATAGACCAAGTTACCTCTTGTTTGATCACCACTTCCAATTAGTTTACCATTAGCACCAAATATTTTGACCTTTCTATGATAGAATTCAACTCTGTACCCAAATTTGTTTAACTGTGAAGCACTCAACAGATTATAGTTAAGGCCTCCAACCCAATAAACATTGTCACATTTGATCTTATCAATTAGTTGAATTGATATTTTCCCTTTCACAAGACATGCAACATCATTACCAAATTTAACACAACTACCCTTGTATGGTCCAATGTTCTCAAATTTACTTCTATCACTGGTCATGATTCGAACAACCGCTATCAATTATCCATATATCACTTTTTTTTACATAAGGGATTAAAGTAGTTTTCTCATCTTCATCAAAATCTTCTTTCATAGCAACATACACTACTTCTTCATCATTACTTTCAAATTCAATATTAGTTTCTTCTTTGGTAATATAACAAGATTTCTTACCTTTTTGTTTGTAGTCCTTGTTCTTCTTGTACTCTTAATTATCTCCTCTTCCTTTGTACTTTCTCTCCTTTCTCTCATCCTTGTCTTCTCTGTTAGGACATCTAGCAGCAATATGACCAATCTTGTTGCATGAAAAATAGATTATGGGAAGTCTACCTTTGTATTTTCCTTTACCTCTTCCAAATCTCCTAGCTATCAGTGCCTCAAGTTCATCAAGTTCATCATCAAAAGTATCACTATCACTTTTTGTATGTTTTTCTTTTCCTTTCTTGCTAAAAACTAGTTGTGATTTAAAATTAGATTCAATAGTAGGATTGTAATTATCAAAATTAGACAACTCAAAAGTAGTAAGCCTACTAATTATACCTTCCAGGGTTAGGTCATTACTTACATATTAGTTCTTGTATTGTAGAAACCCTAATAGTGTAGATAAGAAGTAGAGTTCTCAATATCTTACTTATTATTGTTTCATCATCAATCTTTCCATTGGCACCTCAAATAACATTGGCAACCTCTTTGATTCTCTCATAGTACTGAACTATGTTCTCACCTTCTGTCATTTTCATTTCATCAAACTTACCTTTTAGACTTTCTAATTTGGCTCTCAAGACATTTTCATCTCCTCTTTATATGGTCTTCAATTTATCCCACATCACTTTTGCATTCTTGCACTCTTTTATATCATCAAACTTAGCATAGCTTAGTGATGAAGCAATCTCCAACATTGCCTAATTGTGCTCTTGTTTTTCTTTCAATTGATGAGCAATCAAAGGGATTGTTGTTATGTCCACATATACATTGTCCACAAACTCCAATGTAACATCACCAATACTAGCTATATGTAGCCTCATCAACATTTTTCATGCAGAAAAAATCTCTTTGTTAAACTTTGGTACCTCCTTTTTGTACGTCGTGATCTTTAGCTTTGAGTACCTTCAAAATTCTCTCTACCAACACCAATGCTCTGATACCAATTGTTGGAGTATTTAGAATAACTGAGAGGGGGTGGCGGGTGAACGAGTTATCTAAGGTCTAGATGTACCAATTGAACAAACAAACACTTAAACTTTAGATCTTATCATTCCATTTCTCGGTCTCTATTGCAAACTATTAACAACATCAACTAATTGTCTATTATTCTAAATATAATAGACTTGTAGAATGTAAACATTAATCAGTAAAACATCATAATAACATCCACACAAGTTTGACACTAGGATTTAACGTAGAAACCAAATTTGAGAAAAACCACTAGCAACATGTCACTAATTTTCACTCTTCTAAACTGAGCTCTGTTAGGAGCCAACCCTATTAAAGGTTGTAAAAAATATTGTTAAATGTGACCTTGTCAAAGGATTTAATCACCATATTAAGAGTGAGCTTGTTAGAGGACTTTAGAACATTACATTAGAATGTCACCCTGTTAAGGGATTTACATATTACCAAAGGATTTAAAATATTGTTTTCAATGGCTAGAAAGTAACAATAGGTTTTTGATCTATTAAGCACAATTCACTTCGCATTTACAGATCTTTGTTTTGTTCATAAATTGATTCACTGTCTAGCCTCCATTTGTCACCCCAATTCTAATTTTCTTGGAAACCCTCCAAGCAATCATCATTCACTTCTTCTCAACTTAATTTGTCCTTCTTCTTAGATTTAGTAGTCAATAACATCAGCACAGCATCAGCTTCAACTCTCTAGGAACATCTCCTCTAGAACCTTATCGATAGTTTGCCCTTGTACCTCCTTAAATAGGTAATTATGATCTTTTGTTGCTTAATCAACACTGTAGATCTTAGGGTTCATGATTTGATCGATCAAGTAAAATGTATCTGATCACCATTTTGTTTATTTCTTTCCTAGAAACTTCTCTTGGAATCCATCCTTATCTTGAACATGCTTTCCATATTCCAAGAAATCAACTTAGTCAGCTAAAAATCACTATTTCTTATAAACAGTTAAAATGTTTTTCCTTGGCCAACAGTATGTTTTGACACTCGATCATCACTAAATTGCTTTCTCGGCACATGTATTGTCACTTGGTCGATACTAATGCTCGATCAACATCAATTTTTCTCGACACTTACTGTGGCTTAGTTGACACTAGCATCACTTGACATGTACTTCAAAATTCTTTAGTCTTTTGCTTTATTATTCAATCAATCCTATACATTTGATCTTTCTTTATTCACACTTTCGAGACTTGAGCATTACTACCTTCTCCACTTGTAACATGATTTAAAAAATCAATCTATCTTGTTAGAGCCCAATTAATCAAATGTCCATTTGTAGTCTTCTCGTCATAACTCAACCTATCCTCTTTATTCTTTTGTTATGAACAACTTCTCAAATCCTCTTCATCAATCAAATAGATATGACATTTAGATCAAATAGAATATTGTCTCACCAATAGATTTGGCATCAATGAAAACACAACAATTATTTCAATTGTAGTTTCCAAAATTAAATACACTTGTCTTAATTGTGTGATGAGATGTTATGTTTTATTTCATGATGGGTGTTGGGAGAACCTAATATTTGACCAGTTAGGTATGTTTACCAAAGGCTTGAGAATAGATTGATTTATGAGGTTATTTTGTAATGTTGTTAGTCATAATTTTATTCATTCCCAACCATTATGATGCATTCATGGGTTTCTGTGGTGAATACAAGATTCTGCTATGTAAGCTCATGTTATGGTTTTTATGATATAACCTTTGAGGATGGATCATATATATATTTTTCTTCCAATTTTTTGTATAGGACTGATGTGGTTCTTGTGAATTTATTTGATATTCTTTTATGAGCTTAGGGTAGAGGATTATCTTTGTTTATTGGGAAGTAGCTTGCAAAGGGGGCTAGATCCCTAAAGTGATTGCCTGGGTAACTCTTTGTAAGTAGTGTTAATAAGTGATTACGTTATCATTAATGGGTTTTAAAATTAATTAACAAGATCTCAGTTTGATACCTTGTCCATCCCTTTAGTGCTAGCATAGAATAGGATGGGAGTGGAGAGGGTGCATGGTTGCAACCTTTCTTTGTCAACATGCCTTGTATATACGAAAAGATATTGATGCCACATAGACTCACTGGGAGGTTGGGGTTTTGAGAGATTACCAAGGTAACCTTGGAGTTGACTTGTGCAATGATGCATGCCCATATACACATTAGGTTTCCTAGACATTATGTTTCCTCTAGGATTAGATGTTACCATGTATACATAGTACGCTTGAGATGAACTACCTTCAGAATCTTGAGACAGGTTCTTTTTGTGATCTTTCAAGTTTTACCCATTTGGGACTTGAGATTATCTCCTCAACGTGGTGGGAATTCCACGAGGTCAGGCATTAGTTATTCTTTACCATTAAGGTTTGACAATTGGACATCGTTGGTGGACATATCAATGATGCAGTTGTTATGTTCTTCTACCAGATGATTATGTTGGATGATCATGCATGTAATGTTGTACTTCAATCTTTGAGATCCTACATGAACATGTTCCTTATCATGATCTTTATTCTTTTAGCATTTCATATCTTGTGACATGTGTTATTGATGATTATGCACCATTATGTACTTGTATGTTCTTTTATGAGCTTTTACGTATGTGGTTAATACAATGAATTGGTTTTGATTATTAGTTAAGCCTAAAACCTAATTAAACTTTCACATGTGATTTAACATTATGGAACCCTTGAGAAATGTAACTGTTATTGTTTTACTTATGTGATATGTGATGTATATTTGATGTTATTGCTTCTACATTGTTTTCTCTTGTATGTTTTACTCTTGCAAAAAAACATTGTTAAGAAAACTTAGCATCTTTTAAGTTAGTTTCTCTTGGATTCCCTAGTGGAGCATTACAGATTTGATTTGTTTTATTAAAAGTTTTTATGAATTACTTTTTCTAGGTTATGATTGTGTTTAATAGTTTTTTACTATCAATATTTTGAAATCATCAGAATATAAAAGATAGTCAAAGAGAATAAAGTAGTTTCTTGCAAATCAAACAAGGTATAAAATGAGGGTCACAGAGAACAAAATAGTGGATTACATATCAAGTAAGGCATAAAAAGAGGGAAAAGAGAGGGAAGTCACATAGGTTGACAAGACCAAAAGGGATAGAGTAAAAGTAAGACAAAAAATTAAAAGAAATACAAGAAGACAGTAATATGTGTACACACACACACACACATAGGTGTGTGTGTGTGTGTACATATACATACATACACACACACACACACACACACACACACATATATGTATATATATATATATATATACATATATATATGTATATATATACATACATACATATGTATGTATATATATATATGTATATGTATATGTATATGTATATGTATATGTATATGTATATATATACATATATATATATGTATATATATATGTATATATATACATATACATATACATATACATATACATATACATATACATATACATATATATATATATATATATATATATATATATATATATATATAAACACACACACACACACACACACATTGTTAGAAATAAAAATAGATAATACTGAGAGGGGGGGGAGGGTGAATCAATATTCTACAAACTTTTGCCCACGATTGAATATTGTTAATTATTTTATAACTTGCATATGAATGTAAACCAACAATATTGAATAGTAAATATAACCATACAAATGGAGAACACATAACACCATTATTTGTTAACTAGGAAAACCCTGGCTAAGGGAAAACCCTGGTGGGGATGTACCCACTAGATGATTCACTAAAAAATAAGATACGGTTAAGGATATGTTAGGAGTCTATGAAGTACATATAGTGTCTCAAGTCCTTGTTAGAGGACTAGGCCTTGTTAGAAGCCTCAACCATATTAGAAGTTGGAAGATAAATTACAATATATGCAAAAAGACCCCACTACCCTAACATGCAATTATACAATTTAGTTCCTTCACAGAATAGATATACATACAATACTTGCTTGCTACTGCAACTTGCACTTACTCTGATCTTACATCAGATTTCACATCGTATAAGCCTTGTAAATGGTTCTCACAATAGTTTGCATGTCACATCTAATCATGCAACTTCCACAGTATCTGTGCATTACACACATTCACTGCACAATACACTTCCACATTATTTTTACAATATAAGATTTTTACTTATACCTTGCGCATTCACAAATTGTTGCACAATCGGCTTCCATGTCTTCACATGCTTGATATAATATAAAATAATATCCACATAGTCAGCTTAACATGACTTAGTAATTATTTTGTAATAAAAACAATTCTTAAAGTTGTACAACTCTATTTTTTGTTATGCTTTGTTCTACACTATTAACTACCAGCATATTTAAACTTACTATAACTTGTGTCGTATTGACCATACACACATGCGCACTGGTACACATCATCATGACAATGTTAGGAACCTTCCTTAGCTATGTGTAAGATTAAGTCTTTGTGCATCATCTGTACTAATAAGATCTGTACATTGTACTCCTATAAATTGTTTAATACTTAAACAATTTTCTATTTCTCAATACATCAATGAAATGTTGATTATATGTTGTCATAAATGATAACCATCAATACATCTATCTGACTATATTGCCAACAATCTCCCCCTTTGGCATTGATGGCAACATTTGAAAAAATTGGATAAGTCCAAAATGATGTCATACACAACAAAACAAAATAAGATAACTATACTCAATTGCCTTCAAAACATAACAATTTTATTCATGTTTTGATGGAGCATTACATTCCTTATCACTCATTTACATTGATACTTACATAAGCTCCCCTTTACATATATGTACATGTATAAAATTTTCTCTACATAATATTCCCCCTTTGACATCAATGGCAAAGGTCTCAAAACAAAATCATATCTCAAAAACTTACTATATGGTGTTGATCAGTTCATCATTCTGGATATACAATCTGCAAAATCAATTTTCAACCAGTCAAAGTCCTTATTTCAGTTATCTTTGACTATATCTGATATACTGATGAGTGTGCAAAGTTCATAGGATGCCACTTCAACTATGCTCAAGTCAATATAGGCAATTTTTTCATAGGAATTCTTCGTTGAAAGACATTCCTCCAATTGCCTCTACAAAATTACAATTGTGGGTGCTAGATCTTCTCAATCTCATTCTCAAAATCTTCAATTATGATCTCAGATTGCTACAATCTTGTAGTGAGTGACTGAATCTCACTTATATGGCCTTTGATCTCTGTATCAAAATTAGATAAGTAAGTATAGGACATTGTACACTATCTATATAACTTCTTACCTTCAGCAGTACACTTTCTCAATTCCTTGATGTTTCCATCAAGTGCCTTGAAATCATTGTGCACATTGGTGCACACTATGTTGGATAGTGATGCATCATAATTTCTTTGTGCTTGTGCTCCTACTACTTTAGCTAAGGTTGTGAATTCCCTATCAAAGATCTTCAACAACTCTTTTGCCTTAGCTTGCAAGTCTGGATTAGCTATAGTTGTAGAAACTATCTTCTGCATGCACTCCAAGACTTCCATGAGAGTCTTCTCCAAAGACTTTACAGATTTGTTTTTCTCAAAAAAATTTCTCAAAGTACCCAATAGCTCTTTCTATTCTTCATCATTAGATGGAACAGGTATTATTGATTATGTTCCAGATGCTAACACTACTAAAGATACAATAGTCTTTCTCATCTGATCCTTTACACTTTTCTTTTCCTCAGCCTCTTTCTTCTTCTTCTCTTCTTCCTCTAACCTTTTCATTTACTCTTCTTCTTTCTACTTCTTCTCATGTTCTTATTTCCTCTTCTTTTCTAATTTCATCTTCTTTTCTTTAGCTTCCTTTCTTTTCATTTCTTCAAGTTCCTTTCTCTCCTTTTCTTCATGTTCCTTCTTCTTTTTCTCTTCCTTTTCATCATAAGAATTGGTATAGGTAGTGATATTGCCAACAATATTTGCCTCATACACTACAAATGGATTTTCTTTTGTGTCCATAATTATATGCATACTATCCACTTGCATGGATTTAGTACCGATAACAATGTAGGGTAGAGATAGTGCTTGGTGTGTCCCTTCTTCCTCTTCCTCTTTATTGGAAGGTGTGTCTACATATACATACAATGGAATGTCATCTTTTGCATGTGCACTCTCCTTGGGTACTAAGGACATATATTTCAATATAGCCTCCTCTATTTCTTGTCTAACTTCCTCATAATTGCCTCCCATTAGAAGAATTGCTCTTCTTTTGTTTTTCAGCAAGGGTTCAATACCCTTCAAAATTGTCTTAGATTCATCTTTTGATCCAACATCACATAACTTGTGTATGGATGAGATCCTCATATTTAGATCTTCTTCTACTACCCTTCTCTTCTTATTGATCAACCTATTGCATAGGTCTTCTAGAATCTTATTCTAAATACTGTCAAATTTTTTATTCCTCAAAATCATATTTTTAATTAAAACATTCTATAATTCCCTCCTATCCATACTATTTCACATACAATAAAATTTATTCAACTAAACAAAATTGTCATCATTTATAATCTGTATGTTCAAATTTTCTACCTTAGGTTTCCATGCTTTCTTATCTGTGGTTGTCTTGGCTTCTTACACATCTTGCTCAACAAGTTTATCTTCATCATGATCATCCTTTGAGTTTTCAAAATGCTCACTTGCATGGTTTTTCTCCTTTTTCTAGGCCCACTACTGATTTGCTTCACTCATTTCTTTGCTTGGGGTGCAGGTTCTTGCTTAACCTTTACAGGTGTTCTTGACTTTCTTTGCACAGTAGATGTTTCTACCTCTGACTGCCTCCTAGGTTGCTCATAGCTTGCTCTTGCAGGTTGCACTTGCACAACTACTACATATGGTGCAATAAGAGCTTGTGCATATGGTTGTGCCATTATTACACCTTCTATGGGTCTTGCCACTGCAATAGTTGTTGCTGCCAATACTTCTATTTTCCCACCGACCATCATCTCCAACGCAATTCCCTTTATCTCATTGAATTACTATCCAGCCATGCAAGATTCCTTGAGTATGGAATCTATCTCTTGCTCTACTTTCTTTTTACTTTCCTTGCTGTAGAGCTTAGACTCTACAATTCTTGACCTTTCATCATATGTCCCCCATCTAAGACATTATGTATCTTGCTCAGACTTGAGTATGATCTACGCATACCCTTTAATAAGTTTTGCACTCATCTCATAGCCCATAGGCTCAATGAACTTCACTCTAGGTATCACTACTTCCATGCATGTATTATCAGTTTCCACCATGAAGCACAAATCATCCTTATCCTTCTCAAGCATAGAGGGAAGTATCCTATACCTCAATTTCATCTCAGACTAAAAATGCTTCATCATTTTCTCAATATCGATGTCCCTGACATTCTCAAGTTTAGATCTATAGCTTTGAGTTACAATCTTCATTGCGCACTCATTGTCATCCCAACTGATTACTCTAGGAAACTTCTTAGTAACATAAAAGAATAAGTGAGTCAATATGGACTCAAATCTAAATACTACACTCATAGATTTCTTTATCTTTGCAATATTGTCCAAAAGCTACACTCTGACAATGTCACACAAATTAACTTTTCTTCTTTAAATGGCCATCACATATGTTGTATGAATGAATCTAGATGGTACAGAGTTTTCTCTTGATCCATGGTTCAACTTGTACCCCAAGATTATAGTCAACAACTTGACTTGTTTATCCTGAATAGGATCAACCTTCATATTTCTTACAATGAACTTGGTTTTCATATTAGTCTCCACTAATTTCTTGATATTTTTCTCATTAACAAGATTACAACCATCATTTCTAAATCCTGTGACCTTGTGGATTAGGTCATTGTCAATGACAATCTACACATCACCTAATAGAACATATCATCATGTATTATGTTAAATATGATTCGGGTCCACTCATGGTTGTTTAATTCTATGTAGAACATATACTTCACCAAATTCAAATCTTCAAGGTATGCATATTCAAATTTTAGGGATAAGTCATTATTACACATGGCTCCTAATTCCTTGTGAATCTCCTCATCATCTATACTCTCAATTTTGCAATGTATATAATTTCGTATATCTTCTACATGTAACACATTTTCTAAAACTTGTGAAAGTGTGCCTATAGGATCATCGAGTAAACAAACAAATGGGTGTTTCTTGAACTCATACCTTGGTCTATCACTAACATCATGCACTCTTTGGCTAGCCATTCTTTTCAAGAAATTGTATTCAATATACTGTAGAATACCTCAAATTTTTTATTTTAGGTCTTCTACAACTTTCATCTTCATAGACTTGCTTTGCACTTCAATTGTTGTCAAATCGCTCTTCAATTGGCTTAAGACACTTCGCATGAACAAATGGTACATAAAATCTTGTTTCCCAATTTTCTAGATTATAAGCTTTCACAAATGCTTCTTTGAATTCCTTGACATTTTCCTTCACTATTTCTTTTTTATTGTTGTTGCCTCCATTTTCATTTCTTCTATCATTCTTGTTGTTCCTTCTGTGTTTAGGGTTCCTGTTAAAGTTCCCTCTATCCATTCTACAGAATCTTGTTGTGAAATTATTGCATAACTAATATATAGGTGCATTCCTCCTCTGATTGTTTCCATTCTAACTCTCAGGTACTCTACAATTCTTTACAATATGTCCAAGATTGTTACATTTGTAACAAACAAATTACTTCCTCTCTCCATTAGGTTTCGCTCCATCATTACATCTTCTTTGTGATCTACTTGTTCTATTGCTTGTAGGGTTAGTATTCCTAAACATTCTACTATTCTTATTATCATCAATAAACTTAGGTTTCTTACATTCTATTTCCTTATGTCCATAACCATGAAATTATAACAATAAAAATTAGCAATGGGTTTAAAAGACTTACTGTCATGCCCTTATTTTCCTACCCAAAAATAAGAAATAAATTTCTTTAAAGGAAGACATGATTAAGATAACTATTTTCAACTACAAATTTCAGATCCACACTATAAGGAAAATGAAACTTTGATTAACTAATTGATTTGAACTCAAAAGAGAATTAGATTTCCATTTAACAGTCTTTCAAATATGCATCTTAATAAGACATAGAACTATTTCTTTTATTTTCTTGGTTTTCTTGTATTCAAATAGGAAACCTTTCATACATCACAAATGTAAGATCACAAACTTCTCTTTTGCATTGAATCATATACACAATCTTAAATCAAGTAGCAAGGCTTAGCTTTTATAAGTTTCATTTTCATTTCTTTTCAAGATACAACAATAATTATCAAAACCATTCACACAAGTGCCCTTTTCCACCCTACCATAATGGCATCATGAGGCTGCTTGTGCCCTAGCCATACCCCGGGGCAAGAGAACTCATTTCAATCAAGAGATCATGGATGCAAGCCTAAGAGTTCTCTCTAAACACTATGTAATAAATTTTCTAACAATATTTCATCTCAATAAGTAAGAACTACTCTCAATGTATATAAGTTACTTATCTTTCAAGAGCTCTCCCTTTAGATGGATCTTCATCTTCAACCAAGAATCATTCCTCCTCTTCCTCCATCTTCTTCTTCCTCTCCATATTTCTGTCATTCTCCCCTCCTCTTCTGCATATATCTTCCCCTTTTCATCTCCAACAATGGTGAAAAAGTCCCTCCTCCAAAGTCTTCCTCCCTCTTTAATAAAGGCACATGGCTCTCTTATCAATGTGTCATAACCCATTGTTTCCCACTATTCATTTTCGTCACATTTGAAGTGGGGCCCTTTTGAGGTGTCATAATGTAAATTTTAACCATGATTTGACCCTCAACTAACCCCCAACCTTAGGTAGTATAAGTGGGTTAGGTTATTTTAACCCAGAATGCACTCTAGGATCCATTTTAACCCCTCTAAAGTCCAACTTTAGTTCATATCCGATTTTACAAAAAGTTTGCATTGAGGTCGACTTTGATTGTTGTACAAGAGTTGGCATAGTTTTCTCAAAGGTCTTCATAATCATTTGATTAGGCCTTCATAATCATCCGCTGTACAAATTCAAATTTAACATCAGTAACTCAAACATATAAATATAAGACTATAAACATTAATACATATCCTTGAATTAACCATAGATCAACCCATTAGATCAAATCATATTCCAACATCATTTCTTCAGAATCATTTGCATATGAAATTCATTTACAAATAAGTATCATTCTTTTTACTTTAATTTCTCTAATTACAAACTTTTCAAGAATAATAACCACATTAATAATTCATAGCATATGTATCAAAACACCTTAAACCTTACACATACATTAATCAAATTTATCAAGCATAAGTACTTACTCTCACTAATTATAGGATTCAAATCATAATATCTCTTAGAATAACATAACAAGTATCACTAGTATTCATTGTGTTATCTATATTCTATTCATTTCTGTACTTCTTTATTTTGAATTAAAATGATACATAATTTACTTCAAAACAATAATCACATAACGCAAACTTGATTTCCATTTTCATAGTCACCTTATGTAGAATGTATTTACCACAACACAATATCTATTCAATTCAATTGGCCATAATTTCAATTACTAAAACTATCTAATTATCATGATGAGATAAGATGAATAATATAAATTATTTATCCATAAGGTAACTCACATTAGCTAATCAAGATGTTTAACATAAATTACACAATTCATCATAGTGTGAATTAGTTCTAATGCTACCAGTCTCATAAACTATCTAAACTATCGTATCATATGTAAAGAGGTCTGACCATTTCTATTTATAATTATTGTCAATTGTATGAACAAAATCCACAGTTGATCATAAGTTAGGTCTAAATTTGCACATTAATTAAATAAGTAGAATTCTTCTATACAAAGTATCACATACACATTTGCACCTAATATTTAGATGGTTACGAATGATAAGTCAATCTTTTTTAAACAATACTAAACATAGCAAGTCACATAAGGATTCTCCCTAATCATGTTATTGCATAAGTCTTATAATGTTCTTCTAATGACAAAATTAATATTTACTACTAATCAATTTATAATGTAGACAAATTAACAATCGTTCTAGTCCTTACTTGGATGGGACCTTACACTTACCTATACAATCTCTCTTCATATGTCCAACTTCATTGCATGCGAAACATCTACCTTTGAGTTCATGTCTTACCTCTTTGGATGAATCATCTTGCTTAGGTTCTTCAATTTTCTCTGTTGTTCTAAGTTCATCAAATTTCTTTATCAACTTCATCAGACCACTTGAACTTTTCTTTAGGGATTTCTGCTATAGAATCTAGTTCTATCCTAATCTCATCTTTCTTTGCTAACTTCTCTCCAAGAAGATATCCAAGGCTTGTCTTGTCATAAGATCTTTGATGACATATATGTTCATTAATTTTCTCAAAACTTGTGTAAAGTTTCTCTAACTATTGTTTAGATTGTGTCAACTTTCCTTTCACAATGATGTTGTATTTTTCCAACTCTGCATGCTCTATCTTAATAGAATCTAATTCAGATGTCACTTGTTTTAACTAGGATCTAAAGTCTACATTCTTAGATTTCATATCAAGTTCACTCTTATTACCACCAGTCTTAAGACTTAAGTTCAACAACTTTCAGCTCATGTTTCAAGATCTCATTCTCTTTCTTGAGATTTTCTTTATCATCATTAACTCTAATCTACACAAATAATTCCTTGCTAGATTTCAACTCATCAATATAATCTTTTAGTTTGCCAATGTAAACTTTTGCATCTTTGTATCTATCTTTCAAGTTGTCTCTCTCTTCAGTAAGAAGGTCAATTTGTTCAAGAGCTTCTTCAAGATTCTTTTTCAATTGTTCCATATTCACTGGGATCTTACTTAAGTTGTAACTAAGCCTTTTCAAAGTAAGTGTGCTATGATACCATAGTACTCAGAGGGGGGGTGAATCAGTATTCTACAAACTTTTGCCCACAACTGAATATTGTTATTACTTTATAACTTGCATATGAAAGTAAACCAACAATGTTGAACAGTAAATATAACCATACATATGGAGAAATCATAACATCATTATTTATTAACTACAGAAACCCTCGCCAAGGAAAAACCCTGGTGGGGATGATACCCACTAGATGATTCACTAAACAATAGGATCTAGTTAAGGATATTGACCTTATTAGGAGTCTATCAAGTACATATAGTGTCTCAAGTCCTTGTTAGAGGACTAGGCCTTGTTAGAAGCCTCAACCCTATTAGGAGTTGGTAGATCAATTATAATGTATGCAAAAAGGGCCCATTGCCCTAATATGTAATTATAGAATTCAATTCCTTCACATAATAGATATACATACAATAATTGCTTGCTGCTGCAACTCACACTTGCTCTGATCTTACATTAGATTCCACATCATTTAAGCCTCGCAAATGGTTCTCACAATAGTTTGCATATCACATCTAATCATGCAACTTCCACAGTATCTACGCATTACACACATTCACTGCGCAATACACTTCCACACTATTTTCACAATATAAGATCTTTACTTATACCTTGCGCATTCACAAATTGTTGCACAGTCAGCTTCCATGTCTTCACACGCTTGATATAATATAAAATAATATCCACATAGTTGACTTAACATGACTTAGTAATTATTTTTTAATCCAAATAATTCTTAAATTCGTACAACTCTATTTTCTATTATGCTCCATTCTACACTATTAACTACCAGCATAGTTAAAATTATTGTAACTTGCATCATACTAACCGTACACACATGTGCACAGGGACACGTCATCATGACAATGTTAGAACCTTCCTTAGCTATGCATCAGATTAACTCTTTTTGCATCGTCTGTACTGATAAGATCTGTACATTGTACTCTTGCAAACTGTCTAATAATGAGACAATTTGCTATCTCTGAATACATCAATGAAATGTCAATTATATGTTGTCATAAATGACAAACATCAATACATCTATCTAACTCTACACACACACACACACACACACACACACACACAGCATATGTGTGTGTGTAATGAGTAGTTGTGCATTTATGTACATGATGATTAGTCAATTGGTGTCATTTGTGTATATGGTAGGGGCCTACATTAGATAGAGCTTAAATTTCATAGCTTCCAAGAAGAGACAATTTCATTATTTCTAGGGTAGAGGTCTTTGCATGTGTAAAATAAATAGTGGACAATGCAAAATCATTTTAAATTTAGAAAATATGTAACATTCACTTTTTATATATAATTATTTTATGTTTATCTTTTCAATATTTGCATGTCTTATATTTTATTTTTTAATAAGATAGTGTAGTTGCAAATTGCCTAATAGATGTGTGCAATATGTCGAAGTGTAGGCAAGACATTTGAACTACTTATCAAAAACACCTCAAAGATGTGTTCACACGAAACACAATCATTGCATGAAATGCACAAAACAGGTGTTGAAAGAGTTATATTAAACTTTCAACCAAATGCAATCATCGTGTAACCTTTTCCATGTTAATGTTTAGTGTCAGAAGAAGCAAAACATGAATTACTTGATATATTGATAATACTATTGATGCCATATACATTACAAGGATCTAGGTACACATATATGTGTGCATACATCCATGAATTATAATATTTGTTATCGGCATCATTGAGATCATGTTATTGACAGACTTCATTGTGTTTAGGCACTTATATTATCATGCCTTGTTATTGAGAAAATATTCCCTATCGTGTCTTATGTTGTAATCGACACTTATCATACATTTGTTATTTTTTTGTTTGGATTAACTAACATGCCTCCGAATCGGCATGTCTCTACGTGGCCTTTGGGCCACATAGAGAGAGTCATGTCTGTTCACAATGTTTATATGAGAATTTGTTGCTGCAAGAAAAGCATCAATCCCATGGCAATCAAGTACCTGCAATCAGCGACAAACATAATATATATTGCTCTTTGTTATCATTAGCATCTTATATGTTACATAGAATTTCAGTATTGTTGTTGCTGCTAAAGGAAGAAGATAATCAAATTCATATTACTAAGATCGCTGCCAAAGTAAAGCAAAGTCATTCTGCATTATGCAAGTAAGATACTCTCTGCAAATATCTATTTGTAATTGTTTTCTCTATCAGAGATCCACAAAATTTAACATGGTATCAGAGCCACATTCCTTCTATAAAGCCTAAACAGCTTGAAGGAAGATTCTGATTAGATTTATATTCATTTATTTTGTGGACTAAATCTTTACCAATCAAAATGGTCAATGGTATCAAAGTTGAAGATAGACTAGAAGGCAATTCCAATTATATAGCATGGAAATTACGAATGAAGGTAACCTTAAAAGATAACAATCTCAAACAATTCATTGAAAAATCTAAGCATCTACCTAAAGAAAATGATGAATTGAATAAGTGGAAAAAAGACAATGCTAGAGCCATGAAATTGATTGTTGATGGAATTAAGGATTATCTACTCCCTATTATTTTTGAACTAGATATTACACACGAAATGCTCTAAACACTTGAAGAAATGTTTGAGATAAACAATACAACAAGAATTCTAAATTTGAAAGACAATCTCTCCAACATTAAGATGAACAAAGGAGAAACTATTACATCCTATTTCATGAAGATAAATGAACTAGGGAACCAACTCTCTAAAAATGGTCACATTTATGATGAAAAAGAATTAACCATGATGGCTCTAAGAGGATTTCCACCATCATGGAAAACCTTCCATCAAGGAGTATGTGCTTGATCCAAACTTCCCAAACTCGGTCGACTAAAGGATGATTGTATTCAAGAGGAAAGTATGTTATTACAAGATGATACTTCGACTGGAAGTGATCTTCATGCTCTTTCAACTCATGTTGATAAAAAGAAGAAACCGAATTGCAAAAGGAAAAGAAGGCATGTGGATTACTCTAAGATGCAATGTTTTAGATGTGACAAATATGGCACTCTGCCTTTAAATGTCCTAATAGATTGAAACTCCTAGTAGCTTTCGCCAAAGCTAGTGATTATGATATAAAGTCAGAGAAACAACCATTCTAAAAGGAATTTCTACGTGTCCTTAACATGAGTAAAATATTAAGAGGGATTTCTTTATTATTTTCGTATAATGCAAATAAATGTTAAATATTTCTCAAAAATAAATTTAGTTGTTATAATTCTAAGATAGAGTCTTAGAATATGAAATAAATTACCATAATTTTATATGTAATATTTGCTTCTCATATAAGCTATGTGCTTTGACCTTTGTGTTTTGAAATGTACTACAGGAAGAGGGAATTAAATGAGGAGTCCTATTTATCATTCAGTGGGAGAATGAGGATGATATCTTGTTAACCTCAGTAAACCTAATCTTATTGATTAAGAGGGAGTAGACCATGCTGAGATAGTTTCTCTAATGATTAATAAGTTGTCACAGTCAAGAGGATTGTGACCATGTGACTATGTTTGGGCCTATCCCTTGTGTGTATCATGAGGAGGTGACAACTTCCAAATGATTATCACTTGTATTTAGGAGAATTTATTGTAAGGTGATGATCTTACAATCAACTTGTATTATGAGATCTAATAAATGGAGTAAATGGTGAATTTCCTGTATCTCAGCATTCTGGGAGGTCATTACTCTTAGAGTACTTGGTGAATATCATTGATTTTCTGAGAGACCAATACTCTTGATATCAAATGTGATATCTAAAATGTTTTGACCAAGTGGTGAATATCATTTATATTTTGGGAGACCAATACTCTTGATGTCAAATGTGATGTCTCAAACATTTTGAGTAAGTGGTGAATATCATTAATATTCTGGGAGGCCAATACTCTTGATATCAAATGTGATATCTAAATGATTTTGGAGTACTTGGTGAATGTTGGATGTCAATATACTGGGAGGCCAATTCTCTTGATATCAAATGTGATATCAAACCTTGTTTTTGAGTACTTGATGAATATTGGATGTCAATATTCTAGGAGATCAAGACTCTTGATATCAAATTGATATCTTACCCTAGTTTGAGTAATTAATGAATATCATATGTTGATATTCTGGAGATTAATACTCTTGAGATTATATGTGTATCATGGACATCTCTAGACATTGCTTAAGTACAAGTAGAGATCATTGGATATACCATGTATTGTTCATATTGTGTTGATTATATGATGATTTTGACTTATTGATGTTTTTCTTCTCCCTAGCTAAAGAGAGTGTTAATGTTTAGCGTCAAAAGAAGCAAAACATGAGTTACTTGATATACTGATAATATTATTGATGCCATATATATTACAGGGATCTAGGTACACATATATGTTTGCATACATCCATGAATTATAATATCTATTATTGGCATCACTAAGATCATGTTATTGACAGACTTCATTGTGTTTAGGCACTTATATTATCATGCCTTGTTATCGAGCAAATATTCCCTATCATGCCTTGTGTTATAATCAGCACTTATGATACATTTGTTATCTGTTTATTTGGATTAATTAACATGCCTCCAAAGAGGCATGTCTCTATGTGGCCTTTAGGCCACGTAGAGACATGACTCTTCAAAGTCATGTCTATCGACAATGTTTATATAGGAATTCGTTGTTGCAAGGAAAGCATCAATCCCACAGCAATCAAGTACTTGCAGTCAATGACAAACATAATATATATTTCTCTTTGTTATCATTACCATCTTATCTATTACATAGCATTTCATTATTGTTGTTGCTTCTAAAGGAAGAAGATAATCAAATTCATATTACTGAGATCGCTGCCAAAGTAAAGCAAAGTCATTCTGCATTGTGCAAGTAAGATACTCTCTGCAAATATCTATTTGTAATTGTTTTATCTATCAGAGATCCACAAAATTTAACATTCCATAACCCTTTTCTAGAAATCTCCTTTCATGTACTAAAATGGAGCCTTGAACTAGGGCATGGACATCCATCACAAAAATTCCAAAATATATCTATAGGAGTAAAGCAAAAATCAAAAAACATTGCTATTATCCTCATTTTTAGAGCCTTGGAATAGTGTATGCACATTCATCAAAGTATAATGGAGATAATGGTATATGATGCAGAGCCACACCTTGGAAAACTCAGGAGGATTTAGTCACTCAACTGAGTTGCTTCAAGGGGCATCTACAACCTTCAGGATCACACACTAAAATCAGATTCAATAAACAAAACTTTGAAAATAAAATTTCCTAAAATATCTTCTTGTTGCCTCCGGATAGACCTGCACTCAGACATGAATAACTTTTGAACCAGAAAAGATTTACTCAATCTAACCATTGAGATTTGGTGTAACTAGGTTTCAAACAACATATAAATTTTTTAGAGAAATCCAACGGTTCAAACTTGAGATATTGACCCTGCATCAGAGTACATTTTTTTGCAAAACATTGTTTCTTGCTGTCTCTAGATAGACCTGCACTTAGACATGAATAACTTTTGAACCAGATCAAAACTCTTCAATCGCTCTAGTGAAGATGGGCGTAATTAGGCCTATAATAACATATACAAAGCTCATGAAAATCCAATAGTGCATTTGGGAGATATTACCCACGCACTGAGACTAATTTCTGCAAACATACCGAATTTGACTCAAAACTAAAAACTTCTTAATCTTCTGCAAACTATCAACTTGTTTCCAGTGAGAAGATAAAAAAAATCCGTTCAAAACTCAGACCATCGAAAACTTGCACAAAGACAAAATGAAAAAATATTCCATATCTTTCCAAATTCGATTCTTCTCTTACATGGCCGACTGGCTTTTTTTAAAACTGACTCTCTTTTTCTAATTAAAGGATGTGAAACGTTTTCCTCTTATTTAGAAAAGAAGAACGTCTTCTATCCAAAAAAAGGATAAGAATCTGAAACGTTTTTTCTACCAATATTAGACAGTCGTTTTCTAAGTCAGGAATATTCCAAAAACTGCCTACTACCTATTATTGGATTCTAAAAATCATTAAACACTCCACCTACGAACTAAAAAAAACTATTCTAATTTAAGATCCACCCACCTGGTCCTAGGTGGCTATATCTGGAGAGCTTATTGAACTGCTACTCTAGGTATGCCACCACATGTAGGACGTTATTACAAACTTCAAAAACTAAAAGCATTTAAAACATAACATTAAATTCCCTATTACATTTTCAACAATGTTGCCTCCTATAGCATTTCTCTTCTCTGCCACTGCAGCAGTATATAGTTCCAACTACTTGGAAGACATGTACGCAAAATCTGGAAGCATACACATACCACTTCTTATACAATATTAAACTAATACTTAAATCATGACAAATATACTTCATATTGCCTATTTGATCCAGTTTTGGTTGATACAAAATCACAAAAAACCCAAGAACATCTTCTTTCACCCTAAACCATATTAAACCCTATCCCTAAAAGAATAAATATGATAGGTAATAAGAAGAATATATATTGATATAAATAGAAAGAGGCTAGCAAGTGTGTTCATATATTATTTGCACACACACACACACACACACACACACATAAGCACATGAGGTAACACAAACAAAATAAACCGAAAAATTAAAATTAAAAAAGAGGTGAAGCATAAAAAGACCATGTAACAAAAAGAAAGACAACACCTAAGAAACTAGGACAAGCAAAACCAAGGAGGGAGGAAAGAAATTGAGGAGGGAGAAAGAGAGGGAAAAAAGAGAGAGAGAGGGGGGGGTAAAGGTGAAATGAGGGGTAAAAACCTTAGAGGGGTCAGATTGAAGGAAAAAATCTGAGAGATGACAACAAAGATTGTCAGTCATTACTTGAACTCCAATTGTCATCCCTATTAAGGTTGGAGGGGTCATTAATAATTTCAATTGCCTCCTGGAGTTTCCGTTTAAAGAAGTTTTCCTCTCTACACACAATATGAATGTTCTCAAAGAAAATGGTCAGTGGAAGAGGAATGCTCTACTAGGGCTGACTTGAAGACACACTCAAATAACAAACTATGTACAAGAAAGATAGAGGCTAAGAGTGGAGGAAGATTATTACCAACTTAAATTTTCTTTGGAAATCTAGGTTCAATTTGATTAATTCAAGTTCAAGTTTCAAGAAAAAGTACCATCATCATTTATACAAGTTCAAGAGCAATTGCCATGAGAAGGCTTACAAAAGATAGATAAAATTTGTGAAGATAAAGTAATTTGGGAATATGAGTCATTATAATGTTGCGAGAAGCAATCAAGAGCTGTGATACCTCCTCCCTTCTTTTCTACCATATATGAGCTTTTCTCCACCACAATCTAACAATCTCTCCCAAAACATGATCAACCTGCTCTAATTGCATTTCTAGAATTGAAAGGGGAGGTATAACAAAAATAGACGTAAGATTTATTTTGATAAAAACAATGATTATAATCTATCATCTCTGAGCTTCAACTTATTCCAGAAAAACACAATCGACTGAAACATCTAACAAAATCATATTCCATATAATATCACACCTCTGCAAAGCTAGACTCTACATAGAGAGTTCTTAGAAAAATACATATTCAACAATATAGAGAGAGTTGTGCATCTAAAGAGAAGGAGAATTACATAAGTTGATATTTTCTGAACTGCCTACAATACATGTGAGCTGTAGATTCGACAATGGACAAGTTGGAGGAGTATAATGAAATTCCATTCAAATTCACAAAAGATCAGCCTTCAATGTCTATCATGAATATGTTGATGAAAGTGTTGATATGGTTGTGATTAGAATAGCTCAGAATTTTAATTGAGTGGTAGGGTTACGATCTCCAATAGCCAATACTTTGTTTCCTTGTGGAAGCCCAAGTTTGTGACTATCTTGAAATGATCTAAGACAAATCTGTTTGCCAACAACTAAGAAATTTGATTGCATTATGTTATTTAATAGTGATTTGTTTACGAACATTGAGCCCTCAATGGAAAATTGAGATCCAATTTACCATTTTGCAGCTAATTGTGAAGGCAATTTTCTAAAATAATGCATCTCAGATCTTTCCCAGCAAAATAAAAATATTGGTTGGCATAGAATCATCCCATAGTGGAAGTAGAGGAGCCAATCACTCATGCAATTACCAGAGCTACTAGCATTCAAAAACAAAAAAAAAGTCTACGAGAACCACAACTATTTTGAAGTGGCATAAACCAAAAATTAAGCGAATATTAAAAGCATAACCATGAAAAATTACTTTGCTAACCTGCTGCTATGCCTATGAAAGCACTGCAACTAGAGTCTATCATAAAAAGTTGTAGCTTTGTCCGACCAAGTAGACTTCAGTTGTTGTTCACATTATTCACTGCCAATTTCATGGCTCTTTTAGCCACTCTACCAATCGTAGAATTAAATGCAAAAAAATCCCCAACAATTATGACCAAAGCCCTCACATTTTTGAATAAGCATGCAATTTTACGAGCAATTGGCCCATGACATGGCATTAAGATAGAGAATACTATTAGGTGAACAACTGGTTAAAACTGGTAGTACTGTAATTTTCACATGTTGGATCGCCCTACTTAGTACACCATCTTGCACAGGAGCTCTTGTGCAACTCTTTAAGAAAACATTACAACAGAAAGCTTAAAAATGAAAGGAAACTCATGGACGGAAAATCAATCATGGACAGAAAACTGTGGCTTGGAAACTTTTTCTGTACCTTAGGAATTAATCAAGTCAATATTTACTCCAACATAATTGCACCACAGACCATTGAAGAAACATGTACAGCGTCACGAGACAACCTTACTACAATCTTGATGAGTAAAATGTAACTTTTGAATTAAATCTGAATCTAACTTGAATGCAACATCCTGTAGTGCCAGCTACATACACTTCCACTTTGTTAGTTACAGAATGTCAGGTGATGCCTGCCAGCCGATTTGAAACTGCCACTTATACTTCAAAATAATTAAATATGGATTTGTGTTTACATAGATCGATTCCATCCTTACGGGACTGTAAACATCTCTCCACATAATTATCCATCTACTCAACATTTAATTTCCTAAAGTAAAAATAATTACTGAATCATCCATACCCATAAATAGTTAATTTAGATTTATTTATCCGTAATAATTAATAACTACGCATTTTACTTATTTACACTGAACTTACCTTATGGGAATGCCAGCTTTAACTTCGACTTGTTAAGAGACGGAATAACTTTCTTGGTAGCACAATATCGACTATTACTTTTTAGGAGTTTTTTTTCTTTAGTTTTGTGTTTAAATCATAGTTATGGGACTTAAACTCACCTCTGACTTGGAAAATCAAAATCCGACTTAGACTCAGACTCGGAGACCAAACTCGGCAAAGACTTGGAAAATTGAAAAATCCATGAAATTCAAAATTTTTTAAAGATTTTAAGATTGTTTAATGCATATTTCAGTCAATTAACATCAAATACACAATAATTGAGATAAATAGAAGCTACTTAATACACACACAATTTTGCATAGATCACATAAGTATAGAAGAATTTTTTTGAAGGAAAAAACTAAATAACACTATAAAGTTATAAAGTATAAACTTAAAGTAATAAACATAGTGTCACTGCAGTGTCAAAGACTCAAATATCTACAATATTCATGGATTACAAAATCCATGGTATCAAAAGTTCAAAACATATATCAAAATAACAACTAAAAGACTAAGGCTCATAGTACTCTATCTCCTCCTATGAGTGCGCCTAAGATAAGTCATAGAAGACTGTAGAGCCATCCTCTCTCCTTGTGTCTAAGGCTGAACCTCATCCTCATTCTCATCACCATCATCATCTTTATCCTCACCCACATAATCCTCATCATCAGGCTCAAATCCATCACTCCTAGCCTCAGGGTCCTACACTCTGTCTCCTTGCGCTTTAGCCTCCTCGACTTTCATTGCTACTGTCTCAACCTCCTAATCCACCTGATCTACCCACTCCACATCTTCATCACTGAAGACAGGATCAACAATCTATGTGTTCTACTCTGCATGTGGATCAACATTCTCTAATATAATCGGTGACATATCGGTGCCCAAGATATGTTTATGGCGAAAGCGAAGGTTATAGTGAACAAAGACAAGATCATTCAATTTTTTCACTGCCAACATATTGCACTTCTTCGAGTGTATGTGCTCAAATAGACTCCAATTACGTTTACATCCTGATGCACTAAATGGCTGGCTTAAGATGCAAATCACAATCCTCTGTAAATTTGGCACCTTTGTGCCAAACATCTCCCACCATGCATCTAAAACAAGAAAATTTTAAATCATATCAATAAATTTGACTTTATCAAATTATAATGGTAATAGAATTAGAAATTAGGATGTAGAATTAAATTTTTTTACCAGACATCAATTCTGTCATATTTTTCTTGCATAACTCCCATGCAAATAAGTCCCCTTGAGCTTTCTTAAACAACTCAATCTCACAGATTACAATTGTTCCAACTCTTGAATCAGGTAGCATTCTCTCTACAACATCATAGAGGCTTCTCCACACCTTATCATCAGCCTTGAAATATGGGTTGAATTGGTATGCTGGATTAAGAAAGTAGATTGCTACATGTATAAGTCTGCGGCTTTACAAACTGCAATCATTATGAAAGTTGGAAGAAAAATAAATTATAATCAGCTTTAAGTTTTTCTTTAAAAAATAAACAATAATTTATAACATATTTCCATAAATAAAATAAAGTTGAAATGAGGACAAAAAAGAAAATTACTGTCACAATATCAGCAATCGGTGTCCAAAAGGAAACCTCATAAAAAATGTGATTAGCTACATCAATCCCTGCAATGGTTTTTGCATATGATGATGCAATCCACTCCTCACTACTATGCATCTCAAAACCTCCCTTTGAATCAAGCAAAGATTTCAATGTGAAAAAATTGTTTGCAAATTTAATGACCCCTGGACGAGACAACTCCCTTTGCTTAGTGTGTTTCCTCATGAGATTGAGGACCCATATATGATTCTCTATGAATTTGCATACACTCCTTCCTTGCTCTATAATTGTTTTTATATAAGGGAGTTTACCAAAATCCTCTAACATAAGATCAATGCAATGAGCAACACAAGGGGTCCAAAATATGTGAGGGTGTCTCTCCATGAGAAGCTTTCCTACAGCAACATAATTTGTTGCATTATCTGTAACTATATGCACCACATTCTCCTCACCCACGTCCTTTATCACTTCATCCATTACCTTACAAAGATATTCAACATTCTTTGTTTTTCTTGAGGCATCAATTGATTTCAAAAAAATCGTGGCACCTAAAGAAAAATAAATAAATTAGTATAATGATTAATGATGAATCATAATTTACAAACTTAATCACTTAAGTACAAATTTTACTTCTAAATTGTTAATGTCTAAGACTCTAAGTACAATTACCTAATGAGGAGACAAGAAAGTTGAGGAGTTTTCTACTCCTATCAGTCAAACCATCAGTCATGATGGTGCAACCCTTCATCTTCCACACCTCACACTGCTCCTTGATTGCACCTTCTACATCAGCCACCCTTTGGAACAAAATAGGGCCTCTTAGTTTGTCAGCACTAGGGGCTTTGAACCTTGGACCACAAACAACAACAACATCGATTGCAATTTGCCAATAAAAGGACCTAAAACAAATTAAATAAAAATTTTAAGTTGAACCAATTAGTATATTATAAATAAATTTGAGAACAAAATACAAATTAAAATAAACAAAATAAACAAATTATTGTCTCTTGAAAGTTGAAAGTTGAAACTTGAAAGCAAGACAGGTAAGACATAAATTAAAATTAAAACAAATAAGTACCTTGCTGCATTGAATGAAATGTTGTTGTAAATGAAGAAGTCTCCAAGTGCCAATTTTGCATAATCATGCTTATCCTTGTTCCAACCCATGCTCTCAAGTGATGGTTGTGCACCTAGAACTGTGCGTGGAACAAACATGAAATCAAGAATCGATCTTTTTTTACGAATGCGAGGCCCAATGGTCACACTCATAGAAGAAGTGGCATCCGTAGGTGGAGTAGAGGATAATGGAGAGCAAAAACTAGAAGATCCCTATTGGGCTAGTTGTCTCATTTCTTCTTGTTGCTTTTTTTTCAATTCTTTTTTCTCCATTTTTTCCTCTAGAAGAGGTTGCATATCTCGCATAACATCTTGGGGTACATCTTTGCATTCTTTAGCATCACGTCTAGGTATATGTGTTAAGTGATACGTCAATCTATTTATTCCTCCCCCATTATATACTACACCGCAATGCTAACATGTAACAACTCATTTTTTGTGCCCCGGGATGGCATGTTTTCAAGCCCTATCTCTTACTGTTGCACTTGGATTTGCATCAAGATTAAATACAGGCCTAGTTTCACTTCCAAAAGGCTCACCCTAAGGCATTATGTCAATGTGTTTGCTGTTGTAATATGAATCTATTATAAATAGAAAAAAGTTAGCATCAAATCATATTTTTAAAATTTAGGGCCTTTTTACTTTGTCATCAAGATAAATTAGAATAAATCTAGATTCTAAATAATAGATAGTAGAAGTAGAGACTAAACAAATGTAAATAAAATGGGATGTAAAAAATATGAATATAAAACATATTACAAAACAACACAAAGAAATGCAACTTGTTGCTTATGTCTTCAAATTTGCACAAAGTCAAACAATGAAAATGCAAGTAAGTTTTTACTTGTAGAAGCCTCCTCCAAATTCTTCCTTAAGCTCCTCTCAATGCTTAAGTACAAGCTACAAAGTTGCACAAAAAAAAAAAATCAATACGAGAGAGCCAACTGGTTTGCTGATTTCTCTCCCAAAATCCCAATATTCTTCTCTAACTCTTTCCTCTCTATCACAAGCATAAGAAAATGGTGGAATGACCTTTTTAGGTCAAGTAGATGTTATAACAACCAAAAAAAAAACTTAAATTAATGGTTTTTAATTTTTTTCGCTTTTCATGTGTTGGCCGATGGCAAGAGTCTTGGGCTCTAGACTCGGTGAGTTTGGCGAGTCCTTGGACTTAGCGAGTCCGAGTGGACTCTACCAAGACTCGACTGAGTCCAAGTCCAAAGGAAAATTGCCTCGAAAAGGGCACCTCTAGCTCAGACTTATAGAGTCCTGGTCAGACTCACCGAGTCTCATTACACTGGTTTAAATTGTTTGATACAATTTTCTTGACACCTAAACTTTTGGACTTTAGAAATGGAATTATTGATTACTATTAAAAGACTCAAACACAAATGTAAGATGTTGAAGAGACACATGATATGCATAAACAAAAATGAATGATGCATTGCAACGTTTGGATATCATAAGCAACTTTTGTATTCTGTAACTATCTAAGGCAAAAATCTTCAACCATTGTAGATGTACTCATTTAGATCAATTTAAGGCCATGGAGAATCATGCTTGCCATTGAATTATAAAAATACCATGCAAGGAAAACTTCTCTTTGTTGACAATATTCATATCCAGCAAACTGGAAAAACTAAGGGAGTTCAAGAAAGCGATGGGTTCTACATTCTCATTCAAGCTCAGAATGGCCCAAACATCCTCACCAAAACATGTCATTCTCACCATTCTCGCCATTTTCATAGTACTCCACATCCTCACCAAAGTTTATATTACTCCACATCCTCACCAAAACATGCCTAAATGCTGGATATTTGACAATCAGATCCCACAATAAGGTTCATCTCTGCAAAGGAATAATCTCATTGGACACTGACAAAAGATTAAAAAATGGATTTCAAACTACATAAAAATAAGAGTGCAAGATTAGTGGAAATTCATCTCCTCCCTCTATCTAAAGTTTAAATGCTTTTTTACGGTCAAGAAGGGAAGACAGGGGGGCTAAGCTTGCAGGGCATGTTCATGTGCATTTGATGATAAGAAGTGTACCTTTGTAATAACCCCAACAGGTTATAACTCCTTCAAACACCAAAAATCTGTATACTTCAGTTGTTTGACATTTCGTCAAACACTTTGCAAACAAACTCTGATACCACTGTAATGGTCCTGCTCAAATCCAACCTTAAAATGCTGATTGAAGGCTCGAAAAATTTTGTCAAATACTTTGCATACAAGGGGTCATATGACTGATATAACTTTTCAGATTGCTGCAATGACTCTTGTTTCGATTTGCATCAAAGAGAATGCGTACAAGAAGACTCCAGATTGTCTAAACAATGACCTAATATGAGTGTGCAACTAATTTTGGCAATATTCAATACATATATGTGACTTAAACTACTTCCAAAATGCAGCTATAGCAATTAGTAATTATGACAAATACTTTGGATGCAACCTAGGATGGCATTAATGCACTTACAACTAAGTGGCATAAATATAAACACTTAGTATGCAAAATTATAACATTATTTATGCCAAAAAGAGAACTTACAGCCAATTGACATTTTGTCAAACAATTGGCATGCAAACTAGTAAGCTGATTATCAAATTCTCGGTTTGCAATATAAATAGTCTAAAAATTACAATGCTCTTTCAATTGCAAAATCCTAGCCTTCCTTTGATACCAATAATGCCAAATGGCAAACAAAGACGAGTACAATGTGAAATAGTGAAGTGCTGAAGCTATATTTTGTACTCAAGATGAAAACCTACATTGCTTAGAAAATATGCCAAATGAGAAGTGAAGAACCTAATTGTAGATGGTTGTAATAATTTCCTTCAATGCTACCCCTTCTGCTTTGTTTTTTTTACTCGTCTGCTTTTTCCACTTTCCTTTTCTAGATTTGCTTTTTTCGTTTTGCTTTTTCAAACTGTTTTTTTTGGATTACTTTTTTCGAAGCTTCTTTTTCGAACTGTTTTTTCGGCCTACTTTTTTCTCAATTTTTCTTTTTCAGCCTGCTTTTTTCGGACTACTTTTTCGGCCTACTTTTTTGGTTCTGCTTTAAAATGGCTTCCTATAATTTCAGACCTGCTAGAAATGACCTCCAATAATTTCAGCCCTGCTAAAATTGCCTCTTGAAATGCTAAAATGCTGAAAATGGCCTTAGGCCTAATGATGCCCTAGCTGAAGTGACTGTAGTATCACCTCCAAATGTGCAACCCTTCAGAAGATATTTCACTTCCTCAGTTATGTTAATCCAAGGGAGTTTTCGTTCCCAAAGATCAACTAACTATCTAAAACCACTTGGTTCTACGATAGACTATGTGACTGAATCACAATTTGATGTCAAGAGAGAAATAAACAATTGGATGATTAGAATGAAGCCTGGGGTGCCTATTTATTCTTTTTCTCCACTTTTTCCAAAAACTTCTAGAACATTATTTTATTTTATCTATTAAGTGACTTTATAAAAAATATTTTATAATTCAAGTCACTTTATTAAATTAATTAAATATAAAGTTACCTTTTAATATTTATTTATTTGATAACTTTATAAATAATTAACTTAATATCACTTATTTATTTAATTAAAATAATTAATTAGTCATCCTCATAAAATATTCATTATTTTGGACAACCTAATTAATTTAATTAATTAAATTAAATTGCCTCCAAAATGGGGACATGACAGTCTACCCTTCCTAAAAGTGCTTGTCCCCAAGCAATGGCTGAAGAATAAACTAATCAATCCGCCTAGATCCCAAATGTAGTCATGAAGTATACCACTATTAATTAACATAGGTTCCTACAATATCCTCTGCAATATAACCAAGAGGAATCCATAATCAAATTGACAATTACAGCTCAACCAAACTCCAAAATCACAACTGCCACAGTCAGAAACCCATGAGACACAAACTCTTAGAACATCAGAACCCAAGTAAAGTGGACAAATCAAACTGCCAACACAGTAAATACCATCAACGCATCCCACTGGCCTATATAGAATGTACAATCCAACTCTGCAACAATGGTGAATGCTCCCGAATGAAACTGTACCAAGTATGGAGAATCCGCACACTGTACAACTCTTGCAGTCAACACAACTCTGCAGATCATCGGTCACTGTCTCATAACCATAACTCCCATGCACCACTGATGGCGAAAAGACATCACAAGATAAACAGCAAAAAATGGAACCCAAACCAAATCTGCCTACCATCAACTCCTCAACACAAAGATCAAATGCTAACTGATGTACATAACCTATAGTATAAAGCTGATAAAAAGAACCAACCTCAGTCAACAGCTCACTATGAACAAGTGATACAACCCACTGTGACTGATCACCAACTAAGTCAAGAGATGTCATAGCCAAAGGAGTAGAATCAATAATAAAAACTACTGAAGAATCACTCCCAAACTCCTGCTCTAAGTCATATATTATCAAGCTGTCAACTGCAGAACGTATCGCCATGTCATGCCCATCACAACTCTGATCCCGAGGCATCAAACCGTCCCAGAACTGATGACGAGCACTAGGAACCAAAGTACATCTCTGTATCATCATTTCATCAACATGGTCATCAAAGGTAAATTGATGAGCATACCTCACAGTGTAATGCCGATAGACTGCACCAATCTTAATCAGTGGCTCAGACTACAATCTAGATGAAACTAACTACAATCAATCATTAACCATGTTGGAACTGACTACTACCTCCGAAAACATCACCAAGGGAGTAGTATTACTAGTAGGAACCATGCCAACTGCTGGCTCACCAACATCACACATGATCTTTGATACAACATCTCTAGTCTCCATGCCATCAGTACTAGAGGCCACCACCATGTTAGGCATACCACAACAATTTTCTTTAGCACCCAACTCAATTGAACTTGACTTTAGTGGGAACGAACCCGATATGCCAATGTTAGTATCAAGGATGGATGCATTCCCATCTCCACTGTCTTTGACAATCTCAACCATGGACATCCTCGGATCACCAGACACCACAGCTTGTGACTGTACAAAATCTAGTAAAGACTGCAGTCGCTCTAACTCCATGGTCACCTTAGCCAAATGAAACAGTGACTCCTCGAAAGCCAAATGTGTACTCTCAAGAATCTTAGAAGTCACCTTGAGCTACTGAGTAAGCTCACTCACCTCATCTTCTTTGGTCAATAATGCATAGTATGTTGTACTCCCCCACTCCATAAGATAATCTCTGTCGGCTACCAATTGCATATAATTCTATCTCAGAATCCAAATAGCCTCCCATAAAGAGTGGATCTCTGTCAAGGAAAGATAACTGCCTCCCTGCTCATCACTAGTAGGAGAACCCCATCCATAAACTGCTAACAACTGACGAGCAGCATCAAAATTTTGGCAAGCTATAGCAATGTCTCGCTCACTAACTCTCAACTGACTAGACACATGATGGCACTGGCTAGACTATCTCCTACAAACCTCCTCTGACACACTATCTAAGGGAGTATCCTCAAAGTTACTCGTCTCTAGAGTATTACCAACCATATCCTACGAATCAACTCCAAAGCTCATATCAACATACGGAGTATCAAAAACTGTAGCACTGCTATCCAACTCCTCTGTACCAAAAGAAACTACCAAGGAAACTAAGTCTTCAAAACTACCCACTGCATCCTCCTGGATGTCATCAATATGATCCTGGGACTCATCTGTACACACTGCCAAATATGAAAGATCATCAACACATTCCAGCAAGAATGGTCGACTAGATATATGAACAAAGCCCATCACCAGTGTATAAAAACCAATACCAACATCGAACAAGCTGCTGGCACAAGAAAAGACAACACTGTGCAATCTGCTAATCAAATCCATGATAGCACCCAAACAATCACTGCTACCAAAAAGTGTTAAAGATCTCCAGTCAACTGAATCCCAAACGCCAATATAACAATCTCGAGTTCATATCCGTAAACTAGAATCAGTTGGTAACTCAAGCAAACTCCTCACCTAAGTAATATGACCAATACCAACTAACTCCACATACTTGTCTGACATTGTCCCTGTATCCTGGATGTGAATGCAAGATGAACTCACAACATTATCAATGAACACATATGATTTACGTGTTGCAGAAAGCTGAGTATCAGGAGTGCAAGATGAAACTAAACTCAACTCCATGCCATGGTTATCCCCATATCTCTCCCAATCTTGTAATGCCAATAGAGTATTCACCAAAGAAGCTCGAGTGTCCTCAAGCTCGCGAGAAAGCCTGTCAACTTCCTCCTCCTTCCTCCTCAAGGCATCTGAATAGTCTCCGACAAGGCTAAGAAGATGATCACGATCTGATAGAAGATGTAAATAACTCAACTTCATCATTCCCATTCCTTTCCTAATCGCCTGCAAGTCAACACAAGAAGAACCTGTTATGACTCCTTTCTGTCCCTCCTGCAGTTGAATCATCCAAATGTGATTCTCAATCAATCCATGCATCCTGTCATGATGAGATAAAGCCGCGACAATATCCTTGTCCCTTGTCTTCAGCTGGCTAGCCAAACCAAGTGAAGAGCTACTAGCCTCAAACATGACAGTATCCCCAACTATTGTAACTTCATCCAGCCTAGTTGTATTGTAATCACTATCTGTGTCAATCATGCAATCCAGTGTGCTTGTGATATCACCTTCTGATGCAACTGGCTTAGCCTGCACAACATTTGTAACCCCTTCTGCCTGTGAAGATGATGCAGATAAACCATTACCTGAAGATGTGCTAATGTCTCCTTGTGTCAAATCCGCATGTCTGTTAAACTCCTCATACAAGTTTCTTCTTGTCATAGGGAAGGTACGATCCTTAGGCCTATCAATCAGGCTCTTTAACCACATACATGCCATAGGTGACAAATTCCTCTCTTTTGTCCAAACATACCATAAGTCTTTTGCCAAAAGTTTAGAAATTTCATCCTCCTCCTCAAACAAGATTGTGAACATGATGGAGTGCATTGATGCCAATACCCTGCTGGGATGAAACTCATCCATAATATTCCAAAATGTATTAAACATCCTGCGAATGTCACCAATACAACCTATTGCCAGCATAATATTTTCAAATCTACACCTCGCAAATACTTCAAGTAATCTTGATCTCTATGTGAAATAAGGGTCCCGGATGTTGTCCAACTTTTCGAAGCTTTTTACCATGGCATGAAGTATCTCTCTCATAATTTGATCGTCATAAGAATCAAGGCCAGCTATTATCCTCATGATTTCACTAATGCAAGAGAGAGTTGCAAGTCTTATTACCTCATCATGATTTCTCAATAATCGGGGCTTAACCAACGAACCAAATGCTAGAGATAAAGTTGTTTGCATAGCATCAGGTCTTGACTGATCAAACTTTCCTAAATAAGTTTCCAACTCCTCCATAGTTCTTAGAAGGTCCCTTGTTTTTTGAAATGGACAATCTAATTTCTTCTTTACATTGTTCATTCTTTCTTCCAAATCCTTGTCTCCTGTGAAAGCCATACTGATAATTGAATTCAATGTGAAATAACCCAACTAGGCTAGCAAGAAACCGCTCTGATACCACTCTAATAACCCCAACAGTTTATAACTCCTTCAAACACCAAAAATCTTTATACTTCAGTTGTTTGACATTTCGTCAAACACTTTGCAAACAAACTCTGATACCACTGTAATGGTCCTTCTCAAATCCGACCTTAAAATGCTGATTGAAGGCTCGAAGAATTTTGTCAAATACTTTGCATACAAGGGGTCATATGACTGATATAACTTTTCAGATTGTTGCAATGACTCTTGTTTCGATTTGCATCAAAGAGAATGCTTACAAAAAGACTCCAGATTGTCTAAACAATGACCTAATATGAATGTGCAACTAATTTTGGCAATATTCAATACATATATGTGACTTAAACTACTTGCAAAATGCAGCTACAGCAATTAGTAATTATGACAAATATTTTGGATGCAACTTAGGATGGCATTAATGCACTTACAACCAAGTGGCATTAATATAAACACTTAGTATGCAAAATTATAACATTATTTATGCCAAAAAGAGAACTTACAGTCAATTGACATTTTGTCAAACAATTGGCATGCAAACTAATAAGCTGATTATCAAACTCTAGGTTTGCAATATAAATAGTCTAAAAATTACAATGCTCTTTCAATTGCAAAATCCTAGCCTTCCTTTGATACCAATAATGCCAAATGGCAAACAAAGACAAGTACAATGTGAAATAGTGAAGTGCTGTAGCTATATTTTGTACTCAAGCTGAAAACCTACATTGCTTAGAAAATATGCCAAATGAGAAGTGAAGAACCTGATTGTAGATGGCTGCAATAATTTTCTTCAATGTTGCCCCTTCTGCTTTGTTTTTTTTTCTGATCTGCTTTTTTCACTTGCTTTTTTCGGATTTGCTTTTTTTGTTTTTCTTTTTCGAACTGCTTTTTTTGGATTGCTTTTTTTGGAGCTTCTTTTTCGGCCTAATTTTTTTTCAGTTTTTCTTTTTTGGCCTGCTTTTTTCGGACTGCTTTTTCGGCCTGCTTTTTCAATTCTCCTTTAAAATGACTTCCTATAATTTCAGACCTGCTAGAAATGACCTCCAATAATTTCGGCCCTACTAAAATTGCCTCTTGAAATGCTGAAATGCTAAAAATGGCCTTAGGCCCAATGATGCCCTAGCTGAAGTGACTGAAGTATCACCTCCAAATGTGCAACCCTTCAGAAGATATTTCACTTCTTCAGTTATGCTAATCCAAGGGAGTTTTCGTTCCCAAAGATCAACTGACTATCTGAAACCACTTGGCTCTATGATAGACTATGTGACTGAATCACAATTTGATGTCAAGAGAGAAATAAACAATTGGATGATTAGAATGAAGCCCGAGGTGCCTATTTATT
Organism: Cupressus sempervirens; assembly: GCA_028749045.1. Classification (NCBI taxonomy): domain Eukaryota; kingdom Viridiplantae; phylum Streptophyta; class Pinopsida; order Cupressales; family Cupressaceae; genus Cupressus; species Cupressus sempervirens. The sequence continues at coordinate 51,727,811 of CM053789.1, read as the reverse complement.
CTTTTTCTCCAGTTTCTCAAGAAACTTCTAGAACATTATTTTATTTTATCTATTAAGTGACTTTGTAAAAAATATTTTATAATTCAAGTCACTTTATTAAATTAATTAAATATAAAGTTACCTTTTAATATTTATTTATTTGATAACTTTATAAATAATTAACTTAATATCACTTATTTATTTAATTAAAATAATTAATTAGTCATCCTCATAAAATATTCATTATTTTGGACAACCTAATTAATTTAATTAATTAAATCAAATTGCCTCCAAAATGGGGACATGACAACCTTCCTTCTTTTTGTCAATCTAAAGGTGAACTTTTCTTTGATGGTTAAGTTTGTCTGCATGGATGCAAGATAGGAAGGCTCAATCATGGGCAAATAAGAATTCAAATTTGTATTCTTATGACCTCATCTTGTCCTAATAATGTTGATAGGGATGTCTCTATTCCTTCCACTTGATGTAAAGTTGTCTGCTGTTTCAGCAGTTTAGCCTTATGCACATGTAGGAAGGGATTTGAGAAAAAGGAAAAATAGGAGGGAACATGATGAGAATCAAAACCACAAACTTGCAGCACTTTTACTGATACCAAAATGATGAAATCCAATATCCCAAAACTTGTAGGCACATATAGCAAGCACAAAGCTTGCAGTAAATATATTTCTCAGAAAGAAATAGAATAGTACATAGATATATTTTTTCATATGTGATTTCATTCACCGTGTGGAGTCTGAAATAATGTCTCCTTTTTATCAATATAATTATACAAATAAAAGCTTATAATAAACTGTTAAGAAATCAGCTTGTTTAAGAAAGATCAAATAATGATCCCTAATATTCCTCAAAGTCCCTATACAATTTCCTAAATAATTGGATTTGGAAGATTGTAGACAACTTGCAATCTCTATCTTATTAATCTGCTACATCATATGAGACTAGAATATAAATGGATAGAATGTGCCTGCTTCAAACTCCCAAGGAACAAAAACTCTTCATGGGCTCCTGTCCATGAGTTTCCAAATTGTTTTTGTTGATTGTACATTACATGACATTCTTGGGTCATAGGGGCATTAACCAAAAATTATATTCCTTCTCGATCCCAAACTTTTTGTTGTTCTTGTGCACTTTCCTTTCTATCCTCTTCATCTCTTATATTTGTTGATATGTTGCTACTTGCTACATACCAAATTTTGCCCTAATTTTTAAATTTGATCATAATTGTTGGTTTAACAAAAAGAAATTATTTCCTAATCATGTGAAATGAGTTAGTTATTTATATACGTTGTATCAACTATTAACAAATCATTTCTCTTCTTGATCATGGGAAACGAGTTAGTTAATTATATACGTTGTACCAACTGATAACAAATTATATCATTTCATGATCATGTGAAATGAGTTAGTTATTATAGACGTTGATGAAATAACCAGTAACTTATAACTGTTGTTAGATGATTAGCAGTTATTTGATTTGAATTATCGAACCATATATATTTTCAAATTAATGTGTTGGCAAGAATCTTTTGCTTGGGTGATTACAGGAGAAGATTGAAGAGAGGGGAAGCATTGCTAAATGGGATCAACGGAATGGGATGGTCATTTGGTTCAGTCATCAGGATCGACAGGTATGACCTAAGACTCCCTCAAAAAGGATACGATGACTTGACCACAGGTTACATTATGGGACCGCATGAGCTATTAGCAAAACAATATAATAAAAAAAAAAACATAAAGTAATCTAAATTGAAATATAATTCATACCTTAGAGATTAATATTAAATCTTCTTCTTTTTCATTATTATAAACACTTAAATACGAACACATAAATATAAAAATGAAATGGCACCAATAAATTATAGTTATATAATCTAATGATGTCTCTGCATCAATATATATATATATATATATATGTAAACACACATCCATATAATAATAAAATAAAAGATTAAATCTCTTCATTTTCTCCTCATTTCTTCCTGCTTTTTTTCTTTTCAAAATTGAAACTCTTAATGCATCCAAAATAGACTTCTTGAAAATGGATGGAAGCCGAGGAGTCTCGGCCAAATTATTTAGGAGCGGTGATCGAATTAGGAGACATATACTTCTTCCATCTTCTATTCTCTCCATCATATATGTCTATGTTTAAACTCTCTCTCTCTCTCTCAATCGAATACCATACTTTTCTTGCACCTCGAATCCCTGAAGAATATCCAATATTCACCCTACTGTTAAATCCAATATATCATTGTTGTCGGATTGAAGCTGAAATTAAACCTAAGATTTGCGGGAGGACAAGATACAAGCAAATCACAGGTCATGAATTCTGACAATATTATTTCTTGTTTGGTATTCCATGTTTAATAGACTTAGAGTGGTATTTTAATGGTATTTTAATGGCAATATTAAATACATAGAAGCAATGCTAAATGTGAATCGATTTTACTGAACTTAGCCGATGCAATAAGAAAGTTAATAAATTGCATATGTTTTACCAATCCTTTTCTTTCTCATTATGGTACGATATCCACCCTCAACTGACTAAGCTTGTTAAGTAGAGATAAGTACATAATGCTAGCTATTGTAATCTAAGGTGTATATGAAATCAATCACCAAGTTGTTCCTGAGCTTACATCAATTATAAATCCCTTGGAAATTGAATAATCTTTGATTGTTTATATGAATCCATATCATTAAACATGCTTAAATAAATTACCAGGAAAATTCTAAAAACTTTGACACTGAGGAATTCACCTGACAAAGAAGCCATATCAATGGTGAAGAGGTGTAAAACCAAATCAGAATCATGCAGACACCAAGGAATTCACCTAACGGAGAGGTCAATGAATGGTGAAGAAGTGTACATTAATCCTACAAATAAAAACATGAAATCAAATTGCAATAAATAATTAATAGCTCATGCATGCCGCAGAATGGAATCTGTTGTCAAGTTGAGTGGTGGAGATTGGGTTCACAAACCCAACTAAAATCCTTGGCCAAGGTAGTTATATGCATATGTGTCAATCTTGAGTTCATTTGTTTGTCCATGGATGTCAGTTATATAGGTATAGTTGATAGGGCACTCAAACCAGTGGGTAGCTCGGATCACTGGACTTAAGAACATCCCAAGCCCGATATTGAGGTTCTATTAAGTTAGGATGTGTGGGATAAGTATGGTTTGAGTTTAGGAGGTTAAGCCTATATCAATGCTTCTCCTCTCACTAATGTCAAGGCTTGAACAACATGATAAAGGGATTCATCCATTATATCTGTATGTTTCTTTTTGCACATTTACCTTTTAAATCCATAGAAGAATAAATAGATAGTTTAGTTTTCTAGTAGCATAAAATGAATTGTATTAGTTGATGTAGAAGATAGTCGTTACTTTATTTTCAGCTGAATATGTTATCAGTTAGTAATAGTTAAAATGTTAGCAATGTATTCTTTTATTTCATTATATTAGCTGAATAAGAATTACAGTTAAAATAGAAAACAGTTACTTTATCCTAGTTAAATTCAGTTAATAAAAGTCATTGTCATGTGAAATGGAATCAGTTACTTACTAAATCAGATTTCTAGGTGTTTTAAATTGGTTATGAAAATTCATTTGTTACATATGGTATCAGAGCGCTAGGTTTGACACTGAACCTAGGGCACCCTACTTTTTATGAAACCTAAAAGTTCTTGACTGATTACACAGGATGCAAGTACGTAAAGCACCTTGCAAGAAGACTCGACACCCCATCTTTTCTTATCTCATTAAAAATATGACTACAATTGTTGTTCCATACCCCGAGACAACGAAACTCTAAACCAGGCAATTCAACGGATGAAAAAAGAAAGAGTCAAGTGGACTCATGCTAGCAAAGCAGCATATAACAAGCTGATCCAAAATTGGAACGCTTGGCAGAGCAATCCTCTTTTACAATTTCATAAATCCTGGATGGTGTGGGATATGTACTGACCTGAACCAAAATTAAGTGCTACAAAGCAAGACTAGATGTTATTTTGATGTAAACATCCTCAACAGAGGAAATTTTCTAAGTAACGCAACAAAGTATTAAGTTAAATTAAGTTATTTGTGATTCATGTGTTTGCAAGACTTCTTTCTGTAAAATATCTTCTTCCTCCACTTAATTGACACAATTTGTAAATTAACAAGTGAGAACAATAAATATAAAATGAACAGCAATGAGAACATTTTAAATCAAGACATAATTCATGAGAACACCCAATCTTCTAATGATTTGTTACTTCAGATCTTGCAAGAAATGCAACTAAAGTTAGAAAACATGGAAAGAAAAATGAGTGAAATGGCAGCCCACATAGGGCAGAATCGTGAGGAAACTCAAACCTCACCACCTCCTAGAGTAGAGATAGAAGTCTTTGAGCATAACAAAACCTCCTCCCCCAAGCAATCAGAAAAACAAAAGAAGAAAGAAATAGTAGCTGATTTGTCAACAGACATTAAGAAAATAAAACTACCCAAGTTTTTCGGTTTTGAGTCCAAGGAAGAAGCAAAAGCTTGGTTAACTGAGATGGAATAGTACTTCAAAATTAGAAATCTCTCTAAAACCTCAAAAGCAGTTTGGGGAATATATCATTTTACCGAAGAAGCTGCAACCTAATGGGGAAACACCAAAGTTGAGCAAAACATAAAAACCACTAAGATCACTTGGAAAAAAATTTGTAACCATTTTCAGAAATCGCTAGCTGCCCCAAACCTTTTATTATCAGAATCTTTTAGACTTTCAAAACTTAAAGTAAGGAGACATGTCAGTACATAAGTACTAGGAGAGATTCACCCGATTGTTAAAATATGTACCATCGTATCAGCAAGACACCAATTTGAAAGTGACAAAATTCATCATGGGTTTGAACAATAGGATAGGAGGGGCTATTGATGTTCTCACTCCCCAAATCATGGAAGAAGCTCTAGAGAAGGCTCTTTGACAAGAACACAAGATCAAGAAGAATGACTCCATCCGAGACAACAAGAGAAAGACAACCTGGAATTCAGAGGGTGTTGATTTCGAGCCCCATAAAAAGCAATTTAAGAACTACAAATACAACAAACTAGAGTTAAAGGGTAATGGAGTTAAGGATGTTAAAAGCAATTTCAATATGAATAAGAATAACAAGAATAATGAAAAGAAGGGACCATTAGGAGGATGTTTTACCTATGAAGGAGATCATTATGCTAATAGGTGCCCCAATAAACCCAACGCCAACCAGCCACAACAACCACCTTTATTGCAACAATAGCAAGTCTTCCAACTGAGGATTCATGCAACCTTGGATAATAGGTAGGTAGAGCAACAAATAGGCCCCATTGAAACTTCAGGTAAGATCTATGAAAATCCTATTTCCATTTTAATTGATACTGAAGCTTCTGAATGTTTTATATCACTTAGACTACTAAGTAGGTTTCTGAAAAGATTTAGCTTTATAGAAAAATCATTGACAGTCGAGTATGCAAACCAGTCAAGGGCTAAGGTAAAGCAATGTTTTTTTGAAGCTCAAGTTGACTTTCTAAATTTTTCAACAAAATTGAACTTATATGTAGCACCTCTTGGGTCATACGACATTATCATAGGAATCAATTGGCTCAATGAACATAAGGCCAAAGTAGATTGCCTTGCTAAAACAGTAAGCTGTGTGGATGATCAAGGTAGACCCACAAGCATTACAGGGATTAAATAAGAAATTAAATTAAAACAAATTTCTGCAACGCAACTTTAAAAATATGGAAGAAAAGGTTGTGAGATTTTTGTAGTTAGGACTAAAGACATAAGGGAACCTAAGACCACCACTTATGGAGATCACTGTATTTATGAAGATGGGGAAATCAGAGAAAAGTTAAAAGAATCCTTCAAGGAAAATTACCCCTATTTAAAGAATTATCAAGATGTGTTTCCTGAAGAACTTCCTGGACTACTCCCATCTTGAGCATTTGATTTCACCATAGATTTGATACCAAGAGCATAACCAATATCTCAAGCACCATATAGGATGACAACTACAAAATTAATGGAATTACAGATCCAACTTCAGGATATGTTAGATAAGAAATTGATCTAGCCTAGTGTCTCGCCATGGGAATCCCCAATGTTGTTTGTGAGGAAGAAGGATGGAACCTTGAGATTATGCATAGATTATAGAATGCTCAATAAAGTCACCATCAAAAACCGATACCCGTTACCGAGGATAGATGATCTCTTTGATCAAATGAAGGGTGTGACAGTGTTTTCAAAAATTAACTTGAGGTAGTGTACCACCAGCTTCGAATAAAGGACGAAGATATACATAAAACTGCATTCAGAACCAGGTATGGACATTATGAGTTTACAGTATTGCCATTTGGGTTAACCAATGCCCTAGCAACTTTTATGAACTTAATGAATAGCATATTTCAAGACTGTCTGGATAAGTTTCTATTGGTCTTTATAGATGACATTTTAATATGTTCTAAGAATGAGAAAGAACATCAAAGGCATTTAGAAATAGTCCTGCAAAGATTTAAAGAACATAAACTGTATGGGAAATTATCTAAGTGTGCTTTTTATCAAAAGGAAATTCAGTATTTATGGAACATTAAATCAGCTTAGGGTATAGCAGTAGATCTGTCAAAGATAAAAGCAATTAAGGAATGGCCTATACCTAGAAATGTATCCGAGGTTAGGAGCTTTATGGGATTAGCAGGATTCTATCGAAAGTTTGTAAGAAATTTTTCTAGGATAGCCTACCCGATCGCCTCACTTTAGAGGAAAGGGAAGAAATACCTCTGGACAAAAAAGTGTCAATCAGCCTTCGAGTTTTTGAAAGTACCTGACTCACAAAAGCAGTTCGTAGCTATAACAGATGCATCCAGAGAAGGATTAGGAGGTGTGCTAATGTAGGATGAACAGGTTATTGCTTATGAATCTACGAAACTGAAAAACTATGAACAAAATTATGCACCCCATGATCTTGAATTAGCAGCTATTGTGCATGCCTTGCAAATGTGGAGACATTACTTAATCAGAAAACCTTTTGAACTTAGATCCGATTGTCATGGTTTGAAGTATATTTTCACCCAACTGAATCTTAATGCTAGACAAAGGAGGTGGTTGGAATTCTTAGCAAATTATGAGTTCAATATAAGTTATATTAAAGGCAAAGAAAGCAAGGTGGTAGATGCCCTAAACCAAAGAAGACACCTCTCGACAATAACTACTGTAAACTTCAGGTTAAAGGATCAGATTTTACGATAATTAGAACAAGATGAATTTTATGCAGAAATTAGCCTAGCTCTGATCACAGACCCACAAGATGCCAAGTATTCAGAGTTTAGCTTAAAAGAAGATGGATTGCTAAGATATCACAATAGGATTTATGTACCCAGCGACCCTGAACTCCGAAGACTGATTTTAGGAGAATTTCATTCAGCTCCATATTCAGGACATCCAGGAGTAACAAAAATGCTATCTGATATAAACCTCTATACTTCTGGAAAGGGATGAAAAGGGAGATAACAGAGTTTGTCACAGGTTGTTTGGAATGCCAGAGAGTAAAAGCAGAACATCGATACCCAGCAAGTCTATTACACCCTAATGAGGTACATGAATGGAAATTGCAAGTAATATTCATGAATTTTGTACAAGGATTACCTATGACACGAAATAAACACAATACCATTTTGGTCATAGTTGATAGATTGACAAAGGTTGCTCATTTTATACCAGGGAATTTAACTGATGGAGCACCAAAGATTGTTCATAAGTTCATGAAAGAGATTTTTAGATTGCATGGAATTCCAGAGAAGATTATTTTAGATAGGGATGCTAGGATAACTTCCAGATTCTGGCAAACATTATTTTCAGCCTTGGGTACTAAATTAAACATTAGTTCAGCTTATCATCCTAAGACAGATGGTCAAACGGAAAGGGTAAATTAGGTATTAGAAGATCTTTTGAGAGTATACTGTATGGACCGACAATACCAATGGGAAACATACTTACTCTTGGTAGAATTTGCATATAATAACCCCTATCAGTCCACCATTAGAATGGCTCCCTTTGAAGCCTTGTATGGTCGTAAATGTAGAACTCCTGTGAGTTCGAATTAGTTGGAAGATAGAATCATTGTTGGACCTAAAATGCGTCAAGAGATGGAAGAGTAGGTAATCCAGATTCGTCAAAAGTTAAAGGAAGCTAATGACAGATAGAAAAGTTATGCTGATGCCAAAAGAGCACCTAGAGAATTTTTAGTAGGGGACAAGGTATTACTAAGGGTTAAACCTCAAAAAAGTACTATCAAGTTTGGAAAAAATGCTAAATTAGCCCCGAGATATGTGAGACCCTTTGAAGTACTCGAAGTTGTGAACCCAGTAGCCTACAGGATTTTTTTACCACCAGCCCTTGCTAGGATGCATGGTGTCTTGCATGTATCATATCTTAAAAAGTACATTACCCACCATGATCATATGATTGATTGAAAATTATTGCAGGTGCGAGAACTAGGGGTGGTAGAGGTAAGACGACTCAGAATACTTGAGGTGAGTAAGCTATGCTTACGAAATTGGGAAGTGACTCAGTGCAAGGTCTAGTGGCACCAATATGCTGAGGATAATGCCACTTGGGAGGATTAACATGACATTTTTCAAAGATACCCCCATCTTTTCTCTGAAAATGAAAACTAAACATTTTTTTTTCTTCTTGTATAAACTCACTAAGTATTACTTAAGTTTTGTTATTATGTTCATCGGGCACGATAAAAAATCTAGGGAGAAGGGTATCTTACATCCCAAATTTTGCCCTAACTTTTAAATTTGATCATAGTTGTTGGTTTAACAAATTTTTTTCTTTCTTGATCATGTAAAATGAGTTAGTTATTTATATACGTTGTATCAACTGTTAACAGATTATTTCTCTTCTTGATCATGAGAAACGAGTTAATTATATACGTTGTACCAACTGATAATGAATTATATCCTCTATGATCATGTGAAATGAGTTAGTTATTATAGACGATGAAATAACCAGTAACTTATAACTGTTGTTAGATGATTAGCAATTGTTTGATTCGAATTATCAAACAATATATTTTTGAATTAATGTGTTGGCGAGAATTTTTTGCTTGGGTGATTGCAGGAGAAGACTGAAGAGAGGTGAAGCATTGCTAAATGAAATTATTGGAATAGGATGGTCATTTGGTTCAGTCATCAGGATTGACAGGTATGACCTAAGACTCCCTTGGAAAGGATACGATGACTTGACCACAAGTTACATTACGGGACTGCATGAGCTATTAGGAAAACAATATAATAGAAAAAACATAGAACCATCTAAATTAAAATATAATTCATACCATAGAGATTCATATCAAATCTTTTTTTTTCATTATTATAAACACCTAAATACAAACACATAAGTATAAAAATGAAATGGCAACAATAAATTATAGTTATATAATCTAATGATGACACCTCATCAATACATATACGTAAACGTACATAAGAGCATATAATAATAAAATAAAAGATTAAATCTCTTCATTTTCTCCTCATTTCTTCCCGCTTTAATTTTTTTCAATATTGAAATTCTTAATGCATGCGAACAGACTTCTTGAAAACAAATGGAAGTCAAGGAGTCTTGGCCAAATTATTTAGGAGCGATGATCGAATTAGGAGACGTATACTTCTTCCATCTTATGTTCTCTCCATCATATACGTTTGCATTTGAACACTTTCTCTCGTTCAACCGAATACCATAATTTTCTTGCACCTTGAATCCCTACAGAACATCCAATATATTCACCCTACTGTTAAATCCAATATATCATTGCTGTCAGATTGAAGCTGAAAATAAACCTCAAATTTGTAGGAGGACAAGATACAAGTGAATCGCAGGTCATGAATTCTGACAATATTATTTCTTGTTTGGTATTCCATGTTTAATCGACTTAGAGTGGTATTTTAATGGCAAGATTAAATACATAGAAGCAGTGCTAAATGTGAATCGATTTTACTGAACTTAGCCGATGCAATAAGAAAGATAGTGAATAAATTGCAGATGTTTTACCAATCCTTTTCTTTTTCATTCCGGTTTGATATCCACCATCAGTTGGCTAAGCCTATTAAGTAGAGAAAAATCCATAATGCTAGTTGTTGTAATCTGAGGTGTGTATGAAATCAATCACCAAGTTGTTCCTGAGCTTACATCAATTATAAATTCCTTGGAAGTTGAATAATCTTGATTGTTTATATGAATCCATATCATTACACATGCTTAAATAAATTACCAGGAAAATTCTAAAAACTTTGACACTGAGGAATTCACCTGGCAAAAAAGCCATAGCAGTGGTGAAGAGGTGTAAAACCAAATCAGAATCATGCAGACACCGAGGAATTCACCCGACGGAGAGGTCAATGAAGGGTGAAGAGGTGTACATTAATCCTGCAAATGGAAACATGAAATCAAATTGGAATAAATAATTAATAGCTCATGCATGCCCTGCAATGGAATTTGTTGTCAAGTCGAGTGGTGGAAATCAGGTTCACAAACCCAATTGAAATCCTTGGCCAAGGTAGTTATAAGCATATGTGCCAATCTTGAGATCATTTGTTTGTCCATGGATGTCAGTAATATAGGCATAGCTGATGTGGCACTCAAACCACCGGGTAGCTCGGATGGCTGCACTTAAGAACATCCCAAGCCCGATCTCGAGGTTCTATTAAGTTAGGATGTGTGAGGATAAGTATGGCTTGAGGTTGGGAGGTTAAGCCTATGTCAATGCTTCTCCTCTCACCAATGTCGATGCTTGAACAACATGATAAAGGGATTCCTCCATTATATTTGTATGTTTCCTTTTCCACTTTTACCTTTTAAATCCATAGAAGAATAAATAGATAGTTTAGTTTTCTAGTAGCATAAATTAAATAAATTTTATTAATTGATGTAAAGATAGTCGTTACTTTATTTTCAGCTGAATATGTTATAAGTTGGTAATAGTTAAAATGTTAGCAATGTATTCTTTTATTTCGTTATATCAGCTGAATAAGAATTATAGTTAGAATAGAAAACACTTACTTTATCCTAGTTAAATTCAGTTAATGGAAGTCATTGTCATGTGAAATGGAATCAGTTAGTTATTAAATCAGATTATTAGGTGTTTTAAATTGGTTATGAAAATTCGTTTGTTACACTACTACTCATCATCATGTTCTCATTCACCACTTCAAATGGAACTCTTCCAACTATGAGAACAATGAAATTAAGATGCAAGATAACCAAAGAATCTTCACACTTACTTTTGTCTTCATTTTTTGTAGAGTTTGTACATGAAATCTGTCTCTTATTTCAATTTTCTGATTGAACTCTACCCTCATGGTGTTTGTAATTTGTTCAACCTTTGGATAAACTACATCCTTGTTCATAACAACTTTTGGAAGTTGTCCATCATGACATTCTGCATCATCATTGATTAATATCTCTCCCTTTTCTTTCAGTGAATTCCTCAAGAAATGTAATTCAACAATATTTATGAGAATGACATCTAATATTTTCTCTTCATCTTTTCTTAGAACAAAATTTGAATTTTGTCCTCCAGCTTCCTCTATCTTCATGAAAGTTTCAAAGGACCGTCCATCATCACCACCTGCAATCACACTCAAATGATTAGTTTGAAAAAATAGAGATTCATCAACCTCTATTGATGCTTTTAGCATCATCTCCTTGCACTGATCTGACCATTCAATATAATAAATGAGGCTATCATCATGTCTAGCATCAATATCCCCGAGAAATTCCCCTCGCTCAGGTTCACAAATGTAAACTTCTTCCTCAAGCTTGGTTTCTCTGAGTTCTTGTAACTGAAAATTCATCACATGTTTCAGCTTCTTCTTCATCTTTCTTGCAGCCAATTTCCTAACAGGCCATGTAACTTTCTTCTTCATTCTACATCCATACTTTTGGTCTCTTTCACTTCCTTGTAGCAACATCATCATCAAACTGAGTTGCTCCTTCATCTCAACAATTTCTTTGTTAAGTTCTTCTTGACTCATTCTCTTCATCTTTATGCCATTTACTTTGGCATTCTCCTTCATTTTGTCATAGCTTTTACTCATACCCTTGTCATGACTATTAGGAGTCATCTTTTTATGTTCCCTTGGTGAACTTCACCTAGTTCACTTGTGAACTGCACTAAGCCTCTGCAATAGCAAGTCTGTTTAATTACCTCACCAAGCTTCATTCTTCTAAACTTGGTCTTTTGGGAATGCTGGTTCTTCCTCCTGGAACCTCTGAGCTTCCTCTACCCCACTTGGCTTCTGTACTCTAGTCACTCTTAAGAGATTCACCTGCTCTTTTCTAAGACAACTCTGCCCACATCTACAACTTGTGAGTTGTCTTAACAACTTCTACCCAACCTCAGCTGGAAGTTGTTCTTCTCAGAATGATACAACCCCAACCATAAGTGTTATCATGACTTTATTTCTTTTTTAGCTATTACCCACATTCAATTAATGTTTTGTTCAATTGTGAACTACAAATCATAAAGATCAAATTACCTGCCAGATCTCTTTATGTTTTCTTCCTCAATAACTTTTCAGTTTTCTGCTTTGATTGTTTGACCTGCCACTATCAATTTTTCTTTCATTTACTTCCTTCTTGCCTCCTTTGACATTAACATGTAATTCCCTTTTGAATAATGATTTATTTAATTTATTAAATCACTACCATTTCCTATATGACAGCACATACAAACACTTTGACTAGTTTGGCTGCTCCTTTCAACAACAACAGAAATACTACAGTCTACAATAACTTCTATTGAAAAAATAGTACCGCAATATTTGTGTAAACTAAAAACCACTGTCCATTAACAATTGATGCTGCAAGGTCAACTGCAATCTGGACTCCAGTGAGACAATCCTCTTGGTTCTTCAATTCAATATTAATGATGTTGATTGGCGACTCTCTGCATGATGATGTCAGATATCCATGTGAAAAGAATTTCTCCAAATGTGGTGCTTCTTCTTTGGCTCCACTCACTAATCATTACTCCTTGCTGAGACATCTTTCTCTAACCTCATATTCACTTTGCAATCTTTATCACTCCCTTCTAACAAGTGGCTTCCTTTGCTCTCAAAATATGCTTTCGCTTCTTCTTGGTAGAAGATGATATTTGTGTCTTCTTGTGGTAGCTAGGCACACCTGAGGAGGCATACTGAAATATCTCTCTCATTTCTTTCAACTCCACTTTTTTGTGTTTAGTCTCAAAAATCTCAGAAGACCCCTCATAGAATGCCCATCACACTTCTGCTGAGACACAAATACACCAACCAAAACTTCAACTGTAAATTCATGGATAGGCCCTTAAGATCCTCGCAATCTATGAATTGAGGAAGGCACTGGATGATGAAAAGTCTCCACAAATGCAATCTGTTAAAAATGAGATCTTAGAAACTAAAGTTGATCATAAGTACACAATTTTCATAGATTGAGTTGGTCATGAGATCACATTTCCACCAATGATTAATCGCAAAGACTAAATTGCTGCTGCAGATTCAAAAGCCAACCAACTTGAAATTGCACTACTGTGACAGAAGGAACAAATGATCTAACAATCTGAAGCACACAAAGATAAACTTATGACTTTTCACGAAGTGTCCATACAGCAACTTTCCTTTGAAATTTATATCCTTTCAACCATGTGGCCACCAGCATAGATTTGGTTACAATGTGAGCCCAACCACCAGGTAAATCTTCCACTAGCTTTGACAGTAGTAGATACTCCACAGCAATCAAGTTGCCATTCTTTTTCTTTTCATTTTTTTTGAAGGAATAAGGGAGAGTGAATAAGGTTTTGGCACAAGAACAGCCTGGCTTTGCAAAACAAAAGTCTTCTTCCAGCAACTTTAATTGTGAACTCTCATTAGTGCTAAGAAAACTAAATTCTTTCTGTTCTTCAAAACTATAGATGGAAAAAATAATATCACTAGCATTCCAGAATCATATAAACAGAAACAGCGCTGTCCTTCAGGTCACATTCCAGATCGCTGCCTCCTGGATGTAGTAGAAGTCAAAACCCAAGTTGCAGAAAAATTCCAGCTACAACAGCAGTTTAAAGAGAGATCGAAGGCACTGTTTAGCAATAGATGATTGTCGTCAGCTGCTCCAGAATGTATAAGATCTGAGAGAGTTTCATATAGACTAAGGATCTTGGAGGGCTCTCATACCAAAATGATGAGAATCAAAACCACAAACCTGCAGCACTCTTACTGATACCAAAATGATGAAACCCAATATCACAAAACCTGCAGGCAAATACAGCAAGCACAAATCTTGCAGCAAATATTTTTCTCAGAATGAAAATAAAATAGTACATAGATATATTTTCCATATGTGATTTTATCCACCGTCTGGAGGCTGAAACATTGTCTCCTTTTTATCAATATAATTATACTAATAAAATCTTATAATAAACTGGTAAGAAATCAGCTTATTTAAGGAAGATCAAATAATGATCCCTAATATTCCTCAAACTCCCTACACAATTTACTAAATAATTGGATTTGAAGATTGTAGACAATTTGCAACCTCTATCTCATTAATCTGCCACATCATATGAGACTAGAATAGAAATGGATAGAATACGCCTGCATCAGAACATTTATGTTCTATCATGGCCTAAGTTTGCAAGTCATATAACTGATGTTTCAAGACTAATGCAAAAGTTATAGTGTCGAACCATCTATTGTAGCAAGAGAAAGGAAAATAGAAGAAATATATTTACCCCAAGAAGCCCAATCCAGAACGTTCCTTCTGAATCCACTCTAACATTATCAGGAAATCCAGGAAGATTTTCTAGTAATGTTTCAACCTTCCCTGATTTCACTCCTTTAAGCCAGTATTTCCTATACCTGAAAATGAAAGTTTCACAGAAAAACAACAAGTCCTCTTGGGCTGAGAGAGCCACTCCATTGGAGAAGTAAAGGTCCTTGACTAGAACAGTCTCAGTTTTTGTGATGGGATCGAATTCGATCAGCCTTGCATGAGAAAGATATTCAAATACTTCTAAGTCAAGTTTCGCAGGGCTGTATTTATAGCTAGCATCTGTGAAGTAAATCGCACCATCTCTTGAAACATCAACTCCATCAGGTATCCTATGAAAATGAAAGAAGTCACTTTTAAAATTGGTGACTTATTTGATTATGAAAATTTTCAAACTTGTTTATAATTCTAGACCATGCAGGGAATTCAAAGAAAAAAATTTATACATGTTTTTGAGTATACAAATTTATATAGCACTTTAATAAGTGGTAATGGTTATCTTTTAGGGCATAGGCAGGCCAGCTGACAATTTGATATCGGAAAGCCCCAAGTGAATTCCCTTCCTAGTAAAACCCTACAAGGGAATTTCTTTCTAGTTATCTTATATTTATGTATGTCTCTATTTCAAATTTTGTTCAGATAAGTTCAACTCATTACCACGTTTGGCAATCAACCAAACCTTACCAATCCGTTTGGATCCAAAAAGGTTAGAGCTCTTCTTAGGAGAGGGCTCCAAGGAAAAGCATAAGTATGGTGTTGAAAAATGATTAAATTGCTGCTTAAGTCATGCTAGTCACATCAGTGAATACCCCAGCTTTATTTTCTTCATGTTGATCTATACTTCAAAGTATACTGGCATCAGATGAATGTCGTGTGAGATGAAATTTGAAATTTTGTAGTTTCGCTAGCCCATTACACAGCCATAGACAACCTTCATTTTGTCCTTTTCAATTCGGACCAATATGGCTAGGTCATATTGCAATAGTAGTGTTGGTTATCAAAATCACAGGTTAGAAACCTACGAGCCTTGCCTGCTCGATGCTGGGTATCTAACTGATTTTGGCCAACGTGATAGGATTAAATCCTCTGCGCTTTAGGTTCCGCTGGACCAACGCCTGTTTACCCAAATCCAAAACTCGGATACAAAATGTATTATAGCGGATTGCAAAATAGATTCCTTCAACTGGCAAGCGTTAAGGAAAACTTCAATATTTATGATTAATAACTTCAAATTTGGACTGCTTATTTGAGTTGTACTTTGCTGAAAATTAAAATTAAAATGAATTACAAAGTGAAATTAGATTCTCTAAGAAAAAAAAATGAGGAAATGCCAGCATTGGATTCAGAATTTAAGAGCAAGGTTGTGACTAGTGCCTGATTCTAGTTGGGTAATAGAGTCAACATATATTTCTTACATACAACTTTGTAGTATTAATATTATAATATTTGTCAGGATTTCAATTAATTTGATGCCACAAATTGTTGTGTCAGTGCATTCAAATTAGCCTATTATATTTTAACCATTATATGGACACAATAGATACAAATAATAGAAAAGAAATGGTTTCGTGTACTATTTGTATTAATCGAATTTGAACAGCGTTAAACAATTTAATGTTCTTATCAAATTAATAAACTATAGACAAATAAATAGATAAACCATAAAGGACGAGGATATATACAATTCAACTCTATGACAAATAGAAACTTTTACTGGTTTGGTTGTAGAATAGACTGTACCAAAGACACTCAGCCTTCTGATATTCAATTCAATACAAATCAATCCTCACCGTATCTAGATTTGAAACTCAAAAATCTCTATCTCCTTGGCTTTGTTCAAATTCTCAATTTTTTCTTCAGAGAGATACCGAATATTCAATGGTGCCAACAAAAGATTTTACAATACAAGCATTCTGTATGTATTTTAAATTGTATCTTGATTACAGACAATAACTCCCTCTTTTTTTTAAAACCAAAAAAAATGATATCATTCCTTACTTTACTTTACATATATTTATATACATTTGAAGAGGTGTCGGTTTCACTTCAGGAGTCGCGCCCCTTCATAAACCAACTAATCCAATGTTGGCAATAACAGTTTTAATTTTACCAAAGCATAATCGGGCTCTTCTGTGCGTTGCACTCTCTTTAACGTTAATACATGACCTCTGCAACGATCAATTTTGGGTGTGAATTCATCAACCCATGAAATGCGTGTCTGAATCTTATTGCAGAACCAAATATAATCTTCACTCCCGTGAGCCTCTTGCGAAGTCCTTCATTCGTCGAATCCATTGTGAGTGCTTTTAAGCTATACTGTTCATCCACCAAGCTGTAATCCACATGGACATCTCCCTTTCTGCCATAGCGTGCGCGAAGACTTCCTCACATGATCATATACCAGCCACAAAACGAAAGAAAATATTAGAAGCAGATCGTTTAATAAAAATGCAAATTTTGATGGCCCTCCTCCAGCGAAACTCGTGTACGCTATGACCCCTGGACGCGGAATGAAGAATATCTTCTTATAGAGTCATCACTGCTGCAGGAAGGCTCTAATATCCCCCCACGAACTTAGCCTTGTTCGTCTCCAGACATCTCCATATATATATATATATATATTATTTTTTTTTTTTTTTTTTTTTTTTTTTTGCTTCCAGACGGCTCCTCATGTGTAATATTTAGCCATTCGTGTGGCCCAAAGAACTCACCATTGGGATTTTTCCATTCAGCAAGCTTCTGTCATATTCAGATAATCGCACTATCATTCGATGTAGATACTCCAAGAATCTTAGGTGGGACGAACTTCAATCTTATTTCCAATCTTGGACCCGGTTCCCAGATATATTTATTCACGAAAAGTTGCTATAAATGTAAATTCAATCCAGATGTCATGTACTCTTCAAATCTGTTGATATAAGGATCAAACCGAGAGAAACCAGGACTCTCATCGCACCCTCCTTTCCTAAATGCTAACTAATATTCATTGACGCCTGTTTAAGGGCTGACAAGAGTTGTGATTTAACAAATTCCACAAAGTGCTGCATCATCAATGTGGCTCTTACTTTAGTTTCTCCTAGAGAAGGTGGGAGAACAACCTTGTCCATTAATGCAAGATGAAGGTTCCAATTCAGGAACTATGCAATCTTGAACTGAACTGCTATTCGTATTTGATACTGGTTTAATATCTCGAAGTTACTCATCTTTTAAGTCTAATCAGACAATCTTCGATAATGCTCAGCCCCACTTCAATATCCAAACCCCCTTTTTGAAATCTGCTTTGTGGAATATTTTGGGCTGAATCTGGGACATCTGGACGCTATCCCTTTCTCTATACCTTAACGATTCCAGGCTTTACTGATAGAAAATATGACTACAGTGCATATGACTGAGATCAGACGCATGCCAGAGATGCATCTACATTCAGGATCAGAGCAAGCTGATACAGCCATGTATGTAAATTCTTGGACAAGGAGCAAAACAAAATCTGGCATAAAGCAGGACTTTTGTTGAAATCAACACTTTCTTCCGAATCCCGTCCGAATATTCAAGGTAGTGCCGCTTCTAATTTCCTGTATGATCCCAATGACTGGTAACTTGCAATGTATGTCCTCAACTGATTTTTCTTTATTGAAAGAACTCATAACTGCATCTTTACACTCTCATTTATATCAGTTACATATCAAATTCTGCATATAAATATAACTCCTTAAAATCACTGGTATTTTAAGCTCACATATCAATTAATACAGATCTAGTTCTGATTTATCAAACCACAGTATTTGATTATTAGCTTGTGCAAACATCACCTCCAATATACATCATAAAACAAATCAGTAGACTGCGTATTGCTTGATCCCAAGAACTACATAATCTCCTTAATGATGTTTAATTATGAACAAAACTGATTCATATCATGGGTTAAATTTTTATACTCCATCAAGTAGAGAATGCGACAAGACAACAACCACGCCAGTAGAATCCAGTTGCAAAAACTGAGTAAGTCTACAATCTTCAGAGAGGTGTTTTGCACCTAATTTCTCTGATAAGTGGTTATACGAATTTACCTCTGGCCAAAATTTGGGCCAATGAACAATGAACACAAAAGAAATTCAGATTTGATTGCGATTCAGGCAACTTAGCAGTAATTGGTATTATTCCACTTTGGACACAGCTGATTGGATATCATATTAATCAATGATTAATACAAACATAATTCCAACAATCACTAGAATCGCCAATTTGGTGATTCGATTTAGGCTTGACATTTTTTTAGAGTCGTGAATTGGTTCAGCCATTATTTTGCCATGAATCACACAAGTCGTCAATTCATGGAAAAAATTGCCTCAATTGGCTGCATGAATTAGTCACGCGGCAAGGCAAAAAGTGAACTTGTTTTTTAATTATAACACTTATTTTTATTTTTTTATTTTTGGCCTTTCTTCTTTGTTTTAATTCTAAAGGGCCTTCAAATTTTTAAGCGTGATTAGAAGAGAGGAAAAGTGAGAGAGAAGAGAAAAGAAAAACCACAAAGTTTCCAACCAGCAAGAAGGAAGAGTGCCAAAGAGATCAAAAGTCCATTTGGGGAGGCCATAAGATTGCATTGGGAACATTAAGGAGTCACTAGCAATACTCTTCAACTCATTTGCAAGAGGTAAGTGTTGATTTTTGTTGTGTGTTAGTGTATTATGCATTTTTTGCTAAATTTTTTTAGTTTTCATTTGCAAATCTTGAATGTTTTTTAGTTTTACTAAATTGCAAAGTAGAGTTTGTTGTTTTGTAGCTTTTGTTTATTAGTTTCAAACTCCGAAGTTTTACTTAAATTTTCTTATTACAGCAGCCTTAACTTTCATTCTCCACAATGGGTAAAAAAGATGAATGTTGGAAATATACCGAAGACTTTCTTGGAAAAAACAAATTTTAAATGAAATGTATGTTTTTGTAAAGAAATAAATTCTGGTGGTATTTATAGATTCAAATACCACATTGCTGCTATAACTGGACATGATATTACAATTTGCACTCAACAAAGTGCTGAGGCAAAACACACTTGTTTAGTGGCATTAGAAAAATATGAACAAGATAAATTGAATAAGAAAAGGCAACTTGAAGGGTTAAGGGGTATTAGCTCCCATGCTCTCGTAGCTGTATTAGCATTCGCATCCGTAGGTTGTGTTGGAGAGGGTTCTTCCAGGCCTCCTTTTCATCCTAGTTCTAGTGCTCGTGCAAGTGCTAGTGCTAGTGTTAGTCGGTCTTGTACTCAGATTGAATCCAACCTATTGTAGCCTAGAGTGTAGAAGAACAGATTGGATAGTTACTTTGTGCCCCGCACTACTCTTGGCTCACAACCCATGCTTCAGGGCATGGGTTTGAACAAGGAGATTCATGATGCTACTAGAAAAGAAATTTGCGAATTTTGCTACTTTTACAACATTCCATTTGTTGCAGCTAGGTAATTGATTCCTTTTTCTTTGTTTTCTTTAAGGTTAAAATAAAACTTTAATTATATCTACTTGTTTTATGATTTATTGATTAATCATAGATTCACTTTACAAGCTTGCATAATGATTTGTCATCTAAATTTTTAATCATAATCTATTTGTGATAAGGCTCCTTATTGGAAAAACATGATAGATGCAATTGCTATTTGTAGTCCGGGGTTTAAAGCCCGAACTGAGGCTAAGTTGAGTGGATACCTCTTGGATGAAATAGTAGAGGATATAAAGGTTGAGCTTAAGGACCACTGAAAGAAGTGGATTGAAAAGGGTTGCACCATCATGACTGATGATGGACAGATAGGAGGAATAGAAAACTCCTCAATTTTCTTGTTTCCTATGGAGGTGATTGATCATTCTATTTTCCTACATACATTGTGAATTTTGAATTGTGATTGAATATTTCAAATTTTGATTTGTTGATGATCCATGACAATTCATTATTTTGTAGGATATCATGTTCTTCAAATCCATTGATGCTTTTGATCATATCAAAAACATCAGATACTTATGTGAGGTTATTTAGGAAGTCAGAGCAGAGGTGAAGGGAAAACATGTGGTGCAAGTGATGACGGATAATGCAGCAAGTTATGTTGTTGCAAGTAAACTTTTAACTTTTCAAGTTTTGAGAATAAATTTATTTGAATTTTGAACTTTTTCTAATTCTAAGTTTTCTAACATGTTTGAATTTATAATTAACTTAAAATTGTTGTAGATAAACTTTTGATGGAGAAGCACCCCACCATACTTTGGTCTCCTTGTGTGGCACATTGCCTTGATCTCATGTTGGAGGAAATTGGCAAGCTTGAGTGGGTCAAATCATGTGTCAAAAGGGCAAACATTATATGCAAGTTTATCTACAATCATTCATCCATCCTTAGCACAATGAGGGACTACATAGGAGGCAAGGAGTTAGCTCGTCTAGGCATCACGAGGTTTGCCTCGAATTTCATCGCATTGCAGTCCTTGTTGACATCAAGGGACAATTTGAGAAGAATGTTGGTTGTGTGGGAGTGGATTACATCTTCCTATGCTACAACCACTGCAGGGGTAGATGTGGTGAATCACATTTTTTATGATGATGGTTTTTGAAAACTTGCTGAAGAAATCGTTAAGGTAAATTTATTGCAATTTAACATTTATGATTCAATATTTTACTATTTAGTATTTAATATTTATTATTTAATTATTTAATGATTTAGTTTCACTTTTAGTTATATTATTTTATATTTAAGTTTTGACTCAAATGTTTTTTTAACATTATATGCAGGTCAGTGAGCCCCTTTTATCTCTTCTACGAACTGTTGATGGGGAGAAGCTCTCTATGGGCTATAGATATGAGGGCATGGATAGGCCCAAGGAGACCATTAGAGCCCAGTATGCAGGAGTGCAAGAGAAGTATGCCTCTATTTGGGAGATCATTCATAGAAGATGGCAGAATCAGCTCCACCGACCCATCCATGCAACAACTTACTATCTGAATTCGACATTTTGTTTCCGTCTTGACTTCAAAGATGATGAGGAGGTTCTCACCAACTTATATACAATGATCCAGAGGTTGAGTAGCGATGAGGATAGCGCAAATGTAACCATTGAGCTCGACAAGTTCAATAATAAAGAAGGGCCACTTTTCTCTAGCAGGATGGCCATAGATGCTCAGACGACAATACAACCAAGTAAAAATTAACTAATATATTCATGAATCTTAAGTTTATGGCTTATAAGTTGTGCTATTTAATTGTTGATTATGTAATTTTAAAATTGTAAATAAGACTAATTGTTTTTTTCCCTTATTTCAAATAGATGGTGGCAAATATTTGGGCCCACAACCCCAAAACTTCAAAAAATTGCCATCTGTATTTTGAGTTAGCCAAGCAGTGCTTCTGGATGTGAGCACAGTTGGTCCATATTCGAGCACATCCACTCAAAAAGGAGAAATAGGTTGACTATACAGAGGTTGAATGATCTTGTCTTTATTCATTACAATCTTCCTCTCCGATCATTCTAGAGGAGGTTGATCCAGAATCAAAGTGGCTCACTTAGGATGTGGATCCAGTCTTCATTGAGGAAGACCATGTGTGGGTTGACTAGGTGGATAGAGAGGCTAAGGCTATGGCCATGGCAGAGGAGGCAGTTAGAGCGTATTCGGGCACTGGTAGATGCACACGTGCATGCACAGACACAGGCCGTAATGATCTTGTTCGTGAGTCCATCTTACATGTGGGGGCTATGGCTCGGCAATCCTCTAGGACCTACCTTAGACGCCTTTCTAGAAGGCAAACTAGATACTCAGAGGCTAAGTTTGCGACCGAGCTTGAGGATGATGATGAGGCTTGAGTTGGAGCCTTGTTTTTTCATTTTGTTTATGGACATTGATAGACATACGTTTCATGGCTCTTCATCTTAGATTCTTACATACATTTATGATTTGATGTCTTATGGATCTTCATCTTACATACATTCTATGATTTGAATCTTTATGGTCATATGATTTCTCATGACTTACTATGTGATGGATTTATCATTTATGTTCCATGTTTATGTATGTTAACTTCTATTTGATGATTTTATAGTGTGTTTAAATTATATTCAATAAAGGGTGCATGAAATAAGTTTTAAATTGCTAAAATCTCTAAATTTAAAGGATTTTTTTTAATTTTCCGATTCATAGCCGATTTGATTCCGATTTATGGCCGATTCATGATTCGATTCGGCCTTGCCGATTCCAATCTGATTCCAATTCTCATTACTTTAATATAAATTAGGTGATCCACACATGCTCACATCTTGTGAAAAAAGATTTTTATCTGTCAAGACCTAAATCTTTTGGCCCATGTAATAGCCTTAAACCTAACTTTTCTGCCTTTACAAGCTTCTCAATGGGAGATAAATACCATCTCTCGTGGGATAAAAGGCAAAAAACTTATGCGGGCAGTATCAATTTGACATGTTCTCACAAAGTAATTCCATGATGCCACTGAAGCCAAGCAGAGAACAGCCAATAAGGCTGCAATCTCCATTTTCAGCTTCCCCCATATCAATTTGAACCAACTTTCTCTGTGTTGTGTTGCTTCAGATTGAAGTCTTCACACCAAATGCACAGTTGTTCACCTCGTTACCAAGCTTGAGAATGAACCAAACCTTACCAATCCATGTAGATCAGCAAATGTTACCTCTACTTAGGAAAGGGTTTCAAGGCAAAACAAAAGCATGGTGCTAAAGACAGGCTAATCCTTTGCATAAGAGACATTGTAGAGTCACATCCGCAAACACCTCCAAATTCAATTTTTCGTATGGGTGTAGAATTTGAAGTACAGTGGCATCAATTTGATTCATTTGAATGCCTTGTGCACCACTGCACTCTAAAATGAAATTTGAATTTTTGTAATTTGGGTAGCCTACTGCACAATGCACAGCCATAGACAACCTTCAATTTTTGGCCTTTGTAGTTTGGGCAGCCTTATTTTTTATCCTTGACAATTTGGCCAGCCTGTGTTTGCAATGGTTTAGAGAAATGCTACATTGGTGTAGTTTGACAATATTCACTACAGTGAAGTAAGTAACTATCTTGCCAGCCTATTGTGCATAAAATATTAGACTGTAGCACGTTGGCCATAAATGGACAATGACCACTCCAGTAGAGCCCATTTCAACTCCTGAGCAAAATTCAGACAGGTATCACAGTTTCTGTACTTTGACACTGAAACCAGTGTAAGTCCTGTAAAAATTTAAGAGAGGTGTTTTATAACTAATTTCTCTTAAGTGGTTACATGAGTTTATCTCTGACCAAAATTTAAGCCAATGAATAATGAGCACAAAAGAAACTCACAATTAATTGTGATTTGGATGACCCAGCGGTAACTGGCATTGTTCCTCTTTGGACCCAAAGCTAATTGCATATATTATAAATCACCAGCAAATACTAATTAGGTGTTCCTAAATGGCAACAAATCTAAATGATTTTCTAAACTGAGTCTGCCCCCACAACTGCATAATGCTCTGTTATTCTGAATTTGAACAGAAAATAAATCCTTGAAAAGAGCCCAAAAAGGAATAAATTTACAAGCCTATTTAGGGTTGGTTACCATGTTTGGAAATAAAGATTCAATTATTTGGGAATTTATTCAGACCAGTGGTCCTGATTCTATTTATGGAATACCTTCTGCACATCTTCCTATCATTTACCAAAATTTTTTATATAAGATAATGAAGGACTAAACAATCATAAAAAATAAATATTAATAGTGAAAATTTTGTTCAAGACTTTGAATTTCATTATTATTCTATTGGGGTGTTGTTACAAACTTTCAGTTGAAGGTGATTCTGGTTGACGGTCTGAACTGTGGGTTTGCTCCTTTCTATGTATAAGGGAATGAACAGTGTCATCTGCTTTCAAGTTTTAACTATAAATCTGACCAACCAGCGATTTTGATAGACTTGTAAATATTTTTTTCCCAAATTCACACTTGACTCTCGGCTGGCTTGTTTTAACCATGTAATGGATCAGTAAATCTATAAACATGAACACATATAAGAGATAAATCAGAATGAATTGAAAACCGAGTTTCCTAGATGTACTTTTGAAAAAAGGGCCTTCATTCACTTCTATGAACCTCTGACAGAAAATACACCACGAATTTCTAATCACATTATTAAAATTTTCTTGTCAGTTTACTAATACATGGTGTTTCAAGAAGCAAAATTGATCAAATAAAAGCAGGGGAATAGATATCATATCACATACTTGAATTTTGATTCTCCAGTTTCATTGCACAAGACCTCCACATTGTCTTTTGTGACATTTAGCAAGTCCTAACAGAAATTTTACAAGCACGTGATGAATCATCCATCAATGTCTTTGTAAAACACAGGAATCCTAACTTTAAATCGAAGACCTGCTAGGTAAAACACAAACAGAAAGAAAAGCTTTGAAGATGGCAACGCATAGGTATGTAACACGTGCAATCTCCTTTTAATAGGACAATTTCTTTTTAAAAAAGCATCTACTTATTAATCACAATGCTCTGCATCAAAATGCCTTTAAAAGGTAGCAGATAACAGGTGCATTATCACCTCTTGGGAGTGTATGCATGTACCGTAGTTCAAACAATGAACTACTGGTATAATTTACAGGATGTTACTTCAAGACATAGTGAGCAATATTTGAAAGCATAACAGATAAATAGCTTACCTTATGAAGTTCACGGACAATGAGCTCCCCGTTAGTACCAAGCGCCACACCCAAAGGCCGCCCCCCAACAAATTTCCAATTCGCCAACCTTACTTCATCAAACCAGACCCTTTTAATCCACCCATCCTCACATCCTGTGAAAAAGGACTTCTTTTCTCTGTCAAGAGCGAAGTCTTCTGGCCCATGTACTAACCCTAAACCTATCTTTTCAGCCTTGTCAGGCTTCTCATTGGGAGCATAAATACCATCTCTCATAGGAGGGGAAGACAAAAGAATTATGGGGGCAGGATCAATTTGAGATGTTCTTAGAAGGTAATTCCATAATGCTGTTGAGGCCTAGCACAGAACAGCCAATAAGGCTGCGGTCTTCACTTGGACATCCCCCATCTCAATTTGAATCGACTTATTTTGTGTGGTGTTGCTTCACATTGAACTCCTCCCACAAAATTCATGGTTGTAGTAGACTCTTTGTGAGGCACTACAGCTAGATAACCTCAGCCATGTTAATTTCCAACTAAAGAACAGACTACCATGAACATGTTTTTCTCCGTTTGAAAATAAAAGTTGTTTTCGGTAAATAGATTTCTTCATTGTGAGAACATGTAGTCCCTCGTGTATTTAATTTGTGCCTGTTTAATCAAAAAGTTGTCCATAATTTGCATTGTGGACGATAATTGATATGTGCTAAAGAATCGTTGACTTGTGCTTTGTGCTTTGTTGTTTTTATTTATTTTTTATTTGTTCCTGCCATGAACTATAGCGCAGGCTCCTTGTTTAAACAGTGATTAAACTTTCTCTATTTAACAAACCAAAATGCAGCTTTCTCTCATATTTATTTCACATTCCCTTATTTCTGAAGTAAAGTTGCATAATGTCAAGCAAAATATTAAATCAAATTATTTTGGCACACTATGATTGGTTCCTATGCAGGTTGCAGGATGTCAGAAATATATTTATCCTCCAAATACGAGAGAACGTGTATTCCTCAATGCACTTCTCTGGCTTTGCAGGATTGAAAAATCAAAAGGTTTCGGTAACACCAATTTTGCAGGAGTTTGCACATTACAAGATCAAACAACTAGCATTTAGGGTTTGTTTTTTAGCATGCAAATGGGTCGTGTGCAATTTTCGGGAGCTATGATGCAAGTAATTTTATGAGGACACTTGTATAAAAAAAATTAATTCACTACCCAAATTTCTCCATGTTTAGTTTAAGGCCAAATTTGACAGATTCAATTCATTCTACGAAGTGAGGGCTTTTCAAGTTTGTTGTTGCTGCATTTTTCAAATTTTGGTGGGGGAAAAATAATAGAGGTCTTTGTCTCGATCCCCCGGAAGGGAGGACATTTGCCATATAATTTTTCAGCAATGGTGCAACTATGTTCATCAAATAGAAGCTTTCAGATTTCATGGGCAGCTACAGAAATTGATGTTTCAGTGGGGAGTTGGGGGCATGTTTGTTCTTTTCTTTGATATGGTTTGGTTGTTGGAATATGAATAAAAAATTTAGAATACGTTTTCAATTCCCCGTTTCTTTGCTGGAATTAACCTGGAATAGGGAAATGGGAATAGGAAAATTGGAATAAATCTATTCCAATTTTGGTCAAAAATAAAAATAAATCGAATTCTAAATTTTTTTTGGAATTCGATTTATTCTCATTTTGGGCCAAAATTGGAATAGATTTATTCCAATTTTCCTATTCCAGGTTAATTCCAGCAAACAAACGGGGCTAGTTCGTCAATTGGAATAGGGAATAGGAATACATATTCTCATTTTGCCTTTAAAATGAGCTTATACCCATTCCAAAAAATAGTTGTTATTGGAATAGTCATTCCTATTCCCAATATTGCATCCCTATTCTCCATTCTTATGCCCACAACCAAACGGGCTTAGGGCTTTCTAAAGAGAAGCAAATTTTGTCTATTATTTGAATTAAGTTTTAGATTTCAGAAGAAAAAAAATAGGGCATTGTGGAAATTGTTGGTGTTTGAAAACGTTACCCATTTCCATTTACCCTGATGAGAATATGACACATCTAGGGGCAGCTAACTCCAATTATCAACACATCCATTCAGACATCAGGCCAACTATAAGGCATGACCCTTCTTCTACTTCAGGCTCTGCAAAACCTAGGCGGGTAGACCTGTAGATTCTTTATATGGTACCAGTTGTCAAAGCATACACTGAATCTAATATGAAGCAGATAAAACCCTTATTTCTCTTGATAATTTATGAAATAACATATATCTGCAGTAGCTAGATGCAAAACAATAAAATTCATAAGCTGAGTGAGGGCATTCTGTTTATAGTTCTTCAATATGAAAGGAAAATTCATTTGATTAAAGATGTTGATTCAACAAAATCTCAAAAATGCAACAGTATAACCAGTGATCCTATAACTGATTAGTGCCTAATCCATTAGGCAATTCCATGAATTCAAAACATACATCTGTGACATCAGGACATATCTCATATACCCAGACATCAAATCTATCCAACCACCTTGTGATTCAGACATCAGTGTTCATTCAGGTCTCATTCTCATGAAATATCCTTCTCAAACAACTAGTAACCTTGTTTAAACATATCAAGCATTTACTTGGCCCTTTGGTCCAAAAGCAAAATACATCAAACATACTACCTGAAAGGGATGCAAATGGGTCTCAAATCTTTGTTCCAAAACCACTTAAGACTTACAGATTGCTGAGACAAGAGACAAGAACCAGAATTAAACTAGTGAAATTGTTGCTCATATGTATTCATTTCCTTGAAACTATACATTCAGATGCATAAAATCAAAAGATGAAACAACCTAATATTTCAGAACTATCTATATTATCTCTACAATGTTGTTCACATGAGAGTTCTGTTGAAGAAAAATGGTGTCACAGTCATGGAAATATGTCAAAATATTGGAACCAATGGTCTCAGTGGAAAAACTGGAATCCTTAATGGTATCATAGCAATCAACTTTTTCTTCCCAGAAACTGGAACCTACTGGTTTCTCAGTAACAAAAACTGGAACTGGAACCCTTCACATGGAAGAAAGAAAGAATAATATAGAAGAGAAAAAATTTCGGATCTGATCTTTACTTGACAAGTGTCCACTTGAAATTCAATCTTCTCGCAATTGAAAACTTCATCCTTCCTTCTCCATCTTGATCTAATTTGATTTCATCATTGCCTTGTAACTGATTTGCAAAATATCTCTACCTAATGATGAAATTTTTTGAATCACCAAAATATCTGATTTGCCTCAATGAAATACTGATGAAATTGAGATTCAATCTGATTAGAAAATGGTTAAAATTGCCTCAAATCTCATTTTCACTTCCTTTTAACCATATTTAGGTCATTTCCATGCTAGAAAACAACTTTGAATATTGACACCTAAATTCGGTTGCAATCTGGGAACCTAAAAGAAAACCTCTTGTAGCTTGAACCAGCTACTACCTGTGCAAAAATCGACTCCAGAATTGGATAGTTCATCTTTTTCCGATTTCGGCGGTATATTGGAGTCCATGTTTTGCTTACAGAAAACCCCAAGAATCTTATTTCGAAAAATGCCCCTTTGTTATAACTATCAGGTCTGCATTCCTTTTAAAATTTAAAATTTGAAAATTTTAAATTTATCTAAAGTTAAAAATTTAGAATAAAATGTCCCTTGTGCAATTTTTTTAAAACTGACGTGCATCCATTATAAAAATAATAATAAAAATTATTATTGTTTTTTTAACTGCCCCTGCCTTTGAATCTGGGGTCAACCTTCCCTTTGACCGGTGCCACGTGTCATTCGTTGATTGGTCAACCTCTCGAACTCAGTGCTATGTCATCACTAGGTAGGCCCATGCCATGTGGCGAAATCCCGCTTTGCCGCATTACTTAAATCCCTACAACTCCATATTGCGAGGATGCACGGACCGTCGGATCTTGCCACATGGTGAAATCCTGTGCCTCCATTTAAGCTGCTCGTTCTCGCCATGTCATCACCCACAGGACCCGTCATGCCACGTGGCGCCCAGGCGCATCCCCACATTATTTAACCTCCGCGCAACTCTTTTTGTGGGGAAGCGTCGTTCGTCGATTTTTGACACGTGGCGACATCTGGTTCAACGACACCACATCAGCGCAGTTGTTGATTCGTTTAAAATTTGTTTTGACCCCACGTCTTGCTGATGTCATCCACGGGTACAGGACCCACACCATGGATTGTTGCCTTTACAAAAACCATTAGTCTTTGGACACCACATATTTGCAAAGACTTGTATTTAAAAACTTTAAAACCCTCCCACATAATCAATATGGGATAAAAATCTTGCCCTGCAGCTTCTCTATTCTTTCCAAGGCGTTTGGTGTTCTCTTGCTTGCTAGTGCTCTGTTCACAGCGTGAGGTTCCTTCTTGGCTGGCTTATGGCATGAAATTCTTTTATTTTAGAATTGCTCCTTTATGTGGCATGGGAACTTTTTTTAGAGAGCTACGGCTCTGTTCTTGCTTTGACCTGCATTTTTCCTATGACTGCCTTCAATCTATGAGCTCCTCTGGTTTTTGTTTGCTGTGCATTTCCTTCTGCTTCACACCGCGCAGCACAATGGTCTTGTTCTTTCTTATTGCCTGCGGCTTTTCTTCATGTTGAACCTTTTTCTCTCTATGCTAAGGCGGCTTCATTTTTTTAGAGTGGGTGACTGCTCTCTAATGCACTTGGCATATTGTGCTTAAAAAAACGTTGGTTCCTTTTATGCATGAGAGCTCTGTGCTAACTGCTGCAACCGGCTTCTATGGCTTTGATTTGTTCCTTAATTTCCATTTTCTCTTATGGAGTTGCTCCATAACAATGCCGACTACCCCATTTCATTTGCATGAATTGCTTTAAATCAGTGGCTCTGGTTTTGTATTGATTGAGCTGACTCCCTTCAAACTCATGCTGCTCTTATCTGCATGTGGAAATTCCTTAAGTTGCCCATGATTTCCCCTTTTAATACGATTGAAATGCTTTGGCAAACTATATCTACTCCACATAGTTTGATCATTAGACCAAAGCATATCCCAAAAAAAATTATTTAACCTTGATAATTTCAGACTTCTCCCTTTAATGGTCTATCACATTTTGAAGGCTTAATCATCACAATGCATGATCTCCACTTGCAATGACTGGAATTAAAAACAATTACAAGAACATTACTTTAAAACTCCTTTTTTAATCATTTTCGCACCATTTGAAAATTGTGTTAGGAGGCCTGCTAGGTGGCCGTAAAAACTAACTTAATCAAGTAACCGTGCCGTAAAAATTGGCATGAGTGTTCAATCCTATATACTTTACCACACTGCAAATTTTTAGCCCATGACGAATTTCCAGTCAAAAGATTTTAATTGCCGAACATCCATACTTCAATTACCCTGCAGGCAAACAATGTTAAAAAAGATAAACTAGGCTCAGGTTCGACATTATAAACTGGGTTATTGATCACTTGGGGTTCTAAAAACTAGGATATAAGTTCTTTGCCATGAAGAGAATATAATTCCATGTTTTGAGCTCATGATGAATCACAGGGCACATTTGGCGAATTTCCGAAAATAGGCACTTGGAAATTTTAAACTGGCAAATATGTCAAAAAGTAGTTTTTGGTAAATGGACGGACATATCAATATATGCAAATGGATTTTTCATGACTCGGGAACTGGCATGCTTCAAGGATTTTTAGGAGACAACAAAATGATATAATCTATTCAGTCTCACCAATCATAGGATCAAAGTTTTAACGTGCTGAACAGGGGTACGAATCAACCTGGATACCTTAGTCATAACAAAACAGTGTAAACTAAGTTTTTGATCATGCTAGAAAACTGATCAAATGGATTTGTCATGATCTCAAAATTGGAACATATGAAGTGTCTGACCCCTAGAACACAATCCAAAATGAATTTCTTCATTTGGGTCAACTGGGTCAAAGATATGATTTGTCGAACATGGCTTCCCAGAATTGTGAACAACTAGTCAAATGCAGACAACAGTAAATGACCAACTTTGGGGGGTGTAAAACCTAGTCAAACGGATTTGAAATGACTTGAGAATTGAAACATAGGTTCTTTGATATGCATAATAGACATCTCCAAAGTGGTGAGCCATGACACATTTCTGGATAAAAGATATTCAAATTCAAACTGGGCCTCTAATCGCTATTTGACACTTGGGCAGAATTGCAAATTTTGACACTAGCTCAAAATGGGACTTCGCAGAATGGTTTGAAATGTCAGTTTAATTTCATAGAACACATAGACGCACTAAATGAAAGGTGTTAGAAACATTAAACACCTCTTAGGCCTCGGACTGACAACCAGGTACAATCTCATTTAAAAGCATTTAAGGGCTTGATTTCTCAATAGTACTAAAAATTTGACCTTGCAATTTTTAGTCTCAACAGTGGCTCTGTCTGGGGATACATGTCCCTTGCGGGAACGACAAGATTTTAGATCTCTGGGAAAAGTAGACCACACACTTGAACAACAAAACTTTCTCGAACAGCTTTATTGAAAACAGGAAAACTACTCTTAACTATGTACAAGAGATGGCCCCAGGCCACTGAAAAGTTTCAGAACTTTTTACCTCTGTCATATACCTTAATTTCATTCACATTCTCCTGAGGCAAACTAAAACTCTCATTCTTCCTTGTCTTACCCAACACATCATTATTCACAATCAACTCAATAGGTAAAACAAAACTATCATCATCTTCATAGTGCGAATAAAAATCAGACATACTTTCTTCATCTTGCCCACTATGAAAAAATGGATTAGCATGACCATAACAACTGATATCAAGCTGAAACTGATCACTTCTAACTGAATCATGAATTCTTTTAACCAGAAACACAAAAGCTTGGTACTCTATTTCATTCAACGAGTTACATGAATCAATTTGTAACTCACCTTGTGCCTCCGGGTGTGAAGAGTATGTAGAATATGATCTCTGCCTACTTGCAACCATGTTACTCATCAAGTCAGATTTATCATTTGCTGAAACCTCTTCACATTCTTCAAACAACTGATTAGTCACCAAAATTGAAAACTCATTCTAAAAGTGTTGATCTAAACTATGTTGACCACTATCATCTTCTTCATCAAACTGAAAGTCAGAATACACCTTGAACTTATCTTCACAAGACTTATTAGCATATAAAGAAAAGCCATAATCTGATTGACAATATTCACTGTTTTCCTCTTCATCATATGAAACATCAAAACAATGTTCAACAAGATCAACATGAAAAGAATCTGAAACAACATTAAACTTCCCTTCATCAACATTCTCTACATCCAAAAAATTGTCATGTGCAAAAACATTTGAGGTTCTGTTATATACACCTCCAAAGTCTAACAAAAATTGTTCGAATTCTACCTCTTTTTCCACATCAAACTTTGGGGAATTGATTTGACTGAATGAGAAAGTATTATGAGAGAACATATGAAGATCCTTAGAGATACTTACGTGCTTTTCAAACTCACAAGCCAACAAAACAGAGATTTCATCAGAACTCAAGAAGACTGCCTCACAAATCTTCTCATGGCTGTGATTGTCATCTAGATAACATGAAAAACTTACAACATGTAGATGATTAGTGTAACAATCTGGAAAATCAGAATTATTACAACATTCTTTCTTATCATGGCAATCATTCCCCTTACTGCTGTTACAACTTTCTTCAATTTCATATGTACTGTAACTTAATTTATCTTCTCTTTTATATCCATCCTTTTCATGTTGATTGCTATTACCTGATTCATTAACATTTGAATCCACCTCTTCACAATCAGAAGATAGATTATCTTGCTCTACGGACTCATTGTATTCATTACTACCTTGGCTTTCAGCACACTCACTATCATTAGGAGATATTTCATGACATCTATAATCATCACCTTCCATCTTCTCAATGAATTTTTCAATTTGCAAAATTCTTTGTAATCTAATAGGTGCTGGCCAATTGACTGAATCGGGTACTAGAACATCAAGGAAAACACTAGGTAGTGAAGATTCCTTAGGTCTACAATGAAAATGCATCTTATTGATTACTGACTTAAGCCTTAAATAACATTGTTTGGCACTTAAACCTTTAGTATTTCCTACCTCAATTCTTATAAGATTGACAATCCTTTTGTAGACCATTGTATTCAACATAGTAATGTTATTACTCATAGTTTCTAAACTCTCTGAATTTGGTAAACTAATATCAGATCTGAGATCTGACTCCATCTTACAACAAAATTTCTACCTCTTCTTACTAGTGCTAAAATCACTGAATAGAGGCACCGATTCTAACATTTGACTTTCATGAAAAGAAAACATGAAAACCAAAATACCTCAAGTGCTGATGGAAAACTTTGATCTGTTGATCTAGCATAGGTGCAAGACTGAAAATCTTTTACACCACTGGTCAAAAATTTGTAGAGTCGCCACCTCTTTGCAAGAGGAATAAAATAACCACTGTTGTGATTGATTTTTTACATTTCAATTTCTTTATAACAGCAGATTTCAAACAACACTTTAAAACTTATCAAGAATTTAAAGCTTCTTTTCCAAGATCTATCAACAATTTTAGATCTGCCCATACATCTGAAAGTCCTTTAAAATTTTGCAATGAAATCAACTAGGAACAAACTGGTACAGAGATTTGAGAGTCGCCACTCACACTTTGTGAGAAATAAAACATAATTTGTCACTTAACAAATCTGAACTAGACCTTCAATGTAGAAAAAACTTGCAGATCACTAACACCTTGAAAAGAAAATACACTTTATAAATCGATTCTTGACTCTAAAACTTTCTCAACAGTATTTGAAAAAATTGAACTGATTGAAGATAGACCTATGACAGTCATAGAACACAATTTTTATCTAGTTTCAACATACTACTGATAATGAATAAAGCTTAATTGGGGAACATGAAACTTCAGCAAGGAAAAGGAACACATTCTGCTATTGATATGCTATATCCACTCTGTTTCACATCAGAGGCTCTTGTTCTTTCAACAAAATGGATTGCCATTTTATCTCCCCAGCAGAGTCGCCATTTTGTTGGTGTTTGAAAACGTTACCCATTTCCAATTACCTTGATGAGAATATGACACATCTAGGGGCAGCTAACTCCCATTATCAACACATCCATTCAGACACCAGGCCAACTATAAGGCATGACCCTTCTTTTACTTCAGGCTCTGTAAAACCTAGGCGGGTAGACCTGTAGATTCTTTATATGGTACCAGTTGTCAAAGCATACACTGAATCTAATATGAAGCAGATAAAACCCTTGTTTCTCCTGATAATTTATGAAATAACATATATCTGCAGTAGCTAGATGCAAAACAATGAAATTCATAAGCTGAGTGAGGGCATTTTGTTTATAGTTCTTCAACATGAAAGGGAAATTCATTTGATTAAAGATGTTGATTCAACAAAACCTCAAAAATGCAATAGTATAACCAGTGATCCTATAACTGATCAGTGCCTAATCCATTGGGCAATTCCATGAATTCAAAACATACATCTGTGACATCAGGACGTATCTCATATACCCAGACATCAGATCTATCCAACCACCTTGTAATTCAGACATCAGTGTTCATTCAAGTCTCATTCTCATGAAATATCCTTCTCAAACAACCAGTAACCTTGTTTAAACATATCAAGCATTTACTTGGCCCTTTGGTCCAACAGCAAAATACATCAAACATACTACCTAAAAGGGATGCAAATGGGTCTCAAATCTTTGTTCCAAAACCACTTAAGACTTATAGATTACTGAGACAGGAGACAAGAACCAAAATAAAACTAGTGAAATTGTTGCTCATATGTATTCATTTCCTTGAAACTATACATTCAGATGCATAAAATCAAGACATGAAACAATCTAATATTTCAGAACTATCTATATTATCTCTACACTGTTGTTCACATGAGAGTTCTGCTAAAGAAAAATGGTGTCACAGTGATGGAAATATGTCAAAATACTAGAACCAATGGTCTCAGTGCAAAAATTGGAATCCTTAATGCTATCACAGCAATCAACTTTTTCTTCCCAGAAACTGGAACCTACTGGTTTCTCAGTAACAAAAACTGGAACTAGAACCCTTCACATGGAAGAAAGAAAGAATAATATAGAAGAGAAAAAATTTCGGATATGATCTTTACTTGACAAGTGTCCACTTGAAATTCAATCTTCTGGCAACTAAAAACTTCATCCTTCCTTCTCCATCTTGATCTAATTTGATTTCATCATTGCCTTGTAACTGATTTGCAAAATATCTCTACCTAATGATGAAATTCTTTGAATCACCAAAATATCTGATTTGCCTCAATGAAATACCAATGAAATTGAGATTCAATCTGATTAGAAAATGGTTAAAATTGGCTCAAATCTCATTTTCACTTCCTTTTAACCGTATTCAGGTCATTTCCATGCTAGAAAATAACTTTGGATATTGACACCTAAATTCGATTGCAATCTGGGAACCTGAAAGAAATCCTCCTATAGCTTGAACCAGCTACTACCTATGCAAAAACTGACTCCAGAATCAGATAGTTCATCTTTTCCCAATTCCGACGGTATATTGGAGTCCATGTTTTGCTTACAGAAAACCCCAAGAATCTTATTTCGAAAAATGCCCCTTTGTTATAACTATCAGGTCTGCATTCCTTTTAAAATTTTAAATTTATCTAAAGTTAAAACTTTAGAATAAAATGTCCCTTTTGCAATTTTTTAAAAATTGATGTGCATCCATTATAAAAATAATAACAAAAATTATTATAATTTTTTTAACTGCCCCTGCCTTTGAATCCGAGGTCAACCTTCCCTTTGACCGGTGCCATGTGTCATTCGTTGATTGGTCGACCTCTCGAACTCAGTGCCACGTCATGACTAGGTGGTCCCATGCCATGTGGCAAAATATCGCTTTGCCACATTACTTAAATCCCTACAACTCCATATTGCGAGGATGCACGGACCGTCGGATCTTGCCACGTGGCGAAATCCTATGCCTCCATTTGAGTTGCTCGTTCTCGCCACATCATCACCTGCAGGACCCGTTGTGCCACGTGGCGCCCAGACGCATCCCCGCATTATTTAACCTCCGCGCAACTCTTTTTGCGGGGAAGCGTCGTTCGTCGATTTTTGACACGTGGCGACATCTGGTTCAATGATGCCACATCAGCGCAGTTGTTGATTCGTTTAAAATTTGCTTTGACCCCATGTCTTGCTGATGTCATCCACGGGTACAGGGCCCACACCATGGATTGTTTCCTTTACAAAAACCCTTAGCCTTTGGACACCACATATTTGCAAAGACTTGTATTTAAAAACTTTAAAACCTTCCCACATAATCAATATGGGATAAAAATCTTGCCCTGCGGCTTCTCTGTTCTTTCCAAGGCGTTTGGTGTTCTCTTGCTTGCTAGTGCTCTGTTCACAGCGTGAGGTTCCTTCTTGGCTAGCTTATGGCATGAAGTTCTTTTATTTTAGAACTGCTCCTTTATGTGGCATGGGAACTTTTTTCAGAGAGCTACGGCTCTGTTCTTGCTTTGACCTGCGTTTTTCCTATGACTGCCTTCAATCTATGAGCTCCTCTGGTTTTTGTTTGCTGTGCATTTCCTTCTGCTTCACACCGTGCAACACAGTGGTCTTGTTCTTTCTTACTGCCTACGGCTTTTCTTCATGTTGAACCTTTTTCTCTCTATGCTAAGGTGGCTTCATTTTTTTAGAGTGGGTGACTGCTCTCTAATGCACTTGGCATATTGTGCTTTAAAAAACGTTGGTTCCTTTTATGCATGAGAGCTCTGTGCTAACTGCTGCAACCGGCTTCTATGGCTTTGATTTTTTCCTTAATTTCCATTTTCTCTTATGGAGTTGCTCCATAACAATGTTGACTACCCCATTTCATTTGCATGAATTGCTTTAAATAAGTGGCTCTGGCTTTGTATTGATTGAGCTGACTCCCTTCAAACTCATGCTGCTCTTATCTGCATGTGGAAATTCCTTAAGTTGCCCATGATTTCCCCTTTTAATATGATTGAAATGCTTTGGCAAACTATATCTACTCCACATAGTTTGATCATTAGACCAAAGCATATCCCAAAAAAAATTATTTAACCTTGATAATTTCTGACATCTCCCTTTAATGGTCTATCACATTTTGAAGGCTTAATCATCACAATGCATGATCTCCACTTGCAATGACTGGAATTAAAAATAATTACAAGAACATTACTTTAAAACTCCTTTTTTAATCATTTCCGCACCATTTGAAAATTGTGTTAGGAGGCCTGCCAGGTGGCTGTAAAAACTAACTTAATCAAGTAACCAGGCCACAAAAATTGGCATGAGTGTTCAATCCTGTATACTTTACCACACTGAAATTTTTTGCCCATGACAAATTTCCAATCAAAAGATTTTAATTGCCGAACCTCCATACTTCAATTACCCTGCAGGCAAACAATGTTAAAAAACATAAACTAGGCTCAAGTTCGGCATTATAAACTAGGTTATTGATCACTTGGGGTTCTAAAAACTAGGATATAAGTTCTTTGCCATGAAGAGAATATAATTCCATGTTTTGAGCTCATGACGAATCACAGGGCACATTTGGCGAATTTTCGAAAATAGGCACTTGGAAATTTTAAACTAGCAAATATGTCAAAAAGTAGTTTTTGGTAAATGGACGGACATATCAAAGTATGCAAATGGATTTGTCATGACTCAGGAACTGGCATGCTTAAAGGATTTTTAGGAGACAACACAATGATATAAGCTATTTAGGCTCACCAATCATAGGATCAAAGTTATAACGTGCCAAACAGGGGTACGAATCAACCTAGATACCTTAGTCATAACAAAACAGTGTAAACTAGGTTTTTGATCATGCTAGAAAACTGATCAAATGGATTTTTCATTATCTCAAAATTGGAACATATGAAGTGTCTGACCCCTGGAACACAATGCAAAATGAATTTCTTCATTTGGGTCAACTAGGTCAAAGATATGATTGGTCGAACAAGGCTTCCGAGAATTGTGAACAACTAGTCAAATGCACAAAATAGTAAATGACCAACTTTGGGGGGTGCAAAACCTAGTCAAACGGATTCAAAATGACTTGAAAATTGAAACATAGGTTCTTTGATATGCATAATAGACATCTCCAAAGTGGTGAGCCATGAAACATGCCTGGGTAAAAGATATTCAAATTCAAACTGGGTCTTTGATCGCTATTTGACACTTGGGCAGAATTGCAAATTTTGACACTAGCTCAAAATGGGACTTCGCAGAATGGTTTGAAATGCTAGTTTAACTTCATAGAACACATAGATGCACTAAATGAAAGGTGTTAGAAACATTAAACACCTCTTAGGCCTCGGACTGACAACCAGGTACAATCTCATTTAAAAGCATTTAAGGGCTTGATTTCTCAATAGTACTAAAAATTTGACCTTGCAATTTTTAGTCTCAACAGAAATGTAGCAATGTTTTAGTCCTGCATTTTAGCCAAAAATAGGGCATTTTGGAAATGTAGGAACGTTTAAGTTCGACATTAGTGATGTATAAAGCTAGCAATGTTTTGGTTTTGCTATTTGATTTAGGTTTCTATTTGATTTGGGCAATATCGTAAATCAATCGGCAATGTTTTGGTAAATGACAATGCTAGATTTTTTAGCATAATTTTGTTTTAGAAGATAACATATTTCTAATGCAAAATATGGATCCAAAATATATTTCCAACCCCTTAGTGTCATTGTAGATAGACTTTCCAAAGAGTCATGTAAGATTACACACAAGAATCACTACTTACGTCAGTGTATTACAGGGACATTATTAATAAATGGATCCCTAGGTGGCATGCTCGTCTACACTTTTAAAAAAATGTTGAGTTATGTGACTTACCCATTCATTGCTCATTAAATCATTCCCAAATGCATATTTGGCTTTATTTGCCTATGAAGGCAACTATTATTGCGAATTACTATTGAAGGTGTTTCTATCAGTTTTAGTAAGGTGTATTGAGCATTTTTGTATATCATTCATATGGTTTAACAGTTATGATTGCTTAGTCTTTTGAGGTGGACTTTTAATAATGTATAGAGATTTTACTATTCCTTTTCTTTACATTCAACTGTCTTGAAATATTAGCTTTTTAAAAAAATTGCATATAAGATATGCTATGATAACCTTGTGAATATGACTAGTAAGATGCGTCACTATGAGTTACATTAAAAGACTATAGACACAACATTTTGTTTGCAAACTATGTGCTAGTAACAGAATAGTATTGCAATTTTGAATCATTAACTAGATATTTATTTTTAGCAAAATATTAATAATAAT
Organism: Cupressus sempervirens; assembly: GCA_028749045.1. Taxonomy (NCBI): domain Eukaryota; kingdom Viridiplantae; phylum Streptophyta; class Pinopsida; order Cupressales; family Cupressaceae; genus Cupressus; species Cupressus sempervirens. Next base: position 51,687,947 of record CM053789.1, on the reverse strand, counting down.
AATGTTGTGGCATATGCCTTTGAGAAAAAGATTAGATAATCAAATGCACCAATTGCCATTAAAACCTGACTCCTTGGAATATAAGTATGAGTTGCTATGAAACGTCCAATCTACATCTCTTCATTTGTTTGGTGTTGTAAGGTTTGATATAATTTGTTTGCCTTCAAAAATTGTTGGGGATTTATAATGTTGATGTTCAATTGATTTTTTGTTTTAAAAGGATTTAACTATAGAATTTTCAATTGTGGAAGTTCATTTTGAATTTTGAGTGCTACGGCTTAGTCTGCATATATGAGACATTAGTTCTATTCATAATAAGTGAATTGCCTTATTCCTTTGTGTATGAGAGTACAATATTTTGTTAAGAACATAAATCTCTTTTAGGATTCAATATTTCTAATAATGATTTGATCTATTTTCTTCTCTGCAACAATTTTGTGAATAATGAAGTTTTCTCAGAAGCAATTTTTAAGACCGTAAAGGCAAGTTCAAAGATATTTTCCTAATGACTCTCTTATTGAGGTTGTTCAATTGGATAATACAAATTATCTTCTAGTAGATCAAAGAGATCTCAAAGAAGATCATCCCATTGCATTCAATTTCAACATAACCTAGCTAGAGACATAGGCCACCTATAATTATGAATCCAAAGAATTAATTGTACCTGATGCTAAATTTCATAGAATTAGGTCAAGATGTGATACTAATTGTCACTTCATACCATAATGTCTCTTTTAATTTCAAGTAGTGATCTATTAAAAGCATTTCTTTTTATCTTCATCTAGCTTGAATTAAAGCAATAAATGCTATTAGTTATTTTTTACATTTTTATGTACACAATGTTTTCAACCTCAATTTTTAATTTAAAATTGAAGAAATGAAAACTTACAACTCTTATCAAATCTAAACAAAACCATGTTGTAATTAGCTCAAAGGCCTAATAACTAGATGTAACTAATAAGTTGTCTCATATAGAAAACAACATATTTTACAAAAAGATCAATCAGACTCAAAAACAAAGAAGTTGTTGAAGTTGCTAGGAGCATTTTATTTCACCTCCCTCTGGGTGCAAAAATTGATACTTGATCTCATCCAATTGTCTATGATATCTCACTCCATCTTTATGCTTAATCTTCAGTTGTGAACATAAAAAAAAAAAACTAATTCAAACAACATTTTTGAGGAAAACACTAGTATATCTATTTCATGATGCAAACAATGATTAGTAAAATGTGCTTGACATCTACTTTTCCAAATACGTAGCAAAATGCATTGACACAGAGAATCTAAAACTACATTCTTATTAAGACCAATCCTGAAGATTGCCTCCTTCTATCTCAAAGTATGATAAAAAAATAGTAGGAAAATGCTAAAATATGGCATTCCATTTCTTTCTAATTCAAGGACAACTCCAAAAGATATGTTTCAAATTTTCAGATTGACGACAAAATGGTCATAAATTGGCTCTCAAGGACAAGAATCTTAATCTACCACCAATCTTTGAATATGTTGCATTGCAAGGGAGTACACATCTCCATTTGGAGATCCTGAGGCACTAGTGACTTGAAAAAAATAAAAATCCTTCAATCCTATTATGTAGACTAAAGTAGTCCTTGATATTTAGCCAACAAATCTAGGCAAGAGTATTAAAGTCCCAAATGTCACTAAAATGTTTAATGCCTTTTGTTGAAAAGATAGTGTTTCTATTTAGGAAAACATACAGCTAAGGGTTGTCCATGGTAGTGTACAAGCCTATTCCACCAAATTAAAGAACTGGCAAAGCTAAAACCTTGTTGTAAAGAGTTTTTTCTCCATTCCAAACAATTGCCAAGCATGCCAAATGGATTAAAAAGGTAGAGAACCTCTGACATGGGAAAAAGGGGTAAGTAGAATTTTATCTGGTCAGTCAATAGAGTGTGACGTCTCATTCATATCAACAAGTGCAATTTTGTTACCCACTAGGATCTTCCATGGTTTATCACTTGAAATACCTCTAACTATCCATTTGGCAGATAAATAAACCCCCTACATATTAGGACCCAATAGTCCCAACCCTCCTCTAAGTTTTGGTTGAATGCAATAAAGCCACAAGGAAGGTTAAGATGTGATACTAAGTGTCACTTCATACCATAATGTCTCTTTTAATTTCAACTAGTGATCTATTAAAAGCATTTCTTTTTATCTTCATCTAGCTTGAATTAAAGAAATAAATGCTATTAGTTATTTTTTACATTTTTATGTGTTGAAATTCACAAGTGGGAGGATTTACTTCTGAGAGAAGGGGTGAATCAGAATTAATAAACATTAATCACTAAAACCTTTAACTGAAATCAATACATGCATGTAACACATCTAATTAACAAGAAAGTAAAGACATCCATGAAAAGAGATAACACAATATTTGATCATGCAGAAACCCTCCAAAATGAGAAGGTAAAACTGAGATGGGGATGACACCCACAACTTATCACTACAACAATATATAATTGGTTAAGTTTACAATGTTTTGACTATCATCAATGGTCTGCCCTGTGAGTGGCATGCCCTGTTAAAGGCTCAACACCGTTTTAAAAGTGCACTTGTCTAAAGGATTTACAAACATTCACTTGGAATGTTACCCTGTTAAAGGATTTACAAAATGGTTGTTAAACCAACCTATCATCATAGGATTTTCATTCTCCTAATACAATGGCTAGAAAGTATAGTAGAATGTTTTGACCTGATCACTTACAATCTTGAATTGCTGATTTTAGATCAATGTTTAGTCCATTCTGATCTGATCCTCTTTGATCTGATATAACTCTGTATGAAGTGCTGATGCTCTGTTCTGCTTAGTTGATCTATCAATTCCTCTACTTTTCTAAGTCACCCTGTTTATACTCTTCACCCTTCTACTCTTTTCTCTCTTTCTAATCTCCTTGATCACACATATGAAATATGAGGCTTCGTCCTTCTTAAAAAAGTTTCATGACTTAGGGTTAGGTATAAATTTATGGCTAAGATTCATCCATTTTGCCTCTTTCGCATTACACTTTTTTGATTAGTTGCATGTAGAGTACATAGGAACTCTAAAAGATTCGATCTTATCTTTAGAATTTGAAATCTGTATATTAGTTGTCATGTAACATGATTTGTATTTGAGTTTGTGAAGGCAAAAACTCATATGCCAATACTGTGTCACTCAACACTTGTTGATTATTGATGCTCGACACCTGTTGTTTGTTGATGCTCGACACATATAGGAATTTTTTCTTTCTTGGCACCTATAGTTTATTTGGCACATATACTGGCTCGACATCTATTGTCACTTGGTAGTTGAAACTTGCTCGGCACTGCCTATCTACTTGACATCTGAATAACTCGGCATCTATTGAATTTTTGGCTTGACACATACTGTAACTTAGCATCTATATTATACTTGGTATCAACTTAGAAAATTTCTTAAGTGTGTTGACACTCGATTGTCAAAACCAATCTGAGACCAACAATCTCCCCCTTTGACATGAGTGTCAAAAACACTTAACTATACATTATGAATCTGATCTCTTTGAGTATAATATATATTCTATTTGGCTTATATACATGTACAACTTCAAAATGTTCAAAATTTTGTGAAGATTTTATACCTTAAAATTTGTAACTGCCCTTGAGCTGATGTGCCGTTGCTGTCTCCAAAATTTCTCATGCTGGTTTTATCTCATGTAGATTCTCATACTCTTTATCTCTGCCTTGCCTTGCCTTTATTTCTCTATTTGTACCATACTATATCCCCCTTTCACACATCTTCCCTTGCACTTATTATATCCTTTTGGCCTTTTCAAAATTTATCTCCTCAAAATTTAATCTCCACCTTTTTATTATAATCTCCCCCTTAGTTTTATCTCCCCCTTTTTGACACTAATGTGAAAGGGTTCTATACATTAACTAAATACTTAGCCAAAAGGGATTTATTTGCCTCCATTATTATCCTAAGAGTAGCATCCCAGTTGTAAAGTGCAATTTCCAATTATTTAAGCTAGATAGCTGACTCTACTGCAAGGTGAACTAGGTCTTCCAATGTAGAAAGATTGGAGTATTTCTTCAACACATTTTTGGCGTAGGCTAGTTCCTTCTGTAAGACTTCCATGTGTGGGGTGATGGAAGATTGAATTTGCATCAACTTGGCCTTTATATTTGCCTCATCTATTGTTAGCACAACTAATTCCTTTTGAATGTGAAGCATAGTTTGAAAATGCTTCTCACTATGAGCTAGATCATTGGGTAGTTGCATGCTTGATATCTTAAGGTTCCTCTCCAAGCTCATTATTCGCTGGCTAGTTTCTTGTGTGAATAATGATGGATCACACAATTTTGAGTACAATGAGAATATATTCTCAAGTACTGTCTTTACCTTTTCTATCTTTTTTGCTAGCTCCACGTATGATAGTGCCATTTCACTTGATATTCTTTCATTCACCTTCATTTGGAACTTCTTTTCTGACCATTCTAACAATTTGGCGTTAGTATCAAGGTCTTCATTCTATACCTAGTCCACTATATTAGATAATTGTTCCATGATTGGCTTGGTTTCATTAGGTACCTACAAATTAAATGCATCCAAAAAGATGTCTTTGATCTCAATTAAAGCTTGCCTTTGTTTATACTCATTTCCAAGTATCTTCTTTTTCTTTTTCTTTTCTAGTGCCTCTTGCACTTCATTAATCTGATCTTTGTTCATGGTTGCTTAGTCATACTTAGGAATGATTATTTCCTCATCTAGAGTAGGGTCTTCATAGTGAAGTACCCTTGCAACCTTAGTAGAGCTCGAGCCTGGTGCTAAAATTTGGAGTGGTAATGCTTCAGTGCTCGGCTATTGTTTCATTCAAGTTGGAGTCCCTATTGTAGGCAAATTTATCAATGTTTGTATTGCCTCTTGCTCTTCCTCCTTTGGGGTCTCCTCCTCCATTTTTCCTTGATCAATTATTGTTATTTTTGGGGGTGCACCTTGTACTTGTGTTATAGTGACATAGGTATCCATCTATCCTATTTGATCATTTGCTTGCTCCTTGGTAGTAGTAGTGACTATAACTATGGAGTTGACCTTAGCTATTGTATCTTGTGCAGATTGCTCTTAGGATTGTCCACTTGTAGTTGTTGGGATATGTGAAGGTGGTTCTTGTGGATTCTTCTTATCCCTTGAAATGTCAGCTACAACCTTTTGAAGTGCTTCCACACTCACCAAGACTAGATTTTTACATAATTGAGCTTGTAGTGTAGTTCGGTGAAGGATCTTTTTAAGGTCCTTTATAGTTAATGGGTTTATGTTCTGACTAGAAGTGTCAAGAACATCTTGTACAATCACTGTATCTATAGGTGTAGGAGTTACATATGGATGACTTGGTGGTGGAAATTGTGTGTCCTGTATACTTTGATCTATTTACTGATGTTTAGTAGTTGCCATATCATTATTTTGTGTTTCCTTCTCCACTGTAACATCTACCTTATCTTTTTCACCTTCTTCTTCCTTATCATTTTCCTCTGCATCTCCATTATTTCTTCCCTCAAAGGGATCTTCTTGTCCTTCTTTCATAGTTGTGAGGCCATAGATTAGCTTCCACATTAGAGTGGACTTCTTTACAACATCCTCAATTTTATTATGTAGAATACTAAAGGCTCTATACTTGGGTGAAAATTTGCTCCATTTTTCTTATTTTCTTTACTAATTTTCCCTTTAGTAAGTTTAGGCATCACTCAATCCAATGTTGACTCTCTTATTTCTCTTTCCATTTTTAGGCAATAATGCCATTTATTTTCTACAATAGAATATAACTCCTTAGGCATTGAATTGTCTAGTTCAAGTGGAGTATTCTTGAACTTTGCCATCATGGTGTAGACTAACTCTTCAACCATTTTATGTTCATAATCAATACTTTTTATACCTAATAAGTCTGCATTATCTCTAATGTTATCACATATGTTTTCCAAGTTAGACTTAGTGGTGTGACTTACCACTCTAAATTGGTTGTTTTCATCAGATTCTGTTCTTTCTTCATCTGATTTAGGGGGTGAAACATATTTTCTTCTTAGCTTCTTCTTGGATGGACCTCCTTGCTTTGTGACCTTCTTCTTTTCTTTCTCCTTGGCCTCTTTTGTTGTAGCCCTTGTACTGGCCCTTGTAGTAGGTTTTGTTGGGCTAGGCTTGGCTATCTTTTTTCCTTTGGGTTAAGCTATAGGCTATTTTTGTGATTTTCTCTTCTTAGGCTCTGCCTTAGGTGCTTCTTTGGTTTGTTCTTCCTCCTCAATACCTTCTACCTCTTTTGCATCTTCTCCCATGCCTTAGGTTAATGCAAGTGGCTCTTGGCCCTATTCTTCTTCTTCTTCTTCATCTTCTCCATCCTTTGCTTCTATAGTCCCTTCACCAAATCTAGCCTTTAGCTTCTTAACCAATCTATCCTTTTTCATTAGGGTAGAGGTAGTTTTCAACTCCATTTCAACTTTTGACTTAACAACATCAAAAGTGCCAAAAGGCTTTGCACTTTTGTCAATATCTTTTGCTAGCAATGCTATGATTACTGCAGATGCCTTATCAATATTGATTTTGTATCCAAGTGGCCTTAGCCATCTTACCCTTGGTATTGCTCCTTGGATATATGTGAAATTGATGTCCACTAGGAAGCAAATGTCGTTTATGTGTTGTTCAATAAGAGATACTAGTATTCTGAGTCTCTATTTCATTGATTTCTTGAAATCTTCAAAGTAGCCGGTCATGATGGTTTCAAAATTTGCTCCCATCTGCTCTATATATTCATCGATTTGCACTACTATTGGTCTATTTTTCTTCCAACCGACCTTTCCAAAAGAGGAGAAGTAATTTTGTACATAGAAAAATAAACATATCAAAATTGATCCAAACTTATATTGTGCACTCTTGGATCTCCTTATTGCTCCTAAATTCTCCATGATTTTTTGCAACTGCAATTCTACTAGATCATATGTATGATCCTTCTTAAAAATTTTATATCCAATGTCCACTACAATATAAGTCACACTATTGAGTTGGCTTGACTTGTAGAATTTGTGGGATATGAATCTCACAACAAATTCTACAAGAGGATCTTTGATTGTCTCTATTGTCATTCCTCTCTTATTCCATTTTTCCTAGGTGTTCTTCTTTATTGCTTCTTTTGAAAGGGTCTTTGGCCATTCTAGGGTTGGATACCCAATTACCCTATGTACAATTCTCTTTGATATTTAACGGGTCCATCCTCCAACCACAAGAATCCATCATGTATCCTACTTAGCACAATTCTTATCCATTCGGTTTTTAATACAATGGGGAAATCTAGGGCATGGGGTAAGCCCTTCCTCTCAACAATTTGAAACTCTTCCATCAAAACCTTGTTCTCACACAATTTTTTATATGTTTCCTAAATCTCCATGTCACCTATTACACCAATCTTATAGTTATAACATCTTCTTATAGCTTGTACCATCACGACCTTAGGTGAAATTACAATTAATTCTTATATGCAACCTCAGGAATTGGTCTAAAGTTAGGTTGCTTGACTTCATTACTGACCAATTGGACTTCAAATGACTCCTTATCCTAGGGTTTCCTAGAACTAGATGCCATATCTTCAAACTAGGGTTTCAACATGAAGAAATTTCATAATTGCATAGCTTGGCACTAGTGTAAATACCTTAAATCAATGAAATAATGATGAATCTTGGTTGGAATCTTCACAAATACATCAATCTCTGCTTGGAAGTCATTTTTGTACTCTTCTTGCTCTCGCTCTATGTTCACGATGATGAAAAAAGAGAAAAAATTCAACCTTATACCTTTCATTTAATAGCATTTAATGCTTAGTGCATATACAGCTGTCCACTCAGCTTCTTAAGAAATTTTGTTTCACTCGGCTTCCATTGATTTTCTATCACTTGGCATACACTGAAGTTTTCTTTACTCAATTCAATAAGAATCTCCCTTCACTTAGCATCCACTAGTAACTCGGCTTCTACTGACTTTGGTAGACAACTTGATATATACTAGGATTTTACTTAGCATTTGAAGGCAACTTTTCTTACTCGGCAACATTGTGAAAATTTTGAAGATTTAACTTTGCATCTTTATTCATGCTCATCTATCCTTTTTAGTGTTGACTTAGTCTTGGAATTGATGTATGATAAAACATTTAGATATCAGTCCCAGATACCTTCTTCTTCTTAGTTGGATGAAGTGTGACCACTTGACCTTTTGGGTGAAGTGATCCCTCCATTAGATGTGCTGCTTCCATCTCTTCTTTTCCATGTCCTATTCATCTCTCCTCTGATGTGTTCAACATCAACTTTTCCTTTCCCTTTGTTGAAATTAGAGTTGGGTGCCTTTGACTTGGTTGGGAAATACTTGCTAGTGTGTCCTATCTTTAAACAACTGAAACAAGTGGTTTGACTCAACCACCTATTGTAGTTCCCACTAAAGTCTGTTCTTATGTAGTTCTCAAGAATGTGTTAGTATTTATCACAATACTAATAACTCTGCCTAGTGTTTTAATCCTAATTTTAGTGATGTCCATGACTATTTGTCTTTTTTGGTTGGTTTGGTGACTACATGGGCTTTGATCTGCATTCAAAGGCTCCATGTCCATACTTCTTGCAGTTGTAGCAGTGACCTTCAAATCTTGGTGTCCTGATGGTTCTAGTCCTACAGTTATGTACTTGATGACCTTGCTTATTGCACTTGTGATAGTGAACCATGTTTTTAGGTTTATCATGCTCATTAGCATTCTTTCTCTTGCACACATTAGAAGTATGTCCCTTTTTAACACAAAAATGACAAGTGGGTTTTGTGTTCTTACCTTTGTCACTTCTTTCTTTTGAAGTCTTGATGACTCTCCTTCTTCAGTGTTGGTGCATCCTAGTCCTAAAGTGTCATTGCTAGATCTTGGTGATTTTAGTAGTTGTTCAAAGTACTTGATAGCTTCATTAGGTTTTTTGAAGCTTTCTGCAATTTCCTTCTCTCTTCTCAAGTCATTTTGTAGTTTTTCATTTTACATCTTTAATGTGGAGATCTCAATGTCCTTGACATTCAACTCATAATGGGCATTCATCATTTGGCTTAGGGTGTCCACCTGCATGTTGGAAACTCTTGAAATCTCAATTGACTTTTCCTCCAATCTATTGGCAAGGTTTCTCTTATCATCTTCTATCATAGCTTTATCTTTAATGGCTCTCTTCTTCTATTCAGTCACTTCACAAAGCATCATGGATTGTGACTCTTGCTTAATTTTGAGAGATCTGATCTCTTTTGCTTGAACTCTATTTTTCTCCATTAGGTCTACAATTACTTCATTGAAATCCTTAGAATCTCCAATGGAAATTTTTTTTGAGGTGTCAATCTCCTTGTATTGTGTATCATTCTTAGCTATGGCAATCTCTTTTCTTCTCTTTAGGGATTTCCTCAATTCTTCCCTAGCTTCTTTCAGAGAATGAAAAATGAGATGTATTTCAATCTCTCGGCTCTCTATAATCTTCCCAAGTTTGTAGACTTCCATTTCTAGATCTTTTCTTTAAGTTGTAAAGCTTCTCCTTGTAAGAACTTGGCTCTGATACCAATTTTTGGAATTCACAAGTGGGAAGATTTACTTTTGAGAGGGGGGTGAATTAGAAGTAACAAACTTTAACCACTAAAACCTTTAATTGAAATCAATACATGCATGTAACACATCTAATTAACAAGAAATTAAAGACATGCATGAAAAGAGATAACACAATATTTGATCACCCAAAAACCCTCCAAAATGAGAAGGTAAAACTGGGGTGGGGATGACACCCACAACTTATCACTATAACAATATGTAACTAGTTAAGGTTACAATGTTTTGACCATCATCAATGGTCTTCCCTATGAGATCCCTGCCCTATTAAAGGCTCAACACCCTCTTAAAAGTGCACCTATCTAAATGATTTACAAACATTCACTTGGAATGTCACCTTATTAAAGGATTTACAAAGTGGTCGTTAAACAAACCTATCATCATAGGATTTTCATTCTCCTAATACAATGGCTAGAAAGTATAGTAGAATGTTTTGACCTGATCATTTACAATCTTGAATTTTTGATTTCAAATCAATGTTTATTCCAATCTAATATGATCCTCTTTGATCTGATATAACTCTATATGAAGTGCTAATGCTCTATTCTTCTTAATTGATCTATCAATTCCTCTGCTTTTCTAAGTCACCCTGTGTATACTCTTCACCCTTCTAGTCTTCACTCTCTTTCTAATCTCCTTGATCACACACATGAAATATGAGGCTTCGTCCTTCTTAAAAAGGTTTTGTGACTTAGGGTTAGGTATGAATCTATGGCTGAGATTCATCTGTTTTGCCTCTTTAGCATTATACCTTTTTGATTGGTCGCATGCAAATTACATAGAACCTCTAAAAGATTTGATCTTATCTTTAGAATTCAAAAATTTTATATTAGCTATCACACAACATGATTTGCATATGAGTTTGTAAAGGCACAAACTCATATAACAATACTATGTCACTCGACACTTGCTGATTACTAATGTTTAACACCTGTTGATTGTCGATGCTTGACACGTATAGGAATTCTTTCTTGCTTGGCACCTATAGTTTACTCAGCACATATATTGGCTCGACATCTATCACTCAGTATTGAAACCTACTTGGCACTTCCTATCTGCTCAACATCTGAATAACTCGATATCTATTGAATTTCTAGCTCGGCACATACTATAACTCGACATCTATATTATACTCAACATCAACTTAGAAAATTTCTTAAGTGTGTTGACACTCAATTGTCAAAACCAATCTAAAACCAACATTATGCACACAATGACAAGCTGTCTCATATAACAAGTAACATATTTTACAAAAAGATCAATTAGACTCAAAAACTAAGAAGTTGTTGAAGCTTCTTGGAGCATTTTATTTCACCTCCCTCCCGGTGCAAAAATTGATACTTGATCTCATCCAATTGTCTCTAATACCTCACTCCATCTTTATGCTTAATCATCAGTTGTGAACATTAAAAAAAACTAATTCAAACAACATGTTTGAGTAAAACACTAGTATATCTATTTCATGATGCAAACAATGATTAGTAAAATGTGCTTGTTATCTACTTTTCTAAATACGTAACAAAATGCATTGACACATAGAATGTAAAACTACATTCTTATGAAGACCAATCTCGAAGATTGCCTCTCCTATCTCAAAGTATGATAAAAAATAGTAGGAAAATTCTAAAATATGGCATTCCATTTCTTTCTAACTCAAGGACAACTCTAAAAGATATGTTTCAAATTTTTAGATTGATGACAAAATGAGCATAAATTGGCTGTCAAGGACAAGAATCTTAATCTACTACCAATCTTTGAATACATTGCATTGCAAGGGAGTACACATCTTCAATTGGAAATCTTGAGGCACTAGTGACTTGAAAAAAAAAATCCTTCAATTCTATTATGTAGAGTAAAGCAGTCCTTGATATTTAGCCAAGAAATCTAGGCAAGAGTATTAAAGTCCCAAACGTCACTGAAATGTTTAATGCCTTTTGTTGAAATGATAGTGTGTCTATTTAGGAAAACATACAGCTAAGGGTTGTCCAGGGTAGTGTACAATCATATTGTTGGAAATATAGATGAAGTAACTGAGAGGGGAGGGGTGAATTAGTTACCACAAAAATCAATTCCAAAATAAATCCCTTAGATGTCTTTACATATTGTTGATACTCAGTAAATAGTGCAGGAATACTGTAACTCGGTAGATTAATTAATTACTATTTATTTAGCATTCATAGTCATTAATATGCTTGCAAAGATTAAAATAAATGAACATAAGAGACACCAGATTTAACATGGAAACCCAATATGGGAAAAACCACCAAGTAACTAGTCACCAATTTTCACTCTTCTGAAGTGAGCCCTATTAGGAGCCAACCCTGTTAAAGGTTACAAAACACATTGTTAGGTGTGACCTTGTTAGAGGATTTAATCACCCTATTAAGAGTGGCCTAGTTAGAGGTCTTGAGAACAATTCAACTGAACTGTCACCTTGTTAGAGGATTTATGAAATGGTTGTTAAACCAACTCTGTTAAGAGATTCTAGATTCACTGTTACAATGATTAGAAAGCAACAATGAGGTGACCTGAATGATATGCAACTTATCTTTTGCTGATTATAGATCTCTGTTATGCTTTTACTAGATCCTAGTTGATCGAATACAACTTTGCATCTCCTCCAAGATATCTAATCCGTCATCCGAATTTGCTCAATTTTCTTATTCCATCCTTATCCATATACTCATATTCACATTCACACATTAATTCACAACTTGAACATCTATATATATACCTTTCAGATTATCAAGTTGGCTTAAATATAGGTTCCAATAACTAAAAAATCATTACATTAGTCAGTCGCATGAAGCAATTAAACTTAATATTAAAATAGTAAAATCCTTTGCTGGCCAACCAAGCTCGGTAACCACTGCTCTAGAATGGTTTTCTAGTGTTAACCAAGTGAAGCTCAGTAAACACTGCAAACTCTGCAAAAATCCTTTGGAGACTGAGTGAGCTCAGTTAGCACTGACCTTCCTTTGCTAACCATGTGATCTCGGTAGACATTGAATTTCCTTTGTTAACCTTGGGAGCTCAATAGACATTAACTTTCCTTCGTTAACCTTGGGATCTCGGTAGACATTAAATTTCCTTCGTTAACCTTGGGAGCTCAGTAGATATTAACTTTCCTTTGTTAACCTTGGGAGCTCGGTTAATACTAACTTTTGCTACAAAATCTTTTGATGCCCGAGTGAGCTTGGTAAACATTAAATTCTTTGTTAACCTTGGGAGCTTGGTTAATACTAACTTTTGCTACAAAATCCTTTGATGCCCAAGTGAGCTCGGTAAACATTAACTTTTCTTTGTTAACCTTGGGAGCTTGGTTAATACTAACTTTTGCTACAAAATCCTTTGATGCCCGAGTGAGCTCGATAAACATTAAATTTTCTTTGTTAAGTTCAGGAACGTTCAGTAGACACTGTAAATTTCTTTGCAGATCATCTGAGCTCTGTAGTCTCTATCTAATGACTGATATGACATTTGTGTAACATCAAAGACAATACACAATTAACAATTGTATCCAACAATCTCCCTCTTTGGCATTGATGGCAACACAACATGTCATAGCAGAATGAAATTTGAAAACAAGTCTAACAAGCCTTTTTCTATTCGAACAACTTTCTCTATTAGATAGAAAACTCTTTGTCTTTCAGTAATCTCCTTCTATGAGGGAATATCATAGAAAACTTCTTCCTTTCAAACAAATTTCAGAAATATATGATACTAAAGACTCTCCCTCTTTGATAACACATGCCAAAGACAACACAACTCAAGTGATTTTAATGTACCTTTAGTACTGGTTCATATGTAATATTTCCTGATTATGCTACATCAAGTGATAGATTTTCAACTTGGTATGCGTTGATGCATCACTAAAACTTTATTTTAGTGAACTTTAGATAGGGGAGTGACCCCTAACTTACTTCTTAGATACAAGAATGCATCCTTAGGTAATGGCTTTGTGAATATGTCAGCAATTTGTTCCTTTGTATGAACATATTCCAATCTGATCTCTTTGTCTTGCACCAATTCTCTGACAAAATAATATTTTATTGCAATGTGCTTGGTTTTGGAATGCATCACTGGATTCTTAGATATGTTTATTGCACTTGTATTATCACAGAACATAACAACTGCTTCTTTGATTTCCACCTTCATGCCTTCCAACAACTGTTTAAACCAAACAATATTAGAACAGTTTACTACAGCAGCAACATACTCTGCCTCTGATGTAGATTGGTATGTGCAATTCTGCTTTTTGCTTGTCCAAGAAACCAACCTTTTTCCAAAAAAGAATGATCCTCCACTTGTACTTTTTTTGTCATCAAAGTTTCCTGCCCAATCAGCATCAGTAAACACTTTCAAATCCAGATTACCTTCAAATTTGTACCATAAACCATAATCTTTAGTTCCTTTCAAATATCTCATTATTCTTTTGATTGCCATCATGTGATTTTCTCTTGGTTTTGTTGAAAATCTTGCTACAATACGAACTGCAAGGGCAATATTTGGCCTAGTATGAACTACATACTGCAACTTTCCAATCATAGATCTATACAGTGTTTGATCTACTTCTTTTGATTCATCTTCCTTGGTAAGTTTTAATCCAATACACATAGGAGTCCCAACTGGTTTACAATCTTCCATACCAAATTTTTTCAATATCTCCTTGATGTATTTTGATTGAGTGATGTAGATACCATTTTTATTCTGCTAAATTTAGAGACCAACAAAGAATTTGATTTCACCAAACATAGACATTTCAAATTCCTTGTTCATTTGCTCTGAAAATTCTTTGCAAAGATCATCATTTCCTGTGAAAATAGTATCATCTAAAAATATTTCTGCCAAAACAATCTTATTATCTAATCTTTCCTTTATATACAAACTATTGTTATCATTAGTTCTTTGAAAACCAATCTGAATAAGATAGTTATGCAATCTTTCATACCATGCTCTAGGGGCTTGTTTCAGACCATACAATGCCTTGTGTAATTTGCAGACCATGTTCCTTTTATCTGAATCAACAAAACCTTCAGGTTGTTCAATGTAGACCTCTTCATCTAGTATAACATTGAGGAATGCTGACTTGACATTCATTTGATAAACTTTGAATCCTTTGTGAGCAGCATATGCAAGTAAGGTTATGACTCCTTCCAATCTTGCAATAGGAAAAAAAATTTCTCCATAGTCTATTCCTTCTTCTTGAGCATATCCTTTGCATAATAGTCTAGCTTTGTTTCTTGATACCTTACCATCTTCATCCAACTTGTTTCTGAATACCCACTTGATTTCAATCACATTTTCATCTTTAGGCCTGGGTACAAGAGTTCATGTCTTATTTTTCTCTATCTGTTCTATTTCTTCATTCATAGACTCAATCAAACTATCATTTTCTAATGCATCATTGATATTTCTAGGTTCAAAATCAGCATGTAAACAAGTACCTTTCAACTTCTTGTCATGGTTCCTTCAGATTTGTTTCCAATGATCTAATCTGCTAAATGATGTCTCCTGACATATTTTGCTAATACAAGTTCCTTGCCTTTTGAAAGAATTTCATTGTTATCTTCTTGCATTTCAACTTTAGGTTCTAGCTCGGCAGATATTGGGTCAGGTCCTTTAGACTCGATAGACACTTGCTCGATAGCATCTGAATGTAACTCAGGTTGCTGTAGCTCAGTTTGAACTACCTATAACTCAGTTACTGATTGACTAGTACTGTATCAGGTTCAGTGAAAACAAACCTTCTATAATCTTTTGGTTTCCTTTTGCTTTATTCTTTAGTCCTTTCTGCAAACTCATCAACTTTCACATGTACACTTTCTATAACTTTGTAAGTAGAGAGGTTCAAACATCTATATGCTTTACTTTTGCAAGAGTATCTCAAAAATATTTCTTCATCACCTTTTACATCAAATTTTCCTTTTCTAGATTCTTTCAAAATGTAACATTTACTTCCAAATACTTTTAGATAACTTTCATTAGGTTTGTAGCCATACCATAGCTCATATGGAGTTTTGAATGAGTCCTTCTTAAGATGTACCCAATTCAAGTTATGAACTATAGTGTAGATAGCTTCCTTCTAGTATTTGATAGCAATGTTCTTTTCAATCATTAGGGTTCTTGCACAATCCATGATAGATCTGTTCCTGCTTTCAGCTATTCCATTTTGTTCAAGAGTTCCAGGGGCTGATACCTGTCTTTTGATTCCTCTTTCAATGCAAAAGTTATTGAACTCATGTGAAATGAATTCTCCTCCTCTGTCTGACCTCAAGCATTTCAATCTTTTTCTTGTTTCCTTTTCTACTCTGGCCAAGTACCATTTGAATTTCTCAAATGCTTCTGATTTGTTCCTTAGAGACATGACAGTCATCATTCTTGAGTAATCATCAACAAAAAGAATAAAGAAATTTTCTCTAGTATAGCTTTCAATTCCAATGGGTCCACATAAATCAGTATGCACAATTTCTAATATATCTTCAGACTGATAGTTTTTTCCTTTTAAAACTAGTCTTTCCCATTTTACCAATCTGACAATTCTTGCATAGACCAACCTCAGGTTTCTTTATGTTAGGAATGCCTCTTAATTTCTTGAATTTTCTTATCTTTACCAAGTTATCATAATTGACATGACACAAACTTTTATGCCATAACCAACTTTCTTCAAATTGAGCAATAAAACATGAACATTTACCAAGTTCAAGATAAAATAAGTTACCTTTTGTTTGAGTGCTTGATCTAATCAATTTTCCTTTGCCATCTAGCAATCTTACTTTTCCATGCATGAATTCTACTTTGAATCCATTATTGAGTAGTTGTGTCACACTCAACAAATTATGCTTTAGTCTTTCTACCCAATAGGCATTATCACATATAAGTTCTTTGGTTAGAGAGATTCTTTCTCTTCCTTTTATACAACAAGGTTCATTGTTACCAAATCTTACATTGCCACCATTATAGTTTTCAAAGTATTCAAACTTAGTTTTATCACCAGTCATGTGATGAGAACAACCACTATCTATGATCCATGTATCATTTTTTCTCATATGAGAAATGAGTGCCATTTTCTCATCATTATCAGATTCATCTTTCACAGTAATGTAGACAATTTCATCTTCTTCTTCATCATTAGAATCATTAGAATCTTTAGCCATAAAACATGTTTTCTTACCTTTATCTTTGAATGATTTGAAGTCTTTCTTGCCATTGTACTTGTAACCTTTCATGTCATCTTTGTTCTGCTTGTTTGGGCACCTAGCAGCAATATGACCAACTTCTTCAAATGAAAAGTAGATTAGAGGAACTTTACCTTTAAATTTACCTCTACCTCTAGAATATTTCTCTGCTTCAATCACTTCAAGATCACTGTCTGAACTTTGGTCTGATTCATCTTCACTTCCTGACTAAGATTCCTTTTTCTTTTTGCATTTCTCCTTAAGTGAAAGCTTGGCTTCAAATTCTGATTCAATGTTCTTGGAAGCTGGAACATAGTTGTCAAAGTTGTCTAGTTCAAATGCAGTCAATCTTCCAACTATGGCCTCTAGATTTATCTTGTGATTTGCTTCACATCTTCTTTTTTGAATTGCAGAAACTTTGATTGCATAAATGGGAAGTAGAGTTCTAAGAGCTTTACTTATTACTATCTCCTCCTTGATATCTCCTCTAGATGCTTTGATTGCACTAACACATGCTTTGACTCTTTCAACATATTTTGCAATGTTTTCATCTTCTTTCATCCTCATTTCATCAAATTGTGCTCTCAGACTTTCTGCTTTGGCTCTTCTTACATTATCATCTCCTCCATAGATTTCTTTTAGCTTTTCCCACATTTCAAAGGTAGATTTGCAGTCTTTAATGTCATCAAATTCTTCATAACTTAGAGAAGATGGTATATCTATCATCATAATGTTGTGGGTCTTCTTTTGAGCAATATCATTGATAGATAATGTACCAGATGGTTCTACATATTTTTCATCAAGGTATTTTAGTCTTGTATCTCCAATAGAAGCTAGATGAAGTCTCATCAACCCTTGCCATGCAGAGAAGTTGTCCCGGTTAAGTCTTGGAATTTACCTCTTATAAGACATCCTGATCTTTGGCTTAGATCCTTGAAATCTTGTCTTGCAAGCACCAAAAGCTCTGATACCAATTGTTGGAAATATAGATGAAGTAACTGAGAGGGGAGGGGTGAATCAGTTACCACAAAAATCAATTCCAAAATAAATCCCTTAGATGTCTTTACATATTGTTGATACTCAGTAAATAGTGTAGGAATACTGTAACTCAGTAGATTAATTAATTACTATTTATCTAGCATTCATAGTCATTAATATGCTTGCAAAGATTAAAATAAATGAACACAAGAGACACCAGATTTAACGTGGAAACCCAATATGGGAAAAACCACCAAGTAACTAGTCACCAATTTTCACTCTTCTGAAGTGAGCCCTGTTAGGAGCCAACCCTGTTAAAGGTTACAAAACACACTGTTAGGTGTGACCTTGTTAGAGGATTTAATCACCCTGTTAAGAGTGGCCTGGTTAGAGGTCTTGAGAATAATTCAACTGAACTGTCACCTTGTTAGAGGATTTATAAAATGGCTGTTAAACCAACTCTGTTAAGAGATTCTAGATTCACTGTTACAATGATTAGAAAGGAACAATGAGGTGACCTAAATGATATGCAACTTATCTTTTGCTAATTACAGATCTTTGTTCTGCTTTTACTGGATCCTAGCTAATCGAATACAACTTTGCATCTCCTCCAAGATATCTAATCCTTCATCAGAATTTGCTCAATTCACTTATTCCATCCTTATCCATATACTCATATTCACATTCACACACTAATTCATAACTTGAACATCTATATATATACCTTTCAGATTATCAAGTTGGCTTAAATATAGGTTCCAATAACTAAAACATCATTACATCAGTTAGCTGCATGAAGCAATTAAACTTAATATTAAAACAGTAAAATCCTTTGCTGGCCGACTAAGCTCGGTAACCACTGCTCTAGAATGGTTTTCTAGTGTTAACCAAGTGAAGCTCGGTAAACACTGAAAACCTTGCAAAAATCTTTTGGAGACCAAGTGAGCTCGGTTAGCACTGACCTTCCTTTGTTGACCATGTGAGCTCGGTAGACATTAACTTTCCTTTGTTAACCTTGGGAGCTCGGTAGATATTAACTTTCCTTTGTTAACCTTGGGAGCTCAGTAGACATTAAATTTCCTTTGTTAACCTTGGGAGCTCGGTAGATATTAACTTTCCTTTGTTAACCTTGGGAGCTCGGTTAATACTAACTTTTGCTACAAAATCCTTTGATGCCCAAGTGTGCTCGGTAAACATTAACTTTTCTTTGTTAACCTTGGGAGCTTGGTTAATACTAACTTTTTCTACAAAATCCTTTGATGCCCAAGTGAGCTCGATAAACATTAACTTTTCTTTATTAACCTTGGGAGCTCGGTCAATACTAACTTTTGCTACAAAATCCTTTGATGCTCGAGTGAGCTCAGTAAACATTAACTTTTCGTTGTTAAGTTTAGGAACGTTTGGTAGACAATGTAAATTGCTTTGCAGATCATCTGAGCTCAGTAGACTCTGTTTGATGACTGATATGACATTTTTGTAACATCAAAGACAATAGACAATTAACAATTGTATCCAACACCTATTCCATCAAATTGAAGGACTATCAAAGCTAAAACCTTGTCATAAAGAGTTTTTTCTCCATTCTAAACAACTACCAAGCCTACCAAATGGATTGCAAAGGCAGAGAACCTTTGATATGGAAAAAAGGGGCAAGTAGGATTTTATCTAGCTAGCCATCAAAGTGCCACCTCTTATTCATATCAACAAGTGCATTTTGTTACCCACTAGGATCTTCCATGGTTCATCACTTGATATACCTCTAACTATCCATTTGGTGAATAAATAAACCCCCTACGTCTTAGGATCCAATAGTCCCAACCATCCTCTAAGTTTTGGTTGAATTAAATGAAGCCATGAGGAAGGTCAAGATGTGATACTAAGTGTCACTTCATACCATAATGTCTCTTTTAATTTCAAGTAGTGATCTATTAAAAACATTTCTTTTTATCTTCATCTAGCTTGAATTAAAGCAATAAATGCTATTAGTTATTTATTACATTTTTATGTATACAATGTTTTCAACGTCACTTTTTAATTTAAAATTGAAGAAATGAAAACTTACAACTCTTATCAAATCTAAACAAAACCATGTTGTAATTAGCTCAAAGGCCTAATAACTAGATGTAGTTGACAAGCTGTCTCATATAGCAACATATTTTACAAAAAGATCAATCATACTAAAAAACTAAGAAGTTGTTGAAGTTACTTGGAGCATTTTATTTCACCTCCCTCTGGGTGCAAAAATTGATACTTGATCTTATCCAATTGTCTCTAATTTCTCACTCCATCTTTACGCTTAATCTTCAGCTGTGAACATTAAAAAATAAATTCAAACAGCATGTCTGAGTAAAACTCTAGTATATCTATTTCATGATGCAAATAATGATTAGTAAAATATGCTCGACATCTAATTTTCCAAACACATAACAAAATGCATTTACACATAGAATCTAAAACTACATTCTTATGAAGACCAATCCTAAAGATTACCTCCTTCGATCTCAAAGTATGGTAAAAGATAGTATAAAAATGCTAAAATATGGCATTCCATTTCTTTCTAACTTAAGGACAACTCCAAAAGATATATTTCAATTTTTTAGATTGATGAAAAAATGGTCATAAATTGGCTCTCAAGGACAAGAATCTTAATCTTCCACCAATCTTTGAATATGTTGCATTTCAAGTGAGTGG
Organism: Cupressus sempervirens; assembly: GCA_028749045.1. NCBI lineage: Eukaryota > Viridiplantae > Streptophyta > Pinopsida > Cupressales > Cupressaceae > Cupressus > Cupressus sempervirens. The sequence continues at coordinate 51,667,465 of CM053789.1, read as the reverse complement.
ACATCTTCATTCAGAGATCCTAAGGCACTAATGACTTGGAAAAAATAGAAATCCTTCAATCCTATTTTGTAGACTAAAGCAATCGTTGGTATTTAGCCAAGAAATCTAGGCAAGAGTATTAAAGTCCCAAATGTCATTGAAATGTTTAATGCCTTTTGTTGAAAAGATAGTGTGTCTGTTTAGGAAAATATACAACTAAGGGTTGTCCATGGTAGTGTACAAGCCTATTCCACCAAACTGAAGAACTGGCAAAGCTAAAACCTTGTTGTAAAGAGTTTTTTCTCCATTCCAAACAACTGCCAAGCTTGTTAAATGGATTGCAAAGGTAGAGAACCTCTGATATGGAAAAAAGGGGCAAGTAGGATTTTATCTAGCCAGCCAATAGAGTGCCACCTCCTATTCATATCAACAAGTGCAATTTTTTTACCAACCAGGATCTTTCACTATTCATCACCTAAAATACCTCTAACTATCCATTTGGCGGATAAATAAACCCCCCACGTCTCAGGATCCAATAGTCCCAACCCTCCTCTAAGTTTTGGTTGAATGCAATGAAGCCACAAGAAAGGTCAAGATGTGATACTAACTGTCACTTCATACCATAATGTCTCTTGTAATTTTAAGTAGTCATCTATTAAAAGCATTTCTTTTTATCTTCATCTAGCTTGAACTAAAGCAATAAATTCTATTAGTTATTTTTTACATTTTTATGTACACAATTTTTTCAACCTCACTTTTAATTTAAAATTGAAGAAATGAAAACTTACAACTCTTATCAAATCTAAACAAAACCATGTTGTAATTAGCTCAAAGGCCTAATAACTAGATGTAGCTAACAAGCTATCTCATATAGCAAGTAATATATTTTATAAAAAAAGATCAATCAAACTCAAAAACTAAGAAGTTGTTGAAGCTTCTTGGAGCATTTTATTTCACCTCCCTTCAAGTGTAAAAATTGATACTTGATCTCATCCAATTGTCTCTAATATCTCACTCCATCTTTACGCTTAATCTTCAAGTGTGAACATAAAAAAAATTTAATTCAAACAACATGTCTAAGTAAAACACTAGTATATCCATTTCATGATGCAAGCAATGATTAGTAAAACATACTTGACATCTACTTTTCCAAATACATAACAAAATGCATTGACACATAGAATGTAAAACTACATTCTTATGAAGACCAATCCTGAAGATTGCCTCCTTCTATCTTAAAGTATGATAAAAAAATAGTAGACATCCTAAAATATGGCATTCCATTTCTTTCTAACTCAAGGATAACTCCAAAATATATGTTTTAAATTTTTAGATTGATGACAAAATGGGCATAAATTGGCTCTCAAGGACAAGAATCTTAATCTACCACCAATCTTTGAATATGTTGATTATAAGGGAGTACACATCTTTGTTTAGAGATCCTGAGGCACTAGTGACTTGAAAAATATAAATCCTATTATGTAGAATAAAGTAGTCCTTGATATTTAGCCAAGGAATCTAGGCAAAAGTATTAATGTCCCAAATGTCACTAAAATGTTTAATGCTTTTTGTTGAAAAGATAGTGTGTATGTTTAGGAAAACATGCAACTAAGGGTTTTCCATGGTAGTATACAGCCTATTCCACCAAATTAAAGAAATGGAAAAGCTAAAACCTTGTTGTAAAGAGTTTTTTCTCCATTCGAAACAATTGCCAAGCCTACCAAATGGATTGCAAAGGCAGAGAACCTCTGATATGGAAAAAAGGGGCAATTAGAATTTTATCCAACTAGCCGACGGAGTGCCACCTCTTATTCATATCAACAAGTGCAATTTCATTAGGCACTAGGATCTTCCATGGTTCATCACCTGAAATACCTCTAACTATCCATTTGGTGGATAAATAAACTCCCTATGTCTTAGGATCCAATAGTCCCAACCCTCCTCTAAGTTTTGGTTGAATGCAATGAAGCCACGAGGAAGGTCAAGATTTGATACTAAGTGTCACTTCATACCATACTATCTATTTTAATCTCAAGTAGTGATCTATTAAAAGAATTTCTTTTTATCTTCATCGAGCTTGAATCAAAGTAATAAATGCTCTTAGTTATTTTTTACATTTTTATGTACACAAACCAAAGGGAATACCAAGATAACATGTAATCTGTCCATGTTTAATAAGATTCTATTGATTTAGAATTGAAGGAGGTACATGTTCAGCCTGGATCATTAATGCAAGAGCATCTTGGGTGTAAGAGAAATCTTGCATCACCCAAAAATATTTTCTTTTGTTTCTTGAATAAGGGTTGTTTCAATGCAAATTTTTTGTGTATGGAAGCTTGCTACTTAGTAAGTTAGTCATATGATCTCAAAATATACTAATTCCAAAGGTGAATATTCATCTTGGATATATCAACCTACCAGTTGAGGCTCAGTATCATATCATGAGTATTTGTGGATTCATTGCAGATTTTTAGTGTGCAATTTTGGTATAAAAACTCCAGGCTCACCGTTGGAGGCCTAAACATGTTTAGGTGAGGCTCAAAAACTAGGGAGATGGGTGCTTGCATGAATCCAAGCTTGTAGATTAGTAGCTGTAGATTCTGAAAAGTGGTTATAATAGCCAATCAGAGAAATGGTTTGAAGGTTATGGCCGTCCAAAGTTGGGTGGATCAAAACTTCCAAAATAAATGTCAAAAATGCATTTTTTTGACTCTTAATGTATTATTAGGGTTTGTAGGTGCTAGGTATTATGTTTGAGTGTCTAGAACCTTCCTGAGTGACATAAAATTACCTTTTCAAGAAATGCCCATACATTATTTAGGACAACTATGGGTGATAGTTTGTAGCTTTGTCTTGTTGATTACTATAATGAAGGTGCCCATGTGGGTTAGCATATTAAAATCCTAAATTCTAGAATTCCACATTTACATCGATAATATGAAGCCCATTTTTTTTTCTCGCAAGTTGTTATTATTTATTTGTTTCTATTATGTGTTTATGGTATTAAGGGGAGCAACCTTCATTAAGTGATATATTAGAGATGGAGTTCCTAAGTGTGTGGACAGATCACTAACTATGAGGTAGTTCACACTAGGACTGTGGTTTGGGCTAAGCATGTAGATTGATTGACAATTGTGAGGTAGTTTGCACTAGGCTTTTAGCAGAAGCATCAAAATGTGTCCTTGAAGAGAGCGTGATGGAAGAGTTGCAGGTGTTACAACTAAGGGTTTTAGAGCCCCCTAGAGATAGATGCAAGCATTGGAAGAACAAATGCGCAGGGGAATAAATCTTTTTGTAAGAGATGAAAGTGAGGATGAAGGTGAAGAAGAAGAAAATTTTGAAGTAGAGTTGGTTCTAAACCTAAAAGAAGAAAGGTGTTTTAAGGCCATCTACAAGATTGGAAAAAGACCTAAGTTTGAGGTTCCCTTATTTTTGGGAAATCTTAACCCAGAGGAGTTCATCAACTAGATCAATGATATGGAGGAATACATTCAGTATGAAAATATTAAGGATCTTGATGTTGAAGATGGTAGCCACGATAGATATCTTTATCTCTAGAAATATGAATGTTATTACTATTATTGTTATTTTTTGCTAAAAAGGACACATGTTTTAATTCTAATATTAAATGTAATGGCATGTGTCATTCGACATGAATTGAGGCATGGAAAGTCAAATAGTTTTTATTGTATTTGTAATAAAGAGTCTTGCTTTGGGATTTTGGAGAGACCTTTGATTGGAATGTGAAGATTCTCTCCTTATGTTATATATGGGTGAATGCACCTAGTTGTGGTGCCAAAAAGATGACACACAACTCAAATTTTTAAATTTCTAAAAGAGCGCATGCACTTTTTAAGAGCTCTGTAAATTGGCTATAGACCTATGGCCCATTCCATTTTACTTTATTTCTTTGTATTGGTTTCTTCTTTCCCCTTAATAACATGCATGCAATTTGTAGAATTTGAAGAATTTTCTCATTCTCCTTCTCAAAATGGCTCCTCATCAGCAAAGATCAAGATCAGGATCATCAAGTATGTTTTCTACTCATCTTTCTGCATTGTTTTATATGTCTTTGCATTGTTTTATATGTTTTTGCATTATTTTATATGTTTTTGCAATTTTTCTTCAAATTTTTTTATTTATGTAAACTGCAATTAGTTTCTTATTAGGAAATGTGAATAATCAACCACCAAATCCCTAGCTTGATCAACAAAATCAAATTGAAAACTCTCCACAAGATCAAAATCAAAACCCTCCACAAGAAGAGCAAAAAATTTCACAAACTTCACTAATTGAAAACCTTTGCCTAGCACCTAAGAAAATATAATGAATGAAATAGAAAGAGGGAAAAATGAATTAGAAGAAATCATTGGTAGATTGAAAGCTTGTAGGAAAACTAATCCTATGAGAGCACAATTGGCATCCTCCTTTGAGTCCATTATGAGTCATGTAACTTCTGTTAGTAGTCAGTTGGATATTTGGCATGTTAAGGAAGAAGCTCAAAGAAAATATTATGCAAATAAATTATCCTATAAAGATGTAAGAAAAAAAGACATAGAAAAAGGTAGCATGTGTGCATTGTTTAAAAAGCTTGAAGAATAAGACACTATTAAACATACAACTAAAAGATTCCCCATCCATTGGTGCATACATGATGATATTAGAAATAAATTTTGGGATAGATGGTGGATGGTCTTTGATGTCCCTCCTTGCAATAATCATGAGGTTCCAATGTATTTCTTAAAAAAATTGTATTGTGAATTTTTCCTTGGGGAGATCCCCAATTATTTGATATGTTAGATTCTTAGGATAGAGGTGGGGGGGGGGGGAGAGAGGGGGAATCATTTGAGAGGCTAGGGTCATGTTGTGACCCTAATGTAGTTAGGGTTCATGTTGTTAATCCACAAGGTGAGCATGTGATTATTCCTTCAGTTGTGAAGGAACATGTAGAGACCAATACTCTAAGAACTATCAATGTTTTGACATAGACCCTCATTCATTGCGTCAGTCTGTTAGTTGATGAGGAGCCTTATTTGTGTCATGGTCACATGTGCACATCATGTGGATCCTTATGTATGTTTGACAGTCATGTTGGAGACACTATGGATGATGGGATAGTCACTAATGTGTTCTTGAGTGACACATTTGGCATTGACACACAGGTAAATTACAATTCTAATAAACCAATTTGATCACATTTTGTATGTACAATGAATGATTAATTAATTAACATGTCTTGACATTGTTCATGATTCAGGGTAAGAGTGTTGATAGCCCTAGTACAGATTCCTTGGCCCCATTTTATGTCCCGTCGATGAGTCGAGAGGTATGTATCAATTTAATCATTTAAATTAATACATATATTTATTAAGTAATCATATGAAGGATTGAAAAAAAAATTATGCATGTTTATTAGTTCTCTACTAAACTAGTGACATTCACAAGGGGCTCTAAGCCTAGGCATGATACAAGCTTCGTAGAGGTACATTTTGTTTCATGTTAATTTAATTCATTTGATTATATTTGTTTCATGTTACATGTTACATGTAAATTGTATTATATGATTAGCAGTTGTTGACATCTGAGACTCCTCATCTTTGCCAGTCCATCAATCATGGAGTTGTTGTAATGATGACTAGCTCAAAGCCATTGATTGAGGTATGAAAGAATTTTCATAGTTTTAGTTGTTATTTATAATATTTAGTATTGAAATTTAAAATGGTATTTATAAGTATGATCAAGTGATTATATTGATTGAGTTTTTTTAGGGTCTTGTTACTCTCAATCATATGCAAGCCTTTAAGGTGGATGTATAGAGTGACTATTTGATGGCAATAAGAAAATAATTAATTATGTGTGCACATATATTTGATTTCAATGGATAATAATTATTGATTTATATCTACTTTGTTCATATAAGCTCTAGTTAGAGAGGAGCCTAAACAAGAGGATGAGCGAACATGTGAGGAAGACCCATCATCCCCATCATCTCCCTCAATGCAATGACTAAAGATCCCTAAGAATTTGTTTCCTTCTCCTCATGAGAAGGAGAAGATATAGGGATATGCACACATGTATAGGAATTAGTGGACATATATCTTGGATTTTATGTTAGTGGACATATTCAACATACATTTTATGTATATATGAAATTTCATATTTTATGTATGATATACATTTGATGCATGCCATTATTAGACTTATGACATTATTGCTTATCATAATATATGCTATTTTTTTCATGTATGGCATTATTGGTTATCATAATATATTATATGTTTGTTCATGTATGACATTATTGGTTATCATAATATATTATATGTATGTTCATTTATGACATTAGTGGTTATCATAATATATATCTTGTTTTTCTTGTTTACATTTTAAGTACATTTCATGTATTTCATTTTAATGTAATTTGCATCCAAAATGATGCAGAGTGCTCACACCAAAAGCTAGTAAATTCCTGACAAGAACAATTTTAAGGAAAACTACATTTCCCACTTTCCTAGGTGTCTTCAAAGACTCTTTCCAACTTGGTAATAGCACTGAACAAACTTCTACCTAACTTCACAAAACTACTTGATCACTTTCCCTATTCAAGACTTGGGAAGCATTAAGGGAAAAATGAGAAAATTTAAGAAATGGATCCTAATCAACTTCTTACTCCAAACTAACACTTAGACACTTCAAGGAACACCTAATGATGAGATTTCCATGACTAGTTTACTCTCCTAACATGTATTTTTCAAAAAAATTCTTAATAGGCCTAATTGCCCTTATACCCCTTTTGTGGTTTTTGGACAACAACTTTGTTTTTCTTCACCAAACCTGGAAAAAAAACTAGGTATTTGGGTATTGATGCAAGAAGGAGGTGGTGTTACTAGATTCTTATTACCAAACTCTCATCACTAAGCTTCTTTCAAGCCTACAAAATATATTATCATCAGTCCCTCAGGACTCTTCCAAAGATAGAGACCAAGTGGTTGGCCTGTTCCTTATGCCACCCTCACCTATTCCAAATGTCTCTACCTAACCCTTCATAAACTCAACCAAATACCTCTCAAAATACCCAACACCTCTAGTACCTTACAGGGAGGATCTTTCACAACACCATACCCCAATAAGCTTCCAAAAGGCTTAACTCATTGCTAATTAAGTGGTTTCAACATTCATAAGGTGTTATACACCTTAGTGGACTTCAACACATAAATTTTCACAAAAAAACCTAAAGATGCTCTTTCTTGTAACCTTATCTTTGGGGTTTTATGGTAGGAAATAAAATCTCTCCAAAAAACTACAAAGACAATGAGGATTAAGATACACAATACTAAGCTTTACTAAATTCCAAAAGCATAGACTCCTAACTGTTCAATAAAGCATATAACTTGTAGGCCCGTATCTAGAAAAATAGACCTAAAACATACCTTATAACTCCCAACTCATTAAACTTTCAAATAAAAATAACAAATGAACTTTTTGATAGTTTTACCTTACCAAGATCTGACAAACTTATGACTTTCTAAGTCCTAGCTGTTGAGGAGTTACACAAACCTCCAAACCCTTGTTATAATAAGGGTTTCCTTGCTAAATAAGATAACTATATCACAAACTTCTATCTCTCATTTATTCCATTCTTCCAAAAGATTCTTAAACATCCTATGAGCAAAAACAATATTCCAAAATGCATGCAAATCATACACCAACCTATGCCATGTTCTTATTTGATGATTCACTGTATTTTCTTTGCAACAACATGTAATTTGCTGATTTTCAGCCAACTCTTCACAAAGGGAACTAATTATATTTCTAAACCATGTGATGGATATTAAGACAACCAATAATATCTTTAACATCTTCTACTAACTCCATTTATTGATAACATGGAGCTAAAGTGGTGTTCCATTCTGACAAAGTATGGGTTTGTTGTTCTAAAACATGGAATATTTGACAATAACTCAATGATCCTATATACAAGTTTAACATTAGTAGCAATTATTTTCCTTATAAAAAGAACTTAAAAATCACCAACACTTTGAGACAAAGGAGAAGATACTAAGACTGTAACTCAAATACTAGTATATGTTGATTTTCATAGAAAACAGAACAAACTTGTGTTAATATACAAAGTTAAACATCATAATCTGCACTTTTCTACTCCACCTCTCTTCTTCTATGTCTTCTACATGAAAATTTATTGTTATTATATAAACACATGAAATTTCACTTCCTCTAAGAGATTGACCAAGATGGATGCTTGTTCACCTTCCAAGACTTGTCATTTTTTTGCAAAAAATTGTTGACCACAACTTTTTGGCAATTTTAATTTTTTTTGCACATATTTGCACTTTATGATTTCTCATTCTTTCTAGACACTCTAAATAGGTCCATGTTAGTGAAAAAATTGTCTTTTCTGATTAAACAATAATTGATTCTATGCCCAAAACATGGAAAATCCAATAATATTCACAATAGTTGGGAAAACATAATACTTATCTGTTTCCCTCTACATTTATAGATACAACTCCCTTTACAAAGATTTATCAATAAGCTCAAAAGAAACTAACAATAAATAAATACACACTTTTACCAGAAAGTGCATAAGGATCACTCATGTACTCTTAGGTACCCAAGTAATAGTTTACATACTTATTTACAAAAAAAAATGAAAAGCTCATAGTCCTTTCACTAGCAATAATCTATCTAGAAGCTAAACACCACCATAGTTTGAATTAATCATGCAAGACAATAAATGAGAATGGACCACGAAGAAATAACAATAGATATTACATGTGACTGATTATCATAGCTCACAAAGTATCCATGATCAAATTGCTTCAAGCACCAAGTTTTAAAGCATAATATGTATGTATGTATGTATGTATATATATATATATATATATATATATGTATGTATGTATATATGTATGTATGTATATATATATATATATATATATGTATGTATGTATATATATATGTATATATATATTATATATATATGTATGTATGTATATATATATGTATATATATATTTAAAAACCTCCTTCAGTGCAACATTTTTTGAAAAGCATTTATATATATTCTATCTATCTATTGTTGTTTCTATCTAATTAACTAAAAATAATAGTAACTTTATCAAAGTGTTTTTTTGGCTTCTAATAATCTAACCCCTAACTAGTTAAAAGCTCTAGCATTTATAATTCTTACATATCCAAAAAGGCCTCCATAATAGCCCAACCTTTCGGTAAAAAATAGTCACAAGCAACAAAGACAATTTTAGAAACAGTTGTAAAAAAGATAAACATAAAGTAACTAATTCAACTAAACTTCATCGCCAGTTTTCTCTCTGTTAGCTATGGTTTTCTTTACTAGCTTCAATCTCTTGAAGGCATTCATGAATTACTAGATTTCATGGGAGTATGGGTTTTTCAGGCTCAACAATTTGGACCTACAAATATCCTTCTGCCATTTGCGCTCTTTAATTCTTCAGCTTTACCACGACATGAGGTTCTTATTTAGATACAACATCAATTCAATGTTTTCCAGTGTAGTGAAGTTTCTAGGAGTAGGTATATGATTGTCTTTGATTTTTGTCATAGTGTCATTGAAAATTCTAGTTAAGACCTCAGATTCCATATTGCCATCTTCAAATTGTGAAATCCATGTGGGATTAGCAACATGCATATCATTTAGGAGCTCTTTGTGCATCCGAGCGATCTTAGTATCCACTAATCACATTTCCTTAATGGCTTCTTTGTAAAGAGACTCCTTCCAACCCATATTACTTTTCAAGATGAATAGCATGCATGAATCTATAGTTTTCATAGGATTTTCACTAAGAAATTTTAGTACTCCATGTTTTTCAACCTCATTAACTTGAAACACGATGGCTTGGCATCAGTTCTGATCAGCCTCCCATACTGGTACTAGGGTTTGAATCTTGCCCAATAGTGTCTCTCCCTTTTCACATGTGGTAGTGAAATCCAAGATGAATTTACTATCTTTCTTTATTATAGAGGCCACCTAGTCCTATATTGCATCCAATAGTAGTTTTCCCTTTTGCATTTGTTCAACTAACTATTGGCTATGTAAGGAGTTGGGATCAAAACACTATGGGGTCTGAACTAGTGGAAGAGCACCTAAATTTATTAATAAATCTATATAGGCAGCCATGGTAATTACTAGCACCTTTAGTTCTTTCTTTTCTTTGCTATCTTTCTCTAATTGGTTCAGCATGTGATTTGCAGAGAATTTGAAAAAGTCATTACCTATGTCTCTATTAATGGCTCCTAACTCCATAGTAGTGACCTTAAAGCCTTCAGTATCAATTTCTCTAGATTCATTCTTCTATTTTCATGTGGCCACTTCTACCATTACTTTTCCCATTACTGGATCTTTGATTAGATGTGCATGAATTTTTAATTTCTTGCTGTTAGATCCATAGGCCACATATCCTTAACAGGTGTAGACATAGGCTATAGATTCCTCTTGTTGCTAATTGAATTAGAAAACCAAGATGGGATAGTAGGAGTAGTGGAAATTCCTTGAGCTTCCTTGATGGGAGTCATGAACTTGGGTTGATCTAATTTAAGAGCTTCAATTAGCTATAAATCACCATTAGGATTATCTTAAAAACTAAGTTCCTCACCTAGACCCTATTCTTGAGCTATCATCTTCTCTTTTAGAATTTCCTATTGCATGAGTGCCTCAGATTTGGTCTTGGACCTAGTTCTTGGGGTTGTGGTTTGTCTATGAGATGACACTATGTTTTTCTTACTAGGAGTTGACAAACTACCTACAACATGAGATGAAACCACAATGTCAGAAGCTAGTGGTTCAGAGAAAGAAACCATCTTTGGAGATTTTTCAATTTTCTTTTCATTGAAAATCCTCATGTTTCTTCTCCTTAGCTAGTTATCTATGTGAGTGAGAATAGATCTGGTCCTCAAGTTTATATCATCCTCTTCTCCTTGGCTTCAATCTACTTCCAATTGTTTCAACTCACTTGCCTCTTCCCATCCTGGTTGAACAATGTCTGAACCATCTTCAACCATCCCTTCTAGTTGGAATTTCAGCTTGAGAGAACCAATTTGTGGAAGTGTTAACCTCGAGTGATCTCTTCTTAACACTTCTTCATCATCATTTCAATCTTTCCATAAATCCTCTAAATGTAGAACTGTAGGTGATTGACCTTTTAAACCAAGAACTTGGGCTACAAAACCTTTGTTGTCAAAATCTCTCCTCCCATAATAGGATCCAAAATTGAAACTAAGTAAATTGCGTTTGATGACCAAGGCATTAATCATGCTACTATAGGTTAAATGGCCAAGCTTAATAGGAAAAATTGATTCCCAATTTTCTTGAGATAGGTTTTCCTTTATTAATGAAAATAATTGTCTAAAGACTTTGGCTAAGAAAACAAATCTAGTGCATAGCAAGTAAGTTTCACTAGTTCTTCTTCAAATCCACCTACCCTCAAATAGGTGAATTTAGGAAGCTCAATAAAATAGCTCACATAATTTTGAATCAACTTTTGGGCTTCAAAGGATAACCTTGGCATTGGTGCCTTTTAAAAGCTCAAATGTACACTCTTTATTAGCACATCATGCACTTTTCTAAAATCTTCTAATACCCCGTCTCTTTGGAGCAAAGGGCAATATTGGTAGATAGTTACATCTTCACTCCAAGTTTCATGTGGGAGAGAGGTAATATTACTAATGTAGGCAATGAATTAGGTCAAATAGGAAGCCATATAGAAATTTTCTCTAGATTCCTTAGCATGCGTAAGTTGACTTCTCAATGAACTTGCAATTAAGTCAACCCAATCCAACAACTATTCTCCTTTCAAAATGATTTCTACATAGTGATACATCTAGTCTTAAAAAAGAAAAACATTTGCCAATCCTTTGATCCAGTGTAACAAGACCATGAGTTCATGAATATGAGGTTTCATATGGTCTTTGGTGACTATTTTGGGCAACATTGAACCACTTTCTAGCCATGGTGTTATGGTGCTTGTCTAGACTCTCCTGATACTCCACTAAAGACTGGGTAGGATTAAATGCAGAAAAGGTACATTCAAATAGACGTAAAATTGAGAAAATGGTTTTCCTAGAAATAGATAACATAGATTCCCCATCTTTGTTCAAAATTCTTTTGATTCTTATATCATAGTGGTCAATGCATAGTTGAAGTAACTCAGGACTCAAAAGAGTAGGGGGAAAGTTGCAGCTACAATTAAACCACTGGTTAAAATTTATAGACAACCATTGGCCTTGTCATCTTTCTCAAGGAAATTGGGTTGCAACTTCTCTATCTTGACACCTTCCAAATTGGTATCACAAATGATAGGCCTTTTACATTCTAAACTAGAAATGTTTTCGAAGAAATGTAAAATAGACTTCATTTCAAGCAAGGAAATAAAATCCCAAAACTAATTCTTTCTTTGAAATACAGAGGATAGAGAAAAGGTTGAGAGGTTTCTTGTATTCTCACTTATAGTTTGCTAAGAAAAACCAAACTTTTTTCCTTCACTTTCTACCACTTCTTCAATTCATTCTTTTGCACAATAAACAATAAAATGGGAAACTTGTGTTCTTTTATAGGGAAAGAATAAAATACATGTCAAAGTATGACCTCATAATGAGACATTCATGGTGAATTAGTCACAGTTTAATTCACATGATTGAAATCCATGACAAGACCTATTTATTTAATAATTCCCCTTTATGGCTGTCTTTGCAATGATCACCTATTTCAGACAAACAATCTATCTTTCGGGTGAAAGATTTCCCCCTTCTAAGTTATGATGACAACCATTCTCATGTTTGAAATGAAATTAATTAAAACATGAACTCTAATCATCGCTTCCTAACACCTTAATTTATGCCTTGAGAACTAGGACTCCTTAGGGAATCACAAGCACTGTTCACCCAAAAACTTTTAGTAGTAGAACCACTTCAAACTACTTCAAACTAAGGTTAAAAGGGGTTAGAAGCAATTCAAAAGAATATCCTCATAATTCTTAGTGGGTTCCACTTATAGGAAAAAAAATTAGTATCAAATCCTTTGGTTGAACTTCTTTGAACTACTTCAAACTGAGGTTCGGAGAGGTTTAAAGAGGTTCAAGGCATAAGAGATGCGACATACAACATAGGGTAAATCTCCATATGCAAGGCTTGATAATATTCAGGAAATATGAAACTAAGGAAAGCTAGTTCAATAGTTAACTTGGATAATCCAAAGGAACATAGAGAAAAACCAAACAATGGTGAATCAAAATAAGGCTAATAGTCCAACATCTCAACATGACATTTTAACACTTCATTGCACTCCATTTATGGTCTTGTATGGAAATTTTCCACTTTTGACTTACTTTGACCCACATTTCTTAACACATGAACTTACTTCACCATAATTGAACACTAAATACATGAATTACAAAACTAACTCCCTAACCTATCATGACACAAAAACCTATTGACTCCAAAATCCAAGGAGATGGTCAGGGTGCTCCTGCACCATACTCCCCTTGTTGAAAAATACTCAAGTACCTTGAGTTTGTTGTTGGGACTTTGTCTGGTGTTGATGTTTCCTCCTTGTTCACTTTTTTGCCACCTTGTCCAATCATTGTGCTTCATCTCCTTCATCTTGTTCCAAATGATTTTGATCTCTGCTATCTTTCCTGGAGGCCTAATTGTGATCTTCAATTCTTCAACTCTATCTTGGAGTAAAGGAATGATCAACATTCTGCTAATATCTGGTGGTTTCCTTATCTAAGGTACCTTGGTTGCACATGAACCAATCAATTTCATCTTCACCCAAGGTTTACCTTGCCTTGGTGACACAAACACAATATATTGATTACTCATCATGCTATTTGCCAAAAATGATGGCTTCATCAACAACTTTATCCTTACTATATTTACAATTTCAGTCCTCTAATTACCAAGAAAGCATGTGAAAGTATAAAATGAAAAATGTGCAAAAAATGTAAAATTGTCAAAAATGGTGTTGTTATCAACATTTTTTTGCAAAAATGAAAGGTCATCCATCTTGGACAAACTCTTAGAGGAGGTGAAGGTTCATGTTATGGTATAAAAAATGTAATGTCATGTAGAATATTAGGGGAGTTACATGATCACAGTACCTATGTGCTATCTTTATATAAAGTGGAGGAAGATTTAAAGGTTCCCTTGGTTATTTAAGATCACCATCTTATAATTTGACACCATACCTTTGTTTCTTATTATGGATATGGCTGGGAGTCATTGAAAATGTGACAATGGCAATGAAACCCTCATGGAGATAAGGGTTTGAAGAATCTTCCTTCTACTTAATGACAAGAGCCTAGAAGTCATTAGTTGGAAAGGTTTTGATGAGGTAATGGAGTATTGAAGTTTTTTTCTCAAGTTCTTTGAGAGTTTTGTGAGATTATAGTTTATAGTTTAGTATTGATAGGTGATTGGGAGATTTTGATTTCTTACCTAAATTCTAAGCTTGGGCTACAATCAAGTGCCCTCATTAGGTCAGTTTACTTGTAATGGTGTTTGGATCCTACTAAGGTGTATATAACCTTATGAATGTTTGAAAATCACTTTATGGGTAGTGAGTTAATCCTTTGGAAGTAATTTGGAGTATGGTGTTGTGAAATATCCTAGAGGGTGTAAGGTTGTGGAGGTGTTGTGTGTTGTGTGAGATGGTTGAGTTCATGAAGGTTTAGGGAGAGATATTTGGAATAGGTGACTGTGTCATGAATAATATACCAACCACCTAGTCTCTAGCATTGGAAGAGTCCCAAGGGATTGAAAGAAGTATGTTTGGAAGGCTTGGAAGAAGCCTAGTTATAGAGTTTGGTAAGAAGGACAATCTTAACATCTCCTACTTGCATTACCAAATCCAAGCCTTGTCCACAAAATCAAAATTTTAAAGACTAAAAACACCATATTTTCATAGTAGGGCATGTTCATTAACCCGTTTGATCATCTGAGAAAATGATGAAACTTAGGAATCTTAATCTACCTACCCTAACCTTAGGAATTTCTCAAAACATTTGTTGAACGTACACTTTGTGCCTCCTCTAACTTCATAGAGGGTATGTTCATCATTTGACATTAATTCCAACTGATTACTAGTTGGTTTGATTGGTTAAAAGGTCAATTTTAACATTTTCCAAAAAATGCTAAAATTGCCAAAAGTTGTTAGCAACTTTTATTGCAAAATGCAATTTTTGCACTAACTCTTCCTATAACTTAACCAAGTGGTTTTTGGTAAAACATAGGACATATATAAGGTTAAATGAATCTCAAAACACTTATTGAGTCATATTATTAAGAAAAAAAACAAAAAAGAAAAAATCCTTAGGAGTAAGGCAACTTGGGTTTATAGGTGACCTCAAATTCCTTGACATTAAAAACAAGGATTGACTTATTACCATAATAAAATAACATGTTCAAAATGACGTGTATGATCATCCCTTTACCTTCTATCATGAGTGTCCATCATTAGATGAGATGATATATCTAGTTGTCACCTAGGTGCCCTGCACCACAAGTTTTAACATCACTTGAGATGGGGCCGCAAAATCAAAATGGAATCCAATCACCAAAAATAGAGAGAGGTTATTGTAGGTTTCAAAAACACAATCTTGTAGCACCTAGAATTGTATCCATACCTCATATGAGGTCAATTCAATTTGGCATGCCTGAGAACATTCGAATAGTTAACAAGATAGGACAAGCTTGGAACTAGGGTTTACCTAGCCACCCAAAGCTAATAGAAGAGATAGTTTGATCCCATTATGAACTATTAGAGAGATTCAATAGTTGGCAAATTTTTATTGGCCAACACTACAAGTTTCAAGATCACTTGAGATGGGGCTGCAAAATCAAAATAGAATCTAATCTCCAAAAAGAGAGAGAGGTTATTGTAGGTGTCAAAAAAATGATCTTGTAGAACCCATAATTGCATTAATAACTCACACAAGCTATGAGATATTCCCCATCAAAGATTTTTGCCCTATGGCATTTAGTGATTCTTAGAGTCAATTTGGTTTAGCATGCCAAAGACTGTTTGAGTGTCAACAAGATGGGATGAACTTGGCTAGGGATTAATCAACCACCTAGAGCTGATAGAATAGATAGTTCAATCCCATGATGAATGGGTAGAGAGATTCAAAAATTGGAAACTTTGTAGTAGCCAACACTACAAGTTTCAGCATCACCTAAGATGGGGCCGCAAAATCAAAATATAATCTACTCTCCAAAAAGAGTAATAGTTTATTGTAGGTGTTGAAAACAAAATCTTATAGCACTTAGAATTGCATCCATACTTTGCATGAGCTCTGAGATATGCCTTGTCAAAGATCGCTACCTTATGGCATTTAATAAATCCTAGGGTCAATTTGGTTCAACATGCCCAATAATGTTCAACTAGTCAACAAGATAGGAAAAGCTTGGAACTAGGGCTTACCTGACCACTTGAAGCTAATAGAATAGATAGTTTGATCCTATGATGAATTGTTAGAGAGATTCAATAATTAGCAACTTTGTACTAGCTGACACTACAAGTTTTAGCATCACACGAGATGGGGCTACAAAATCAAAATAGAATCCAATATCCAAAAAGTGAGAGAGGTTATTGTAGGTGTCGACAACATGATATTGTAGCACTTAGAATTGTATCCATACCTCACATGAGCTCTGAGATATGCCATGTTAAAGATTACTACCCTATGGCGTTTAATGACTCTTAGGGTCAATTAAGTTTGGCATGCTTGAGAACATTTGAGCAGTCAATAGGATGGGATGAGATTGGAACTAGGGTTTATTTGAAAATTTGGAGCTAACAAAATAGAGAGTTTGATCCCACAAAAAATGGCTAGAGAGATTCAAAAGTTGGTGACTTTATACTAGCCGACACTACAAGGTTCAACATCACCCAAGATGGGGCTACAAAATTAAAACACAATCCAATATCCAAAAAGAGAGATAAGTTATTGTAGGTTTTAGAAACATTATCTTTTAGCCCCCAATATTGCATCCATACCTTGCATGAGCTCCGAGATATGCCTCATCAAAGATTGTTGTTGTATGGAATTTAATGACTCTTAGGGTCAATTTGGTTTGGGGTGCCTGAGAATGTTCAAGTAGTCAACATGATGGGATGAGCTTGAGACAAGGGTTTACTTGGCCACCTAGAGCTAATAGTAAACAAAATTTGATTTCACAATGAACAATGAGAGAGATATCATCAAGATATGTATGCTTAGGCCACTTTGTGCAAGATTCGAGCAAAAGTTGCTACTTAGGAAAAATTGGGTCTTTTAGATTTTTTGGTCAAGATAGCCTAGGATTAGGTGTTTTAAGTTGTTTTTTTGATAATTTAAAACCTTTTCCAAGTCCTAAAAGTTAAATCTAGTGAATTTTGCAAAAGTTGTACTTTTTGTGCAAAATTGCAAAAGTTGTAAAAGTTGCTCAAAAATGCAACTTGGTTGAAAAATAGTGTGAAATCTGAATGGAAACCTTATAACCTTTCAAAATATGTTTTCCATACTCATATACCTGAGCATGGCAAGTTACAATTTTCTAAACCTCCATTTGCAACTTTTTGCAAAAATTGTAAAAGTTGTTCAAACAACTTTGCAACTTTTGTGCAATTTTTGCTCTTTACATCTTTTGATCAAATGGGTCCATCTAGGGCTATTCTAGGACCCTAGTTAAGATTTCTATGACCTCTAAGGTAACCAAATACCTTAGTTTCCCATCCTCAACAAATCTTAACCTATTGAGCAACTTTTGACCAACCTAGGAATTTGAGTGTTTCCCCATGTTGAAAACCTTATAACCTTCCAAAATATGCTTCCCCATGCTCAAGTACCTAACCATGGGTAGTTAAAACTTCCCAAACTATCATTTTCAACTTTTTGCAAAAATTGAAAAATTTGCTCAAGCAACCTTTTGAGCAATTTTGTAATTTTTGAATAATTTTTGCTCTTTACATCTTTTGATCAAATGAGTCCATCGAGGACCATTTTAGCACCCTAGTTAAGATTCCTAGGACCTATTAGGTAAAAAAATACCTTAGTTTCCCAAACCTATCAAAATTTGACCTTAGGATTCCATCTTTTTGTAATTATAGTCAATCTAATGAACCAATTGGATCTGCTCTACATTTAAGTGTCTCATGTATTTTCTCGTGGTCTCATGAACCTTCTAAAGAGTCTTATTGTGTGGTTTTACACCATATTTTATCAAGTGGAAATTTGACACAACAACAAGGTTTGAATAATGAAGAATCTTCCTCTCTATTTGCCAATCCCCAAATAATGACAAGTTAGGGTTCTTCATAGAATATGTCTAAGCCATGTGCCAATTACAACCACTACACCTATATGGTACTCTAAACCTTCACCATCTATAAGAGAGTCATCCAATTTTTTTTGGCCTAGACACAATGACACAAATAATAATCTATCCCTTCTTTATTGTCTCTAGGTGTAATAACAACAAAAATATGGCTTGCAGTGATAAATGTACAAAATGTGGTCATTAATTCAACAAATACTTAGGTAAAAGTTATAAAGTTACATATTCAGGTTACAAAGATATATATTAGCAAGCTACACTAGATTAGAAAAGTAATCAAAGTTAATGGATGAATCCATATCTACCATTTCCAGTGCTTGTGGGGGATAATAGGTGTCAATTGGGTCCAAAACTCGTATATCCCATTTGTCTACCCATTCAGTCAACTCACTCTCATCCCAATTTTCCTTAGCACATGATGGATAATAGCATACCATTTTTCATGTGTAGATACTCCATGAACCTACATCAGTACTTCTAAAAGAATTCAACTCGCTTGATCCTATTAGTGTATAACAATCCCCATATGGTGCAATGTTAGTATTATCCATCAACCAAAAAAACTACAAACCATAGACTCACCTTCCTTACCTAGACCCATTATAGAATTACACCACTAGATGATGGATTTTGCATATATCAATATTGCTCCATCTTTGTACTTTAGTTCTTCATGAGATAAGGCTCTTTTGATGCATCCATTTTCACCATCATCTTCTCCCTTTCCATGACTAATCTCTATGAAATTTCACATATATTGAATTCTAGAAAACCTCTACATCCTACTCAACCAATAGAACATTTGTGCATTCTTGAATTGAGATGCACAATTGTCTGACCAAATAATGTCTCAGCGATATGGTATGCACCTATCAACCAAATATCCATAAAATAGTTAAACACAACCATGTTCAAACTCCATAGAATGTGATCGATCATCGCTGATTTAGAAATGGTACTCCTTTTATATCTTCATGTCATCCTCTATAATTGTAGGTGAATACATGAATGTTATGTGAACAAATATGGAAACTTATTGAGAAGTATAATATTTTTCTTGCACTTCATTTTGTGATTGTAGTGTGTATTTCTCTACAAAGTCTACAAAATAAAGATGGTATCTAGTGGAAATGAATCCTTGCAAAACTTGAATTGTAAATCTAGCAATCAAGCTCTATGTGTATGCCTTGCATACTCATAAATAATATTTTCACAAAAAATCTTCATGAACTCATACACTAAAATTTTTTCAATTACAAAATTGTTGAGATCTGATTGAAAAGATCATTGTTGAAAGAGATTATTGAGAGATGGAGATTGTTAAAGAAGACTATGTGTTTCAATCATTCTTTTGTAAATGATATCAAACCTGCTATTTTTTGGTAAGGAAACTGCTTATAAGATCAAAGTACTATCACTTAGTTGATTAGTGAGGAGGATTTGATCAATAAGATGTAACAAAAGCACCTAGAGGAAAGGTTGAGTTATGATTATGTAATGAAGTACAAGGATCAATTAAGAAAATGATGACATGATTTATTGATAATCTACTTCAGATTACAAATGTTGGCTACACTAAGAAAGTTCAAAAGAACAAGTTACACAAAGTTTTTCTGCCAAGCTTGACCGAGTGGATAGTAGGTGTTGAGAAAAGATAGTGCAAGCAAAAATTTAGTTGGATTTGAGTAAAAAAAAAATTTAGTGGATGTCAAGAAAGACAATTGATGTCAAACAAAGTTTAGTTGATGTCGATCATTAGTAAACTTTAGTTGATTCCGAGTGATTTTACAATGGATGCCGAACAATATAGTATGTATCAAGCATTAGAAGGTTGATAATGCCAAGCTATTGCATTATTTTAAAAATTGAAGATTCACTAAATATGAGCTAACAAGTTTTTTTTCTTTAAACTTGCGAACTAGGAGGAAGATAAAGTTAATGAGCTGGTGGCACAAAATTTGAGGTAAATAATTTTTAGACAAATTCAAAGTGGAATCTAGAGAAGTTTCTAGAAGAGAAATGAGATACTGGGTAGATACATTGTATCCTACCTAATCCATCTAAACCCTAAATTGGACAAGGAAAATGAGCAGGGAAATATCCTAATTTTCTATTTATAGGAATGTATGGTCATGAAAAAAAGTTTTCATGTGTGAGAACCTAAGAAAGAAGAGGTGTTAAAGGTTCTACTTCATCAAGTGACCTAAGAGGAGAATCTGCAATGGCATGTTAAGCAAGAAGGCTTAAGGAGATGAATGCTTGAAAGGTGAACAAGCTACTAGAGCTACAAAGTATGAAGGCCAAACATAATTGAGGATTGAATAGAGATCTATAATCTACAAGAGAAGTTGTAAGTTGTATCTGATCAAAGGTCTACTATTACTCTCTAACAATTGTATTAGTCTAGGGTAAATTCTTTGGATTAATGTTGACCTAACAGTCATTTGTAAATCCTTTAACTAGGTGGCATTCCAAGTGAATGGCCTAAAGTCCTCTAACAAGGATCACTTCTAACAAAGTGATTAAAATCCCTTAACTAGGTCACTTATAAGAGTGTGTATTGTAACCTTTAATATAGTTGGTCTTTCACAGGGCATCACTTCAAAAGAGTGAAAAGGAGTAGCATGTTACTATTTTTAATTCCCAAATGGAGTTTCCATGTAAATCATTATGTCAAGTGTTTCGATGAATTTGTTATGTTTCATTCTTTACATTTTTGCAAGTTGATTTGACAATAACCTACAAGTTTTAGTGATTGCATAATCTTATGGATGCATGCATTGATATGAATGTTTTATGGGCTCACTAAGATATGAAAAGTTTTATTTATACATCTAGACCTTGGATAACTAATTCACCCCCCCCCCCCTCAGTTATTCTAAAGTATCCCAACAATTGGTATCAAAGCCATCTTCTTAAGAGGACTAGTTTTAAGTTACTCAAAGCACAAAGATCAAGATGTCTAAAAGAGAAGTACCCAAGCTCAATAGAGATAACTTTCCTATATGGAAAATTTTGATGAAGCTACACCTTGGAAGACTTGGAGATCATGCACAATCTACTATTTTTGTGGAACATGTTGATCCAATTGGAGTTCTAATTGCTAAAGATATGAAGAAGAAGAAGAAAGAACACAATCAGGTGATGTTGGAGATTGTCTTTGCCCTAAGCTATGTTAAATTTGATGATAAAAAAGGTCTTGATAGTGCAAAGAAAATGTGGGATGCCATAGCCACCATCTATGGAGGAGACAAAATTATTCAAAGAGACAAATTTGAGAGTCTCAAAGTTAAGTTTGATGACATGAGGATGGGAGAAGATGAAAATATTACTAAATATGTTGCTAGAATAAAAGAAGTTGTTAGTACAATAAAAGAAGGTACTAGTCATATAGATGATGATACCATGTTAATAAAGTTTTTGAGAGCATTACTGCCTATTTATGCCTGTAATTTAAGAATTGAGATGTATTCCAAGAAATGATCTAACCCTTGTAGGTCTGGTAGGTAGAATCATTGCTTTTGAGCTATCTAACTTTGATAATTACAAACCTAAGAGTCTTGAATCTACTTTCAAAGCTAAGCTGTTATTGAAGGACTTTGATGAGGTGAAGTAAAAGAAGAAGAAGGGAAAGATAAGATATGTGTCTAGTGGGAGTGATACAAATGAGGAAGATGTTGAACAATTAGAAGTACTACTAGCAAAAATATTGCACAAAGGTAAAGGCAAGTTCAAAGTTAAGTTACCCATCATTTGTTTCAATTGAAATGAGCTTGGTCATATTGCTACATGACATACACAGAAAAAAAAAACAGAGGTGATGACAAGTACAAGATTAGAAGAGAAGATGACAACAAAGATTATAAAGATAAAGACAATATGTCATGCTACATTGCTAAAGAGGAAACAAGGGATGATTCTGATGAACATGATGATGAAGTGGTGTATGTTGTAATGAAGGATGAATCTAATGAATATGAAGCAACTACACTTGTTACTTGTGTGAACAAAAATGATAGATGGATCATTGATAATGGATGCTCACATTACATGACTAGAGACAAAAGCAAGTTCATTACCTTAAATTTTTATGAAGGAAATAGTGTAAGATTTGGTAATGATGCACCATGTTTGATAAAAGGAAAAAGGTTCTATCAAACTCATAGATAAGGTTTTATATTTACTATGTTGAAGGATTAAATTATAACTTGTTGAGTGTGTCACAATTGAATAATTTGGGATGCAAGGTTGAATTTGAAAACAAGATTGCTAAGATATATGACACAAATGGGGATTTGATTGGAAAAGGTGATCAAACTAGAATTAATCTATTATATCTTGATATAGAGGTGCTACTTGTCTTGTTGTAAAATATGATGATGTATGGCTTTGGCACATGTTAATTTTTATAATTTGGTTAGTATTAGTAATGTGAAGAAACTTAGAGGTTTGCCTAAGTTGAAGAAACCTGACAATGCAATGTGCAAACAATGTTAGTTAGGCAAAATGACAAAGTCAAGCTTTAAGAGTAAAGCTTATACCTCTAAAGGAATACTAGAGATTGTTCATACTAACTTGTGTGGACCAATTGAGGTGCAAAGCTACAAGGGAGATAAGTACATAATGTTGTTTGTTGATGATTATTCTAGGATGATGACAATTATGTTTTTGAAACATAAATCTAATTCTTTTCAAATGTTTAAGCGGTACTTGAAAAGAATTGAGAAAGAAATAGGTAAGAGTTTGAAATGTTTGAGATTAGATAGAGGAGGATAATTTACATCAAATAAATTTGAGATGTTCTGTAATGATAAAGGAATCAAAAGAAAGACATTTGTTCCAAGAACCCCTCCACAAAATGGGATTGTTGAAAGGAGAAACAGGTCTATAATGGACTGTGCTAGAACACTCATGATGGAGATGAGAGATGCATCCCAATTCTCCAAAGCAATTTCCAATTATTTGTGTTGGATGGCAGTCTATGCTACAAGATGTACAAGTCTATATAAAGTAGAAAGTTGAGGATCTTTCTTTAGAATAGTATCTACATAGGTTTGTTCTTTATGGAGTACTTCTAGGTGTAGGGTAATGGAAAATTGTATTTGCATTAGTTTGGCCTTGATATTGGCCTCTTTTGCTATTAGTGTAGCTAACTCCTTTTGTGCGTGAAGCGATTGGGAAAAATGCTTCACACTCTGAGCTGGATATTTTGGTAGCTACATGCTAGAAATCTTTATATTTTGCTCCAAGCTTAGCATCCTTTGGCTTGTCTCTTGTGTAAAATATGAGAAATCACACAACTTTTTGTACAATGAGAATATATTCTCAAGTACAATTTTTGCCTTTTCAATTTTCTTCACCAATTCAACTTGTTGAAGTGCTATTTCACTAGATATTTTCTCATTGAATTTTCCTTGGAATTTCTTCTTAGACCATTCCATGAGTTTTACATTGGTTTCTTGGTCTTCACTTGTCACCTATTCTACAATATCATATAGTTGTTTAATTATAGGCTTCATCAGGTGTCTGCAAGTTGAAGGCATCTAAAAATATGTCCATAATTTCATGTAACGCTTGCCTTTTTTAATACTCTTTCTTGAGTATCTCTTGTCTTTTTCTCTTTCTCTCTTTTTCAATGGTTCTTGCAACTCATTTATTTGTTCAATGTTTATTGTTTTTGAATCATAGCTAGGTATGACCATCTCTTCATCTAATTTTGGGTCTCCATAGTGAAGTACCCTTGTCACTTTTGTGGAGCTTGAGCCTGGTGTAGAAATTTGCAATGGCATTACATCAGTGCTTGGCTTTTGAAGGACTTGTGTAGGAGTGTTAGTAGTTGGTAGTTCTACTAATTTTTGTATGGTGGCCTGCTCCTCCTCCTTTGGTGTGTCCTTGTCTTCATCTGATCTCCCTGTACCAATAATAACAATTTGTGGTGTACCTTCTATTTGTACTATAGGAATAGATGTATCAATCTATCCTATTTTCCTTGTTGACATTTCTTTGTCTTCTTCTATAGCCAGCCTCTACAGCATGTTGTCAAATGTTCTAGATATGTCAACTATTGGAATTGGTGATGTGAGAATGAGAAGTTGAACTCTAGCAGATGTAGAGATGACAAAATGTGGTTCTTGTGGATTCACCTTGTCTCTAATTGAGTTGACTACTGCCTTTTGCAACTTATCCACACCAACCAATACTGGATTATTATATAGCTCTTCTTGTTGAGTGGATCGGGTAAGGATCTTTTTGAGATCCTCTATAGTCAATGGATTGATGTTTTGACAATATTTTTTAGGAACATCTTTCACAGTTATGGTATCTACAGATGTGGAGATGACATGTGGAGGGCTAGGAGGTGGCAATTGTGTGTCTTGCACACTCTATTCTTCTTTCTACTGCTATTGATCAATAGTTTCCATTTCATCTTATTTTTATGTTTCCTTCTGCTCTCTTTTTTCCTTTTCCTTTTCCTTTTCTTCTTTCTTCTCTTCTTCTCCTTTCTCTTCTTCTCTTTTTTATGTTTCCTTTTCTTCTATTTTATCTTCCTTCTCCTTCTCATTGGCCTCAGCCTTATTTGCAACTACATCTTCTTCAATGTTCTATCCCTCTTCTTCTCCATCCTTATTAGTAGTCAAGTTATAGATTGACTTCCACAATCTTGTGGATTTATTAACAACTTCTTCAATTTTGTTTTGCAAGATGAAAAAGGCTCTATATTTTGGTGCAAATTTGCACCCATATTTCTTATTTGCATTAGCAATTTTTCCTCTAGTCAATTCTAGACCCACTTGTGCCAATGTGGATTCTCTTTTTTTTTTTTCCATTTTCAAACAATAATGCCACTTATTTTCAACAATTTCATATAAGTCCTTGGGCATTGTATTGTCCAATTCAAGAGGAGTGTTCTTGAATTCTGCCATCATGCAATATACAGATTCTTCAACCTTATCCTGATCCTCTCTACTCAATTTACTAAAATCAATATTTTTCAACTCAAAAAAATCTGCATTCTTCCTAACATTATCAAAATTTTTATCAATATTGGACTTGAGAGCATGGCTTACCACTCTAAATTGGGTGATGTCTTCATATTCTATCCTTTCCTCATCATCAGACTCTGGTTGTGCCACATATTTTCTCCTTGGTTTCTTTTGCACTACACTAGTCTACTCGATAACCTTCTTCTTTTCTTTGCTTTTCTCCTTGGCCTTTTGAGTTGAGGCTCTTGTTATTGGTGTAGTTGGCTTGGCCTAGGTTGGCTTTACAACTTTCTTTTCTTTTGGCTAGGCTAAAGACTAAGCTTTGGATTTTCTTTTCTTGGGCTTAGCTTGAGCTGGTGCTTCTTTGGCTTCTTCTTCCTTAGCACCTTCTTCCTTTTCTTCATCCTCACCTAAGACTTGTGTTATTTGTGGTGGGCCTTGCCCCTATTCATCTTCTTCACTTTCATCTTCTTCTTCTTCATCCTTTGCACCTACTACCCCTTCAATTCCTTCACCAAATTTCTTCTTCAATTTCCTCCCCAATTTATCTTTCCTCTTAATCATAAAGGTTGTCTTTAATTCCATTTCCACCTTTGATTTCACAACATCGTATGTACCAAAAGGTTTGGTAGTCTTCTCAATTTCTCCTACACAAAATGTTATGATTGTTGCTGATGCTTCATCAATGTCTAGCTCATAACTTAATGGTCTTAGCCATCCAACCCTTGGAACTGCTGCTTGGATATAGGTGTGATCAATATCAACTAAGAAACAGATATCATAGATGTGTTGTTCCACTAGGGAAACTGGTATCCTCAGTCTTTGTTTCATGAATTTCTTGAAATCCTTAAAGCAACTTGTCATTTGAGCTTCAAAGTTGTCTCCCATATTCTCAGTGTACTCATTAATTTGAGTAATAGCTAACTTTTTTGATTTCTAGTTCACTTTGCCAGTAGATGGAAATTCTTCTAAAACATAGAAAAATATATAGATCAAGATTGATCCAAACTTACATTGAGCACCTTTTGATCTTCTTATTGCTCCTAGATTCTCCATGATCTATTGTAACAACAATTTTGCTAGATCATATGTATGATCTTTCTTGACAAGTTTGTAGGCCACATCCATAGCAACTCATGGAACACTATTCAATCTACTTGATTGATAGAACTTGTGAGATATAAATCTTATTGCAAAATCCAAAAATGGATTTGTGATTGTATCAATAGTCATTCCCCCTTTGTTTCATTTAGCCTTGGTGTTCCTTTCAATATCTTCCTTTGAATAACTTTGTAGGGTCTTGTACTAATCTAGGGTTGGAAAACCTATAACTCTATGCACTATTCTCTTCATTATCTTGGTTAGTTCTCCTTCTAACCGTAAACAACCATCATGTATTTGGCTTAGAACAATTCTTATCCATTCGATTTTGAAAATTGTGGGGAAAACTAGGGCATGGTTAAGCCCTTGTTTTCAACAATTTTGAATTCATGTTTTACACTCCATTATCAAATAGTTTATCATATGCTTAATAAATCCCTAGGTCTCCTATTGCACCTATCTTCCAATTGTAACACTTCTTGACATCCTGCACCATCACAACTTTGGGCAGAATAATGGATAATGTACCAATAGGGTCATTTTTGTAGGCAACTTTTGGAATCAGCCTAAAATCAAGTTGTCTAGCCTCATTGCTAACTAACTGAACCTCAAAACCTTCCTTTTCCTTAGGGTTTTTAGAACTAGAAGCCATATTGTAGATCTAGGGTTTCAAAAGGTATTAAACTTTATTACTGCACAACTCGACAATTGAAGAATACCTTAGATCAATGAAAATGATGCTTGATCTTTGTCAAAATCTATACAAAAGCTTCAAATGTTGTTCATCAATCACTTCTATTCTCTTCTCATTCTTTCTTTGCATTTAAATGATGAGAAATGATAAAAAAAATTGACCTTAACTCTTCAAAACATAGCATTAAATGCTTAGTGCATATACAACTATACACTCAACTCTTAAATATTTTAGCACAACTCGGCTTCCATTGGTTTTCCATCACTTGGCTCCATCTAGTTTTCCTTTTC
Source organism: Cupressus sempervirens (assembly GCA_028749045.1). Taxonomy (NCBI): domain Eukaryota; kingdom Viridiplantae; phylum Streptophyta; class Pinopsida; order Cupressales; family Cupressaceae; genus Cupressus; species Cupressus sempervirens. The sequence goes on along the minus strand of CM053789.1, from coordinate 51,640,053 downwards.
ACTCAGCTTCCATTGCTAACTCAGCTATGACTAATCACTCGACTCTTACTAGTATCTCAACATATATTGACATTCACTTGACATCTATGGACAACCTAACAATACTTGCAGAAACTTCAAGTTTTAACTTTGCATCTTTACTTATGTTGCTTCCTCCTTTGTAGTCCATGTTTGTCTTGGTACTGATGTTTGATATAGCTCTATATATTAGTCCCATATAACTATCCATGCTAGTTGGATGAGGTGTAACCACTTGACCTCTTGGGTGAAGTGATCCCTCCATTGGATGTGTTGCCTCCATCCCTTCTTTTCCATGTTTTGTTCATCTCTACTCTAAATGTGTTCAACATCTACCTTCTCTGTTCCTTTGTTGACTTCTAACTTAGGTGCCTTTGACCTTGTTGGGAAATTCTTGCTGATATGACCTGTCTTCAAGCAACTAAAACATGTGGTTTGACTTAACAATCTATTGTAGTTCCCTCTTAAATGTGTTCTTATGCAATTTTTAGGAACATGTCCATATTCCTGATAGTAGTGATAGCTTTGCCTAGTATTGTAGTTCCAATTGTAGTGATGTCCATGACTTTTAGTCTTTGCTAGTTGGTATAGTGTCCACATAGGCTTTGACCTACACTCAAAGGCTCAATGACCATACATTTTGCAATTATAACAGTGACCTTCAAATCTTGGTGTCCTCATGATTTTGGTCTTGCAGTCTTGTGTCTAGTGTCTCGGCTTATTGCATTTGTGACAATGACCCTTTTTTTTGGGTTTGTCCTATTGATGGGCATTCTTTCTCCTAGATACATTAGAATTTTTTCCCTTTTTACCACAAAAATGACAAGTAGATTTAGTGTTCTTACCATTGTCACTTCTTTCCTCTACACTCTTCGATGACTCTCCTTCTTCAGTAATGATGAAACCTAGTCCTAACGTGTCATTGCTAGATCTTGGTGATTTTAGTAGTTGCTTAAAGTGCTTGATGACTTCACTTGATTTTTTGAAGCTTTCTTCTATCTCCTTCTCTCTTCTTAATTCATTTTGTAATTGTTTATTTTTCATTTTCAGTGTGGAGATCTCAATGTCCTTGACATTTAGCTCATGATGAGCATTCATCACTTGGATAAGGGTATCTAGCTACATGTTAAAGACTTTTGCAAGCTCTATTCAATTGTCCTCCAGTCTATTGGCAAGGTTTATTTTATCATCTTTAATCATAGCCATGTCTTCAATGGCTCTTTTCTTCTATTTAGTTATCTCACACAACATCATGGCTTGTGATTCTTGTTCAATTTTGAGAGATCTTATCTCTTCTACTTGAGCTTTGTTCCTTTCCATCAATTTTTCTATTGATAAATCAAACTCTTTAGTATCTCCATTGACAAACATTTTTATGGTATCAATCTCCTTGTAGTGTGTGTCATTTTCAGCTATGGCTATATTCTTCCTTCTTTTCAAGGATTTTCTCAATTCTTCTTTGGCTTCCTCCAAGTTGCGTAGAGTGAGGTGTACATCAATCATCTAATTCTCTATGATCTTCCCAAGTTTGAACACTTTTATTTTCAGATCTTTTCTCTAAACTATTAGGCTTCTCCTTGTGAGAACCTTACTCTAATACCAATTGTTGGAATTAACAAATGGGAAGAATACTTCTGAGAGGGAAGTGAATCAAAAGTAATACATTTTATCCTTAAAAACTTTTATTTAAAAAATAAATGCATGCATGTAACATATCAGTGAAGCATAAAGTAAACATATGCATCAACACACACAACACCAAATTTTTGTAACCCAGAAACCCTCCAAAATGAGAAGGTAAAATTGGGTGGGGATGACAACCACAAAATATCATTGCAGCAATAATGTTTGACCACTTCTAATGGTCTACCCTATTAAAGGCTTTACACTATGTCACAAACACTTTACATGAAGTGTCACCCTCTTAAAGGATTTATCACCTTGTCAAAGCTTCTACAACCTAGTTGTTAAGCTAACCTATCAACATAGGATTTTCCTTCTAATACAATTTCCTAAGTTTATTAGATTAATAAACCTAATAGCTTACAATCATTGATTGTTGATTTCAGGCACTTGATCTGCTCTTTCTAATCTAATCCTTGCTTGATCCAATATCTTTTCAATGCCCTTGCTCTATTTTGACCAACTAAATATGCAATTGCTAATCAAATCACTAAGTCTTTAATACCCTTGTTGCTTTCCCTATTTTTCAATTCACTCTATTCAACTATTCATCTTCTTAGAAAATCCTTAACAACTTCAAATTGTGGGGTCTTTTCCTTCTTATAAAGGCTTTGAAGACTTAGGGTTAGGTATGAATCCATGAACTAATTTTTCTCACTCAAATCCTTGGATGTATCTTATTAGTTGCATGAAATCTCCACTTTTCTTATTGGTTGCATGTCGATTGCATAGGTAAATGAAAAGATTCAAACTTATCTCTAAAATCCTTCGTGATTCATCCAAAAATGGTTTACATATGAGTTTTTGAAGGCACAAACTCATATGTTGATTCTGTGTTACTCAACACATACTAATCTGTTCATACTCAGCACATGTATGATTCTGGCTTGCTCAACACATATAGCATCCTGGCTTGCTCGACACATGTAACATTCTAGCTTTCTCGGCATCAATTGTGACTTGGTACATACATATCACTTGACACCGATATCATGGTCAGCACCTGAAGTCACTCAACACCTATTCAAATTTTGGCTCAGCACATATTGTGGCTTGGCATATATAGTGTACTCAGCTTCTATATGAAAATTAATTAAGTGTGTTGACTATCAATTGTCAAAATCAATCTGAGACCAACAACATGTACATTCAATTTCTTAAATTCACTTATGCGAGGATAGTTTGTTTTGATGAAGAACCCTTACAGCTACCCAGATTTTCTATAGATTGTTTTATCTTTACAAAGGTGTCTTAGAAATTGATTTCAGTCATAAAAAATTTTACTACTGATGAAGCTTATGATATCATCTTCCCACTCAAACTAGCCAAAAGTTCTAACTTGTCAAAGTATGGAAGATGCTATATGTATAAGTTCAGATTTGATCAATTTTCATCTTAGTTCTTATCATACAAGAAAAAAATTTGATAGCAAGGGAATAGCTCATAGCTTGTTTGAATCCTATGTGATTTTTTACATGTCCTTAATATTGAAGACTTCTAGGAAGACTATGCAGATGAACTGGAAGTTTGGAGAAGGGAATCTACCAGGTTCACTATTTCCCAAATTAAGCTTTTTCAATTGAATTTTGATGTAGATGTTGTGGATATTGAAGAAGATAAAGAAGATGTGGTAAACATCCAAGTAATCTATTCTTTGATTTCTAAAAAGGCCATTATAAACTGGGATTCTAACAAAAAGGATAATATCCTTGAGAGAACAAAGGTTATGCTTGAAAGAACAAATTCTTAGATAAAAATGAAAAAGATCAAAAATGCTAAAAAACCATCTTTTTCTGGTTCTAATGCAAATATCAAAACTACAGGTAGTAGGAGATCCTCAAGGATCAATAGGGCACAAAGCAATAATCCCCCCTAGTACAAAAGGCTCATTCTAAGAACAGAACCAATGTATCGACACCTATTAGACATAATGAAGCTATTTAGGTTGACAATGAACCTGATAAGGATATGGGTGGTGTGCTCATTAACAATGTTCAACAAGTTCAAATGATAGTGAGAGCCTTTCCTCAAAGGATGGAGAATGTAATTAACCTCAAAAAATTCTTGATTCCATGTTGAACTGGCTAGTTGCCTTAGTTAACAAAAAGAGAAGCCTAGTTCCTATTTTTTTTCTTGTTAATAAAATTGTGAGTAAGTATACTACTAGAACCTCAAAGTCCAAAAGAACTAAAACCTTAGCTAGAATAATTTTTGACTAAGAAATAGGCAATAACGTTGTTGAAGTAGCCACTTACAATCACAAAGAGGACATAGGTACATTTGATTTAAGTAACTTTGAGATTAATCACACAAATCTAGGGGCGATCAATCGTGAGACAAAAGAACACTGGGTGTAATCATCCACTAAATAGATAATTCTGCAATTGCAAAAAGATGGTGTTGAAAAGAAGAAATTGAAGGAAAAAATATACACAATGGCAGAATACAAAAGATCATTAAAGGGGCAGATTTCATTGACTAATGGTTCATATCATCATATATTTGATCCCAATGCACCTAAGAATCAACAATTGATGAATGATCTAAAGAAAGGAAAATTTGTCATTTTCATCATCCATAACTTGATAGACTGTGTAATGAATATGTTCACTAAATTTATACAGGATTTACATAAGATATTTACTTTTTCTAAGGTGGTGATAAGAAAATCTCATATACAAGTGACAATGTCAAAAGCAGAATCTGAATGACTATTAACCATGGTTACTCAGTTAGTGGATGTGGAAGAGTATGGTCTAGATAAATTCTTGGAGAAGAATCCTTTGGAACTAGTCAACACAGGGCTTGTTCATGTGTTGTGAAAGAACATAGCTTGGTGAGTTTCTAATTATGGTTCGGCCATTTCTTGTGTGTAGCCTTTTGAAAAAGAGTTTAAAACATTTCAGGATGGTGTGAACAAATATCTGTAGATCATTAGTTCAACTCCTTTTTCAAAGAAGGGGGTTTTGATGTAGAGGCATTGGTTAAACAATATGAAGAACCCCTAAATACAATAAAAGATGGAGCTAAATTGACCATGATAGACCTACCAAAATTTCCAAGCAAGAGACTATGATCAACATGTGCAACCAATAGCTCTCAGAGTATCTGGATACAACCACTAAGATGAAAGAAGACAAGGATGCATGGAAAAAATTGTCTGCACAACATAAAGAGCCCAAACAAAAATTCCATGTCCAAGTTTATAAGAGCATACACTTTTGGAAGCTTGTGCAATGAGCTTCTAACCTAGATGAAAATGACAAAGAAGAAGAAGAAGAACCATTGAATAAAGGAAATGAGTTGTGAAGTTCTACAAATAGGAGCAAGTGTATGTCAACATAATAGTTAGAGTGTTGAGTGATCTGACAAAAACTTCAAGGGTATAGGGCCACGTGGTAAGTTTGATGGTTGAATCTAGTTGACCCGATGATTTAGCTAGTTTGACATTATTGAACAAGAAACCAAGAAACTCGTTAATGGTGAACAAATCCTTTTTGATCACCTGCAACCACCTTTTGGTGTTCTCCATGTCTAGTAAATTCATACTAAATTCCATTGTAGACATGATTATCCATCTACCTAGCTAGAACAGTTATGGTCATCATTTTTATCTTTTCAAGACCAAATTTGCATGCAAAGATCATGTATCTTCTTATGGATGCATAGCTGATCAAATCTTCCTGGGTTAGTAGTGATTATTATGTGCAAAGTTAAAGGCAATAGTGGAGTCTTGGCTTTCAAAAGAAATTTTCTCCGTTATTCAAATAAGAATGAGTTAATGTGGAGAAAAATATTTGTGGAAAATGTTAATCACAAAAGAAATGTATAAATTGATTCGAAGGATTGCTTCAATCAGTTGTCTTCAAATGTAATATGATGATTGTGGGTGCACATGGAAAATATAGAGTTAGGGAATAATGCATGTCAATAGTTGTTGACAGAATGTGTACTTAATAATTTTAACAAAATGGCACACATATATGACATCTCATGTTTGCAACCACATGGACTTGTTTAAAAGCTTATATTTTATCCAAATGTGTTTGGCGGCTCTAAGGCCGAGAACACAACCTTTAACAACATCTACATTATTTATGCCCATTTGTGAGCTACCAAACAAGACACCCTAATGAACTACGATGACCTTATGAAACAAACAAGCATAGGTATGAACCATGCCCATCATATTTCCATAGTCACAATATGCTAGGTATAAATAGAGTTTTGGACCCAAGAACCTTAATAATAATCAACATGCAATATGTTATATAGTAAATGATTAGAAGCTCAAATAACATAAGAAATCCTAGTAGCCTTTTCAACTATGGTATTATGATTATTATTTTCATCTTGATAATACCACTATCTCATTTTTTAGTTTGTGGATGGCAATAATTTTTGGTTATTGTTAGCCATTTTAGCCCCCTTCCTAAAGTTCCAATGTTGCTAGCCTAATCAAGCACCCAGGATGATGGTCATGTCTCATGTCCATTGAATTATTCATAATTGCCATGCAAGCATATTAGGGATACATAAAACTTGACTCTCTTTTATATCCCTAAATATTTTAAATTCTTCATATTGAATGAGAGATTCTAAGTTGCAATGATATGATTTGCCTTCATTGCCCCTCTCACTTTGATTTATGGCCTAACCATCAGATGGGCTATGAAAGTGTGAGATAGTTAAAGTTCATGTTAGCATGGCTTCCAAGCTTCTTGGGCTAACAATCAATTTCAAGTTACGAAGGTTCAAAAATAGTTAGTCACATGATCATAGATAGTTTATGTCAATTGGGATATTAAGTTGTGAAGTTGCAATTTGAGGAAGTAGTCAAGTTTAATGGTCTCACATCTTTTCTTGTAGTCAAGGTTAGCCTGGAGTTATGGTTGCAATGATGTGATTCTCTTTTTTCACTTGTTTTTAGAGTTATAGGTGTGGTTACTATTTTAGGCTACAAATGAGTGATCAACATCAAGTTAAATGGTCTTCGTAACTTTGCAAGTGATAGCGTAGTTAAATTTTTCTAAGTTATGAAGCCATGAAAAGTGCCATAGAGCCAAAGGTTGGATAATCATTGTAGTGTTGCAAGAAGTTAACATTAACCTAAGGTTTGGGCAAGAAGGTGGTGATTTCCTTTGTCGCACCCTCGTAGGGTTTAAGCTGGGGTTTATGAACTTAAGTCACGAAGCTACAAACAAAGAAATGTTAAAACAGTTGATGGCTAGGTGCAACATTGCAAGGATTCATTCCTAGTTATAGTTTTCAGTCGTGAAGAAGCAAATCAAAGATCATAGTCATAAAAATAGTGATTGTGTCATCGCATGTTCTAGGAAGGCTTCATGCATCACATGGTTAATCAATAGTCAGAGCCTAACCATTGTGAGGATGTGAAGCAGTCTATTTTATGATGTTTGCAAGGTCACAACAGTTTATAAGATAAAGTAATTTTAAGCTACAAAGCAACAACAAGGCATAGAATAAGGAGGTTGTAGTTTTGCATGGCCAAATAGTTAACGAAGGAAATGAGTTGTGAAACCATGAATATGAGAAAGCATATCTCAACATAATAGTTGGAGTGTTGAGTGATTTGGCAGAATACTTCAAGGGTATAGGGCCACATGGAAAGTTTGATGGTTGAATCTAGTTGACCCAATGACTTAGCTAATTTGACATTATTGAACATAAAACTAGGCAACTCATTAATGGCAAACAAATCCTTTTGTATCACCTACAAACACCTTTTGGTGTTTTCCATGTTTGGTAAATGCATATTACATTCAATTGTTGCCATGGTTATCCATCTACCCAGCTAAAATAATTATGGTCATCATTTTGATCTTTTCAAGACCAAATTTGCATGCAAAGATCATATATCTGCTTATGGATGCATACCTGATCAAATCTTCATGGATTAGCAGTGACTGTTATCTACAAACTTAAAGGCAGTAGTGGAGTCTTTGCTTTGAATAGAAGTTTTCTCATTTATTCTTGAGCTATACAAGTAAGATTTATCATTGTTTCAAGGGTTGGTCTTTTCTCTAATTCTGTATCAGTTGTATGACATACATTGCTGCTATAATTCCCTTTGCCTCTGAGTGTTCAATACCATGTAATTCTATGTTGTGCCTCCTTCTTCTATTAATATATTGTGCAATATATTCTTTCCTTATGTTTATGTATTTCCTTCATTCTTCAATAGTATGATTGTATCTACTTGCCCTTTCAATGATATAGAGTGAAGCTCCTTCCTTATAGAATTATTTTGGTTTCTGATCCACATATGATTGTTGGGTTAAGAAAGGATTGGATTTATGTATTTTGAGATTATATTATTGATGAACTATTCTTTCCTAGGTACAAAGAAGATCGAACATACTATTTGGTGTATCACCCTTCTAGATTAGATTAGGTAGTTTTATTTTCATGCATTTTCTTCTCCCTTTTCTCTCAAAGTGTAGTTAGGTGCATCTTGAAAGTGAGGAAGCTGACCTTCTCCAAAGACTCAATCTCATTGTTTAAGTACCACAACTTGGAGATGGTTTCCATGTTTCACAAGGTTGCCTTTAGGTCAAACTTGAGACAAGGGTGCTAACCTTTTGTAACAATAATTTTTGGAATGTCAGGTCAGACTGATATTGAAGCACTTCCTAAGTCTATTGGTTCACTAGTGTCAAAGAAAAGAACTTTGAATTAATGGTGAGGATATATTATTGCTCTTAGCATTTTAGCCTTTAAGAGGCTCACATTCAAGCACTTGGTGACTCCATCTCTATATCTTGGTTTCCAGACCAGAATTGTAGTCATTTATGCCCCGGGTTTAAATGAGGGCATCTTCTAGAGGTATTATTCAATATACTAAACTTTCATTTTCAAATCCTAGAAGAAAAAATTTAGACTATCTCTATCACTAACCAATAGTTCAAAAGTAGCACATACACCTACAAGAGGTCTTTCTACTCCTCATATTGATAGATCACAACCTAGGGTACCATCCTTCCATCTAAATAGATCTTTATTTCACATGGTCCTCCCTAGAAATCAAATTTTTGACACCTTCAATGGTGGGAGTCCTCTTATTTTAGCCCAAAGGCATGATATCCCAATAGCTGCTCTTTAAAGCCTACTAGATTTTACTGTCAAGACTTCTATTTTTCCAATAGAACACATCCAGGAAATTTCAAATATCAGTAATATATATGGTATTACAGAAGATGATGCCACTATTATACTTTTAGTTTCATCTCTAAAGGGAAATGATTTACAATGGTATAGGGGATTACCACATAATTCTATCAATAACTAGGATGAGTTAGGAGAAATATAATGCAAACATTTTGAAGATAAAAGTAATCACCTATCACTTTTAGAATAGCTAACTACCATTAAGAGAGCACCCCATGAATATATGAAAAATTTTAATTATAGATTTCAAAAGACATGGGATAGAATATGTAATGAAATAACTTGCACAATCAAAGAAATGATATGAAATATTTTATAAATACTTGATAATAACTGAGAGTAATAAGCCACTTTGAGGGGGTAACCTCTAATTATCTTTAATGAGAACACATTTCACAATATGATGTTAAGATAAGACTTGCAACCTCCTATATACCTAATTATTCTTAGGTTGAATAGACACAACCCTACATAACACCTAGGCTGGCATACCTACCTAAATAATAATATAATAATGATAACATGAATTAATTAAGGATTAAGATAGCCACAAGTTGATTATTCATAAACCTATATCACTAGTATTAAGAGCATAACATGCCCCCTATCTTGAAAGAAACATTGTCCTCAATGCTAACCAAGTGTGGATTATTTTGAATGAACTCCTCATCCTCCCATGTGCCCTCTTCAACTAGTAAGTTCTTCCATTGAATGAGATGTTGAGTCAGGGCTTTGTTCCTCAGCTTCATCATACATGTTTGAAGAATGCACTCTAGTTCCAAAATTATTCTTCCTTCTTCATAAGTTCTTGTAGTACTATTTGAGTAGGAATATTCTACCCAATCACCTTCTTCAAACAAGAAACATGAAAAAATGTAGGTGTCTTTGTTGTTTCTGGAAACTCAAGCTTGTAGGCAACACTAGAAATCTAATGCATGATTTGGTAATGTCCATAATATCTTGGAGACAACTTATTCTTCTTATTTTTTCCTTCATTGAGATTTTTTTATAAGGTTGCAATCTCAAGAAGACCTAGTTCCCAACTTCAAAATTTTGTTCACTACGATCTTGGTCCTCTTGTTGTTGCATTCAATTTTGTGCCATAGTTAAATTCTCCTTGAGTCTTAAAAGTACCTGTTGTTGATGAAGCAAGTGGTCCTCTACTACTTAAACTCTTGGTGACACCTTTAATGATGATGTGATGGAAGGAGGATGATATCCATAAAGTGGAAAAATGGAGATATTTTTTATGAGCTATGAAAAGAAGTATTGTACCACCATTCTACAAGAGGTAGCCAATCTACCCATTGAGATTGTTTTTCTGAAGTGAAACAACATAGATATCCTTCCAAACATTTATTCACAACCTCAGTTTTCCCATTTGATTAAGGATGGTATGAAGAGCTATGAGCCAATTGAGTACCCAAACATGAGAATAAATCTTCCAAAAGTGACTAGTAAAGATAGGATCATGATCACTAAGAATAACCTTAGGTGCACCATGTAGCTTTTGGATATTCTCCAAGAAAATTTTTTCCACTATACTTGCTATAGAAGGATGTGATAATGAAATGAAATGTGAATAATTAGTGAGGCAATCAACTACTACCATGATGGCATTATGACCTTTAGATTTGGGAAGCCCTATGATAAAGTCCATAGATACCTCTTCCCAATGTTGGCTAGGAATAGATAAAGGCTGCAAGAGACATTGTGTCTTAATTGTTTCCCCCTTATTTCTTTGACAAACCAAGCATTCAGCCACAAATATTTGAACATCACCTTTTAGCCCTTACCAAAAAAATATTGCTTGACCCAATGATATGTCTTCAAAAATCCTAAATGACCACCAATTGGGGACTCGTGTAGTTCTTTGAGAATATTGTGTTTAAGAGTGGAATTCTTGTAGAGATACAAGCACTCTTTATACCAAATAATATCCCCCTTTAAACAAAACTTATCTGAACTACTAGGGTCACTTTTTATTTGCTAGATGAGCTAACTTGTTGCAACATCATTTTTCCACTCTTCTTTGGCTTCTACCACCCAAATTTCTTGTAATATTGCAAGGGAACACAATAAGGATTCATATTTTTCATCCTTCCCAGAAAGTGCATCGACCACAATATTTTCCTTCCCTTTCTTGTCTACAATTTCAAAGCCATATCCTACATCTTAGTGACCCATTTTTGTTGCTCTTCTAATGATAGTCTTTGTTCCAAAAATATTTTAGGCTATCATAATCTATCTTAACCTTAAAGTGTTGACCCATTAAATAAGGCCCCCATTTTTTAACTACATGAAGGATTGCTAGCATTTCCTTCTCATAAGTAGGTTTGAGTTGATTTTTACCTTTTGATTGATGACTCTCAAAAGCAATTGGTTGACCTTCTTGCATGAGAACTTCTCCTAACTCATTTCTAGAAGCATCGTATTCCACAATAAATTCCTTGGTGAAGTCTGGAGTGGAAAGCACTAGAGTTACACACATAGCCTTCTTCAATTTCTCAAATGATACATTAGTAGATGCATTCCAATGAAAAGATTTCCTCTTAAATAGAGTGGTAAGGGGTGCTACCATATGACCATAATTCTTCACAAATCTTCTATATTATCCTATCAATCCCAACAGACCCATTACCTTCTTAATACTTTTTGGAATAGGCCATTCCATGATAGCCTTAATTTTGTTAGGGGCCACCTTTACTCCTTCATGTAAAATTATGTGTCTCATATAATCCACATTCTTAAGACCAAAAGAACACTTGGATGGCTTAGCATAGATTTGATTATCTTCGAGTAATTGTAATGCCTAATCTACATGCTGCAAATGTTCTTCCAAAGTCTTGTAATAAATTAATATATCATCACAAAACACTAACACTAACTTTCTCAAGAACTTCTTAAAAATGGAATTCATCAAACTTTGGAATGTAGATGGTGCATTGGTAAGACCAAATGGCATCACCAAAAATTCATAATGACCCTCATGAGTTTGACATGCTATCTTACAATATCTTCCTCCTTAATCCAAATTTGGTGATAAACTGATCTAAGATCTAACCTGGTAAAATACATAGCTCCATTTAATTTATCTAGAAGATCATCGATGACTGGAATTGGAAACTTTTCTTTAATGGTGTGCCTATTGAGCACTCTATAATTTGGATACATGTACCAAGTTTTATCCTTCTTATGCACCATCACAATAGCTGAGGAGTAATAACTTTGGCTATGCCTGATAATTCCTACCTCTAGCATTTCCTCAACAATTTTTTCTCTCACTTTTTTGTATGTGTGGGTACCTATAAGGCCTGATGTTGGGTGGTTGGCTCCCTAGAACTAGTTGTATAGCATGGTCATGATCCCTCCTAGGAATTCATTTAGGCATATCTCCAAGAATCATTGAGCGATGATCAATTATTGCTTGTAAATTTGAATGAGTGAGAGAATTAGATTGAGAGACTTCTAATGAACATGGCTAGGCCACAAATCCATCAAAACCTTTCTTAAGAAACTTTTTCATTTTATTAGAGCTTACCATCTATGGGGATTTTTCCTTCAATCCCCTTAGCTCCACTACCTTTCCTTTTGATTGAAATCACATTAATAGTTCCTGGATGTTCATCTCAATTGTTTCTAATGTAGTAAGCCATTGGCCTCCCAAAATAATATCTGTTGCACCCATGGATATCACATACATTAGGGTATGAAGTTGATAATCTACCATGGATAATTTGATGCTATGACACTTCCCTAAATAACTAACTATGCCCCCATCTACAATCAAAACCTGAAATTCTGGGACTGGATCTATAAAAAAAATTAGAAGAGTTGCCAACTTTTGTTGATGAAATTATGAGTACCACTTGAGTTGATCAACACTATTACTTTCTTCTTCTTTAAGAAACCCACTACCTTGAGAGTTTTTGGTGCACTGAAACCTAAAAGTGCATGACAAGAAATGATTGGTTGAGAATCATGTGATTCCTAACCTGACTTCCTATCTTCCTCTGATATGGGCTCATCCTCTTCTTCCTCACTTGGACCTTCAATATAGAAAATTTTTTGTTTACTACATGTATGCCCTCGACTACATTTTCTATCACAATTTAAACACAACCCTTTTTCTCTTTTCTCCTCAATTTATTGTGGAGTCAACCGAGTAGGTTGAGGAAGAGAAGGTGTTGAATATCCTTTTTCTCTTGTCACATCAGCCCCTTGCTTTCTAGGAATCAATAACTTCTCCTCTACCCTATGTGCTAATATAAAAGACTCATTTACTGAGCTAGGATAAAACATGCGTACCTCATGTTGAGTGATCCTTGAGACCACCCAAGAATAAATTACTCAAGTTGTCCTCTATAGTTATATCAACTCTTAATGATAGATGTTGGAATTTTTTAATATAATAATTGACTGATCTTGTTTGTTGAAGCTTAGCAAATTGGCTAAAGAAGTTTTCTGTCACACTATTTCTATATTATGCTTGGATTTCTTCTATAAAAATTGACCATGATACACTGAGACGCTTTTTCCTCCTATGAATACAAAGCCAATGATACCAAATGAATTGATTTGGTTCTAGGTATAAGGAAGCCATCATGACCCTTTTCAATATGGGATTTGATTTACTTCAAAAAAATATTCTCCATTTGATTTATCCATGTTAGAGGATCCTTACCATCAAATTTGCACATATCTACCTTTGGAAATAAAAAATCCTAGATCCCATAGGATTAATAAAATTTGTGTCAATATTAGTCAACTTGAAGGTTTCACCTTGATTTCTTGTGAGCTCCTTCCTTGTTTCATTCATATAGGTACTTAACATGCTTTGTATATCTGATATATCTCCTCATAGGTCACATATATATCTCTTAACCTCTTCCTTAATTTACTTAGTTCCTAATTGGGATTATTATCCTCTGTTGCTTCCCAATCTTGATCAGAGGATTTCCTTAATGTGGTAGCATTCTTTTTGCCTCTTGCTGAAGGCCCCATCATGATGGAAACCAATATTTTTGAAATAATTCACTCAAATGAAATATACATTCTCTTATTTATTTATATATTTTTTATTGTAACTTACTAGGGCCAAGATACTCTTACTCAAAAAAAATCCCAAAAGAAAAGAAAATTTTCTACCTTGAGAGAAATTTTTCCTAATTTTACAATATCTTGCTTCTTCTTTTTTCAGTTTCTCCAAGCTATGAAATTTAGGCTCCTCTACTATGTATTCAAAAACCCAATGCAAGTTATACTCCAATTCGGTAGGATGTGAGAGATGCAAAGATCTCAATAAATTATGTATAAATAGTAATTGTGCAATAATTTTCTCAAATTCTCTCCAATTCCTCTAAATTTTTTAATATAGCCTCTTTGATGTGGTCTTCAAAAACCCTTTAAAAATCTTTAAAAAAATTGCTACAATCTTAAAGTTATTCTCTTTCCAAAATTGCACCAATTTTGAGAAAAAATCTTTCCTCTATAGTGCCAAGATCATGCTTTGATACCACTTGTAATGAAATAAATTGCACAATAGAAGAAATAATATGAAATATTATATAAATACTTGATAATAACTAAGATTAATAGGCCACTTTCAGGAGGAAACCTCCAAATATCTCCAATGAGAACACACTTTACAATATGATGTTAAAATAAGACTCACAACCTCCTATATATACATAATTATGCTTAGGTTGAATAGAAAAAATTTTGCACAATAGCTAGGCTGACCTACCTACCTAAATAATAATATAATAATGATAAGATGACTTAATTAAGGATTAGGATTTCCACAAGTTGACTATTCATAACCCCATATACACCAATATTAAGGGCATAGTAGAATACCTACTTCAGTGAAACCTTCCCCTAGTATTGCTTTCCTATATTACCTAAGAGCTTTCAATAGTAATATTGTTGCTACCTTACAAAACATGGGAGGGGATACCCTACCAGCTGCATATGAAATTTTCATCAAAGTAGAAAATACCTTGATTCAAGGAGGAAAGTTAGGTCCAAGGCCTCCAATGCCTTTCTTTCCTAACATGCCTACTCATCAACCTATAGTAGCTCCTATTCCTACCAAATCAACAAGCCAACCTCTTTCCATAACTCCAATAGCCTCTACATCTTCTAATTAGTTGGGAGTGTTGAAGAACATGATACAAGCTTTGATGCAAAATTTTGACAAGATCAAGGATCAAAGCACATATATGGATAGGAAGTTTCAAGACCATTCTTCAGTGGTTCAAAAGATGAACAATAAGTTGGTGACCTTGGAAAGGAAACAAACTCAAAACAATAGGCCTTTCTAGCCTCATTATCAAAACCCCACACATAGGTCACCAAATAAAGGTCAGTGTTATGTTCCACACAATCAAAATAGGCCTGTGGGTAATGCCTCTATAGTAAATACAAGAACAAATACAACAAGGGAATTAGTTCCTCAAAACAACCTTGCTCAAGAGTAATAATGTTTTCCTTCTTTTAGTTATTCTTATGAATAGTGTATGTGCTATAGGGAAAAATCATCCCAAGCACTAAACACACAACATTAAGTAGCAAAGAAATAATATAATGCCAGTCAACCTACTGATGTTTCTCACCCACAACAGGGTGATTATTCTTTTATGAACCATTAGCCAGAGGAACATTGTCATGCCAACCATGATAACCATGATGTTATAGCTCATAATACCAGAAGCAAAAGGAGAGCTATCAAAAATTCTACACCTCCTCCATCAAATAAGTCTTCAACAGTCACAAGTACACAACCAAATATTTCTCCCCAGTAGAAGGAAAATATAAGCAACAACTAGTCTATTGAACCTCAAGCTACTCAGGTTTAGTCATTAGTTCCCATAGCTCCCAAGGTTCTAGTAAAAGTATTTGGCACTACTCTCAACATTGTATACCAAATGAAGAGGACTATTATTAATATTCCTATGTGGGATGTTGTTGCCACTATGCCATCACAGTTGGAGCTACTACAACAAGGATTAAAAGATATACATGTGTCAAATCAGCCAACCACTTTAGATGATGCAACCATCCTAGTGTATCCAAAAAATGAAGGAAACATTAGTAAGAAAAATATTACTCCTCCCTTTAATGTCTCTCTTATTATAGGGGATAGACTAGTTCATAATTGCATGATAGATTCTGGGGCTAGCAGTTATATGATACCTAAGTGTGTAGCTGAGCTCCTTGGTATTAAATATGAACCAATGGTTAGAGATGTACTCCAATTATATGGTAGCTCTATCAAAACACTAGGAATCCTAAAAAAATGTGGAAATGACATTGCATGCATGCCCTAGTTGTATTGTCACTGAAGACATATCAATGGCTGATGTTGAGCCACATTTTTTCATCTATCTTTCTAGAGAATTCACTACATAGGTAGGTGGTTATATTGCATCATATTGGTCTTATATGATCTTTAGGACAATTTATGGGACAAGTGCTTCCTTAAAGGAAGAACCTCTAGCCCTTAATCACATAGAGACTTATACACCAAGTACTGTAAACAAGAATTGTACAATTCATGAGATAGATGATAAAGGTATGACACATCAGCCTACCAATTCCTTAGAAGAGGTGCATGATTATCTTTTAGATGAGTGGGACACTAATTTTTAATTTGATCTGGCATAAGAAGCTCTAGAAGTAGGCCTTGGCACATATTGTATATTGGAAAACGATGCTCCTGTTCCTAATCTCATAAAACTAGAAGAAGATATTGATGGATTATGGAGCATGTTTTTTGATGGCTCAAGAAATTGGAATGGATTAGGAGCTGGTGTGATTCTTATCTCCTCTAGTTTGGAGAAGTTTTACTTCTCTTATAGGCTCTAATTCAGTTGTACTAACAACATAGCATAATCTGAAGCACTGATTCAAGGCCTCAAACTTGCACAAAGGAGAGGGATCAGATCCTTGAAGGTCTTTGGGGAAAGTGAGTTGGTTGTTAACCAAGTAAGGAGGAAGAACATCACAAATAATAATCTACTCAAATCATATAAACATGGAGTTTGGGATCTACTTGAGGGCTTCTAAGTATTCAATATCCAGAGTGTCCCTAGGAGAGATAACAAACATGTTGGTAGACTTGCTGAAATAGGTTCTCACTATGATGTACCAAAGCATGTTGAGGATAAAAGAGAGTAGCTCATTAGAATGGTTGTAAGACCTGTAGTTCTAGATAACCATTCCAATTGGTAGGTGTTTGACTCTAATGTGCAAATTGTCAACTTTTTGCAAAATGAAGCAGAATTATCTGATAGGAATCGACCCAAGCTACAATGTCAATATGGTGATCTTAGATCATGAAACTCAGATCCAAAAAACTACCTAATGTTCTAATCACCTTAGAGAGTGTTTTTAATCTTGGTGATCAAGCAAGGAGCGGGAGTCTGAACCTAGCTACAACTAAGGATGATATCATACCAATTGACATTGCTAAGGGAAAGGTTATTAGTTTGGAATAGGTATATCCCGAAGCTAAACAAGAAAATTTTGTTCATTTATGTCAAGGATTAAATGATGTATTTGCATTGGCATTTGATGATTTAAACGATTTTGACCCAATTTTGTTTCAACATACCATAGATTTAAATAGTGATGCAACACATGTTAGATAGAAGAAGAGACCAGTCAATCCTAAGATTAAACCTATGATGATGAAGGAGTTATCCAAGATGGTAGAGGCTAATATTATTTTTCCTATCAAGTATTCCTCTTGGGTAGCCAACCTTGCTCCTATTAGGAAGAAGATTGGAGAAATCAGATTATGTGTAGATTTTAGGGACCTGAAAAGGGCCTCTCTTAAAGATCACCATCCTCTCCCTTCCATGGAGAAAATCTTGTCCAAGGTTAGTGGCTCTGAAATATTTTCCTTCCATGATGGGTTTTTAGGTTATAACAAAGTGTTATTCTAGGAGTCTGATAGATATAAGACAACTTTGACTAATAAATGGGGCACTTATGATTATATAAAAATGCCTTTTGGAATAACTAATGTAGGTTATACCTTCTCAAAAGCTATGAAGATGGATTTAAAGAGCATATTTGATAAATTTGTACTGGTCTATCTTGATGGCATAACAATCTTCTCAAAGAATGTGGAAAACCAATTTGGTCATTTAAGGAAGGTGTTCATCAATTGTAGGGAATTTGGTGTGTCCTTGAATCCAAGTAAGCATGTGTTTTCCTCTAGTCAAGGAAAGTTGCTAGGACATATTGTGTCCAAGGATGGTTTAACCATTGATCCAGAGAGAACAAAAGAAATCCTTTCTCTTACTCTTCCTATTCATAATAAAGGGTTTTACATCTTCCCTGATAGAATCAACTTTATCAGAAGGTTCATTAATAATCTTGCTACCATGATTAAGCCCCTTATAGCCATGCTGAAGAAGAATATGGTGTTCACTTGGACAAGGGAAGGAAGATCCAATTTTGAAGAGATCAAAATAACAATAGCATTAGCCTCCACCCTTATCAATCCCAACTTTGATAAGGATTTCATTCTCTATAACCTTTGGGTGAGTCAAGTATATGGGTTATCTTACAATAGTTGAATGATGTAGATGAAGAGAAACCTATAGAATTTTTCAGTGAAGGGTTAAAGGATTATGAGAACAATATGGTTATGTGGAAAAGAAATTTCTTGTTTTCATAAGAGATTTCAAGAAATTCAAACATTTTTATCACACAAAAAGATCTAGCTCCTAGTTCTACATGCAAGTGTGAAAGAGTTCCTCTTGAACAAAGATATCAATGAGAAAAGAACTGAATGGATCACCAACATCATGGAATATGATATTGACATCAAGATCACAAAGCTTGTCAGAGGCAAGGAATTGTGTGATCATATGATCTCATCCCAGAAGACAATTGAAGAGGTTGCACTAGTGTTAATAGATGAACAACCAAAGGGGCATGAAAGTCTGAATAGTTGGATCCATGACATGACAACCTTCTTGTTGGGAGGAGTATATCCACAAGGATTAGATAGAGCTAAAAGAAGAAAGATCATGTTTCAATTTATTCCTTTTGTCTTAGTGGATGGGATTCTTTTTAGGAAGGATCTCAATGGAGCCCTACTAAGATGTATTAACCCTTATAAAAAAGGTAGAATGATCAAAGAGTTTCATGATGACCTTGATGGTGGCCACTTCTCAACTAGAACAACAACTAGAAAGATAATGAGAGCTGGTTATTATTGGCCAACTTTGTTCAATGACTGTCATAAACAAGCAAGGAAATGTGAGAAGTGTGCCTTCTTTTTAGTTAAACAAAGATTAGCTGCTCTTCCTTTTTATCCTATTCAGGTTGATCAACCATTTTCCCAATGAGGGCTAGATTTTATTGGTCCAATCAATCCAACTTCCAACTCTAGTCACAAGTGGATCTTAGCTACAATAAATCACTTTACAAGGCGGATATAAGAAATAGCTTTAAAGGATGCCACAGAGACTTCAATATAGAATTCCTTGATGGAATTTTACCAAGCATGGTCTCCCTTCAACAAAAATATCAGACAATGCCAAGTCCTTTTTTGGGACTCACATTTTCTCCTAGGTAGTCACCTTTGTGCTGATAAGATTACAACTAAGAGAGAAATTGGGAAGTCACCTTTCATGCAGTATATGGAAGGGAAGAAAGACTTCCTAATTCACTTGAGTTCCCCTCTCTGGTATTAGCCCATCAATTGGAGTTAATTGGAGATATTGCCATGATAGTCAGGATGGTAGAATTAATGAAACTAGAAGAAAAAGACAACAACTATATAAAAACTTAAGACACATAAGAAACAAGTCAACAGAAGTTTTGACAAGAAATATAAGGCTAGGATTTTCAAAGAGGGATATATTTTTCTCAAGGGGAATGTGGGCAAAGCTAAAGTGGAAAAACACTTCAAATTTGATGCTATGTGGAGTGGCCCATATGTTATCACTAGTTGCAAAGAGGCTAATTCTTTTCTATTATCCAAGCCTAATGGTGATATTCTACCAATTCCAATTAATGTAGTTTACCTCAAGCCTTACTTATAAAGAAGGTTAAGGGATTTTGTATAAAATAGACTACTTTTCTAGGTTTCAATAAGTGCATGAGCATAGACCTTTCCATATGAGAGGGAAACTTTGAATTTTTCCAGTTGTAGAAGTTGTAGTTTTGTTGTAGAATAGGGCCCATTTTTGTGACTCTAGCCCAATGGATTGCTTAAGGCCACTGGTCCATACTTAGCAGGAAAGCATCCCCTTTGAGTCACCAAAAATGTTAGCTATTTTAGTATTTTAAATTCTTCATATCAAATGAGAGATTTAAGTTGCAATGATGCAATTCCCCTTCATTGCCATGTCACTCCAATTTATGGCTTAACCATTAGATGGATTGTGAAAGTGTGAGATAGTTAAAGTTCATGTTTGCATCATTTTTCAACTATTTGGGCTAACATTTATTTTTGGGTCATGAAGGTGTGAAAATAGTTAGCCGCATGATCAAAGGTCATTTATGTCAACTGGGATCTTAAGTTGAGAAGTTACAATTCCAAGAAGCAGTCAGGTTTAATGGTCTCACATCTTCTCTTGTAGTCAAGGTTAGCTTGGAATTATGGTTGTGATGATGCAATTCCCTTTGTTTTCTTGTTCATAGAGTTATAGGTGTGGTTAGTATTTTAGGCTGCAGCTGAGTGATCAAAATTAGGTTAAATGGACTTTGTAACTTTGTAGGTGGCAATGTAGTCAAAGTTTTCAAAGTTGAGAAGTCGCAAAAAGTGCCATACAGTGAAGGTCAGATTATCATTGTAGTGTCACAAGAAGTTAATGTTAACCTAAGATTTGGGCTACAAGGTGGTGATTTCCTTTGTTTCACCCTCACAGGGTTTAAGTTGGGGTTATGAACTTATGTCACAAAGCTGTGAACAAGGAAATGTTGAAATAGTTGATGGAAAGGTACAACATCACAAGGATTCATTTACAGTTATAGTTTTTAGTCACGAAGCTATGAATCAAAGATGGTAGTCATAAAAATAGTGATCGTGGCATCAAATGTTCAAGGAAGGCTTCATGTTGGCAGTTCTTATGGAGTGACAAAGGTAGAGATGGCTACATCATAGCATCACATAGTTAATCAACAGTCAGACCCTAACCATTGTAAGGATGCAAAGCAGTCCCTTTTATGATGTTCACAAGATTGCAACAGTTTATGTGATAAAGTGATTTCAACCTATGAAGCAACAACAATGCATAGAGTAAGGAGGTCATGGTTTTTCATAGCCAAATAGTTAGCAAAAGAAATGAGTCACAAAACTGTAAACAAGAGAAGATGAAGTTCAATATAATAGTGAGAGCATTTAGTGATCTGGCAAAATATTTTGAGCCTATAGGTCAAAATGGCGAGTTTGATAGTTGAATCTAGTTGACTCAATGACTTAGCTAATTTGGAATTACTAAACACAAAACTAAATATCTCGTTAATGGTGAAAAGATCCTTTTTGATTGCTTGTAACCACCTTTTGGTGTTCTCCATGTTTGGTAAGTGCATAATACATCCCATCACCACCATGGTAATCCATATACCTAGCCAAAATAGTTAGGGCTATCATTTCTATCATTTTGAGGCCAGATTTGCACACAAAGATCATATATCTACATATGGATGCATACCTGATCAAATCTTCCTAGGTCAACATTGACTATTCTCTACAAACTTAAAGGTAGTAGTTGAGTCTTGGCTTTCAATAGAAGTTTTTTCAGTTATACTTGAGCTATAAAAGCAAGTTTTGTTGCTCTTTCAATGGTCAGTCTTTTCTTTGAATTTATACCAATTGTATGACATACTCTACTATTATAATTCTCTTTGCCTCTGAGTGAATGTATTTCTCTATTGTTCCTCCTTCCATTAATATAGTTTTCAATATCTTCTTACCTTATGTTGATGTATTTTCTTCATTCTTCAATTGTATAATTGTGTCTACTTTGCTTTGAATTATATAGAGTGAAGCTCCTTCTATTAGGATTAAGTCTCAAATAGAAACAACAAATAAATGCAAATATAAACAATATCAAAAAATAATAGATCACACAAAAAATAACACAAGACACTAATATTTAATGTGGTTCACCCAATCCCTAGGCTACATCCACCAAACAACAAGTCCAATATTATTATGATCCAATGATTATGACCTAATTATAATTCGTAATCCATTACAGCTCAATACCACTACAAGAACTAATTTTCGTATCACTCCTTATTAAAAAACCTAACCCTAAGCCCCTTTTATACAAGAAATTTATGCCACTTTAAGGTTACAACATGTTGGCAATATGTTGGCCATATGTTGGCCATGACCCAAAGAAATATTTGGAGTGATGCCTTGAATCCCAAAGAATTTATGAAGTATGTACAGTACTTTCATGATTAGTCACCACAAATTAACACCTTCCTTATAGAATTCTTTTGGTTTCTAGTCTACATATGATTTTTGGGTCAAGTAAGGATTGAATCTATGTATTTTGAGATTATATTGATGAATTGTGCTTTTCTAGGTAGAGAGAAGATTGAACATACTATTTGGTGTATCACCCCTCTAGATTAGATTAGGTAGTTTGATTTTCATGCATTTTATTCTCCCTTTTCTCTTAAAGAGTAGTTATGTGCATCCTGATAGTGAGGAATTCAGCCTTCTCCAGAGACTCAATCTCACTATTCAAGTCCCACAACTTGGAGATTTTTTCCATGTTTCACAAGGTTTCCTTTAGGTCAAACTTTAAGCAAGGGTGAAAACTTTTGTGACAATATTTCTCCACAAAGGACCCACTTTTATGATGCTTTTAAGGTCTTTCAACACATGCTATTAGTAGGTATTAAAATCATCTTTGAACTATGACAAGGAGATTAAAAGATTATTCACAGCCGCAATGCCAGTTTCATTATCTTCCATCCAAAGGCATGTTATAATTGATTTACCATACGATGCATAAAGGAAATTGATTAACAAAAACAATTCTGAATTGTCGATATATAATAGTAATTGTGTTAGTACCCTCATTGCGATTATAGTCCCATAAAAACCACTATGATTACATGTTTATAATAGTATTTGTGCCAACACCCTATTTGAGATTGTAGTTGAAAATGTCAACATGAGAACTGTTGTATGTTGACAATATTTTTTCAAAACCTAGGATTAATATCCAAAATAAAATAATCAACATAAAAACAAATAAAAATTAAATCCCTTTGAGTCTAATTCTAATATCCAAAACATCATGAATTTTCAAAAGTTAAAAGTGAAGTTATGAACTAACCCTTATAGGTCTAGGGATAGGGTAGATGAAAGAAATGAACTAATTTGTAAAGCTCGTCACAAGTATTAGTAACTAATTTAAAGAGAAAAAAGTCCACAAAATTTTTGAAAGAACCCAAATTTTAAAATTATGATCAAGGTATTGCATACCATCATGGGCAAATAAAATCCATAAAATGATCCTTAAAATAACAAAGTAAGACATATCAGGATATAGAAAATTGTTATAATGTTATGAAAACCCTATAACCAATCTTTAACAAAAGAGTAATGTTTCTCATTCATTTTCACTCCACAAAATGACCCTTACAAAAATGTAAGACATTTAAGATTGTAAATAATGCTATGAAAACTATACAACCAATCCTCAACAACAAAGTGGTGTCACTCATTCATTTGCACTCCACTCTAGTTTCCAATTCGATACTAGCTCTCATTATAGGATTGACTCTAGTTCTACATAATCAAACCTAGGATATTTCACATTAGATTTTTTTGTGCCAACTACAAATTAACAATTCATGCAAACAAGATTATGTTGATGCATAAAGACTACTCCACTTCTATTAGTTACAACCAAGATCACATTTCAACTACTAATTGCACATTATTTTAAAGAGAAATTTATATATACACAAATTAACTACAGCCTTGTGTGACTGTAGAAAACCTCTCATTCATTGGACTTTGTCAGTGATGGTAACTAAAGGAATGATGTAAAACAAAGATTGATTGTAGATCTAAATTACTACTCAGATTGTGAAAAGTTACATAAATTATATACACCCTCATGTAATTGTACATGCATACAATCTAACCACTAAAATATATCTACATTTACATCTTCAAATATTTGAATTCCTTATTTAACTCTATTATTAAAGAGGAAGATTCCTTTTAAATTTTATTTCCTCATTAATATATATAATTCCTTAATTATTTTAGAATATAAAAAAATTCATCTATCAAATTTTATTTTCTTATTAAGAAATATAAGTTCTTTCACTACTATGAATTTAAGAAACTAAGCATTGTTCTATAAAATATACAAACACATACATCACTAATAAATTTGGACTCAATTTTTGATGAATTTTGGTTGAAATTTTTACCTATCAGTTCGTCATTATTTTTCTTGTTGAAATTTGACCAACTTATGGGTTGGTTAAAATGGTTTTGTCATTTTTGGTCAAAATTTATACCAACTATTGGTCAAAAAATTTCCACCAATTGTTGGTAGAAAACTATCAAGAATTGGTTAAAATTTCCACTAATATTTGGTAGAAAACTATCCACAATTGGTTGACATTTTCACCAATTATTTGTAGAAAACTATTAAGAATTGGTCAAAAGTTTGACCAATTCTTAGTGGATAACTTTCAAGAATTGGTCAAAATGTTGACCAATTTTGGCCCATTCACCGACTAGGATGTCATGGTCACGATGAAAGGATTGGTCAATAACTAAATCATTTGTTGGTGGAAAACCATGAGGAGATGGTTGAAATTTTGACCAAACTAAGTTCTTTAAAAAAAAATAGAGTGGGTGAATCCTCCGACGAATGCCTACCCATGGACTCTCTCTTAGATTATCTTCTTGGACCAACACAATTTTAGAAGAGGCTTGGCAGCAGTTTCCTTTCTATAGCACATCTATCAAGTGATTTTGAAGCTGATCTAATGGTGAGATCTCCGCTAGCATTAGGTGGTTGCTTGGCACTATAGAAATTCATTATCAATCTATTGTGGTTAATGAGAGATACTAAAATGAAAGTTCCTAGCAACCCCCCAATAGAATCAATGTTGGTTTTCAAGAAGACACATTTTTTAGATTTCAAATATTGGCATTAGTATCCTTTCCATTGGAGGGTTGTGAAACATCCTAATTTCTATGCAAGGACTCCCCAAAGTCATTTGTATGCAAATTTCATTGGCACAACTTGCAGAATGGTTTAAAAATGGTTGTCATTGTGGTTTCCTAAAAAGAGATCCAAAGGGCAAGCCATTTTGTAGAAATTGTGTTGCTTATCACAAGTGACAAGGGAGTCATTTCCAAGAATGAGCAAAGGATGAATGCAATACCAAATTTCAAATGAAATCAATCACATCAGATCTGTACATGGTGTAAATGCATATTCATGAAACCTTGGTGTAAGATGCAAATGGACTGATGACGAACTAAACTAAACCCAAGATATCATCATCAAAATGTAATCTCTATGAGTGTCTTATGTTTCCCTGACTACAACTACTAAAATAGCTCTCATAACAACATCTTAGTGATAGTTCTAGAATGGGAGAATGCAGATCTACAATAGATACATGCAAGATCTATGATTAAAATGTAGATTATATGATATTAACATGAATATGCAATGAACTAACAAGTAATAAATGATGCTAAATAACTAAAAATAATGCTAAAATGCTATGAAAATTCTATAATAAGAATGCTAAAATGATGAATCAAAATGTGCCTATAATGTAGATGCCTAAAACTTGGGTCCTTTTGCTCTTGAATTCTCTTTCTATTTAAAGGATTTTTAGAAGGGGTTGGGTTAAGAATTTGGATTTTACCTTTTCACTTGGTGGATAGAAGTAAAATTGAAATTGTTGAATGAGAGACAAGAAAAGGAGCCCAAAATTCTTGATTGGAGGCTCAATGTGGCTTTTATGTCAACAAAAATGTCTCATGAGAGACAAGAGAAGGATCTCAAAAGTCATGATTTGTGGCTAAATATGGCTTTTATTTCAACAAAAGTGTCTCATGAGAGACAAGAGAAGGAGCCCAAAAGTCATGATTTTTAGATAAACATGGCTTTTATTTCAACAAAAATGTCTCATGAGAGACAAGAGGAGGAGCCCCAAAAAGGTCATGATTTGTGGTTAAATAGGGCTTTTATTTTCAACAAAAATGTCTCATATGAGACAAGAGGAGGAGCCCAAAAAGTCATGATTTGTAGCTAAATTTGGATTTCTTTTCAATTTTTTATATAAATGGGTGATTTTCTTTTTGTGAGAATAAATGGATTTATTGATTTAATAAAAGTTCTATTTATTCTCAAAATTTTATCTTTTCCCTCTTCTTTTTGAATTTCATTTTATGATTTTTAATTTTTTTTTCCTCTTTTGAAGTTGATTTAGGTCTTATTAATTTGATAGATGATTAATGACCTAATGTAATCTTTTCATTCAAAAGTTTGTTGTGTTTCTTCTGATTTCCTTTTAATTTGCACTAATTGATCAGAACTGCATGATTTAGGTCTTTGCCAATTTTTGGGTGTCTACAAATGCCCCTCTTTGAGCTAATATGTGAAGAATATTAGTTCAAAGATTGTCTTGATTTTCTTATTTAGGTCAAACTTTGATGATTGAATGTCTATTCATTGATGATTTGATGTTTGATCATTGATGATTTTATGTTTTGATTGTCATTGATTTGATGATTTGATTGTCAATGATTTGTTGATTTGATTGTAATGTTTATTTGGTGTTGCAATAGTTTTGTTTGGATACCCTGGTTTTGGTAGGCTTGATGTTTGAAATGTTTTTGGCTGGGGTAGGATGTTTTTGATGTTTCAAAAAAATTTGATGCCCTAGCTTGGATTCCCTAGTTTAATATCTAAAATTTTTTATGCCCTAGTTTAATACACATATACTACCCCCTCAAAAATGAAATTGGAAGAAAATATGGAAGTGCGAAAGTTGAGTAGGTTCCAATTTTATTTATGAAATGTTGGGAGTTTGGTGGAATAAGATAATTAGGTTGTTTTGATACAATACCCAATTTAGTTTGGGGAGAAAAAAGATGCCAATAGGGGGTAAGTAATTGGAAAAGGTGATATAAATGCCACTTGGGGGTTAAATAGGTCAAAAAGACCTTTTACCCTTGTCATTTTCACTTTTTCCTTTTCCATTTGGTGATTTGGAGCTCTAATTTAGCGAGGACGATGGTTCTGTTACGAGATCATAGATTCGAGAGGGGTTATCAATATGAGTGTCCAATAGACTACGGTGCCTAAGTAAGTCATCGAGATCTTCTATGTTTAAGATTTAGCATTTTTACCTATGTTTTGCAAGTTTTGCACGGATTTGTAGGGTAAATGTGGTGATTTTAGTAATTTAGCACATTTGAAGTGTCTTTTAGTGCATATGAATTTTTGTAGCACATTTGAATAATGTTTTAGCACATATGTGGTGTGGTACAATGCATAGGAAACCCTAGGAATTTGATAATTTAGTGCATATAATAGTTTCTATAGCCCATATTAATTTTTAGCACATTTGCATTGTCTAATAGCACATATGCCCTATATTTTAGCACATTCAAATAATATAGTGCATCCACTACCTGGAATAGAGCATTTGCAAATTATATTAGTGCACATGTATAGTATAGTGCATACAAGAAATTTCATATCGCCTTTAGCGAATATTTGAGCACATTGAAGAAAATAGGGCTTGCGTATGGTCGAATAGCGCATATAAGTGTTTCGGTAGCACATATATCTATTGCAGTGCATATAAGATATATAATGGTGTCTTTGAATGGTATACTAGTGCATATGAATTGTGTAGCATATTCAACTGATTTGTTAGTGCATATGGCTTAGGAAATGGCACAAAATTTTATTGAAGGGTGAAAACTGGGTGTAGGTCCTCTATCGAGTGTAAGATAACACAAAAGACCAAATTCATGATTTGTCAGTTAGGGATAGTCATAACAAGTAACAATAGTAGTTAGTGATTCATGCAATAATTTTATAGGATCAATCTGATAATAGATAGATGATACCCTAAATTAGGATACAAAGTAGGGAAAACAAGCCAATTTGACTTAGCATAGAGAAAGATGAGTAATAGGTCCAAGATAGAACTAGTAGCGAGATAGCTAGATGTAGTTATGAGATTGATGTCTGATGATAACTTTGTGACGAAGAACTAATGCATTGTGTTTGTTTAATGAATAATAGTTGTGTGGGTGAAAGCTCATGGTATGAGGACTCTATCCATGGTCATTAGAGGCAGTGAGCCGATTGTATGACATAGATGGGCAGGTGATAAATAGGTGTGGCTTTACAAATTTATTATAGATGCCCTAGTTTTGAGTGAACAAGGGATTACTGATAGCGGTGGCTGAGTGGTGACACTTGGACCACAACACATTTCATTTGTTGATGGGGGAGATGACAGTGACTCCCGAGGACATATATAGGATCTTATAGATTCTTATCATAGGAGATTCAGTTTATTATGATAAAACTACTGACGGGGCTACATTATGAGACTTGTTTGAAGATGATAGTATTGGGGATGACAATGTGTCTTAGTTCGAAATGATGTAATATGATGCATTATTGGTAGTTCTAGGAGGATTAATAGGAGGGTTTTTGTTGCCTAATCATTGAGGGTGAGGGTGTCCAGTTGGATGGGGCCAACTGATATAGGAGATGATTGATGTGCCTTAGAGATTTGCATGAGGTAGCTATGTTTTGGCACATTTGTATCATGATCTACACTAGGTTTAATATTCGGGAGCCTTGTTATTATTAGCAAGGGTCATTTTGTTATAGATATGGACATGAGAGCATCTACCCATTACTCATCCAGTGTGTATATTATAGCGGTCGCAAGGCATGCCATATATGTATACATATTTTGGTCTAATCATACAGCCCCATTTGGGCAAGACAGAGTATTGGCATTGGATTTTGGATGATATTGATGAGGTTGTATGGAGGGCTTACAGATTCATAGAGCCATGGATGGAAGATGATGATGAGATGGTGTATTTCTTTAGCTCAAGGTATTTTTTGGGTTAGATTCCATCTTTGATAGAGCAGTTTTGCTTCAGGTGAGTGGTGAGGTAGTTTGGTCGATGATAGGGCATACCACAAGGGACTACACATTATGCTCGAGTTTAGTTAGAGATAGTAGTGTGGGGGTTGACTTTAGAGTATGAGGCCTATCTAGAGGCCTTTTTATAGATGATAAAGACACCACAACCTTGGGCCTTTCGAGATGGGGTGGTGGATGCAGGAATTGAGGGAAATTATGTATGGTGGTTTTGGGATCATCCTTTTCCTAGATACACAAACCCAACAAAGCCAATTCTAGGGATAGATGAGTAGTCTAGTGGGGGTGAGGATGATGATGATCAAGGTGGTCTGAGGATAGGTAGAGGGAGATAACATGCTAGATTTGGAGTGGGCAAAGCACGGGGGAGGTGAGGCTAGGTAGCCATGGTACTACCACAGAGGGGAGTGGCGCAAGGGCTAGTGTAGGGACTAGTGGGTGGAGGTAGGGTTGTTAGTGTTTGAGGTCAAGGTGGTGCATAGATGAGAGGAGGGATGATTGATAGAGCTATAGTTGGTCAGTAGGATAGAGGGGCAAAGTAGGCTAGAGTGGAGCAAGTGAGTGCCAGGTTGCTAGAGGATGTGTAGTTTCTCTAGTGCCAGAGGCTACAAGTGCAAGGTCCTATGATAGATTTATCAAGTGTACAACCATAGGGATAGTAGTAGGTGGGAGAAAAGGTAAAGTCATAGGTACAACAACTAGTACCACTAGATGTACCACCACTGTTAGGAAGGCCAAGGGGATTGATTGATTTGGAGGCTTAGATGAGCACCATGGAGGCTTAGATGGGTGAGGTGTTGAGTACTATATAGAGATTGATAGTTGTGATGATACCAAGGCCACCACCGCCACCACCATTGAGTACAAATGGTACATTGATGAGTAGTTGTGTGGTACTAATGATAGATGTGATAGAGCAGATGCGACGAGAGGATACAGATGCCCCCAGTGATCAAGAACCATTAGATCAAGCACCTCCACATGGATGATTGTATATTATGTACTGTGACCTCATTCTTTGTCATGTATTATTATTCTTGTGATGAATGGTGGACACTTATGCTAATGTACATAGTTGATTCATGGAGTTTCATGTTATGTGATCATTGGATGTTCTTGCAATTTATCCAATATTTATGTGTTTTTGACCTTAGGATACATTATCTGATTGTTATTTTTCTTTATAAGATATTTGAGCTTATTGATGTTCTAATGTGTGTACTTGTTATATCATGGACTTATGCATGCATGTGATGGTTTTGATTTGATGTTTATGGTAATAGTGAATGCAGATGTGTATATAGATGTGAATGATTAATGTAGATGGATCATGAGTTAGAATAGATGGTATGTTACTAATGATGTAATGAAAATGTGATTTGGTAATATGAATGTAATGACATGAAATGAAATGTGGTAAGGTAGAATGTGATGTAACGAAATGGAATGAAAATGTAATATAATGAAATACAACATGAGGTAATGTGATGTGATAAAATGAGTTGTAATATAAATGAATGATGAATTGTAATGATATGAATGATGTGGTAATGTAATGAAATGTGAGACAAATGTGAGGAATTGTGGAAAAGAAATGATATGCGATGAAATAATGTGTGAGAAATGAAATGAAATAGAATAGGAAATGAAATGAGATGAAATGTATAATGAACAAAATGAAATATGATACATAATGAAATGAAAATGAAATGAAATATTAGGTAAAGAATGAAATGTTATATGATAGGTAATGACATGAAATGGAATGAAATTGAAATAGGTAACGAAATGAAAATGCAATAAAAATGAAATAAAATGTAATGAAAATGTAATGAGATGTGATAACATGATATGTAGTGGAGTAATGGAATGCAATGAAATGAGTATTGAAATGAAATGTAATGAGATGAAATGAACAGGATATGTAATGTAATGAAACAAAATGGGTAATGAAATGAAAATGTAATGAAAATAAAATGAAATGTAATGAGATGTGATAACATGATATGTAATGAAATGAAATGTAATGAGATGAAATGAGATGTAATGTGCCAAAATGGATAATGAAATGAAAATGTAATGAGATATGATAACATGATATGTAATGAAATGAAATGAGATGTGATGAAAATGCAATGAAATGAAATGAGATGGAATGAGATGTAATGCAACGAAATGGATAATGAGAGGGAATGGAATGTCTAAGGAACAAAATGGAGGGCAATGGTGAATGAAAAAACTAATATATGATTGGATGATATGAAATAATGAGATGGAATGAAATTGGTAATAAATAAACTGATATATGAGAGGAAGATATGAAATGATGAAATGTAATGAAATGTCCAAGTGCAGGGATGGAAGGAAAGGAGATGAAAAGATAAATGGAAATGTGATAAAATGTGATGTGACACATGGAGGGTGAGTGAAGGTGAAAAATGGAAGGAAATGAAATTGTCTGAGATTTGAAGGCTATGATGTGGAATGTCAACTTTTGAGATTCAAAAGCCACGAAATGAATGGATGAAAGTGAAAGGAGATGGAGGATGGGAAAAGAAAATGCAACAAATCAGAGGAGATGGAATGTGGTGAAATGTGATTGTTTGAGATTCAAAAGCCACATAATGCAATGAGTGGAATGAAAAGGTGAATATAAAAAGTGTAATGCTAGTGTGGATGTTGTGAAGAGACAAAGTCCATGATATTGAAGTGCTAGAAGCTCATCATGATGTTGATGTTGATGTTGTTGTCCACTTTTTGATAACCAATCATGAAATTGTGAACAAACATTTGTGAATTATATCTTGATTTATGTGCCAACCATTTGTTTACAAAGAACCCAAGATGAATATGCAAACTAAATGAATGCAACAAACTATCACTTTTTTAAAGAGATGCAAACTAATTGTCATCATAGAGCATGTAATAAAACAAAAGTAACTAAGTACAACCACCACTAGCTCAGCTATAGTGATATGAATACTATGTCACACTAAGAAGTACCAAAAAAGATGAAAAATGTACAAGAAAATATGACAACCATTAAGAACCAAAAACTATATCTATAGAATAATAAAAATAGGCATGCAAATAGGCACATGCTAGATAAAAAATCTCTCCTAAGATATCGTACAAAATTGGTCAAGGTACACATAGAATTCCATATGAGAGGAGGCACTTATAAGTGGACACCAATAATGTGTGAAACCATAGGATCACTAAAATAAAATAGTGAAAAACCAATAAAAGATCATGCCTTTATCTTGGTACCTCTAGTCAACTACATCATTGAGGCACTAAAAGCACATGATAGCATAGGAAATCAGTATTTGCAAACTAGGCGCACTTCTAGATGTGTGAAATAGTATCGAGTTTGTTCAATTCTACCAGGAAGCAACTATCATATCAGGAAAATAAGAGAGCACGACATGTGTCAGTAGAAATTTAGCAGTGGGTTTTGTTTATGCATCAGTAGATATTAAGGTGGCTGAATGTTAGAACCAAGGGTCAAGTGTACCAGGTACTAGTGCGGCATGATGCAAAGAGTGTGTTGGCAAAGAAGCTCGATAGAAAATTTTGACAGTTATTATGGTATGAGAATGGTAGAAGTGTACCTGGTATGAGTATGGTAGGAAGGAGATATGTGGGAAGGTTAGTAAAGAGTGAATCTAGGTAAGAGATACCATAAATAGGCGTATAGCATGGAAATGGAATGACGCAAGGTAAAGAGTAAAACATGGTCATTGGATTGATTGAGAAGGCTAAGGTATTATGTAAGTGAAAGCATGTCAGGCTCACCAAATCAGTCATAGCAAGAGGGTGATGCTAGCTAGGGAAAGTGGACTAGACAAGGGCATAGGGAAAAGTGCATTCAATGAACCTCTGAAGAGCTGGTGTATAAGCACGAACAATAAGGTGAATTAAGTCAGGTGAGACAGGGGTTGGCACAACCTAAAGATGCAAGGATGAGGGTAGAAGAAATTCCCTTATCAGCATTAATGATGTTGTCAGGACTGCAAAACAATAGGCATTGTAGGAGGTATTAGATGATGATGAGCTGATGACTCAGGTAGAGCATAGTCTACCTGAGATGACAAAGAGTATGTCTGGAGTAGAGGATGAGGTGGGGAAGATAAAATCTCCTAAAAAGTCTATGGAAAAGGCTTCAAGGGATGTAGGAGATGTTAGTGTAGGTGAGGGGAGGAGTGGAGTAGGTCAATTGATTAGCCTTGGAATTCTAGGACAAGGATCAATGGAAGGGGAAGCGAGCAGTGTAAATGTGGAGGAATTGTAGCTAGAGGCAAGGGGTGGAGACTAATCATCAAATGATGTGAAAGAATTGCAGAGAATCTTGGCTATAGAGAGAGCCCAATCAGAGAATTTTGAACAAGAAGTCAAGTTTCTAATGGGATTGACAAAGAAAGTAGAGGAAGATGAAGCACAAATGGAAGCAAGATGGCTCCAAGTAGTGGTGAATATGGAGCTAGCACGGGTACAATCACTAGAAGTAGAACTATGTGTGGAGCAATTGCGTTCGAAAGGAAATGATGCAAAGATGTAGGCAAAATGGTCATGGGCTTAGTAGTTGCAAGAGTTGCTTAAGATGGGGTAAGTGGGTTTAAAGAGTGCTCAAAATGACCTGGTGTTATTGCAGTCACAGTCAAAATCCTTTAGAGAAGTGTTTGCGAAGGTGAATTCTTTAGCATTGAAGTTTCAAGAACAGTTAGCATTGAGTGAGGGGAAGGTGAGGCAATTGCAGTAGCATTTGGGTGAGACAAGAGTGGATGTGGAGCATTGGCAAATGGTGACTAATCAAATGTAGCAAGAGTGAGATGTGGCCCAACGAGTGATCACTGCATAGGGGGAAAGCAAGTTGGTGGAGAATGTATTTGTGGAAATGCACTAGATAGAAAAGGTACTCTTAGAAGCTACTTATTGGATGGGATGTTATCATCAGGTTTTCTTGAATGAGAATTGACGGGAGACACAATTTGTGGATAGAGAATTTACACATCTGCTAAACACGCAACTACACTGCACAAGGTTTCCAATTCCCATGGATGTGGTGTGGGAACAAAGGGGGTTGACACCAAGGGCTTCTTTGTCTAGAGCTAGGTCAGAAGAGACACCATTGATTGGAAACCCTATTGTGCCACCTCCCCTGGGGAGGCTAGAATAAATAAGTTGCTAAACACTCGTTAAATTTAATGTTGTCATTGTTTTTTGTAGGAGAATAAAAATTTTGTGCTTGTTGTTGTGGCAATCAAAGGGACAACTGATGTTGATTGTAATGCAGTGCCATGTTTTGTTTTTGGGATTTTGTGGAATATATAAATATTTTCGTGTTTTGTGGAATATGTAAATGTTTTTGGGATTTTTGATAGATATGTGAATGTTTTTGTGTTTTTGTGACAAATATTGGAATGGTTTAACTCTTGTAAAAGTGAGAACAATACAATCCGTAGAGTAAGGGTAACTATTAGTGGTAGGCAAGAAAGTCTGTATGTATATTAATAACCATTATAGACAATAATAAGGCTAATGAGGGGACATTTTTGTAGGTGTGTAATGAGACAGACATTCTTGAGGCCTACAAAAAAGCGTTTAGGGCCCAAAAGAGAACACTTGGGTCCCAAGAAGGTGAAATAGTGCCTTAAAAAAGGCACTTTAACCTAGAAAAGGCATGTTGGGGGCACAAAGGACATTAGGGTCTTCAAAAAGGTGCTTGAGGGGCCTAAAAAGGTGCTTTGGGTGCTTGAAAAGGCCAAAATAGGGCCTTGAAAAAGGTGTTTTGGGCCTAAAAAGACATATCAGGGGCCTGAAAAGGCCAAAATAAGGCTTTTATAAAGGTGTTTGGGCCTAAAAAGGCACTTTGGGGGCTTGCAAAAATGCATTTGGCCTAAAAAGGCATCTTGCGAGCCTAAAAAGGAAAAAATAAGATCTTGAAAAAGGCATTTGAGCCTAAAAAGGCACTTCGGGGGCCTAGAAAATGTGTTTGGACCTAAAAAGGCACTTTGGAGGCCTAGAAAAAGCATTTGAGGGTCCTAAAAAGGCACTGGAGGGGTCTTAGAAGGACATTTGGGCCCTGAAAAAGGTGCTTGAGGCCTAAAAAAGGCATTTAAGGGGCCTTTAAAGGTGTTGCGGGCCTAAAAATGTGTTGGAGGGATCCAAAAAGGATGCTTGGGCCCTAAAAAAGGTGCTTAATGGGCCTAAAAAGGCACTTGAAGGG
Organism: Cupressus sempervirens; assembly: GCA_028749045.1. NCBI lineage: Eukaryota > Viridiplantae > Streptophyta > Pinopsida > Cupressales > Cupressaceae > Cupressus > Cupressus sempervirens. The sequence goes on along the minus strand of CM053789.1, from coordinate 51,604,754 downwards.
GGGGCAAACTCATATGCTTACACTTTCTTATTCTATGCCCCCAGATGAGTGAGGATAAAAGAGTCCGACGAATATCTGGGTTATTGGGATAGCATTGATATATTTGTAGAAGAGGGCTAGGCCGATCATAGCCATCCAACATAGATAAGACTAACGATCCATTGGGAATTTGTTGTTCCTTACAAGAGGGGGAAAAGGATTCCACTAGTGCCTCTTCTGCTATTCATGTTGTGCTAGATTTTCCAAATCCCATCAGAATGTTTCAGGACATTACTATGTTGCTTCTTAATACAATTGAGGCACTTCATAAGTCGTATACCCTATTTGAGCTAAAGTGAACCCAAAATTGACAAGAATTTTAGGGTGTTGTTTAATATTTCAAGCTCTTACGACCATGTTTGGAAATTATGACCCAGTTCAAATAGTTTTGGTAAATTTGTGTAATTTTAAAATTCCTTTTAATAATTTTAGACAAGTTTTTGAATGTTTTTTATTAGTTTTAGCAATTTTTCGATTTTCTTTTCTTTTTTGATATTTTTGGAGCATTTTAGAATTTTATTTTATTTTTTTGGATTTTTTTGATACTTTTGGAGGATTTTTGAATTTTTTTGGATAAGTTTTTACAATTTTTGGTTTTTTTGATATTTTTAGGAGATTTTTGAATTTCAGGGAATGGAGTGAGGATGTGAGTGAGATTTGTTGGAATATGAGGGGTAACTAGGACTGTAGACACCTAAATTTGATTACACTGCTTTGGTAATATAATTTAGCCATCTCTAAAGGTATCATTAATTAAATTCTTATTTAATTAATCCTTTGCCATCCCTAGTTGATTAATTTAATTAATCATCTATAGTCCTAATTGATAAATCAAATAATCTATTATTTATCAATTAAATCCTTTTCTCCTATCTAATTCCAAAAATCCTCATTTATTAAATAAATCTATTTGATAAATGAAATCCTCAAATTCAAAAACCCCTAACCTATCTCTAATCCTCCATTTAGCCTAATCCACCCCATCCACCCATACTAACCAAGCTTAGCCACTAACTCACCTACCCTCATTAATGCCATCCACTTGCACATCTCTAACATCCCTAATCTAATCCTAAACCCAAGCCTAATCCACCCACTAATGTTGTCACATTCCTTAAACAAGTTTAAGACTTTCCTAATCCAAACCAAAGTCTCCCCTCAAAAAACCCAACCACTAAGTCATGAGTGCTCTTACAAACCATAAAAGACTCTTACAAGCCCACTCATGACTCTTACACCCATCTTCCACACTCTTCCCTCTTCCACACTCATTCCTCTTACATCCCTCTTACATACTCAACCCCACTCATCATGCCTTTAACCAGCCCTTTACCCTACCCTCTCACACTCATCCTCCTTGTGACAAGTGTCACCTTCCCATTGGTGCTAAACAAGCACAATCCATGTGCTCTCCTTTGAGTGCATCCTAGCCCTCCTTAAGCCTTCATCCATCCTTGCATCTAAGCCCTCCATCCCTCTACCCCTTAGCCTATAAATTGAATCCCATCCCAAGCCATTTCATCAACAATCTTTGAGCTAAAGTTACCATGCTATTTTGAGAACCAAAGCCATCAATCTTACCCTTATAATGCCAAATTGAGAGCTCACAAAGCTACCAATTTGCCATTACCCATCTCCATTGAAGCAAGCTTTTGAGCATCTTGAGCATACATCCACAACAAAAGGACACATCTACAGAATCAAGAAAGCATGGAGTGTTTTATCTTGTGAGGTTTGCACTTCTTGTTTTCTTTCTTTGTCTAAGCATATATGTGAATTTAGTTTTTGGTTTGTGAATATTTACTTTATTTGTTAATGTTCTTTGCATACTAATTCTTGTTCTACAAGGACCATGTGAGGAACCTAAAGAGGTAAGGAGACCAAAATGGGACCAAAAGGTTGAAGCATGGGCATGAATGGCTATGTTTGGAACTCAAGGGGAGTGTCAGATATCAAATGGATCAAAGGAGGGCAAAAATAAATAGTGGTGAGCATTGGTCATGGTGGATAGTTGAGATGTGCAATGATTGTCCTGTAATTCATGTCTATGGTATCTCAATACATAATCTGACACCCTGTTGCCTTCCATTTTTTTGTTGATGTCATATCAGCTATGACTACTAGTGTGAACTATATTTGATGCTAAAGATCCATAGAGCCATAACCCACAAGTGTTTCTCAATTCCTTCTGCTCCTACGTCTAGTTCTAGTTCAATTTTTGTTTCTTTGCATGGACAAGGGTTGTTGCATAAACATAAAGAGTTGTGGGTGTACATTTGATTAAGTAAAAGGGCTTTGATTTTCTCTTGTTATTGTTATTGTTATTGCTATTATGGGCTCTATTTTCCTTTCTCCACTATGACTATCATACTGGTTGTTTCTATTGTTGTGGACCACATTTGGTGCTAAAAGACCTCGAAACTATAACCCATAAGTGTTTCTCAATTGGGTATGTGTGAAATTAAATCAATGGTGCTTGAAACAATCAAAATTTGTCCAGAGACAATTGCTTGAGGGTTGTCTTGACTAATTTTCAGCATTGTGGGACTTGTGTTGTGCAGGGAAGTCCAAAGGTGCCATCTCTTGTCCCTTTTGCAAACCAAAGGTGGCATACTCTTTTGTTTTTTTTTTAATTTTTTTTTTTTTGTATTTTTGATGTGTTTTCTCAAAGCGCTAGACATAAAATCATTTGAGATGGATGTTGTTGATGGGTTCTACTAGATCTATGTCATCACAATTTGAAAGCCTATAAGTACCAGTCCCAAAGGACTCTATGATAATATAGGGGCCTATCCAATTGACTTCCCATTTTCCTTTCTTTTCTCTTGCCGCTTGGTTTTTAGGGTTTTCTCTGAGCACGAGGTCACCAATTTAAAAGACATGAGGTTTTAGCTTTTTGTTGTAATATCTTGATAGTCTATTCTAATACACTTTGAGGTGGGCATGTGCTACACGATGATGTTCTTCTAACAATTCTAGCTATTGTGGACCGGCCACTTTGTAATCCTCATCCAATAGGATATCTCGAAGGGTAACTCTTAAGGATGGGATCTCAACCTCTAAAGGAAGAATAGCTTCACAATCATAAACCAAGGAGAAGGGTGTCACACCTGTAGGTGTTCTAACCCTCGTCCTATAGGCCTAGAGGGTGGGGCTCAGTTGTAAATGCCAATCTTGACCAATGTCATTGACAATTTTCTTGAGGATGTTGATAATGGTTTTGTTGATGGTCTCTACTTGGCCATTACCTTAGGGATAATAAATTCATGAGGAGTGGTGTATAATGTGAAACTGTTCACATAATTCATCAATTATTTGATTTTTAAAGTACAAGGTGTTGTCTGTAAGAATGGCATGAGGTATGCCAAACTAAAAAATGATAAGTTTTAGGATGAAGGATGAAATTTGTTTTCTCGTATAGTTAGCAAGTGGCACCACTTTGACCTACTTGGTGAAGTATTTGGTAGTAGTGATAATCCATTTATGTCAACTACAGGAAGTTGGATGGATGACTCCAATCAAATCAAAACCCCACTAATAAAAAGACCATGGTGTGGCCAAAGGTTTGAGTTCTTGGGCTGGTGCATAAACAAGATTACCATGGATTTGACATTTTTTGCAAGTTTTGATGTATTTGATAGAATCCTTTTCCATGGTTGGCCAAAATTAGCCCATTCAAAGAATCTTTTTTGCTAATGTGAACCTACTAGAGTGTGACTCTCAAATCCTTGCATGGACTTCTTGTAGAGTGACTCTAGACTCATCCTTTTCAAGACATCTAAATAAAGTACCATCAAAACCCTTCCTATATAGTGTATCAGCCACCAAGGAGTAGAGTGAGGTTTGTCGAATGAAATTTCACTTTTGGTTACATAAAAGGTCATATGGGATGGTTTTATCATGAAGATAGGTAATGATGGGGTTATACCAAAGGGATTCAAGAGCATCTAAGTGGGTAATGATAAGGGAGTTAGGTTGAGTAAATGTGGGTTGAACCACCCCTTCTACTAAGAACTTGTACTGCTCGTGCTACTCTAGGAGTTGGAGTAAAGAGGCAAAAGTGGCCATGGCATCTGCTACTCTGTTCTTTTCTCTGGGAATTTTCTCAAAAGTAATGTGAACAAAACATGCCTTAAGTGTGTTAACCATATTTTTATAACACAATAATTTTTCATCCTTAGTTTGGTAAGTTTCAGTGACCTGATTGATGACCAACAAGGAGTCTCCATAAATCTCTAGTGTTGTTAATGTCCATTCTAAAGTGAGCTTGAGACCTAAGACCAAAGCTTCATATTCTACCATGTTGTTGGTGCAAGTGAAGAGCAGTTTGTAAGATTTAAGGATGGTAACCCGAAGTGGCATGATGAAAAAAATATCGGCATCTAATCCATGGTGTGTGTAGCATCAAAATAAAATTTCCATGTTACTGGCTCTATTTGAACAATGTGCATATTGAGGAAGTCAACTAGGATAGGATTGGCACTTTTTATATGCACATTTGCCAATTGATCGGCAATGGCCTATCCTTTTATCACCTTCCTATCAACATACTCAATGTCAAATTCACCTACAATCATCACCCATTTGGCCAGTCTACCTGTTAATGTTTTCTTACTAATAAGGTACTTGAGAGGATCAATTTTGGAGATGAGCTTGACTTTGTGTGTTAGAAGATAATGACACAGTTTTTGGGAAGCAAAAACTATGGCTAGGAAAGCCTTTTCAATGAAAGAGTAATTAAGCTCATAGTTGACCAAGGTACAACTAATGTATTAAATGGATTTCTCTTTGCCTTGGTCATTTTCTTATGCTAGGAGAGCTCTAATTGATTTATCCATTATAGAAATGTACAATAGTAATGGTTTTTGTGATATCGCTTATACCAACACAGGTAGATTCATCAAATAGGTTTTAAGTGTTTTAAAAGCCTTTTGACATTGATCATCCCACTTAAAATTTATGTCTTTATGTAGAAAGTGTGTGAAAGGTATACACCTTTCCACCAATTGGGAAATGAACTGACAAACTAATTGAAGCCTACCTTGAAGTGAACCTAACTGACTTAGGTGCTTTGGAGGTTGCATATTGATTATGGCTTGTACCTTTTTAGGATCAACTCCTATCCCTTTTGTTGAGATAATGTATCCTAGAAGCTTTCTTGATTTGATGCTAAAAGTGCATTTCTTGGGGTTCAGCCTAACATTGAATGCTTCTAGACATGTGAATATCTTGGCCAGTATAGGGAGATGTTCTTCGCAGTTATGAGATTTGGTGAGAATGTCATCCATGTAATCTTCCATAAAGATATGCATCATATCATGAAATATGGTGGTCATGGCGGGTTGATAGGTGGCCCTAGCATTTTTTAAACCAAAGGGCATCACATTCCAACAAAATGAGCCCCATTCACAAGTAAAGGGTATTTTATCCAAATCTTCTGGTGCTATCCCAATCTAATTATACCCTAAAAATTTGTCCATGAGTGAAAACATGGAATGACCAGCTGTGAGATTGACAATAGTGTTAATATTGGGGAGGGGAAAGTCATCTTTAGGACATGCTTTGTTTAAGTCGATACAGATGCGTATGCTACCATTCTTTTTTGATATGGGGAAAATGTTGGATATCCCTGATGCATATGCCAGGGGTTGGATGAAATTGGTGCTGATTAATTTTTCCAATACTTCTTTGACCAATAGAGCTATATGGGGATGCATCTTTCTGAGTTTTTGTTTTACTCGCTTGACCTCTGGAGAAATGTTAAGATGGTGGAGGATTAAGGTCGAGCCTAAGCTAGGCATGTCCATGTAAGACCATGCAAATTTTATCTATTTTTCTTTAAAGAATTCAGTTAATGCCTTCCTCTCTTCTATACTCAAGGATTGTGCCAAATAAATGACCTTTGGTTCTGGTTCTATGTCGATGTTGACTAGTTCTATTATTTCAATCAAAACAGAAGATCTCTCCTTAGAATGTTTAGGTAAGGTATCAATTACCCCATTTGTGGGTACCACGGTTGGGTTTTCACCTTGGGATGTGTCACTTCTATTTGTTTCCATTTTTTTGTCAAGATTAGCCACAACTTGGTGGAGGTCACTAAGGTTATAGGATGCTTGCTCTACTCTAGTGTGACTGAGGTGATTGATACCAGACCCAACTATATGCTCTTCTTTTCATATCCTAGTTAATGAGTTCAAGATGGACTAGGGAAAGTGATTCATAGCATGGGAAGGGTTTAGTGGGATTTAAAGACATAGTTTCATTGGATGGATCATACGATGTATCTATTAGATCTATGACATAGGCTTCTTCTAGAGTATCAGGAAAAGTATAGCTTACGAGAGGCTTGTAGTAATCATCTTCAACTTCTACTAGAAAGAAGTCAGGGAATAAGGTTTGAAATTGAAACCCTTTAATGTGTTCATTATCTTCTAAGCCACTTGATGTACCTTATTTCTCAGTGAAGTGGATCTTGAACTATGATTTGTTCTTTGTGTATCCAAACGATCAGGGGTGGGTATGTGGAAAACATCACATTATTTATTGTGAAGAGACTCCTTAGATAGTGACTCAAATTCCCATTTAGCAAAATCATCATCATCTTCGTTATTGGAGGTATTCATGGGTGGTTCTTCTACGGAATGTGAACTTGAGAGGGACAAATTCACATTTATGATGTTAGTTATTGCTAGGGTATAACTATCCTTTTGTTTAGGTACCTACGCCAAGGTAGAAGAGGAAAGATCATTACGCTTCAAGCAAGCTTTAGAAGAAGTTTGTGCCTTGTCTTGTCTATCATACCCTACCCCTATTTTAGACTTGTTGGACTTGAACTATGCCATTAGAGATTCAATGATGCTTTTTCCTTTGCCTAAGGTACCATCTCCCATGTATCACATCTTTTTCACTAGGTCAAAGCCTTTCCCATGTAGGTGGGAGGAGATGTCAATGTTCTATTGACTGATATCTTTTGCAAAGTTTGGAGGTGTGCCACTTGCTTTGATAAAATATGCATGATATGGCTTGGTGGACTACAATTTTCCATGAGACCTCAGAGAAAGTGGAGGATCAAATAGGGAGACTAAGTACTTGCCTACCCCTTTATTATGCAACTTACACTTTTATCAAATTCTTTCATTAGTTTATCCATTTCTTCATAGTGTAATTGTTTAGGATCTTTTGATGTTGCTAGTGGTAAAGGAGTGGAGGGACCCAAAAAAACCACTTTCTCTTTACCATTAGTTAATGTTGACGAGTGGTTGGTTATTTGGTTAGTAGAGTGTGAAGTGTCTATAGCTATAGACTACATGATATCATCTGTTAGTTTGCCAGTTTCTTCCTTGTTATGAGGGACAAGTGAGTTACAATACTAGGCAAAGTGTTGATCTTTGGATATGGTCACCTCTTGACCCATGTAAGGAAATTTAAGGCACTAGTGCTAGGTGGAGGGAATAGCTTGCATTCATAAATCTATGTCCTTCCCAAAAGGATGGTATAAGTTTATTATAGGTCTAAGACTTGATAGACAGTCTCTTTCACAATTGATCCTACTCTGATTGGTAATATAACCATGCCCTTGGAGTATCTTTCTTCATTTTCATAAGCCTTGATGGTAATTTTCTTTCTTGGGTCAACAACATCCTCTGTGTACCCAAGGGTTTTTATCAAATTGAGTGTGAAAATATTTAGACTAGCTCCACCATCAACCAATGCTCTCTTAACTCAGTTCCTATGGATGAATACTTCAATATGCAAATGAGAATTTTGTGGCTGGATGACAGACATGTCATCCTGAGTTGAAAAAGACATGCAGTGAGGGGCAACTAGATTGTTGACCATGTTCTAAAATCCACTCACATCTAGATCATTTGGCACTGAGGCTTTGGTCAGTATTTCTTTATGCTCTAGGGAGATTTGCAGTAGTTTGAAAATGGAGATGTGGGCTGGAGTCTTGAGTAATTGGTTAACTAGGTTGTACTTGGGCATGGAGGAACTTGGAGCTACTTGGTTAGGACTTGCCACCAGTCCTGGTAGGATAATTCTAGAGGTTTGACCTTGGGTAAAAATGTTTGAGGATTATTTTTTGTTGTTATCTTTAATTATGATGACATTTATAGTGTCATCAAATCCAAAAATCATGCCATTGGTATTATCATAGTGATGCACATAATTAACCTTGATTTGAGGAGGTGTGTTTTGATTGGCCTTGGAAGACTCCCCCTTTTCATGACTCATGAAGGGGTTCTTGAAGGCCGTATGGTCCTCATTATTGTTGAGATTGTTTACTTCAATAGTTCCATCATTTATTAATTTTTGGATGACCCCCTTAAGGGATAAAAGAAAAATTGTTAAGTGCCCCCAATTTTAGTGATAGACACAAATGTGTTTGTCATTCCACCATTTTGGCTTGACCTAGGGTTCATATGGTTTGAACTCAGGTAACATAATGAGTTCATCGACCAAGAGAGTTTTTAAAGCACTCTCATAAGACACCCCTATGGGTGTATACTCCTTAGGTATATTAGAAGACTGATATCTTTATGGGGGAGGAGCTTGATTGTAAGAAACTAGTTGATTAAATGTAGAGGGAGTCTTCGTGTTATGTTGGTAAAATGGGCATGCATTATTTTATTGAGGTGTGATAGTGGGACCTGGTTGATTTAAAGGGGGTTGAGTTTGAGTTTTGACATGGTTGGCTTCAACAACCCCATCATTTTTGGTGTTTTTGTTATTGTTCCTCCACCACAATTTATCTTTGTCAGTAGAATGATCAGAGGAATTGTGCATCTGTGTGGAATTGTTGAAGAAATCTTTACCATCTTTAGATAATTTAATTATATCATTATTTATCAAGGTTTCTTCCACCTTAGCAGCATTTTCTAAGGTGGTTTTAAAATCTTTAGGCCCTTGGAGTTGGAGCCAATAATTCATTGGTTTTGAGAGACTATTGATGAAGATATATGTCTTCTCTTTATTTGGTATGTCTCTATGATATTTGGAACATGTGTGCCTCTACTGCTATAGGAAAGCCTTGAATGATTCACCTAGGAGTTTTTTTGTGTTACATAGATCAATCATTGTAAATTCTCTTTCAATGTTATAAGAATATTGGCTGATAAAAATGGAGGCCAATTGATCAAAGCTTTTAATATTGGAGGGTAGTTTGGAGAACCACTCCATAGCTTGCCCCTCATGGCTCCTAGGAAACAAAAACATTAGGTATGTTGGGTCATGGAAAAATTTCATACTTAGCATATAGAATTGCCTAAGATGGTCTTGTGGATCTGATGTACCAAAATATTTATCATATTTTGATATATGCACATTTGGAGGGAAAGGTGTGAAGGTGATGGTTTTGTTGAATGGTAGGGGACATATCTTTTCGAGACTAGACTCTACGGGTTGGGTTTTTACTCACTTCATCCTTTCCATTTCCAATTGTAAGTCCTATAATTTTTGTGTGACAATTTCTAAGGGTGATTCTTCTTCATCTCATTTCAAATTGGTCACATCAAAGTCAGATGGAAATTTTGCACCTTGTTGTGCTAGTGTGAGTATGTAGTGTTCTTTGTATTTCTCCAGTCTCTTGTCCATGATATCAACAAGTTTGGGATTTTGCTGAAATTCTTCAATTTTGGTTTCGATAATTCTATCATCTCATGTAGGGGGATGTGAAGAACCTCCTTATAGCAATATCGTGAGAATGCTCGAAATAACAGAATACCAAGTGATAGCAGAACTCAGAATGAATCTACTGATCGCAGGCCACTTCGAGGGGGTAACCTCCTTTGAGCAAGCTCAATACAATAAATTCGTCCGTACCCATCAAGGGCCTCAACCTATTCTTATATACTGGGTACGATCTAGAAAAGTAATACTACCTATGCATGTGGGATAATAAAATATACTCACGGGACGACTTACAAAGCATATGCGTCCAACAACACTACTCTAACAAAATAAACAGAAGGAACACACAGGTTCCTAACATCCCCTCTCCCTTAGAAAAAAGCTTTGTCCTCAAAGCTTAAGGTGTGGAAATTGTTGTTGAATCTGAAGAAGGGGTTCCCAGGTAGCATCCTCTGGTTGCATGCCATGCCACTGAATCAAGACCTCAGAGATGGAGTGAGAGCGAAGTTGGCGAGTGCGCTGGTCAATGATTGCCACCGGCTCCAGGATAATGGATCCTTCTGTATCCATTTCAGGGAGAGTAGTTTGTGCTCTGACAGTGGTACCCAGAACTTTCTTTAGACAAGAAACATGAAAGACTGGATGAATGCGGGAAGAAGGAGGAAGTTCCAGTTTATAAGCAACTGAACCAATCTTCTGCAGAACCTTATAAGGCCCATAAAATTTTGGGGCCAGCTTATGACGCCCTTTCAGCTTTAGGGAGGATTGTTTGTATGGCTGTAGACGAAGAAAAACCATATCCCCAACTTGAAATGAGCGCTCAGAACGGTGTTGATCTGCTTGTTGTTTCATCCGATTACAGGCCATGTGAAGATTATCCTGTAAGGTACGAAGAATCTGATCCCTGCTGCGGAGAACTATGTCAACTGCCTGGACTGGTGAGCTGTTGGGAGTGTAGGGAAGGAGCACTGGAGGTGCCTGACCATAGACTGCTTCATATGGAGTCATTTTAGAGGCAGTGTGGTAAGAGGTATTGTACCACCATTCAGCTAAAGGGAGCCACTTGGCCCACTGATGTTGCTGCTCGGAAGTGAAGCAACGAAGATAAGTTTCCAAGCATTTATTGACAATTTCAGATTGACCATCAGTTTGTGGGTGATAGCCCGAACTCATCTTCAGTTTGGTGCCAGTTTTCTGAAACAGTTCAGTCCAAAAATGACTGGTAAAAGTTGCATCACGATCAGAGACAATGGAAGAAGGGAGTCCATGAAGACGAAATATCTGGTCCATGAAGATTTGTGCAACAGAGGAGGCAGTATAGGGGTGGCTGAGGGCACAAAAATGACTATATTTCGAGAGACGATCAACCACAACCAAGATCACTGTCTTGCCACCGGATTTAGGAAGCCCTTCAATGAAATTCATAGAAATATCAGTCCAAATCCGTGTAGGGATGGGCAATGGTTCGAGCAAGCCAGGAAGGAGGGTCGTTTCACCCTTGTGGCGTTGGCAAGTATCACATTCAGCCACCATCTGTTGAATCGTCTGTTTCATCCCTTTCCAAAAGAAGTTTCTCCTTGCTCGCTCATAAGTTTTGAGGAAGCCTGAGTGCCCTGCTGAAGGAGAAGCATGGAGTTCATAAAAAATAGCCTGATGTAGAGCTGGGTTCTGAGGAAGCACTAGCCGACCCTTGTATCGAAGAGAAGCACCATCCCAAGAGTAATGTGGTATAGCAGAAGGATTATTGGCTAGCTGGTGAATGATTTGAGATAAAGAAGAGTCACTGTCATAGCCCTGCTGAACAGACGCTAACCAATTGGGAATGGGCATAGAAATAGCGGAAAGGGAAGCTTGATTATCAAATGTGCGAGAAAGAGCATCTGCCACAATATTCTCCTTACCCTTCTTGTAGGTGATCTCATAATCATACCCCATGAGTTTGCTGACCCATTTCTGTTGTGTAGGAGAGGATACCCGTTGTTCCAGGAAGTATGTCAAACTTTGGTGATCGGTTCTGATGCAAAAATGACTCCCTAAGAGGTATGGCCGCCACTTCTGTACAGCATGCAAAATAGCCATCATTTCTTTTTCATAAGTAGAGAGGGCTAGATTCTTACCAGAGAGGGCTTTGCTAGTGAACGCAATAGGATGGTCATCTTGCAAGAGAACAGCACCCAATCCATTGCCGCAAGCATCACTCTCAATAGTGAAGGGTTTGGAAAAATCTGGCATCGCGAGAACAGGTGTACTGCACATAGCCTGTTTCAGTTGTTCAAATGCAGTCTCAGCAACAGGGGTCCAAGAGAAGGCATCCTTTTTTAACAGAGTTATCAATGGTGCTGCAATTTTCCCGTAATCTTTGACAAACTTGCGGTAGTAGCCAGTCAACCCCAAAAAACCCCGAAGGCTCTTGAGAGTTTTAGGATGCGGCCAAGTTTTCATGGCATCTATTTTTGTAGGATCCACCCGCACTCCATGGTGTGCAACAATATGCCCGAGATACTCCACTTCCTCCTGGCCAAACACACATTTAGATAGTTTTGCACAGAGTTGATGATCAGAGAGAAGTTGCAAGACAAGCTCCAGATGATGGAGATGCTCAGCCCAAGTTTTGCTATATATGAGGATATCATCAAAGAAGACTAGAATGAATTTCTGGAGGTATGGTCGAAATATGTTATTCATCACTGCCTGAAATGTTGAAGGAGCATTCGTGAGGCCAAAGGGCATGACTAAAAATTCATAGTGACCATCATGTGTGCGAAAGGCAGTTTTAGGTATATCCTCCTCATGAACTCGAATTTGATGATACCCAGAACGAAGATCTAACTTGGAGAAAAAATGAGCCCCATGAAGTTCATCAAGAAGTTCATCAACAACTGGAATGGGAAACTTGTCCTTTATAGTGAGATGATTAAGTGCTCGAAAATCAATGCAGAGTCGCCATGACCCATCTTTTTTGCGAATAAGCAGAACTGGAGAAGAAAAGGAACTGGTACTAGGGCGAATAATACCTTGCTTCAGTAAGTCACGGACAAGTATCTCGATTTCGGTCTTCTGATGAAATGGGTAGCGGTAGGGCCTGATGTTGGGCGGAACACTGCCAGGAAGGAGCTGAATACGGTGGTCCTCTGGACGAGAAGGAGGTAATCCTACAGGTTCAGCAAATATACCAGAATACTTGTCCAAAATGTGTTGGAGATCGGCAGGAGTGCTAGAGACTGCTGATGGCTGCATCTGAATGGAATGGAGCTGAGCGATGACACCATGTGAATTCTTCTTAAGAAGTTTTTCCATACGGTGTGAACTGATGATGCTGAGAGACCCTGGTTGTAAGCCTTTCAAAGTGTGTTGGTGCCCCTTGGCTGAAAACTGCATCCAAAGTTTAGCAAAATCCTAGAGAATGGGGCCAAGAGTGCGTAACCATTGGGCACCCAAAACCACATCACAGCCACCTAAGGGTAAGGCAAACATGTCAGAGCGCATGTTATAATCTCCAATAGAGAGACGCACATTGCGACATTTCCCTTTACAAGGTAAAGTGCCCCCATTGGCAATCATGACTTCAAAGCTAGAGCAGGGATGGATAAAGCAATCAGCCTGTTTGGCTATTCGTGGATCAATGAAGTTATGAGTGCTACCAGAATCAATGAGTATAGTAAGAGGGATCTTCTTGAAGAAACCCTGGACCCGCATGGTTTGTGGAGTAGTGACTCCTGCTAAAGCATGGACAGATATCTCTGGTGGAGCTTCTGGTGAAGGAGGTTCAGGCTGGTGAGGCTCAACCTCATCATCCACTGTTTCCTGAGCATCTACATATTCTTCCAGTTCCGGTGGAGAATCCACATCCAAGAGATAGAGCTTTTGCTGAACACATCTATGGCCCCGAGACCATTTCTCATCACAATTATAACAAAGCCCTTTGTCTCGCCTGACTCGCATCTCTGTTTCAGACAAGTGCTTGATCGGAGTAGTTCTGGGAGCTGGTATGACTGGAGGGTTGTGAGAACCTGTATTTTTGAATGGAACAAAATTAGATCTGGAGCGTTGTAGAGCACTAATCTTGTCTTCCGCTAACTTAGCCAACCCAAGGGCTTCCATCATTGTAGTAGGTCGAAACATTTTGACTTCTGAGCGAAGTGCATCCTTCAGACCACTGACAAAACAACTACAGAAGAATTCATCAGACAAGCCCTCTGTGTGATTAGCTAATTTTTCAAACTCTGTCTGGTATTCTCTTACAGTGCCTGTTTGACGCAGTTTAGTGAGTGCTCCTGTGAAATCATCAAAGGAACTAGGGCCAAAGCGCTCCAAAATGAGGGTGCACAATTCGCTCCACGTTGGGCCTACATTAGCCTTGATGTACCAACGGAACCATTGAAGAGCTTCATGTTCCAAATGAAAAGATGCAAGGGGGACTTTGTGGTTATCCAAAGTATTATGCAAGCTGAAATACTGCTCTGCCCTATAGATCCATCCAGTCGGATCAGAACCATCGAAGCGTGGAAAATCAAGCTTTGGTCCACGAAAATTGCCAGAAGAGGACCCAGTATCTCCTGAATGGTTTCGGCTCATGGCTGACTGCTGAAAGTTAAGACCCAGAATTTTGTCATCCAGATCTTGAAGTTTGGTTTTGAGGGATGCAATTTCCTCTTCCATGATTTTTGCTCCTGTACGCGTAACAACCATAAAACAAGGTTTTTTTTTTTTTTTTTTTTTTTTTTTGGAATGGGTAGAAGATGAGAAACAAAAACTTTTTTAGTTACGGTAAACTTGGATTTGGGTAAAACTCATATAGGAAATGGGTGTTCGACGGGTGGTGGGAGACTACCTGGGGACAAGGGAAAAAGAAAAATGAGGGTTTCAAGGGTAGGGAGGCGAAATGAGGCGAACAGTCCAAGAGGGATAAGGGAGCAAAATGAGGAATCGAATCTTGTGGCTCAGTTTGGTGGTGATTGGATGAGAGGTGAAAAAGATAGGGAAAACCCTAAAATTAGATAAATGAGGGATTTAGGGCTTTGATATGTAAAATTTGGGGTTGGGTCGCCAAGGAAGGAAGTATGCGAAATGATATTGCAGACGTTCTGCGGAAGTATGAGCAGAAACAGAAAGCAAACAAGGAAGCTACGACTAAAAAACAGAAAAAATTTTACTCTTTTTTTTTTTTTTTTTTTTGAACAGTCGACTTAGAAAAATTCACTCACAAACAGAACAACTGAAAAGAGTTATTGCAATAACAAGAGATATTAGAAGTGAGAGGAACCTGAAGGCCATGACAGAAAAAAAATTTGATGTAATTTCCACCCAGCGAGCCCAAGAGAGTGCTCTGATACCAGATGTGAAGAACCTCCTTATAGCAATATCGTGAGAATGCTCGAAATAACAGAATACCAAGTGATAGCAGAACTCAGAATGAATCTACTGATCGCAGGCCACTTCGAGGGGGTAACCTCCTTTGAGCAAGCTCAATACAATAAATTCGTCCGTACCCATCAAGGGCCTCAACCTATTCTTATATACTGGGTACGATCTAGAAAAGTAATACTACCTATGCATGTGGGATAATAAAATATACTCACGGGACGACTTACAAAGCATATGCGTCCAACAACACTACTCTAACAAAATAAACAGAAGGAACACACAGGTTCCTAACAGGGATGAACTCATTATGGCTAAGGATTTTGAATTTTGATTAAACAAGGGTGACTTGGGAGTAATCAAGTTCTGTGCACAATCTATTATTGTAGTGGATTCGAGGAGGTTTAGAGGTGTTGTGCATTTGATGGTTCTACTTGCCATCCTAGCACTCACTTGTATCAGTGACTATTTCAATTTTGCTGGTACAGCTATCTTGCGCGATGGCATGAAAGGTGAGTTGGATGCTTTTAGTTTTTAGGCCTTTTTTTAAAAGTGAAGGTTTTCATTGACCCTAATTTTTTTGTAGCAACAAGCTAGATTGGACAAGGTGTTTTCCAATGCTGATGGGACAAGGTTCACTTTCATGAAGTCAGGTAAAGGGATAGATGTGTGTCTCTGAACATCTCTGGCATGATGTGTGAAGTGAGGTAATGGTAATTGTTCAGTTGATGATGATGTTTGTAGCTTTTCCTATTTCAAAAGATATCTTCAGTCAGATACAAAAATTCTCAGATTTTGTAAAATACTAATAGGGAAAAGGGTATCCAAATTTGTCATTTGTTCGCAATTATTATGCCCCCAGATGGCCTCTATTTTGAGTTTTTTCTTAGATGTGTCACAAGATTGATTAGATGCCTTGTTCTATCAGTCAAATGCATTTTTTTTATTGATGATATGTGTTGTTTTATGATTCAGATGTGTTGTTTCATGGTTTAGATGTGCTATTTCAAGGTTCAAATGTGTTGTTTAATAGGTATATGCATTATAACAAAGATCAAAAGCATTATAGGAATGTTCAAAAGAATTGTTTCATGCAATGTATGTGCTATTTTAAGATTTTTTCAGCAATGTCTTGGTTTTGAACTTGATTTCTCAATATTAGTTTAAACTTCTTCTTTCTGGAAGGATTATGATCCACACTAGTATTTGTTATCAAGTTTTAAAGAACTTCCAAGAACAATAGCAGTAGAACCAAAGAAAAATGTAAAATTGCATGCACCTAGAAAATGGAATAAAATGGCTTCCTGACAAGGTTATCTCAATCCTGGTGACTAGTAGGTTTTAGTGTTTAACCAGCTATGTTTGGATTTACCTCTCTTATGGCAAGAGATCTTCCCACCAATGCTAGGTAGGCTTGTTGCAATCCCTTACGAGACTACTAGAGGAAGGCTATATTCCAAAAATAGGTGGCTTGCATTCGATTGAAAATGTAAGATTGGGAGGCAATCCCTCTCACTGGCCCTACTAAGGAAACTCGGGAGGTAGCCTTTCTATGGGTAGATAACCCTACCTAGTGTAAAGTAGGAAATGGAAATCATGACAGGTCCAAGAATCTAATCACTCAAGGAGAGTGAGAGCATATCCCTACTATTTTGACTTCCCAAACACAACAAACATGAAGTATTGATTACTAGCCCTTACACTACTGCAAAAAGAGGGGCTCCTAATTAGATTATGTGTGGATTCTTTCCTCATTCAATTGTGACCAATCTTCATAGGGTGAGGCATTTTGATCAACTCGAAGGAGTTGAGAGGAAAGGCCTATTTCTATGTTAGATTAGTGAGATCGAATGCTTCTATTAAGCTATATTTGGAACTTAGAAATGCCACACTCTTAATCAACTAGAGCCAAGGTCCATTTACCTGATTAGGAGCTAGCAAAATCTAGGTGCATTTATGAGGGTCTTCATTCTTGTTTGTGCACTATCTGCAATTTGAGGGCCTCTTTGTTGACTTGAAAGTGATTCGCAAGCAAGCAATATGCAAATCTAGAAGTTAGATTTAGGAATCTATAAATTTTATCAAAATCTCAAAACTGCAGGTAGTAGTAGATCCTCAAGGATTAACAGAGCACAAAGCAATAATCCCCCCTAGTACAAAAGGCTCATTCCAAGAATAGAACCAAGATGTCGATACCTATTGGACATAATGAAACTATTTAGGTTGACAATTAACATGACAAGGATATGGGTGGTGTACTCATTAAAGATGTTCAACAAGTTCAAATGATAGTGGGAACCTATCCTCAGAGGATAGAGAATGTGATTACTCTAGTTAAAGGCAATGAACCTCAAAAAATTCCTAATTCCACACTGAATTGGCTGGTTGCCTTAGTTAACAAAAAGAGAAGCCTAGTTCTTGTTTGTTTTCATGTTCATAATATTGTGAGTAAGTCTACAACTAGAGTCTCAAAGTCCAAAAGAACGAAAAGCTCGGCTAAAATAGTGTTCAACCAGGAAACAAGAAACAACATTGTTGAAGTAGCCACTTACAATCACAAAGAGGGCATATGTACATTAGATTTGAGTAACTTTGAATTTACTCTTACAAATCTGGGGGTGATCAACTGTGAGATGAAAGAACACTGGGTGGAATCATCCACTAAATATATTATTCTACAATCACAAAAAGATGGTGTCGAAAAGAGGAAATTAAAGGCATAAATATATGCAATGGAAAAATACATAATATCATTAAAGGGGCAGAGTTCAATGACTGATGGTTCATCTCATCCTACGTTTGTTCCTAGTGCACCTAAGAATCAATAGTTGATGAATGATATAAAGAAAGGAAAATCTGTCATTTCTGCCATCCATAATTGGATAAACTGTGTAATGAATTTTCTCACTAAATTTATACGAGATTTGCATAAGATATTTACTTTTGTTGAGGTAGTGATAAGTGAAGCTCGTATAGAAGTGACAATGTGGAAAGAAGAATTTGAAAGTCTATCATCCATGGTTACTCAGTGGATGTGGAACAGTATGGTTAAGATAAATTCTTGGAAGAGAATCCTCTGCAACTGGTCAACGTAGGGCTTGTTCATGTGTTGTGAAAGAACATAGCTTGATGAGTTTCTAATTATGGCTCAACCATTTCTCACATGCAGTCTTTTGAAAATGAGTTTACAACATTTCAGAATGGTGTGAACAAAGATTTGCAAATCATTAGTTCAACTCCTTTTGCACCTTTCAAAGAAAGGGGTTCTGATGTAGAGGCATTGGTTAAACAATATGAAGAATCCCTAAACACAATCAAAGATGGAGTTGAACTGATCACGATAGACCTTACCAAAATTGCCAAGGTAGAGACTATGATCGATATGTAAAGCCAACAACTCTTGGAGTGTTTGGATAGCATCACTAAGATGAAATGGGACAAGGATATGTGCAAAAAAATGTTTGCATAGCATAAAGAGCTCGAACAAGAATGCCATGCCCAATTTCATAGGAGCATACAAAGTTTGGAAGCTTGCACCAAGAACTCCTAACCCAGCTAAGGATGATGAAGAAGAAGAACTGCTAAAGAAGCCGGATGATGTTTCTCTTTTAAAAAACTTTGCTTTCTGTTTCTTTTTCAAATTTTAACTATTAATTGGTTTTTCCTTAGGTCTATGTACCTATTAAACTTAGTTATTTTAACTGCTTTTTAAAACTATCTGAGAATTGGATTTTGATGAAGATTTTCAGACATTGCTCTATTTAAGATAGGAACTCAGTAGAGTAGGGGGTTGGCAATTTTTGATGGAGATCATACTATGAACTTTAATCTAGTTTTTTAGTTGTTATGCAAATATTTTGAATTTCCAATATTATACAGGTACATGATTGTTTTTGGATGATATAAGATTCTATAAATATATTCAAAGATTGCATGCTTTGAAATGTTCTTTGTTGGTTTAGGATTAAATCGATATTAAATTGTGAGATCTCTTTTTGATGTTGGGTGCTTATATTGTGCATACTTTAGAAAATTTATATGTTTCATATTTCTTTTGAATAGTGATTGATGGGGAAATAGTGAGTTCTCTTCATTCTGCTCAATATTTGATTTATTTAGTTGTTGTTTATTTGATTATCCCCCTATCCAAGAATAGATGGGATGTCTTATTACTTTCCGGTTAAAAGTAATTATTCTTTAGGAAAGTGTTTTCATTAAATATCTGATAAGGGAGCTGAACCTTATTAAAATTCAGAGAGGAATTAAAGAAGCAAAGAATCCTCAATTGTTGGAAAATTGTGTTTTTCTTATGAGTTTGGGCATAAAAGATTTTACTTATTCATTTAATTAAAAGACAAATCTGTTTACCAACGACTACTTAAATTGTAAAATATAGACAAAGCATCATTAATAATTAAAAATAAAGAAATAATTCTCATTCTCACTTCACTTTGATTCCTTTGTTATAGAGAAACAATGGTCACCAAAATGCAACCTATAAGGAAAACAACTTTAAAACTATTTTAATGAAAAAATTTCAAACAATTACGCACGTCACTTTAATTTGATTCCTTTCTCATATGAGATAAAAATTTCTACTAATTAGAATTCGACCTATAAACATAGCGACATTAAAAACTCTCCCGAAAAAACAAATGTGTAGTGGAGAAGGCCCACTAAAACGCTAAAGTCCAGTCCATCTCAGTAACATATAAATCGGATATGTAACATGCCCCAGAAACATTAAACATGTATAAAGATTCATTTTGCAATTATAGTATTCAGTCAGCCTTGAACATGCATTTTGACAAGCCATTTCCGTGTTTGAATCTGGTCCATTCATTATGTAGGTTGCCAGCTAAGATCCACCCACTTGCGCTCTGAAGTGTCCTACCTTGTTCCCTCCTTGCATAGAATAAAAAATCGCACGCGTTGAAACAAATTTTCAAACGATTTTAACCGTCCCTGAACTAGATCTCGACGATCGTGTCTTTAATATATAATACTGATAATTTTCTGTCGGTATCCAATGCTTATCATCATAGTCACTTTTAAACATTATTTTAAAGCACTTGTCACCCACATTGTCCAAGGATCACGCCGATTGTTTCCCTTTTGAATTGATTTACGCATATGTGAAACCGAAGAATTGGATTAATTGTTGACTAAATTTGTATAACATCTTTATTAGAAATTACCATTGAGATTGTACATCTGTTCACCAATACATTGTTCATAGAAGCTCATGCATAACAGTTGATACTATCTTGATAATACCACTATCTCATTTTTTTAGTTTGCGGATGGCAATAATTGTTGGTTATTATTAGCCATTTTAGCCCCCTTCTTGAAGTTTTAGTGTTGCCAGCCTAATAAAGCACCTAGGATGATGGCCATGTCTCATGTCCATCAAATTATTCATAATTGCCATGCAAGCATATTAGGGATACATAAAACTTGACTCTCTTTTATGTCCGTAAGTCTTTTAAATTCTTCGCATCGAATGAGAGATTCTAAGTTGCAACGATGTGATTCCCCTTCATCACCCTACCACTCTGATTTATGGCTTAACCATTAGATGGGCTACGAAAGTGTGAGACAGTTAAAGTTCATGTTAGTGCAGCTTCACAACTATTTGGGCTAACAATCAGTTTCAAGTTACGAAGGTGCAAAACTAGTCATTCGCATGATCGCAAACCGTTTATGTCAACTGGGATCTTAAGTTGCAAAGTTGCAATTCTAGGAAGCAGTCAGGTTTAATGGTCTCACATTTTCACTTGCAGTTAAGGTTAGCCTGGAGTTATGGTTGTGATAATGTGATTCCCTTTGTTCGCTTGTTTGCAGAGTTATAGGTGTGGTTAGTATTTTAGGCTACGACTGAGTGATCAACATCAAGTTAAATGGTCTTTGTAACTCCGCAGGTGGTAGCATAGTTAAAGTTTTCTAAGTTGTTAAGCCATGAAAAGTGCCATACAATCAAAGGTCAGATAACCATCATAATGTCGTAAGGAGTTAACGTTAACCTGAGGTTTGGGCTGCAAGGTGGCGATTTCCTTTATCGCAGCCTCGCAGGGTTTAAGCTGGGGTTATAAACTTAAGTCATGAAGCTACGAACAAAGAAATGTTGAAATAGTTGATGGCTAGGTGCAACATCGCAAGGATTCATTCCCAGTTGTAGTTTTAAGTTGCGAAGCCGCAAATCAAAGATGGCAATCATAAAAATAGTGATCACAACATTGTATGTTCCAGGAAGGCTTCATGCATCACATGGTTAATCAATTTTCAGGCCCTACCCATTATGAGGATCTGAAGCAGTCTATTTTATGATGTTCACAAGGTCGCAACAGTTTATGAGATAAAGTAATTTCAAGCTACGAAGCAACAACATGGAAATAGAATAAGGAGGTTGTAGTTTTGCATGGCCAAACAGTTAACAAAGGAAATGAGTTGTGAAAACGTGAATAGGAGTAGGCATATGTCAACCTAATAGTTAGAGTGTTGAGTGATCTGGAAAAATACTTCAAGGGTATAGGGCCATGTGGCAAGTTTGACGGTTGAATCCAGTTGACCTGATGACTTAGCTGATTTGATATTATTAAACAAGAAACCAAGTAACTCGTTAATGGCGAACAGATCCTTTTTTATCGCCTGTAACCACCTTTTGGTGGTCTCCATGTCTGGTAAATGCATACTACATTCCATCGCCACCATGGTTATCCATCTACCCAGCTAGAACAATTATGCTCATTATTTCTATCTTTTCAAAGCTAGATTTGCACGCAAAGATCATATATTTGCTTATGGATGCATACCTGATCAAATCTTCCTGGGTCAGCAATGATTGTTATCTATAAACTTAAAGGCAGTAGTGGAGTCTTGGCTTTCAATAGAGTTTTCTTAGTTATTCTTGAGCTAGATAAAACCAAGATTTGTCACTGTTTCAAGGGTCGGTCTTTTCTCTGATTCTATATCAATTGTATGACATACACTGCTACTGTAATTCCCTTTGCCTCTAAGTGAATACCATGTAATTATTTTTTGTGCCTCCTTCTTCCATTAATATATTGTGCAATATCTTCTTTCCTTATGTTGATGTATTGCCTTCATTCTTCAATTGTATGATTGTATCTACTTGACCTTTGAATGATATAGAGTGAAGATCCTTCCTTATAGAATTATTTTGGTTTCTGATCCACATATGATTAATGGTTTAAGAAAGGATTGAATCTATATTATTGATGAACTTCTCTTTCCTAGGCAGAGAGAAGATTAAACATACTATTCGGTGTATCACCCTTCTAGATTAGATTAGGTAGTTTTATTTTCATGCATTTTTTTGTCCTTTTTCTCTCAAAGTGTAGTTAGGTGCATCTTGAAAGTGATGAAGTCGACCTTCTCCAGAGACTCAATCTCATTTTTCAAATACCACAACTTGGAGATTGTTTCCATGTTTCACAAGGTTGCCTTTAGGTCAAACTTTAGGCAAGGGTGCAAAGTTTTGTGACAATAATTTCTGAAATGCCAGGTGGGATTGATATTGAAGCACTTCCTAATTCTACTGGTTCACTAGTGTCAAAGAAAAGAACTTTGAATTAATGGTGAGGAGATAGTACTACTCTTAGCATTTCAACCTTTAAGAGGCTCACATTCAAGCACTTGTGTCTCCATCTCTACATCTTGGTTTCCAAACCATAATTGCAGTGATTTATGCCCTAGGTTCAAATGAGGGCATCTTCTAGAGGTATTTTTCAATATACTGAACTTTCATTTTCAAATCCTAGAAGAAAAAAAAATTAGACCATCTCTACACCAACCAAGAGTTCAGAAGTAGCATATCACCTGTAAGATGTCTTTCTACTTCTCGTGTTGATAGATCACAATCTAGGGCACCATCCTTCCATCTGAATAGATCCTTATTTCACATGGCCCTCCCTAGAAATTAGGTTTTTGACACCTTCAATGGTGGGAGTCCTATTATTTTATCCCAAGGGCATGATATCCCAGTAGCTGCTCTTAAAAGCCTACTAGATTTTACTAGTGAGACTTCTATTTCTCCAATTGAACACATCCAAGAAAATTCAAATATCTGTAATAAACATGGTATTACAGAAGATGATGTTGGTGTTATACTTTTAGCTTCATCTCTAAAGGGAAAATCTTTACAATGGTATAGGGGATTACCACATAATTCTATCAATAACTAGGATGAGTTAGGGGAAAGATTATGCAAACATTTTGAAGATAAAAGTGATCACCTATCACTTTTAGAATAGCTAACTACCATTAAGAGAGCACCCCATGAATATATGATAGATCTTAATTATAGATTACAAAAGACATGGGATAGAATATATAATGAAATAACTTGCACGATAGAAGAAATAATATGAAATATTATATAAATACTTGATAATAAATGAGAGTAATAGGCCACTTTGAGGGGGCAACCTCCAATTATCTCTAATGAGAACACATTTCACAATATGATGTTAAAATAAGACTCACAACCTCCTATAAATATACCTAATTATGCTTAGGTTGAATAGACACAACCCTACATAACACTTAGACCAACCTACCTACCTAAATAATAATATATAATAATGATAACATGACTTAATTAAGGATTACGATAGCCACAAGTTGACTATTCATAACCTTATATACACCAGTGCCCCCTCTCTTGAAAGAAGCATTGTCCTCAATTCTAACCAAGTGTAGATTATTTTGAATGAATTGCTCATCCTCCCATGTGGCCTCTTCAACTAGTAAGTTCTTCCATTGGATGAGATACTGAGTCAGGGTTTTGTTCCTCAGCTTCTTCGTGCATGTTTGAAGAATGCACTCTGGCTCCAAAATTATTCTTCCTTCTTTATCAAGTTCTTGTAGTACTATTTTTAAGTAGGAATATTCTACTCAATTACCTTCTTCAAACAAGAAACATGTAAAACCGGATGTATCTTTGTTGTTGGTGGCTACTCAGTCTTGTAGGGAACACTAGCAATCTTTTGCATGATTTGGTATGGTCCATAATACCTTGGAGAAAACTTATTATTCTTTTTTTGTTGCTTCATTGAGATTTTTTTGTAAGGTTGCAATCTCAAGAAGACCTAGTCTCCAACTTAAAAATTTCTTTCACTACGACGTTGGTCCTTTTGTTGTTTCATTCAATTTTGTGCCATAGCTAAATTCTCCTTAAGTCCTAAAAGTACTTGTTGTTGATGAAGCACGTGGTCATTTACTGCCTGAATTCTTGGTGACACCTTTAATGATGATGTGATGGAAGGAAGATGATATCCATAAAGTGCCAAAAATGGAGATATTTTTTATGAGCTATGAAAAGAAGCATTGTACCACCATTCTGTAAGAGGTAGCCAATCTACTCATTGAGATTCGAGATTCTTTTTCTGAAGTGAAACAACATAGATATCCTTCCAAACATTTATTAACAACCTTAGTTTGCCCATCTAATTAAGGATGTTATGAAGAGCTATGAGCCAATTGAGTACCCAAACATGAGAATAAATCTTTCCAAAAGTGACTAGTAAACATAGGATCATGATCACTAACAATAACCTTAGGTATACCATGTAGCTTTTGGATATTCTCCAAGAAAACTTTTTCCACTATACTTGCTATAAAAGGATGTGATAATGTAATGAAATGTACATATTTAGTGAGGTGATCAACTACTACCATGATGACATTATGACCTTTAGATTTGGGAAGCCCTGTGATGAAGTCCGTGGATATCTCTTCCCAACGTTGGCTAGGAATAGATAAAGGTTGCAAGAGACCTTGTGTCTTAATTGTTTCCCCCTTATTTCTTTGACAAACCAAACATTCAACCACAAATTTTCAAACATCACCTTTTAGCCCTTCCCAAAAAAATCTTGCTTGACCTGATGATATGTCTTAAAAAATCCTAAATGACCACCAATTGGGGACTCACATAGTTCTTTGAGAATCTTGTGTTTAAGAGTGGAATTCTTGCAGAGATACAAGTGCTCTTTATACCAAATAATATCCCCCTTTAAACAAAACTTATCTGATCTACTAAGGTCACTTTTTATTTGTTGGATGAGATTACTTGTTGCAACATCATTTTTCCACTCTTCTTTGGCTTCTACCATCCAATTTTCTTGTAATATTGAAAGGGCACACAATAAAGATTCATCTTTTTCATCCTTCTCGAAAAGTGCATTGGTCACAATATTTTCCTTCCCTTTCTTGTATACAATTTCAAAGTCATATCCCAACATCTTAGTGACCCATTTTTGTTTCTCTTCTAATGATAGTCTTTGTTCCAAAAAGTATTTTAGGCTATCATGATCTATCTTAACCTTGAAGTGTTGACCCATTAAATAAGGCCTCCATTTTTTAATTGCATGAAGGATTGCTAGCATTTCCTTCTTGTAAATAGGTTTCAATTGTTTTTTACCTTTTAATTGATGACTCTCAAAAGCAATTGGTTGACCTTCTTGCATGAGATCTGCTTCTATCCCATTTCTAGAAGCATCACATTCCACAATGAATTATTTGGTGAAGTCTGGAGTGGCAAGCACTGGATTTGTACACATAGCCTTCTTCAATTGCTCAAATGATACATTAGTAGATTCATTCCAATGAAAAGATTCCCTCTTCAATAGAGTGGTAAGGGGTGCTACTATACAACCATAATTCTTCACAAACCTTCTATAGTATCATGTCAATCCTAGGAAACCCCTCAACTTCTTAATAGTTTTTGGAATAGGCCATTCCATGATAGCCTTAATTTTTTTAGGGTCCACCTTTACCCCTTCATGTCAAATTATGTGTACCATATACTCCACTTCCCTAAGACAAAAAGCACACTTGGATAGTTTACCATAGAGTTGATGATCTTCAAGTAATTTTAATGCTTGATCTATATGCTACGAATTTTCTTTCGAAGTCTTGCTATAAATTAATATATCATCAAAAAACACTAACACTAACTTTCTCAAGAACTTCTTAAAAATGGAATTCATCAAACTTTGGAATGTAGATGGTGCATTGGTAAGACCAAATGGCATCACCAAAAAATCATAATGGCCCTCATGAGTTTGACATAGCATCTTACAAATATCTTCCTCTTTAATTCGAATTTGGTGATAACCCAATCTAAGATATAACTTGGTAAAATACATAGCTCCATTTAATTCATCTAGAAGATCATCGATGACTAGAATAGGAAACTTATCTTTAATGGTGTACTTGTTGAGTACTCTATAATTTGGACACATGCACCAAGTTTCATCCTTCTTATGCACCATCACAACAGGTGAGGAGCAAGCACTTTGGCTATGCCTGATAATTCCTACCTCTAGCATTTCCTCGACAATTTTTTCTCTCCTTTTTTGTATGTGTGGGTACCTGTAAGGCCTGATGTTTGGTGGTTGGCTCCTTGGAACTAGTTGTATGGCATTGTCATTATCCCTCTTAGGAGGAAGTCCTTTAGGCATATCTTCAAGAATCACTGAGTGATGATCAATTATTGCTTGTAAATCTGGATGAGTAAGAGAATTAGATTGAGAGACTTCTAATGAAGATAGCTAGGCCACAAATCCATCCATGCCTTTCTTAAGAAACTTTTTCATTTTATGAGAGCTTACCATCTATGGGGATTTTTCCTTCAATCCCCTTAGCTCCACTACCTTTCCTTTTGATTGAAATTGCATTAATAGTTCTTGGAAGTTCATCTCAGTTGTTCCTAATGTAGTGAGCCATTGGACTCCCAAAACAATATCTACTGCACCCATGGGTATCACATACATTGGGGTATCAAGTTGATAATCTCCCATGGATAATTTGATGCTATGACACTTCCCTGAACAACTAATTATGCCCCCATCTGCAATCAAAACCTAAAACTTTGGGGCTAGATCTATAAAACAATTTAGAAGAGTTGCCAACTTTTTGTTGATGAAATTATGAGTACTACTTGTGTTGATCAACACGGTTACTTTTTGGTTCTTTAAGATATCTACTACCTTGAGAGTTTGTGGTGCACTGAAACCTGAAAGTGCATGACAAGAAATGATTGGTTGAGAATCATGTGATTCATCACCTAACTCCCTATCCTCCTCTGATATGGGCTCATCCTCTTCTTCATCACTTGGACCTTCAATGTAGAACAATTTCTTTTCACTATATTTATGTCCTTGACTATATTTTCTATCAGAATTGAAACACAACACTTTTTCTCTTTTCTCTCAATTTTTTGTGAGTCAACCTAGTAGGTTGAGGAAGAGAAGGTGTCAAAAATCATTTTTCTCTTGTCACATTAGCCCCTTACTTTTTAGGAATCAAGAACTTCTCCTCTACCCTGTGTGCCAATATGAAATACCCATTTACTGAGCTGGGACAAAACATGTGTACCTCATGTTGAATGTGATCCTTAAGACCACCCAAGAATAAATCATTGAAGTTCTCCTCTATAATTGTATCCACTCTTTACGATAGAGTTTGGAATTTTTGAATATAATCCTTGACTGATCCTATTTGTTGAAGCTTAGCAAGTTGGCTAAAGAATTTTTCTATCACACTATTGCTATATTGTGCTTGGAGTTCTTATATAAAATTTGACCATACCCTTTTTCCTCCTATGAGTACAAAGCCAATGATACCAAATGAATTGATCTGATTCTAGATATAAGGAAGCTGTCATGACCTTTTGTCCATATGGGATTTGATTTACTTCAAAAAAAAATCTCTATTTGATTTATCCATGTTAGAGGATCCTTGCCATCAAATTTGCGCATATCCACCTTTGGAAAAAAATTTCCTAGATTCCATAGGATTAATAAAATTTGTGTCATTATTAGTCGACTTGAAGGTTTCACTTTGATTGCTTGAGAGTTCCTTAATTTTTTCATTCGTACAAGTACTTAACATGTTTCGTAGATTTGATATATCTCCTTGTAGGTCACGCATATCCCTCTTAACCTCTTCCTTGAATTTAATATGTTCTTCATTGGGATTACTATCCTCTGTTGCTTCTCATTCTTGATTAGAGGACTTTCTTAGTGTGGTAGCATTCCTTTTGCCTCTTGTTGAAGGCCCCATCATGATGGAAACCAATATTTTTGAAATAAACCACACAAATGAAATGTTAGTTCTCTGATTTATTTATGTATTTTTTACTATAACTTATTAGGGCCAAGATACCCTTACTCGAAATAAATCCCAACAAAATTAGCAAATTTGCTACCTTGAGAGAAAATTTTCCTAATTTTACAATATCTTTCGTTTTTTTCCAATTTCTCCAAGCTTTGAAACTTAGGCTCCTCTACTATGTATTCAAAAGCCCAACACAAGTTATAGTCCAATTTAGCAAGATGTGAGAGATGCGAAAATCTTAATAACTTATGTAGAAATAGTAATTCTGCAATAATTTTCTCAAATTTGCTCCAATTCCTCTAAATTTTGGACTATAGCTTCTTTAATGTGGTCTTCAAAAACCCGTTAAAAATCTTTGAAAAAAATGCTAAAATATGAAAGTTATGCTCTTCCCAAAATTGCCCCAATGTTGAGAAAAAAGCTTGCCTCTATAGTGCCAAGATCATGCTCTGATACCACTTGTAATGAAATAACTTGCACAATAGAAGAAATAATATGAAATATTATATAAATACTTGATAATAACTTAGATTAATAGGCAACTTTGAGGGGGCAACCTCCAAATATCTCCAATGAGAACACACTTCACAATATGATGTTAAAATAAGACTCACAACCTCCTATATATACCTATTTATGCTTACGTTGAATAGAAACAATCTTGCATAACACCTAGGCTGACCC
This sequence comes from Cupressus sempervirens, assembly GCA_028749045.1. NCBI lineage: Eukaryota > Viridiplantae > Streptophyta > Pinopsida > Cupressales > Cupressaceae > Cupressus > Cupressus sempervirens. The sequence continues at coordinate 51,575,900 of CM053789.1, read as the reverse complement.
ACTTATCTAAATAATAATATAATAATGATAACATGACTTAATTATGGATTAAGATAGCCGCAAGTTGACTATTCATAACCCCATATACACTAATATTAAGGGTGTAGCAGAATACTTGTTGTAGTGAAACCTTCCCCTGGTATTGCTTTTTCGTATTACCCAAGAGCTTTTTCAATAGTGATATTGCTGCTACCTTACAAACCATGGGAGGGGATACCCTACCAGCTACATATGAAATTTCTGTCAAAGCAAAAAATACCTTGATTCAAGGAGGGAAGTTAGCTCCAAGGCCTCCAATGCCTTTCTTTCCTAACATGCCTACTCATCAGCCTACAGTAGCCCCTATTCCTACCACATCCACAAGCCAACCTCTTGCCATAACTCCAATAGCCTCTACATTTTCTAATGAGTTGGGAGAGTTGAAGAACATGATGCAAGCTTTGACACAAAATTTTGATAAGATCAAGGATCAAAGCACATATATGGATATGAAGTTTCAAGACCATTCTTCAGTGGTTCAAAAGATGAACAATAAGTTGGTGACCTTGGAAAGGCAACATACTCAAAACAATAGGCCTTTCTAGCCTCATTATCAAAACGCCACATACAGGTCACCAAATAAAGGTTACGGTTATGTTCCACACAATCAAAATAGGCATGTGGGTAATGCCTCTATAGTAAATACAAGCACAAATACAACAAGGGCATTAGTTCCTCAAAACAACCTTTCTCAAGAGTAAGATTATTTTCCTTCTTGTAGTTATTCTTATGAATAGTGTATGTGATATAGGGTAGAATCATCCCAAGCACTAACCACACAAGATCAAGTAGTAGGACAACAATTTAATGCTAGTCAACCTACTGAAGGTTCTCACCCGCATCAGGGTGATTGTTCTTTTATGAACCATCAACCAGAGGAACATTGTCATGCCAACCATCATAACCATGATGCTATAGCTCATAATACAAAAAGAAAAAGAAGAGCTACCGAAAATGCTACACCTCCATCAAATTAGGCTTCAACATCAGATGTTTCCCCTTATACTCCAGCCACAAGTGCACAACCAAATGTTTCTCCCCAGCAGAAGAAAAATATAAGAAATAGCTGGTCTGTTAAACCTCAAGGTGCTCAAGTTTAGTCATTAGTTCCCATAGCTCCAAAGGTTCTATTCAAAGTAGTTGGCACTCCTATACACATTGTATATAAAATGAATAGGACTATTATTAATATTTGTATGTGGGATGTTGTTACCACTATGCCATCATAGTTGGAGCTACTACAACAAGGATTAAACGATGTACATGTGTCAAATCAATCAACCACTTTAGATGATGCAACTAGCCTAGTGTAGCCAAAAAATGAAGGAGACACAAGTAAGCAAAATATTCCTCCTCCTTTTCATGACTCTCTTATTATAGGGGGCAAACTAGTTCATAATTGCATGATAGATTCTAGGGCTAGCAGTTCTGTGATGCCTATGTGTGTAGCTGAGCTCCTTGGTATTAAATATGAACCAATGGTTAAAGATGTACTCCAACTATATGGTAGCTCTGTCAAAACACTAGGGATCCTTAAAAAAAACTATAAATGACATTTCATGCATGCCCTAGTTGTATTGCCACTGAAGACATATCAATGGCTGAGGTTGAGCCACATTTTTCCATCTATCTTTCTAGAGACTTCACTACATAGATAGGTGGTTATATTGCATCATATCAGTCTTATATTCTCTTTAGGACAAGATATAGGACAAGTGCTTCCTTAAGGGTAGAACCTCTAGCCCTTAATCACATAGAGACTTATACACCAAGTCTCATGAACATGAATTGTACAATTCATGAGATAGATGATAAAGCTATGACACATGAGCTTGCCACTTCCTTAGCAGAGGTACACGATTATCTTTTAGATGAGTGGGACACTACTTTTCAATTTGATCCAGCATAAGAAGCTCTAGAAGTAGGCCTTGGCACATATTATATATTGGAAAAAGATGCTCTTATTCCTAATCTCATAAAACTAGAAGAAGATATTGATGGATTATGGAGCATGTTTTTTGATGGCTCAAGAAATAAGAATGGCTCAGGAGCTAGTGTGATGCTCGTCTCTCCTAGTTTGGAGAAGTTTTACTTCTCTTTTAGGCTCTAATTTAGTTGCACTAACAACATAGCATAATATGAAGCACTGATTCAAGGCCTCCAACTTGCACAAAGGAAAGGGATCAAATCCCTAAAGGTCTTTGGGGATAGTGAGCTGGTTGTTAACCAAGTAAGGAGGAAGAACATCACAAATAATCAGAGTTTGGGATCTACTTGAGGGCTTCCAAGCATTCAATATCCAGAGTGTCCCTAGGAGAGATAACAAACATGTTAATAGACTTGCTAAAATAGGTTCTAACTATGATGTACTAGAGCATGTTGAGGATAAAAGAGAGTATCTCATTAGAATGGTTGTAAGACTTGTAGTTCTAGATAAACATTCCAATTGGTAGGTTTTTGACTCTGATGTGCAAATTGTCAACTTTCTACAAAATGAAGCAGAATTATCTAATAGGAATTGGCCCAAGCTACAAAGTCAATATGGTGATCTTAGATCATGAACCTTAGTTCCAAAAAAATGCCTAAGGGTCTAATCACCTTAGAGAGTTTTTTCAATCCTGATGATCAAGCAAGGAGCGAGGGTCTAAATCTAGCTGCAACTAAGGATGATAACATACTAATTGACATTGTTGAGGGAAAGGTTCTTAGTTTGGGAAAGGTATGGTTTGAAGCTGAACAAGAAAATTTTGTTCATTATGTCAAGGATTCAAGATGTATTTGCATGGACATATGACGGTTTAAAGGGTTTTGACCCAAGTTTGTTTCAACTTACCATAGATTTAAATAGTGATGCAATGCATGTTAGACAAAAGAAAAGACGAGTCAATCCTAAGATTGAACCTATGATGATAAAGGAGTTATCTAAGATGATAAAGGCTAATATTATTTTTCCTATCAGGCATTCCTCCTAAGTAGCCAACCTTGTTCTTGTTAGGAAGAAGAGTGGAGAAATCAAATTATGTGTAGATTTTAGGGACCTAAAAAGGGCCTCTCTTAAAGATCACCATCCTCTCCATTCCATCGAGAAAATCTTGTCCAAGGTCAGTGGCTCTGAAAGATTTTCCTTCCATGATGGGTTTTTAGGTTGTAACCAAGTGTTAGTCTAGGAGTCTGATAGATATATGACAAGTTTCAGTACTAAATGGGGCACTTATGCCTATAGAAAATTGCCTTTTGGACTTGTTGGCTTTTGATTTAACAGTTTTAAAAATAACCAAGAAACCAGATAAATGCATCTAAGGCTAGAAACTTCCTATGATAGATACACTAGACTGCAGTCTTGGGCCAACTATAAGGCATAACTCCTTCTTCACTTCAAGCTTTGCAAGACTTAGGCAGGTGGACCTCAAATTCAATTGATACCATACCAGTGCAAAACATATCCCTGAATCTATTTACTACAGATAAAAACCCCTAAATCTCCTAATGACTTATGCAGTAACAAAGAAGTGTAGTAGCAAATTACAACTCTATGGAATGCACAAGCTGAGTGAGGGTTAAATTGTTCTAGCTCTTCAACATAAAATGTAAAGATAATTTGAATTTTGTTTTGATTTTATATGGGTGGGGAAAGTGGATGAAAACTAGGTATGAACAACAAACTTATGATCCTGTAGCTGATCAGTGCCTAATCCATTGGGCAATTCATGAATCTCCCTCATGCATTTTGGATATCTGATACTTATTCATATATTCAGATATATGATCTATCCATTCACCTTATAAATAGACATCAATGTTCAACTAAATCTCATTCTTACCTAATATCCCCCTCAATAAACTTGCGACCCTATTGAATCTCTGAAGCATTTACAATCTCTGAAGCATTTACTTAATTCTTTGAATTACAAGCAACAATGAAGCAACGTACAACCTTAAGGGACTGCAACTATGATCTAGGCTCTTTGTTCAAAGACCATAAAACACCATAGCTCAACTGAGAAAGGAGACAAGATTTAAACTAAAACTAAACACTTGATGTTCCTTGTATTGATTTCCTTGAAATAATACATAAAAATGCATGAAATTAACTCACAAAAAACCTAATAAACTAGACTATTAAATGAACAAATGCTGTCATACAAGAGAGAAAATGGCGGGAATGAGAAACTGATGGGATGGGATGGGGGTATCACAACCAAAGAAAAGCTTCATGGTCTAGAACTAGCACATCCCAGATCTTCCATGT